>OZ030014.1:25192500-27592500 GCA_964023405.1 Apodemus agrarius
AAATTCCAACAACTCCAAGTTGATTAGAATAAGAATATCCCATCCACAAGTAAGAACCTGAAGATGAGAGGTGTTATGTAATTATTCTCAAATCATATATCAAGCAAGTAATGATCCTGACACTTATAGCAATTCTGTTTGACTCTAAACTCAGAGCCCCTTATCTATGTTGACAATTCTTTTTAAGATTTATCCTTATTTTTTTTAAATTATGTGCACATGTATAGAGGTGTCTGTGGAGGCCAGGGGATAATATCAGATCTTCTCTAGCTGTTACTATAAAGTGTTGTAAGAAGAGCCATGTGGGTGTTGAGAACAGAACTTAGATCTTCTGTAAGAGCAATGCATGTTTTTAACCACAGAACCATCTTTCCAGACTCCAAACAAATCGTAATGTATATAGGCGGGAGGCAGGGTCAGGGGGAGGAGGTGAAGAGGACTTAGGGGACATAGGGTGAAGGGGAAACTGGGAAAGGAGAAAACCTTCGGAATGTAAACAGAATATAGAAAATTAAAAAAAAGTTTATACCACCACAAAAAAAAGAAAAAAGAAAATGGTAAAAAGTATTATCTCCACTAGTTTGGAAAATATATTCTTGTGCAATTTAGATCTTCACTTTCAGATTTTGTTTATTTATTACTAGTGATATATGCACATGGTGGAATTGAGGAAAGGGATATGTATTTGCGCCATGGAATACATACGAACTCCAGAGAACAACTTTTGGGAGTTTGAGGTAGTTTAAACAAGTTTGGCCCCAAATAGACTTTAATGTGTTTGAATGCTTGGCCCAAGGAAGTTACCACTATTAGGAGGTGTGGCCTTGTTGAAGTAGATCTGGCCTCATTAGAGAAAGTGTGTTAATGTGGGAGTAGGCTTTGAGATCTCCAGAGCTCAAGCTTCACCTAGTATGAAGTCAGGTCTCTCTCTATTGCCTTCAGATCAAGATATAGAACTCTCAGCTCCTTCTTCAGCACCTTGTCTACTGGGATGCTGCCATGTTTCCCACCATGGGCTAAATCTCTGAAACTGTAAGCCAGTACTAATCAAATGTTTTCCTTTACATGAATTACCTTGGTCAACTTAATTAATGGAAGCCAAATAATGGCTTAATTAATGGGAGCCTTAATAAGACCGAAGTATTTCTGTGATAGGCCTGACTATGATTTCACTTGGAGGAATGTGGATATTGACATTTTGGGTAAGAAAAGCAGGAGAATGCCTTAAGAGGAACACGATGGCCCAAAAGAGTAGGGATATGAAAGAGAGTAGTGCTGAGAGTGAACTGAACTCTGGGAATCTGGCTCAAGAGCTTTCAGACGAGAAGAATTTTATTATTCTGCCTAGAGATTGATCTTGTGATATTTTGTGAAGAATGTGGCTGTTTTGTGACTTTGTCTGAATAGCCTGTCTGAGGAAAAAGTAAAAAAAAAAAAAATAGATTAATTGCATCGACAAAGGAAATCTTAAAACAGCTTAGCATAGACTCTGTTCTGTGGGCCACTCTTTAAGAACAGTATTTAGATCAAACATGTCAAGCTCAGAAAGGAAAAATACAAAATGTATGGTTCAAGGGTTAAAGGGGCACCAGGAAGTGAAGTGGAGCTAAATCCTGTGTTCAAGGAGATAAATAGATTAAATATATTAACTGGGATGAAGAGAATGGTGACCTCAGGGTAAAGTTCCACCCAGCTAACCTTCTATCTTGTGAAAAGCATGTTCTCCAAGGTATATTGTCACATGTTCTAAATCTACAACACGTTTACAGATGTATGAGGGATAGTTATATCACATTAGGTGTTACTATGACCTAGTTACTCTTTTCATTTGAACATAGAAAGTACATTTTGGGTCTAGTTGACAAGGGGTGGATTGTGATGGCTATTCTCAGTTGTCACCTTGATTATATCTAGAATAAACCACAATTCAGAAATGGACCATACACCTGTATCTTGAGGCAGGAAGACAAGATGTCTTTGATCCACATCTTGAGGTAGGATGAAACACATGTCTGATACAGACTAATGTACTCCTTTATTCCAGATCTTGAGGTGTAGTATCCATGCTTATAAAGATCTATAATGGAAAAGAATTAAAGAAAGATATGGTGGTACTTACCTTTAATTCTAGCACATAGGAGACAAAGGCATGCAGGTCTCTGAGTTCAAGGCTAGCCTGTCTGCAGAGCAAGTTCTATAACAGCCGAGCTTAGATAGTGTTGAAAACAGAAAAGGTGGTGAAAATGTGATTTAACAAAGGAGCCATGTTCCCGCCCCAGCAAGCAGCAGAACTTGCAGCTTCGGCCACATGGTTCATGATTTAGAGTCAATAAATCTCCCTTCTCAACTAAGTAAAATTGCTGAGGCCATCTAGGTGGCAAGGGTATCCCTGCACAGAGGCCAAGAGAGGCCATAGCAAGAGGTTGTGAAGGTGAAGCATGAATTGTCTTGGAGACTCCAAGACATTAGAGATGCCAGAGTTGTGGGATACTTGTTGAGGAAAGATGATGCTAGCAGAAAGTGGAACCAGTCCAAGTGGAAGAAGTATGTTGCAGTCAACAAAGCTGAAAAGAGTTGAAGATCAGAAGAGCATTTTGACATCAGACATGGAGATTGGAGAGTTTGGAGTTTTCCCAGCTAGTTTTCAGTCTTGATTGTGTCCAGTATATCCTCATTGTTCTCCTTTCCATACATTTTGGAACTGTAATGTATAGCCTGTGCCATTGAATGTTGGAAGTATGTGATCTGTTTTTGATTTTGATATTATAGGGGATTAGAGCTAACAGACTGCATGAATCTCAGAAGAGACTTTGAACTTTGGACTTCTAAGCATTGTTGAGATTGCGATAGACTATGGGTACTTTTGAGTTGGACTAAATTCATTTTGTGTTGTGTTTGGCTAAAAGCCTCTGGGGGCCAGGAAGTGAAATGTGGTGCTTTGAATGAGATTGACCTCCATAGACTGTTTGAATGCTTGCCCCATAGTGGGTGAAACTTCTAGGAGTTGTGGTTTGTTTTAGTATGTGTGACCTTGTTGGAGGAAGTATGTCACTGTAGGGGCAAGTTTTGAGATCTTAAATGCTCAAGCTATGCTCAGTGTAAAATCAAGTCTCCTTCTTCTGCTGCCTATGGATCAAGATGTAGAACTCTCTGCTTCTCCAGCACTGTATCTGCTGTTGACATGCTTCCTACCATGGTGATAATGGACTAAACTTCTGAAACTGTAAGCAAGCCTCAATTAAACATTTTCCTTTATAAGAGTTGACATGTTCATGGTGTCTCTTCACAGCAATGGAAACCCTAACTAAGACAGAGTTCACTTCTTCCATTGAGGGTTCCAGAAATCTAACTCACAACTGAATTCAGTTCATCATGCTTATATAGCAAGTACTCTTACCTACTGAGACATCTCACCAGTCCCTGGGTCTTAACTCAGAATACCCGTATGTTGCCTAGAACCTAATTGTATATCAGAACCTTAAGGCTGAAGCCCTCATCCTTGGCTGGAACACATTTCCCTCAAGAAGCCAGCCAAGCCACAAAGAAGTGCTGGCTTGATATGGTTAGTACATGAGAGTTTTAAACATTGTGTTTGTCAGGATACTTTGGAAGACCCATGAAAAACACTTCTCAAGGATTATTTCACTTCTGTTTAGGCTCACAATGCCTAAAAGCTTGAAGCTAGTATGGTAACTAAACTCTTAAGAGATGACAATTATAATAGACAAGAGGTTACACGGAACTACTTAGACTCACAAAGAACTACTTAGAAATCAATGAAAAATATAGGGCATTTGGTAAGTGAATCAGCAGTATGACCTCAGAGCCTCTCTGTGTATAGCAAGTCTGCTGGTCCATGAAAGATGACCAAACACCAGGGTGACACCGTACAGAGAATGCCACGGGAGTCAGAAGTTTAAATAAGCAAGGAACTAGTCAAGAGAAGGGCAAATATCACAAGAAGGAAGGATCTGTTGATAATTCATGAATGGATCAGTAGCTCCTTGTATCCATGTTTGTACTTCAGCCTTGGATGGCAAGCAGGACAATCGAAAGCTTTCAAGGAACGGCAGAGAAGCCTGAGTTTGTCTTGCACAAGTTCATAAACTTTGCACTTGTCATTCAAAGTGACTCTGAGAAGCTGCCAGAAGAGAAGAAAAGCAGTATTGCTCAGTTATTATGATAGTGCTTTGAGGCTGATTAAGCCCTTAGCACAGTAGAAACAGAACTACATTTGGGGGGGAGGGGGCTTCCGTTGTCAGACCCCTTCTGAGTGAGTCTTTAGATTCTCCTGTGACCTCTCAAGGCTTGTCTGCTTCCTCCTGCTGACACCCAATAGAAAGTCATCTTGCAGTTTAAGATGACTGACATTTCATGACATCTGCAAGATTCAATTCCAACTCTGAGCAGTTTGCAAACTTACTTTTCCCCTTCATCCAACTTCTCCCACGTGTCATCTTGATTGCTGAGGGAGCACTATTTTTTTTCCTTTTGTGGGCCTGAACAAAGGCAGGGACTGCTTAGGCAGGAACATAAGTGTATTTAGGAAAACAGCTCTACTTACTAGAGAACATCTTGTTTAGTACTTAACGCTACATGATGAAGACAAACTTCATCCTGGAGTTTTCTGGGTCTACTTTCTCCCACCATTTCCATCTGTTATTTGGCTGCGATACTGACAGCAACTCAGATGGATAAGTGCTCATCCAGCACTCCTATATCAGGGTCCGTCTGTTAACCCATGAATTTGGATCAGTCATTCACAGACTTCATTTCTTTGATGCCTACAAAAGAGTTTCATAGTATGGTCACTTAACAAAACAAATATCTCCCATCTTATCATGGCTTTTTTTTTTTTCATATCATCCAACACAAAATTGCTATGACTTCTCCCCATAAGTATGGTGTCTAAATTCAATGTCTTTTATATAATGTCAAGTTGTTGATCTGTATATCCATTTGTAGATAATCATCACAAGTACACATTTATGCATATATGCAGAAATCAAGAATACTATTCACCTAAATTCTCAATAGGTATCTATTGTGGTTATGCTTATGCAATGTTATATGATATCAGTAGGCAAATGTATTTGCTTTGCAAGTGTGAGGAGAGAATAATTCAAATTCCCAGAACCCATATAAAGTAATGGATGCACAGAGCAAGCACTGTGAAAACTCATGAGACAGCTAGCCTGGTATGTACATCAGAAAAACAATAAAGATACCCTGTCTCAAGCAAGATGAAAAACAAGAACATGAACCTGCATTTAAACACATAAATGAATGCGCACACACACACACACACACACACACACACATACACCATATACATGTACATATAAAATTAATTTTAAAACACTATGAGTGATTTTCTCAATTTTATATAATAGTATTTTGTAGATTTTCCATAATTGTCATCAATTTCTTATGAAAGATATTAAAGAAATTCTGTTCTGTGTTTATATGTGTGGTATGCACATGGGTACACACATGTATGTGTGTGTACATGTGTGTGCATGTGTGTATGCCTCTGTATGTGTGTGTGTTTGTGTATTATGGTTTTCTGTACATGTATGAAAATTATCTGTGTACCTATGTATGTGTGCATATGGGGTCCTACGGTTGATATCAGGAATCTCCCTCCATCACTTTTCCATTTTATTATTTAGGGCAGGTTGATAACCCAGAGATTACTGAAATGATTAGTTTAATCAACCAGTGGGCTCTAGAAATTCCGTCACTCCTCTTTTCAAAGCTTAAATTATAGGATGGCTGCCAACCTGCCTGACATTTATATGGATTCTATGGGTCAAATGCTAGGCCTTAGGCTATTATGGCAAGAGCTTTAACCACTGACCTATCTTCTGAGCTCTAAAAGGAATATTAAACAGTACATTAAATAGGCTTTTAATTTATAACAAGTAAAAACCTGAATGGAATAAAGAAAGCACCACCTTGCTCAATTTATATCCTTAATGGATGCAAATGCAATGTCAAACAGAATCTAGTATGGACTGAATATATCTACTTCCTATTCCTCTCTATCTCTTTGAGATAAGATGACCAGTAAATACATGCAACATTCAACTTTAAATCTTTTGCAAATATAATCAAAATTCAACAGTTAATTCTGAAAGACGATAGTAACAAGTGAGCCTGAAGCTAGCCTCGACTACACAATGAGATCAAGGGGAAAAGAACAAAAGAAGGAGAGAGGAGACAGGGACAGACAGACAAAGAGAGACAAAGAGACAGAAGAGACAGAGAGAGAGAGAGAGAGAGAGAGAGAGAGAGAGAGAGAGAGAGAATTAGAATTAGGTCTTTGGTCTTAATGTTGTATTTCAAGTTTCCAACATTCATATGTGACTAGTGGTGATCAGCTGGACAACTGACTATTCATCACAGCAGAATAGAATTACTAGCCTACCATACTCTTAAACATGTAGCTTTTAGTTGAGCCCAGTATTATAATCAGTCACCAGAAAGTTTGAACAAAGACCTCTACACATTGACATGAAATAGGACACCAGCCTCCTTATATTTGCTTTCTGATGCTGCTTCCACTTAATGAGGGGCATCTTTCAGGGATTAAGTCTATGTTGCAGGGTTGCACCAAAGAACCAATCTGAGGAGTCTTTAACACTAATGAGAACTAAATATAAAGGGGGAAAAGGCATAGAGATACTAGCAAAACTCTATGCCATCAGCAAATGTCATATTTCAAGTGGTTTTCAAGACAGCTTTCATCGAGCTGTTGTAGTTATCTGTTCCATGTATGTAATAAACACCATGACCAAAATCAACTCGTAAGGGAAAGTTTTTATTTCAACTTGCAGTTTGTAATCCACCATGAAGTCAGTCAGGGCAGAAATTCAAAGCATGAACCTGGAAGCAGGAAATGAAGCAGAAATCATGGAAGAATGTTGCTTTTCCGACTTGCTCTCCATGGCTTGCTCAGTACAACCCAGGACCACCTGCCCAGGGACCTGATACTGGCCACCCTATACCAATCATTCATAAAGAAGATGCTTTAACACATTTGCCTAGGAGCCAGTCCAATGGAGACATTGCTTCAGCTGAAGTTCCCTCTTCCAAAATGACTTCCAGTTGAGTTACGTTGTAAAAAAAAAAAAAAAAAAAATCCTAACCAGCTCAGGGACACATAGTGGGTACTCTTGAGTGTATCTGGGTAGCAATGCAGACAGACTCTTGGGTACTTGTATAATACAGCACTGGTGATGTGCTATGTGCTTAATTACAAAGTAGATAAGCATCTTTAATGACTGCTATGCCACAGAGAAGAGAGGATAATAGGAGACCATGAGGTGAACTCAGTAACTAGAGTTTAGCTTATTGGCAATTCGTGTATATTCATTGTAAAATGAGTTTTATAATGACATTTCCATAATCTGCAAATAATAAATGATCCTATTCTCCTCTATTGTTTTTTCTTACCCATCATCTGTCATCTTCTTCCTTTCTTGTAATGTCCTTCCTTTTCTGTAATGGTCCCCCTCTTTTTGTCTGTCTTCACCACCACACCCAGATTCCACATAGGAGGAGAAGCATGAGACTCTTGTAATTGTGAGACTGGCTTCTTTTGCTTAACATGATGAGCTCTGCTCATTTCATGTAATGTATCCTCAGCCTCTCATTTAGACTCCAGAAACACAAATTATGGCCCTTGAACTAGCAACCTCAGCAGTATCTGGTGACTAAGAAGTGCAAAGTTTTATGTCTGTTTCAGGAGCAACTTGTGTGTACAGAATCTCACAAAATTAAAATGTACACTAAAGGTCAGAGGACCTTTATGCTCAATCTGCTTTGATGTTCTAGAAATAATAGAAGAGACTGAAATCTGTGCAATTTAGAGGGACTGCCAAAACTGCTCGAGGGTTAATAAATACGTATTGATTAATTGAAAATCTGAGTTTTGTCTTTCCAAATAAATAGGCCAGTGTACTTTGAATGAGTCATAAAGTATCCCTAGGGAATTGTGTGACTACTTTCCCTTTGGCTTACAATGTAGGAATGAAGTAAAGAATCTCATGTAGCAATATTAATATTCAGATAATAAACTTTGTAGAACTCTTTTGTTCTCTGTGTTGCTATCTGAAGGGGCAATAATTTTTTAAGGGTTTTTATTGGCTAGCTTAAGCAGAATCATGTCCTAATTATAGTGTTCCCTTTTATGTGCCACTGAGAGAAAATACACCAGATGAAGCCGTTTGAGGCTCTATGGTTTGTTCGGCTGTATTAAATGCTTCTAACTGCTGACTTTTATCGTTCTTAACAAGTCAAGACCAGACTGAATGTCTTTGAGGATAATTGTTTTTATTCATTTCCCTTCTGTATAGCTAAAATGAAGACAATATGTAAATTAAGGGAAAAGATTTCAATTCTATACTGCCCCAGACCTCTGCTGATAACTTTTCAGAAAGTGTTAAAAGCTAATCTCCCCTTTTCATATTGCTTTTTCCCTGTCCCGTGGGTTCTTCTAAAACAGTCTTCTCATTGTTAAAGGTGATAGCTATGTCACTAGGTTGCTTAGCTAATGCACAGAAGCCACTAAAACCTTGGTCCCCATGAGAATCACTTATCTTTATATTTTATTATTGTCACTACAGTCAACAATACAAATGAGTAGGGTTCTATCTTGCAAATTATTCAAAACCAGGGCTTGTATCTTGTAGGGAGCCGAAGGCGCAAACATCCGGCCGGCGCAAACATCCGGCCGGTGCCGTGAAGTAAACAAGTCAGTGCGCAGGTGCTGGGTAGTTTTCCATCCCTTGGTCTCCGCCTCTCCCGTTGCGTCATATGGCCTGATGAGCTGCAGCCAGTCAGGGGATGACACGTCCGAGGCGGGGGTTGCAGCCTATATAAGGGATGGGCTTCTGGGTGTTTGGGTTCTCCGCTCTGTAGGCTTATGCTCTCCCTCTCAAGAGCATTAAAGCTTTGCTGCAGAAGGATCCTGAGTATGCCACGTCGTTCTTGCTGGTGAGACAGTAGAGCGGGACAGTATCTTCTGCATCATTTTCTAAATTCTGCAGCCTAATTTAGTATGACCTGGAGATAAAGAAACAAAACCATGGCACTTAACCACAATTGATCTGATCTTCCATGGGGCATTGAACATCTGGAGACATATTAGATTGTCAGGAATATGGGGTTAATATTCTCCTGACAGAGAAGCCAGTGGTACTATATAACAAGACATACATGAACCCTGTACCCATTACCTAACCAGACCTGGATCTCAATGGTGGTGACATAGAGAAGTCCCAGACATGAGAGCTGCTTCTGTCATTATTTGAACCAATGGGTTCAAATCATCTTTGTCCAAACACCAGAGCTGAGCTGTGGACCTCTCAGTCAGATAATCCAACATTCACTGAGTTCTCATTCAATTTCAGCACTGGTCTGGGAGCTGTGAAAAACACTGAAGGAACTGAAGGGGGTTAAAACCCTATAGGAAGAACAATATCAACTAACTGCACCACCCAGAACTCCCAGGGACTAAACCAGCAACCAGAGTACACATGGAGGGACCCATGGTTCCAGCCGCATAATGTAGCAGAGGATCTTCTCTGGCATCAATGGGAGGGGAGGGAAGCTTGATACCCCGGTGTAGGGAGATGCTAGAGGGATGAGGCAGGAGTGTGAGAGGGTAAAGGAGCACCCTCCTAGAGGCAAAGGGGAGGAAGGGAACGAACAGGATGGAATTGGGGAGGTTTGTGGAGGGATAACTGGGAAGGGGGCTATCTGAAATGTAAATGAATGAAATGATTAAAAAAGAGAGAGAGGAAGGAAGGAAGGAAGGAAGGAAGGAAGGAAGGAAGGAAGGAAGAAAAAATCACAGAAGTCTAAGGCCTGGTCATTTGCCTATTCCTGCAGAAGCCAGAAAGTGTGATAGAATGTCTAGAAAACAACCCCTCATTCATCCATTCCAGTAATTTTTTTTTTCTGCATCTCGCCAAGGCGCCCCATCTAATTATGATGACTCCCGTTTCCCTGGGATGCCACTTTTTCATTCGCATTCACTTCCTTGTTCTGAAGGAACAGCAATTTGCCAGTGAATGGTTATTAGCCTTTTTTCCCTTTAAGAGACAAAGAAGGAAAAAAAAAGCCCAGGGGATAATTTTAAAAAGTTGTTGCTCCAGTTTTCCTCCAACTTTAGAAATCTCTGTTGGCTGTTAATTAAGAACTTGCATTGAGACTGTGAGATGAACCAGATTTGAAGGATTGTTTTTTTCTTCTTCTTCTTTTTCTTTTAATGAAATGGCACTTTTCCCTAGGAGGGGTTTTCCCTAGATTCATATTGTTCTACTAAAGATGATTTACATGGGCATCTGTGGAGGCAGCTGAAACTGTTATTGGAGTAGGAGGCCAGAGTAGGCACAGTGTGGCTTCTCTTCCACAAACTGGGAAATAAACACCAGAAGGACACTGAGTGCAGTATTGATGGTATAATAGAAGCCAGGGGCCTCGAACCGGACCAATGGCTCATTGTGGGACACACTGCAGCTTCCATGGCGATATGGTTTGTTTAGTTGGTTGCTTGGTTTTAATTTTTTTGTTGTTGTTTTCTTTAGGGAGGTTGCAGGGGCAGAGGGTCGATAGGGAGGGACAGGGAGGTCAGCTGGATTGGGATGCGTGGTGTGAAATTCACAAAACTGTTTCATAAAGAATGGTATGTAACATGTTGTCCTTTTTGCATCTATTATAAAGACCTTGGGAATGACCTTTCTTCAGCATAGGCACTATGAACCATTTACTAAAACTATTAGATAGGGTCAGGTTAAAAATCTATGACTGGAGTGGGGCTGGTGAGATGGATCAGCGGTCACAAGCACTGACTGCTCTTCTGAAGGTCGTGAGTTCAAGTCCCAGCAACCATATGGTTGGTTCACAACCGTCCACAATGAGATCTGATGCCCTCGTCTAAAGACAGGACAGTGTACTTACATATAATGATAAATAAATCTTTTTTTAAAAAAAAATAGAATGTTTAAAAAAAAATCTTTGACTGCTCCTAAGGGACAGGAAGTCTGAATTTCAATCATTCTTCTGCTTTTAAATATTGTACAATTTGAAAACAAAATTCTTTCACATATCTTTTCTAGGTAACAGTCCCGATGCTCTTAGCGGACAATACAGTGAAGCTGGCCGTGATGAGAAAGGTACAAATGAGACAGCCCTAAGAGCCAGAGAGATGGCCTACCCCTTCACAGGCTGCCGCCATTGGAAGAACGGACTCTGTGCTCCACGGAGCAGCACAGCGCAGCTAGAGGTGACTTTGGAGGCATGGGAACTGGTGAGCTGGCCCTTAGGGCCTGAGAGCAGGAGAGCTGACTACCGCGTTCCCTGCTGCTGATAGCGCTGGGTGGCCTAACCAGAGCAGTGATGAAAAGCTTGCCCGGGTGGTGCTGTGCGTGGACGAGGGAGAGATGGCAGGCTAAATATATCACTCAGGCCAGATCCAGAATCTACATTATCTATAAACTCTTAGAGCGCTTGAAAGGGCTGGTCCTACAGAACCGAAGCTACAGGATAACCAGAAAAACTGACTCTGCAGGATAACCAGGGGAGTCCCAGTGGGGATCTAATATTGATGATGCGGCAGAAGTCGTAGGCCTCCAGACAGACCAACGACTCATTGCAATGAACATTTGCAATTGAAAATGTGTGGACAGAGGGGTATGCTGTGGCACAGCCTCTGACACACTACACCCCTCCCCTGCACAACTTCTACTCTTCCTCCATTTTCCTTCAGAAAAGCGCAGGCTTCCCATGGATATCAAGCAAACATAGCATGCCAAGTTACAGTAATACTAGGCACATCCCCTCCCATGAAGGCAGAATAACGCATCCCAATAGGCGGACGAGGGTCCCAAAAGCAGGCAAAAGCGTCAGTCCTTGCTCCCACTGTTAGGAGACCTACAAAAAGACGGAGATGCACAGCCATAACATATGTGCTGCGGGCCTAAGTCAGACCCATGCAGGCTCCTTGATTGTCAGTTCAGTCTCCGAGAGTCCCTGTGAGCTCAGGTTAGTCGGTTCTATTTTTCTCATGGTGTCCTTGAACCCACTGTCTCCTACAGTCTTTCCTCCACCTCATCTACAGGATTCATCTTCAGTCATTTTAAATACTTTGTTAATGAAAGGAACACTTCACGACGTGGACTGACACTATATTTTGTTCCTTGGACAGCCAGCCCCACAGACTTGAGTTTCTTTGCTCTGGGTTTGTATGCCATTCTGACACCTTGAATGCCCTGAGCCTGTGAAATATTAGAAACTGAAAGTCTAAGCTATGGAACAGAAATTTTATTACCAAGAACAAAAATATGGCCAGGCATATAACACCCCCCCCATCTTCTTAAGGATCGCGGAAATAAGGTAGGAGAATCAGTCAGTTGGGGCTATATAATCTCACATTAAACATGGCACCTAAAATAATTCCCAAATTAAAAAAAATAAGTTTAACATCACAAACAACTAAAGAAAATAGAGCTAAAGAAAAAGCCAAACCCATGTTCTACAGAAACTAGTAGTTTAATATGTCAGTTCCTCCCTAAAATGCACATGGTTATAAATAAAAGGGATTTTAGGATTTCTCATAAGCAACTTGGTAATTGGTAATGAAGTGAACTGAGAAATAATGAAGATGAATAATTAAGGCAAGTCTCAATTAACAACACACACAATCTTCTTAATGATTGAGCTGAAAGAAAAACCTTAGTCCTACTGTATGATTCTGGCAAATTATCCTTAATAATCAAGAAAAATTAGATTTCCTAAGGTCTACTTTGCTTCAATAGAAGAGACTTGATAAGGTATTTTAGAAATATAAGCCTCCAATTCATTCAAAATATTAAGTAGATCCATGTATCAAGGAAAATAAGTAGAATGTATCATTTCCCCTACAGAGTTATGTAAGTTATAAGTGGTGGTTTCTGCATGTGCCAGCAATCATGTCTGTGTGGCTCCATCCTGGGCAGTACCACTGGTGTGTAACTGATTCATGCGTGCTCTCAAAAGCCATGTTGTATATTGACACTTGATACATCTCTGAAATATCTCAAAATCAAGTATAATCAGAATTACAGCTCAAATTTCTGTCTCAGGTGAGCAGGTTGTTAAACGTCTTTTCAAGGGAGCCACTTGATGATTTCAAACATGCATGCACATTCCTGAAAAGAAAATAGAGTCTTAATATTTAAAATCCCATTACTGGGTGCATATAAGCTAAGTAGCCTACTTCTAATTAGTAGTATTGGTATTTAAAGGTTTTGATTTTATAAACATAGAAATAGGATATAAGTGTTTTAAAATAAGAGGGATTTTTTTTAACAAGTCTTTTCCCATTACTTACATTTAACCCTGTAGTTAATACAATGGACACGAGATAGGAAAGGATTACTTATTTGTTCAAATCTGCCAAGTAGAACTTTAGTATAATGAGAGCAGAAGACCGGAGTCCCAGTTCTCTAGTTTAGTATTCAATGAATCAGTGCATGGCCAACAACATCTCATGTTCTGTGTGCAGTTTTAACAGCTAAAACCACCTTTTAAATGTTTCTTTAAGAATCTGAGAGGCCTCATGCTGTAAGAGCAGTCTTTAAGTGAAGTACCACATGACAAGAGGCCAGAACTTTCAGACCTAATTCACGAAGCATATATAACATTTACAAGTCCTATATATATATTATTGCCAATTACCTTTGCTTTTACAAATCTTTCTAAAAATGAATATGGTGCTCTTATGATTGACTTCAGTCAGATTCTTTTTTCATGGGAAAAGGGAGGGCTCTTTGACATAGTGACCAAAGCCATTGCTGGTGTGTTATATGTGATAATCAGATTGCTCCCCTGGCTCTCATATCCTGTCATATAAAATGAAATATAAGATACACTAAATCTTGATTTTAAAAAAGACCAAAGATCAGGTAGCATAGCGCAAGTGAGAGCTTTAAAACTGATAGCATAAAGTAGTTTGGTTTTATATACTAGGACTATGGATCTAGGCAACATTCCTTTATTAAAAAATAGCCTAAGATATGACTCACATACTATATATTTAATCCATTCAAATTACACAATTCAACTGCATTTAATATATCATAATTTTACATCCATCACCTCAATAAATTTTAGAATGGTTTTCTGGTCAGGAAAAGATGGTATCCCACAACTATAACCCTCTAATTCCCCCAAAACAGACCCCTGCACAACTCTAAGGAATTACTATTCTACTTTTTGCATGTATAAATTTCTCTAGCTGCCAACATCATATAAACAGAATCAGGCAATATTCGGTACCTTGAAACTTTTAGGTACTTTTCCTTTAACTTAGCCCAATGTTTCTAAGGTTTGACCACACTGTAGCATGTGTCAGTAGTACCTTTTTGTAAATTACCAAATAATAGTCTATTTTATGGGCATCTTGGGTTCTGCTTACCCTTTCATTGTTCAGTGGGGATCTGTGCTGTTTCTATTTCAGAGCTCTTATGAATACTATTATGAATGTTAAAGTCTTGCGTAGACATGCATTTTATTTATCTTGGGTATACATGCCTGTGGTCAAACCTGCTGGGTCATAAGGTAATTCTATGGGAAATTGCCAGACGATTCTCTCCAACAGCTTTGCTGTTTTTCATGTCACCCATAGGAAACATTCTTCTCTTTAATTCTTTTCTAGGTTCATATACACTTTTGTGTATGAGTGTTTTGACTCTGTATACATATGTGCCTGATGTAAGTTTCTGATGCCTCCAGAGTTCAAAGAGTGAATCAGGTGCTCTGGAATTGGAGCTACAGGTGATCCTGATCAGCCATTTGGTTGCTGGAAAACTATCTCAGATACTTGGTAAAATCATTAAATGTTCTTAACCATTGAGCTATCTCTCCAGCTCCATAGCATTCTTAATAAGTCTGAATATCCATGAACAGAAAGGAATCCCAATAAATCAGCTAGTGCATGTGTTCTTTTACTGTGCCCATGTGTATTAATTCTGAGATTTCTTATTACTTAGATAATGAGCAATCATAAGCATGACTCTTCTAGTATAACGTATTTCACTTTCAGATCTTTTAAGTATTAGCATTTGATGGGAGGCAGATGATCTGGGGACTAAACTGGCACCATCCACCTGTTTATGCTGCCTCTATCTTAAGTATGATGAAAAAGAATTTGATGATGGTTATTATCATAATGCTTGATACTTTTAAAACCACCCCCTACACAACAGTTCAGGCCAGGACAGGGGGATTCATTTAATAGATTCAGCCTTCAAAATCTACTTATCCCCAATGGAGAAGTTAGGGAAAGGACTGTAGGAGCTGAAGGGGTTTGCAACCTCATAGGAAGAGCAATATTAACCAACCAGACCCCTCCCTCCACTGAGGTCCCAGGGACTAAACCACCAACCAAAGAGTACAGAGTGGGTACCCATGGCTCCAACTGGATATGTAGCAGAGGATTGCCTTATCTGGCTTCATTGGAAGGGAAGCCCCTTGGTCCAGTGGAGGCTTGATGACCCAGGATAAGGGAACACAAGGGCGCTTGAGGCAGGAGTAGGTGGGTGGATAGGGGGTATCCTCATAGAGGCTGGGGAAGGGGGAAGGGATAGGGGACTTGTGGAATGGAAACTTGGAAGGGAGATAACATTTGAAATGTAAATAAATAAAATAACCAATAAAAATGAAAAAAAATCTGCTTAGAGAGGACAAAGAAATGTCATTCAGATGGTTTACAGGATCACAGTCAACTAACACATAATTTTAGGCTTCATATTCAGGGAATGGTTTTAAGGAGCCGATGCTAGAATGTATGTATCGAGAACTAGACCTCAAACTACACAAAATGACCACTTTGATAAGCGCACTTTTGTATTTCTGTTTCAGGAGAGCAGAGCTGCCCTGGTGACTGCAGGGCCTCACTTGGTCCATCTAATTGCAAAATTGTTCACCTTTGCCATTCTCTTTCTTTTTCTTTTTATTAATATAACATTTTAGTTTTTTTATTAGATATTTTCTTTATTTACATTTCAAATGTTGTCCCCTTTCCTGGTTTCCCTTCTGAAAACCCCTATCCCATTCCCCTTTCCCATGCTCACCAACCCACCCACTCCTGCTTCCTTGTCCTGGCATTTCCCCTATACTGGGGCATTTCTTGCTGGAAAGAATCCACAATTCTCTCAACAGAAGAATGGATACAGAAAATGTGGTACATTTACACAATAGAGTACTACTCGGCTATTAAAACAATGAATTCATGAAATTCTTAGGCAAATGGATGCAAGTAGAAAATATCTTGAGTGAAGTAACCCAATCACAAAAGAACACACATGGTATGCACTCACTGATAAGTAGATATAAGCCAGAAGCTTGGAACAACCTCTCCAATTTTCATGTGCCAATACTAGCAATTGTTCATGGAAATAATATATCAGCAAATTATCAAAAAACTCCAACAAAAGACTTTTATTGCAAAGAAAATCTTTTTTGGAAAAATGATGTGTTATTGATATTTGCTTTCTCCGACTACCTCAGAGCGGTGGGGATTGCCTGGTTTAGATCAATGTTCAATATCATAGTTTCATAAACCCCACACAACTTCGCTCAGTCCCTTCTTCATTTCCTCCTCATGTGCCTGAGCAACTCTACCACACTGAAGCTCCTCAAGTAGAATACCTTGTCTTCTCTTCTTGTGGCAACTATGTAATGGATGATATGTATAAAGTGAGAACTTTGTAAACTTCCCTAAATGAAAGAATCAGTAAAGTCAAGAGGATCACAACATACTTAAAGCACATAATCTTTCCAATTAGCACCAAGGATAACACCACTGCCTGACTGGGAATGCTTCAATGGACAAAGAACATCAAAACCCCATTCCCACCCATAAAGAAACGTGTCTTAGGTAAGTTGGATGTTTTTAAGACGCACAAGCCAAGTATAATAGCATATGACTGTAATCTCAGCACTCGGGAAGTCAAAAGGAAGCATATCAAAAGTTTGAAATCAGCCTGGCCTTCATAGCAACTTCCAGGCCAGTCATAGTAACACAGGAAGGCCCCATCTCAACATATTAAGATCTGGAGATAAGACTCAGTGATGAAGTATTTTCCAAGAATATTCATACTCTAGGTGTGACCCTCCAACACCTCAAAATTTTGAAAAAGGAAACAATAAAGCCACAGATGTCCTTCTCATAATATATTAACTTAGTATGAAGTTCCCCATTAAGGAACTCCCTAGGATTCACAGAGATCTGTGGACTGTGGAAAGGTGTCACCAAATCCAAGCCTGTCATTCTCCTAAGCCACTTCAGAAGCCATCTTTGCACTTTTTCAAGAATCTCATCCCACTCGGTCAAGTTCATAGATGTGAAACCTTGAATTCACACCCTACACATAGTTTTTCAATACACATAAAGTGCTCTGATATTTTGAAGTAATATTGGTGGCGGGTTGGGGAGATGACTTTACTACATGACTAGAGACTATCTTTCCATGTCCCACTTGTTTAGAACCCATATTGCAAACAGTTCCCTCCTTTCACTCAATCTGCAAACAGAATTGGGTAATTTCATGACATAGAGTCTTGGAGGACACCGATCTATATCCTATTCAAGTCCAGTCTCAGAATGAGATTTCAACTTCATGAAGTCTCCACTTGCCAAATTTTCCTCCTTCCCTTCTGCTCTGTCTGTTCCTTTCTCTGATCCAAGATGAACAGGCATCTGAGTCTCAAGGCCCCTTTTTAATATGTATCGCTCTCTCAGCCATAGCTTCACCAAGTGTTCTGCGTGACATCCCCTGGGTGCTGATGCTGTCAGACTCCAGGCAGATTCCCGTGGTCTTCTGTCCTGTTTTACTTTTTGAGCCTCTGGAAATGAGGGCACTTGGAAGCATAGATACATAGGTGCTTTCTTGATCTACTGCTCAAAGACATTTGAGATTAGGAAATGAGCCACTGTGTGAAAACTGGTACCTGATGCTGGGGTAGCACACATTCAATAATTGAAGACTGTCAGGCTTTAGCACATGTAACTGCCCTGGTGAATTGTCTCTGCATTGGACAATATGTCCATATACCAAGAGTATCTGAGAAAATCCAATAGTAGCACTGATTAGAATCCAGAAAGTGAACAAAGTGAGAAAATTAACAAATGCATATTTTCTGCTTCACATTATAATAAGCTTCCTTTCAAATTGTTCATATTTTCTGCCATTATTGAAATTAATGATTAATATTTATAACATCAGCCATTTCAAATTAATTTTGTAAACATTGTCAAACTGAAGAAGTAACCTGCTGTGTGATCTTCTGCTAAGGACTTTTAAGAAACACAGAGGAGAAATACATATAACTAGATGTATGTTTTATGAGCCACTAATAGCTGGAATAAACTACTGCTTGATATATGAAATATGAAATATGAATAATTAACTAATGTCTCCACATATCTGCCTCCATAAGTGATCTACCCACTGATATCTATGTTCCTATAATAGGAGGCAAACATAAATGAAACAGAAATGTAAATAAACACAACTTTGTCACACTTCTGTTGTGTCACTCTTGCAATGTATTTAATAATAGGCTTACCTGGCACTGCAATATTGCTCCATCTTG
Organism: Apodemus agrarius; assembly: GCA_964023405.1. Classification (NCBI taxonomy): domain Eukaryota; kingdom Metazoa; phylum Chordata; class Mammalia; order Rodentia; family Muridae; genus Apodemus; species Apodemus agrarius. Next base: position 25,211,146 of record OZ030014.1, read on the forward strand.
GTTTGCACAAATTAGAAGAAAATTTTCATCCCAATGCAAAGTCAACCAGTAAACTTGAAGAGATCCTACATGGAGGTGAAATTCCTCTACTAACTATTTACATTCTATGGGCTCTTCCAAGACATCATATTGACTAACAAAACATTAAACATCATAATCTTTTAATACAGAAATACTAAGATGAGATTCCTTAGCCAGAGAAGCTGTGAGATTTTTTTTCAACCTTTAAGCAGGGGCAAGCAAAGGGAGAAAACACAAAAAATCATCTTGTTTTCATGAATGATACTACAACAGTAAAAGCAAAGGAACGTTTAGCTGTACTCTCTTTCCCTTAGTGAAAGTCTGACTTTCTTCTCTCCTAATCACACTGTAATTCACCACAGCCCATATATACAGCTTATGCAGGTCAGAGCTTTCATTTCCAATCATTTCCTAACTAGAACATATGCCGCATCTTTTTACTGAATCATAACTAATAATCCTCTTGAAATCTGGGCCTGGGAACATTTGATCTGTCCTCAGACACAAGGAACAAGGTACCATCAACCTCCTCTGATGTCATTTGTAGCCAGGCACAGCCCTAGTGTACAAGTGACATGCATATCACATGCATCAAAGTGGAAGCAATCTGTAAGGCAGTAAGACACTCTCACATCCCAGCATGGGTGCTGGCCCTGAGCTGCAGTTCCAGTAATTGACATAGTTGCCCAATGCTACAAAACAAACTCAGAAACTATTCTCATTAGACATCCCTCTGCTTTGTGACTCTGTTATTGTAAAACCCGAACACTGAACCCCATACCAGCGTGGCTCTGTTTTTAATTAGTTCTGATGGCATTGGGCTGCAAGCCAAGGGAAAAAATGAACTTCCTGCGACTGAAGCTTGGAGCTCAGTATGTTGCTTCCTTCTTAGAGAGATTGTTTTCACAACATTTTATGAAAAGGACTACTGACAGAAATAATATAAGTTTTTACTGCTTTTGATTTTTTTTCGGGCCTATAAAGTACAGCCAAAACTCAGATTTATACAGTTACAACGCCATTATTCCGTCTTTTGTGTGACCTACTTGACGTGCCTTTTGATTAAAGACATCCTACCCGATTAAATTTTTTTAATGGAGAAAACGCAGGCTTCTGTTAAAAGTTTAAGACCATGAATGTTTTAGTGTTCCCACTAAATTGATTTGGTGATATAATTGTGCTAGCTGGGTCATTGGTGGCAAAACGTTCAAACTGAGATAGTAGTAAGGTCACCTTCCCAAAACAAGGAGGCAAAGGGCAGAAGGGACATTGAGCAGATAAAGAATATTTTATGAAGGCAGAGATTCTAGTCAAGGGGAGCAGGAACGCCCACTGACAACTTACCTGTATAAGAACTTTTGGCTGTCCTTCAGCTAAGAAACATTTCTCCACTCTTGAATCTTCCACCCAGTGTGGAAGGCAAACCTTTGCTCTTTCAGATTCCTTGTCATATACATAATTTGTCGTAGTGCCTTCCCTTCAGACATACCCATCTTATCTCCAGATTGGAAGACAGAGAAGTGAAAGATAGCAAGTGGGACTCATTCAGACCAGAATGGCCCCAAGGTACCAAGCGTCTAGACCAGAAGAGGGCAAGTTCCTCACAAGCATCTCATCAGTGTCAGCAGCACTGTGTGCAAAGCTGTGTACACAGGAGGCTGGCCTTGAGTCTTTCCTGCGTTAGCACAATGACAGGGATGTATACTCTGCCTGGATGGATGCTGTTTGCGGTGGCTTAAATAAGTATGTCTCCCATAGACGCATGTGTTTGAATGCTTGGCCCATAGGGAATGGCACTATTAGTAGGTGTGGCCTTTTGAGGGAAGTGTGGCCTTGTTGGAGGGGGTGTGGCCTTGCTGGAGGAGGTGTGGCCTTGTTCAAGATAGTGCATAACTATGGAGACTTGGCTTTGAGGTCTCACGTTCTAAAGCTACTCTCATTATGGCCCACAGTATCCTTCTGATGCTCGAGGATTAACACATAGAACTCTCTACTCTAGCACCATGTATGCTTGCCCACGGCCATGTTTCCTGCCATACTGATAATGGACTAAACCTTGGAAACTGTAAAGTAGCTTCAGTTAAATGTTGTCCTTTTATAGGAGTTGCTTTGGTCATGGTGTCTCTTCACAGCAGGAAAACCCAAACTAAGACAGTGTTTAAGTATGAACTCCTGACTCTTAGGATATGCACTGAGAATGCCAATCATTTCTTCCTGGTGTTCTGATTGCAAGCTTAATTTGTTCATTAGATATGGAAAAGGAGGAGATGTTTGCTTTAGTAAACAACTTTACAGACAAGCTCCCATTTCGTGTCAACTTAAATTTAGCCATATAACATTTTATATACTATCACCTTGGAATTACTTCCCTGCTTACATTAGCCATTGTGAGTTTGGCTATTGCCAAACAGGAGCCAGATCTGATGAAAACCAATTAGATTATACACTCTATGTTTTAAGTAAAAGAGACAACAAATGAGTTTTGGTTAGTAGTGAATAAAATCATGGGAGTCAGAGCATTGTTCTTACTAAAGAGGCATGTGAGCTGAGACAAGGTCATAGCTCCTCTGATTATGAGTCTGGTTTTTCATTCTGGTTTGTTTTGTTTTAATTTCCATCTGAAACATGTTCAATATTGGGCCGTAGATGTTGCCCAGTGATACAGCACTCCCCTTCCATACATGAGGCCCAGTTTTGATACCAGCACCACACATGCTCACATAAGAAGAGAACATTAGAATTGTACCTTGTTCAGTTTGGAGAGAGAAGAGTAAACCCCATACACCAGCATAATGATAATCACCAAGATGGACAAGCATAGGGGGTTTTCTTTTCTTTTCTTTTCTTTTCTTTTCTTTTCTTTTCTTTTCTTTTCTTTTCTTTTCTCTCTCTCTCTCTCTCTCTCTCTCTTTCTCTCTCTCTCTCTCCTTCCTTCTTTCTTTCTTTCTTTCTTTCTTTCTTTCTTTCTTTCTTTCTTTCTTTCTTTTGCTTAGTTAAACCACAGTTCATATCTATGATGCATTGTCTTGCTCCCTTTGGGCAGATAGGAACTCCTTGTGTCAATTGATATACCCTTGTATACACAAAAGCTAGTTGTATACATTCCTTGATTTTATTCATTGGAATCACCTACATTCTTTAGACTAAAGCTTCATCATCTTGTCTTCTACAAACATAAGCAACGTTTCTGGTTGAGATCTCTGTAGCACACTGTACCTTAGACAGTTGGAATATTTGCTCTCAGTGCTGTGACTATATTGTGTAGACACAGATACACATATTTCTTGATATCTAATACATCTTTGTTGAAGTAAGTTAAAAGTATTAAAGTAACTATTTTTACATGTGCTGGGTGTGGTGGTCTAACTCTCCTGAGGCAGAAGTGGGAAGACTTCTGTGAATTTGAGACCAACTTGCTCTGCACAGCAATTTCTAGGGTAGACCCTGACTCAAAAATATTTCTCTGTGTACTTCCTCCTTTTATAGATATTCCTTTCCTTTCAATTATTTGATTTATTTTAAAGAATGTATAATTTTTAACATTCACTCAGCCCCTGCATGTTTTCATGAAGGGGAACTCTTTCCTTGTAACTGTTGCTGACCAACCTTCTAATTGCTTTTACATAATATTTATGAACAAGTTATAAAATATTTTCATTATGGCATATGGTTTAAGCCAGTGGTTACTGTTTCCTCCTCTGTACTTACATCTGGGCAGTAGTGTAAAGGGTGGGCCATTGCTGCAAGCCATGCATCCAGTAAATTAGCCTCTAAAGGGATTCCCATATTAGCATTCCACATCTCCTTCCAAAGAAGAAAAAGTAAGAAAATGCTGTTTCATTTTCTCCAGGGGTATCAGTGACAATATCCTCCTGTAGTGGATTGGTTTGATGCTGCTTGTGTTCTAATGGTAAATCCTGGTTCCTCAAGATGTGGTTGTCCCAAATGAGCAGATCCTCACATACTCAAGTGATGCCATGTGAACCTTTCCTCCAGTTTAACTGGTCAATAAAAGGCTCAGGAAGACCAACAGAGTCAACTAACCTGGACTTTTGGGACTCTGAGAGTCTGAACTACCAACTAAAATACATGGGCTGAACCTAGACCTCCCCACACATCTGTAGCAGATGTGCAGCTTGGTATTCATGTGGCTCCTGAACAACTGGAACTAGAGCTATCCCAAAAGCTGTTGCTTGTATGTGGGACATGATCTTTTAGTTGGTCTGCTTTGTCTGGCCTCAGTGGGAGAGAAAGTGCCTAGCCTCACAGAGACTTGAAGTGCCAGGGTGAGGGGACATACAGGGTCCCCCACCCACACAGAGGACAAGAGGAGAATGGGGGAAAGGTCCTGGGAGGGGGTGACCAGAAAGGGGGCAGAGAGTGGGATGTAAAGTGAATAAGTAAAAAAAAAAATAACTATTTTTTAAAGGCCTAGTCTATGATTGGACAGTGGAGGATGAAAGGTGAGACTGGAGGTTCAAGAGAGAGGGCTGCAGGGAGAGGGGAGAGAGGGAGAGAGGGAGAAAGGGTGAAAACTGAAGATGAGGAAGCCTTGAGCCAGAACTACATGCTCAGGAGAAACAGCAAGCAACAAGGGACCTGTAGCTGGGAAATAAGTTAGTATAGCCCTAGATCTACCCAGTCTAGGTCTATGGCTTGTAAATAAAATATCTGGACTGTGTGTCTTTTATACAGGCTTATTTGGATTGAAAATTATTACTACACCTTCCCTTGCCCTGTCTTTTAATCTCCTTGGCATTTTTTATTATTGTTGAATTTTAGTCCTTCTTACTCTATTTCTTTCTGATGCCTGCCAGTTTACCACAAAAGTGAAATAAACAGTTTAAAATATTTCCTTTATATTTTGAGATGCTAATATAGTCCCATCACTTCCCTGTTGCCTTTCATCTCTCCAAACCTCTCATATGCCCTTCCTTGGGAATTTTTTTTTAATGAACATGAGTACACTGTAGTTGTCTTCAGACACCCCAGAAGAGGCCATCAGATACCATTACATATGGTTGTGAGCCACCATGTGGTTGCTTGGAATTGAACTCAGGACCTCTGGAAGAGCAGTCAGTGCTCTCAACCACTGAGCCATCTCTTCAGCCCTCCTTGGGAAATTGGGAAATGTTTAAAGCTTTGCCCCATCTCCTGTGCACAACAGCTATTCCTGGTGCACTGTGGTTTGCAACAGAATGTTCTGTGTCTTCTACTGACTTGATGAGCCGCTTTACATCTCAGAGAAAGCTGTCTTCCTCAAAGAAAGATTTACAGGGGGAGGGAAAGGGGCTTATGAGAATTTCGGGGAGCGGGGAGCCAGGAAGGGTGAAATCATTTGAAATGTAAATAAAGAATATATCAAATAAAAAAAGAAAAGAAAAGCAAAAAAAAAAAAAAAGAACTTCAGTCTCTGAAGAAAGAAATTGAAGAAGAAAATAAAATAAAATAAAGTAAAATAAAATAAAATAAAATAAAATAAAATAAAATAAAATAAAATAAAATGCTTACACACTCAGCCTCAAGACAACGCATACTTTCAGGTTGATAAACTAGTAAGTGGAGACAAGCTGCCTCCTCTTCCAACCACCTTTAGCTTTGAATTGGGTTCATAAGTGACTTCACTAGTCCGAGGAAACCTCACATTATAATTTCCCTTTGAAAATATTCCTTTATATATTATATCCTTATTAATGTGGATAATATTTTAAAGGATCTCAAGATTGCTGGTATGAATGTAACATGTCAATTACAACTTTCCCAGTGTATGACTTTTGTTACCCAACACTCACTAAAGTTTTCTGCTTAGTGCTAGTGACTCCTTCAAGACAAAGGCACCGGTGCAAATTTGACTTGTTTCCATAGAAACGCATAAATGTGCACATGCATACACAGAAATATACCCTACAATATCTTGAGTATAGGCCTTCTGGAGTATTTCCATGAGACCTCTGCATGGTAATGGTGATAGTGCATGCCTTTAATCCCAGCACCTGGGAGGCAGAGGCAGGGAGATATCTGAGTTTGAGGCCAGCCTGGTCTACAGAGTGAGTTCCAGGACAGCCAGGGCTACACAGAGAAACCCTGCCTCGAAAAACCAAAAAAAAATTGTTGAAGGCATGCCAATAATCTCAGCAACCAAGAGGCAGAGGCAGGTGGATCTACATGACTTAGAGGCCAGCCTGGTCTACACAGTTAGCCCTGGGACAGCCAGGGATACTTAGTGAGTTCATGAAACTATCCACATTCCTTGAAGTAATAAAAATGGCTAATCATGTGTCATATCAAAATGATATAAAGAAAATTTGCCTGGAGGAATGAGCCTATTTGAAGTGAAAAAAAAAAGTTGCTTATTTCAGAACATCAAAAATATTATCCGTTTATTGCATATTCCCATGACAGCACTGTACAAAAATTAAATGAATAATTGTGAAACATATTTGTGTGGAAGTTTTGATCTTCTTTGGACTGAAATTGACTAGGAATACAAGCAAAATTTTAAGCTTTCCAACTCCGTACTGTGAGATAATAAATATAAAGGCGGTATCTACTTTTGTATTTGTAAAGAATGTGTATTTTATAGTACAGCTCACAAATGCAAATAAAAATTTCTGTAGTAACAACACATTTACCTATAATCTTCCTTCTGTCTTGAAGGAAATTTTTAAATTAGGAAAGTGTTCCACATAATCTACTAAATTAATCAAATGCTAGGCAAGTGTTCAACTACTGAAGAATATCCCCAGACAAGATAAAATAATTCTATCTATACATATGCTATAATCCTAAAAATGCTTTCTTTCATAGTTACTGTCAGTTTATCATGAGTGTCTCCCTAAATCTACCTAAAGCATAGCAAGTCCCAGATGTCTCAAAACACTCAGGCTCTATTTTCTTGCTTTGTATTGGTTTGAGACAGGGTCTCATATAAACCAGGCTGGCCTTGAACTAGCTCCATCATGAGGACTCCTGATTCTTCTGTTCCTACTTTCTGAGTGTTGGTGTAACTGGCGTGAGATACCACACCTGGTAGAGTGAGAAAAAACAATTTTAAGTGGCACATATTTGCACATTTTTTGTATTGGGAAATTCTCATGCATCTGTCCTTGCTTGGTGGCCAAAGCAAGCTTCTGGTGACAAGGTGTAACACTCACGTGGGGTGCCATGCCATGGCTAAACTTCTTCCCAAATGACACTTGATATGTTCTTGCTGGATGCCCTTTAAAAAAAAAACCCATCAGCACGGTCTAAGAAATTGCTTATATGCAGAATGATGTTAAATAAAACTGCCATTCTTTTATTTAAAATTTGTACGAACCACAGTCCTTCAGAGTGGCTACATCATTCTAACTAGGCTTGAGTTTATCAGTTCAGTTGATGGAAATAAGCACACCCTTTCCAATCTGTGTTTTTCCCGTGGTTCGCCACAAGTCATGTCCTTCATGTCCCCTTACCTTATAAACCCAACTCTGTATTTTCAATAGACTAGACTCAGTTCTAGACTCCGTCAATTCATCTCTCTGTCAAGAGTGCTATCTCTTCTCTCTCCAAATCCCTTTGGGTCATTGTGCTAATGTTACCTTCTTAATCTGGCCTTCTATGTAACTTTACTATGTAAGTTATCAACTATTTTAGATTTTGTACAGATATCACAGTTTTATTATTACTATCATTTTATTGTTATTTTATCATGTAAACAAACAAAACAATTTCTATACCCTGAAGTCAGGAACTGGTGCATCAAATGAGATGTTGATTCAGTGAAACACTACTGAGCAATGAAAATAAGTAAATGCCACCCATGCACATACAGATATACATGCACATACACATATATGCATATCGATGTGCACATACATGCACACACAAAGATATATATACACATAACACAACATTCACAAACATGTATTCACATATACATAATGCACACACATTCACATACATTCATATACATGCATACATGTACACACAGTGTTTTCATAAATCATAACAACTCTGAAGCTGTATTATATATACTGTATTATTATTATATAAAACTTTTCACACATTGTTAAAATCTTCTCTCTAGTTCTAACCCCAACAGTATGTAAATTCTGTCAAGACATGCTATGCAGCAGAGGGCTGAATAGATGGCTCAGCAGTTGTGAGTTCTGGCTGCTATTTCAGAGAACCTAAGATCAGTTCCTAACACTCACAGTTTACAATCACCTAGGGAAGCCAATACTGCTGGCCTCCATGGGCACCTCATTCACATACACAAACCTACATAGACACACATATCCACAAATAAAAATGAAATTTAAAATGTATAGCAGTAGATTTTGAAAGACCAATCAGCAGGTAAAGACATTGGATGCCAGACCTCGAAACCTGTGTTCAGTTCCTGGGGCCTACGGGGTGGGGTGTAAGAACTGACTCCTTCAAGCTGTCCTTTGACCTGCACACAATCTGCAGCATGTAATTGCCATCAAGCACAAATAAATGCATGCATATATACATACATACATACATACATACATACTAACTGTACAATAGCAGCAGAAATTTACAGCACAGCTAAGAGGTCACTGCACACACTTATTATAAATCGGAAGTTCACTATTTGTCCCTAAGCCTCTATGCACCACCACATGTCTGTGTCCAGATGGCACAGAAATAGCCATGAGTGAATGCCATAGCTATTTACATGAAAAAAATCCAACCATGTCTAGGTAGCACACAAGTAAAATATCAGATTTTAATTTATTTTTTCACAGAAGAAATGTGATTCCCAGTCTCTTCCTTTCAAGCCTGTTTGAAGTCTATCTTTGTTCTGCATTATGCTTTCTTGATCTGTGCCAAGTACTTAGACCTCATTGAAGTAAATTACCATTACTGATTGTGATTAAATATATCTAATGCTCTGATTAGCCTCTCCTATATTTTCTTCTACCTTTCATAGCTCCTTCCTAATTGGACACTGTTTAGATATTTTATATTATGCTGACAATCCAATAATTTCCCAGGAATGGAAATATTCAACTAGGAAAAGGAGAAAGGGATAAAGAATGAAGGAAGAGAAAAGGAGGAGAAACTGAAAGAATGAGAGAGAGAGAGAGAGAGAGAGAGAGAGAGAGAGAGAGAGAGAGCTGAAACCTAGAGGCACATCTGTATTCTACAAATCTTGGTCCAGTTGATCGGGTAACTTCATAAAAATCAAGCCATGGCCCTCTTTAATGACATATTTTACTGGGGATAATAAAAATCAAGAGAGTTGTGCTGGGCACTATTATAGTTTTTCCTCAAATGATCTGCATGTGCCTGTGCCGCTTGGTAGACACAGCCCCACTTAGCCATTATATCTGTCCCAGTGAGTTCAGTTAAATCATCACAACAAGCAGTTATTGTGCTAGAAGACATTAATGCTATCATTTCTCATTTCCATCAGGGGGTTAAAAACTGTTCTGTCTTTATTCCTAATAGATGAAAATTGAAATACAATTGAAAAGTAATAGTCCTAAGTGGCTATGCTAATGGTAAATATGCAGCCTTAATAATTACACTAAAGTAAATAATGGGAAGATTTAAAGGACCCATCTCCCCTCATTTTTTCCCCAAACATAAAGCAATCATAAGCTTTTATATATCCTTTATTACAAATTCAGGTAAAGGTGCAAAATTTAGGCTGAATATAAGACTCTGTTAACAATTTTAAAGACCTAACTCTGTCTTTCATGCTGCGTCTTTCAACAAGCATGAACTTTGTTTCCGCTTCACTTCAAAAATTGTCTTATCCACCCCTAAGAGAAGAACGCCCACAGACATAATGTAACTTTGTGCCAGTGTGCATAAGTAGCCTTTCCCAAGTGTAACAAGCACTAGGGCTCTTTGAGAGAGTCCTACTGGTGAGTCCTGCACTTAGATCATTTTATCTGACTCCTGAGTTAAGTAGGCAGATAACAGGGCTGCTCTGTGATTAACCCGAAGTTTTGTACCTGTCTCACTAAGGTAGACCTTACATCATCAGGGGGTTGTGATGTAAAAATGACTTAAGTATCCAAAAAAAGGAGTTTTTATGGTATTACTTGCTTTGATTAACTCTAGATCTAGTTCACCTCACACCAGTCGGAATGGCTAAGGTTAAAAACCCAGGTGTTGGTGAGAAAGAGGAACACTCCTCCACTACTGGTGGAATTGCAAGATGGTGCAACCACTCTGGAAATCAGCCTGGCAGTTCTTCAGAAAACTGGGCACGACATGTCTGGAAGACCCTGCTATACCACTGAAAATACAAATCAAGTTCTTCAGAGAGTATCAAAGAATACACTTTGGCTCTACCATCCACGTTCTTGACCTATTTGCCTGATTTTTTATTTATTTTTTTATTTTCTATATTCTTTGTTTACACTCCAAAGGCTTTCCCCTTTCCCAGTTCCCCTCTAAGACAGGAGTGACCAATGCAGGGCAAGTGGTTTAGGTGCAGTTCTGCACTGGCAAAGCACAACAAAGAATTTATGTAGCCAATCAAACTACAGATGGCTGAGCGTGAGGTGGTTAAAGTAAAATATGGAGTTTTATTTGCATAGCTATCTCAAATTTTCATTTATTTGTAATAATAAATAACATAGTTCTAGACAGGGCTAAAATACTTCCTTTCAAAATAATCATTCAGGGTTGTATTAATGAGCCAATTTGTAGGTAGGGCACAAATTAATCAACAAATATTGAGGTATTTTATGTCTTTACTTTAAACCATTCCTTCTTTAATTTAGACCTCCAAACATTGTTTTTTAGAATGATATTGCAAAGTTAATGATTAAGAAATATTAATATGATAATGTTATCCAGGATAAATTGGGAGAGTGAAGATAACAAATTCAATTATGGTATCTAAAATTGACTTTCAATACTACCCAGAAGAAAATCCAGCAGCTATCGTGGCTAATCAAGAGTAATATTTATTATTCTGTAGTTAAAATTGATCTTTTACCATACATCCTATTTATCCTGTATTACATTGCCAAACAACAAATTCACAAAAAAATCATACGATATAATTAAAAACTAAACACACAGCTATGTGGTTTGTATAAATTTAGATCCTCAGCCTTATGGTACATGCAAGTATTATGTTTGAATGATAATTTTGCCTACATGTCTCTTCCCAATGACAAATACAGTGTGATTTAAGTGAAATGATATAGATTACCTGGACCTGAGTTTCTAGAGAATGTGGATTTTAGCACATGGTATTCAAGTCATGTGAAGTGAAATGATTCTTGAACACTTGCAAACTATCACTAGCATGGAAAGAAGAGGGAGAACAAATACTGATCAGTGAGCTCTAGTCCTGTTCTATTGTTCATGTCAGCAGCAGGAAACTAAGCAGTTCCTGAAACCAACCAGATGAATTTTAGCAATATTAGTAGACAAATTTATTTACCTAGGACAATTAGGAGAGGTTTAGGAGAGGTTTGACAGTTTTTAACAACAGTTTGGACTTCTTCTTCTTCTTCTTCTTCTTCTTCTTCTTCTTCTTCTTCTTCTTCTTCTTCTTCTTCTTCTTCTTCTTCTTCTTCTTCTTCTCCTCCTCTTCCTCTTCCTCTTCCTCTTCCTCCTCATCCTCCTTCTCCTCCTCATCCTTTCCTCCTCCTCCTCTTCTTCTTTTGGTTTTTTGAGACAGGGTTTTTCCTGTATAGCCATGGCTTTCCTGGAACCCACTTTGTAGACCAGGCTGGCCTCAAACTCAGAAATCTGCCTGCCTCTGTCTCCCAAGAGCTGGGATTAAAGGCATGTGCCACCATAATATAGAAATCACAATGGATTACATTTGAAGACTGTTGAATTGAGAACCATTCAGTAAATAATTTTTATACATCTCGATGAACAGGGAAGACAGTGAAGGATAATCAAAGAAATATATATAGTGCACCAGCTACCTGCACAACACCATTCTAGATACAGTATCAATGCTATCTCACTTTTGTGACATCTTCCTGTTTTGCTGATAATACAAATTAGATTCTAGCAGCTCTAAAGGACTCATCATAGCTATCCAGCTGAGAAAGTCAAAACAATAGTTTGTGTCTGGGTATAAGGGTGCATGTCTGAAATTTGAGCACATCAGAAGTCTAAGCAGGGAGGTGAAGAGTTCAAGACCAGTTTAGACTACATAGTAGCACACAATACAAGAAGGAGAAACAAAACACACCTTAAGTTGTACTTAAACTTCTGCTGACAGCCTTCCTAAAGCGGTGGGAGAAAGATCCACCCTCTGGCCTGAAACACCTAAAACACAGAAAATCAGGAAGATAAGGTTTTCAAGATATATGAAAGAAGCTTTCCAAAGCCATAGGCATTGACCAATGAATAACAATGATCCAAGAATAGCAAGAAACAAATGACTGAGCACTGTCATCCTCCCTTCCTTGACAGAGAGTCTAGATTCCAGCCCAGAGAGTAGTCTAGGGGGAGCTGCAGAGATTTTCCTAAGTCAGGCTGAGCTGAGAGAATGAGAACACAGAAGCAGTTGGAATTTGCAGAACAGGGTCTTTAGAAAAAAAAAAAGACAATTGCACATAGAGAATCAAGAGCTGCAGAGGACTCCCTCCAAGATTCAACTAGCACAGAAGAGCACAGGAAAGAAACTCAAAATGTGCTCAGAGGAAGCAAGACTGAGACCCACTGAAGGGTAAGGAGGTTGCCTCACAAGGCTTGGGATTCCAGCGCATTTAAGTATGCTGCAGTGGAGAATGATTAACCTTGGAGGAGCTCTCCTTCATTCTCATTCAGGAAATGGCTAAAGCAAGGCATGAAACAGCCAACACACTTTCCAGGAACTTAGCTTAAACCTTAAAACCCTCAGGAATATTTATAAAAATAGAAAACTACCCAGGAACCAACGAGGTAAGATTTACTGTCTTCAATGTTCTCAAACTATTGGCAGGAGGAAGATAACGCAAACCGCAATGCTAAGAGATGGAGAGGTGGATCAGAAAGTGAAGGTGCCTGCTGCCAAAGCTGACAGCCTGAATGTCAATAACTTGAATGCCATCTCTGGAAGATGCACAGGAGAAGGAGAGACTCATCTCCCCAAACTCACTCATCTCAACCTGTGCACCATGGCAGCCGTGTGCATGTGTGTGTGTGTGTGTGTGTGTGTATCCACAAAAATGCATCCCTACATATACACATAGTAAATAAATATATAGATACAAAATTAAGGAAAATTTAATGAGAAGACTCAGATAAGACTGATACACAGTCAAGGTAGCATAGCTCTGTGATCTCAGCTATTCCCCAGGCTGAGACAGGATCACAAGTTCAAGGCCAGCCCGGTTAAGTTAATAATACCCTGCCTTAAAAATAACAAAAAAGGTTAAAAGTAGTCTGGATGCAGCTCAGTAATAGAGTACATGAAGACTTGCCTTCTATCCCCAGCACAAAACAAAAACAGATTTTTAAAAAAGTGGATAAAAAAAGTTCTTTTAAAGACCTGAAGTGAATATAAAGATATATTATATCTCTATAATCTATATCTTTATACCAATATATAATATATATATCTTTTAAATTTGAGGTGAATGTGTATTGCACACCATATTATACATATATATATATATAACACATATGTAATGTACATACACATATATACCTGTAATATATACATATATAATATAAAATAAAGATGTCATTTATGCTGTCTTAGAAGAAAATTATATTTGTTGGAATTAATGTTTGTTTACAGACTGTGGAGAAAGGATTAGTGCTTTTCCTGCAAGCAGCAGAGGTGACCTGTGAAGATGGTTCCCTATTCTCTTGACCCAGAAAACCCCACAAATCAAGAGGTTCAAACTTTCATGTTCACTTTAAGAAACTTCCCAGACTTCTTGAGTTCTTTGTATACATTGGATATTAGCCCTCTGTCTGATGTGGGGTTGGTGAAGCTTGACCCGAGAAAACCAAATAACCCTATCCAAAAATGGGGTACAGAGCTAAACAAAGACTTTTCACCTGAAGAAATTCAGATGGCTGAGAAACATCTTAAAAAATGTCAACATCATTAGTCATTAGGGAAATGCAAATCAAAACCCTGAGATTTCACCTCACACCAGTCAGAATGGCTAAGATTAAAAACTGAGAAGACATCAGGTGTTGGCGAGGATGTGGAGAAAGAGGATCACTCCTCCACTGCTGGTGGGAATGCAAGCTGGTACAACCACTCTGGAAATCAGTCTGGCGGTTCCTCAGAAAACTGGATGTGATACTTCTGGAGGACCCAGCCATACCACTCCTGGGAATATACCCAGAAGATTCACCAGCATGCAATAAGGATACATGCTCCACTATGTTCATAGCAGCCTTATATATAATAGCCAGAAGCTGGAAAGAACCCAGATGTCCCTCAACAGAGGAATGGATACAAAAAATGTGGTATATATACACAATGGAGTACTATTCAGCGATTAGAAACAATGAATTCATGAAATTCTTAGACAAATGGATGGAGCTGGAGAGCATCATACTAAGTGAGGTGACCCAGTCTCAAAAGAATACCCATGGTATGCAGTCACTGATAAGTGGATATTAGCCTAGAATCTTGGAACACCAAAGACATAAATCACATACCAAATGATGTCTGACAAGAAGAAAGGAGTGGACACTGGTGCTATAAGGGACCAAAGCATCAGTGTAGGGGAATACAAGAACAGGAAAGTGGGAAGGGGTGGATGAGGGAGCAGGGGGAGGGAAAAGGGCATGTGGGACCTTTGGGGATGGGGAACCATAAAAAGGGAAATGAATTGTAAATATAGAATATATCCAATAAGAAAAAAAAAGAAAAAAAAAAGAAACTTCCCAGACCATCCAAAGTATGCATATCCACAAAGCCACCAAGTTCTAAAGGATGTCACTTTAAAGAAGCAATGTGTTCCATTTCTGCGGTATAATGGTGGAATCAGTTGGTGTGCCCAGGCCAAACAGTGGGGCTGGACCCACGGACGGTGGCCCAAAAAGGGTGCTGAATTTTTGCAGCACAAGCTTAAAAATGAAGAGAGTAGTACTGGACTTAAGGATTTAGATGTGAGTCTCTAGTCATTGAACACATCCAGGTGAACAAGGCACTAAAGATGCTCCGGCAAACCTACGGAGCTCATGGCCGGACTATCCCATACATGAGCTCCCCCTGCCACACTGAGGTGATCCTCACTGAGAAGGAACAGACTGTTCCAAAGGCAGAGGAGGAGGATACACAGGAGAAGTGCTACATAACAAGATCATGTCACAATAAATAAATAAATATATAAATACAAAAAACAGGGAAAACAGAAAATAAAACATAAAATTTTAAATATACACCTAAGACAATTCAATCATTCCACTCTTAATCTACCCAAGGAAAATAGACACATGTGTCCATACCAATACCTGCACCATAAGCATTTCTAGCTTTCATGTAATGATAAGAAACTGGAATACTCATGCAGATCAGTAAGGATAATGAATTTGAAGTAATAGATGTGCATCTAAGGGAAGACTGCTCAGCACAAAATACTTCTATACATTATGTTTATATGATGCAAAATAACTTGAGTAGCTACAAATAAAAGATAAAATTGTTTAAGTCCATCCATAGAACTTTCTAAGAAATGCAAACTAGTATCCGGTAAGAGAAGCTATGTTAGTAGTTGTGTGGATAAAAAGAAAGACAGTAGGAGAAAGGAGTTACAAAATATCAGAAGGCACCTTTTAGATAATGAATGAATAATTTTGTTATTATAGTTGTGGCAAAGTTTCCTTAAAAGTCTGTTTATGTTAAAATTTATCAGATTTTAAACCTTAAAGGCATGTCATGAGTGGGTTACACCCCTATAAACCTATTTTTAGGTCTGCCTTTAAATCTCGTTCTTTAGGTCATCTTGCCACAGTTGGCATGCAGTTATTTGATTATATAAGTATTTATGGACCTTTGTATAGCCTAGACCCTACACTCAGCATTAAAAATGATATTTTAAAAAGGGAAGCAAAATGAGCTGATAGACCAGCTGGTAAATATGGCTAACCCCTGTTTCTTCAGTTTCTGCATTGTAACCTTGTCCTGACTTTATTTCTTATGGTATTTAATAATACTTTTGCCTTCTTTTTTTTTTTTTGTTTTTTGTTTTTTGGTTTTAGAGACAGGGTTTCTCTGTGTAGCCCTGGCCGTCCTGAAACTCACTTTGTAGAACAGGCTGGCCTTGAACTCAGAGATCCTCCTGCCTCTGCCTTCCAAGTGCTGGGATTAAAGGAGTTCGCCACCAGCGCCCGGCTCCTACTTTTGCCTTCTTAAGCACTCTTTATAACAAGGTGAGATATAGATAAATATAGATGTCTAAGGCACAAAATTATCCTGAAGAAAATGTCAGTAAAGCAGGCTCAGTTGTTCTTTCCAGGTCCAAAGTGTCCTGAAACTAAAGACAAATAGGCACACTGATAAACATACTATAAATTTTGAATTACCAATACTATAGACACATAAATACCACCCAACCAAGAATACATGTGATTTGTATAGGAAGGAGTAACAGAAAGGGAAAAACAAGATAAGGTATATAGAAATGGGATGTCTTGCTGCCAGGGCTTTAAAGATACGTTGACTTCTGTGAATAGAGGCAGAGAAAGGCAACACTAGGAAGAAAGAACCTTATTAGCACACATTCAGACAAAGAATAGTCTGGTATAGATGAGGTGAGCAGCCAGCACTACCACTAAATAAATCATGGAGTTTGGGAAATGATTCGAGACCTCCAAGTTCCAGCACTATAATTACTAAATTTGAATAATTAACCCAGCGCATCTATCTAAAGCAATACCTATGAAGACAAAACATGGAAGGCTGTGCGGTACTCTGGCATTGTCCCTGGCGCAGAGCAAATTCTTACAAATCAGTAGTCGTTAGTAAAAGGCAAGAATCAAAGAAAAAGAGAGAAAAGTGAAGGGTATATCTTATGTGTATCCCCCATGGAGACAAGTAGCTGCTCCTAGCAGCTTCTTGAATAGCAGATGTTCAGGTATACAATGATATCATTCTTTCCAAAATAAATTCCTGACTTCACCTGGTTGCTACCAGAAAACACTACAAAGGTGGAGTGTGGAGGCACAGATGGCCGTGTCATGCTTGAGGATCCAGCCCGTCTCATTTGAGATGGACGACAGAAAGGACCTTAGAAATCTCTTCTTTTGTCAATGTGTCTGTGGCTGTAAATAATACATAATAGTCTTATTGTGGCTTAAAGTTGTTGAGTTTATGTAGTATTTTTTTAAGCTTCATTGAATCATATCCCTAAAAGCCTTAAGCCTCACATGAGAGAGCTGGTAATACAGTAAACAATTAAAGCCTGGAAAAATAACTCAGCAGTTAAGAGCACTGGCAGCTCTTTCACTGGACCCAGGTTTAACTTCCATCATCCATATGGGTGGCTCACAACTGTCTATAGCGCCCATTGCAAAGCATCCAACACCATCTTTTGTGCACAGAAGACGTCAGGAATGCATGTGATGCACAGACATCCATGCAGGGGAAACACGTGTACACGTGTAGTAAGACATTCTTTTTTTAAAATGAGTAAATCAAAATGGTACTGAACAAACCTACCAGTCAATTGACCCATTCAAAACATGCCTAGGAACTGAACTGGAAATCCATTTTCACAAATATCACATCAGCAGCTCATCATAGCACCACAAACCCTTAGTGCTGAAGACACAACAAGTTAGAAATAGTGACAAGCACCCAAAACACTTTTAGAATTGTGCTGACCATCAAACCTCAAGGCAGGAAGACTGAGTCCATCAGGGAAAACATCTGGGGCAATCTGTTCCCACAAAGACTAACCAGGGACCTGTGTGATGCCTCGGTGGGTAAAGCCTCATGCTGCGAAGCCTTACATCCTGAGTTTGGTCCCTGGAATTCACATGGTAGAGGCAGAGAGTGCCTGGCTTCAAATACTTTGTAACTATTTCAAAGCACAGACACATGGAGCAGCCAGCGAGTCTCCTCTTCCTAACCTGCTGTGTTTGGAAAAAAAGGAAGCCTGGGATAATCCCTCCTGAAGAAGACTGCAGTCAAGGAATGAGCAGAGACAAGACCCATGAAGAACATGAAAGAAGAAATCCAGGGCTGGAGAGATGGCATATCTGTTAGGAGGGCTTTCTCGGTAGTCAGGAAGACAAGGGTTTGAATCGCAACAACTGTATAATGAACCAGGAATCCCAGACACACCCATCATCCCATCTCCAGGACAGAAAAGGACAGGGGGACAGCTGGAGCTTACTGTGCTTGCCAAATTCTCACCTACCTTGCTGGGAAAATATAAACCCTGGGTTTGTGGAGAGACCCTGCCTGGAAGAAACAGACCAAGAGGAATTGAGAAGATTATCCAGTGCCTTCTTTGAGCTTTCACACACGTGCAAACATGAATGACCATACACACACACCTGTACAGATATTCACACAGACACATACGGACATATAAATACATTTTTAAAATCTTAAAATAAAAAAAAAGAAAAAGAAGCTTTTTCAAAGAAACAGACCCAATCAGACAGTGATCGATAATAAAGCAAACAGTTTTCAATTTAATTAGTCCATCTTCAAAGAAGGCCAAGACTCTCCTGAGGATGCTTGTCTCTCCTAGGTATTCACAATCAACTGAAAAACATGACAAAAACACAAAGAAGACTTTCTCCTAACATCTCAGATATCTTTAATATTTGTATTTGCTTTTTTGTTTGTTTATTATTGTCTTAGTCAGGGTTTCTATTCCTGCACAAACATCATGACCAAGAAGCAAGTTGGGGAGGAAAGGGTTTATTGAGCTTACACTTCCACACAGCTGTTCATTACCAAAGGAAGTCAGGACTGGAACTCAAGCAGGTCAGGAAGCAGGAGCTGATGCAGAGACCATGGAGGGATGTTCCTTACTGGCTTGCTTCCCCTGGCTTGCTCAGCCTGCTCTCTTATAGAACCCAAGAATACCAGCCCAGAGATGGTACCACCCACAAGGGGCCCTCCCCCACTTGATCACTAATTGAGAAAATGCCCCACAGCTGGATCTCATGGAGGCACTTCCCCAACTGAAGCTCCTTTTCCTATGATAACTCCAGCCTGTGTCAAGTTGACACACAAAACTAGCCAGTACAATTATATTTAACTTTTCTTTTTTACAGCTGTCATTATCCCCCTCCCGGTCTACCCCCAACAGTTCCTCATCCCATTCTTCCCAGTTTTCTCAAAGAGGATGTCCCCACTCACCCACTCTTCACCCCACTAGACCTCCCCACTCCCTGGGGCCTCAAGTCTCTCCAGAGTGAGGTGTGTCTTCTCTCACTTATGTCACACCAGGTAGTCCTCTGCTGTAGATGTGTCAGGAGTCTCATATCAGCTAGTCTATGTTGTCTAGTTGGTGGCTCAGTGTCTCAGAGATCTCCAGGGAGAAGGGTGAGTTAAGACTGCTGGTCTTCCTATAGGGTCACCCTCCTCCTCATCTTCTTTCAGCCTTTCCCTAATTCAACCACAAGGGTCCTCAACTTCAGTCCATTGATTAGGTGCAAGTATCTGTATCTGTCTCAGACAGCTACTTGATGGGCCTCTTGGAGGACAGCCATGCTAGGCTCCTATCTGTAAGTACATCATAGCATCAGTAATAGTGTCAGGCCTTGGAGCATCCCCTGAGATAGATCCCAAGGTGGGCCGGTCACTGGACCTCCGTTCCTTCAGTCTCTTCTCCATTTTTGTCCCTGCAGTTCTTTTAAATAAGAGCAATTCTGGATCAGAGTTTTTGACTGTGGTATGGTAACCCCATCCCTCCTCTTGATTCCTGTCTTTCTATTGGAGGTGGACTCTACAAGTTCCCTCTCCACACTACTGAGCATTTCATCTAAAGTCCTTCCCTTTGAGTCCTGAAAGTCTCTCACCTCCCAGGTCTCTGGCACATTCTAGAGGATCCCCCCTACCTCCCTCCCCCCAAGGTTGCATATTTCCATTCATTCTGCTGGTTACTTTTATGTTTTCTTTATGTCTATACACATACATCTCTATATGAATGTTTCTGAGTGAATATGCGTTAATGTGCATATAGGTGGTATCAGACCCCCAGTGCACAAGGTTCATATATAGTTGTGAGCCACCAGATGTATGTGTTGATATTTGAAGTTAGGTCTTCTGCAGGAGCGGCAAGTCCCAACCACTGAACCCTCTCTACAGCCCCACCCCCCATCTCTCAGTTCCTTAGTGGACAGTATATAAGCTTTCTCAAAGAAAGTATGGTAGTTTAGTGTTTCCTAAAGTATGATTTCCCTTTGTTCAACCCCAGAGATTTTAAGCTTACAAAAGTGCATTATCAATGGACACATCCATAGACTGATATAGCCACACCCTCGTTCAGAAGCCAAAAGTAAATTAGCTATTCAAAACAAGAGCCAAGCAAAATCATGCAAAGGGGGTTTTGTTCAAAACCTCATTCCACTGTGCTCTGGGGTTAAGGTGGAGATTAGTGGCCCCTCCAGATTGCTCACCTTTGTGTTGCTATCCCTAGCAGGGTGAAAATCCACAGGGCGGTGCTTACTCAGTATTCCACTTCAGAATCCAGCACTGGAGGTCGCTACGTAAAGCATGAGTGGCTGTTGTTGCCCTAGGCTCACTATTCCTAATTGTAATGTTTCGTTGCTCTGCTTGGTAAGCTGGTGTGTTAATTGTGTAGCAGCATAGAAAATAAAATATAAAAAGATGTTTGCTTAAGCACTGGCTTCTTGACCGTTTTCTCTGAATATCTCCAAGGCTTTTAGCAGGAAGAGGAAATAAGGAGCAAAACAGTGCCTATATCTAGCAAGGAGTAGGGAACCTTTCCCCCCCACCCCAGTTTCATTTATCTTGCTTTCATTACTGCAGAGCAAACGCCGGGGTGTTATCATCTGGGGGCTCGTGGACCTTATTGGTTTCAGTTTATAACACAGGGTTTACTTGAGAGCAATATTCACAAGTTTCAAAAACGATTAAATCATCTATTCACTGAGAAGCCTTAGAACAAAGAGAACCCCATTATTTTCAGGGTGGAACAAACTTTAGAAGAAAGCAGCCACATAAAGGCTCTTGATAATATGGCCACTGCCTTGCTGCCCTGTTTTGAACCACACTCTCTTATCCCTCCACTCAAAGTAAACCCCAAAGAAATATATTCTCACTACACAACAGGAATCCCTGATTCCCTGGGCCTTCTGTAACCATACTATATCAGCACATGCTATTTGTATTAGTTATGGTAGACTAGCTGGTGCAACTCTGGACCTTCACAGTTTAAGATTTCCTTCTCAATCCTGTCACAGTCGTGTTGAAATCATCAACAGTCCTTTGTTCCTCTCAGGTACCAGAGATCCCAAACCTCTTCTACCCAGAAGCTACAATCGCCTCTTAGGCAGCTCTTCTCCGTCAGGCTGCCACAAGAGACTGAAGCCTTAACAGCCAAAGCCATTTGGCATACAGAAGGAATCAACCATCTTTTCCTTTGCATCTAGAACAATCTAATGCTAGCTAACTAAGTAGTCTTACAAAAATGATTTTAAAAACAATGACTAAAGACCGGGCAGTGGTGGCACACGCCTTTAATCCCAGCACTTGGGAGGCAGAGGCAGGTGGATTTCTGAGTTCGAGACCAGGCTGGTCTAGTCTACAGAGTGATCTCCAGGACAGCCAGGGCTACACAGAGAAACCCTGTCTTGAAAACCAAAAAAGAAAAAAGAAAGAAAAGAAAAGAAAACAATGACTAAAATCAGCTTTGTGGGGCATCTTCATCCTATGAATCCCTTGAGAGATGCTGCCCCAGTCACACCAACCTTAGTATTGACTGCAATGCTAAATACCCCTGAGCCTAAGAACAAAATCCACTGATCCAGGCGATATGTTTAGTTAGGTAATCTTCATGTATCCTGCTTACAAAAGAAATAAAAAGAAATAAAACCAGATTTATAGAATACGTGATAGTTATATCTACAGGTTAGAGCTGGAAATGGCCTGAATCCTTCTACCTGCTGTCCATTGGCCAGGACCCAGTTCACATGGCCTTAGACAGCAGACTTACATACTTAGACATTCTCTCACTTGAAGAGATGGCTCTTTCCCACTTTCTCATTCCTTCCTGATGGTTCACTGGTTTAAGCTTGTTGTATTCTAAAAAAAAAAAAAAAAAAAAAAAAAAAAAAAATTATAGCTCCAGATATCAGATATCAGAACACTTGGATGAGGTTCTATACCTTCCCCAACCTCTGGGCATCCTGGTATCTGCTCATCTCAAGGTGCACAGTGGGCTGTGTTTTGAGGACAATTGGATGAAGGTGTCAAAAACCATATTTTATATGCATGTGCATCATAGCTAACATCCTCATGTTATCACTACATCTCAGATTTAAGAAACTTAAAAGCTTGAAAATTAAAAGACTAGTTCAAAGTATTTAAAACAAACAACAAAGATGTAGTGACTGTATACCTGACTACATAATATGTTCTTTAATTTTGCCTATGACTTTCATCCCCCCCCCTTTCTAACTTTTAAATAAAAAGAGGATGGTAGGTGTGTAAAGAGAAAGAAATATTGTATTGTTTTTAAACCTCAGAGTTTTCATCTTGGTAAAATAACATGAAGGTATTCCCCCCTCATCTTAAGTTCCAGCTATACAAAAGGTACTTCTTACCTTCTGTAAAGATTCTATTGCAGTGCTTAGAATTGTAGCTACTCCGGATTTACAAAACCATTTAATATTCGCAGGAAAACATAGGTTTGTGTCTCATACAAGTATCAGCTGAGCTATAAAGTTCCACCACATTTAATGGTGATTCTTCCATTCTGTCCCCTTCTCACACTGCCAAGTACCATTGACTACTACTGTGAGATAGATAAAAAACACTTGATAAATAATAACCCCTATCACCATCTATAGGCAGCTAAGGTTGTCCCTACTTCTAAGACTCCATAGGTTCTATGTGTTTCAATTTTGGTGAAAAGCATGCTGTTAACACAAACTATAGGAAATCTGAAGCTGAAACACAAAAAGAGATCTTGGGTGGAGCAGGAATAGAAAATAAAACATCCGTTAAAATTTGTTATTGTGTCTCCTGACTGTTGGCTTTCCCATGACCATTGTTAGTCTTGAGGCTTTAAGGACAAGGAATATAAAGTAATAATTTTGTTGCAAATTAGAGAGCAATGGTATAAATACCCCCCCACTATAAAACTCTTTCTATAGTCAAAGTGCCAAGTTTGAAACTAAACTTTGAATATGGAAAGATAAATTTATTTACTTAGTACATCCTGCATCTCAAAAATGATTATAGAGGTTTACATATCATGACGTTTTCTTCTAAACTCTCTAATGATTCAAATATGAATAAATAAATTAAAATGTTGCCAACTAAATATGTATGAAATACGGACTGATATATATATATAGAGAGAAAGAGATAAAATGTCCCAGAAAGAAAAAAAATAAGGTTTATGCTAAGCGTAAACTCCAAATAATATGTTTAATGCTTTAAAATGAACTTCAAATTTTCTGGTGCGTTGTACTTATGAAATAAAAAATCAGCTTCAACAATGCAACACAAAGAAAATCATGTATGTCTATAATACATGGAGGTGTGGGTCGGTCACATACTGCTACTGTAAAACCCAGACCAAGGTCAGTTAGGAATCAATATGAGAAAAACTGTGAAAAGTCAGGTGTACCCTATAAACAAAAGAAAGGAAACAAGATGAAGTCAAAAGTCTGGAACTAAGCTCAATACTTGGTGTAGGGTTCAGGGGTGGCTGGTAAAGCAACTTGTGTAAAAAAGATATGGGAATTTAAAATAAAAAAAGGAAATATTAAGAACCAAATGTAAAGAAGTCCAAAGGTGAACAAGTAAGGAAAAGTTGCTGCAATGAGTTAATAAGTAGCTACTCTAAAACCTCAAGTCCATTAGGGCCGTGAATGGGGCATTAACAGCCCACACCAGGGAATTCTGGACCACTTCAAAGCCATGTCTGTGGCATCGGACATCAGCAAATTTAGCTTCCTAAATGACAGTGTGGGTAATTTTGGCATAAATGGAATAAAAGCTTCACTCTCAAAGTTGAAAATTAGCTTGTTTCATTTAACTCTTTTTCACGGGAGACTTCTAAAAGCTTTATTAGTATTGTGATTGTGTGTTCATGAAGGTGAGGTGAATGCAGATGTCTGAAGACTACTTGTAAGATTCAGTTTTCTCCTCCCGTCATGTGGGTCCTGGAGATTGAATGTCAGTCATTAAGTTTAGGGGCAAGCATCTTTACCCACTGAGCCATCTCCCTGGGCCTCACCTACCTCTTGAACTAGACATAGTTTATGGGTGTTGAGCAGTTTTCTCATATTCGTGTACTATATTTTACTCCATTACAAATACTAGAGCATTGAAAATAGTTTCCAGATTTTGCAACAGCTAACAAAGCACATTAGACTCACTAAGTGTGTTCTACAAGTTAGATGCAAACCTGGAAAGAAGTGAATAGAGAATACATTCCTGGGACCTTCAGTAGCTTTTCTTCTAAAAGTAGTAGTGGAGAGAAGATGAAGGTGGTGCCTACAGCTTTGTAGGTGGGATAAGGAATTGGTGCCATAGCATCTGGGCTCAGTCTCGCAATTCTCAGGCAATGAGAGATGCCCAACTGGCAATAATGAGAATGGGTATCAACAAGGTCCTGATTCCAATGAATGACAGACACATGCCCCAACGATTGTCTTCTACCCTTCACTTTCTGATAGGAACAGAGACAGAAGCCCTCCCCAGAGACCAACTGAAGAGCTTTCTCAGAAACATCCCTAGAAACATGATCAGTAGTCCTATGCCATCATTCCAGAGTTTTCAATATTTTCACAAAGACATAGCTCTCCTGAATTAAATATCACAATGTTGAAAATATTCTATGTTCCTCTCTTTGTTTAAAGACCTGAGCCCTGGTTGGTATAACCCTGTGGAAGTCTACTAATGCCCCTCATCTACACATGAGGAAACAGAGGCACTGAAAAATTGAATAAAACTTAAATGGTGGCAAAAGACAAGCTGCAGACCAAGAGGGTACGTTTTCAAATATATATTTGATAGAAGAAGTTCATCTGAAGTATACAAAATATGTTAAAACTGAAGAATGGGGAAACAAATAACCCAGTTTGAAAACAGGCAGAATTCTAGAGGAAGTATTTCATCAAAAAAGATAGCCATTGCAATCACATATTGCAGCTATAGTGACCTTCGCCGGACCTGCACAAGACTACCTGCCAACAGCCATGGATGTTGGAAAGATCAAGGGGCCCAACCCTCACTGCTGAACTATTGGCTACTGATGGATTCTATGGGAGCGGAGGCACTATCTCCATCTGTGTATTCAATGCTGAGCCTACCTCGTAACATACTCATGGTCATCCAGACCGCCCTCATTAAACTCAGTAGGCCATAAAACAAACTGACTTGAGCACGGTAAAGAAACCTGTAGGGCGGGGCTGGGGGAGATAAGAGAAGGTGGTAAGGAGTTATCAGAATGCATTATGTTCATGTGTAAAATTGCCATTGAACATATTCAATTAATAAAAATAACATTCAATATCCCTTGTAATCTGAGAGTAAAAACTGACACAGGGAGATAACTCTATGTAGCTCAAAAATAAGCAAAATCCCAAGCACTGGCAGCATTGGTGCTGGCAAGGATGTGGCAAAACAAGAAAATCTATAGGAATACAGAGGGCACATCCACATTTGGAAGAACTTGTCAGTACATTCCAAAGCTAAGTAGACTCGTACCATTTGAATTGTAAATCATCTTTCTACATGGTTAAACATACAGTCACAAGAATATTGTAGAATCGATGATGTAGCCCTTTAATCTTTGCTGTCAAATAATTACTACCTGCTCTTACAAATTGTTTCCAACAGTGTAAAAGAATGTTTGCTGGGCCATAAGAAAACAACCAAAATACATCAAGACTTGAAGCAATGGGCCAGTGAGGTGGCTTAGGGGATAAAGTTACCTTTCCCCAAGCTTGAACACCTGAATTCCCTGGTACCCACATGGCAAAAGGAAAAAGACCAACTACTACTAGTTGTCTTTTGTGTGCCTCCTATAAGCCATGACACACTCAGGTACACATATACCCCACCCCATAAACACTCAAAGAAAGAAAGAAAGGAAGGAAGGAAGAGAGGGAGGGAGGGAGGGAGGGAGGGAGGGAGGAAGGAAGGAAGGAAGGAAGGAAGGAAGGAAGGAAGATAAATGATAGACAGGTGGTAGATAGATGATTGATAGATAGGAAGACAGGCAGATAGATAGGTAGATAGATAGATAGATAGATAGATAGATAGATAGATAGATAGATACATAGATACATAGATAGACAGACAGACAGACAGACAGACAGACAGACAGACAGATAGATAGATAGATAGATAGATAGATAGATAGATAGATAGATAGATAGACAGGTAAAATTTAAGACTTCCAGCAAAAAGATGGCATAGTAGCTCTTATCCTTTAGTGACTTCATAGGCTGGGATGGGAAGATTTTTTGAGCCCAGTAATTTGAGAGTAGCTTAGACAACAGAGTAAAATCCTCTCTCAGAAACAAAACTTTAAAAAAAAAGTATTGGGAGGGAAAAAGTAAGCCCATCTATGTTGATGAATGATTGTCCACATATAAAATCCTCAGAAGTCCATCAAGATATAATACAACTGATAAACATTACAGAATGTAGACTAGTTAGTAAACATTACAGAATTAGCTATATAATCATAAATCATATTAATATGCATGAATAATGAGCATGAGTTATGACCAATCAAAAATTAATTGAAAACAATTACACTTATAAGAATATCAAAAAAGGACAAAATATTTAGGCATAAATTTAAGAAAGCAGCACAATAATTGCACATTGAAAACTAGCAAAGCTCATTGAAAGAATCTTGAAATGCCTACATTAATGGAAAGTAACCTCAAACTCACTCATTAAATAATTAAATATTAAGAAGGTTATTTGTAAATTGATTAACTGGTTCAATACAATTTCTACTAAATCCCAATTATGCTTTTTTAATTCATTGAAAATCTTCTTATAAAATTCAGATAGAAGAGCAAGCTTTAAAAAAAAATCACATTTTTCATTTTCCCAAACTCACTGCTCAGTTTTCCTAACATATTCCTATTATGGACTAGCAACAAATATAAAGAGTTGAGAAATAATACTAATATTTACAGTCAATTAACTTTTAATAAAGGTTGTGAATCCAATTAACTGGAGAAAGGAAGTGACTTTTTAAACAACTGGTGTTGGAATACTGGATCTACATGCAGAAAAACATCTTTATAGCTCTTTTTCCCATAAAAGTACACAAATATTCATTTTGCTAAAAATTTAGTACTTTTATACCAACAACAACAAAATTGTACTCACAGGTAAGCCTGATACTGCAGGTTTACAAAAGTCTTTGATTAAATGGTGATCTCTCTACATGTAAGAAGTCAGGAGGGAAATCATTAGAAATTAAAATGTTTGACCAATGATTGGTACTTATTTAGAGCTGAGGAATGTATCTCTTTTCACTAGAAAAAAGATTTTCTATGTCATGAGTTATTGATTAGGGTCTTCAGAGGGCTATCTTAGTAGAAATGTTAATATTATAATAGTAATTATTCTTCTGGAATGTCCCGCATAAGACTCAGAAGCCAATCTTAAACAAAGCAAGTCATATCCAAGTACCTTAGCCATTTGCTAGAAAAACTTCCAACTTAACTTAAGAAGTATAACAACTTATATCACATATGCCCCTAAAAAGTACAATGAAGAATGTCAGACAGCCATCAGGGCAAAAGATAGAAACTGAAAAGTAAATGAACCACAAATCAGAGGGTTATTAATTGAAGACATACATATTGTAGTGCAAATAGAATTATCAGAAAAGATTTTACACCATCATATATATATACACATATACATACATATGTAATATATATATAACTAGATATATACTCTATATGTTCTAAATGGTATAAAATGATTAATGTGTACAAGAGAGTAGTACAAAGTGGTTTTAAAGACACAGGTGGGGGCTAGAGAGATGCCTCAGTGGCTAAGAGCACTGACTGCTCTTCCAGAGGTCCTGAGTTCAAATCCCAGCAACCACATGGTGGCTCACAACCATCTGTAACAAGATTTGACACCCTCTTCTGGAGTGTCTGAAGACAGCTACAGCGTGCTTACACATAATAAATAAGTAAATAAATAAATAAATCTTTAAAGATACAGTTGTTTTTTTCTAGGTCTGAAAAATGAAGTGTCTGGAAGGGAAAAGACAGTGTAATAAATTATCATCTGCAAAATTATAAGTCAATAAGCATGAAACCACAGAGGTAAAAACTGTACAAAACCTGAAAAACTGTGAGGATAAATAAATATGGTAATATATATATATATATATATATATATATATATATATATATATGTGAAAATAGTTAAGCACAAGCCAAACAGCAGCAACTCATGACCAAATGCCCAGCTGTAGAAGCAGAGAGAGAATGGGCAAATAGAGAATACTAAAACTGTCTAAGAATTTTAAAAATCCCTAACAAATAAACACAAAGGAAGGGCTGGAGAGATGGCTCAGAGGTTAAGAGCACTGACTGCTCTTCCAGAGGTTCTGAGTTCAATTCCCAGCAGCCACATGGTGGCTCACAACCATCTATAATAAGATCTGCTGCCCTCTTGTGGTGTGTCTGAAGACAGCTACAATGTAGTCACAACAAATAACATAAGCAAATAAGCACAAAGGAAACTTTACCAAGTCTAGTAACTATAGAAATCAACATGGAGGTTTCACAAAATTGATGATGATGGTGATGATGATGAATGAATGAATAAATAAAATGGAAATACCAAATGATCCTGCTGACATTCCTGGGAATACATCCCAAGGACTCTATATCCTACCGCAAAGACATGTACACATTTGCATGTTTTTTGTACTATGGTGACAGTAATAGGGTCAGCCTAGATCTCCAAGACAGCAAAAATGTGGTGTATAAGCCCAATCAAGTCTTACTAAGCCACAAAAAGAAGTTACAATTATGGAATTTTCAGGAGAGTGGATAGCTCTGGAAATTACTATGTTAAGGAAAGGAAGAACCACATGGCAAAGACAAATAGTGCATGCTCTATCTCAAATGTAGAATGGGGAGGGAGACATTTGAAATGTAAATAAATAAAATAATTATTTAAAAAGTCCCAAAATCTCACTTGAGAACAAATCAATAATTAGAATAGCTGCATTTATTATAGAGTAAAAGACTTAGTAAGTAGAGCCTATATCACTTTTTAGACTTCAAATGGCACTGTGATTGTTGATTAAAAAAATTAATAGGAATTGAATTGGAAGCAAACATTATTTAAATAACCCAGACTATGTTATCCACTCAACCATTGTATTGGAAATACCTCAAAGGAAGAAAAAATTCTCCCAAATCCTCAGACCCTCCAGAGAATGCAGGGTAGATAGATAGATATAGTTAGCTAGATAGATGGATGGATGGATAGAGAGATAGATAGATAGATAGATAGATAGATAGATAGATAGATAGATAGAGAAGGTGTGCTAATATAAATTCAGATGTCTCTATACTAGCATTCTCTACTATTATATAAAACACTGTCATGACAACTCAACTTAGAGTCAAAAGGCTTGGAAAATCAGTGTCTAGTTACCAATGTCCAATAGGACTCTGACAACCATTTCCAAAGGGAGATTTCCTAGAAATGTGAGGGCAAAACTTCAAAGCCAGAAAAGAAAGAAAGGAAGAAAGGACGAACGAAAGGAAGGAAGGAAGGAAGGAAGGAAGGAAGGAAGGAAGGAAGGAGGAAGGAAGGAAGGAAGGAAGGAAGGAAGAAAGAAAGAAAGAAAGAAAGAAAGAAAGAAAGAAAGAAAAGAATAACCACCTTAGAAATTAGCTGATATTGTAGCAAGAGCTAAGTACTATAGTTTGACAGGGGTTGTTGTGATTGTCATGCAAGTACCTGGCTAACTACTGTATCACCATGAATCTGCCTGAGGCCCTAGCAGTTCTAAAAACTCTTAGTTGGAACTTTGGGAAAACACTCTACACACACACACACACACACACACACACACACACAGGGGTGGGAGAGAGGTCTTCCTCATTGAATTCATATTGTAGTACCTTATTTCCAGTGCTTGTTGTGCTGTATACACTTAAGTATTTACATGCTTAAATGAGTCCTTTTTAAAGAGCCTGTGTAAAAAACTTGTTCTTCCTATTCTTTTTAAACTTAAATGAAAATGAATATATCCAAACTAAGTTGATCATTTTAGTTGTTTTTACTTTTCTGGCCTGAGCATAGTATGTTTTGAAGAGAACTAAAATAAAAGTTTTGTATTCTTATCCCTCGGAGCAATGAGAGAATAAGAGATCTATTTCATAACCAGAATACATCTGCCTGTAAGTGTAGAGGTATTTAATTCATCTTAATAGCCTACAGAATTAATTTTGGCATTTTATGGGGAGCCAAAGACATATCTGACAGTTTCCAAGTTTATAACAGTGTATACAAAATGCTACCAAATCATTAAAACTATTTAATTAAATGTGATGTAAATCATCCTTATGTAATTTGCCTAGGCCCTTTAGAATAGGAGCCATTATCCTTTTGGAGTGCTGAGATTTACAGGTACACCTTCCATTAACAGTAATAGGTAACCATGTAAATCACCAGCCGCTGAGACGACTCCCCCCATCTTTTGGGTAATTGCCTATTTCAGTTAAGAATAATTCGGGGAGGAAAAAAATGTAATATGCTTAATGTAATTTTCATAGGTAAAGATGACATTAAGATGACATGGCGAGGACTAATGGGTGACCTGACACTTCATTCGGCTTTTATTTCTCCCCCTGAATCATAAGCACAACGATAAGGAAGCAAGCATAAAGGGGGGTCAGAATGGGTGCTTCGGAAAGACAGGAAAGTACATTGCTTGATATGTAAGCACATCGACATCGATCATTAAATTAACAGAACAGAGTCACAATAAAAACATATTGTCTCCTTCATGTGGCAAATGTCTGCTACTCTTGTACCTTAGACTAACACGGGATTTGCTTAACATTTTAATTGCATTATTTTAAGAAGCACAATGTCTTCCAAATGTTCTATTACTCTGTGCATTTTTTTTTTAATTCCTGTATGGCTGTTCATACATATGGGCTTCTCAACGTCCCTGGCAGGGTTTTTTATGTACCTCGAAATATCATGTGCAGATGGTTACATTTTAGTTTTTCATTCCACACATAGACAAACTTTTATGTGCTTAATGTAAAGCCAGGCTTAGCGTGTCAAGTTGTCTTGTGTGACAAATAGTTGTATATAAATAAATTCACCGGATACACTTTAAAACAAAACATAAGTGTTTAACTTCGCAGAACTGGAATATCAGAAACCCGGGAGTCTTTCCGTATTTGGCAGTTCGTTTTGCAAAATTGGGGTTTGCACAGGCAAATACTGCGTTATGCCTTCTCTACGTCTGGGCAGTACATGCCTGGATAGTACATTGCAAATCTGTCCTAGGAATGCCCTGCTACAGATCAGATGTCTTGTTATTGAGAAATCAAACAGTTCTTTAAACGGAGCCTGGATATGCAGTAGAGGCTAATTTTTGCAGCACAAAACTAATTGTGTGTTTTATTTTCATTTAACAGATTAAATATAGCTTTCCTCTTTAGTTTGATTCTGCTTTTGTCTCTTACAAATTGGCAGTGTCAGAGTAGAGGCAGGGATTCCATTTAATTAAAAGAAGCCTAGTCACAAAAAAAAAGAAAAGGAACAATAAAATAAAATAAAACCATTTATAGGGTTCTTCTAATAAAAAATAAAAGGCATTTCTGGGATAATTTTAAGAAGGTACTCCATGGCTCTCCCGGTAGCTGCCACACAGACTCTGATTTATTTCTACACTGTATTTATCATAAAATACATATAGAAGAGAACCCATAAAGGAAAGTATCGGAGGAGAAGAGAAATGGATGGCTGCCCTCTTTGTGACATATTTTCTCCCTCAGCCTTGCATATTTGCATTAAAGTGATTGTGAATAATGTACATTTGACCAGTGCTGTCTGCAGAACTAATGCCTATTAAAGGAATGGGAAGTAGCATCTGTTGTGCCTAGGGCAGAGAAAGTCCAATCGCCCCCACTGTGAGAGTCTCCAACTAAGACACAGGGCAGCCTGGGATTTATCCTAAATGAACCCAGCAGGGAGAGAAAGGACACAGTCCCTCAATCCACAGTTAAGCTTCTAAACTCAGACTATTTTTTTTCCTTCAGAGTTCATTTCAAAAGAGAACCCAAAATCTCCACCTATTTTATTTGCAAAGAGAATTGAAATTTATTTTTCTCCTTTGTCCTATCTGCCAGTCTTACAACATTCTGTCTCTTACCATTTAAGTCACTCTCCTCTGTGTTGTCGGTAGGTGCAAAATGTTTGGGGCTTGAGATTTCACGTTTATGGCCTTGTGCTGGGGTAGAAATGCCCAGCTACGGAAGCTCTTTGCAACCTTCCCCAGCCTGTTACATAATCTGCCTGTGACCCCTAGATTCAAGCTCAGATTCCAACTAGAATTCCCTCTACTTGTGCTCACTGGAGAGGTGACAAACGGTAATTATAAGAATGGAAAAACTGGCTGAGATGGGAAGCAAGCATGGCCATGCTGCTCTGTGAGTGGCCTCATTACCTGTAGTGTGGTATGAAGAAAGACTGTAGTATGCTGTGTGTGTGTGTGTGTGTGTGTGTGTGTGTGTATGTGTATGCATCTGTGTGTGTCGGCTGTGTGTGTCTGTGTGTGTATCTATGTGTGTGTCTATGTGTGTGTATCTGTGTGTGTATCTATGTGTGTGCCTATGTGTGTGTATCTGTGTGTGTACGTGTGTGTCTGTGTGTGTGCCTGTGTGTGCGTGTGTGTGTGTCTGTGTGTGTCTGTGTGCCTCTGTGTGTGTATGTGTCTGTGTGAATATGTGTGTCTGTATCTGTGTGTGTGTCTGTGTGTATGTGTATATATATATATATGTATATGTGTATGTGTTTTGTAGATATACATACACATATACATATATATATACACATTTAATCCGAATATTTTATATGTATATGTATATAAAAATCTTCTTTGAGCATTTGAGTTACCCAAAGGGGACGGTAGGAAAAATAAAATACTACTGGAAAACTTGTGCCGGGTGTGGTGGTGCACACCTGTAATCCCAACACTTAGAAGGCAGAGGCAGGCGGATTTCTGAGTTCGAGGCCAACTTGGTCTACAGAGTGAGTTTCAGGACGGCCAGGACTACACAGAGCAACCCTGTCTTGAAAAAACAAAACACACACACAAAATAATAATAATAATAAAATTAAATAAAATAATTTACTATTAAAAAAAGAAAGAAAACTTGTAAGCTTCTTCACAGCCTGCTATAAAATGTTTTGTGTGATACTGGAAATAATAGAGTTAACGATGGTGTGGTGTGGCTTTCTGCTATTATCTTAATGTTTAACTCCTATTCAAATTGCTCTTATGACACATTTCAGAATGCAAGAAACTCCAAACCTCTCCTTTTAGATGATTGACCCACTCCTTGAGGCCGGAGGGTAGCAAACAATGCTGTGTATGATAGCTTCTAAACACTTCATTCTTTGAATGGTCAGTTGTTATGGAGAGGTCGACACACTTTAGGAAATTATCTTTTATTTCTTTAGGTTCAGTAGAACGAATTCCCCATCTCAGATCCACTTCTGACTATCCTAGCCACTACACCCTCTTGGTTTGCAGGAGGCCAGTGATAATCCACTTTCACTTTCACAATGGTTTCAATCCTTTCATCATTATCCAAAATCAGCTTCTCAAAGGTTGCAAGCATACTTGAGATTAATAAAACTGTCTTGCAGGGCTCTTATCTGCTGACTCAGCAGATAAGAGCCCTGGCTGCTCTTCAGGGGCACCAGAGTTCAGTCCTCAGCACCCATGTCAAGCAGCTCACAACCACCTATGACTCCTGCTCCAGTAGATCCGACACCCTCTTCTGGCTTCCATGGGTACTGCATTCACATGCACATACATACAGATACACAATTCATTTTTTTCAGATTCATGCTGTTTAATTGGTTATTTTATTTATTTGCATTTCAAATATTATCCCCTTTCCCAGTTTCCCTCCAAAAGCCCCCTATACCCTCCTCCATCCCCTTGGCTCTATGAGGAGACTCCCCACCCACCTACCCACTCCTGCCTCAGCAGCCTAGTGTTTCCCTATCCTGGGGCATCAAGCCTCCTCTGGACCAAGGGGCTCCCCCTCCCAGTGAGGCCAGATAAGACAGTCCTCTGCTACATATCCAGCTGGAGCCATAGGTCCCTCCATGTGTACTCTTTGGTTGGTGGTTTGGTCCCTGGGAGCTCTGGGAGTATTGGGTGGCTCATATTGTTGTTCCTCCTATGGGGCTGCAAATCCCTTCAGCTCCTTGGGTCCTTTCTCTAGCTCCTCCATTGAGGTACTAGCGCTCAGTCCCACGTTTTGTTGTTATACATCTGCATCTGTATTGGTCAGGCTCTGAAAGAGCCTCCCAGGAGACAGCTGTATCAGGCTCCTGTCAATAAGCACTTCTTGGCATCCCCAATAGTGTCTGGGTTTGGTGTCTGCATGTGGGATGGGTCCCCAGGTGGGTCAGTCTCTGGATGGCCTTTCCTTCAATCTCTGCCATGAATCAAATGTTTTTTTAAAAAACTGCCTTGGAACAATTTTTTTTCAAGGCCGTGATACATAGTCTTATATTCACAAACTGTCAACTCCCTATTAAAATTGTAGAGAAGATAAAAAGATGATAGTACTACAACTTCTTTCTTCTCTAGCACTGTAGACAACTAACATATTTCAGAAGAGATAAAGGAGGAGAAATTCCCACTTTTACAGCTGGAAAAACTAGCATAAAATTACTTAGCATTAGTCTATTAACCAGGGCTTCAAGAACAGTGTATGTCTGATTAATTGAAGTAAGTGCTGCATACATTATCATTTCAGAGTTTTCTGCCTAAACCTTACCATGGGTGTTACTATTATATTGGGAACTGGAGCAGAGGAAAGTTCACTCATGAGTTATTTCAGCAAATATTAATCGAGCACCTATTACGTGATCACCAGATGCATTTCAAGGCCTCACTTTCTGATGAATCTAGAACCTAGTGCTGTAGACAAACAAGCCATTCCTGTACAACGGGATACAGGAATGCAAATAGTGGAAAAGGTAGTATGAATTTTAATTGATCTCTTTAAAGAGATTTTCAACTTGTTACAAATATGCATATTGCCTTCTTTGTCTCACACATATGAACGTTGCCCTTAGAACTCTGTTGTTGTGCCAGTCCTGACATATTATTGTTTTTTCTTTACTTGGCAAATAGATAGATAGATGGATCAATAGATAGATAGATAGATCGATAGATAGATCGAGAGATAGATAGATAGATAGATAGATAGATAGATAGATAGATAGAGGAATGGTTGATTGAGAGCTAGATCACTCTCCTCTGCAGGAAACTCCTTGGTGCATATTCCTCTTCTGCTTAGTTTCTGGGGTTCATCTTGCCACACGTTTTGCTTCCGGGGCTAGTTGAAGTTAGTGTTGTAATGTATTAGAGTTGTGGCCACGCACCCCTAAAGTCCCCCTCCATTTCTTTCCTGCATTGGTTTATTGCAGCATGACGTCTAAAGCCCATGAATCTTTCTGTCTCCCAACAGCCTCTTCCATAACACTGTGACCTGTGCAGAATTAGAGCTAATAATTCAAACCCAAGAGGATAAAAATCATAGAGCAGTTGGCTCGCTTCCAGATTTTTCATGACATTTTTAAAGCCCAGATCAAATATTTTAAGCAGTGCCCTTTGTGAGGTGGAAATAAAGCTGCCTATGGCAAAGGCTGGAGCCTGCCCGGGTACTAGTTTTGCTTCTAAAAGCAAAGATCCAAGGAAAATAATGGGTCCCTTCTGATATACAGTTCCCTTATTTCCGAGAGGGGAAAGCATGGATTCTAAAATCCATAACTTTAATGCCAACTCCAGTGTTCCATTAAGAATTCTTTAACAGGACTGGCTTTTTGTTCTTCCAGCATTTAAATCCTACATGTATTCCAAACCCTAGGAGCACCTCTGGATGCTCTTTACTATCTCTATATCATTGTGTGTGTGTACACGTGTATGTGTGTGTGTGTGTGTGTGTGTGTGTGTAATTGAAACATAAAAACAACCAGGAAATGGTATCGCTCTCCATTTATCTGAAATTTTAAAAAAAATTCTGAATTCCAGAGAAATTTAGTGACTTTTTCAAGGATTCACAGTGACTCATCATTTTTTAAATAGAAAACCAAAATGTTCCATAAAATAAAGAAAGGCATTTAGGGGTTTTTTTTCTCACTGCCTCCTCTTCAGTTAATAATATGATCTTCAGTTTATTTGGCAGAACATGAACTGTATTTGGCTTTTAGACAGATAAAGTACTCTATTGGCCAAAATTCCTACTTAAAGAAATTAGCGCTAATGGATCTCCTAGGAGGCACAGCTTGATGCTCCAGTTTCTCTATATTTGATAGTGACAGTCACCACTGACAGACAGCAAAGCTGGGACAGAGAGATCTCAGCATTAACTCTTTGGTCTTCCCTGCTGAAAGCTAAACATCAAAATACCATTTTCTGTGAATACTTGGAAGGTTCCCAGAGAAGACTAACAAGTTACAACTACATGCCTTTCAAAAGGTAACTAGATCTATCCCTAAGTTGGAATGTGATCAGGTTTCGGCAGTACACAGATGATGTTCAGATTCTTTTAGGTGAAGGAGCTGATCATCACAGACTCCAGGCTTACAGGTTCTGCAGAAGGAGCATTGGCTCTTTGCTAAAAATTTTCATATCCCTTCCTTCCACTCTCTCCTTTGCACATTGTCTAAAGTGAGGAATAACGAATTGACAAAAACAGATTCTAGGTTTTGCTGCATTGCCAGGTGCAAATCATAGTGGTGCTTGCCTTCAGGAAGATGTTCAAACAAGAATTACATTCAAAATAAAGGTTTCCCTTGCAATGTCCCCCAGCCATGTTGACTGATGGGCCATACAGAGAGCCAAATATCTTAATTTTTTTATGTTGAAAGCATATGAGTCCATTGAAGTCAGCCTCTATTCTCATACCAGTGACAGAAGACATTTTGAAAGTCAGAGGTTAACTTGATCTTCAAACGATTTGTTTTAGAAAAGATTTTATTGTCAGGTGCTCGTAAAAATGGCTCAATGGCCAAGAGAACTTACTGCTCGTCCACAAGACAAGGTTCTCTTCCTAGCACCCACATGGCAGCTCATAACCAACTGTAACTCGTTCCCAAGGATCCAAAAACACCATCTTTTGGCCTCTGCATTCTCTGTAGGCAGACACTGTGCATGTTCGCACTTATATACACCAAGTAAAAATAAATCTATTCTTTTTATTTTCAGAAAAAAATTCATATAATTATTTAACATTTTATAGGACTTGCAACATGGAGATATTTAAAGTGCTTAATAAATGTCACATGTTTTATTGTCCTAATAATTCCATGTGGCTTCATAGTGGATTATAAGATGACTGAGATACAGCGTAAGTGACTTTCAAGCCACTTGCCAATAGTAGACAAGTTAACATTCTTAAATTTTATTAGAGCTCCAATAAAGTCATGTGGAAAGTGGGAGTATTCCATTTACGATAGAAACTGGAAGCCACCCACAGTAAACTTACCCTCATCCTTCAAATTCATGCTCCATTTTGACTCTTTTTCAAATGGCCGAGAGAACATTCTGGAACACGTACCGTTGTTTCTCAGAGGTAATTATACAGTCTTTCTTTAAATATATGAACAACCTTTACAACCACAACTAGATGGATGTCTGGAAACTAGAAAACAATGGGCAAACATAACTCCATAAGTAGAGAAAGAGCTAATAATTCTGTAGTGTTATAGATAAGACTTAGAATTTTGAACACACTAGGTGAGTGTTCTTTCACTGAGTTACAAATCTTCTTGTTTAGCATCATAATTCACAAAGTTACACAAAGAAAATTTACAATATTAGTTCAATTAGCTTTCTTTAACATAAAGAGAAAAAGTGAAACATATATATATATATATATATATATATATATACCCAGCACTTTGTGCTACTCAATTATACTGTAGTCTAATTTTCCTTTTATAAATTGTGTCTAGAATGCCTGCCTCGCTGTGCATGAGTTATATGAAGTAACACGAGTAATGTAATGCACCCACCACAGCTACACAAACACTTTACAGTTTGTAAATAAGCGCTTTCCAGTTTATAAATAGTAGAAGAGAATTACTAAACATTTAAAAATTTAATCAGACAGAATTCATTCAGTCATTCGAAAATACTTTTCCAATATTTAATTATGTTCTAATTGCTACGGGTATTTCAAATAATAAATTAGAGTTTCATGAGAGTAAAATATCCCCCAGGTACTTATTTCAATAGTGCCAAGCTCAAAGTTCAAACACGTTTCTAAAAGTGATACCTAGTTTGATCATGGGCATTAAGATATGTCTCTTAGGTTTCCTCTATTTTACTAGAAATCAGAGAACATTTAGTTTCTTTTTTAAAGTTACCAAGTCTTGTTGCTTGAGACGCTAACAAAACTATCAAAGGTGTTCCAACACTGTGAAGTAGAGTGAAGCAAATTATCTTTTTTTTTTCCTGGCTCACTGGCTTTCTTTTAGGGTCAGAGGCATCTGCCACTTGTCTTTGCGACCCAATAAAGGATGCGCTTTGTTTCTTATCGGGTGGCTGAACTTAGTGTTCAGTTCATAGCCACTGTGTGCGTTCTCAGACACTAATTCTAATAGCTTAACCTATGCCTTCTCCGTAGTTCCTCCCTTTCATTTCTAACTCCCAAAGTTCAGAATATAGGATCCTCTTGACTGATTCCCAATAGCCTATTACATACTGTCACTCCAGTAACAGCTATTAAGAAGCTCCTGTGTGCGCAGTCCAGAATACTGTGGAGAGGACCACCACAGTGCCTCACATGGAAATCCGTATTATAGCTGCAAGAGAAGACTTCACCCATTTAAATGTCTCCTAACAATGCAAGGGTGTTCATGATTAGAGGCTCACACGAATCTGAGCTGCTTGATTCCCTATTCTATACTCACACCTCCAAGGTCCCTCCCAGTGATAATAGAGGATATTCCTAGGTGACACTGCCTAAAATACTCCTCACTATAACATCAGGGACAGTCCTCTGCAAAGAAAGATGCTGCTTCACAATCTTTCATATTCTATCTAAATCCCTTTAATAATATAATCTCTCTGAGTTGCCCCAGGGCTTCCAATGTCTTCATTTAAACTCCAAGATGAACCCCCTCAAATTTATTCCTGCTGCTAAATCTGTCAGTGTTTTCAGAGACTCCTTGGAGGGTTATACAACCTCACTTCAGAGTAAGATTTTAACAGGAAGACAACATATACAGACCTGTCAAATAAATAATAATGTGTATAACTTTTGGTTGTGCGTTCAATACACAAAACACACAAAAAAATCAGAAAATTCTAAATAATGGAACCAAATTCGGCCCAAAAATTATCTAGAAAAAAAAGCATTTAAAACTCTTAGTCTTGTTATTTAAAACTTGATTGTAGTAGGAATTTATTATTCTAACAAGCCTGTATAAAACACAATCCAGGTGTTTTATTTACACGCTGTAAGCCTATATTGGGCAGGTCTAGGGCTATACTAACTCATTCCCCAACTAGAGGTCCTTGACTACTTGCTGTTTCTCATGGCTATGACATTCTGGTCCATGGAGGCTTCTTCCTTTTCCGTCCTCTTCTCCTCCCCTCCCCCCTCTACCTGCAACACCCTCACTCGAACCTCAAGTCCAACACTCCCCCAATTCCCAATCACAGATTCTAGCCTTTTATTGACTGGATAAATGGGGGGAAGGTTCACATGACATCACTTTGAATATGTGAGGATCTGCATATGGGGAGAAACCACATCTTGAAGAACCAGTATTTAGCATTAGAATTTAAGCAGCATCAGACCAGTGAACTATACTTGATGAAAGCTCTTCTAGATTCAAATTATCTCTAATTTATTGACAATATAAAAAAGAGCACACAAGCTATGTAAACAGTCAAATATACATATACATATATATACACATATGTATATATAAACATATATATATGTTTATATATACATATATATATATATATATATGTGTGTGTGTATGTATGTATATATATATATATATATATATATATATATATATATATTCAGCACAGGGGTAATATTCCCCAAATATTTTCTATCCAAAGTTGCTTGTCTACAGGAATACAGGTCCTGTGTATACAAAGGATATATTGTATATGGCTCCTACAGATAGATCCTCTGGTTGAATCTTAATGGTTATACATAGGACATGGAAAGAAAAATCTCTTGTCTTCAAAATTCTCACCATGCATAGCATCAAACTCCTATACACACATACACGCATGTGCACACACACACCTGGCACCTAGTTAACATTACTCCTAAGACATTAAAATTTTGAAAAATTATTATGTATAAAATATAGTAAGTAAAAAAACATGGAGGAGAAGAATGAAAATTCTGAGTGGACAAAAACATAATTGTGAGAATAAGTTACTATATATCATAGAAGCCATCTACAAAACCTTGAATCTTTTCCACAATATCTTGTGGATATTGGTAATGAAATAACCAGGGGAAAAGAGAGAGACCATGATCAAAGCAATGACTCAGATTTACAGGATATGCTATAGAAGAGTTGTTCCACGTGTAGATTTCCAATCAATGAAAATGCAAGCAATTATGGTTCTTAACCATCCATGTTACCATTTTTAGCTTATTCTACCAAGCTGTCATAGTGATCACCATAATTGATGTTTGCCATTTTAATATTAAAGTTTTCTCACTAATGGCATTAGATACAAATGACTTTGATTTGTGATTTTCCCCCAACACTGCTTCTAGAATGCATGGCATGATTATGTATGAAATGGGAATTGAAAATTCCCCTAATATCCATGAGCATGTATTTATGCAGTCTTTAAAATTTAGAATTGTGTAGGTTGCCTAAGCACTGGATTCACACATTCAAATATAAATGATTACATATATATGGTAATCTCCCATGGAGGAGGAAATTGCAAAGAGCAAGAACTGGAATTAGAGTACAGAAGTTCAAGGTGATGGTGTTTTAGGTATCCCATGGTTCACATAAAATACTTGTTTTTTTAAAGACTCTGAAGTCTTTAAAAGCTTCTAGATCACTCTGCAGAGGTTCAGACTTGGCAGGCAATGTCACTAAAACCAAAAGATGTGCTTTGGGTTTAAAAATTGGTTTCTTGTGTCAGTTAAGACTCAGAAACACATTTTCTACTCCATGGCAACCTCCCTCTCCCCCTGCAACAACTTTGTGAAAAGTCTTTTCAACAAAATGGAAGTATGTAGATCAAGCACAACTCTTCGCAAAGTTATAAGCCTTAAATGTAAGATGTTATGGAATGGAAATATTGATATTCCACTAGGGCAAGTAGACATGACAGCCTTCTCATACATTATATTATATTGGAAGCTAGAGAAAGAACTCTTGCCCCTGAAAACACTAAATTTAGTTCACATTCAATTTAGCAGACATATATCAAGTGCCTACTACTATTTATTAGGTGCTGAGTTGACAAATGTGAATAAAACATGGTTGTTGCCCTCAAGATGATCACTGTAATGGAAACAACAGCTATGAAGCAAAGCACTGAGTATAGCAGATCTGCACAGAGCATGATGGGACCAGAAAGGAAGGCCTCCTATAGGCCAAATGAGTCAGGAATGTCTGTGTTTCTTCTTGACGTAGATATCCTTGAAGTGTGCCTCATAGAAAGTAGGAGGGAGGCAAACCTTACAAACAAACAAACAAAAAAGACACATGATGAGATCAAAGCTTACTGTCATGCCCATTGCGACTACTGGGCACATAAAGGTACATAAGGGGGTTAGCAGCTTAAGGGGGGGTATATGATATAAGGAGTTACAAACACAAATGCCCTGGTGTGAACCCACTTATGTGATAAATATGGGTGACAAATCTTTCTCAATAGAAAATACCTACATCTGACAGTGTGAGAAGAAGAAAAAAACCCAAAGCCAAACAGAAACTAAAGAAAAACTTTGCGCCTTTGTAATTTTGGTCAGA
Source organism: Apodemus agrarius (assembly GCA_964023405.1). NCBI lineage: Eukaryota > Metazoa > Chordata > Mammalia > Rodentia > Muridae > Apodemus > Apodemus agrarius. The sequence goes on from OZ030014.1 coordinate 25,253,537, forward strand.
CCAAACCTAACCAGTTATAAAGATAGATAAACAACTTTCCCACTAACATCAAAACACAGCATCCACAGGTAATTAAGCCTGCCTCCAACATAAGCAACGAAACCACAAGCACACTCCTAGACAATTTCAAAAAATCATCGATATTATGATTAATCCAAATAATGTAAGCACCTTGAGGGATGCAGTGGTCGAATGTACATGCTGATCTTGCAAAGGACTCAGGTTTAGTTCCCAGTACCTACATGGTGGCTCCCACCCATCTATTACTACAGTTTTAGGTGACCAAACACCCTCCTCTAGCTTCTGTGGCATCCATGGTGCATTTGCATATATGCAAAATAATCACTACATAAAATAAAGTAAATGCAGTGTGTAATAATAACAACAGCAACAGCAATAAGAATAGCAGCAGCAACAACAACAACAATAATAATAATAATAATTTAATAGTCCTAATCATTCTCACTATAGAAAAATTACACACAGTATACAATATCTCAAATAGTCTTAAATTTTTGTAATAGCACCTATGCTATTTCAATCACTAAATGTTTTCGGGTCAACTGCTGTACATACAGTATGTAAAGCTTTCCTTTAGGAGATATGAGACTGTGTATTTGATGTCTGCTAGTCTGAGAATTATCTGTAGTGGGCAAGTCAGTTGTTGCTTCGAGTTCTGTTAAAACTCTAGTGGTGAACACACACAGGAATTACAGAACAATATTATGTTTTCATGAAAGAGTTCAGTGGACAAGTTATGCTTCACAGCTAAGAAAGTATGGTGCAGAGCTAGGAGAGGTTCCAGTGGGAAAAAGTACTTGCTGCCAAGACTAAATAAATAAATGTAGAAATATAAGAAAAAGAAAGTATGGTAATCTTGCTTTTAATTGTTTTCTTGCCTCTTGACCACTGGATTTTTTATATACATGGGAATACTGGAAAGCAGTATCTCTTACCTGTTCTAATGCTGCAACTTTTTTAATATAGCTTCTCATGTTGTGGTGACCCCAAAACATAAAATTACTTTGTTGCTACTTATTACTGTGATTTTGCTACTGTTATGAATAGTAATATAAATATGTGATATGCAAACCTTATGGAAAGGGACCCCTATTAGCCCACAAAGGTTCAAGCCTCACAGGTTAAGAACCCCTGCTATGAAGGCAACACTAATCACACAGTTGAGTCTTAGAGTTTTAAGAAACAGAAAGCCTTGAGAGTTACACAAACCATGAGTAAAAATCTGTCTCCTAACACTGATTTGCCCTGCTACCTAAGGAAATGTATCTAACTTTTTAAGGTGCAAAATGGAAGAAAGAAAGAAAGAAAGAAAGAAAGAGAGAGAGAGAGAGAGAGAGAGAGAGAGAGAGAGAGAGGGAGGGAGGGAGGGAGGAAGGAAAAAAGAGGGAGGGAGGAAGGAAAAAAGAAAAGGAAGGAAGGAAAAAAGGAAAGAAAGAAAGAAAGAAAGAAAGAAAGAAAGAAAGAAAGGAAGGAAGGAAGGAAGGAAGGAAGGAAGGAAGGAAGACAGGAAGGAAGAAAGACAGGAAGGACAAGAGGAAGGAGTGGAAGGAAGGAAGGAAGGAGAGAAAGAGAGAGGAAGAAAGAAAGAAGAAAGAGGGGAGGAAGGAAAGAAGGGAAAAGGAAAGAAAGAAAAAAGGAAGAAAGGAAAGGAAAGGGAAGGGAAGGGACGGGAAGGGAAGGAAAGGAAAGGAAAGAAAGGAAAGGAAAGGAAAGGAAAGGAAAGGAAAGGAAAGGAAAGGAAAGGAAAGGAAAGGAAAGGAAAGGAAAGGAAAGGAAAGGAAAGGAAAGGAAAGGAAAGGAAGTCCTAACATGCTCAATCCTCAGTCACCCCAGGGTCGATAAATCAATGATGTATCTCTGATGTATCCATAAAGTCTCTTCCCCTCCGTTCTGTTTTAGTCCCTCTCCTGAACTCAAGCTCCCTGGGACAGAAGCATCCACACAAACAACCTTTATCCAGACTTCTTCACAAGCTCTGCCATCCACCCAGACAGCACAAGAGGCTGAAGGAGTTGAGGCCTGTGGACCCTAACTACAGAACAGAATTGAAATGTTTTAGATTTTTCCCTTCATCTCACAGGTCTCAAAAACAGAACAAGAGGAAACAAAGACCAGGCCCTCCAACTGGCTACTTCAGCATTTGATACGTTCTGATATTTGGGGGGCACGTTTTGTTTCCTCCAGATGCTCCCCAGCTGTAAGGCTTGCTGCCCACACCTTGCCCTCAAGAAGGGTGCCAAAAGGGCACATAGCCAGCAGGATATACAATGAACAAGAGAATCCTTCAGAAGCAATTCTTGACGAACGCAGCCGGAAGCTCAAGGTTGTGGTCATCTTTTCTTGTTCTAGATTTCACTGTGTATAAGCTCCGTGATGTGTGCACTAAATTTCTTTCCCTTCCGGGATTTACACTTCCCGGTCGTTCCCTCCTGTCCCTTGGCCTCATTTCCCAAGTTTAACATGCTACATGAATCCCTTGAGTCAGTGTTTTCTTTCAGGAGAGTGCATACCAAGAAAACATCTGCTGGATGTTTTCACCCGCATCACAGAGTACAACAAACTCACCCCAGGAGAATGTCGTGGACGGCTATCCTCAAGTTTCTGCCTGTTAGTCTGTTGGCTGAAGTCATAATCCTCTTCACAAGAGTCCAAACCTCCTGGGCAGGACCTGGCCAAGCTCACAAAATGTCGTCATCCCTTTAGAACTCATCATCCAAAGCCAAAATGCTTACACTTCCAACACCACATTGATGCCAATTTTAAAATGCTGCATTACAGCACAATAGAGTCAAAGATCCCCAGTCTGCATGTAGTTTAAGGGCAGTCTTTTGGCTACTGTTTTAAAAAAATGCTTATATTGCATTAGTTAGGAGGCACCTGAACCATGAGATGGTTTCCTCCAACCTATTATCAAAGCAAATCCCTACCAGGGAGCCTATGTTTAAACAAAGAAAGCAAGATGCATAACTATGGAGAAAATTGGCATCAGTATAATTCTACAGATATTACAGCTTGTGTGTATTTTTGTGTATTATCGTTGTTTCTGTTTACAGTGTACAAAAGACTAATGAGATTTCTAATTATGGGGCATTAAAAATGCAAAGTATGGGGTAGAAATGATGAAATAGGAAAGGAAATGCTTAGCAGGATTAGGGGGTTCCAAGTTGCCCCCCTGAGTGCCTGGTTGACGGACACCTGGAAAGAATAGTCCATGGTTATTTATAAGCCAAAACCAAATGGGATGGAACTGGTTTACCGCTGCTCAGGAAGAGGTCTGTGGTCCTGAGGCAAGAAAACTAGAAGAAGCAGGTGCTGATAAGAAACGAAACGGGTGGGAGATGTTAGAGGCCATGTACCCCAAGATGAGAGTAACAGTTTAGGGATCAATCCATCTGATTTGCTAGCACACTATTTGACTGGACAAATGCTCGGGCACTTAATTCATGCAATGTATAACCTTTATTATGAGGGAATCTATTACCTGGGCAAGGGCCAGTTACCGCATTTCAGGATTGCTAAGAGAATGCTGACTTAAGTTCTGTCACTCTTGAGGTTTTGTATCAAGTGATTTAGTCACACTCCCTTGGCCATATCCCACAGGTCTTTGGAACATACACTACAAACCCATCTTTCAGGTGGAAAAATTGAAGCCTCGCTTTTTATACTGCATTTTGGGGGAATTTCATAGATGCATCAGTAGTGTATCTTGATCATATTCACACATCTCCACACTTCCCCCTCTAACTTTTCCCAGACCTCCCTCCCTCCCTCCCTCAGCTTCATATTCCCAGCTTGAGCAACACAGAGAGACCAGTCCATACTGCTCACGTATAGATGGGCAACCTGAAGCTAGGACATTAAACAAATTTCCAAGTCCCAATAATGAGCAAATGATAGAAACAGGTGCTTTTCTCTCTAAAGTTGTTGTTCCTCTTCTCTGTAACATACTACCATCTCCGTGCTTAGGATAGATTATAATACCATAAACAATTAGTTAACAGCATGTCTTTGACCTACAGAAAAGTGTTTTCTGTATTAGGAGGCCAAAGGTATAACACACATCTAACTAGCAAACTAAGACCTATTTGCTCACACTCCAGTGTTGACACTCGAATGGAGAGATGTAGACTGCATCTGAAAGCAATTTGTTTTGGAAAAGTCTCAGAAGTAGCCTTACCCAGTTTCAAAGTAAGGCATTGGTACATCTATAAGGAGACTCTAAACAGGAATAAATAATAAGTGTTGATATTAGAGGCGGGGAGAGAACACAGAAATGTGACATGTCTACACAGACACTGTTCGAGGAAGGGGATTTAAGTGTGAGGTCTTCGAGGACTCTTTCTGACTTTAAGACCATTCTCCAGAGAGTGATCTGGAGGGCTTTCTGCTGGGAGCAAGCCACTTTGGAGACAGCTCTGCATCTTCCTTCCCACTCTTTTCTGAAAACGTACCAGCGTGTCTTTGAAATGTCTGGGACATTAAAATGCATTTCTTCCCCCTTTTCTTTCTCTCTGAACAACAGTCCATAATTGCTCCCTCCACCACGTCCCATAAGCTCCTACAACGTCTGCATGTATAATATATCACGCATGTGTTCAGCAGACTTTTTTTTTCCCCCTGCATACTGAAAGTCTTGGAAATCTGACAACGTCTTTGGGTTTCTATAACAGAATTTTAAGCACGGTGTCTTTTTTTTTTCCCCCTCTGCCTTTAATATTGACCTCAGGCAACTGCTCTGGCTTTAAAGTCTACAAAATTATTATTCAATTTACATTTTTAGGGTAAGATAAATGCTAGCTTCTCAGAGGCATTACGGCTGGGTTTCTTGAGTTTCCTTATTCCCGTGTCTCTAGGATGGTTACTTGAGAGTTGTAAAGTTTGTTTGTATTAGGGTTTTATTTTCCTTTGGCAGTCTTGTCTTGAGGAGTGCCTCACCCGGGGTGTGGGGTGAGGAGCTTGTGTGCTCATTCCTGGCCACCTATAGCAGTGACTTCTCTCGGGTGTCACATCCTCAGCAAAGCTGTGGATCGAGGAGCACTGATCACCCCGATAATACAGAATTAAGTCATTTGCAAAGAAATATATTCCCAGATAGATACTTGGCATGGATATAAGGATGGTTTAGCCCTGCATGTCATCTACAGAAAGAAAACTCCTTTGTAATGGGAAAATTATTTTTATATCTCTGATCTCACCTGCTGCATTGCCCTTCCATTCTACTGATAATTTCATACACTTTTATGAAGAGCAATTCCAGACTCCATTATTGCTCCAAGCTTTGACATTCTCATAGAAAATGAAAAGCGGCCATAACCCTCCCTTCTGCTCATAAAGACCCAGAGGTAGATCAGACCAGAGACTCTTCCACCTTAAGGTTTGTTTTTTTAAATTCTTTTACGTAAATCCCCCAGGCAGAAATAAGGAAGAAGTATTTCAAACCCAATTCCAAATATTTCTTGTGGAATTGCTTCCTCAGAAGAATGGAGCCGCTTGCCAATTAGCAAGTCTGTAAATTCAGAATGAACCCTCCCTATTCACTCTGAAACCTGCTGACAAAAAAACACACACACACACACACACACATTCCTTTTTCTACAAAATAAGAAAATTAATCAATTACTTAACTAATAATAAAGAATATGGATTGTTATTCATTAAAATGCTTTCATACAGCAGAAAGACCCACTAAAAGTCAGCCTGATCTACCCAATCCTTCATCCCTCAGGTGAAGAAACTAACCCTAACGTCATGTGACTGCTTAGTAGAAGAGCTACCAAGACCAAACTCAAGTCTCCCAACTGCTGAGGGAGGCTTTCTCTCACTCTAAGAGAAATAATTTTGAATATGCTATTTCATTATTTTCATGGTTTAGAAGCCTTAACATTCTAAGTGGTTTGCTTTTCTTGACAGTGTAGTTGTACTTTGTATTCAGCAATGCTGAAAGCAATGCCAGCGTAATAAGACGTAAGTATGGCGTGGCCCAATTTTCTTGAGAAATAAATGATGACATCACTATCCTAAGGCCTACTTTATTTTCTCTTTTAAAATTCTCACACTAATCCTGTAGTAGACTAGATGCACAAGAGCTCCGGGTTCAATTCCCCAGCATGGAAAAACATAAAAGTCCCACATTAAGAAAGTGAAACTGCAAATGAGAATTTAACAATTCTCAATTTTCCTTAGCTGGTCTAGCTTTCTCTCGCTTCTTGCGGCTTCGCTGTCTTTTTTATTATTTATTACTTTTGTTTGTTTGTTTGTTTTTCGAGACAGGGTTTCTCTGTGTAGTCCTGGCTGTCCTGGAGCTCACTCTGTAGACCAGGCTGGCCTCGAACTCAGAAATCCGCCTGCCTCTGCCTCCCAAGTGCTGGGATTACAGGCGTGCGCCACCACTGCCCTGCTTATTACTTTTATTTTTGATTGTCTTATTCATATGTCTCTGTGTGCATGAGTGTGTGTGTGTGTGTGTGTGTGTGTGTGTGTACACATACATGAGCATACGCGGGCACTGGCACAAGAAGGCAGCAGGCATCTGGAAGACAGATCTATCAGATACCACGTGAATGGATGACCAAAAGACACCAGATAGGGATTCTGGGAACCAAACTCAGCTCCTCTGTGAGGGTAGCACATGCTCTATAGCCGTTTGAGGAGTCGCCACACCTTTTCTTTCCTGTGCAATCTTTGTTAACAAGTACTCCTCTTCTATCAAAACAGACTGAATTCTTACAAGGACTTCGCTGGTTGTAGCTTAGAAAGAACACCTTAGCTTCGAGAAAGTTTAAAATGATGGCTCAGCGGTTAAAAGCACTGGCTACTCTTCCAGAGGACATGAGTTCACTTCTCAGAGCCCACGCGGTGGCCCACGGTGATCCACTTCAGTCCCGGAGGAGCTGATACCCTCATCTTGTATCCATGGGCACCAGGCACACGGGGAGCGCACAGAACTACATACAGGCAGGATATCCACACGCATGAAATAAAAAGAGATGAAGAGAGGAGCCCAAGCCTGTAAAAAAGTCTTTGCAGTAGCAAGGAGCTCAGACATTCTTCCATTCGTGCAGACGGAGCAGAAACAAAACCAAAATGAATGGTGTAGCGAAGAAAAACCTTCGAAATACGAAAAGCCATGGCACTCAGTAGTGCCAGCGGAGGCTCAGAAGGTAAAATTAAAGGGTTGTCAGCTAAAGCTGTGTAAGACGTACACAAATTTCAGCACTCAACCAGCCCTTTAATCTAGAGAGCTATATAATGGCTCTCCATCTGGAGCTGTCCTGGGAATTTTGAGTGCCCATTGCTACCCATTCCAGGAATTTCTACCAGGGAAGGCAGCCCACTGGCCCTCCCAGCTCAACATGGTTCTATTCCTAAATTCCAGTACTCTTAATCCATCAAGAAGTAGCACTGAATTGCTCCTGTCTAAAGGAAATACGGGGACAAAGAGTCCAGCAGAGGCTGAAGGAAAGGCCATCCAGAGACTGCCCCTCCTGAGGATCCATCCCATATGCAGTCACCAAACCTAGACACTATTGCTGATGCTGACAGGAGCCCGATATAGCTGTCTCCTGATAGAGCCTTACCCACACAGATGCGGATGCTTATAGCCAACCATCAGACTGAGCACTGGACCCCCTATGAAGGAGTTAGGGGAAGGACTGAAGGAGTTGAAGGGATTTGCAACAGCATAGGAAGAACAACAATATCAACCAACCAGTCCCCCCAGAGACCAAACCACCTACCAAAGAGTACACATGGGGGTGGGGGATGGCTCCAGCTGCATATGAGGCACAGGATGGCCTTGTCAGGCATCGATGGGAGGGGAGCCCTTGGTCCTTAGAGGCTTGATGCCCCAGCATAGGGGAATGCAAGGGCAGTGGGGCGGAGGTGGATAGATGGGTGGGGTAAAACCCTCCTGGAGGCAGGAGGAGGGGTGGTGGGAAGGGAGGTTTTCAGAGGGGAAACTGGGAAGGGGGATAACTTTTGAAATGTAAATAAATAAAATAACCAATAAAAATTAAAAAAAGAAAGAAGTTGCATTGAGCTAAAAATCTGTGGACCATAGCTCTTCTGTGTCCTTAAAGGAATGGAAGAATGTCTTAGTCGGGCTTTCTATTCCTGCACAAAACATCATGACCAAGAAGCAATTTGGGGAGGAAAGGCTTTATTTAGCTTATACGTGCATTGTTGCTGTTCATCACCAAAGGAAGTCAGGACTGGAACTCAAGTGGGTCAGGAAGCAGGAGCTGATGCAGTGGCCTTGGAGGGATGTTCCTTACTGGCTTGCTTCTTCAGTCTTGCTCAGTTTGCTCTCTTATAGAACTCAAGACCACCAACCCAGGGATGGCACCACCCACAAGAGGCCCTCCCCACTTGATCACTAATTGAGAAAATGCCCCACAGCTGGATCACATGGAGGCATTTTCTGAACGGAGGCTCCTTTCTCTGTGATAACTCCAGCTTGTGTCAAGTTGACACACAAAACAAGCCAGTACAGGGAGTTAGGGTCGCCTGAGATACTGCCTCCAAGACCACATCTGCAAACTCTAGAAAAGGTGCTCTGTGTGGGCTCCAGGTTCAAATTGCTCCCGGAGGGATCTTTCATTTGATTGTTCCAAAGCAAGGAAGTGAACAAACATTTCACAAGAAACTAACCATACTAGTTCCTTGAGGGATTGTTTGCTGAAGGGGGGGCGGGGAGGATGGACTTAAATTATCTCCCTTCAAAGAAAGAATGGGCTAGTTCACATGTTTTGGAGCATATTAGCTTCCTGTGCATGCTGGGCACTGTGACTCTAAAACATGACGGATGCGTTTCTACAAACCAGTCCGAACATCTGGTGCTTCACAAAGGCCATCATCAACCCTTATTTGACACGCTGTTATTCATACATATCAGTGTAGACAGAACTCATTATTGGTAAGAAGATTTTTTTTTCTTCTAAATTCATTTATACCTCTAGGATGAGAATTCAAAAGTATTTTATAGCCACCAGAGGAGGGGGAAAATAAAATTAAATTGGCACATGGTAGAGATTGTATTGCAAGAAACTAGAGAAAATAAATAATGTTTTCCAAAATTTCAGCTATTTCATTCAGGTATATAATTTTAGAGGGAAAAAATCCATCTGCACATTCAAACGGTTCCTGAATTAATCTTTGATGACAGGCTTCAGAGGTGGAACCAGTTGGCTTTTAGTAGCAGTAGGTACGGAGATGCTGTATTAATAAGAACAATAAAGCAGCCCCTCCCCCCTTTTTTAACAACATCCTCTCCTTTTAACTTAGTGCCAAATAAATGGATGAAGATTTAACTGGATGGGGAAAAGAAAGAAACTATTCTCAACAAATAGCAGAAACATATAAAGACCTGTCAGGAGTTAAGATGCATCTCTCCCAGATCCGTAATGAATAAACAGGACCCTAGATTTTTTTTAATGTATTGCAGTAAAGTGGGCCACACAGGACTTCTCTCCTGGAGTCTGCAAGTGGTCTGATTTGAAATCTGTATGTGTCTTTAGCACCTATAACAGTTTTAGGATGTTCAGGGGTGTCTAGAGAAAACGGCTCTCGGGATTTTTTTACACACACCGTTGAAAATAATTTCTGGGCTGCTAGCTACCATGACCCAGAGGACAGCTCCAGGGCCAAACACCAGGGGTGACATTTCCCCTCATCTATTATCTGCATTGGCTTTTCTTTTTAATGTGTCTCATCAATTACCCCTATATAAATTCATCCTCTAGCTCTAATGATTGATATAAACGTTCCCCATCCATGATAACATAATGTACGGCAATGGCTTCATTTCATCTACAATTCTGCATAGGCTTTGACTTGCATTAAGACCCCCACGTCACCTTAATTTTTCATATCGAATTCATTTCAAGAGCTGCACCCCAGGATCCCTGTCACGTGATATCTCATTTTCAGAACAGTCTGTAAGCAGTGTGGCAATTTGTAAACTGGCCTGGTTAAAAAGCTGTGGTGTGACATGCCTTTAATTCCAGAACTCTGGAGGCAGCCACTGGGTGGATAGAGACCCCAAGGAACGTCTTGTGGTGCAGGTAGGAGAATCTCCTTCCCTCTGCTCTTGTCCCCATGTTCGTGAAAGTTCGTGTTCCATTGGCTGTTACTAGTTCAGAGCAAACTGCGATGTAGCGGAACTCACAGGCTGGCGGAGGCATGGGCAGTTGTACAGCCTTTAGCAGTCTGATTCCAAGGCAGGACCAGGATTTGTGTCTGGAGGCAGAAAAACTCCCTGTTCCTTTGGAAGCACAAATCTCCAGCAACCACTGTGCTACCCAGCTAGGTGGATACTATAGAGGAATTTCCAAAGTACCCTGTTCGCTTCTGCACCCTCACCTCCATTAACCCACCGCTCAATTCTAAATGTTCCGATTTTCACAACAAGGTACACTTCTTGTAATGATTGTAACTTGAATCCATGAGGTTTGTCATGGTGACTCCTAACGAAATCACTGGGAGCTTTCTAAGTGGCCATGAAGACGGTAAGCATGGAAGGGCTCTCCAGACACCCAGTGACGAGCTTTTCACCAAGAGTCCCTTATGTCATGAGGGTAGTTGCTAAGACAGCACAGGGGACAACAATAGAGCAAATTAATTTGGCGTAGCGGGAGAGATATTTTGTAACTACACCCAGCCTGAAATCCTGCTGTTTCTCATACCCACCTCTCTGCTACCCACATCCCCGTGTGTGAAAGCTCTCCTTTGCTACAGTAAAACAAGAGCATCCATTTCTAGGCAACTATTCAGTAAGCAAGAGCAAGGCAGTGTCCAAACTACACTCCCAGCCTTACAGTGAATTCATATGATAAGAAGTAGAAACCGAATAGTGAAAGCCGCGGAGACCAGTCGAGACGGGCTGCTTCAAATGGCGTGAAGAGATAGATCTACGTGGGACAAGGTCAGGAGGATGATATTGGCAGGGCTTAACAGAGCAAACAAGGGCCTGCCCTGGGTCCTGATGGAAGACGCCCCTCCTAGTCGCATCGCCTGCTTCCACTAGATGTGGTAAGACAAATAGCCCAGACCAACAATGTCACTGTGCCCAAATATCTCTTGCAGTTTATTTTATCTAAAGCTGCGATTTTGCAAAGACATGGAGACTTCATTGTGCCTGTTTTGTACCTTTATTTTATTTTTTATTATTTTTATTTATTTGTATGGTTTTTTGCTTGTTTTTTTTTGGGGGGGTCTGGTTTGGTTTGGGTTTTTGTTTGTTTGTTTGTTTGTTTGAAAGAAGGTTTCTCTGTGTATCCCTGGCTGCCCTGGACCTTACTCCTTAGAGTTCTACCCAGAGATCCACCTGCCTCTGCCTCTCCCTCCTGCATGCTGAGATTAAAGGCATATACCACTAGCGCCCACCTTGCACTTTTGTTTTATGTAACTTCCATACATTTACTGCTTTGGTGTAGAGGACTAGACCCAGGACCTTGAATTCACTAGGTAAGCACTCTTTCTCTGAGCTGCATTTCCAGCCTGGGTGATCATTTTCAAGCAGTGCTGTCTGTTTAACATGTAATAGACAAGTTATTACAGAGCAAAGGTTGTATGTTTGGTTCCCTTTAAGTTTCAGTTTTACAGATGTGATTTTCCATCGAAGAAACCAGATCTATTTCCTTTATGTGTATCAGATTGAACGGTTTTAGATAGTAAATCAGGTACAATTTAATTATAATACCATATAAAGACCTTTCAATGAGAAAGGGATGTTGAACATTATTGTTTAATCTTATAAAGTGGTGAATTTTAAGCAAATTGACATTTCTACCCTCATAATAATATTTCCTATATTCTTGAGTCATATAGCTTAATCAGTAATAGAGGACTTGATAGCATTTTTAATTAAATCCTAATTAAATTTTCATTTGTTAATCAATGCATATATTCCTTTGAAATTAGTATGTGTCCTATCTCAGAATTAGTTTTCCTAGAAAAAAAATACCATCCCGCCATGGGAAAAAAAAAAACAGGGGATTACAGAACTTAATTCTTCTGTATAGATTAAAAATACTGGAGAAAGAAAATTCCATAATAAAGCAATACAAAAATTCCATATTGCATATTTCTTTGCATATTATGGAATAATAGTAGTATCTGGGTGGGGAGGGGATCAGAGAGGGGAACGGGGGGGGGGGACATGATCAGCTATTCAGGGGACTGAGACAGAACTGAAACACTGAGGGCCAGCAGAAAGAATGGAAACAGGGGACCTCAGGAGATAGGAGGTAGGAGAACTCTCTAGAATGCACCAAACACCTGAGGGGTGAGAGACTCTCAGGACTCAGGGGGAGAGAACTTGGACGAAGTATTCTACAGTGGGAAGGGGGAACTTGTAGAGTCCACCTCCAGTGGAGGAACAGGTCATCATGAGGAGGGATGGGGTTGCTATCCCACAGTCAAAAGCACAGACCCAGAATTGTTCCTGTCTGAAGGAACTACAGGGACAAAACTGGAGAAAAGCATGAGAGAAAAGAGGTCCAGTGACAAGCACAAATTGGGATCTAGCTCAAGGGGAGACCTCATGCCCTGACATTATTACTAATACTATGGAGTGCTTGCAGACAGGAGCCTAGCATGGCTGCCCTTTGAGAGGCCCAACAAGCAACTGAAAGAGTCGGAGGCAGATACTAGCACCCAACCAATGTACAGAAGCAGGGGACCCCTGTGGTTGAACTGGAGAAAAGCTGGAAGAAGCTGAGAAGAAGGGCAGCCCCGTGGGAAGAACAGCAGTCTCAAATAACCTGGACCCCCCAAATCTCTCAGATACTGGGCCATCAAGCAAGCAGCATACACTGTCTGAGGACTGCCTGGTCTAGCCCCAGGGAGTGGGGAGGTCTGGTGAGTTGGGGGTCAGGATGGGGATATCCTCCTGTAGATGGGGTGAGGGAGGTATGGGATGGGATCAGAGGACAGACTGGGAGGGGGTTGAAGACTAGACTGTTAAAAAAAAGGATTGAATAAACAAACAAACAAACAAATAAATAAATAAATAGATTTAATAGCCCTCTTGGTCGAAAACTGCATTAAAACTAGAAGCATTTATCGCATTTATCTTCTCTCTGCTCCTCAGAAAATGTTCACACCAAAATCCTACACAGAGACATTGCTCCTCTTTCCATGAAGTCAATTTCCCCATGACCTGCTTTCTTATCTTTATACTTTCCTACTGAGAGTTTATCAAGTGCTCTTATAGAGGTAAATATTTAAATTCCATAATTTATTATTGGTTCATTTGGGGCTCAGTCTTGTTTCTACTGGCCTTGGTGCTTGAGTGATCTGTCCCTGAAGTCATGTTTTAATTCACATAGCTTCTTTCAAAAATCTTGCTTCAAGGTTGACTGGCTTGAGTGACTTCTCATTATTATGCTTTCCTTTTGTACAGACTAGAACACTTCACAATCATAAAATTCTGTTCTTCTCCAATTTCAACCATCCAACACATCTATGTGGTGAGGGCAAGAATCCTTGGATATGGACTTGGCATCGAAATATGCTGCACAGCCATTTTTTTCTTCTTTCCATCATAGAAAACACCTAAACATGACCACAAGAAAGTGTACCTACAACTCCCATTTAATAATTTCTAAAGAAAGAATGTTGCACCAAAAATTCCCAAATTATATTTTTGTTTGTTTGGTTGTTTGTTGGTTGGTTGGTTGGTTGGCTGCTGGTTTATTAGTTGAGTGGTTAATGGCTTAGTTGGTTGGTTGGTTGGTTGGTTGGTTGGTTGGTTGGTTGGTTGGTTGGCTGGTTTGTTGATTGGCTGGTTGATTAGTTGAGTGGTTAATGGCTTTGTTGGTTGGTTCTCTGTGTAGCCCAGGAAGTCCTGGAAACTCACTCTGTATATCAAAATGGCCTCAGACTTACAGAGATCTGCTTGCCTCTGCCTCCAGAGTGCTGAGATTCAATTCAGGTGTCATAACACCCAGATATTATTTTCTAATACATTCACTATTTTCCTGAATAGTTCATATGTCAACTTGACACAAACTATTGTCATCTGAGAGGAAGAAACATCTATTGAGAAAATGACTTTTAGCTGTAGGGAGCATGGAGAGCATTAGTGACTAATTTTGGAGGGCCCCGCCCTTTGTGGTTGAGGCTACCCTTGGGATGGTGTTTCTTGGTTCTATAAGAAATCAGAGTGAGAAAACCAAAGGAGCAAGCCAGTAAGCAGCACCTCTCCATGTCCTCTTCGACAGCTCCTGCCTCCATAAAGTCCTTGCCCTACTTGAGTTCCTGCCCTGATTTCTGTGGATGATCAAATGGTCAACAGTGATGTAGAAGAATAAGCCAAATAAACCCTTTCCTCCCCTTGTTGCTTTTGCTCATGGAATTTCATGGTAGCAATAGTAACATTAACTAAGAAAACCATATTTTAAATTCACCAATTTCCCAAATCAATTCATTCAACAATTGGAGGAGAGGGTCATAAATTGTACTTAGTCCTGTGCCTGGTTGGTCATTAACCTGAAATGGTTCCTGGGCTAAACTTTATCTTTCATACCATTGATGGTTTTGAAAAACATAACGTTATCCATAATGTTTCTAAATTTGAGTTCATACAATGTTTCCTTGTGATTGCATTTAGGAGGTATTTTAGTTTATGCACTGTCAGGATTTCTTCTTTTGCAATTCAATAGTCAGTAGAGCCATGCCTTGAGCTGATACAAATCTTTCATCAAATTGTACTTGGTAGGTTTAGACTTCATTAAAGTCTTGTGTTCAAATCAATTATCACAACAATGTATTTTCTTTCCAGACTCATGCATATTATTTGGCATCCTGCTATGAACAAGAATTTCATTCTCTTACATTTATTAATTGGTTGATGATTTTTAGTTCAAAATTATTTATTTTTCTATTTGTTACTAGTTATAACCTCTTCTTGTTCTCCTGACTCATTTAGATTAAAAAAATTGTATAATATTTGGCTGGTGTGTATGCCACAAGTTGTCTCATTTAACCAAGTCTTTTCTTTTCTTTCTTTTTTTTAAAGCATCATTTATTTCAAAGTACAGCTCAAAGTTGTATTTTAAGAAATACACACTCTTGTATTGTCAAGACTTGGCTATGTGCATTTCACTTTATCTTTAAAATAAATTCAGGTCTTTTCTAAGTGGTGTAAGCATGCACATATTTAATCCCCAACCCCAGCACTCAGAAGGCTGGGGCACACCAAGCACTGTGAATGAAAAGTCAGCCTGGTCTACATAGCAGTTCCAGGCCAGTCAGAGAGAGCCTTTGTTAAACAGAAATTGCTAGTCTTTCCTATGGTAGTACTTTCTCAGAGCATTTAAGTGCTAAGATGCCTCTTGATTTTCCAAGAGAACATCTTACTAATGGTTTCAAGTTACTGCTTTCTTTCTGATGGCGCCTTTGGTGGAACCAGTTTATTTTTTTTCAAGTAATGTTTTGTTATTAATGATAAATTCATTGACTCTGAAAGAATATCTGATTTTTAGCTTAAGCAAAGTTCTGATTTAGAGAATGAAAGAAAAATGAGAAATCTTGACCTAAGCAAAACACACTTTCTTGGATAGTAATTTTTAAAATAACTGCAAAACAAACAAAACCAGAAAACAAAAAGACCTTCTAAACTTCCTCATTACACTTAAATAAAGTTATCTGATTTCCAGAGATAATATCTCTAAAAAAGAGGTTGACATAAAACTTTTCTTGCCTTTATCTGGAGCTGAGTTGTTATCAACTATGTCTAAAGATAAGGTTGTTTTAACCAAATAACTAAGCAGATGTTAAGTAAGTACAAGGCATTTTGGTTGGTGAATTCCTTTTCCTCCATATTGGAACTTTGAGTCTGGAACTTCACCATGAAGGTCAATGCCCTTGGGCTAAGTCTGACTCACCTATTCTACCTCAAGAAGTTTTAACCTCACGGGGCTCAGAAAACTGTATTTTTATTGGTAAGCCCAATTGATGCTGACACAGACAAGCCTTGGCCAACCCCTGCTAAACAATATTCTGCAGATGTATCTATCCCTCTCTCATGGAGTCTGGTGTGTTAGTCTCTGGGAGCTACTGTTACAAATCACCAAGAGATAGGTAGTGTAAAACAAGAGGTATTCCTCATAGCTCTAAAATCAAAGTGTTGGCACACTCAATTCCTTCTAGAAGTGCTGTGTCACAGTGACTGGCAGCAATCTCACTGAAGAAACGTCATGTCCAATACCTGCCTGTTTCTGTTTTTTGGTTTTTTGGTTTTTTGTTTGTTTTGCACTTTATCTCTCTTGGCCATTTTTTTTCTAATGTGTATGTGTGTTCCACTTGCACGTGTGTAGTGTGCCCTGGGCAAGCCTGGTGCCCATGGAGCTCAGAAGAAAGCATTGGCTCCCATGCACCTAGAGTTATTGATGGTGTTACGAACCAAATCCAGGCCCTCTGTAAGAGTGACAAGTCACTCTTAAACACTTTGTCATCATTCCAGCCCCTTCTTACCTGGGTCTTATATGCCTCCTCCATGTTTTTGTGTGGTATCAAACTTGCTCCTCAGAATCATACACACTTCTGTGACTTGGGGAGCAGGAGCTGTTGGGGGTTGAACCCAGAACCTCACATATCCTGAGTGAATGCTTGATTCACCCCAGAACCGTAACTCCAAGCTCCCACCATTGAATTCCAGAGCTCACTCTCTTCCACGATGATCTCATACTACATTACATGCACCTTCACCAACCTTGATATCAAATTTCATCTTATTCAAGGGCAATATTTAACACACATCTTTTGACCCCACTTCCATAATAACAGTAGACAGATTGTTTTTTTTTATATTTCCCTTCATGTATAAACTTAACCAAATTAATTTACCTTCCTCTTCTTTCACAAACAAAATACGAAACTGAGCTGTTAATTATTTACTTTTCTTTTCAGACCAAGTCTCACTATATAGCCCTGACTAGCCTAAAACTCTCTATATTGACCAGAGTGGCCTTGAATTCACAGAGCTATACCTGCCTCTACTTCCTAAGTGCAGGGATTAAAGATGTGAGCTATCTGGCTATTTATTTGTTTTAAGTTCACAACAAGAAGTGCTCTTCTAATAAGTGAAAAATCCAGGTTCCTAGAAAATTAACATTTACAGCAGTACAACCAAATCCTTTTACATATATTAATTATATTTATCATCAATGCAACCCTAGAAGGCAAGTATAAAATGATATTACCGTTTCATAAATGAATAAATGGGGATATAGTCCCTAGATGTCAAAACTCGCTCATAATTAGATTTAAACTCAATTAACTTGTTTCAGCTTGCCTGGTGAATGATTCCTTCTTGACGATTTATGACTTTGCTTTCTTCTACTTTGACACATGTGAGAAATGCATGATCCTAGAATGCAATGCCTTTTTTTTTTCATGATTTGAATGCAGCAACCAGATTATCTTCCTTTATGACTCTCCAAATTACATATTGAGGAAGGGTCTGTCATGTGAGCCTAAAACTCATCCACTCAGTTAGTCTAGCAAGCAAACTTCCTCTGGGGATCTCTCCTGTGCCTGGGATTACTGGCGGGCAAACATCCCCACCAGACTTTTACACAGAGACTGAACTACAATTCTCCAGTCCCCATGATTACAGCAACTGCATTACTGGCCAGGATGTCTCCTCCATCTTCACTTACCCTTGTAGGACTTACAAGGAAGTCCCTTGTTCTCGATATAGTAGAGTTTATTGCATGTGTTAAAATTCATTGAATATTTTTCTTACAGTTCTAAAAACATTCAACAATAAACTGTGAAGGCTTTTGACTCTTACTCTCAGCTTCGGAATTTTACTTTCTTTGGTATAGGAAAAGCATTACCTTACATACACACCATCTTCCTGTGTGTCTAAGATGTATTCCATTAACAAAGGCCAAAAAGAGCTACTTCAGAGTAGACTGTGTGCGATTCTGTGCATGAAATCCAGTGAAATATCTCTATGAACATCTTCTCAGCTTGCCTGTGATTGCAGAGATGCTGCAAGATGCAAATTATACAATCAGCAAACTGTATGTTTAAATTCTAGTAACATAGCCGGGCGTGGTGGCGCACACCTGTAATCCCAGCACTTGGGAGGCAGAGGCAGGCGGATTTCTGAGTTCGAGGCCAGCCTGGTCTACAGAGTGAGGTCCAGGACAGCCAGGGGCTACACAGAGAAACCCTGTCTCGAAAAAACCAAAAAAAAAAAAAAATTCTAGTAACATTTCTCCATTCTGTTCAGTAGGTTGCTATTGCCATAAGCAGAGAATATTGTTTTGTTTTGGTTTGGTTTGTTTCTTGTTTGTTTTGCTTTTGTTTTTTGAGACAGGGTTTCTCTGTGTAGCCCTGCATATCTTGGAACTCAATCTGTAGACCAGGTTGGCCTTGAACTCAAAAATCCACCTGCCTCTGCCTCCAGAGTGCTGGGATTAAAGGTATGTGCCACCACCGCCCAGCAAGCATATCATTTTTTTTCCTATATTCTTTGTTTACATTTCCAATGATTTTTCCCTTTCCCGGTTCCCCCTCCCAATAGGACCCATAAGCCCTCTTCCCTCCACCCATTCCCCAATCAACCCCTTCCCACTTCTCTGTCCTGATAATCCCCTACAATGCTGCATCAAGCCTTGGCAGGACCAGGACCCTCTTCTTCCATCTTCTTGGGAATGATGTGATATGTGAGTTGTGTTTTGGGTATTCAGAGCTTCTGGGTTAATATCCACTTATCAGTGACTACGTTCCATGTAACTTTTATTTTTTTAAGATTATTTTGATGTGTGAGTGTTCCACATATGTGAAGATGACTGCAGAGGCCAGAAGTAAGCATCAGTTCACCTAGAACTGAAACTACAAGATGGTTATGGGATTCCCAGGTGGGAATCACGGGTGGTTATGATCTGCTCAACATGGGTATGGGGAATTGAACTCAGGTCCTCTGGAGGAACAAGTCTTCTTAACCACTGAGCCATCTCTCGAGCCCCAACAAAGATTATTTAGTATGAGTACTTTTCCTGTATTCAAATGAACACTAACCTTACATCACCCTTTTCTCTGTTTGTAGTTTGGTTGGATTTTTGTTGTTTTGTTTTGTTCTCATATAGGGCTCCTATCCCTGGGCTGGCTGCAAAATTCACTGTGTGTCTATGAACACCCTTGAACTTGTGATTCTTCTACCTCAACTTCCAGAGTCCTGAGATTGCATGCATGGGCCATGTGTGTGGTTTTGTGCAATGCTGGAGAGTGAAACTGAAGAAGGTTTCATGCACAGTAGATGAAACTTATACTCCAGACCCTGGCCTGGCTATTGCTGAAAGCCATTCACACTATTCTGTACTACCTGCAGAGTTATGCTTTGGGGCATTTCATTTGGGCCAGAGAACTGAAAAGATTGGCCTCACCCAGAGGCCAAGTCTGGTGGCATGAAGTAAAATGGATAATTAGAACAAAAGAATCCTCTCCTGTCTCAAGATCTTATTAAATACATTTCATTTAATCTAAACATAATGAGTTTTAGTTTCAAATATTGATTATTCTTCCAATCAAAGAGAGGTATTACTAAGACTTTTGCTTAAATGTTCACATGTTTAAGCCATAGGTTCTTTTATTTCTTCTTTCTTTTTTCTCTCGCTTCCTTTCATTTTCTTCCTTATGTTTCTCCATTCATATTTCCTTTGAAAAATCACCTGGACTATATTCTCTGTCTTCCTGGGCTAGATGATCTGATGAAAAGAAGCAGAGTTAGGTTGCAGTCTTTTAACTCCAGGATTTGCCAGGCCTTCTGTGAATTCAGAGTTAGTCTGGTCTATATAGAGATCCAGAAATAAGAGGGATGTCTGAAGGAGAAGGAGGAAGAGGAAAGAAAGAAAGAAAGAAAGAAAGAAAGAAAGAAAGAAAGAGAAGGAAGAAAGAGAAAGGAAGATAGAAAGAAAGAAAGGAAGAAGGAAAAAACAAAGAAGAAAGAGAAAGGAAGAAAGAAAGAGAAAGGAAGGAAGAAAGGAAGAAGGAGACTGGAAGAAAGAAAGAGAGAAAGAAGAAATAAGAAAGAAAGAGAAAGGAAGAAAGGAAGAAAGAAGAAAGAGAGATAAAGGAAGAAAGAAAGAAACAAAAAAGAAAGAAAAGGGGGAGAGAAAGAAAGAGAAAAGAAGAAACAAAGAAAAAAGAAAGAGAAAGGAAGAAACAAAGAAAAAAGAGAAAGAAAAAAGAAAGAGAAAGGAAGAAAGAAACAAAGAAAAAAGAGAAAGAAAGAAAAACGAAAGAGAAAGGAAGAAACAAAGAAACAAAGAAGAAAGAAAGAGAAAGGAAGAAAGGAACAAAGAAAGGAAGGAAGGAAGGAAGAAGGAGAAAGGAAGAAAGGAAGGAGAAAGGAAAAAAGAAAGAAACAAAAAAGAAAGAAAGAGAAATGAAGAAAGAAAGAAAGAAAGAAAGAAAGAAAAAAGGAAGAGAAAGGAAGAAAGAGAAAGGAAGAAAGAAACAAAGAAAAAGAAAGAAAGAAAAAGGAAGAAAGAAAGAAAGGGAGAAAGAAAAAGAAAAAAGAAAGAAAGAAAACAGAAAGAGAAAGAAAGAAAGAAAGAAAGAAAGAAAGGAAGGAAGGAAGGAAGGAAAGAAAGAAGGAAGAAGAAATAGGAGGAGGAAAAAGAAAGACGAGGAGAAAGAGGAAAAGAGGAAAAGGAGAATGAAAAGAAGAGAAGTGGAGGTAGGAGGAGGAGAGAGAAAAAAATCAGAGTTGTTTGTGACAGCTGAATCCCTTTGTCCTGTGCCCCTTCCTCTGATCTAATTCCCACACAGTTGCACACCACACCTTTAAAAAATACTCTGGTTCATTTTTTGTTGTTGATTTTTGCTTCCCACCTAGGTCATTGTAGTCACACATGTAAGTTCATTTTCTATTACAGTTTAAAGGGTTTTTGTCTGGTAATTGCCCTAAAAGACCATCAGAGAGAGAGAAAGAGAGACAGTTTAAAACCTTGTTTAATCACTTGTCTCTGGATTTTCCCTCAAATTTCTTTTGCTCAGTTGATCCTGTTTACTTTGTAATGTTCCGAAGAATTGCTTAGGAGGCATTGAGTGGTGGAAAACATGTGAAGTAGGGCCAGCAAGATAGCTCAGCAGGTAAAGGTGATGCCACCGCCAAGCCTGGGGACCTGAGTCACCAGGACCCACATGCTTATTAGAGTCCATTTCAGCAAGTTGTCCTCTGACCACACAAACATGGTGGCAAACGTGTCCACTTCTCTCTCTCTCTCTCTCTCTCTCTCTCTCTCTCTCTCTCTCTCTCTCTCTCTCACACACACACACACACACACACACACACACACGCACACACACATTAGTTAAGTAAAAATAAGAAAAAAAAACCACATTGAGACACTTTCCTCCTAAGCTGTTGAAAGTTAAAATAAATACAAACACTTTTTGTTACATTTTCCCATGAAATATTTCCCACCAAGTCCACTCAAGGCCCGGCCAAATGTGTGTGCTCAAGCACTAGCCATGAAAAATCCCAATTAGAAGAAAAGGATAGGGGCTGTAGAGATGGCTCAGCGGTTAAGAGTATCAGCTGTTCTTTCAGAGGTCTTGAGTGCAAGTCCCAGCAACCACATGGTAGCTCACAACCATCTGTGATGGGATCTGATGACCTTTTCTGGTGTCGCTGACTCATATACACGAATATGTACTCATCTACATAAAATAAAATCTTTAAAAAGTGTTTATTATTTAAAAAAAAAAAACAAAAGGATTGTTTCTCAACTAGAGTAACAAAATTTCAAATTACTGAAGGGATTCTGCATTTTATCCCCTGGTGTACCTTCTGGGAGTCTCAAAATTGAACTTGGTTGACTCTGGAACACATTTAAAGACAAAGAAAGGAGCATGGCTAATAATAAATAACATGTATGTATGTGTATATGGGCACACACAGTTTTGATTTCAATTATCAAGAATGGGTCTAAAGGTGTGTAAAATAGAATATTGTGAAGTCTGGTAGTTCTGACTAGATGTTCTGAACATTATTCACGCACAAGACTGTCCTAACGCTACTTCTGCAGTGCTTGAATGGCCCCCTGTCTTCCGATGTCTAGTAAGTCTTAAGTTGCTTGTTTTTTCTTCCCTAAACAAAGAGCCCAAATGTATTGCTTGCGCTTTGCTCTCTCTGCTGCACTATTGTGTGGGATGGCTGGTCAGACTGTGGGAAAGGCGTGTGGGTGTCGAATACAGAGAGGAGCAGGTCCACGTGCTCTTAGTAGAAGAGCAGCTCTCTCTACACGCCGCATGGGATGGAACGAAACTGCATTCTGTCCGAAATTAAAAAGCCGGACCTGTGGGTTCTTCAAAGGAGACATCCGGATCCTCTGCTTCTGCTACCAGTGGTTTTTAACCACCCTTTGCTGTATTCCCATTTCTTTACTGTGACTGGTAAACGATTAAGTGTGGAAGTATTTCATCCTGCCTTTTTGTGTCGAATAGTTTGAGGAAGAGGAAAGTTTTTGATTTCCCAAGCTGATATAGTTATCTTATTTTCATAGGATTTAAAGGTCCCGCTATTTCTTCAAATAGTTTTAATAGGCATATAGAAATAGCCAGCTGGCTAATCCTGAGAATATCCCTTCTCCCTGTGCATTTCACGGACAGATCCTGTGGTCAGGAAGTATAAAGCTTTCTGTGCACTGACCAGTTAGGATTATAGCCTCATATGGCAGCATTTTCCCCTGCTGTCTTTCCCTGGGTATTGTCAAGTATCCAGACATCCCTCTCTGGGATGTCGTAGTCACCTTCACCCTGATCACCAGGGAGAACTCCAGGAGCAGCTACACTAATGAGCGAATCTGGAATTGAGACATTACATGCAAATCCATCAATATGATTAAACTGAACACCCACACTATGTGGGCTCAGTAGTTTCAAAGAGCCTGGCTGCTAAAATGGCTTCATATTTTTATATCTTTTGGCACCCTTAGAAAAAAGGCAGAGGGAAAGAGAATTCTTCTCCAACTGGTACAGATGGACAAAGGCAAACCAGTGTTACGCAGCCCAATGTTTGAAGCATCTTAGGTCCGCTGACAAATCAACAGTTCTATGGAATATTTGTAAACAGATAAAAATATAGATAAATGAGGTTTTGTACATATGTAAAGGCAGATACATAGAACAAACCCTATTAAGCTGCGAATAAAGCAAAACCTCCTTAACCCAGACTCACTCATACTGGAATTTCTGATCTTCCAAAGGTGTGACAAAGCAGAAGTTTGCTTTTTACCATGGAGAAGACTTGGGGAACAAGTGAGTAAGGTATATGAAAATTACAAGGGAAAGATTTAACCTTTGAGAAAACACACCACTTCTGTCTTCATACTTGAATAGCACCTTTTTATACACCAATATCTAAGGGATACTTACAAAGCATTTTCATATATCGATCAAAGTAGACACTCAAAGAGACTCAAGTAGGTTCTAAATTATTGAAATGGATTTTGTTTTTTATACTTTTCTAAAGAAAAGCTGTTTCTTCAGTACTCTACAGTTTCATTTTCTCACAGATGAATGCATGCCTCTGTGTAGATAACCTGTATTCCTTTAATCCAGGTACTCTGAAGGCAGAGCCAGGCAAATTTCTGAATTGAAGTCCAGCCTGGTCTACAGAGTGAGTTCTAGGATAGCCAGGGCTACACAGAGAAACCCTATCTCAAAACAACAACAGCTTAGCTTAGAATTAAAAAAAAAAATCAGCTCTGCCACAATCTCACAAGTTGAAACTAAGACTCAATTTTCAGATTTTCATGTCTATACAATCAAGAGGGATATGTTTATACACATCCGGCATGTCAGATTTGTTGCAAAAAAATAAAACCAGATGTTTTTTTTTCTTCAAATTCCAAATTTAAATTCCATGTCAGAAATTGGAATTCAAATATAATCATTTTCTCTTTAATTGATAACTATCCTTGTTGTTGGAAATGTTGATGAAACATATCCAGGGACACATTTCAAGTTCACTCTTAACTGAAGCATGTATTGTGTCCTAGAAAAATAGGGTAAGTGAAATTGAAGAGACGTATAAATGCCTTCTCCTTCTGTTTACTTAGAGAGTTAGAAATTAAAGCCTTAACACATGCTAGAAACGCATAGAAAAAGTTTAGATTGCCCTGATTTTGAGAGTTTTTTTTTAAGTCACTAAGTAAAATTTGAATTTCTTATCAGCTATGGTAGCACTTTCCTTTAATCTTAGCACTTTGGAGGCAGAGACGGGGGCAGATGTCTTCAACTGTGAGAGTATTCCAGTCTATACAAAGCATTTCTAGACAAACAACATAGCGGTGCGGCCCTATATCAACAGCAATAGAACTCAAGAATGTCCAAGGGGACAGAAAAAAATAGGTTGCCCAAACCTCACCTAGAAAAGCAGGGTGGAGTCGAAGCCTAGCATGGGGGCATAAAGGCTAGAGATGGTGGTAGTTCTATTTTGATGCCTTATAGTGAACTATCAGAAAACCCTGACTACAACTGCAAATACCAAGCCTGGTGGTGGAGGCACACCACTTAAATCACATCACTAGAGACACAGAGGCAAGGGGATCACAGAGCTAGTTCCAGGAGAGCCAAGACTACTCAGAGAAAGCTTGTGTCAAAAAATATAAAGGAATATATATATAGAAAGGAAGGAAGAGAAGGAAAGGGAAGCAAAGCAAAGCAAAGGAAGGAAGAGAGAGGGGGTAGAAGGATAGATGGGAGGGAGGAAGGAAAGAGAGAGAGAAAATACATGCAAAAGCTGGAACGATATTCTTCCCTCAAGAGTAAATTACTTATTTCCTAGTATATGTTTGTATTCCAGATTTAAGTGGCTTTAAGAATTTGAGGCAGACCAACTTTATTAAATAAACAAGCAATTTATCTGTGCAATATTTTATGTAAATTAAGACATCTCTATCACTCCAGTTAATAGTGCGAAATGCTCCTAAAGATAAAGTTGTATAGAATTAAAGAAACAATGGGAAACATTGGTGTTATGGAATGAAATACCCTCAGAACATAAAGTGTTATTTTTGCTATCTTCATTGTTGAGGGGAATCACCTGGGA
The DNA here is from genome assembly GCA_964023405.1 of Apodemus agrarius. Taxonomy (NCBI): domain Eukaryota; kingdom Metazoa; phylum Chordata; class Mammalia; order Rodentia; family Muridae; genus Apodemus; species Apodemus agrarius. The sequence continues at coordinate 25,278,633 of OZ030014.1, forward strand.
ATTTTTTAAAGCAATACTTGGGTCTCAGATCAAATAAATCACAGAACAGGACTTGAACACTAGTATCTTCCAAAACTCTCTCAAGGGGGTAAAAAATGTGCAGATACTATGGGTAGAAAAGTTAAATAAATAATTACACCAGGAGGTAAAGAAGCTAGAAAAGAAAAATTTCTCAAATGAGGCGATATTTATAAAAGATCTATTTGCCTTTTGAAATCACTGGGACCTAAAATTGTGCTCGTATTTTTTTGGTTTGGTTGGTTTGTTGGTTTGTTTTGTGTGTTTGTTTGTTTGTGATTTGTTTGTTTGTTTGGTTGGTTGGTTGGTTGTTGGGTGTTTTTCTTTTTTTTATGACAAAAACTTTTCTGAAGAGTAACCCTTCTCCAGAGACTGTGAGAAAAACTCTTTCCAACCTTTGAAGTTCTAAATTCCAAGACCTTAGTGGCATTAGAGAATCTTAAAAGAGTCTAGATCACACTTGAAGAAAAGATTTGGTGTCTCAATGTGAATCAAAGCTGAAGTTGAAGGAAGACTCAGGTTTTGTGGCTCCCCAGTGGATGGACTTTATGATGTTATCTAATCTTCTGCACTTTGGCTATTCTCTTAGCCATACCCAAGAGTGTGGAGTTTCTCAGAATGGCTCATATGATCTGAGAACTCAAGGCCTTATCTTAACTTTCTAGCATACTCACAGTGCCATCATACATTTATTTACTTTTATTTATTTATTTTTAAGATTTATTTTTTTATTCATTGTATATGAGTCCTCTATCTGCATGTATATCTGCCAGAAGAGGGCATCAGACACCATTATAGATGGTTGTGATCTACCATGTAGTTGGTGGGAATTGATCTTGGGACCTCTAGAAGAGCAGTCAGTGCTCTTAAACACTAAGCCATCTTTTATTTCTAATAATACCTAAACAACAAAACTAAATAGCCTATAACATTAGGGAGGGCAACAACCACGCTTTCGTTTTATTACCTGACTCTTCCAATCCCACAATTCTCATCATCTTCTGCATCACACCCAAAACTGTGGTGCTGCTACTCTTGCTTTTTATTCTGCTGTCCTGATCTCTAAATTCAGAATTAAAGTTTCATCCTTTAACACAACTGAAATGTATGTTTTTTAAAAATGGCTCCTTGGGCACTGGAGAGATGACTCAGCAGTTAAGAGTACAGGCTGCTCTTCCAAAATGACCTGGGTTCAATTACTGGCATGCACATAGCAGCTCACAACAGTCTGTAATGCCAGTTCCAGGATATCTGACACCCTCTCACAGACGTGCAGGCAGCACATCAATATAGATAACAATAAGTAAACCATTTTTTAAAAAATAAATAAATGACACCTCTATCTAAAATATAATCCAAGCCTAAGAGCTACTTCAGAGGAAGGAACACTTAAGAATCAATAATGGTGAACGTGGAATGTCAACATGACAGAATGTGGAGTCAGCAACAAGAGAAGGTTCTGGAAAAATCTCTAAGGAACTATATAGGTTAATTGATGTGGGAAGATTACCTTAGATGTGGGCTGAGGTCCTGACTTGATAATAAAGAGAAAGCAAAATAAGCATTGGCCTTCATTGAAATGCCTTGTGACCAGCTATCCCAACTTCCTCCTACCATGATGTCCTCCTCATTTTGCATTGGAGAGTTCAACCAGCCCTGTCTTAAGTTGTTTTTGTCACAGATTTGACACAGCAAGGATACAAGTAACTAACACAGAGCCAAACTCTAATTGCAGTTCTGCCAGGAGTAATGTGCATGAGATTAGACACGCTTTTCCCCACTCGTATGTAAAATTAAGAGGTCAGGCTGGATAGTATTAAATAAATGCTTTCGGTGGGAATGTTCAAGTCAATCCATGAGCAATAGGTTCAGAGGCACTCAAGGCAAAAAGAATGTACTAGGCTAAGAAGGAGTTGAGCATCTCCGCAGCATTTCCAAACTTTGTTTAAAGGTACCAACGTTTATCTTCCCTGCAAATGAGGTTGAGAATGGGGCTAGATGCTGAAGATTATGGGTAGGTCCTGGGTTTGATCGCCACCACAATAAATAATAATAATAATAATAATAATAATAAGTCACTGGAAGTTTGATCTGACCACCCTCCCCCTTTAGATAGTGCCCTTTATGTGTCAATATAACTTATCTTAGAGATGACACCACTCAGCCTGGATACATTATACAGAATCCTGTCACATTATAGATATTTGACTTTGTATTTTCTAGTCCCCAGAAACTTTACCCTGCACTGCACTGCACTGCAGTGGCTCATGTGAAAAAATAGAATAGTAGAAGTTCATGGGTACTCTTCCTCTTCCTGGATAAGCTGCATGTATATAAAAGAACATGTTGCTAGGCAGAAGAAAGCACAATGAAAGATATTGTTTGCATTGCTGTACTAGATTTTGTCCTATATTCAAGGTAAAACAGTGGATTTCAAAAGGCACACAGACGAATATTGAGGGAATTTCAGTCTGAAAGATCACATAATTTCAAGCTCCCCAAGAAAGAGCCTAGGAAGCATTTTCAACCACACTTTAGACGTTAACCAAAGCCCAAGGGGATCCCTGACCAGACTTACCTAAATAAACTCAGAAGAGGTGTCACTGTGAGACTGTACAGGGCTTCCTCTTTCCACATATCTCTTTATGGGCCCTCTCTAAGATCAATGAGATGTTAAGCATCATCTATGTCTTCATAAATTCTTGTTATGTTCTTGGTATGATCAGGTACCTTTGGACCCAAAGAATTTTCAGGAAATTGAAAAGCAATATGTAGCATTTGATTGGCATCATGAATTATTTTATTAAACCAACCCAGGATATGGAGGATGGCAGGTCCAAAAGAGACTTAAAAATCATCCTCATCTTCCCCATAGCTGGAGAAGGCCACAAAGGACCAAACTGATTATAAGGTTAGAAATGATGTTTTCAAGTTCCCATCTGGAGGCATGTTTGTTTCTTGCAGTGCAAGTTTGCTCCTGAGTCCTTCAATGGCCTGTTTTGAAAGGGTGCCATTGAAACAAATGCCTCTGTCTTAAAGACTTTAAAAAAAAAAAAATTGAAAACAATGTAGGGCTATAAATGTCTGTGCCCACAGCCAAGATAAAAAATGCAAAGTCTGGGCCACCTTGCCTTTAATTTTCTAACTGCTGTTTTGTAAGGCTGTGTCATGCTTCCCAGTTCAAACACGCTTTGGCTCTTTATTATTCATGGGCCTTTTTCTCAGTCAGTGGTGTTGAATAATAAAACAGCCTAGGATCAAATGGGCCAATTCTCCACGCCTGACACCAACTGCTACTGTTCACTGGGCTCTGCCAAGCGTTGCCTCTGATAATGAGTGGGATTTGGTTAAACAGTAAATTAATGAATAATGAAATATCCAGGTTGATCAGTTAGAGAGCACGCTTGCTTTGCCCTGGGCTAAATGCTTGGGGCAGAAATTACTCTCAAACGGCACTTGCCTGGCTGCTAGTCTGGATAACTATTTTACAGCCTATTGCTTGACAGAATGCTGGGGGGGTGGTGGGGCGGGGTGCAGTCAATGGGGGAGAAGAAAGGAAGGACAGAGTTATTAACAGGGTGGGGGGGAAGAGAGGAAGAATAACCTAGTTATCACCTTGTAGGTTTCTAATCTCCCTGTGTAAGAACAAAGTCACAAATATGATCTGGAGAAGTCAGAAGTCCAAAATTCCCAACACATGTTTAACATCGGGAGGAAATGATGAGTGAAAACAGCCTCCTTTGTGTGCTTATGCGCATTCGTGATTAGAAATAGAGCCATTCGACTATTCAACTGCAAATGTTTGTGTTTGTGTACACAGTAGAGTGGCAACACCCAGGGCAACCATCCAATATCCAGGTGACAGGAAAACTCAGCTGCTCATTTCCAGGCTCCAGGCTCTGGTTCTTGGACACACCCACTTCTACAAATTAAGGTGACTTTTTCCAAATGTCCTTCATTAGGAAAGACATCTCCCTGCAACTTCGATTCTAAAGATTTACAACTACAGCCCCGGATATTCTGTCATGTTTCGGCTGCACCCATGAGTTTTTAAACTGTTAAGTAGTGCCAGTCTTTCCTAACGGAGCAGCTTGGCTGCGTGAGGAGCAGACGGGTGCCCTTTACAAGAAGCAAGCTTTGGATCATCAAAAGAACACAGCTGAGTGGCCGTAAGGACAACGTGTACTGAGAAAATGTGGGGCTTTTTTTAGTCTCAACATTTGTTTTGGACATAAATTTCTCTAATTGGTTATCTCTGGAATATCTCATTCTTTCAGATCTTTGACCCCTTTTAAATTGGCTCAAGATTAGTGAACTTTTCAGTTTTATATACTGGAGAGTTATATCCATTTCAATAAATCGATTAGCATGTGGTAGGTGAGTATATACTGTCCGGGTAGTTAACATTGCTTTGGTTTGGGGGTGTGTTGAGAGAGAAGAAAGAGATGTATACCTCAGAAAGTTGTAAGAGGAAGAAGGTCCTTAGGGGCTTGGGAAGTAAACACAACACTGTCCATGGGAAGGCTAGATGCTGTCTTCTCTTCTTTCTCTGATATAGAAATGACACGTGAATGTTTTTAAAATAGATACATAAGTCTACCAACCAATGAAAACACAAGAAGCAACATAACCTGCCTGTGGTTTTGCACATAACCAAGCCCCTTCCTTCCACTTGTGGGACTTGTAAAGGGGAAGGCTCAGCAGATGGTACTTCTCTAGATTCAGCCTGCAAAGCTGTGTCATCAACAGATATTTAACCTCTGCACTAGCACCCAACCCCTTGCCAAGGGGAAAAAAAAATGAAATGCTCTAATTGTCTTTATTACTTTCAGACATCGGCCACAAAACACAGATGTTCAGGATAGAGAATTGAAGGAAGGGTAAAAGGTCGCAAGGACCGGGATCAGCTTGATCCTTCTTTGGAATATGTAGCTCTACTGTCTTGACTGGCCCCTATCATTCAAAAGGAAAAGAATGTTTAAGTAAAATATAAACGCAAGTGGCTCGCCAGTGAGCCAATTTTGTTAGCTGGGCTGATGCCTGCAGCTCTTTATCCTGCATCCCCCCACCCACCCAAAAAGGGGGAAAGGTATGAGCCAGCGAAGTCAGCCTTGAATCTGCCTCATCCTTGAGAGTATCCTAGCTTTAGGAACCAATAACTAACAAGAGTTCTACCCACACAGGAGGAGAGTTCAAGAAAGTTAAACATGGAGCGGGCAGAGACAGGCAGATCCCTGAGTTCAAGGCCACTTTGGTTCACAGAGAGAGTTCCAGGACAGCCAGGGATACCCTGTCTCAAACAAAATATAAATAAGTAAGTAAATAAATAAAATTAAATAAAAAGAGGAGGAGGAAGAAGAAGAAAACAAGGAAAGGGGGGAAATGTTAAAAGAACAGAAAAGGAAAGGAAAGAGGAAAGAAGAAAAGAAAAGAAAAGAAAGGAAAGGAAAGGAAAGGAAAAGAAAAGAAAAGAAAGGAAAAGAAAAGAAAGGAAAAGAAAAGAAAGGAAAAGAAAAGAAAGGAAAAGAAAAGAAAGGAAAAGAAAAGAAAGGAAAAGAAAAGAAAGGAAAAGAAAAGAAAAAACATGGCCTTGCAGGACAAAGAAAATTCCCTTGGGTAAACACTGCTTTGTTTTGCCTGTTCCATGTTTACTCTGGATCTACAGTTTCAAGACTGAACGCATGTGCAGCATGCAGCTGCAGGGGAAAACAACCCGAACTGCAATCTCCAAGGCATGTCTCTCTCATCTGGTCACCTGGCCAAAACCACCTATTAGGGATAATGTTTATACCCAGTCCATCCTAGTCAAACTTGATATTTTTAGTCTCCAAGTTAACACAGTCACCAAAAAAAAAAAAAAAAAAAAAGGTTTCTTTTGCATTTGTTTGGTGGGAACAGCCCAAGGAGGACGGAAGTTTGGTTTGGTTTTATGCTTCCTCTTCCGTTTGTAATGGCTTGGGTCCCCTTGCTTCTGCACAGGCTCCTCAGATGTTATACTCCTAACCTGCAAGAAAAAAAGCAATTTACAGGGGTTACGTCCTGTGTATTCCATTTCCTTAGAAATTCGATTACAGGTTACTTTCTGTCCACCTGAATAGCCATCAGCCCTTTTGTGCTCTGAGGTGTTAATTGAGGGTTGGGATGTCACATTCTAGGGCTCTGAACTTAGCAGGACTTAATCACACAAGCCAGTCTCTGTAGTAGACCAGTTTGGGGGGAGTTTCCATCCTAAAAGTAGGATCCTCTCTACAGTCGCAGAGAAGGATGGAAACTCCCTGTCCCCAATCTTCTGTGCCCAACACATGCCAGCTTGTCTTCGCTCAGATCACTTGGGACGTTTGTCTGCTCAAGTGGAAAAGTTCTAACATCCCACAGTTGCCACCACCACACATTCGACTTATGCTCCATGACTATTTCCTCCTCCTCCTTAATCAAATGGCTGCTGAGCACGACTTGGTTAATGACATCTGACAACCACATCCTTGAAGTGTTTGCTAATATCTGAAAGCAGGCATGCCAGGGACCTTAACTGGGGGACCCGGGCAGGTCACGCTTTGCTAAGGCCATCAGCCATTATGTGTGTGTGTGTGTGTGTGTGTGTGTGTGTGTTTTAATTTAAAGAGCGTTTTTTATGCAGAGGACTCTCTGGGCAGCAGGTGTGACTGTTTCCTCCCACGACCTCCTCACTCCTCTAGCTTGATTCAGCTCCAGTATGCCTTTCGGAGAAGAACCGCAACCAATAGGCTCAGAACAAGTAGGTGGTGATCACTTGGGATCAGAGTCGAATGCGTTAAAAGTTCTGAGACAAAACTACTGTCAGTCGCTGCATAAGAAGCTCTGGGAGGGGGAGTGTAGGGAAAGAAAGGAAAGGAGTCCAGCAGTTTGCAACGCTAGAGACTATTGATCCCCAAGAGGCTCAGAAGAAGCCCTGGCAAAGGCACCCGGCCAGCCTGGCTGTGGCTGCTGCGGATCTGCCCTGGAGCGCTGCGGCGTCAGTGCGCGTGTGAGTGCGCGTGCAAGGGCAGGCAGGCGTGCGCGGGCACGCCCGTGGCACCCAGTCAAACATCCAGGAGAGTGTTCACAGACGTGGGCAGAGGGAGTCCAGAGCGCGAGCTCCACTTAGGGTGAGGAGCGCGCACGCAGGGCACGCGCCTGCAGCAGCTTCTGAGGACGCGTTACTTCTTTGGTACCCAGTCTCTAAATTTTGCGGTTCTCGTTGGGGTAGCGTGTAGGCAACCCGGAGGTCGGGGGTGGGGGAAGGGGGGAGCCAATTGGGCTGCACCAACCAGTGACCTTGGGGAGAGCCACGGAGAGAGGCAAACTAGAAAAGTGGACAGCGAAAGACATTTGATGGATCTCATCTTGAGCGAGCCCTTGAGGTTATTTATGAGGCCCGATTTTAAAGTAGTGGCTGCCAGGGATGTGAAAAAGGAGCTAATCCCAAGCTATGAGAGGAAATACAGTTGCAAGAATGCTGTTTATGACGATATAAATCAGCATAAGACTTATGATGGGGAGTATGGAGAGAGAGAGAGAGAGAGAGAGAGAGAGAGAGAGAGAGAGTTTTGAATAGAAACTAGGAAACAAAGTCACGGAGGAAAAATGAATCTCACCCTCTTGGTCCTACCCTACACTCTTCTGGGTCTGTGTCGAAGTCCTTGAAGGATCAGGGAGAAGGGAGAGAAGAGAGCGCACAGGCTGTCCTGGGTGGGGTCCGCTAGAGTCTTCCCCGAGTTTACGGGAGGATCATTAAAGGGCCAGGAAATACATGTAAATAAACAACTTGCAAGATTTATAGGAAAGACTTCAATTTTATAGGGCCGTATTTATAGATCTCCGCTGGCTCCGTTACAAATAGATTAATGGGAAGCTAAAATTAATGGACTTGTGCACTGTGCGTTTAATTTTTGAGTCTTCAGTAAGGCAGACAACCATGATCTGAACACAAAAGGCAGCTAGGGTGTCTGGAAGCGGTAACGGGCCTTCTCGCAAAGGAGAAGACCCACAGGGCCATCAACAGCCCGGTGGTCCCCAGGGATGGACAGGGGACCAGTTGTTTTCAAATAAGGAAGAGAAAAGCATTTTGAATTTCTAAACCATTAAACTTCTACCTTAATGAGGACCTTAAGGCAGTGGAGGATTAGGGGAGGGAAGGTAAGTTTTGTGGCTGCTCTAGAATGCTCCAGGCACAGAGAGAGAGAGCAAGGACTCCACCTCCAGCACCACTTAAGATTCCCTTGCAGACAAGGTCAAAGTCCTGCGAGCTCTGCTTGAAATCTTTTCTAATATCCTCTATGGTCTTGTACCATAGTGATGGTTGCAGCTTCCAACCATCCCCGCCACCCCACCCCACCCCCGATTCCTTTCAGACAGTTATAGCCTCTCTAGATCTGGAGTTTTGCTTACACAGGTCATTGGCTTCTTACCAAAAGCCAGTGGTGGGAGAATCATGCTGCTCCAGAGTTTGCCTGCAGGATAAGAGAATAGTTGTGTCTTTATCCAGGGCTGGTGTTCCCTTGCCGTAGGAACCTTCTCACAGAGCATAAAAATTACCCACAACACAACCCTCTGCCTGCCCAGTGCTAACCAGCCCCACACTCTGTAAAGCAAAGGAAAGGGAAATCCAATGTTAACATCACCGAGGAAGGGACTGAAGCACTTTCATAAGTTTTCTTTTAAGCTATAGAGATCACACACCCTCATAACGACACTTCCTAGGGGATTTCTGTTTAGTTTTGCTTTGGGGTCCTTTTTTTTCCCCTGTCCCTTCTCCTTTTATTTTTATTTTTTTTGAGTCGATTGTTTACAGTTCTACCCATAAAAACTGTCCTCCCTTTAAATTAATAAATAATACTAGAACTAGAAAGCCGGGCATAAAACTGATTGTTCTGACTCTTCTGTTTTTCTCTAGAGGAAACTGTAAATGGACAAGGCTTCTTTGAAAAGATGGAAAATTTGTGAGAGATATACTATTAATTACGCAAGTACCAGCTATATGTTACACACTCTGTGTAATCTGAGCTCAGGATGTACCATTTCTGTATTATGTACTGGTTGCTATTTCTGCCTTTTATGATTCTGATAGGCAATGAAAGTGTAGGAAAAGACAGATAAAGCCTGTGATGCCCCCAAGAGAAGCAGGGACGCTTACAAACTCTAGAATATCTTGAATGACTTTGCTTTCCTGGCCTCCAGGAAAGATGTTCCCACCTTGGGACAAAATCGAAGATTGAGACATTCAGTCACTGGAGCTTATGGGGCTAAACCAGAGTCCATTAACCCACGTGAGAAAAGCCGGTTGCCTCAGAACCCAAGATAAGAAACAGCATCTTAAGCCATGAATAACCCTATCCTCTTCTTGGCCAAGGGAGCTTTTTTATCATTTATTTGCAGCGACCCTTGCTGAGGAAGAGAGCAAGAGATTCCATCCTAAAATAGACCATTTAACCCCCCCCCCAAGAACTAATGTCTCCAAGGGCAAGAGCCAACACCAAGTTTTGCAGTGTGTACCAACACCACCTGGGAACACCTAGCCCACTCACGTCCACCCCCACTGTAGCATCTTTGACTTGCACCCAGGAAGTAAATATAACACTCCTTTTTTTCCCTTTTAAGGGTAAAACAAACAATAAGATTCAGTTAATATGAACTTTTATTACAAATATGATTGGGACTAGTATCCATTTGAAGTTTTAAAAGTAAAAAAAAAAAAGAAGAAGAAGAAGAAGCACCTCCTATGGGAAACAAAAGTGTTCATTCATCTGATAAGCAAAATTTATTGTATTTCTGTTGTAACAAAAACACTGTGGGGGAGAGGCTGCAAAAAGAACGCTTTTTACTCTATCTTTTTCTGTCTGTAGAATGAAACAATCTCCATGTTTAAGGAACTGAAAAGGAGAACACAACAAAAACACAACAATCTTTTTATTTATGTAAATCAGATTAACACTGGACAATAAACCAATTTCTACCCAATACCATAACAGCTTGTCTATAAAGAACAGAAAAATTCAGATAGGATTCTAGCTAGGGTCAAGCGGTTCTTTTTTCTTTTAAACCACCCATTCACAGAGGTATAGATTCACAGATAAATTATCCCAAACTACTTGCTCATCATATTTACACATTCCCATTAAATTAAGCATAAATAAATATATACAAACTTAACACGGATACCCTCCAGAGTGCTCTAGAGAAGAGGCAGCTGGTACCTCTTGACTGGGTGGTCAAAACAAATGGTACTGAATTAGAGGCCAACTCAAAAGGAGAATCAATTTTGGCATTTAAAGAAGAAATGGTGTTCACTCCGTTTTGTTTTTTTTTTTTTTTAAGAAAACAAATTCCAAAACTTTTTTTCTTTTATCAATAATTTAATATACATCAGCAAAGGAGGGGAGCTCTTGTTTCTCAGAGCTCTTGAGGCAGTGTCTGATGGTTTAAGGTCGTTTGTTCCTTTCCACAGAATGTATCACAAGTACAAGTTATCAGGTATGGTGACAAATTTTCTATCAATACTCTAACTAGGGATGGGCCTTATAACCGTGAAGGAAGTGTGTAGAAAAGTAGGGGTGGGGGTGGGCTTTTCCATTCAACCAGTTTCCATAGGATATGGAATAATTGCTTAAGAAAAAGTTTCTTGGCCAATGCCAGCAAAAGTGGGATCTTAGAAAGCCTGTCTCTTTACATGGATGGAGAAAGCTATGGGTGAACAGGTAGATTTAGGGCGGGGGAGGGGGCAGAATGCAAGATAAGTCGGGCAAGGAAGAAAAGAAAGTTTCTTCCTAGGTGGGATGAAAGTTAAAAGTCTCTGGAGTGCGACTCCTCACCTAGGAACAAACTCCATTAGACCCAGAATAAAAATTGAGAAGGTTTGATCCAAAAAGAAGGGTCTCCAAGAACCTCGGGGAAACTCCGGCAGCCAGGAGCTTACTCTTCAGCCTTCAGCTATTTGGTTTTGGAACGCAGCATTTAGTAGCCGGTGCGGGATGGAGGGGAGGGGGAGGGGATGCAGGCCTAGATAAGACGTCTACAGAGTGCAGGGGAAGAGGATAGGACTGTAACTCACCTGTTTGGTTTGAAAACAAAACTCAAAGGGCCTGGCCTTAAACGTTTCCCTTGACTTAAAAGGCAAAACTCTTGCGTTAATCCTACTGTTTATTGATTTATAAACCCAAGGAAACCAAATCTTTTAATAACTCAATTATCAGATAAATGTAGCCGGCTTGGCTAAGGAGAGCATGGGGGCGGAAGGTCCGACGTGAAAGAGAGAAGAAGAGAAACAGAAGACAACCCCGGAGGTGGGGGAGGGGGGCTCAAGCCAGATCTTTATACCTGCACCTTCGCTGGGGCTCAAAGGAGCACCAGGACCTTCTAAGGGAGCCTACCTACCCAAGAATGGCTTTTTTTATTTCACGTCGACACTTCAGGAGGGAAAGGGTGGAGACAATTTCCTTCCTGGCAGTAAAGAACACGGGGACGTTTCAAATTCCTTGGACTTTTCCAAGCTACAACGATTCTGAGAGTAGGGACCCCCCCCCCCCCAGTGACCGCTTGCGGCAAAAGGGCTTTACAGAGCGCTCTGGGATCCCTCCCCTCCCCCGCCCCCAGCAGCCAGTGGGGCGCCGCCCCTTTACCTACTCGGGAATCGGCCTTTCTTGGCTGCCTTAGCCCTTAGAGTGAGGCCGAGCGCAAGAAGGGCCTGTGCCGCTTGCACCCCCAGCAGCTGCTGATTCTATGTCCTCAACACCACTGGGGCTTCAGTGGCCCACATGTTCCCAGGACCTGCACAGACAGAGCAAGGCGCATCCATCGCGTCTCTCGATGTCACACGCGTGGGGCGCGTTGCCCTGCAAGGAAAGGAGACGATGTTTTTCAATGTGTTTTCTGCTGGCCTTCTGCAATCAGAATTCAGCTAATGCAAGCGTCCAGGCTCTTGGACAAAAGGGGTGGGCTTCTAAACCGAGGGAAGATGAGAGTCTATAGTTCACACAATGTCTTCCCCCACCCCCTGCCCTTTCTACTCCTTTCAGCTTGTCTAGGGCTGTGTCCTGAAAACCTACGGGGCTCAGAAGCAGCTAGAGAGAGGAGAGGAGATGTTGCCTGACCTCAATTTTTGTTTACAAACTGCATGAACCTCAAAAACCATGATTTTCCCTTTCCTCAAATAAAATCCTTAGCGCAATGCCCTCAGAGGGTCCCTAAAACTTCAACCCCGTCCCTTGTTTCAAAGTGGATTGAAAAAGAATTAGGAATACTGAGAGTCCAGACTACTGGGGGGAAGGGACTGTAAATCGCAGAGTACATCTGAATGTTTATCCTAATGGATTTTTATAAAGGTCCTGTCTAGGTGGTTTTAAAAGAAAAACACGTGTACCCAAACTAAATGTGTGCACCAAATACTCCTTGGTTTTGCTAAAGGTGCAGGTTTGACTTCATGGTAATATTAAGATGGGGTATAGTAAAAAGGTGGACTCAGAGAGATACATCAAATGAGTGGAACTTAATACATTAGGAATATTCCCAATAAATCTAGACAGGAATTCAAAGCTGAAATACAAGCTTGTTCCCTTTGCTTTGTGCTTTCTGGGGTGGTGGGTGTGTGTGTGTGTGTGTGTGTACACAATTTTGTGCCAAAACAACTGTGTGTCTGAGAAGGAAAACTGTTTCATTCATGACGCAGTCATGGTAGTTTGTAGACTGTCTTCCCGGATCACATCAACAAAACTGTTTCTTTCCCCCATTAAAACAAAGGTCCCCAACGAGCCCAAGGAAATGGAATCCACTTTTTTTTTTTCAGTAAAGCCAATACAGTTAGCAAGACACCTTACTCGACTCCCTTAAAATGCATTCTGCAGTGCCCCGCCCCTGCTGGAATTCCCGCGTTGAGGCGTGTCCGCAAGAAATTCAAAGCCGCGCCCCCTCCCCCCAACACTGGCCACTTCCTAAATGATTCTCTTTGAGCTTCTTTAAAGAAGTAAAACCTGCGGAATCTGACACGCAGGCTTTAACTTTTAAAAGGATCAGTTTTTTGTTTTGTGTTTTTTGTTTTGTTTTGTTTTGTTTTTCTCAGTACCTTATAGATTGTGTAGGAAGCCCAAGTCTTCTTTGAAGAAGCTCATGAACCATGCGGGTAACGCTTTGGGAAACAGAAGAGAGTAAATGGTACATACCCCTCCGAAGGAATTACATACTAATCAAAGTTTTCATGTTTTGTTTTCTTTCTTTTCTTTTCTTTTTAAACTATACTTCTAGATGACACAAGTATAACAAATGTAATATTCTCTGTGAACAGGTGCTGTCACGTCTGGGAAACTAGTAACATTTTCTGGAAGGAACCATGATGAATCAACTTATCGGTTTCCTCTGCCGCGGGAGCCTCGGCTGGCTCTCAAGCCCGGATCAAAAGCGAGAGCCTCCGCCTGTCCCCCCACCCCACCCCCACCCTTGGCCTCCCTAATTAAACACACCGGGGCGAGGGTAGGGGTGGAGGGGAGGTGGGGAGTTGAGCACAGGGGACTTAGGAAAGCAAGGCGCGGTCGGGAAACCAAAGGAGTAAACGTCAGAGAGCTAATCACACCCGTGATCGCTCAGCAGGTTCCCCCGGAACGCTGGTGGGGGGCGGGGGGGGGGGAGAGCAACGGTGAGGAGGAGGAGAGTGAGGATTGAAATGGAGGGCGCGGAGTGCGAGAGTTTCCTTAAGAAAAAAAACACATAATAAAATTAAAAATTTTCAAAGTTCGTGCGTCTCAGTCAACTAGCTCTCAAAAGCATTGACACCAACGTTTCTCCAATTTTCTTCCAATAAGTTAGCGTGTTCTCATGTTTAGTCTCACGTTTTATTTTCCAAAAGGGGGATTCATAGTTTTTCTTTTATTATCTGTATCACTAAACTCGAAAGAACCGAAGTGGAAAATCCGGAATGTTGTCTCCACGTGTATCTTGAAATAGACACCGAGAGCCGGTTTGTCGCTCCGTTGTATGCCTCAGTTTATTTACTTTTTTTTAAGTTATTTAGCTTTCTTTTTAAATTTTGATTGTATGTGTATTCTACCTAATATAATTCTTCCAAAGCCAATCCAATATGTTAAAGCTAAATTTATTTTTTTCTGTTTTCCTTTTGTATTTAAAACATTTTCCTTCTCTTTCATTTTTTTTTTTTTTTTCATTTCCTGTGTTTCTCCTCCTTGTCGCCAGTTTTACTACCTGGGCCTTCCCCAGACGTGTGCCTGTTAGTGGTGTTGTTCAAGAACATCTTGTCCATGCCTTTGAGCGCCTCGGTGAGATAGTTCTGCAGGGCCGTGAGCGCAGCGCAAATGGCCGGCGCCCCGAAGCCGTGCGTGATGAGACTGAAGTGCGTGAGACAGCTTTGGATGCCCGGCTCCAGGATGGGGCTGGGCCGGCTGTTTCCGATCGGTGTCCGGTCCTGAGCCAGCAGATCGGTAAATTCTTTACAAAGTTGCCTGCGTAGGGGTTAGGGGGAGAAGACAAAAGCACCCTCAGAGTTCTGGTCGCTCGCCTAGAAAACCAGACACTCAACACAAGCCCCGAGGCTTTGGGTCTGAGGACAGCAAGGCTATCTTTCGCGATTCCGCTTGGTTTCTTTCCCTAGGGCGCTCCCTCACCCAGCAGCTGGGACTCGAAGGGACTCAGAGAGAGGTGGAACGCGCCCCTCCCGCCACCCCACCCCACCCCACCCCCACCCCTACCATTTTTTCCGCTCTCTGTTCCGGGACCACCTGTATTCTGCCTTAGGAAATTCGCTAGGCATTTTAGTTTTTGATTTTGAATAGTCAATAATTTTTAGCTGTTACCTGGCACTTTTGTAAAATTATTTCCCCTTCTTCCCGCCTGCCTCTCCAAGCTCTCTTCTCTTCTCTCTCTCTCTTCTCTCTCTCTCTCTCTCTCTCTCTCTCTCACTCACTCCTTCACTCCTTCCTTCCCTCCCTCCCTTCCTCTCTTCCTCTCTCCTCTCTCCCTTTCTCTCTCCCTCTCCCCTCTCTCCCTCTCTCCCTCCCTCTCTCTCTCCCTCTCTCCTCTCTCTCCCTCTCTCCCTCCCTCTCTCTCCCTCTCTTCCTCTCTCTCTCCCTCCCTCTCTCTCCCTCTCTTCATCTCTCTCTCTCTCTCTCTCTCTCTCTCTCTCTCTCTCACACACACACACACACACACACACACACACACAACTGAGAGATTTAAGCCCCTCAGCCACGAGCCTGTCCCTGGCATTGAAGCAGATTGCTGTAGCCTTGCATGGCCCAGGGCAAAAACCTGTTTATTCTAGGAGAGAATGCTGATTCCATTCAAAGCAAAACCCATCCACCTGCAGCATTTTAGAAGAAATATTTCTTCCCTTCTTTTAAAAAAAAAATGACCCCCTTTTTGCATATGTGAGCTACTAAAAATCCTTGTGTAACAGGATGGCTGTCGATATAAGAGGATTTTCTCTTAGTTTAAATAAAACTTAGAGGTAGATGGTTAAAACACTAGGGATGGTGGATTTTTATTTGTTGAAGGTTTTAATTTCCTCAAGGCACCTACAATTTCGAGCACTCTCCCAGCCTTAGGAACCCCATGTGTATGGATTGGCCTTATTTGAGAAATTTTTAATATAAGGAATGAATGGGAGGGGTTTGGCCCTGAAGGTCAAATGGCTGGCTCTTCTGGCAGGCTGAGGCCTGGCACCCTCCGAGGCCACAGCCTTTTCTCAGATTGGCAGGCTTCTCCTGACCACCTTCCTTCACCCAGCCTCTGGTTCCGTGGGACGGCGAGAAAAGCAAACATATATAGCAAACTGGACCTATACAGTCAAGGCAGGGCTGACAGGGCACTTAGCAACTAACGTGTAACCTGACTCTCAGGTAATCAGGGCAGATTTCTGGGTTTGAAAGACCCTTGGGGCACTCCTCCCTGGGGTGTTGCTACATTGCCCAGGGCTAGTAATAAACCAAATGGGGACTCTCTTTCTCCACACTGACAGAGGCCGAGAACGATTGATATTTCCGAGGCCTGTGGATAAAGATAGACTCTTCCTACCTTCTTAGATCTCCATTCACAAGATAGGCATACATCCCTACCAGTAGCTGTGCTTACCCAAACAGAGCCTCTGTCAGTGAGGTTCACATACACACTCCCAAGCTCTGACTCACCTCCCTCCCATCATTCCAGTGTGGAGCATTTGGGGATTGGTCCAGAAATGAATGAGTGTGGTGTGGGAAAGCTTCCAAGGTAATTCTGATAACCTAGGCTAAAGAATAGCGGCCTTAAAAGTCATAAGGTTCCAAATGAGTGTGTGTGTGTGTGTGTGTGTGTGTGTGTGTCCAGGAAGGGAGGGTGAGTCAAATCATCCCTTGAAGAAATAAGGAGGATTTGTGGATGTTGTTATCTACCTTAGATATGTTAGTTTTGTTGTTGTTGTTTCATTATTTTATTCTTCCCTAAATTTCCCTGCTTCATTTATAAAGTACAACTGGTCCTTACTACCATATACCAGAGATGGGGGTTTCACCACCACCACCACCAACAACAACAATAACAACAAAAAATCTGTTATACTGCAAAATGATGGTGCGTTGGAAGTAAACCTTCTAAAACGAGGGTGGTGCCAGGTTTTGATCATTGGTTGAAATCTTAACTTTGTACTCACTTCCAACGTGCCAAAAAAAGGGGGGGAGGGGGGGACTTTGTAATGCTGAGAACAAATGCTTAAGACTCAAGCATTTAAAAATTTGCACAGCCCAAACCAGGCTCTGTAAGCAATTAAAGTTCTGGGACATTAATATTTTTTGACCCTGCGGAAAGGGGCAATCAAATTCCAATCACGTCTCAAAAACATCTGGACAAATTTGAGCAAATGATTTTTCAGCCTTCCATATATTTCTTTAAATTACGCTGTCAACGGAACAAACCGCGTCCTGGAACGCTAAATAAATAGACTGCTGCTGTTCAGGGCCTCGCCTGCGACAGAGAGACGTGCTGGTGCACGCAGCCCCGCCCACTGCAGGCCTGAGCTGGTCATAAAACACCAACAATATGACACTGAAGCCAAAGACAGGAGTAAATCAAATAAATAGAAAACCCACTGTAAATGTTCAAATGAGCTCTAGACCTAAATTTAGCTGGAGATTTACTGTTTTCCCCTCTGGAGTTGTAGTAAATTTTACAAGTCCGTGGAAGATGACAAACAGCAACCTTGGAAATGGAGTAATTAGAGCTGTGGGTAGAGATGGGCACGCGTGGGTGACGTATAGACACCCTGAGCGGACACATATCGCTGGCCTCCTGATGGCAAGGGAGACCAATGCAAAGCCCTGGCAGAAATATTCACCTAGGAATCTCGAGAAAATCTGCCTGACACCCCAAATCTGTGCGTTGAGGGAACTGTTAAAAACCTACATTCTCTTTGTAAATGAAGAGGAGTGAGGTCTGCCCACAGCCCCTCGAGTCTACCAGCCCCCACATACCCCGCCCCTGAGAAGCAGATAGCTTCCTGCCTGCGCTGTTGTTTCTGGCAAGGCTCTTCGTCTTTCAAGGCACTCACAAGCAGTTTCTTAAGTGGACCTGCGTCAGGGGAGGGAGCCCTGGACCAGCGCCCAGGGACCTGGAAACTCACTTGGTGGCTAGCAGCATGTTCTTTCTGGAGTGCAGGTCGCTGGGGTCCGTGTGCTGTCTGTTCAGATACTCGGACACCGCTTTAGCAGGAAACTCTGTTTCACAAATATACCCAAAATCCCGCGCTAAGTGGACAGCTTCCCCTGCAAGGAGAGCAGCAGAGAATCAATGGCTCGACTAGTAGCCGCCTCGCCTCGCACCTGGGGCCAGTCCTCGGTACTTCCGCAACCAAGTCAAACCTGAGACAGATACTCAAAGTAAAGATGAACTTCATAACTCAAATGAACGGGACAAATCTTATTCTACCAGCCTCTGGTAGAATAACCACCCCCTCCCAAGAGACACGGGGCTTCCTGCAGATAACTCACATCAGCTTAGAGGGAAGTGTCCTTAGATTCGTGAACCACCTTACAATTTAATTTAGACATGTGGCGCAGGATAAACTACCCAGACTCCTCTCCTCTATTTAAAGCACCGGTTACACCTGCTTGAAATAAAATTTAAAAGGCACCACCATCTTCCTCCAATTCTATTGGCAAACCGTCGCCTATTTACTAATATGCATAAACAAATCTACATATGTAAATGTCGCTGAAGAGTAATAAAGGTATGTAACATGTGTGTGAGAAGAGTATTTCTATTCTGCAGCAAAATATTATTTACCCTGCACTTTCCTTGCTGTTTTCTGGGGGTGGGCGTGGGGGCGTTTCCTCTCTTTCAGAGATTTCTGTCATCCTCCTCCTACTTAAAGACTTTCTGCTCTACAAATATGGAACTGTAGACACCAGGTCATGCTAGAGATTCCATAGTTTACCCTTCTGCATATGGTATCATTACCTTTTCAAAAGCACAGCCTTAGGGATTTGAGGAAAGATCACAAACACGATAAAAAAAATAGATGTGATGAATTATCTCATGAATACATTATTTTGAGAGAAAATGACTTACTTTTAAAGACATTATAACAACAGATTTCAAGCAAGGGACTCGTTATACCAAAAATCACACAGCAAATACTGTCGTTTCAGTGTGGTTTCCAGTTTCTTCTTCTTCTCCATCAAAATCTTTGTCTCATGCTAAGATTACCTTTCCTGTTTTCAAAACAGGATATTGATATTAATGGTTCCCTGGAAGGCAACATGGAGGGCTGGACAGATGGCTCAGTGGTTAAGAGCACTGACTGCTCTTCCAGAGGTCCTGAGTTCAATTCCCAGCAAGCACATGGTGCCTCACAACCATCTGTAATGGGATCTAATGCCCTCTTCTGGTATGTCTGAAAACAGCTACAGGGTACTCATATAGATAAGATAATTTTTTTTTTTTTTTTAAGAAAAGGGGCAAAGGGACTACCCACATGCTAAGAAGGCTCAACTCCTGCCAAGTAGGATTTAAAAATGTGATGACTTAAGGCCTCTGATGGGAGTGTTCAAGCCAACAAACAAACAAACTTTGGCTTAAAAATGGTAAAATGCAAGACCAATAACTCTTTGATCTCTTTATGATCATCATTTAAATACTATAAGACACTGTCCTGCCAGAACCAACTTTCTCCAAGAGTCATAATACCATATCTGCTAAAAAACACGACACACAAGGAAGATTCCTGAGGTGATTCTCTACCATCCTCCAGGTGTACCAACCGGCTGCTGTGCTTTCCTGTCTGTGTCCTCGACACATCCAGCTGCAGACATTCTTCTTCTAGAGCGAATAGTTATTAATTATCGCAGGCCCTCGATTTCATCTCGACACCCAAACTGACAGGCAAATTAGAAGTTTCTCAGTGACACTATTGCCATTTAATTCACAAGTAATGGATTTGCCTTGAAGTTTCAACTCATCTCTATGCATCTCCTCTCTCTCTCTCTCTCTCTCTCTCTCTCTCTCTCTCTCTCTCTCTCTGCATTTATAGAGCCCCCTGCATAGTTTTGTCTTCAGCATGGCTGGGCTTACTAAGGTGTCAATAACTCATCAAGTCCAAATGGGAAAGAAACTCACGAGTTTTAAAATAACCATTAAGACCCATGAACACTGTATGTTTTTTACACTTTTCAAGTTTTATTACATTTACTGGAGTTTGAGAGTATAGAGGTGGGGGTGGGAACCAGAAAAGTTCTCTCTCTCTCTCTCTCTCTCTCTCTCTCTCTCCTTCCACCTTGAAGGACCTAGAGATAGAGATCAGGTGGTTGGTCAGGCTTGGAAGCAAGTACCTTTATCCTCACCAGTCCCTTGCCGCTAGAAATTAGAAATACTTCGAGGTGAAGTTAGGGGCGGGCAAAGAAAGAGCTTTGATTGCAGTATGCAGGAGTTCAAGCAGAGAATGCTTTATCCACTGGGGCAAGGGAAGTGCTTGACCCCTGCTCTGACTTGGAGACTGGGCCTAAGCTCTGTTGAGAAGATAGGCGTGTGTGTGTGTGTGTGTGTGTGTGTGTGTATGTGTGTGTACTTCCGTGCCACTGCTGGCCCCTCTAAGTAAAAAGATCTTTGAACTTCTCTCCTGCAGCCCCCGTGCCACCTTACTCATAGGGCACAGCAATCACAGTGATTTCCAGTTAATCACGGAATGTGTGAGATGTCAGTCTCCAGCGGACACTTGGCGGCGAAGCGGCCACGCGCGACTTGCTTACCTTCTACCAGGGAGGTGAGTAAGGTGACATTTGCTGCTTTGCGTCTGCCCGCGGGTAAATTCAAACCGATTTTTTCTAGCCTTTCTCGCAAGGATCTCCCCCCATTTTTCGATTTGGCTCTGCAATGGCAAGAATTAACATTCTGATTAACCTCGGCGTATTCCTGAAACGAAGTTTAGGCTTAGCCATCCGGAGCCCGGTGGAGCCTGAGGAGACTTGAGATCAGCACTCCCCCCTTCCCACCAGCCCCTCCCTTTCCGTTATTTGCTAGTAGTTTGCTGAGGTTTGCTTAATTTCTGCAATACAGAGCATTAAAAAGTAAGTCTTGTATTTTTATATATTGTGTGTGGGGGGATGATACCAGGTGGGAATAATTAGAATGGAGGGCCGTGGATGCAGAAGAGGTAAATATTGCTCATCTCACGGGCATGCGCAGGTTCACTGCCTGCCCTGGAGCCAGTGGGCGGGGCAGAATCCAGGCAAACTTTTGAAAGAAGGGAAGGAAGAGGGCTAGATTCCTGAAACCACCAGGCTTCTAACGGAGGAAGGGAACCACAAATCTCAAAAGTTTTAGAAGGGGAGAGAAGAAGACTGACTTTCCGCAATCGAAGGATGTTTGTTGTCATGGTAACAACAATGCTAAGGCTTTTGAGCTTGATAATGTGATAAGCCCTTTGTATTCACTGTCTCAATCCATTTTATACACTCGTGTTCAGGAACTGAATTAAAACATCACCGCTCTGAACACCAAGGTGGGGTGATGTGCAGCTTTAAATCCCAACACTTGGGAAGTGGGGACTGTCAGCTCTCGGAGTTGCAGGCCAGCCTGACTATGAAGCTCAAAAGGCTCACTTGAAAACTAAACCGCACAAGGACAGTAGAAGAGGATTCAAATTAAGAGCATTCCTTGCTCACACCAACACTTCGCTTCCCTGTAGGCTCTCCATGCCCTCTAAGGGCTGGCAAAAATAAAAGGAAACTGGTTATCATGGGTGAACCCCATTGCTGTACTACCTAGCCAGACACTCTTAGGAAAGAGATAGTGAACATCTAAAATGGGTTTTAACTTCAGAAAGTTTTATCTCATGCAAACTCCCTTAGCAAGAACAATGCCAAGGGTCCAGATGTTGGCAAGAACTATTATAAAGGGGGGGTGTGTGCGTGGGCATTTCTTCCATTTTCACCAGGAATTTGCCCATGGGTTGCAATATTGGGAGCAAGTACATAGCCCCAGGAAATGATTACTAATAGTTATAAAGTACTGTTAATGTTGTGAGACGTGGTACTATTGAAAGAAGGTCATAGACCTAGAAAAGAGATCTTCTCGAAAAGGGGTGGGGGATGGGGTGTGGGGGAGCACAATATGCTAACGCATTAGTCTTTTAAAACCAGTAAAGTGGAGCGGGTATGGACAGCATGCTGGAAACTGCCTTTTCTGTTTCAAATGAGCGTGCTTGGTGGGGAGGAAAGGTTCTGGGTGGAGCTCAGGCTAATGCCACAGAGAGTGCGTGTAGTTGGAAGCCTTGCACGGGCAAGAGAGTGAAAGGATCCCGATCCCGTATTTTCTAGGAGGGTCGCACATGCGCAGTGTAGTCTGGCATTGGTTGCAGATCTAACAGAGCACTATAACGCCAGACCCCAGCATCAACCTTCCTGCTGCTTGGTACTGGGATTCGCTTAGACTCCGGGTTGCTAGGCAACCGCGTCAAACTTTCTCCCTCAATCTGCACCATCCTCCTCTACTAATCGTATCGTGTGTGTGTGTGTGTGTGTGTGTGTGTGTGTAGTTTTTGGTGTTTGTTTTATTTTGTTTACCTTCTGAGGACGCCGCCCAGGAGAGACGCATTGAGGCATTCAGGGGGCGAGAGCCTTCTCTGAACTTCGCCCACAGTAACTTTGTACTTTGAAGTTGAACTGAGTAGAGATAAACGGCCTGGGACTGAGCAAAATACCTCGCCGGTGTTGACTGACATTCCTCCCAAGAAGCCATCTTTATTCATCATTAGAGAAGTCACAGATTTGGGAGGGACAGGAACTAGGGAGAGATGGAGAAAGGGGGAAAAAAAAGTTTCCATAAAGGTGACCGGGCTTCATTAGCATTACTGATGGTTGATAGGACAGGACGAGTCATCTGGGAAAGCCAACCGGGGCAATCACCAAGGGCAATCACCAAGTGGAAAGAGTAGGGCGAGGCGGCTACTCCAGTGGTTCCCAGCTGTATTGCGTTCCCAGTGCTGTGAACCGACCCAAATGTCAGCATTCCTCTGGAAACTTACCCCAGACCAGAGGACATGTGAGAGTCGCTTGCGGTAGCCCAGTTAAGACCTTGAATATTGGATCACCCTGTGAACCTAGGCAAAGCCTATTTGGTCACGTGCTTCTTGTGCGACCTCGGACACCTAGCAGATATCCAGATCTCAGTTTCCTCCGAGGTCCTCCCCAGGATAACACTATCTCCTTAGGTACCTGAGGGCGAAGATCCATACCACAGCTCTCTGAGAGAAACGGCTAATTCCAATGATCTTTATGGAAATTCCTCCTCTCTGACTGGACCCAAACTTGTCTAAAGAAAAAACCACCACTAAAGATGGTGTGCACGTGCGGGTGGGCGGAGGAGGGAGAAATAAGAGATGTTTCTTGCCTTATAATGAACCCGGTTCCCCCCCACACACACACAAAAAAAAAAACAAGAGCAAGATCCATTTAGAAGTTTACCCAAATGCTCATCTCCAGTAAGAGCTGAGCAGTGACGTGAGTTTTGTTTACAAATTAAGGCACCGGGGCTGCTGATTGTTTGGAACGGTTATGATTTACAACAGGTGCCCGGATCAATCAGCCAATCACCGTAATTCAGATGAGCGCGGTGGCGGGCTTGCCTCGCCCCAGTTGTTTCGTTTCAGCAAGTAATTGATAACAAACCACGTTCAAGGTATGTTTTATGCAGAAGTTAATAAAAGCTGACAGCTGGTTGCCACTGCGCCCCTGCTGCACTCAGCCTCTCCAGTTTGTATTTCTGTTTAATTGCGTTTCAGTGTCATCTGTATGTCAGGGCTGGGCCGAGCTAGGCAGAAGGCTGGGGGAATGAGAACCGGAGAGCAGTGCCTCCCCCTTTGAACGTCTCCCGAGATTTCCGCTACAAGGTAACTTCTTCAGTGTAGAACACATGGAAGTGTATATTTAGAATAGGAGGAAAAACATAAAACTTCCACTTGCACCTTTCTCAAAACGACCAAGTCTCACCCTGTAAATCTGACCGGGAAAGATGCACTCTACCACCTGGGCTCCAGAATTTTAGGAGAAAAGAGTATAACTTCTTTTCTACAGGACAAATATGACAGACAACGCCACATCTCTCTTTCGGTTCGCTCTTTACAGCACAGATTTTAACATTTAGACTCCATGGTTATTGAGAGATTTCCAAAACTTGGGTGTTTATTAATTTATGTGGGTATTTTACAAAGCCTTTCAAAAACAGCTTTCCTTAACGGAGTAGATTTAAACACTAAAGCATTTCCTTTGACCATCTATATATAGATATACAGAGTTTCAGGACCTATTATTGATGTCCAGGACCTGTTCTAGTTAGAGCAGTTGTATTAGAAAACTAAGGGCATCTCCTGCACTGCGACAGCTCAGGACAATCAGAGGGGATTTTGATTTTTCTGAACAATCATTTTCATTAGGGACTGCTTCTCAGTTGAGACTAAAGCAGCAAAATGTCAGTGTTTTCACCAGACATGAATAATACTTGGAGTTGATAATAGTGATTGTAAATCTCTTTGAAAATGGGCGATTGGGATGGAGACGTTTAATTTTTGTACTCGGTATCCACATGTATTTCTGTCTTCTATTTTCATAGCATTCTTGATATCTATATTTATTTATATTCAACTCTTTATATACAATTTATACTAATATATGTTATAGCATCCCATAGCATCAGCTTAGGAAAGAGTTCCCCTAAATATAGATAGCCCTTTGCAGTTTCAACAAAAAAGCTAGAGACATAAATTGTGTAAAAGATCTCATTGCTGATACTTTCTATAGCATTGCTTAGAATATTTTAATAACAAAACAAGCCCAACACCTGACAGTTCTATTATGCTTATTAACATAAACAGTTAAGCTATTAGCCAGCGTTTCTTAAACAGTACTTTTTCTGGCTTTCTGATTCCCAGATGCCAACTTTGGCTTTCAGAGAGACTTTATACCCTGTCTTTGAACTGTACTATTGGTGACCGCCTGATTCAGCTGGTAGGAGCTAATTCGATTAGGGAGAATATCAAGTCCTTCCCCTGGGCTGTATTTCTCTGCAAATACATTAAAAAAATGCATATGTCTATTTATGTGGCAAACTTCCATCTTATCAATTCTTCCCCACTCTATCCCTTCCCAAATCTCACAAGGCAAACGTTTTAAATTGTGTTTCCTTTTTGCATCAAAATCACCTTCTTGTTTTCTATCCTGTAATCTCAGGTTCTAACATCAACTCATGCTCCTTACCCTTGGCCCAGCTTGGACCAGACCCTACACGTTTCTCTTCTCAACTTTCCTTCTGGTCCGTAGCTTGCTAATCATCTTACCTTCCTCTTGCCCTCACACCTGCTTAGCTCAGCTGATTAACCCCGTATTTTATTCCCTTCTCCTTTCCTCCAGCTTATCAATAAACCCAGAGAGCAACAGGGCCCAGTTGATTTGTTAGTAATTATGAGCACACTGTTCCTGCTCACGGAACCCCAGAGATGGCTGAGATAGGTTTAAAGCGACAGCAGGAAAACACCGCCGAGGAAACGGAGCATAGCAAGACTCAGCACGAAGCCTACAGTTCTTTACATGTTTACAATTTTCTGTGCATACATTAAAAAGTGAGTGTTCCCCCTCTTGAGTTCTCAGTTGGATGGTAAAGCCAGCTTCTTGGTGTAACACACACACACACACACACACACACACACACACACACACACAGAGAGAGAGAGAGAAAGAGAGAGAGAGAGAGAGAGAGAGACTCACCCCTTTCCCTTTCCCATGAATTATTCCAGAAAAGAAAAAAGAATGCATAAACAGATTAGTACTTTCTGGCAGTAGGTGAAGTTTTAAGAAAGAGGAAGGAAAATTAGAAGAAATGTTATTCAGTAGTGGGCCATATAGAGATCAATGGGGTAGGGTTTCATTCTCTTTTAAACAACTAACTTCTTGGTGAGAGAGCAAATTTGGGGAACCATATTTGACAATCCCTGTGTGGGGAAGAGGGGGGAGGAGTAGACTTGCCTCGCTTAGTCAAGGGTTAAGTCTCACTGGAAGACACTGACCACTGTGGGAGCTACATCAGGGAAGCAACCCAGAAAGCTAGCTCTTTGCAAAGAGGCACCAGGGAAGCTATCCCTCAGATTTGCATCCTTTTATATCTACCTCTTGTGTAAATTTTATTCCACATGTTCAGCAGGTGTATACATTTGGTCACTGAAATTGTGGTTAAGAACACACACACACACACACACACACACACACACACCTGAATATGTGTAACATATCCCCCCACCCCACCCCCACCAAAAATACAAAGTGTTGGCATTCTTTAATGACAGAATCTGGGAACCTGAAACTTGACTAGGGTCTCATCGTGTTTTTAGCTTGTCATCTGACCTTGAGAAAGTCGTTTATCTTCTCCAGTCTGTGCACTTGCAGGTTCCCACACTTGGGCCAGTGAAAAGGAATGTCTGACTTTAGAGTTTTGAATTCTAAGGCCTCTGTCTATTCCTGGTATATTTCTCTCTCTCTCTCTCTCTCTCTCTCTCTCTCTCTCTCTCTCTCTCTCTCTGGAAAGGCAAAGTTATTGAGAGGAAACACACACCTTATAGGTCAGACTGTCTTGGACTCCTGGTGTGAAATTCCTTCTAGGCAAGAAGGAAGAATCTCAGAAGAATCCACTAGAATTGAAATTTGGCACTTTTTTTTTCTCCTCCTCTCCAAGAAAACCCACACCAAAGTGTTTGTGCAGGGAAGGGGCCAGAACTAATGGGGAAAACGTGGAAGAAAGTGTATGTTGAACTGAAACTAACCAAACAGGATATCCCTACGACCAATAAAAAAAAAAATACCCCAGAGTCACAGCATTTGAACCTTGGACTCCGGCCTCAATAACCTTTCCAAGAAATTCTGACATATTTTCTGGTGTCTAATGTGTCAAGCAGATTGTATAGTGGTCTCTGTTCCAAACCCCTTTTCTTCAGGCCAAGGTAAGCCTTTTAAAACAAGACATAGGAAGATGGCAATGATCATTTATGTTAGCTGGGCACTTCCCCCCACCCCACTCCACCCAGATTCCTAATCTTAATGGAACTGAGAGTTAAGAATGATTTTTTAATGTCTCGTTGGATTTTTAGACTGTTAATGTACCGAATCCTTCTCATTATTACTTTATTGATTGCTCATTGACCAGCCCCCTTCAAATCGTATTAACCACCCTCTGCCGGTTTAGATTAGGAGAGTTTAAAAAGCACCTTTCATTACTCCCCCCCTCCCCAACTCCTGCCACGGAGTTGAGACTAGGCAGCTTAATGGGAGCTCTAATGGGGCAGCTAAGAAGAGAGGGGCCAACGTCCCTGCCGATTGCATTAATAGCTCAAAGGGGGCCAATACAGAAAATTAGCCGTAAACGAGCTCTGGAGATCTTCAAATGAAAGAGTCATTTATCACGCTGGCTACCTTCACTCCACTCGTTTGCTCTCTCTACTGGGAACAACTCATTTCCTCTTAACTAAATTACTTCAGAAATGTCAGCTAAGCTCACATAGCAAACATAACAAGAGAGGGAGTCTATAATGTATTGGGTGATATCAACAGGGAAGAAAAATGAGATGGGTTATGTTTTAGGAGTGGCTGTGACACCACCTGACCGATAAATACATCTTTTATACCTAGGTAATTAGGTTTCATAAACACAGGAGAGGAGATGTGTAAATTTGGGTGAGTGGCTAGGCTTTTACTAATGAAGTATAATTTTCTAAAATCTGTCTAAATGCCCATTAGAAAACAAATTAAGCAACCAAGTCCCCTGCTAGTTGCTGGAATTTAGAATATTCAGTTCAGGAAACTTTCTCACCTCTCTACAGAATTCATCTCACAAAAGCATCCCTCATGGGGATAAGAATATGTAAAGATGGGAGAGGAGAGGCTGGGAAAGGAGCTAATGAGCCCAAACTTTATTTTAAGTGGTTCCTGGTGAGTTGGAAAAATAAATCAAACATTTGTTCGTATATTTCCCCGTGGCTTTTAAATATAAAAATATGATATTAGGATCTCTGCTTTACATAATAAAGCAAACATTTCAAGTATCAAATAATGGGAATGACCTAACATTCATATTTTACTACTCACCCCAAATCTTTTAACATGAGCAGTGGATTACTTCAGAGTTTTAAGCCAGGCATGCTTTTAAAAAGCTTTGGAGAAAAGCGTGTGACGGTTTGAGAAAACATAGTGAGCAATTCTAGTCACCGCGCTTCTTCATCCCTGGAAATTACCTTGTGCATAAATATTCATGTTTCTCTGGCAAACATATTCAAAAATGGCAACCAAATGCTTCCCACATCTAAGAAAGCCATGAACCTCATTTTTTTTTTCTAGGCAAAGCTAAGTTCCAGATATTTTTATTGGCCCGACTATTAATAACATTTCTGATTGGTCATCTGCTGGGCATGTCCCTCGCCAGCCAATTGATGTTGCTAGGATACCGAACCCTGAGCTAAGCGGTTCTAGCTTGCCACAAAGAGGGAGGGGGGAGGAATTAAACAACAATGACAATAGGAAACAGGAAAGCTCCTCCCTCACCCCACCCCAATCAACAGTAATTACCCAAAGGAGAAACCAGCAAAAGTAAGTAGTCGGACACATTTGCCAGCTTAAGCACACCCCATGAGCGTACCAGGCAAAGATGGTATTATCTAAAGAATACTGGGCAACATTTAAAAAAATCTATTTTAAAAAATCTTCAGAGCCAAAAGCACCATCCAGCTGCTGTTTCTCCTGTCTATCTCTCCGGGCTATATATTCATGACTTTTGAAAAGGAGAAACTTCAGCATACTTTTTTTAACCCTTTTGCCAGTCTTAGTTCAAAAACTGCTACCTACTTTCCCAATTTGAGTCTGGATAGGTTACTTTCTAAATTATTCTTTTCTTTAATTATTTTTCATGGCAGATAAGTGGCTCCAGTGAATCACGAATGGCTGAGGCTGGGGGTGGTTGACTTCCAACATAAGGACTGGTTTTCCTCTAGCTTCAATAGAAAAGGGCTATAAAGCTGTGTTTTCCAATACCAGTCTGTGGGATAATTAAAGATTGCAAATGTGTACACATTCGATCTCTTAAATCGGTGGCATGTGCCTGACATTCAGGCCTTGAAGCTGCTACTCTCAATACCAGACATTCTCTTAGTGACTGTCAGAGATGAGGAGAAAAAAAAAAATTAAGCAGCTGCAATACGCCCGAAATGAGTTATTGTAATTACATTTAATTAGTTTAATTAGTTAATTATTTTGCTTACAGCTGTACAAGAGACTGCAAACATTTGTTAATATCACATGCCCTTTAACAGTACGGGGTGATTCCACAGTCGTAGTAAATCATGAGCACATATGCAGGAAGATTTAGATCCATGCGTAGTCTGTCTCAGTCTTTCAGGATGAGCTTATTTAGCAAAGCATTTGGCACAATTAAAAATAATAATAATAATAATAAAGAAACAACTCTTAACACACAGAGAACTGGCAACACAATTACCACCACCAAAAAAAGAAAGAAAAAAAAAAAGAAAAGTAAAAAGAAAGAAAAAGAAAAAAAATCAAACCAAAAACAAGGGGTTGGGGAAAGCTTTCTCTAAGACACAGACTTTAACACAGCCAAATTCATGTGTGATCAAAGTAATAATGACACAGTTTTTAAACCAGTGCTTCTCTGCCGTTTCACCGCTTCTTGGTGGCCTGATCATGTAAGATGCATTTAGAATGGCTACCTTATATATTATGAGAAACATGGCAATCACAATCGCCAGTCGCTCTGATCTCAGTCCTGGTTTCTGACCGAGCTTCCGTTTTGCTTGGTTCTATTTCCTTTTTCCCAGCATGCCCCTCTTACCTCATCTGAAACCACTGACTGATTACAACAAACATCTTAGGGTTTTTGTTTTGGTTGTTGTTTTGTTTTGTTTTTGTCACATAAAATAAAGAACTTCCCCAAAGTGAATGCTTATCATAAAGACATTGAAATCCTTGCTTACTTTTGGAAGGAACAATCCATACCTTTTTTAATGACTGACTGGTCCAATAGGTTCATGCCGCTGTTATTGGCATCTTCAACTGACTGTGAATATAAAAACATTGCCATTCAAATTGACTGGATATTAAAGAATTCCATACATAAATCATGTCACGGGAGTTTCTATTATTTCCATTTATATTAATTCACAAAGGGAGGTTTTATTATTATCCTTATTATCTCCAACTCAACATAGAAATGAAATTCACTGAAATGGTAAATTCTCACAATAGAAGAAAAAAAAAGCACAACCTCTGAGAAACATCTGGGGCACAGAATTGGCTTTGTTATTATCACAAACACAGATAAACAGACACATAAACTTTTAAACCATTTGTCCAAAGGAATTGTGAAGAGTTGGCAAAAGCTAAAAGATTTCTCACCAATATTAGTTAAAGCAATTTCGTGTCCCCCCCACCCCCACATCTATCCCAGTGCATTCAACCCCTGAGTTGTTTTTTAACAAATACATAATAGTTTATATTATGGGATTTTAATTAAAGTCTGAGCAATTTGGAATGGAATGCAAAGAGGAATACAACAGCCTCCAGGACCTCACACCCACTGTAATCCATACACGTTCCTGTGAGCTATGAGCTCCTTGCTACACGATGACAGTCCCTGCCGGAGAGGAGCCTGTACAGTGTTCCACATACCCCCTCTGCCACGCTGGTCCTGCCACCTAGCAAGAAGCACACCTGTTAGGAAGGCAGGAACTACCGCTCCACACACACACACACACACACACACACACACACACACCGCCACACCACACAAAGGATCCTCCCAGGCAGAACCTTGCTAATCAGAAGGAGTATCCATCATCAGTTTCATCGCAGAGAGGGGAAGTTTCAACTCCGATTTGGCTGCACTTCTGAGGGAATAGTTGTTGGAGCTAGTTCCTTGCTGTCAGAACGCATGGGAACCAGGCCTTCTAGCTGTGCTTTGTGGGGTGTCAAAAAAAGCAGATTCCCTTCCCCCCTCCCCACTCCCAAGGAAAATACCCACTGCCTTTTTGAATCTCACATCTGCTCCCCTTGATCCTTTGGAACTTAGGTTTGGACCAATTTGTCACCCACTCTATAAAAAAAAAAGTATTAAAAGGGCTTTGAGAGCAAGGTGTCTCCCCAGTACTTCCTCTCCATTCAGGATGCTTCCTTGGACAGGGTGTGAGCCCATCACAAGGTAAAAAAAAAAAAAGACTATCACAAACAAGCAATTGTGGCTTGAGAAATGAGACGTTCTAACCATCAGGGGGGATGCATTGCTTATGTTTCTTCTCATTCTTAGGAGTTACTTTGCTGCTCTCAGAGGCTGAGGGCAGGGTGCTTCTACATTCAAACTGTGTTCTATGTTGTAGACATTCACATCTTAATAAGGAGGAGGCACCTTAGAAATATTTCATGAAACTTGTTCTTAAGTTTCCAGGGGACCCTGTCCCATACACAGGCATGCTCACACTCAGTTCACCCCTTTCTAAACTCCTGTGTGTGTGTGTGTGTGTGTGTGTGTGTGTGTGTGTGTTGGCAAGGGCTATGAGTCCAGCAGGGACAGAGCTATTTGCTTGTTTCATGGGAATGAAACCCATCACACATAGGGCTGGACCCATGAGCCCCCACACCTCACAACCATGTTGGTGCGCAAGTATGTATCCACGCCTCATCAGCAACGTGGGGTAGTTGTGGTAGTTAATGAGAAGGCTCTTGTCTGATTTTCTATCTAATTACGGCCGCCTGCTGGGTTTTTGTACAGGATATTCACGCAGCATGCTGGCGCTTAATCGTCACAGGGAGGATCGTAAAGATTTAATTAGGACTGCATGCGGAAGCGCAGAAAAGCAACTCAGACTCATAATTACTAGACTTCTTTAGTTAAAAGTGATACCAGGGGTTGCTTTAAGACACAAGGGTGTGTTTTGAGTGGTGTGTGTGTGTGTGTGTGTGTGTGTGTGTGTGTGGTGTAGGGTTCACTTAATAGCTTTCTATGTTGATACTTAGGAGTGGTGGGTGGTAGAGGTGATGGGAGGTTAGAGAGCCAAGCTGTGAAGAACAAGACGCCTGTGCGGCAGGTAAACAAATCCACAACGAGGTGTCCCCTCATTTTCTTTTTCTGTAACCATTTCCCTCTGAGTTTTTAACACTGCCCCCCCTCCCCAATGGGGTGAAATGTAGCATACCCGGAACCCAGACAGCGATCTGCTAGTTTAATAGCCCCTGTGAGTAAATTGAAATAGAAATTGACAGGGTTTTATAGTTTCATTTAAAAAATATTAGAAGCATTTGGTTAATTAGCTCTTCTGCTTTTCTCCTCACAGGGCGGCGGCCTCGTGAGTGTGCCTCTAGGTCACATAAAATCCCCCCAATCCTGGTCCCATAGGGCCTAGGCAGAACCCTCTGGCTTTCTGATCCCTGGCTTCCAGAGTCCTGAATGCACAAGACCATACCCTTGAGATAGAACAAGTGACTCTGAGGTCCAGGCCAAACCATTCTGTTGTCACTTCTAGAGACTAGAAGGGCGCAGACACCCCTCTTGGGTTTGTTGTTGCTTGGTGTGTAGAGACCTGACAGCTTCCATAACTGCATCTAGATCCAGAACTTGGCAGTGGACTCTTATGGGGGAGCCGATCAGTTAGGTTTCGCGATCCTAGGGACTCATCTTCTTCCTTCCTTAAGCCATATCAGCCTTTCCCTATCCCTGTCACAGAGACCACGCTGAGACCAGCCTCACACCCTTGTTTTACTGTGGAGGCTGGCTTGGGCTGCATGCCTAGTACTTCTCACACTTAGGGCTGTTGGAGAAGGTCCCACAGGATTCCCCCACGTTGCCAGGCTCTCAGTTGAGGGAAGCAGGGAGCTTTCTCTAACCCCCACAGTCTCTGAGCAAACTGTGTCACCTCAGACTAGATCCTGGGTTCATTTACATACTCTAAATCCATCCAGTTGCTTTATTACATTGTCCCAACACCACTTCTCTGGCCTTGTTTTATCCCCCTTCCTTTGCATTTTGCTAAACATTCAAAAACCCCTTAGAGCTTTGAAGTAAAGAAAACGTTCTAAAAACCAAAGAGATTTGCTCATTTCAGAGAGACATTCCAGGGTTCAATTGCCTGAGTCCTTTGGCCTTCAGGGTGGAGGTAGAGGTAGTGGATAATGTTAACATCACCAGTGGTGATGAGGGTATGTAATGGTCGTGGGTGATGTTAGCATCCCCAGGGTAATGGGGATGTGTTGTTGATCCACCTTCATTATTCAGTACTTTGAACCATACTCAGAAAGGTTAATTTAAAAACTTTCCCCCCAGACGCATATTACACCAATGCATTAAAAAAAAAAAAGCAGCTCAATACTTCTCTTCTTATATGGCATTCTGAAATGAGCAATACCTCTAGACAGACGCAGCTCAGTGAAGTAAACAAAAGCATCACTCTTGGTACTGTGGGTGAATCAGATTATTTCCTCATTTTTTTTAGAGGAATAACAAAATTCCTCTAAAACAACGAAGCACTACAGGCCACATGGAGATGGTGTTTGACACTGTCACCATATTTTGACTGTTTTTGAAATTATATATATTTCCCTCATTCCCAGGAATGAGGAAGGGCTTGGCTACCTTCTCTTTTCCATTTCATTTTCCCTTGCTCCAGAAGTCTACATAACAAACTCAACTATAGCAATGAGATTCAAGTGTCAATTAAATGCTTTACAACAATATTTATCTTTTCTGGAGACTCCTTAAATTTGGGAGGGTGGGTGAAGCAGAACTGTTCAGAATCACCCTGACAGCATTTGGGAATCCTTCCTTTGATGTTTCTTTGTTTAGTTTAACCAAGTATTCTCATCCAAGACAGCCTCCGTGGAGTAGGTTGCAGATGGGATACTGGGTTGTGTTTTGAACCTTTTGTTTTAAAAAATAAACACGTGATGCCTCTTCCGGGGTGGGTAACCTCAGGGAGGGGCGACAATTGTCAGAGGAGAGGGCTGAGGGGGGAGGTGGGGAACATTGCTTTATAATCAATAAATTGGCCCTCAAAGAGACGAAATTTCCAAAATGCTATCAGTCCTCATGGACTCCAGAACCCAGTCGCAGCTTTCTGTTCGGCCAACTGAGCCAAGACCCCCTTGTCAGACGATGGCCCTAGAATTCTGCTTTTGGAAAGGGGCCATAAACACACTCTCTTGCAGAGCGCATTATTAGTCCGAGCCTTCCGCAGCAAGAGAAAACACCTGGAGCCTTCAGTGGCCCGCGTGCTGTCCTCTTGCTTAGAGCTCTGTTCTGCAGACAGCCAGCACTTTACCCACCAAGCCAGCGGGACAGGCTCACTATGAGTGACTCCTGGCGCCAACTTCTCCACACAAAGCAACAGAAAATGCACAAGTCCAGTCAGTAGCTGAGTCAAGACGAAAACATTAGCCTCGATGGCAATGACTGTAAACTCTCACGAATAATATTTCCTCCTTCAAGATTTAATTTCCAGCCGTCCTGTCATTCACAAATGGATCTCTAGAAACCAACCGCCGCCTTGAAGCCACACACTCAAACACACACTTTTGTCCTGTCCGGTTGGTCCGGTTCTAAAGATGACACCCCCCCCCCCCACACACACACACTCACACACCTGAGAAGACCAGGCCGCCCCTCCCCCTTTACGCCCCTCGCCCCCGGCATTCTTCTTTTATTAACGATTATGTTTATTTTTGTTTGTTTGGAAATACCTGCACGTCTTCCATGCCGGGATGTCCAAGGCCGTGCAAGGAGAGGCTGTCGCCCATGCCAGCGTCCAGGCCGTGATGTGCGGAATGCAGCAGCACGTCCGGCCGGCGGACAGAGTGGTAGTCCCTTCGGGGGTCAAGGCCGGAGAGCTGGGGCAAGGCTGCCCGGGGCTGGGGCAGGAGAGAGCCTGCTTCTGAACCCACTTCTTGGCGTTGTCGTTGCCCCCAAGGGTGCTGCTGGGGCTGGTGCAGAGGGTTCAGGGAGTAGGGATCGTTGACGTGGGAGTACGGGTCTTGACTCTGGTGGTAGGGTAGCGGCTGGTAGGGGGGCGGGAAGTAGGGTGGCTGGAAGTCCGATGATGGCGTGTGGGACAGCGGCGGCGCGCTCGAGTAGGGTCCTTGGGACACAGAGCCCAGCTGAGAGAGTCTCGAGCTATGGCTTGGGACGCCATCGTGCCGGTCCTGGGAGGCGAGAGAGGAGCGAAGGAGAAGAGAAGGGGGAGAAGGGAGAAGGGAGAAAGGAGAAGGGAAAAGGGAGAGGGAGAGGGAGGGGAGGGAAAGGGGGAAGGAAGAAAAGAAGAAGAAGAAGGAGGAGAAGGAGAAGGAGAAGGAGAAGGAGAGAGGAGAGAGGAGAGAGGAGAGAGGAGAGAGGAGAGAGGAGAGAGGAGAGAGGAGAGAGGAGAGAGGAGAGAGGAGAGAGGAGAGAGGAGAGAGGAGAGAGGAGAGAGGAGAGAGGAGAGAGGAGAGAGGAGAGAGGAGAGAGGAGAGAGGAGAGAGGAGAGAAGTTCGGTTTCTGTACAACTTTTCCGGGATAAGGGAAGCAGCAAGAAGCTACACCTTAGTTAGACCCCAAGCTGACTCAGGACCACATGGTAAAATGTCAATAGTTCCACACGGGAAGCTTCAGGAGACTTAGCAACAACAGAAATAGGAAGCTCACCCACTACCCGGCCTAGAGGCATCTTTTGACAGTGCAAAGCAGGCAAAGGGGAAAAGAGAAGAAAGTGTTTGTGGACAGAGATAGTTTAAAGCCTTTATTTTATTTTATTTATTTATTTTTTAAAAACTAGGACTTAAGGGTGGTGTTTGCCTTTCTAAGTGTTTCTTGCTCCTACCTCCTTTAGAGATCCAAAGTACACCAAATGAAACTTGCTAATAGCTGTGATGCCGTGTGTGCTGGTTGAAAAACCAGCTTCTGCCTTCCCTGGCAGGTAGCTGGCTGGCCCCGGGGCTCACACAAGCAGGAGATTCCCAGAGCGGAGAAGAATCTGCATGATCTGAGCTTCCAGCTACCCCTCCCTCCCCAAGAGGAATTAAATAACTTAGTGTTTGATTGAAACGGATCTCCTCTGAAATCACACCCTAAGCCCACGTTAAATTGAGTTGTGGTTTGCAGGAGTTATTTCTAAGCTTGCTTTCCATCTCTCATGCTATTCTACTCGGGGTGTTAAAACAAGGAGCAGAAGTTGTGGGAGGAAAAGATAACTCCCACCCGGTACTTTCATCCCTCTCTGGTCTAAGCCAAGTGAGAGGACAAATGGGGGAAGAACAGGACACTTTTAAGTCTCTCCTCCATCCTTCATGAAAATGGCACGCGGGAAAGCCCCCCTTGGTTCTTTCTGTAGAAACAGCCACCTCTATTTCCAAACTTCACTGACAAAAAGTTTTCCCGGTTCAGCCTCACCCCCTCCCAGCTGACTCCGGGAGCTCAGAAAGGGAACGCACAAAGCAGAAAGAAGCAGCTGCAGCCTCGACCAATTATGGTGCTAAATTACCAAGCCAAAGGCACTCAAAGGAAGACAGGGAGATGGAGGGACACACACACACACACACACACACACACACACAAAGATGCAGAGACAGAGACGGTGAGAGGAGGAGGACGCATGCACTTCTGGTACAACGGGAATCCGAACTCACCATGGATGAATAGGTGTGGACTAACATCTGGAAAAAAAAGCCTGGTTACTGCTCAAAGTAACAATGAATTTTCAAAAAAAAAAAATAATAATCAAGGAGTCCAGCAGAGAAGCAAGCTGGACACAGGAGCTGAGCTTGAGATGTTTCCAGGACAAGCCATCAAAAAAAAAAAAAAAATCCCCCCTCCCAAGAAGATTGGAGGTGCCTGTCACAGACAGGCGGACCTGCTCATCCGTCTCTCACTGTCTTTTTTGGCCTCTTTTCTTCTGCGGGTTCTTTGGGGGTCTCCAGAAACAGTCCTCTTCCACCCGAAGCTGGGCTCAGACTGCTCAGGCGCCCCTTCCTCCCTCCGCCTGCCTACACCGCCTCATAATAATTGATATTCATGACTATTAATATTACACGAGTACTTTAAAGGGAGAATGGAGGACAAATGGAGCGTGAAGCAGCAGCGAGCTCAGAGCTCCTCCACTATTGTAAATGACGTTCATTCAGTGGAGAATTACTAGATGTAATCAGACGAGGGGGCTGGCGGAGGCAGACTGGGGGGAAAGTTGGGTAGGAGAGAGGCAGAACTTCAATTAACTGAGCGGGGACGCTCTCTTGCTCTTGTATGGCAGCCTCTGCTTTTGGATTCGGCAGTGTGGAGGAGCAAGTCCTGGTGGCTCCCAGAGAACGTACGTGCTCTCGTACAGAGAGGAAGACTTTCCCCAACAGGGAGGAGGCGGTTGCCCTGGGTGCTTGGTGTGCAGATTAAAAAAAGCAAACTAGAAAGGCACTGCCTGGTCATTTGGTATGGAGAGAAAAGTCAAATGGGTGGGCCCGTTTGTTTACGTGTGTTTACTGTGAGCTACACCTACTTTTTCTGAATGCAGAAGATCGAGTTGCCTTTTTGGTGGTTGTTGTTGTTTTTTGTTCTTTTGAAGTATGTAGGGGAGATGGGGACTTTTTTTGAATACAGTGCAGCCTTTTCCTCTTTAGACAGCCTGCAATTTTGAAAACCTAGATTTAAAAATCTACGTGATCGGTCTTCAAGCACACTGGATGTATCCTTTCCAGCTAAGCCAGGGGCAACAGAAAAATCTTTGGGGATGTATTAGGAACCCGTTCAACTGGCCTGACTGCCATTTCTGTTAAACTTCAACTGTAGTCCAGACTGAAATAGGCTCCTTCCACCGCTCTGTGTGCGGGTTCTCGGGGCTTTCCAGCTGAAAATTTAGACAGCCGGGAGCAAGTCACTCTCCTCCCTCCCCGAAGCCTTCTCTTCTCCTCTCCTCCCTCGCCTACCCCCCTCTTCTGGCCCTTCTCTCACCCTCCCTCCTATTCTCCTTCTCCCCCTCTCCTTTCTTCTTTCCCTCCCCATTTCTCTTCTCCCTCCCCACTTTTACTCTTCCCAACTCCCTTCCCCCTCGCCCCCCTCACTTCCCACTTAGCAGTTTATGTTTTCATAAGCAGAGAACTAGCACCACACTGATTAGTATAATCCCTCTATGTATCCCCAGAGCTATGTCCACCGCTGCCCCAGCTCCGCCAGTGCTGCGTTTACTATGGGCGAGGTATTCTTTAGGATAGTTTAATGCCCTGGACTTGAACATAATCCCGCCTGATAGGAATAAAAAGAAGGCCGAACAGAAGTGAATCCCACCAGGCGGGCGGAAAGGCGCGGTTCCTCAGTACACCACCACAAAGAGGAAGGCGAAACCCGAGGTCACCCAGAGAAAGAAGAAAATATCTCTCCCCCACCCCCTTCTCGCTCTTCTTCCCCTTTCCTGTATCTAATTTTCTTCTTGACTCCCTTTTCTTCTGCCCCTTTCCCCCCTTCCCTTTTCACTTTCTCATTTACCTCTAAATGAGGTCTTAGGAATGGCAGATCTGGGGGTCACTGGGCACTGGCTCTAGCAGCTCTAGTCAGGAAACCTTAGAGTCGCGGCCACTCAGCAGACCCCACTAAGAGCGGTAGGGACAGAGCTGGCGCCAGCCTCCGGACTCCCCTTAGCTGAGCAAGGCTAACCACAGCCGGGCTGTCCCTAGTTGTCCCAACACCAGCAAGGCTCCGGGTTCAGATTTCTTTCCGGACGCGTTACGGAGTCTGGGCTGTCCACCTCTGTCCCGGTGGCCCAGCCTGGTGCTGCTCTGCTGGTGCGGGGTAGCCCAGGTCTCATCTCTGCCTTCCGCTTTCCAACTTTTGCTCCGTCACCTCGCCTCTGCCTTTCTCTCCGCTAACTCCCTTTCGCTTTCTTTTTCTTTTTTTTTTTTTTCTGATCCTCTGATTCTCGAAGCTTCGGAGTCTGTCTTCCCTCTCTTGGCGTCCCCATGAGCCTTACTTTCCTTTCCTCTTGAGCTCAGCTCCTCAGCTCCTCAGCTCCTCAGCTCCCGGGTTGTGGCACCGGATTCCGCGTCAGTCCCCAGCCGGGGCGCTTCGCCTCGCCCGCGAGCTTCGAGGGCAACGGGACAGCCTCGCTCGAGGCGGACTCCGGAAGCGCCCGGTGGCGTCCGACAAGGAGGAGGGCAGAGCACGGGAGGGATGAGTTTGCCTGGGGACTGGTAGCCGGGAAGTGTGGGCAGACTTCGGTAAAAAAAAATGCCCACACGCTAGCGGCTGCCATCTCTGCTTGGATCCACTGACCCGCAAAGAATCAAAATACTACAAAACAAAAATAACAAACCGCGCTCTCTCCCGGTACTGTACTGGATTTGTTCCTACATCCCTCCTTTCCCCCTCGCTCTCCCTAGATATCTACCCTCTACCTGCGTACGTTGGTTACCGATTTCAGAAAAAAATTATTAAAAGTTAAAAGAGCAAAAAATCAAAGTCCGAGTTCTGCGTGAGGCTTAAAAACCCGATTCTCTCCCGTACTCAAAATGGGAAGAGATTGTTTTTCTCCGATTGTCTGCCTAAATTCTGTGCCTCCACGTTACCCACCAGAGCCTACAAGGGGGGGAGGAGGGAGCCCGAGAGAAAGGAAAAAGGAAAAGAAAAAGAAAGAAAAATAAAAACCTCCTAAATTAAACTTGTCACATTCCAACCTTGAAAGTTCCCTTTCTGGAGAGCGAAGTCTCCTAGAGCCAGCCTTAGAAAACTTAAAGAAACCTCAGAACCCCGACCGGAAATCTACGAGTAAATAGCTTAAAATATATCAGCTGAGGTGTCAAAGAAGCTCCAGTTTTCTGTCTCCAAAGCTCTAAAATGCATCTGGGGTGTCCGCTCACCTCATAGATGTCTTCGTACTTGACATTCTCCACGAGTTTCCAGAGCATGATCGCAGCCTGGTCTCTAGGAGGTGAGTGCATTCATGTGAGGAGCAGATGTCTGGTTTCTCAGGACTCCGCTGTCTGTAATGATCCATCTATAATTGGAAATGGGGGATACACACCAAATCCGACGCTCCTCTCCCATCGCAACTTATATCTGTTGTCTCAAACAATAGGCTGGAGAAGTAAGCCTCAGCAGACAGAAAAACATTATTGCACACAGGACTTAGATACAACGCGCACGCACACACACACACACACACACACACACAGACACACACACTCTCACACACACATACACACACACGCAGGCACACACACATGCACACATATATATTATAAAAAATCATAAACACGAATTTACGCGCAGATAGCCACATTAGTTACATAAACACCTCTGGGTCACGTAATCCACAGACTAACCGTACATTTAGAGGGAATGTAGTGGTTCAAAACGAGTAATATAAATAGATACATTAAAAATCTGTTTTGAAAATGGCGAATCATTGCAGGCACTAGCTAAAGTGTTTTTAATAATTGACAATGAGAAACCAGGCACATCAGCCCCCAAATTTTCTACAAATTTTAAAGGGGGACCATTACTGAGATTTTAAAACAATTTTCCTATTCTTGCATGTTTAGGAGACCATTAAAACACAGCACTAGATCTTTTGACTTTGAGTTATTTTTCTCTATTGATGCAACGTTATAAAAGTATCATTGTGGAACAACAACAAAACTATTTACCACAATGATTTCTGATATTTTGTTCCTTTTGCCCAACACGGTTGGAAACTTGAATATCTTGTGGACTCTGCAATTTATATTCCTTGTTGCTTTATGGATGATTGTGTACTTATGGTGGCTTCTTGGTGTCTTTCTGTTTGCCTGGAGTCCCCATTTTATAAGTTTTTTTTTCCCACATGCTGGAAACAACAAAGCACACAATGTTAATTTTGAGACCTTTAACAGGGATATAGAACATTTAGTATTTGGGTTAGTTGCCTGTAATTTGTGATTTTAATCTGGTAGATTTGAGACATGGACACCCACATCTTTGAGAAGGTTTAAGCATTATATTGTTTAAGGAGATAGTGGGAGACTGTTTTAAGATGTACAAGAGTAAATATTGTTTGGCTATTTTGCTTTGGGATAGATTTTCTTTTGAATATGTGATTTGTGAAGTTTAGTTTAAAAAATATTTTCAAAAGCATAAATAACAACAAGTACAAAGTTTAACCGTTAACCTAACCTCAAATGGGCACTCAGTAAGACACGGATTTTTTTTTTTTAATTTCATGAGGAAATCAATATTCACTAGTCTCCTCCCCATCTTCCCAACCTCTTTCTGGGTTCCGAAGGTTCCCTGGAGCCAGTAGGGAGGCACTGAAGAAGATCTTGGCCCCTGGGGCAGAAAATAAATGACAGGAGGGAATGAGGAGGGTTGGGGTAATTTGGGGTGGAAGTTATTAAACCTGATGAGGGCGAATCTGTAAAGGGAGATTGTCCTTTAAACCAGGACTCCTGTGCACTCCAGAGCACGGCGTGGTAGGAGACTCCGTGAGCAGAGGAAGACTCCGAATAGATCAGGAAGACTGCATTTCCTAACAGCCAAGCTGAGAACTATCTCGCACAACGAACAATCCTGTAGATCTATTATCGTTGCTGTTATCATTATTAATTTACAGTAAGTCAAATGAAGGAAATGCAGGGTGCTTCAGGCAAAACTTGAGAAACACATCTTTTTCTGTATTCCCTGTTGGATTTCTTTTCTTCCCTTCCCTTTCCTCCTTTTTCCAATCCTTCTCTCCCTTTCTCCCCCCTCTCTTGTTTCTTTCCTTCTTTCTCTTTCGCTCTTCTCCTTTCATTCTCTTCTTCCTTCCCCTGCCTTTTTCCTTTCCTCTTTCCTTCCCTCTATTAGAAAAAGAAAATAATCTTTAACCACACAGAACCAGTCTTCCAGCGTCAGCAGACATGTCTCCCTTTCACCACCAGAGATGGTTGGGAGACAGGAAATCGTTCTTCTTAATGTTGTTGTGTGGAAGGACTTAACGTGGATTCCACAGCCTTTCACTAAGCCAGCCTCTGCTTGATAATTTGAAAGGTTATAGATTTGGAAATTAAAATTCCCCAGACACAAACTTATTAACAAGATAGTTCTCGTCCCTCTTTCTAATCTTTTACTGCTAGGTTTTAATTGCCTAAAGATAACCTTAACCCAAACCAAAATGCATTTGGAAAAAACTTCCATTTTTCTCTAAATGCGTTTATTTATGTTTTAAAATCACGTTTGGGCATATCATTGATTAATCTGAGATAAACTAAAACCAAATCAAATTGAAGATACAATTTCACTTATGAAACTACTTAAATAGGTAATAGGTAATATAGTTTGGCTAGCATGACTGTTTTGAAGCCTCATTTATGTAGAATTTCAAATTTTCACTTTTGCTTTTAAAAATCTTAATATCATATATATTTATAAGTAGGAACGTACTTGGTATTTGTTAAAAAATATCTAAGTACTTTACAAAACATTAAAAATAAATCCGGCTTTATTATGAACAAAACAAACCTAAAATATGTGCACATATACATACATACGTGCATACATACATACATACATACATACATGGATAACTATCCGAAGAAATGTATAATGATAATAGAAATCCTTGTTAATTCTGTGATGTGGCATTTTGTGAAAAATCCTAGCTATTTCACCACAAATCTTTCCCAGGGACCGTTCCCTCCTTCATTGAATAGGCAACACCGCCCTCTATAGGAATTTTGAAGACTAAAACGACGAGTAGCCTCTCAATTTCTTTTTTCTTTTCTTTTCTTTCTTTTTTTTTTGAAAGCATCCCTCCCCTTTCTTGATTCTTGAAAACGTGCTATGACTGAGCGTTCTGACCATCTAACTCTTACCACACGCGTTAACTTTATAAATACTCTAAAGAGTTTCAGCACTTCAAACATGTACAAATTAACCCAACCTCCGAAGAACAGATTCCAAAATGGAGAACTTTCTCTTGTCCACATTCTATTTAATTTCGTCTTATCGCCTATTCATAACTCTCAAAAACATTCTCTCACAAATTCAGGTAAACACAGATGCGAGGGTGAGACAGGGTTTTGAATTTCTAAGGAAAACTGCAAAACGGGCATTCTCAATATATTTATTTTTCTGGGCACACACATGCTCATTCCAGTAAGAGCGCTCTGGGGATAACCTGGATCAGCACACCCACACGATTACCCTTATGCATATTAACTTCAGTTTATTACTGTAAAGAGGTGCGTTATTAACCCCACCCCTTTTCAGCCACATAAAGGTAACGTTGTCCAATAAACGTTAAGAATCAGGGCTGCAACGCGAACTCACCTAGCATGGAGACCTCTGCTGGTAGTTTTTGGAATAGGTTTGTGATTTTTTAAAATGTCTTAAATCTCTATCAACATTTAGTCCTCTTGTTCTTTCTTCCTTCTAACAATCTAATTCCAGTTCATCTAATCTCTTTCACTACAACATTCCTCACATTGGCTCTCTCGTAGGAAGTTTCCTGTACCCCTTAATCCCACCAATACATTATCGTATCCTTGGCTTTCTCTTTTTTTAATCTTCTCTAAATACAAAAACAATAAAAGATGAAAATATAACACTTTAAAACTAATATAATTGTACTAAGATTAATCCCTGACATCTCTCATTCCAGAATGAAACATACTTAACATACCAGAGTCCCATGTATTAAACTATAATTTGGGGATTGTTGCTGTTCAGTTAGTGCTTATTGATAAATAAATTACCTGCAAACAACTTTGCACACCATTTAAATTTTAGTCACAGTCTCAAAATACTTATCCGAGTCTTAGGAAATCACTGGTTCCAG
This sequence comes from Apodemus agrarius, assembly GCA_964023405.1. Taxonomy (NCBI): domain Eukaryota; kingdom Metazoa; phylum Chordata; class Mammalia; order Rodentia; family Muridae; genus Apodemus; species Apodemus agrarius. The sequence continues at coordinate 25,321,966 of OZ030014.1, forward strand.
CCAGCTTGGTGCAGTGGGCAGGTGTGTTTTTTACTTTGGTTTTCCCATCATGTACTTAACACACTCCTCACAGCCTGGTAGTGCTTAATTCTTTTGTAAATCAAAAAGAGAGCAATTTTTGAATTATTTAGGTTTTCCAGAATTATTTTTATCCTGTACCTACACATAGACAAAGGAAAAAAAGAGAAGGAAAAAGGAAAGAAGGATGGAAGGAAAAAGACAGAAGGAAAGAAGACAGACAGACAGGAAGAAGGCAAGCAAACAATCAGACAGACAGGTAGAAAGAAAAAAGAGAGGAAGAAAGAGAGAAGAAAGAAAGAAAGAATCAAAGAAGGAAGGAAGGAAGAAAGAAAAGCCAGGTGTGGTGGCAGATACCTTTAATCCCAGCACTCAGGAGACAGAGTCAGCAGACTTTATAAATTTGAGTCCAGTTTGATCTTCATAGTGAGTTAAAGGATAATTGCGGTGACAGAGAAAGTCTCTCTCTCTCTCTCTCTCTCTCTCTCTCTCTCTCTCTCTCTCTCTCAGTGATGGAAAGAGAGACTCCATCTGGAGGAGAGAGAAACCTTTGCATGGGTCAATATTATCCAATTCCGATGGACTATTTACCCATCACAAGGTTTATTGCTCATGGAACCTTAAATAAAACAGGATGACACATTGTGTTACTATTATAGCATGACTCTACTGCTCTACCATAATTCCTTCATGAAATCTTTAATGATCATATCTTTTGGATGGTCTTTATTGACTTAAATCAATTTTGAAGAATTACTTCTGAGTGAGAGAAAATTCCATCCAAGCCCTTGCTTGCTTCTCAGATCTACATGGCTTTGATGTCACAGAAAGCAGGTCACATGTGCTTTCTTTGATTTGGGTGCGAGGGAGCAAAATGGGAGGAAAGTATTTGTACGAGACTTTCTCAGTATTAAATTTTGTTCAAAATGAGATCTAGGCCAACCAGGGTTACGTGATGAGACTCTTTCTCAATAGAATAAAATATAAAATGAAAATTGGGTGGAGTTATCTCTAAGTTGATATTTTATGGTTATACAGACAGAGGCAAATATTGTAAAGAAAGTATTTCTTACTTGACCCATAATACTTAGTCAATACTTCCTTTGTAAACTTTTTCTTTTTTTACTTTAAGAAATGTTATGGGCTGGAGAGATGGCTCAGCAGTAAGAACACTGACTGCTCTTCCGAAGGTCCTGAGTTCAAATCCCAGCAACCACATGGTGGCTCACAAACATCCATAATGAGATTGGATGTCCTTTTCTGGTGTGTCTGAAAATAGTGACAGTGTACTTACATGTAATAAATAAATCTCAAAAAGAAAATAAAAGGAATGTTCTAGTTATATAGTCCATGCGTGCCAAGAAATTGAAATCCTACTACTTTGGCCTTCTGAGATCCAGCAGGCCTAGCAAATTTGTGAATTTTTAAATAAATATTTGCTAGAAAAATCATTTGTAACTTTAAAAATAAGCATAAGTAACTTTCTTTGGACCTTCAAGGAGCAATGGTAACTTTATTAAACCTTTTAGATGTTTTGAAATCGATAGAATTTTCTGGTTAACTCTGAGGGTTGCAAACTAGTCAATGGAATCATTTTCAAGTATCTGCCTCTAAGAGAGAGAGCCTAAGGAATATAAATGGGAGGCTCGAAGAAGCAGTGCAAACAGTCGTCGAGCTGTAGTGCACAGTGCCAGCGACATTTTATGTAAAATGCGAGTCGGGGACCCTCTGCTATCACTGGTACAGAGGGATAGGTACTTCCGCCATCCTGGATATTTCCCATATTATTGCTTTAAAAAGGAAAGGTCTTGAAGGGTAAGAACACCAAACAATTTTGTTTCAAAATGCAAGCAACAGACCAATACATATCCACGAGAGGAAAGCATTTGCGAATTGACACTAGGAAAGATGTAGAGCCAAGTATAACCTTTAAAGCATGAATAAACACAGTGCATAACATCAAGGCTGAAGTATCTCATAAGTACCAGAGACATTTCGGAGACATTAATGTCACATGGGAAGCATTTCTAAAACTCACATTTGCGAATTTTGATTAAAAAAAACAGAGAAGGATGCTTATGTAGTGACTTTTATTTTATAATTGAAAGTAGTTTTAAACAATATATTCTTACATATGTGTTCTTTTCCCACCTCGTCCCGCTTTCTTGCCCTTCCAGCTCCTCACCTTCTTTCTCTGTTTTTAGAAAAAAAACCAGATAAGCAAAGAAACAAGCAAACAAAATTAAATACATGGGCAGACGCATACAAACAAAACCTATAGAAACACAACTACGACACAGATGCAAAAGACAAGTAAGGGTTAAAAAATCCCAGACAAAGCAATATGAGACAAAACAAACAAACAAACAAACAAACAAACAAACCAAAAACCAAAAAAGCAACAACAACCTCCCAAAATGAACAAAAAAGAAAAAGAAAAAACTTCAGCAATATCTACGAATTCATTTTTGTCTTGGTCATCTACTGCTGGCCATGGTGGTCTACTCTTTTGTAGGGTTGTATACTCATTGACACTACATTGGAGAAAACCAATATTTCCTTTGCAGTTGTCAGTTGGAGACAGGGTTTTCTTCTTGTGTTTTTTTCTTCTTGTGTTCATCTCCCATCTCAACATCAAAGAAGTTTTTTCCTGGTGGAGATAGAAACAAATACAGAGACGCACAGCTGGAGAGTGTGCAGAGAGTTAGAGACTTTGGGACATTCACTCTTAAGTGGGGTGACTTTTATTTTTTAGCATTACATTTTTTCTTTTTTCCTTTCCTTTTCTCTTTCTTTCCTTTTCTCCTTTTCTTTCCTTTTCTCCTTTTCTTTCCTTTTCTCCTTTTCTTTCCTTTACTCCTTTTCTTTCCTTTGCTCCTTTCCTTTCCTTTCCTTTCCTTTCCTTTCCTTACCTTTCCTTACCTTACCTTTCCTTTCCTTTCCTTTCCTTTCCTTTCCTTTCCTTTCCTTTCCTTTCCTTTCCTTTCCTTTCCTTTCCTTTCCTTTCCTTTCCTCCTTTCCGTTCCTGTCCTTTCCTGTCCTGTCCTTTCCTGTCCTTTCCTTTCCTTTCCTTTCCTTTCCTTTCCTTTCCTTTCCTTTCCTTTCCTTTCCTTTCCTTTCCTTTTCTTCAGACTTCTTTCTCATTTATGAGCTGTGATCCCTTGGGCAAGTTTTTTTGACCTTTCTGTGTATCAGTTTTCTTGTCTGTAAGGTGAGGATTTACTGGGTAGTTTCCAAGCTTCTTCCTTAGAAAATAGACTTTCATGGGTGTTTTACAAACAACACTTAGGAAAGTTTCAAATAGTTTTCAATAAAAATTAGAAATGTGTTTCTTTTTAGGCATATGGTAGCAAAATCTCAGTTCTTTGAGACCCTGGCATGGAGGAGAAGTTTAAAAGATCTAGTCCCAAGATCAGTTAAACAAGTGATAGCTTCTGTTGGCTAAGGGTTGGAATAAGAGGACGACTCACTCATTACTGGTGGGAGAATAAACTTTGATTGCCAAAGTGGAAATCAGTGTGACAATTTCTCAGGAAGATGAGAATCAACTCCCATCAAGATCCAGTTAGACCACTCTTAGGAATACTCAAAAGCTGCTTAATCCTTCCACAGAGACACTTACTCAGTCATGCTCATTGAGACCCTACTCATGATGATAGCCAGAAATTGGAATAAAAACCTACATACCACCCAGCAGAAGGACAGGTAATACAGATGTGGCACATTTACACAATGAAGTATTATGCAACTGTTAAAAATGACACCATGACATTTGGGGATAAATGGATGGAACTAGAAAAATCATCCTGAGTGAGGTAACCCAGACTCAGAAAGACAAATAAGGTATGCATTCACTTATATGAAAATATTAGCTGTTGAACCTATGTTATCCAAAGTGCAATCCACAGAATCACAAAGGTTAGGTATAGAATACAGGATCGGGGAGTCACTTAGATTCCCCCTAGGTGTGAGAAATAGATATCTATGAAGGTATGCATTCACTTATATGAAAATATTAGCTGTTGAACCTATGTTAACCAAAGTGCAATCCACAGAATCACAAAGGTTAGGTATAGAATACAGGATCGGGGAGTCACTTAGATTCCCCCTAGGTGTGAGAAATAGATATCTATGAGTAGATAGTGGGGGGACTGGATTGAGAGGATCCAGTGGGGTTTGGAGGGTAGAAGTAGGACAAGGAAGAGAATACGAAGAGAGATAAGCTAAATATGCTAAAATTAAGGCCCATTTGAAGGATGTATAGAAGCCTAATATAGTAGAAGCATTGAAAATATATTCATACATGAAGATGATGATGAAATTGCCACATAATCAGGGAGACTGTGTTCCATCTGGCCATCTAGTCACTAAATGATGCTTCCAAACTACACAAAGACCCAGAAACCAGGCTAAGGGACAAAAAATGGACAAATGTACACTTGTGTGGGGGTATGAATGCTGTCTTCTAAATGCTTCTAATTAATCTTGCAATAGGAAGATAGATGGGAAGTATTGGTACTGGTCTTGCTTACTGCTATATTGCCAACAAACTGTGAAGTGGACTGCATGAACATATTAAGATGATTTTCAGACCAAACAATCATCTTTTCCTTGAAAGTCTCAAAGGCTAACATCAAGACAGAGGTGTTTCTAGGAGGCAAATTAAACTCACAGTTACAAGTAATGTAAATTATTTATTTATTCATGTAAATAAAATAAATCTAAAAACCTGGAGAAACTCAGGGAGACTGAATAAAAAAGAAAAAGAAAAGAGCAATAATAATAATAATGATAATAATAGAATACAAACAATCAGAGAGCAAGAGACCAACAGAGTGGTGAGAAAAACAATGTAAACATCTGAAGTACTAGGAAGGCAGACTTGGTTATAAAAAGCTTTGAGTCCTTACAGGACGCAAGCAGAGTAAGCATGGTTTGCCAGTGAGAGAGGTGAAGTCTTGGGCAGGATGCCTGCCTACTGATCACCCAGCTGTGGTCCTTTGACACACACCTTGGGAGCTCGGTGTACTTTTACATATGGATTCATACCATTGACAGATACACAAGACTCCATCATGGCTGCATCTGTAAGTGTATCTGATCCAGGAATGAGACACACTCAGTGCATCCATGTTTTTATGTAATGCATATGTTATCTGATTTTATTAGTGATGACATCATAGTAACTACCCAGCAGCTCTGTTGTTCTGTTATTTTCTAATTGTTTTTCTTCTATAGTTATTAGGGTTTTTTTTATACTTAATATAATTTCCTTGAGTATCTTTTAACTTATAAAAAGAAAAACAAAGGGGACATTTATTTGCTTGGACTACAGATGAGGAGACGTCAAGGTTTTCACATGCAGACATTTGATCTCTGGGAGAAAACGGGACTCTTTTACAGAAGATTTATTTAATGATTTATTCAGTGATCACACGCAGTACTGGGATTTTTTTTGTGTTTCAATAATCTTTACGTGACTATAGTAAGGACACACTTAACAGAGAAGCAGTCTGGGGTGGTTTAAATGGAAATGACTCCCATAGGCTTATAGGGAGTAGCATTAGGAGGCCTTGTTGGAGTGGGTGTGGCCTTGCTAGGTGAAATTTGTCACTGGCTTGGGCTTTAAGGATCCAGAAGCTTAAACCTGATTCAATGGTTCATGCACACCCTCTCTCTATTAGATTTAGTTACTTTATATCTGTGATCGATGTCTTCAGACACCAGAAGAGGGCATCAGATCCCAGTACAAACATTACAAATGGTTGTGAGCTACCACGCACTTGCTGGAATTGAACTCAGGTCCTCTGGAAGAGCAGTCAGTGCTGTTAACCATTGAGCCATCTCCAGCCTTGCTTACTCTCTCTTTCTGCTGCCTGCTGATTGGATGTAGACCTCTGCTCCTTTCCAGTCTGCCTTTATGCTGCTATATTTCATACCATGTTGAAAACAGACTAAACCTCTGAATCTGTAACCCAGTCCTGATGGTTTTTTTTTGTTGTTGTTGTTGTTGTTGGTAAGAGTTGGCATGGTCAAAGTGTTTCTTCACTGCAAAAGAAACCTTAATTAAGGTACAATCCTTCTGGATGTTCTTTCACTGTAGAGGAGTGTCGAGATTTCTTACACATTTTTTTGTTTTCGTATTTATAAAAAAAAATTATGGAGAATGTTAACCTTCCTCCTGTGTTGAAATGTTTTGCTAATCTTATCACCATGGCATACAAAAAGTATAAGATACTGTAGGACAGCTTTTCATGTTCTTTTTTGACATTCTTGAGACCCTTTGAACCTGTAAATGAAATATGAAGCTTCCAGAAGGTAAGCTATCTGGGAGCCAAATGATGAAATTACAGTGTGAGTTAATTATGCCATACTTCCAGCGTCAGATGCCCAATTGAAACCCTCTCTTTGTATAAAGTATCTCAAGTGCCTATTTTTCCTTTTTCAACGAATGATCCATCATGTAAACATAAACCAGAGAAATGTTGCTCAAACTCTCCTCAAGTATCAGAATAAAGCATTCATATATTCATATTCAGGATATTCTTATCTGGGAGCTTGCATTCAACGTTTCTATATGCTCTTTCATGGCATCACTCCCAGGTGTGTGTGTGTGTGTGTGTGTGTGTGTGTGTGTGTGTTGGAGGTGTAAGTGTGCTAGTGTGCCCACCAGTGTGCAGGAGTGTGGTTGTCAGAAAAGGATGTTAGAATCCATCACTATTGCTCTCAGCCTGAGTTCCCTCATGGCTGAATCTCCCACTGAATCTGCTAGACTGGTGCCTAGCAAGCCCCATCAGTCTTTCTGTCAGTGGCAGGTGCAGTGCTGGAGTTACAGATTCAAGCAGCCATTCCAACCTTTTATGTAGATGCTGAGGTTCTTAAGGCAGGTCCTCCCTCTTGCTCAGCCAACACTATTATATGGTGAGCCATCACACCAATGCTGGGACTTTCTTTCATTTGATCAGTCTTTGGGGATCTTTGTCTTCTTCCAACCTACAGGTCAATCAAGGTACCCCGAGGGATTAAAAGAAACATTATGAGTTGTAAATGAAACCAAGCATCACACAGTGGGAAGAGCACTTGCTTTAGGTGACATGGTGGTGTTTTGCGGAGTGAGCCTAGCCTTTAGATTCAGAGCCTTCTCTCTAGCCCTTCGAGTGACATTACTTGTGGGGCTTAGGTGTTCTAATTCTGAGGAAAAAAATTGTTTTTCTCTTTGCTTATGAGTTGATGCTTTTGTAAATAAAAAAAACCTCATCACTAATTAGTAAATTACCAATTTACTAGTGCAACACTATTATTAGCTTATTATGTTATTACCAAATTATCAAGAACTATGCATTTAACTATGCAACAGTTTATATGCATCTTTGCAGGGATTTGTATAACTCTCTTATTCATATCATACATCAAGTCTTAGCTTGATTCTGTTTAAGTTTGGATTTATGCCCATATTACATATCATGGTTTGACTATGAAATTGTATTGTGACACATGTACTCAAACACTTGGTCGTCAGCTGGTGGCACTATTTTTGGAGATTGGGGAATGGCATTCAGCCCAAGGATCTTTGCTGGAGGAAGTGGGTTCCCTGGTGTTGATTGACATCACAGTTCTATTTCTTATTTCTGCTTCATGACTTGCATGACCAGCCACCTCATCCTTTTGCCCCCCCATGCTTCTCTTGTTACAAGGTACTGAATTCCCTTGAAATGTTCATTTAAATATATATATATATATAATTTTCCTTTAAGTTGATTCTTTCAAGGCATTTGGTCATGGCAACAGTGAAATAACATTTTTTTAGATTATTTATTTTATGTGAGTACACTGTAGCTGTCTTCAGACACACCAGAAGAGGGCATCAGATCTCATTACAGATGGCCATGAGCCATGAGGTGGTTGCTCGGACTTGAACTCAGGACCTCTGGAAGAGCAGTCAGTGCTGTTAACCATTGAGCCATCTCTTGAGCCCAACAGTGAAGTAACTTATTGGACTAGTACATGCTCAGCTTCAAGACCACATCCCTTGTCACCTTTTTAAACCTTTCGGGTTTTTAGTCTAAAGAAAGCATTGTGATTTAAATTGGTAAGAACGCCAAGGCCAAGGATTGACTGTATTGAAATGGGAGCTGAAGGGGTTTGCAACCCCATAGGAAGAACAACAATATCAACCAGCCAGACCCCCCAGAGCTCCCAGGGACCAAGCTATCAACCATGGAGTACACATGGCTCCGGCTGCATATGTAGCAGAGGATGGCCTTGTAGGACATGGGAGGAGAGGTTCTTGGTCCTATGAAGGTTCATAGATACCCCAGTGTAGGAGAATCGAGGGCTGGGAGGCAGGAATGGGTGGGTGGGTGGAGGAGCACCATCATAGAAGCAGGGCGAGCAGGGATGGGATAGGGGGTCTCTGGGAGTGGGGGGAACTGGGAAAGAGGATAACATTTGAAATGTAAGTAAAGAAAATATCCAATAAAAAAAGAAAAGAAATTTGCTAGTCATTTTTACCATTCTGGCTCTAGAATTCCAGGAGCCTCCCTCCCTCCCTCTCTCCCTCTCTCCCTCCTTCCCTCCCTCTCTTCCTTCTGTCCTTCCTTTTTTCTTTCCCTTCTTTTCTTTCTTCTTGCCTTCCTTCCTTCTTCCTTCCCCTCCCTCCCTTTCTCCCTTTCTTCCTTCTTCCTTCCTTCCTTCTCTTCTTCCAATAATTCTTATGTTAACATACTCCAGTTTCACCAACTTACATTTGAGAATACATACATTTGCTCAAATGTGAAATGGTTATATTGTAGCATTTTAATTAAACCAGGATTATGTGAATTTAAATGGGCAGAACGATGTGAAGAAATGTTGATATCAGCTCTACATTTTATTCAATATAAATGCTTTCTTTTGAAAACATTGTATTAATGTTTTTGAGAGTTTCATACACTCTTCTATATTTATCTTACACCTTCCTCTTCCCTTATCCCTGTAAGCCATCTTAGGGATGGCCTACAACTCCGTGTCAACTTCATGTCAGCTTTATTCTCTCTCTCTCTCTCTCTCTCTCTCTCTCTCTCTCTCTCTCTCTCTCTCTCTCTCTCTCTCTCTCTCTCTCTCTCTCTCTCTCTCTCTCTCTCTCTCTCTCCCTCCCTCCCTCCCTCCGTCTCTCTCTCTCTCTCTCTCTCTCTCTCTCTCTCTCTCTCTCTCTCTTTCTCACACACACACACACACACACACTCACACACACTCACACACTTATGTGAATACAACCTGCTGAGTCCATTTTTTTTCTGTTCATATGAATATACATGTTTATCGCTAACCACTTGGGAATGGCCAAGACACCTGTCCCTGGAGAAGACTGATTCGAAGTCTCTTAGAGGCCATGAATTGTCTATACCTCTTCAAGTAAGGTCGGGCCTTGTGATATTTCTCCCATCCACATTAGCATGCTAACTGGTGTTGTCATATTTACTTTCTTGAGAAGAAATTATGTCACCTGCTTTATGTAGCCGAGAGTGGCTTTGAACCTTTGATTTGTCTATCTTAGCCTCAGGTATGCTGGGATTCCAGTCTTGTTTCACCACTACCAGCTCCTGTCATGCTAGCAATCAACCTCAATTTAACTACAGCCCCAGTTAACCCACCTGTTTATGGCCAATAACTAGGCTTTTGAAGGAGGACATTTACTTAGTCGTGGCACAAACGTCCATAGTTCGGCATTGCATGGAGGTGACGCTGTTCCAGGAGGAGGCGTCAAAATGCAAAGTTTTGCCTGCTAGTCATTCCTCTGCTCCTAAATTGTCCAGGGTCAAAGCTGTCTCTCCAGCCACGACAGCCACATCCAGGCACCAAGAAGGGAAGGGTGGACAATGGGAGAGAGGCAATACAGTGTGTGCCAGTTTGCCTTAAGGAAGATTTCATTTTTAAAATATTTAATGATTCCATTTTATTTTTATGTGTATTGGTGTTTTGCCTCCATGTATGTCTGTGTGAGTGTGTGGCATCCCCTGGAACTGTGTGAGTGTGTGGCATCCCCCCATCTGTGAGTGTGTACAGATGGTTGTGAGCTGCCATGAGAGTGCTGGGCATTGAACTAGGGTTCTCTGGAAGAGCAGCCAGTACTCTTAATCTCTGAGCCATCTTCCCATCCCTTTAAGGAATATTTTTGTGTCATGTGATAAACTTTTTTACTTCTAACTTCTGATGTGAAAAAACTGCATCACACACTGGGTGGGGACAACACAGCTTTCAGTTTCATAAATATTTTGGTTTTTAACCTGGACTCAACTGTTTTTAAAGTCTCTTTACTATGATTACAATACAGTGTCTTTATTTCTAGTAACCCAATAGTATCAACTAATTACCTATCAATACTTCATTCTGGAAGTAAAGTTAATGTTAAATATTTTAACTCCTTTAATACTGTCTTCAATATTTCTTTTTGTATTTTGGTGTGTGTGTGTGTGTGTGTGTGTGTGTGTGTGTGTTGTCAGAGGCTGGAATCAAACTTGAAAGATGTTATATGCTAAGTGTGTAATCTCCCAACAAGCTTGCTTTATATTTTTATTTTTAAGTTTTTATTGGTTATTTTGTTTATTTACATTTCAAATGTTATCACTCTTCTTGGTTTCCTCTGAGAGATTCCCCATCCCACCCTCTCCCCCTGCCTCCACTGCCTCTACAAGGGTACTTCCCCATCCACCTGCCCACTCTTGCCCCACTGCTCTTGATTCCCCTATGCTGGGGCATCAAGCCTTCACAGGACTAAGGGCCTACCCTCCCTTTGATGCAAGACAAGGCAATCCTCTTCTATATATGCAGCTGGAGCCATGGGTCCCTCCATGTGTATTCTTTGGTTGGTGGTTTAGTCCCTGGGAGCTCTGGGGGTGGGGGTTGGTAGATATTGTTGTTCTTCCTATGGGGTTGCAAATCCCTTCAGTTCCTTCAGTTCTTTCCCTAACTCTTCCAGTAGGGTCCCTGTGCTCAGTTCCTATCAGTAACGCACTGGCAGAGCCTCTCAGGAGACAGCCATACCAGGTGCTTGTCAGCGGGCACTTCTTGACATCAGCAATAGTGTCTGGGTTTGCTGCATATGGCATGGATCCCCAGGTGGGGCAGCCTCTGGATGGCCTTTCTTTCAGTCTCTGCTCAACTCTATGTCCCTCTATTTCATTTAGACAGGAACAATTTTGGGTTAAACTTTTGAGAAGGGTGGGTGGCCCCATCCCTCAACTGGGGGCCATGCCTAACCTCTGGATATGGTCTCTACAGGTTCTCACTCTCCCCTTTGTTGGGTATTTCAGCTAATGTCATCCCTGTTGGGTCGTGGGAGCCTCTTGCTTTTATGGAGTCTGGGACTTTCTGTTGGCTACCCCCAGTTAGCGCCCCTCACAAAACAACCAACCAACATCCAAATATAGTTACTTCAAATTTTCAGATCAGAAAATGAAGGTTCAAATAAATTAAACAACTTTTCCAAGTTTTCCTAGAGCTTATAATGGCAGAAATATGATTTCAGCCATTCTATGATCAAAGGGCCCACATTTGTTTCTCTAATTCCCACAGGTGAGTGGTTTACACAATGTCAACACTAACTGCCAATAGTAGAGATAAGAAGGAAAAACTAAAATAATAAAAGAGTGAATCAAGGGGGTTGGAGCGATGGCTCAGTGGTTAAAAGCACTGGCTGTTCTTCCAGAGGACCATGTTCAATTCCCAGCACCTACATGGCAGGTTGCCACTCTGTAACTCAGGTTCCAGAGGATCTGGTACCCTCACACAGACATTCATGAGGAAAAACATCAAATGCACATAAAACACAAATAAAAATATTTTTTAAAAGAGGGAATAAAAACAGAAGGAAAGAGAGATGATAATATGTAAAGATGAAAAGAAGATTATAGATTGAACATGCACTAATCTGTTGACCTCAGTGGTCTTCAATATGGTGGACCTTTGATGCCAAGGGGACCTTATGAAATGTCTGAAGCATGGGACACTGTAATCAAACATGGAATCTCATATTTTCAGCTGTCACAATGAGTAAGAAGCCATGGGGTACAGGCAAGTAGAAGCCTGGAGTGTTGATAAGGTTCAAATGATTTATAAAAGCGCCATCCTCACAAAGACTCATCAGCATGTGAACAGTGCTGAGTGTGGGAAACGCTGATCCAGCCTTCCCTGGCCATCACTAGTTACTAAGAGGAGGCCTTCTGAGTAATTCCCTAACCATCTAAGGCAGTGGTTCTCAACCTTCCGAACACTAAGATCCTTCAACACAATTCCTCACATGGTGATGACCTGCACTAGAAAATTATAGTTTTGAAATTTCTACTTCATAACTGTTATAAATTATGTTTTCCAATATCTGTGTTACCTAATATTCCCAGATGACTTCTGTGAAAGTCATTTGTTCCCCCAAAAGGGATCTTGACCTACAGATTGAGTACCTCTGATACAGGATCTTATTTTTTTTAATTTTTTTCTTTTTTCTTTCTTTCTTTTTTTTTTTTTTTACAGGATTTTATTTCATTGTAATTCTCAAATCATGAGCACACAAGACCAGGAGAGAAGGCTTAGTACTATTAATATCATCTTTACTCTAAAATTCTATAATACCTGAGAGAAAAATTGAAAAACTATAGTTATTGAATATAAATTATGACTCAACTAACTTCAGCCAACTCTTATGAAACAGAACAGGGATGGTACGCATGTCTAACCTTTCTGTGTGAGGCTTTCAGAAACCTAGCACCAAAAGGCAGGTCTAAGGCTGGAGAGTTAGTTCAGTGGTTAAGAGTGCTGACTGTTGAAGAGGACCTGAGTTCAGGTTCCAGCACCCTCACCATGGATCACAGCTGTCTGTAACGCTAGTCTTAGGGGATCTGAAGCCCTTCTCTGATTTTCTAGGGCACAAGTAGAATACATACATACATTCACTTATATACATTAAAAATCAGTGAAATAAAATACTCCAAACACTGCAGACATGTAAACAAGCATCACACCAGGACCATGGTTTTACAGAGAAGGGAGTTAGGTCATAGAATGGAATGATCAAGGTTACTTAGTGACTGGGATTGAACAAAAGCCCTGTTCTTCAACCTTCTAAGTTTTACTCCTAAATTTTTTTTTATCAACTGTCATCATCAGGAATGATTTGGATATATTTCTTTTTAATTTCTGAGGCCTATCAGTTGCAATCACACAGACACAAATACATATCCTGATATACAGATATTAAATTTATTGGGTCAAGATGGCCATAATAAAGGCCGGTGACTTCAGTTCCAGCATTGAAGTGAGAAGAGCGCGTAAGTACAGTTGTTTGAGACCAGCTTGGGAAATGTAGTGTGACCTCATATTGAGTTGTTTTTTAGTCCCATAAGCCCTCTTCCCTCCCTCTGTTCCCCAGTCAACCCCCTCCTGCTTCCCTGTCCTGGTATTCCCCTACACTGCTGCTTCGAGCCTGTCCATGACCAGGGGCCTCTCCTTCCTTCTTCATGGACATCATTTGATATGTGAATTGTCTCTTGGTTATTCCGAGCTTCTGGGCTAATATCCACTTATCAGTGAGTGCATATCATATATGTTCTTTTGTGACTGGGTCACCTCACTCAGGATGACATTCTTCAGTTCCACCCACTTGCCTAAGAATTCCATGAATTCATTGTTTATAATAGCTGAGTAGTATTCCATAGTGTAAATACACTACATTTTCTGTATCCATTCCTCTGTTGAGAGACACCTGGGTTCTTTCCAGCCTCTGGCTATTATAAATAAGGCTGCTATGAACATAGTGGAGCATGTGTCCTTATTACATGCTGGGGAATCCTCTGGGTATATGCCCAGGAGTGGTATAATGGGGTCCTCTGGTAGTATCATGCCCAGTTTTCTGAGGAACTTGCCAGACTGATTTCCAGAGTGGTTGTACCAGCTTGCATTCCCACCAGCAGTGGAAGCGTGTTCCTCTTTCCCCACAACCTCGCCAGCACCTGCTGTCTCCTGAGTTTTTGATCTTAGCCATTCTGACTAGTGTGAGGTGAAATCTCAGGGTTGTTTTGATTTGCATTTCCCTGATGACTAAGGATGTTGAACATTTCTTTAGGTGCTTCTCAGCCATTTGATATTCCTCAGGTGAGAATTCTTTGTTTAGCTCTGTACCCCATTTTTAATAGGGTTATTTGGCTCTCCGGAGTCTAACTTCTCGATTTCTTTGTATGTATTGGATATTAGCCTTCTGTCAGATGTATGGTCGGTGAAGATCTTTTCCCAATTTGTTCGTTGCCGTTTTGTCCTATTGACTGTGTCCTTTGTCTTGCAGAAACTTTGTAATTTTATGAGGTCCCATTTGTCAATTCTTGATCTTAGAGCATAAGCTATTGGTGTTCTGTTCAGGAACTTTTCCCCTGTGCCCATGTACTCAAGGCTGTTCCCCAGTTTCTTTTCTATTAGTTCCAGTGTGTCTGGTTTTATGTGGAGGTCCTTGATCCACTTGGACTTGAGCTTATTACAAGGTGATAAGAGTGGGTCAATTCTCATTCTTCTGCATGTTGACCTCCAGTTGAATCAGCACCATTTGTTGAAAAGGCTATCATTTTTCTACTGGATTGTTATAGTTCTTTTGTCAAAGATCAGGTGACCATAGGTGTGTGGGTCCATTTCTGGGTCTTCAATTCTATTCCATTGATCTACCTAACTGTCACTGTACCAATACCATGCAGATTTTAATGCTTTTGCTCTGTAGTACTGCTTGAGGTCCAGGATAGTGATTCCCCCAGAAGTTCTTTTAACGTTTTGTAATTGGGGCTGGAGATGTGGTTCAATGGCAGAGTGCTTATATAGCATGTGTTGAATTTGCACTCTACTTCAGGGCAAAATAAAATTTTATTTTACCCTCAAAGAATTAACAAGGCTTCCCCTTTCTTTGAATACAAAAAAAAAACCATGGTATCAAATGGTAGCTAGGAGTATGTTTTAATGAACTGTCTTGCAATTGTTAGTTTGTGTGGTTTTAAAAATGATTTATTTTTATTTTATATGCCTTGTTATTTTACCTGCATGTATGACATACATGGGCAGATCCCCTGGAACTGGAGTTATAGACAGTTATGAGCCACCATGTGGGTGCTATGGATTGATCACTTCGGAATAGCAGCCGGTGCTCTTAATCACTGAGCCATCGCTCCAGTCCTAGTTTGTCAGTTTTTATAAAATCAACACTCTAAATTTTGTTTCCTTTTATTTAATAAATTTTCTAAATATATCTAACTTTCTCATCAGTCTAACTAAGAAATAAGGAGAGTGAGCTCTCAGCCATTAAAGTCAGATACATGAATGAATTGTACACCAACACGTTTATTAAATGTCCACTATGCATATTAAGCATTGTCTGTCATGGCAGGGATGGCTGACACTTATTTCCTGTGCCAGGCAGTGGTTAAGTGTATGTGTTCCCTTAACTCATCCTTTGTACTAGCACACTGAGACTTGGAGAGGAGACTAATAAAAGCATATCCCTTCATTGTTGGAAGCATTTATTAATCAGAGAAGATGAATATAGGAACGAAACCTAGCTGCACATGGTAGTACCAGATCTAATCCCTAATCCTCTAACAGAGGAAAAGGGAAACTGCTAGTACTCATTAGAGTGTGTTCCCAGGATGGCAGTGTAACCAACACTTCCCAAAGCACATATCCAGGGCACATGGACCTGGAGAAGGGAGGCTGGGATGGAAAGGTTCAGGCTCTCTGGGAAGAGTTGGATAGGTTGATTCACCAAACTCTCCACTGCTCCCAGGCTAATGCATTCAACAAAGCAGTAGGTAGTTAGAAGGCAGAGCTCTCCAGAGTTGACACAGCAGTCTTTGGAGTTTTTGGTCCTTCTCACATGTGCTTCTCTTTCCGTGTGTGTGTGTGTGTGTGTGTGTGTGTGTGTGTGTGTGTGTGTGATTGTGTTCCCAGTCTCTGTGATGGAGTGGGTGTGATTGAGTGGGATTCCCTGGAGTACCTCTGAATGCCACCGCCTGCTCCAGTGGTGTTTCAGGCGACCTGCTTTGGGCCCCCACCTTAAAAGCACACCTGCTTGGGGCCAGCTGCATCCCTCTCTGCCTCAGCAGCTGTTTTTAGAAGTATGTGTGAGAGATCACTTTAAGAAGAAAGTAGATTTAAAAGTGAAAACAAAACAAAACAAAGCAAGCAAACAAAGCAAGAGAAAACACGAGGAGAAGCAGAAGACAAAATTGGATGTGGGCTGCTGAGAGTTTCAAGAAACACCCTCGCAGCTGTGACAGAGAAATCTCTATAATGTTATTACAATGCACGTTTGACTAATGAATGCTTTTCTGTAGTTATAACTGCAAAGCCCTAAAAGTAATTAAATGAGTCAAGGTGAAATGAATGTAACTTGACTCACCTGAAGCCTTTGTATGTAAAGACTTTGTACTGTGGTTGTGGAAATAAATGAGACTTTTCCTCTCAGGGTAGCTCTATGGACTGAGCCTGTAACACTAATGCATACCGAGTAGACATTTTTTTTCTCTTCTGTCCACCAATGACCTCATTCTCTATGGGGTTAAAACTTGAAAAAAGAAAACAGCAAACAGCAGTAGTAAATTTTTTTCTTGTTGCTGTGACAAAATATCAAACAAAAGAAACTTACGAAAGGGAGAGTTTACGTTGGTTCATTGAACACGAGGCAGATTCCCTCTTAGCCACAATAAGGAAGCAGAAAAAGATGAAGAGTATTGCTAAGCTCAGTTTTTTCTTTTAAGTGTGTCTCTGACTCCAGCAAATGGGATGAGTCTTCCTTCCTCAGTTCAACCTCTGAAAATACAAACAGGGCCAGAAATATGTATTCTTCTCAGGAATTCCAATCCAAGTCACCTTGACTGTGAAAAGCAATCAACATACAAATGATTATTCTTATAAATGTTTAGAAATATGTATAGGAAGAAGGATTAATTTGCTTACTAACATGGTCAAATATTTTGGTGCATATGTGTAACTCAAAAATTATGTACAGAGGTGCTGGAAATCTAGCTATGGCATCACTTTAGATTTAACATTGCACTAACATGAAAATAATATTTTAGAGGAATCAGCATAAAACTGTAATAACTGCTTTTAGGGATATATATATATATATATAATTGAATTTAAACATGAAAGAACCCTATTCTTGCCATTCTTTCTGTGTGTGTATGTATGTGTCTGGTGTGTTAGAAACTGATCTGGGGCATAGTACATGAGCATTCTCCAGTCCTCAGTCTGTTGTTCTTGAAGTAGGCTCTTGCTATGAGCTCAGTCTGGCCTTCAACTCATGAGACTGTTGCCTTTACCTCCAGAGTGCCTGGAAATACAGACATATACACCACTGTAACAGGCTTCTTATCATTAAGTTTATTTTGCATCATTATTATCATTTGCAAGTAGAGAAATGAGAAGAGAGATGTGATAAGAGACCTGCAAAGTAAGGGAAGGATATTACCAGCTGGATCACCTGAGGGTAGCCTACTTGCTTGACCTACATGGTGAGAGTATGCCATAAAAACAAAGGAAGGGACTTTTTTTACTCTTGTCTTTCCCAATTTCAGGTGGCCATAGAGGTCTATAACCAGCAAACTATAGATCTGAGACTTCTGGAAGTATGTTCAGTGGGAGTGTATTCAGCTAGATGCATCTCAGCCAAAGGAGGCATGTCTTTTTCCTTACCCACGCCCATTTTCTGTTCTCTGCATGGTGTGTATCATGCAGCCATCTTTGACCCTGTTTTAACCCTTACACCCTGTACTAATCCTCAGATCTCTGAAGGGGAACTGGAGGGCAGAGTGATTTTACACCGCTGATGACTGCTTTCACTATATCAACTCTCAAATATCCTTGGATTTCTCTTACACAATAGAACTTTTTTTCTCATATAAAACATTGATATTTTGAGTTTTCAGTTAAATCTTCCCCTAAGTGAGGGACAACACTACCTTGAGAGCTGTAATAACATAGTTTCTCCACACACTTACTACATCAATATGAACAGTCTTTCAACTTGGCTCTCCTGATGCCAAAAATTACATAATAGACATAGGTTTACTGAGAGGGGAAAGTTAAATTAAAGGTGTTGCTTCCTTTGTAAGTTCTCCAGGACAGGAAGTGACAGGGGGTCCAGAGGGCTAATGGTAAGACATTTATTCAGGTACACAGGGGTATGTGGAGTTCTCCTCTTTCTTCAAAGACATTAGCAATTACGTAGGCCTGGCAAGGGGAGGCTGCTAGGGTTTTGAAGAGATGAACTATGACAGCACATGTTCGTTCTGAAATATATAGGAAGCTGGCATCCGGTGTTGGCTCCATTTTAACCCTGTCAGCAGCTCTGCTCCAGCTGGAGACCTCTACTGACAGCTGTGACATCAAACCAGTCTGTGAGTCTGTTTTTCCATGTCCTTTACTTATCTGATTATTGCCCCCATCCCTTATTAAACAGTTCTCATCGCTGTATCACTGCTATTGAGACTCATCCCTAGGCTTTTCTTACTCTGTCGTGATTTTTCTCCTGCAGTAGTGCAGATTAATCCGAAGACATTCCACGACTGAGCTTGGCATTCCAACTTGGTTCACTCATATATTTATTTAAAAATTCATTTCATATGTACACATGCGTGCCTGGGTGTCCGTGGGTGCACCCTGTGCATCAGTAACCGTGGATGACAGAACAGGATGTTGGCTCTCCTAGAACTGGACTTGCAAGTAGTTGTGAGTCACCTGATGTAGGTGAATGGAACCAAACAAAAATCTTTTGCAAAACAGTATATTCTTCACTACTGAGCCATCTCTTTAATGTCTGTCTGTCTGTCTGTCTGTCTGTCTGTCTGTCTATCTATCTGTCTGCCTGTCTGTCTGTCTATCTATCCATCCATCCACCCACCCACCTATCAGTTATCTATCTATCTATCTATCTATCTATCTATCTATCTATCTATCTATCTATCTATCATCCTGAATGTTGACCGGAAGGTCCCAATGATTACTAGGCAAATTGACTTCCACCAAGCTGTATCCTTAGCTCTTTTCATATTTTTTTTGAAACCAGACTATTTTTGTTCTCCTTCTGTAGCCCAAGCAGGCCTTCAATTTGATGGTGTTGTCTCACGAGATGGGATTACAGGCCTGAGCCACCCAGCCTGGCTACTCTCTCTAATCTTGACATTACTTCACTTTCTCCATGAATTGTTCCCTGGTTAGACATGGGACACTCATGGATTTCTCTGGCCATATCTGGAGTAAACCACACTTGATTAGGAGCTGCATGCTTTACAGCATGGCCATCTTCTGCATGATTAAATCATTCTTGAGGATTATCTATCCCTCAGCACACACCCAAACTGGGTCTTGATTTTGGGTACATCATTTTCTGTGTCCATGATATTTTATTACATATCAAAACACTTGGAATTAGGTAGATAAAGGCACACAGACATTGTAAAATGGGAAGCTGATGAAATAGATAACAGAGAATATGTTGGAAAGTGAGGAGTAGAATCTAAGTCTTGTTTCCTTTATCTTCCTTCTGTTTGGTAGTATGGCTGCAATGGATGCTCGGTGTAGATAGGCACATTCAAAATATTAAATAAAAATTATATATGTAATATATACATAATATTATATATTTAAAGATTTTATTTTAAACTACATGTACGTATGTATGGATAGGTGCTATAAGTGCAGATTCCCATGGGAGAGGGCATCTTATCCTCTAGAGCTGGAGTTAGAGATGACTGGGAGTCATCTGGCATGGTGTTGAGAACAAAACTCAGATCAACTGCAAGAGCAGCAGAGCTCTTAACACACATATAATATTATATAGTTATATAATATATATGTGTATATGTATATATATATGGAGAGAGAGACAGATGTCTGTGTACCGCGTGCATGCTTTATTTCTGAAGAGGCCAGTAGAGGGCAGCAGAGGCCCTGGAACTGGACTCACTGATGGTTTTGAGCTGCCAAGTAGGTGCTGGAAATTGAATCCAGATCTTCTGGAAGTGTAACCAGTGCTCTTCACCACTGAACCATCTGGCCAGTTCCTTCAAGTATTTTCTTTTTAAATTGCCAATATATATCACTGGGGCCTATAAAAGTACATGGGACTCCATTGATTTTCCATTAATATTCACTGATACACTTAGACAACTTTATAGTAGTTTTTGAACCTAGACAAGTAACCTTTTCCTGATGATTAAAGAAGATTCTATATATGAAATTCCCAGTGTCCTTCTATCATGAACATTTCAGAAGGGATTGGGTCCATTTTGTGATGGGAAATATATACCAAAGGTGTTCATAGTGCCTGGGAGACGACTCTGAATTTAAGAGCTCATGCTGCTCTTGCTGATGATCTGAGTTTTGGTCCTCAACACTATGACAGATGTCTCCCAGTCACCTCTAACTCCAGCTGTAGAGGTCAGATGTCCTCTCTCATGGAAATCTGCACTTACCACACCTATCCATGCATATGTTCATGTAGTTCAAAATAAAATCTTTAAAAATATTTTTGCAACACAGAAAAAGGTGTGTGTGTGTGTGTGTGTGTGTGTGTGTGTGTGTGTATGCATTTGTTCACTTAAAATGTATTTGTTCTGTGACCAGTGCACACAATAAACAGCAGTTTTCATTGTGGCATTTTCACGCACACTTTGCCCTTATTTTTCCCCTCCCCTGTTCTTCTTTCTCACCTACCTGATTGTCCTCTTTCTCTTTTTGTAGTCCCTTCTACTTTCATGTCACATGTATTCCATTACTCTCTTTATTTTACCCTTCCCTCCGCCCTTCCTCTTTTCCCCTCTTCATGGTTTCCTTTCTAGTTTAATTACTACCCCCTTCATACACATATACTTACATATAAAAACTGCATCCAAGTGGGAGCATGTCTTTGTGAGTTGCCTTACTTAATAAAATACTTTGCAGAGCTATTCATTTTTTTCTGTAGATTTATGATTGAATGAGATTCTGTTCTATCTATCATCTATCTATCTATCTATCTATCTATCTATCTATCTATCCATACTGTGATGGTTTGTATATGTTTGAGTAGGGAGTGGCACCATTAGGACATGTGTCCCTATTGGAGTAAGTGTGTCACTGTGGGAGTGGGCTTAAAACTCCTTTCCTAGCTCCTTGGAAGTCCTCTGCTAGCAGCCTTCAGGTGAAGATGTAGAACTCTCAGCTCCTCCTGCACCATGCCTGCCTAGACATCTGCCATGTCTTGATGATACTGGACTGAATCTCTGAACCTGTAAGCCAGCCCCAACCATGGTGTTTTTTCATAACAGTAAAACCCTTACTAAGACACACACACAACACACATTTTCATTACCCATTGATATGATGATGGACAACTAGGTTTGTTTCAGTCCCTTGTTCATTTAAATTCTGCTGTAAAAGAATGTGGACATGCAGGTATTTCCATACTAGGATGCAGAGCTGATTTTGGGGGGAATATGCCCATTAGTGATTTAGCTGGGTCATATGGTAGTTCAATTTTTGGTTTTCAAAAGAAACTTTCATGCTGATTCTGACAGTGGTTATCCCAGCTTACGGTCCCACCATTAGTGAAAGGAAGTCTTCTTTCCCAAGTCCTCACCAGCTTTCAGATTATTGGTTTTGGAATAATAGCCATTCTGAATGGATGATTTCTTCATGTTCTTAGTTAGAAGACAGAGTGATCCTTCAAGAAATTAGTTAATAAAGTTGCTATTTTCTTTGCGTAACATAGTATTCATTTTAATAGCCTAAAACACTTCATTTTAAAAAGGAAGACTAACTATCTTGAAAAATAATAAAAAAAGTTCTATAGTGTAACTCTAGTCTTACCTGAATTTGGACATGGTTGATTTAAAAAATTAACAGAGTTTGAGGATCAGATTCTTTGACCTTTGAACTTTCTGCAATCAATTTCCCCATATTAATAATTCATCTTGATTGACAAGTTGTGAAACTCCTATCGGGAGATATTTATAGAGATAAGAATTCAATGTTTTTAGGAAAACAAATTAAGATATCCAATGTAGGTTTATGAGTATCATGGGATTTGACCCAAACTGGTAATCCCCTCAAAGTTTCCAAGATAGAGTCACAAAACTATATTACATCAGAGTTCACAAATGAAGCATATAATAAGATGGCTAACAAGTAGTGTGCAGAAATGACTATTTCCCATACACATGAGGGAACATTGGAAGCAGGGTGAAGCACTGGACTTATAAGAACTGACTGGAGCCCAGCCTAACCTATAGAGGGAATTCAGGACAGCCAGAGCAACACAAGGAAACCCTACCTCAAAATAAAATAAAATAAAATAAAATAAAATAAAATAAAATAAAATAAAATAAAATAAAATAAAATAAAATAAAATAAAATAAAATAAAATAAAATAAAATAAAATAAATAAAATAAAATAAAATAAAATAATAAAATAAAATAGATGGAAGGAAAAATGAATAAAAGGAAGGAGGAAGAAAGGAAGGGGAAAAGGAAGAAAGAAAGAAAGACACTGGCAGGAGAATAACATGGGTTTCTTTGGAAGGGCTGTGTTAAGTGGTTGAGACAGACAGGAGGCCTGAGAGCTAGAAATGGGAGGGTGCATTATGGACAGGGCAGTCCTATGGAGGCGGTTCCTCGATTCTTAACTGAAATTCCCTCTTCCCAGTAATGTTTACATTTGTGCCAATCTGACAAAAAGTACCCAGCACAAAAAGTACCCAGCACAGAGAGGATCGGAGAAGGAGAGAGATAGAGAGGGAGAGGGGAAGGGGAAGGGGAGGGGAAGAGACAAAGGGAGAGGGAGAGACAGAGTAACAGAGAGACACGGAGAGAGAGACATGGAGAGTGACACACACACAGAGCGACACAGATAAATAGAAATGGATGGATGATAGATAGATAGATAGATAGATAGATAGATAGATAGATAGATAACTGTGTGAGGAGCAGGTACAGAAAAGAGGAGTTAGAATAGACAACAAAAATCAAGGAATCAATACAGACCAGTGCAGATCTGGGAATGCAAGCACCCAATCGTGAAAATACCTCAGTCATGAATATGAGTTTAGTACAAATTCTTGGCTTTACCTCCATAAATGCTGATCCAGTTAATATGGTAAATGGGGAATAGGGCCAGGTGTTTTCCATTTAACAAAGCATTCAGCAAGAACCCTGCAAAGTTTAGTGTGCAGGCTTGATCTTCTTTTGGCATGAATACGATCCTCCTGGCATTTAGGGAGTGGTAAACACTGTTTTATCAGAGAAAGAATGAGTGTACACACAATGGGCTACTGTTCAGCAGAAGGAAGGGTGAATGCACCATTTCTAGGGAAATGGATGTTAAATAGAGATGATTTTTTTAAATATAATAAGCCAACCCAGAAAGACAAGTATCAGATTTTTCTCCTCCTATGTGGAATATAGATGTCACAAAAGAGACACATTAAAGTCAATGCAAGGCCAATGGGAGAGGGATAAGAGAGACTAAGAGATGAATATGAGCCAAGCTTTTTCTGTGAATATACAAGAATGTCACAACGAAGTGCATTATTTTGTACGATTTGTGTGTGCTAATAAAAAAGTCCAACACTGAGAAGGCAACCTGGGATTCCTCACATTTTCCGGAGTCGATAATGGCCAAACAGCAGGTTGTGTCAGCAGACAACGCAGTGCGATGGAATGACAGGCATCTGGTGATGAGGTCTGCGGTCTAGCCTTTAAGAGTCTTGGGGTAAGCCTCATGCTCTTCGGCATCACTAGTCTTACGTCTAAAATAAAGGAAGGGGGGAACGGAGAGATGGTCCTGAGTTTCTCCTCTGGAGAGGATTTAAGTTAGGGTTTCTATTGGGAAGAGACACCATGACCGTGGCAACTCTTACAAAGGAAAACATTTCACTAGGCCCGCTTTTCCAGATTCAGAGGTTTCGTCCATTATCAGGTGGGAAGCATGGCCTGAAGCAGGCAGACACGTGCTGGAGATGGAGCTGAGGGCTCTACATCTGAGGCAGCAGGAAGAGAGAGTGACACACTTCCTCCAACAAGGGCACGCCTACACTAACAAGACCACACTTCCTAATAGTGCTCCTCTCTGTGGGCTTTTGGGTGCTATTTTCATCGAAACCACCACAAGATCTATGCAGGAAGATTTCCTGGTAGCTCAAAGGAGCCAGTTCCTGCTTCCAGAAACTCAGTAAATACGAAATGTCTACAACCACCAGTTGTTTAGTAACACAATACTGATACCGATGGTATTTTTTTTTTGCAGCACCTGTCAGGTCTCATAATTTGTCTTCCCACTCCTGAAGTGCTCATCCAGACCCAGTCAGATATGCTTCTTTCCTATCTCTTTGTGACAAGCAAAATCAGGTTTAGAGAGGACAGGGGACAGCTCACAGGGTTTAGGGGGGGAAGAGCTAAAGCTCACAGCTCTAGCCTTGACCCATGAGTCCATGTTTATTTACAACCTCTGGAGTGTGCCTTACTCTCTGTGGTGAGCTCACCACAGTGCTTCTCTCGGGCAGCGCTGTGCACCATGCATAGTGTGAACACCTTTGCTCTAGCAGCACAGTTCTCGTTAAAGCTGAGGTATGGATAGGGAACTAATTAAAACATGAACTCCATCGTCATGTCTAGCCCAGTGTCTGAGAGGACAATGCCGTGCCAGAGTTAGAGCACTCTTTGCCTCTCCTCTCCTCTTCTCTTCTCCCGTCTGCCCCCATTCCCTCTCCTCTCCTCCTCTACCTAAATTTCCTTCTACTCTATTTTATTTATGATCTATTTATTATACAGTGATCAAAAAGTATATTTGGAGGATTCAGAGATGGCTCGCCATTTAAGAACACTTACTGTTCTTGCAGAGGATATAAGTTCCGATCCCACCAGGTTGGATGATTTATAATAGCCTGTCATTTCAGTTCCAGGGGTTTTGGCATCTCTAGACACCTACACGCACAGGACTAACAAACTATCTCTCTGACTCTCTCTCTTGCTCCCTCTTTCTCTGTGTGCCTCTGTCTCTGTTTCTGTCTCTTTCTCTCACACACAGGCACACAAAGAGAGACACACACACTCACGCATGCATGCACGCTAATTTAAAACCCTTTTTAAAGTGTTGACTTCGGGTATTGAGAATTGAAGATTTTCTACAATTTTGACCTACACCCCGGGCCCTGTCTATAGGTTTGTCTGCCACCCACCCTATTATGATATATCTTAGGTGATACATGGCTGGGGGGGGCGTGGTGGTAATATCTAGCTGTTGAATTATAATAAGAAAGTGCAGCCATTTCTTCCACTTCAGCAATCTGCGTTAAAAGTGAGCATTCACCTCATCTTCCAGCAGAGGGCAGTATAATACGCTCTGTGACTTAAACAGGCACAGGGAACTGATAAAGCTATTGAGAAGGCAATCACTATTTCCATTTCTGTTTGAACACAGAAACTTGAGAGTTTCTCGTGGGGGAAAAAGGCTTAAGGAAAAGAAGTAAGTTACATTTATTGTCGTTATGAATTAGAACAGAAATTATTTTTTCATGTTTACTTTTATTTTTTTAATGTGCTTTGGTGTTTCACCTGCGTACGTGTCTGTGTGAGGGTGTCAGATCCCCTGAAACAGGAGTTAGAGAGAGCTGTGAGCTGCCATCTGGGTGCTGTAAATTGAACCCAGATCCTCTGGAAGAGCAGCCAGTGCTCTTAACTGCTGAGCTATCTTTGAAGCTCAGAAATTATTTTTAATTATCACCTTATTCCCTTTTTCGTACTTAGTGTGTCATACCCTAAAACTTGTGATTACTTTCTGCATTTAAATACTATATGAGCTGCACTCCTTTGTGGAATGTGTTTCAGGGAATATAAATATTCTTCTAAATGTATATATAGACTTATTTAGTAAATTTATACCTTCGCATTACTAAAAACTGCAGTAGCCTCCCCAAACCTTCCTCTTACAATTAATTCATTTTATTTGAGATTGAAGAAACATTTAAAATGAAAATCAAAAGACTACCTTGATGGAATTCTTTCTCCAAACTCTAATACCTGGATACTATGTTCCTAACTTGTTTGCTGCCCATGCAAACCTAAACGCATAAAAGATTTATAGAATTCTCTCTTAGCCCCACCCACCTTTAACCCCATCACCTGTTTGGTCATGGTTGCTCTCAGTCCATCCCATGTACACCTCTCTGTCCATAAAGACTCACAAGCTGATCCTGCTTCTCTTTACCAAGCTTTAACGAACTCCGGGAGAGTGCCAGCACGGGAATTGGTGGATTATATCAAATTGCTTGTGACTCAGTGGCTTCTCAGCCACAGTAAGGGGGGAGGCTGAAGCTGGAATTGGAGGAAGCAGTGAATGGAAGAACAATGGTCCAGAGGGAATTTAGGAAAGGTTTCCTGGGCAAAGACTTTTGGGTGGCTTTGCTGAAGGGGCCCTTGAGCCAACATCACTACCGCTACTTTTGTCTGACTAAGAGGTGAGTTAGAACTCCTCCCCTGGGGACCCCTCACTCCATGCAATGGTTGGCTGCAAGCATCGGACTCTATTTGTAAGGCTCTGTGAGGGCCTCTCAGGAAACAGGTATATCAGACTCCTGTCAGCAAGCCCTTCTTAGCATCCACAATAGTGTTGGAGTTTGGTGACTGTATCTGAGATGAATCCCCAGGTGGGACAGTGTCTTGATGGCCTTTCCTTCAGCCTCTGCCCTATACTTTATCCCCATATTTACTCCCATCAGCATTTTGTTCCCCTTTCCAAGAAAAACCAAAGCACCCACACTTTGGTCTTCCTTCTTCTTGAGCTTTATGTGGTCTGTGAATTGTATTTTGGGTATTCAGAGCTTTTGAGCTAATATCCACTTATCAGTGAGTGCATTCTTTTGTGATTGGGACCCCAAAGGAAGAATAACACTATCAACTAACCAGACCCCCCAGATCTCCCAGGGACTAAGACACCAACCAAGAAGTACACATTGGCTCCAGCTGCATATGTAGCAGAGGATGGCCATGTCAGACATCAATGGGAGGAGAGGTCCTTGGTCCTATGAAGGTTTGATAGATGCCCCAGTGTAGGGGAATCGAGGGCAGGGAGGTAGGAGTGGGTGGGTGGGTGGAGGAACACCCTCATAGAAGCAGGGGGAGGAAGGGTAGAAGTGGGGGTTTCTGGGAGACGGGGAAACCAGGTAAGGGGATAACATTTGAAATGTAAATTAAAAAAAAAAAAAGAGGTGAGCTCTTGTCCATCCAGGACTCTCTCTAACTATAACGGCTTTGAATAACCTGAGTTGAATGGGTATCTGACTGAGTAGCTCACCATAACAAATGCCATAATATGCCACTGAAGTTTTGGCTATTCCAAGAGTTGTAAAAGTGGAGAAGACTGTTCTCAGGACTTTTCATTCTGCTAGGACTCCAAAGTAAGGGAGAAACCTTTTGAAGAATAACATTTCTGGGCATAGTGGCACACACCTTTAATCTCTGCTCTCGGGAGTTAGAGGCAAGCAGATCTCTGTGAGTTCAAGGCCAGCTTGGTATAGGTAGTGAGTTCCAGGCCAGACAAGGCTACATAGTGAGACTCTGTCTCAAAAAAAAATGCAGAAAAATTTATAATACAACATTTATAATCCAACAACTTTATTATTTGGCCAATATTTATGAATATTCGAATCCATGTTCCACCATCACAGAAATAAAGAGTCACTAAAATGTAAAAAGTAATACTTTTCAAAGAAAGGTGCAGGGGAAGGTGGTTATTGTAAGAATAGAGAGCGGAAGGAAGGAGGTGCAGGCATTTGAGGCAGGACCAATAACAGCCAAATGTATACGAAACCGCCATAATGAAACCCATTGCGTTGGGCACTAACTTTAGAAAGAAGCACAGACAATTTCAGGGAGTGAGCTTTGTTATGGACTAACAGAACAGCAGCGTTCAGCAGAACTAGAAGACTGTAGTTGGAAGCCGATCTTGATTTGAGCTGTGCTTGCAGTCTGATAGGGATACCAAGGGAACCCTATTGAAGGCTGCAAATGTAAGATGGGCTGAAGTTTTTCAGAAATGTCTACCCTGGATTTGGATCCATTCTCACCTTGAGTCAAGAGTCCTCCTCCCCCCTTTGCAGGGGGCCACGCCCCTTAGCATCCTTTATGACATTGGTAGAGGTAAATTAATTCTCTCAACAACTCTTGTCTGTTTGTTTGTTTGTTTGTTAAGGAAAACACTTTGCAGTCCGGGTCCTTTATTTGTGACTGTAAGTTTGGCCATGAATCTGTATGGAATGGGCTCCAGCAGCTCAGGGTCCTTTCTGTTAGTCCTCACACAGTGTGCTTCTCTAGGTGGCGCAGGGTGGTGCTTCAGCTGAACCCAGGTGACCCTCTCTTTGGCCTCCTTTTTCTTCTGACCATTCTCCTTCACCCGCTTCCGGAAGCTGTCTCTGCGCTTCGAGTGCTTGATGTGCTCAATCCGCACACTGATCCTCTTGGCCAGAATCTGCCCTTAACTTGCTTGTTTACAATGATGTCCACG
Organism: Apodemus agrarius; assembly: GCA_964023405.1. NCBI lineage: Eukaryota > Metazoa > Chordata > Mammalia > Rodentia > Muridae > Apodemus > Apodemus agrarius. The sequence goes on from OZ030014.1 coordinate 25,350,527, forward strand.
GCATGCTTGGGTGACACTGTAGACTCTCCCGTGGTAACACTTAGGGGGCATTCCTTTTTGAACAGCGCCCCTTCCCTTGATGTATATAATATCACCCTTCTTGTAGATTTGCACATATGTGGCCAAAGGAACAACTCCATGCTTCCTAAAAGGTCTAGAGAACATATCCTGGGTGCCTCTCCTCTTCCCCTTTGTGGTCATTATTTTGGCGAGTTACTGAAAGATAACTGTCATGGTCGATTCAGGTCTGTTTTTGTTGACAGGTTCGATGTCTTATCCCATTCTTCATTTTTACCACTTTGAACATATATTATGAACCTCATATATATGGTAAATTTAGCAGTTTAGGTGTGCTCCGTACTCTTGACTTGTGTTTCTTTCCAATGCAGCCAAAATATGTTTATTTTCTAAAGAATCCATGTTCAGAAGAAACATGAAGAAGCAGATGCCTGCAAATATATTAGGTTTTATTTTACTTTTTAAAATCTATAATAAATAAGTGGCCTTTCAGCGAGTGTAGAAGCCTTGATTTTGTGCCTCTGGGCTGCTCTTTCGATGCATATCTTTCCTCAGGACTCAGGAACCATGCTTTTTAAATATAAGGATCATCTTTCCCATGGTCCAGTGTCTAGGGCCAAGATGAAGTCTGGGGAAGGAACACTTTCACACCGTCTACCTAGTCTCTCCATAATAACATCTTTCTAATAACATTGTAAGATGTTTATTTCCCAGCTCCCCAGATACCTCACTACTTTCCAAATATAAATGAGGGCAGAAGAAAAAATGGCTAGATTATAATTTAAAATAACCCGCTTACTTAAATCTACATTCTGCCATGTGGCTACTTACCTGTGCTCAGATACCATGTGTCTGTCTTGTCACATCTTCTCAGGTAAATCTCTCTCTCTCTCTCTCTCTCTCTCTCTCTCTCTCTCTCTCATTCCCTCTCTCTCTTTCTCTCATTCACTCTCTCTCTCTCATTCCTCCCCCCCTCAAGATTTATTTATTTTTTTATGCACGTGAGTACACCATTGCTCTCTTGAGACACACCAGAAGAGGGCACCAGACCCCATTACAGATGGTTGTAAGCCACCATGTGGCTGCTGGGTATTGAACTCAGGACCTCTGGAAGAGCAATCAGTGCTCTTAACCACCGAGCCACATACAGTCAAATCTCTTACCTGTCACTCTCCCAGAATCCTTTCTGCCTCCTGGAGGTCCTATCTCCTCTTTCCTGCCTAAGCCACAGGCTATCAGATTCATTATTGACAGGTGCCAAATCCATACCGACATAACATATTTTCTCTACACCAAGAGCCAGTCTCTTTTGTTGATGTACTGGAAGGCATGGAATTACAGGGATATAGATCATTTCCCACTGGACAAATGTCAATTGACCATTCAATTGGAGGAAGGCCACAGTCATCTGGTGGGAATAGAGGCTGATGTATCCATAGTGCACTACACAGCCCCACATAGCAGAATTATAATGTCAAGATGTCAGGGGCACTGTGGCTGAAAAATGCTAATATAATGAAGGACAAGTGTGCCAGGAATAGTTGCATTTTTGGGCAGCTTTTTGGGTTATTTTTAGACACCCATATAGCAAATCAAATAAGTTTCCATTTTGTAATGGCTATTAGAAAGCCCATAGTCAAATGCACAGCAGGGTCACCTATAGCAAATTACCCACTATCTTTTTTTAAAATTTCTTCATATATTGTTTCATTTTATAACTCACCATTAACCGGTCTTTGTCTTTTTCAGCTCTTTCTAGTTTATAAGAAACTGCTCTTCTATAAGCTTCTGAAATCTTGCTGAAATCTTAAACATCTGAGTGTTCAAATAAATATATAAATGCATGAAATAAAATATTTTTAATCGACTGTGGACTGCTGGCTGCTGGGGTCAGGTGTGTGGACAGAGACCTAGGCTAGCATAGACTACCCGGTCAGGCTCTTGCCTGCGCACAAAGCCAGAGCAGGTCGGCGGGAGGTCTGTGCACCTACAGCTAGGCGGCTGTGGCTGACCACTGGGGATCGGCTCACCAGGCTTGCAGCGAGGCCACCATCTTGCCTCAGGTCACTGCGGACTCTGGCTGCAGGGGTCAGGTGCGTGGACAGAGACCTAGCCTAGCATAGACTACCCTGTCAGGCTTTTGCCTGCACCCAGAGCCAGATCAGTTTGGTGGGCCTTCTCTGCACTGATCAGCATGGGCAACAACCTGCTCGTGGGTCTGTGCCTGGAGTACAGCCAGAGGCCAACATCTTGCCTCAGGAAACCACAGACAGCTAACCAGACAGAGCCCTGTGGACTGAGAGCGCCACAATCTAGGTTCCAGCAGTCCAACCAGGGAACCTCCCATCCTCCAGGGAATCCCGTGGTTAGATAGAGCTCTGAGACCCGCCACCATCTTGGAGCTGGTGGCCTGAACAGGTCACCATAGAGAACCAACAGAGGAGCCCAGGTCACCATAAAGATATAACAGACGAGCCCAGATCGGTGGGAAAAAAAAGATCTGATTTTTTTTTTTTTTTTTGCACTTCTTGTCTTTTTTTTTTTTTTTTTTTTTTATGTCTTTTTAGGGTTGTTTAAGTAGGTTTGTTTCCTTTTTATTTCTCTTATTGTATTTTCTTTTTTATTTAAATTTTTATTTTCTATATTTTATGTTTACATTCCAAAGGCTTTCCCCCCCACCATATGTCCCATAATTCCTCTCCCCCCAACTATTCCCCAATCACCCCCCCACGATTTCTCTGTTCTGGGTCTACAAAACTGGATCCAATCTTTTCAGGCCCAGGGTCCTCTCCTTTCTTCTTCTGGGGAATCATTTGACTTGCTAATTTTGCCTTGAGTATTTAGGGCTTCTGGGCTCATTAATATCCACTTATCAGTGATTGCATTTCATGTGTATTCTTTTGTGATTGGGTTAACTCACTTAGGATGATATTTTCCAGATCTAACCATTTGCCTACAAATTGCATGAATTCATTATTTTTAATTGCTGAGTAGTATTCCATTGTATAAATATACCACATTTTATGTATCCATTCCTCCTTTGAGGGATATTTGGGCTCCTTCCAATTTCTGGCTATTATAAACAAGGCTGCTATAAACATAGTGGAGCATGTGTCTTTATTGTATGCAGGGGAATCCTCTGGGTATATGCCCAGGAGTGGTATGCCAGGGTCCTCTGAGCTGGCAACTAGAAAGGCCGGGAGGAGATGGCGGGAAGCCAATTGCAGGTCCAGCAACAAGCCTGGGGAAGACTTGGGTCTGACCCAGCAGAGCTGAGGAGGTAATTTGGAGCCCAGTAGCCAAAAACTTCCGGTCTCCAGTCTCCACCTCGGGAGCATGGACACCCTCTACAACAGCAGCGCCAAAGGCCAGGCTCACAGGAGCTTCAAACTCCAACCAGTAACAATAAGACCAACTAACTCCAGAGATAAACAGATGGCAAAAGGCAAACGTAGGAACATTACTAACAGAAATCAAGGCAATATGGCAGCATCTGAACCCAATTCGCCAACCACAGCAAGTCCTGGATACCCCAACACACCAGAAAAATAAGAGTTGGATTTAAAAGCACTGGTCATGATGCTGCTAGAGGAACACAAAAAAGACATAAACAAATCTCTTAAAGAAATCCAGGGGAACATGAATAGGGTAGAAGCCCTTACAATGCAAACACAAAAGTCACTTAAAGAATTCCAGGAGAATATGGATCAACAGACAGAAGCCAATAAGGGGGAAATGAGAAAATCACTTAAAGAAATGCAGGAGAAATTGAGTCAACAGGCAGAAGTCATGAAAGAGGAAACACAAAAATCTCTTAAAGAATTGCAAGAAAACACAAACAAGTGAAGGAACTGAGTAAAACCATTCAAGATCTGAACACAGAGGTAGAACCAACTAAGAAATCACAAAGGGAGACAACTTTAGCCAGGCAGTGGTGGCACATGCCTTTAATCTCAGCACTTGGGAGGCAGAGGCAGGTGGATTTCTGAGTTTGAGGCCAGCCTGATCTACACAGTGAGTTCCAGGACAGCCAGGACTACACAGAGAAACCCTGTCTCAGAAAAAAACAACAAAACCAAAAAAAAGGGAGTCCCATGATACCTTAGTCAAGGAAGAAATAAAGAAAGAAATCAAAGACTTTTTAGAATTTAATGAAAATGAAGGCACAACATACCCAAATCTATGGGACTCAATGAAAGCAGTGCTAAGAGGAAAACTCATAGCCCTGAGTGCCTCCAAAAAGAAACAGGAGAGAGAATATACTAGCAACTTAAAGGCACACCTGAAAGCTCTGGAACAAAAAGAAGCTATTTCACCCAGGAGGAATAGAAGACAGGAAATCATCAAACTAAGGGCTGAAATCAATCAAGTTGAAACAAAGCAAACCATACAAAGAATCAACAAAACCAGGAGCTGGTTCTTAGGGGAAAATCAACAAGATAGATAAACCCCTAACCAGACTTAGCAAAGGGCACTTACCAAAGAGACAGTATTCAAATCAACAAAATTAGAAATGAAAAGGGAGATATAACAACAGAAACAGGAAATTCAAAAAAATCATCAGATCCTACTATAAAAGCCTATACTCAACACAACCGGAGAATCTGGAGGAAATGGACAATTTCCTAGACAGATACCAAATACCAAAATTAAATAAGGATCAAATAGATCTCAGAAACAGTCCCATAAACCCCAAAGAAATACAAGAGGTCATAGAAAGTCTTCCAATCAAAAAAAGCACAGGACCAGATGATTTTAGTGCAGAATTGTATCAGACCTTCAAAGAAGACCTAATACCAATACTCTTCAAACTATTCCACAAAATAGAAACAGAAGGAACACTACCCAACTCATTCTACGAAGCCATAATTACCCTGATACCAAAACCACACAAAGACGCAACTAAGAAAGAGAACTTCAGACCAATCTCCCTTTTGAACATCAGTGCAAAAATACTCAATAAAATTCTTGCCAATCGAATTCAAGAACACATCAAAACAATCATTCACCATGATCAAGTTGGCTTCATCCCAAGGATGCAGGGATGGTTCAATATACGGAAATCCATCAATGTAACCCACTACATAAACAAACTCAAAGGAAAAAACCACATGGTCATCTCATTGGATGCTGAAAAAGCATTTGACAAAATTCAGCATCCTTTCATGCTAAAAGTCTTGGAAAGAACAGGAATTCAAGGCCCATACCTAAACATAGTAAAAGCAATTTACAGCATACCAGTAGCCAACATCAAAGTAAAGGGAGAGAAACTTGAAACAATCCCACTAAAATCAGGGACTAGACAAAGCTGCCCCCTCTCACCATATCTCTTCAATATAGTACTTGAGGTACTAGCTAGAGCAATTCGACAACATAAGGAAGTCAAAGGGATACAAATTGGAAAGGAAGAAGTCAAACTATCACTATTCACAGATGATATGATAGTATACCTAAGTGACCCAAAAAACTCCACCAGAGAACTCCTACAGCTGATAAACAACTTCAGCAAAGTGGCTGGTTATAAAATCAACTCAAGCAAATCAGTAGCCTTCCTATATGCAAAGGATAAGCAGGCCAAGAAAGAAATTAGGGAAATGACACCCTTCACAATAGCCAAAAACAATATAAAGTATCTTGGTGTGACTCTAACCAAACAAGTGAAAGATTTATATGACAAAAACTTCAGGTCTCTGAAGAAGGAAATTGAAGAAGACCTCAGAAAATGGAAAAATCTTCCATGCTCATGGGTTGGCAGGACTAATATAGTCAAAATGGCAATCTTGCCAAAAGCAATATACAGATTCAACACAATCCCCATCAAATCCCAACTCAGTTCTTCATAGAGTTAGAAAGATCAATTCTCAAATTCATCTGGAATAACAAAAAACCCAGGATAGATAAAACTATCATCAACAGTAAACGAACTTCTGGGGGTATCAATATCCCGGACCTCAAGCAATACTACAGAGCAGTAGTGTTAAAAACTGCATGGTGTTTGTACAGTGACAGGGAGGTGGATCAATGGAACAGGATTGAAGACCCAGAATTGAACCCACACATCTATGGCCAATTGATCTTTGACAAAGGAGCTGAAAACATCCAGTGGAAAAAAAGATAGCCTTTTCAACAAATGGTGCTGGCTCAACTGGAGGTCAACATGAAGAAGAATGAGAATTGATCCACTCTTATCTCCTTGCACTAAGCTCAACTCCAAGTGGATCAAGGACCTCCACATAAAATCAGACACACTAAAACCAATAGAAAAGAAACTGGGGAAGACCCTTGAGGGAAATGGGATCTCATAAAATTACAAAGTTTCTGTAAGGCAAAAGACACTGTCAAAAGGACAAATCGGCAACCAACAAATTGGGAAAAGATCTTCACCAACCCCACATCCGACAGAGGGCTAATCTCCAATGTATACAAAAAACTCAAGAAGTTAGACCCCAGAAAACCAAATAACCCTATCCAAAAATGGGGTATGGAGCTAAACAAAGACTTTTCACCTGAAGAAATTCGGATGGCTGAGAAACACCTTAAAAAATGTTCAACATCATTAGTCATTAGAGAAATGCAAATCAAAACAACCCTGAGATTTCACCTCATACCAGTCAGAATGGCTAAGATTAAAAACTCAGGAGACATCAGGTGTTGGTGAGGATGTGGAGAAAGATGAACACTCCTCCACTGCTGGTGGGACTGCAAGCTGGTACAACCACTCTGGAAATCAGTCTGGTGGTTCCTCAGAAAACTGGACATGATACTTCCAGAGGACCCAGCCATACCACTCCTGGGCATATACCCAGAAGATTCCCCAGAATGCAATAAGGATACATGCTCGACTATGTTCATAGCAGCCTTATTTATAATAGCCAGAAGCTGGAAAGAACCCAGATGTCCCTCAACAGAGGAATGGATACAAAACATGTGGTATATATATACACAATGGAGTACTATTCAGCCATTAGAAACAATGAATTCATGAAATTCTTAGAGAAATGGATAGAGCTGGAGCACATCATACTAAGTGAGGTAACTCAGTCTTAAAAGAATACCCATGGTATACACTCACTAATAAGTGGATATTAGCCTAGACTCTTGGGACACCAAAGACACAATCCACATATCAAATGATATCTGACAAGAAGGAAGTAGTGGACACTGGTGCTGGAAAGGCTCAAAACATCAGTGTAGGTGAGTACCAGAATAGGGACGTGGGAAGGGGTGGATGGGGGAACAGGGTGAGGGAAAAGGGCATGTGGGACCTTTGGGGGATGGAGAACCAGAAAAAGGGAAATGAAATGTAAATATAGAATATATCCAATAAAAAATTAAAAAAATTTTAATCTGAGAACAAAGACCTACTTAAAAATAAGTACATAATGAAGATTGCTAATTGAGCATGGTGGCACAAGTTTATAATCCCAGCACTTGGAAGATGGCATCATCGGATTAAGAGTCCAAAGCCAAAAGGTTTAAGAGAAGAAAAGATATATCATAATAACTAGGGAGCATGCACTCTTAGATATTGAAACTAACTTGAGTTTCTTCACTTTTCATTTATATGCTATATCTCTACAAAGAAGACCAATGAAACAAAAGATTGAAAAAATGTAATGTTTGAGTACTAAACATATCCAGAGCTTTCTACTCTATGTAGCATACTGGCCAGAATATACTGATTTGTCTCAATAAACATTTGTTGATTAAATAAATACATTTAATCTGTCTCCATTTTGATAATGACAAGAGAATTTTCTTCAAAGTTTCCAGATTCAAGAATGTTGTTATTGGCCTGAAAAGATGGCTTGGTGGATAAGAGGAATTGTTGCTCACTGGACAGGTTCTGAGAAAGCAGTGATGTGCAAGAAACATTACATTTCCTCTTCAAAACCTAAATATATTTATAGAAAGACTTTGCCTCAAAATCAAAACAAAAATAAAAAAAATGACTCCAAACACAAAACCATAAATATATTAACAATTCTGTCAAATATGTTATGATAGAGCATCATAGGATACCCTTACTCTGTATTAAATGCTACTTTTTATTTAGAATATTTCATTTATTACCCAAAACAGCACAGTGATATAAATATTATTCTTTCATTTTGCCACTATATAAGTAAAAATCATATAAAAGGAGAAATAGCCTAGTGATGATAAAAATACATTTACTAAATGATACAGCAGTGATTGATGACAGTGTGAGAGGATAAAGGAAGGTCAGCCTGTTTACAGAGAGAAGAGGGTTTCTATGGTACGCAGAATCCTAAAGATGAACTGCCAAGATTTCCTATCCTTTTCCCTGGGACTGAGATTGCAAAGTGATTTTACACTGTTGAATACACCACACTTCATAGTAATAGAATTTTGCAGATGCAATTGATGCTTCTTGTCAGTTGATTTCCTGTTGATTGAAAAGGAGATCATCAAGACAGGTACAATCTGATCATGCAATCCTCCCTTTTATAAATTATTTATTTTTTGTATCTGAGTGCTCTATCTGCATGTACACCTGTTTGCCAGCAGAGGGCATCAGATCACATTATAGATGTGAGTCACCAAGTGGTTGCTGGGAATTGAATTCAGAACCTCTGGAAGAGCACTCCAGTTCCATGTGATCCAGTTAAAGTCAAAGATATTTTGTGTGCTGATTCTGAGTTTGAACACGACATTGTGCAAGGATACCAAGACCAGAGTTGAAATCTGGGAGCTTCTGCTGATGTTTGCTGACATCAGCAAGAACACAGGTATTTATTCCTATAGCCACAAGGTTATACATTTTGCCATGAGTTGGAAGTACATTTTTTTTTCTGGGAGCCTCCAGAAGTCAGCAAGACTGTCTGATAATTATTAGCCTTATAAACACATAAGCAGAAAGCAGAGAATCCAGTCCATTTTTTTTTTAACACCATGTATTTCTGGCTAACCTGAAACTTGCTGGGTAGATGAGGCTTGACTCAAACCCACAGAGGTTCACCTGCTTATGGCTCCTGAGTGCCAGGAGTAAAAGTATGCATTACCATACCTGGTCCTCCTATCAGTATTTGGCTGAACTTGGGACCTATAAAAATATGTAATTCTCACTTGATACCAATTGTTTTTTACCACCAAGCTTGCAACATGGCATGAAGTGATGCAAAATGAAGGTGGGAAGACAGCTGTGCTGGAGTAATAATTTCCAACTTGACTAAGTGTAAAGACAAAGCTAGAAGGTGAAGGGAGGCTATGTGGTCCATCGTGTTCCAAGCTGTGATCATTGTATTGTAAAAATATTGACACGGACAATTTTTAGAAACTCAAAGATGCTCCATATGGCTTGAGTATGGAGTGTGTACAGGCATTTGGATGTAGGAAGCCCATGACACAGGAAAAGCAGGGATGCAAGAAAAATCTAGAAGAATTCCGAGGAAAGAGGAAAGGCAGGCAGAGACTAAATGACACTGTAAATAATGTACATGTGATGGACTTTATAGTCATGAAGACGAGGATAGGATAGGCAAATCGGATGTCCCTTTCAGAATCGTGTCCTCCAGTGTGCAAAGTGATCTTAAGAGGAGAAGCAATTTGAGAATGGGATACATATGCTCAGTTCAGGGAGTGGGAGAAGGTGTGGCTCTGTTGGAGTAGGTGTGGCCTTGTTGGAGTAGGTGTGTTCATCTGGGTGTGGTCTTTAAGACCCTAGCTGCTTGGAAGTCAGTATTCTGCTAGCCATTTTCAGATGAAGATGTAGAACTTTCAGCTCCACCTGCACCATGCCTGCCTGGATGCTGCCAAGCTCCCACCTTTATGATAATGGACTGAACTTCTGAACCTGTAAGTCAGCCCTAATTAAATGTTGTCCTTTATAAGAGTTTCCTTGGTCATGGTATCTGTTCACAGCAATAAAACCCTAACTAAGACAGAGGAGGAACTCTGTTAGGAGGTTAATGCAATCATGAATTGCTGGTACCTTTAGCTGAGGGATGAACTACCACATACAGCATATCAATAGTCCCTAAAAATTTATCAGAGTATTAAGGTTCTAATTTTTCATCATGTAGTGATTAGATTAACTATAGGATAAAGTCGAGAGACACAGACATTTTTTGTGTTTTTATTAGATATATATTCTTTTTTAAATTTTATGAATATTTTTAATTGAATATATTCTTCATTTACATTTCAAATGTTAGACCCTTTCCTGGTTGTCTCCCCTCCCAGGAAATCCCTAACCCATCCTCTCATCCCCTGACTCCAAGAAGATGCCCCTATCCCCAGCCTCCTCTCTCCTCCCCACTTGATTTCCCCACTCTGAGGCATCTATGAGCCTTCATAGGACCAAGGACTTCTCCTCCCACCCATGCCCTACCAGGCACTTCTCCACCACAATTGCAGCTGGAACCATAAAACACAGACATTTAATATGACTAGCAGGTTTCTACTTTGAAATATCAAGAGGAGGAACTGGTGATGGAGGAATTGGGTAGGAATTTATATTCTAAAGCATTCAGAGTTTGAGTTGCTACTTATAAGGATGTAAATGTTGTAAGGGGACTATGTGGATTTAGCATGTAGAATTAAAATAGTCTGAAATCATTGGCATTGTGCTAAGTGAAGATGAACTAAAACCAAAACCAAACCAAAACAAAACAAAGCTTCCTGCTCTCTCCCCCATAAACTTCAATGGTTTAGCCTAATCGAACTTAATATCATAGTAAAAAGTGTATTCCCTGCTTGGGACCAGAGAACCAGCCTTTTGGCTTGTGTCTAATCCATCTCTAAGACAGAAGGCTTTTACACCATGGAATGATTTTATAATGTCTAGACACAATTTTGGTTGTCACAGTTGGGATAGATATTAATGGTACACATTTCACCCAAGCCAAGAAGATATGAGCACACCCCACAGTTCAAAGGCAGCTTCCACAATTAAGAATTACAAAGCTTAAAATGTCATCAGTGCCATGGTTGAGAATCCTGGCCCCTGTATTAGCACAATCAGACACTCATGCTGAAGAGAATAGAATATGAAGAAAAATATATGATTTTTTTATTTAGTAAAAGCTACAAGTGGGAAATAACATGTCTGTCATTCCACATGGAGAGAATTTAATCACACTGGTAATAAGTGCCAGAGGTTCATTTAAAGTCAGGAGTTGTAAACTACAGCCCTCACAAACAGTCCAGTCCACGACCTAATTTTGTAGGTGATAATTCCGTGGAACCTATCATGTAGCTATTTCACCATTACTGAAACATTCGCTCATGAATGAAGCAGGGAGACTCACAAGGTACAGAGAGCTGTTGTAACTTCCAAAATCCACAAGACCTGTCATCAAGGTTATAAAAGAAGCATCAGTTGTTCAGAAGGCATGAGTTTCTACTCAGGAAAGTTGCCTGCCAGTTTACAGGGAACATCTGGATGTATATTTCATCAGTTCATGCCCACGGTAGGGAAATGTTTTCAATGATGCAGCTACCTTTGAGTTATCTTTATTGTAGTAAGTCAACATCATAAATTCAGTGGTTCACTAAGCTATACATGGATGGGATCATTTCTATGTCCTGTAGTCTTATGTAGGTGATGGAATCATTTCTATGTCTTGTAGTCTTAGGTAGGTGATGGGATAATTTCTATGTCCTGTAGTCTTAGGTAGGTGATGGAATCGTTCCTACATTCTGTAGTCTTATGTAGGGTGAATGGACATTTTTGTTCATTTCTCCTTAGGGATATAGACCACAGAACCTACTTGGGGCCATATTTCATACGACTCTTTTTGTGAATTCCTATCATGTTGTATAGCAGTAGGTGCAACATAATGACCTGTGACACTTTCGTGGAATTCTTTATAGAAAGAACTTTCAAACTGGGATGGGGCATACCAGTGTAAAGGCAAAAGAGATCATTGTCTGTAACATAAAAACATGACTGAATTACAGTAAGAGATAATATCACTTAGGGGAAAAGCATATGCAGTGAGATGAAGAAGAATTGAGCATTCAGGCCGGTACCAACTGACCCTGACAGCAGTAACATTGGACTTGAAAGATTAAACATATATTTATGTCATACCTCAGTTCCCTTTTTAAAAATAGCTCTTCATAAAAAAGATGTGATTAAGGCTGGAGAGATGGCTCAGCAGTTAAGTGCACTGACTGCTCTTCCAGAGGTCTGAGTTCAATTCCCAGCAACCACACGGTGGCTCACAACCATCTGTAACAGGATCTGATGCCCTCTTCTGGTGTGTCTGAAGATAGCAACAGTGTACTCATATAAAAAAATTTAAAATAAAGATGTGATTAAGGATAGGCAGTATTTAAATAGGAGTATATTTGAAAACTCAGAATCTATCTGTCAATAACTCAGGTGTGTATATTCATTTTTATATTTTTCTGTCTTTTCTGTGAGGATATTGAGATATTTCAAATTCCCTAAGGTGTATTAATATATTTGAATTTGCTATTGTGCAAATGAGTATACTTAAAAGAGTAGGCATGGATAGCTGTCTGTCAATTTGGATATATAAGAAATGTCAATTTATTTTCTATGACTTAATTTCTACTTTTTTCCTTTAAAAATGATTTATTTTGCCAGGCTTAGAGATACATACCTTTAATTCTACCACTTGGGAAGCCAGGGGGCAGATCTCTGTGGGTTCCAGGCCAACTTTGTCTACATAGTGAATCCCAGGACAGCCAGAGCTACATAGTGAGACCCTGTCTTGAAAAAAGAAAAAAAAACCCAAAACCTAAACTAAAACCAAACAAGATGGAGAGAGAGAGAGAGAGAGAGAGAGAGAGAGAGAGAGAGATTTGTGTGTGTGCACTCATGTGCACTCTTCTGTCTTCTTGTACATTTATAAGCCCACATGTATGGAGTCCCAGGAAGGACAGAGGAGGACATCAGATCCCCTAGAGCAGCATTACAGTGTTTGAGAACTCCCCAACCTGAATGCTGGTAACTGAGCTCATGCCCTCTGCAAGAGCAGCAAGTGTTCTTAATTTCTGAGATGTCTCTCCAGTCCCGATATTTGTCTGTATATTGATATGGTCAGAAATATTATTATAGTCTACCCATGCTTCGGTACATGGTGTGACACCAATGCACATACAGGCAGCACAAGATGAACACAATGAGGATCCAAAAAAAAAAAAAAAAAAAAAAACCTCCAACAAACAAACACCCCCTCCCCCCATGTTGAGAGCTTTTGGTGCTGCTTCTAGGAATTTGGCATTTGTCACTGGGCTCAAGGAGGTAGATAACAAGGAGGCAGGCTCAGATAAAAATATTAGAAATAGTGACCAGAGGGCTTTGTTTACTACTTTGCTTAATTACTACCTTATGTGATCTCTTTGCTTACAACTTTACTTAATTGCTATCTCGTGTGATCTTCTCATTTACTACTTGGCTTGATTGCTTTGTATTTGATATAAGAATTGACCATGTTTTTTGGATGTACCTAGAATGAGATAAAATCAGATTGTGAAATATAAAGCTGTTTCTGCCTCAGCACTGGATAGAGTCAGTTATAATTTTGTCTAATTATTATTATTTCTCAATCCTCCCTCCCTTGGGACTGGGTGGACTGACTGAGCTGGCTTGGTCAGGTGGTGCCTTGACACTGGAGCTCAAGTAAGGGGCACACAGTGAAGAACTCCTCAGAAAAAGGAGCTCTCAAAAAGGAAAAAGGTAAAGGAAAAATTAAAAGGAAAAAAAAAAAAAAAAGCTCTGGGCCAGCGGAGAATAAACCTTAGAATGAATTTTGTGTATGTGTTTAGAGTTTTGATAGAACCTAGAAGATTGAAGATATTTCTCATAGATGCTTTTAGTCTTTGGATCCTGATTAGAGACAGTTTATATGAGAGAAAGAACTGGTTTCGGAAAAGCAGTCATCCCCTCTGTCCGGGATGCTTTGGTGGAAGAGAAGGAACATGAACATAGGCTGTTCTAGAGCTCACCCGGGGACAGGAGGATGTCAGGAGATGTCCCACTTCCTCTCTGGCTCCTACAGGAGAAATGTTAGCTCTGGTTCTGGATCCCTTAAGTAGGATATCTGGGTCCCTTTGGCTCATATAGTTATCTTTCCTCTCTGTGTATTGTCTGTCCTTGGTGCACCATTTTGTCCATGTCTGTCAGTTAATGTCTGTGGTTTTGTTTTGCTGTATGATCGTTGCTCTGTGTTTCGTGTTCAAAAGAAAAAATGGTTAAAATTTTATCTGCTGGTCCTTCACCCCTTGATTTAGTTTTAACTCATTATTTTAAAAGGCAGTCTTGGGATAGAGAGATGGCTCAGCGGTTAGGAACACTGGCTACTCTTTAGAAGGTCCTGAGTACGGTCCCAGCAACCACATGGTGGCTCATGGCCATTCGTGGTGAGATCTGATGCCCTCTTTTGGGGTGTACTTACATATAATAAATAAATCTTTGGGCTGGAGAGAGAAGAAAAGGTGTCTGAACACAGCTACAATGTACTTACATATAATAAATAAATTTTTTTAAATAGGCAGTCTCAGTTGGTACAAAAAAAACTGATAAGTTGCCCTGCACCTGTAGTTAGGAGTTTAGCACAGCTGGAGAAGCCCTGCCAGGAGCTCATTGCCTGTACATGCTGCTCTTAAAGGGGGCAGCAGCTTCTTAAGTTTTATGGTAAAGAAGCAGATGTTTATGACTCCTGGAAAAGCTCTGTGATTGTATTTATTGGCTTCAGCAGGTGACAAGGTGCTCTTCCCTTGAAATTACAGCTAGAACAAGTTAATAAGTTTTGTCTAGTAAAATAAGTAAATGTGTGGCCACTTCATGTTTTCTTAAATGTATAAATATGTCCCATTTGTCTTGGTTAGAGATTGTTGGCTTACAAGTTATTGAATATAATTAAAAATTTGTAACATTGGTAACAAAAAGTTGGCTGAAAATTGGTAACTCAGGGTTGGAGTCATTCTAGAGAACCACACATGGTATCACCCAACCCAGGGAAACAGTTGGCTCATGCATGTTTGGGAGGAGGAGATTGTTTGTTGTGGAAAACAGATTTTTTTGAAAAATGCCAACAGACAGCAGAGTGAAATGTTAGAGCTATAAACCCAGTTACTTATGAGATGTTGGCAAGAGAAGGTCAATATTAGGAAATACAGAATCAGTTACAATTTAATCCTGATACTTAGGCTCACATTGGCACTGCTATTCGCAGGACCTGGAACACTTGTCCTTTAGTAAAGGGGATTTGTCTCAAGAAACTTCAAAAAATAAGACAGGGACCTGATGAGCCTTTTCAGGAGTTTATTGATAGGTTGATGAAAGCAGCCTGGAGAGTGTTTGGAGATGCTAATGGTGAATGCTTTTAGCAAAACCATTGGCATATGAGAATGCAAACACAGCCTTTCTGGTTGCCATAAGAACCTACAGAAAGACTGGGACCATTACAGACTATATTAGATTATGTTCTATTATTGATCCCTCTTAAACTCTGGGTGTGACCATGGTAAAAACTGTATGACAAGCTTGTTTCAACAGATGGGAAAAGGAAAGGAGAGAATTAATGGGCCTCCTGGAAGTTGTTTTGGGTGTGGAGAGACAGGGCATCTAGTGAGGAATTGTCCAAATAGAACTAAAGAAAACAGTAATGAGAGAAAACCAGGATGCTGTCCTTGATGCAGGAGAGGGACACTTTGGGCTAATGAATGCAGGTCTAAGAGAGATGCCTTAGGAAATCCTCTCCCTCAGGGAAATGGGAGGCCCAGAAACAATGCGGTAGGGTAATGCAGTTCATTCCTCAGCAAAACAATCCTTTTGGGATCTCTTCCAAGCCACCCCAGGCAGCACAAGACTGGACCTCAGCCCCTCCACCTACACAGTATTAACTCCTAAGATGGGAATTGCAGGCTCTTCCTACTTGTATATATGGTCCATTAGTATCAGGAACTGTAGGATTGTTACTGGGAAGAAGCAGAACCACACTATGGCTGGATTGATGATTGCCCCAGGAATTATAGATGCAGATTGCACCAGAGAAATTAAAATTATGACTTCTTCGCCTATCCATTGCTCAATTACTCCTCATACCATTGGTTATGGCAAAAAATAAAGTTAATACAAATCTTCAAGGAGCAAAAGGATTTGGTTCTTCTGATTCTTATTGGGTACAAGCCATAAAAACGGAAAGACCTGAGCTTGCTTTCAGAATAAATGGGGAAAATTGACAATGAGTTGTGGAGGTGTTTTTCTTCAGCTGTGGGGACTTGCTGTCAGTTTGTACAGAGCAACTTATTGTCTTGACAACAGCCTTGGTTGTGTGGGGATTTCCATGGGACCCCTTTGGCCAACAATTAGATATAACTCAAACCTAGTATTAGAAGCTTCATTTGGTGACAAGAGATAGCCATTTGGGACTCTGACTCCCCTATTACATGATGATTTCATTTAGATGACCTTCATATGTATGTATATTTTACAAAGTTTCTACTGTATTAGGTTTTCATACTACCACTCAAAGGCTCTTAATTTTAGTGGTCTCTCCCTACTATACTCATTCTCTTTTCCATCTCTTGTATCCCATTACCCAATGGATCTTTGAATTCTATTCCCCCCATACATCCATACATATTTATTCTGTTTCCCTTTTCTAGGGAGATCTATCTGTATCACCTAGTCCTTCATTCTACACCCAACCTCTATGATTCTATGGCTTATAATCTGGTTATCATTGACTTAACAGATAATGTCCACACATAAGTGAATACATTTCATATTTGTCATTCTGGAACTGTGGTATCTAACTCAGGATGACTTTTTTTCCTAGTTGCACTCATTTACATGTGAATTTCATGATTTCTTTTCTTAACAGCTGACTAATAATAAATTGTATAAATGTACCACACTTTTTTCATCAATTCATCTGCTGATAGACCCCTAGATTGTTTATTTATGGCTATTATGAATAAAACAGTGTGATGGTTTGTATATGCTTGGCCCAGGGAGCAGCACTACTAGGAGGTGTGGCGTTGTTGGAGTTGGTGTGCCACTGTGGGTTTGGGCTTTAAGCCCCTCATCCTATTGTCTGAAAGCCAGTATTCTGCTAGCATCTTTTAGAAAATGATGTGTAACTCTCAGCACCTCCTGTGCCATGCCTGGCTTATGCTGCTATGTTCCTGCCTTGATGGTAATGGACTGAACCTCTGAACCTGTAAGCCAGCCCCAATTAAGTGTCCTTATTAACAGTTGCCTTGGCCATAGTGTCTGTTCAACAGCAGTAAAACCATAACTAAAACAAAATGGAATGAACAGTGTTAAGCATGTGTCTCTGTGGTAGGATGAAACATCCTTTGAGTATATGCCCAAGAGTGTCATAGCTGGATATTGAGGTAGAAACATTCCTGTCTACCTGAGATATGGCCACATTGATTTCCAAAGTGGATGTTCAAGGTTGCACCCCAACAATAGAGGACCGTTTCTCTTACTCCACAGTCTTGCCAGCATGAGCTGTGACTTGCTTTATTGATTTTAATCATTCTGATGGGGGTAAGATGAAATCTCATTTCCCTGATGACTAAGGATTTTGAACATCCCTTTAAATGTTTCTCAGCTACTTGAGTTTCCTCTTTTGAGAAAACTCAATTCCGGTTTAGATCTGTACTGTTTTTTTTTTTTTTTTAATGGTTATTTGTTTTCTTGATTTCTAGTTTTTAATTCTTTATTATGTATTTTGGATATTAAGCTTCTATTGGCTGTGTAGCTGGTAAAACCTCTTCCCATTCTGTAGGCTGCCACTTTGTCTGAACGATGATGTCCTGATGATGTCCTTTGCTGAGCAGAGGCTTTTCAGTTTCATGAGGTTCCATTTGTCAATTGTTGATCTTAGTGCCCATACTAAAGGTGTTCTGTTCAGAAGTCCTTTCCTGTGCCAATGAGTTCAAGGCTATTCTCTACTTTCTCTTCTATCAGAATTCAATGTATCTGGTTTTATGTTGATGCCTTCGATCCATTTGAAGTTGAGTTTTGTGCAGGAGGGTAAGGATGAGTCTATTTGGCTTTTTCTACATGAAGTCATCCAGTTTGACCAACACCATTTGTTAAAGATGCTATTTTACATTCCAATGTGTATTTCTGGTTTCTTTCTAAAAGAATAATGTGGTGTGTTCATAGTTATATGGATTTATGTATGCATCTTCACCTTGATTCCATAACCATGTCTGTTTTTGTCACTATAGTACAATTTGAGGTTGGATTTGGTGATTCTACCAGCAGTTCTTTTATAATTCAGGATTGTTTTAGCTCTACTGAACATTTTCATATTTAAATTTGAAGCAAAAATTGTCCTTTTAATATTTCAGCAGACTTCTAATTAGCTCTGCTGATAGTTGACATGGGGAAGACCAAAAGAGGAAATAAATGGTCCTGCATGTCACCAATTACAGGCAGCATCCATCTAGCAGAAAAGGAACCTTAATGCTTTTGAGCCTCCAAATGTTTTTACATATCTAACAGCAGGATACTGAATGTCTTCAGAAATACCTTTCTCACAAATCTTGAGGTGCTTTTCAGAGGTTGATGCAAAGACCACAGGTAAGAAGGTCTCTTTCCTTGAAGTCCCCAGAATCCACCAACTTTACTTACATGTACCTGTTCTCCTATCTTGGGAGTCATTAAGAAATACATGCTTAGCTCTGTACCCCATTTTAATAGGGTTATTTGGTTCTTTGGGGTCTAACTTCTTGAGTTCTTTGTATACTTTGGATATTAGCCCTCTGTCGGATGTGGGGTTGAAGAATTTTTTTCCAAATTTGTTGGTTTCCGTTTTGTCCTTCTGACAGTGTCCTTTGCCTTATAGAAACTTTGTAATTTTATGAGGTCCCATTTGTCAATTCTTGATCTTAGCATATAAGCTATTGATGTTCTGTTCAGGAATTTTCCCCCTGTGCCCATGTCCTCCAGGGTCTTCCCCAGTTTCTTTTCTATTAGTTTCAGTGTGTCTGGTTATGTGGAGATTCTTGATCCACTTGGAGTTGATCTTAGTACAAGGTGATAATAGTGGGTCAATTTGCATTCTTCTGCATGTTGACCTCCAGTTGAACCAGTACCATTTGTTGAAAAGGCTATCTTTTTTTCCACTGGATGCTTGTAGCTCCTTTATCAAAGATCAAGTGACTATAACTCTGTGGGTTCATTTCTGCATCTTCAATTCTTTTCCCTTGATCTACTTGCCTGTTGCTGTACCAATACCATGCAGTTTTTAACACAATTGCTCTGTAGTACTGCTTGAAGTCAGAGATATTGATTCCCCCGGAAGTCCTTTTTATTGTTGAGAATAGTTCTAGCTATCCTGGGTTTTTTGTTACTCTAGATGAATTTGAGAATTGCTCTTTCTAGATCTATGAAGAATTGATTTGAGATTTTGATGGGAATTGCATTGAATCTGTAGATTGCTTTTGGCAAGATGGCCATTTTTACTATATTGATTCTGCCAATCCAAGAACATGAAATGTTTTTCTATCTTCTGAGGTCTTCTTCAATTTCTTTCCTCAAGGACTTGACAAAGAATTTTCACCTGAAGAAATTTGGATGGCTGAGAAGCACCTTAAGAGATGTTCAACATCATTAGTCATCAGGGAAATGCAAACCAAAACAACCCTGAGATTCCACCTCACACCAGTCAGAATGGCTAAGATTAAAAACTCAAGAGACAACAGGTGCTGGTGAGAATGTGGAGAAAGAGGAACACTCCTCCACTGGTGGTGGGATTGCAAGATGGTACAACAGCTCTGGAAATCAGTCTGATGGTTCCTCAGAAAATTGGGCATGACACTTCTAGAGAACCCTGTCATACTACTCTTGGGCATATACCCAGAGGATTCCCCTGCATTCAATAAAGACACATGCTCCACTATGTTCATAACAGCCTTATTTATAATAGCCAGAAGTTTGAAGGAGCCCAGATGTCCCTCAAAGGAGGAATGGATACAGAAAATGTGGTATACTTATACAATGGAATACTACTCAGCAATTGAAAATAATGAATTCATGCAATTTGTAGGCAAATGGTTGGATCTGGAAAATATCATCCTAAGTGAGTTAACCCAATCACAAAAGAAAACACAAGAAATGCAATCACTGATAAGTGGTTATTAATGAGCCCAGGAGCTCTGAATCCTCAAGGCACAATTAGCAAATCAAAAGATTCCCTAGAAGAAGGAAGGAGAGGACCCTGGTCCTGAAAAGACTGGATCCAGTTTTTTAGGAGAGTACCAGAACAGAGAAATGGGGGGGGATTGGGGAAGGGGCAGGGGAAAGAGGACTTATGGGACCTATGGTGAGGGGGGAACTGGGAAAGGGGAAAGCCTTTGGAATGTAAACAAAGAATATAGAAAATAAAAAAAATAAATAGTTGCTAATGTTGGCATCTCAATTTTTTTCTGTTTAGCCTTATTACACCTGTTTGCCCCCCTTTTCCTTATTTATGTCCTCCCTTTGAAATCCTAGAGGGGTTTCTGGATATCCATCATGTGTTCGGCACATGCCTGTACCTTCTCATGTTCAGTCTGTGAGGACTCATCATCCTCCCCAGCTGCCTAGATTATTTCCTGCTGAGCTCGACACAGCAGATGCTGCTTCTCTGCTCCTTGTTGCAACCACTGTCATCTTTTCTTATTCCTCAAACTTTTTTTTAATTTTTATTTTCTATATTCTATGTTTACATTCCAAAGGCTTTCCCCTTTCCCAGTTCCCCCCCACCATATGTCCCATAATTCCTCTCCCCCCCAACTATTCCCCAATCATTCCCCCTCCCCCACGGTTTCTCTGTTCTGGGTCTACAAAACTGGATCCATCTTTACAGGCCCAGGGTCCTCTCCTTTCTTCTTCTTGGGAATAATTTGACTTGCTAATTGTGCCTTGAGTATTTAGGGCTTCTGGGCTCATTAATATCCACTTATCAGTGATTGCATTTCATGTGTATTCTTTTGTGATTGGGTTAACTCACTCAGGATGATATTTTCCAGGTCTAACCATTTACCTACAAATTGCATGAATTCATTATTTTTAATTGCTGAGTAGTACTCCATTGTATAAATATACCACATTTTCTGTATCCATTCCTCCTTTGAGGGACATTTGGGCTCCTTCCAATTTCTGGCTATTATAAACAAGGCTGCTATAAACATAGTGGAGCATGTGTCTTTATTGTATGCAGGGGAATCCTCTGGGTATATGGCCAGGAGTGGTATGCCAGGGTCCTCTGGAAGTGACATGCCCAATTTTCTGAGGAACCGCCACACTGATTTCCAGAGCGGTTTTACCATTTTGCAATAACCACTGTCATCTTTGTCTGCCCTGTGTTGAGAGTATTTGGAGGGACCACTCATCTGGAATAACACCACAACAGGCTATCCTTTTACTCTGCTTAATGCAAAGGTATTATTTTTGCTCTGTGCATCTTGACCTTTCCTTTAGGGGTAAGGACCCCCCTCCCCTGTTGTGAGGTCCAATAGCCAAACTCACTTCTAGTTTATGGCACCATGTCTGGAATGCAATGATAGCTAAGCTGTTTAAATTTCTCCTCTCCCATGGGATTCCTATTCCTTTCTGGGCCCTCAATCCTTCTCTTCTTCCCAAGCTCCATCCACTGTTTGCCTGTGGTTGTCTGTATCTATCTGAGTCAGTTGCTGGGTGGAGCCTTTCAGCAGAAAACATGCTCCAGTCTGCTTGGGTGGGTTATTGGTTAGCCATTCCCTCAGTCTTGGCTCCTTCCTCTGTGCCTGAGTTACTTGTAGACGAAATAAATTTTGGGTTGAAAGTTTTGTGGTGGGTTGGTGTCTCTATTAGTCCACTGGAGTTCCTACCTGGGTGTACAGGACGTGGCCTCTTCTAGACCCTTGGGACTCTTAGTCTGAACTACCAACCAAAGGACATACATGGGCTGGACGTAAGTCTCCCTGCTCATATGTAGCAGATGTGCAGCTTGACCTTCATGTGGATCTCGAACAACTGAAACGGGGGCTATGTCAAAAGCTGTTGCCTGAATGTGGGATATGTTCTATTAACTGGGCTACCTTGTCTGGCCTCAGTGGAAGAGGAAGGGCCTAGCTTTGCAGAGACTTGAAGTGCCAGGGTGGGGGACAGAGATACCCATGGGGGCTCCCACCTATTCAGAGTGGGGGATGGGGGATTGGGGAAGGATTGTGGGAGGGGGTGACTGGGAAGGGGACAGTGAAATGTATATAAAGTGAATAAGTAAAAAAAATTAAATAAAAGGTTTTTTTTTTCTCATTTCGCTCTTTTCCAAATCACTAGGCTATTTTCTGGTTGTGTGTGTGCTGTGCATGAGTGTGTGTGTGTGTGTGTGTGTGTGTGTGTGTGTCTGTCTGTCTGTCTGTCTGTCTCCACTTTTGCACAGTGTAACTAAATGTCCTTACTGGTGAACGTTTAAATTGTAAGTCCCTAAGAGCCTAAGATTGTATTGTTGTTTGGGGTTCCAGAGATTTAACTCTGTGCTTCTGAGAAGGGTAGCCAAGTGCCCTATTGCTGAAGCTGAAGCTGTGTCTCTGCTAAGATAGGGCGGTGCTCCAGTTTGGAAACTGAAAATCTATACAGAATATGTCTTGTTGTCTGAGTCCTTTGTGTTTGGGTCACAGTTCCTCTCTGAGATAGTGCAGCCAAATCTCTATCACTGCTAAGTCGTGGAAGCAGGAAGGGAGAGCCTAGAAAGAGGATCTGCTGGTATTGGTACAGTACCCTTTCCCTAATGTTTAAAGTTCGCCACAGCCAGCATTCCTCCTTTGTCCTGATTTTCAGTTTTCCCCCTCACTACTTACAACCTTCTACCTTGAATTTTCTCCCTGGCCCTAGATCCTGTTCTCTAGAAGCTAGTCAGGTTTGTACTGTAAGGTGCTGTGTTGGGTTGTGCAATGGTACTTCCCATATCTCAGCTATTAGACCTTGGTGCTTCTCAGACATTGCCTTTGGTAAGAATGAAACACTCATTGTTTGATCCAGTTTACAAAATTTCAGTCATCTAACAGGTTTAGGAAGAAGCACAAAAGGATGTGTACTGGCTGGTTTTGTGTGTCAACTTGACACAGGTTGGAGTTATCACAGAGAGAGGAGCTTCAGTTGGGGAAGTGCCTCCATGAGATCCAGCTGTGGGGTATTTTTTCAATTAGTGATCAAGAGGGGAGGGCCCCTTGTGGGTTCTGCCATTCCTGGGCTGGTAGTCTTGGGTTCTATAAGAAAGCAAGCTGAACAAGCCAGGAGAAGCAAGCCAGGAAGTAACTTCCCTCCATGGCCTCTGCAACAGCTCCTGCTTCCTGCCCTGCTTGAGTTCCAATCCTGACTTCCTTTGGTGATAAATAGCAATGTGGAAGTGTAAGCTGAGTAAATCCTTTCTTCCCCATCTTGCTTCTTGGTCATAATATTTGTGCAGGAATCGAAGCCTTGACTAAGAGAGGAAGCAAATAGAAAATGGGTTCAATTTTTTCATTCATTATTAGTAAGGATAATTTATTAATATATTTCTCTTCAGAGAACCATGTGGCAAAGTATCAAATTGTTATTACGGTCACCTTTGGATTAGGATGCTTATAGCTTCTCCTAACCAAGCTCAACCTTCTTGCTATATAACTCTCAATTAAGGGTAAGCAGAGAACCTGCAAGTTCAAGGAGGGATTATTCCTCATGATATAGACTCTACAAAGAAGACACAGGGGAGAAAGATCAGTGTCTTTCTATGGCCTGACCTTTCCAGAGAAGAAAGTAATTCATTGTTGTCGTTTATCTTTCTAGAGCCACCAAGCATAAGTCAAAGGGTAAATCTAATGAAAGTTATGACTATGGCATCTGAACAGCTGTAAAACATGCATGTCTTCATAGAGAAAGTTAACTTCACCAAATTTATATGTTCTTTTTTGCCTTAGTAATGTATTATGCTTGTTTTTGTCTGAGTAACAGGTAATTTGAGCAGGCTCATATATTACTTATAACATGGAAAGCCATATTTTTGTTAATTGTTTTTCATTATAAACTATGATAGTACTATACCTTTATTTTTATTAAGACTTTGATATCTAAGTAAATTTCCATATAGTTCCATATTAAACATATCTCTATACCACTAATGTGCTATGATGAAAATTTTTTCTTATCTAAATAAAATTTAACCACAAGTTACCATGGAGGGAAAGATGCAAGCTCAATGGAAATATTGAGCAGAGAAAGAAAACATAAAATAGTAGAAGGTCCTTTGGCCCATTTTGGACAAAGAACAAACACACATTCATTTACTCATTTATTTAAAAAGTGTTGAGTACCTATTATATACAAGGCAAAAGCTGGTATTAACAATGTATATTAGAATATGATAATAAATGATGATTTTAAACAGAACCAGTCCATCAACTTGATTATGTTCTAATGGCTGGTAGACTCAAATGGTGGGTGCTGTCCACTAAGGCTCTTAAAACACTCACAATCCTGGTAAATAATATGCACTGTAGTTATAGCTACATTTTGTTTCAAGGCTAATGAATAACACCCCCACTGAGGTGTTTAGAATCCAAACCAGTTACAACTAAGGGTGAAGAAGTCGACTTGTAACATAAGCCAGATCTGGTGTTCCATCTGAATATTTGTGAACATTTGATGTGATTATAACATCAAGTACCTAGCAGTATGCATCTTAAATGCCATATTAAATACAAATGCATTGTTAATAATAAATGGAATAAAGAACAGTTAATGTGGAAATTTCATTGACGATATAGTAGTCCACATTATCTAGATGTAACTTTCCTACCACTTACTAAACTCAAATATTATTTTTGTTTTGTGTGCATATTTTACAAAATGGGAGACTTGTATCATGGTATCACTTATTTTCTGATGAAATTTGGAACTGTGGAAGAATGTTGGCTTTGTTTTATTTTGTTTAAGAAATTAAAGCCATCAATAATGATAAAATTGAAAAATGGAACTAAACACATAAAATCATATTTCTTTTATTTTTATTTCAAGCTCTTCTACTGTATTACTATAGTATCCTATTTTTATGGAATTCTTCAAACATGTCTCCTGTTGAATAAATTTAACCTAAAATCTTTAGGTTTTCAGTGGTTATGATTCATTTCTGTACAAGACTCAAGATAATGGTTTTAAGAATTATTGTCAGGTAAAAATAGCTTCTTTGATTCATACATGAAAATTCCAGATACTTCCTCTCATTAGCTATAATGCTAATATTCTTGATAAAGTTATAATATGGCAGAGGTCTTTAAAATAATTGAAATATGTTAATGAGAGGGTAATATTTTCATGCTAAACTAAGCGTTGAATATCCACACATGAAAATAATTCCTTTATTACATAGTGATCTATGTTTTTATTTGCCTATATAGAAGTTTAATTGTTGACAGTAGAAAAGCTAGAACACAAGGTAGTGGCAACCAACTTTCTTGACATACGCAGGCTTATGTGGACCAAACATTCCTTCAATCATCCCTGGCTTTCGCAGTCAGGAACTTCTTGTTTGTAGCATCTTAAATGAAAGGTAAGGAAGCTATAAGAACAAGCTATGGGAAAAAAAAACATCTGAAAAGCAAAGGTCTTCTCTAATTATTCTGTTTGCTTTCTTTATTGAACACAGCCTGGGTGCTTTTGTGCCTCTAAAGGGTTAGAACATATGGAACAGGTAGAAATAGCACAGAAGCGCAAAAGCATGTCTCTCACCTCAACCACACAACCACTGCTACCAGCACTCTGAAGGGGCCCCATGTCTTACAGGCAGAACTGCTCCGAAATAGTCCTGCTCCTATTCTCATAATTTTCAGGCAAAATAACATCATTGCATTTGACAGAGAGACTGATAATGGCAAAGTTCCCCTCTTCTGCATCCATATACCCCATCGACTAAATTCAGTATTTCTTTGAACTGTGCAGTTGGCATGGAAGAGTTCATCTCTTATCCCTACAGTATTGTATAAGTCTTTTGAGTATCTTCTTAGAAATGGGGAAGGGGTGGGGCTAAGAGGAAAGGAATAGTAGATAAAAGGGAAACAGTTTCTGGAATTTTTAAACACCACCAAGGCACGGATAGTTCAGTAATCGGGGGTGACCGAATATTTAGAACTGCTGTCAGCTCAAAAAGTTTGTGACTGTCCTTGTCAGTTCCCCAAACATGTACTAGTGGATAATTTCAGATTGGCCTATTTAATGGAAAGAGGCACTCTTCAGTGACAGGGAGTTAAGTCAGGGACGACTGGAATAGCAGCCATTGGTGGCAGACTCCAGTTTGGTCATGCTCTCTGACCCCTAACTATATAGCTGGATAAGAAAGTGCATCAGTTATATGTGAAAAAGCATGTGCTTCCTCTCCAAAGTCCAGAAGTGCTTGAAAATTGTGGTGTATATAATTCAGAACAATCAACTACGTGCACAGAAGTTTTATCATAACAAAAAACTTAAAAGTGACAATTTCATCACACAGTTACACTGCTGTTTTCCTTTCTCTCTCTCTCTCTTTTTTTTTTGGATCTGTGATTTTTTGTTTTCTTTTTTTTCCTTTTTCATTTCCACTTTCGATTTTATTTTATGGAGGGCTCAGGGAGGGTAAAGATTTGGTCCACTGAAGATTAGTCACCCTCTAATGATATATATATTAGGAAAAAAATATGAGCAGCAAGACTCTCTGGAAATAGATTCTATATGATGTAGCTAGTCTGTCTTTTCTGTTTTGCCCTCTTTCACAGCAGCCTCTGAAGCTTTCCGCAGTGGGGCTTTCTCCGAGTTGGCATGTCCTTGGCCAGAGTCTGCTGCACCACCGTTTTTGTGAGTAGTGTGTTTTTCCAAGTAGTTAAGCATCTCACTGAGGACTGTTTGGAAAGTGCTTAGAGCCGCACATATTGCTGGTGTCCCAAATCCATGAGTGATCAAGCTGGAGAAGAGAAGAAGTTGGAAAAATAGGTGAATACTTAGGAACAGAAAAATCCCTTTATTTAATCTAGACCATTCCATCGAACACTTACTGCGTTCCGTGACATTTCTGTTTATTATGGAAAACAATACAATCCAATTCTTCCCTTTGGCCATAAGAAGCTTAGGATCCATTGAAACAAAGTATCATTGCTGACAGACATTGTGTACAAATTATTGGCAAGTCTGAGTAATGTGTGTTTTTTTTTTTAATCTCATTAGGAAGTAGGGAGAAAATGCATCTCTCTTGAAGCAAGGTTCATCTGGCTTCTCAGAAAACTCATGTATGTATGTGCAGGCATAAATCACACTTGGAGGAAGTCATTCTTGGAGACAAGCAAGAGGACTGGAAGGAGGTCACATCCAAGGAGCAGACATGATTACCACATGTCATATGTATCTATGATAGTGTTAAAATAAACAATGTGCCATTTTGTATAACTAAAATGGCTCATAAGAGAATCAACCTTGGCTAAATGTGCCTGATAACTAGTTCCTCTGCCTTCCTTCCTTCCTTCCTTCCTTCCTTCCTTCCTTCCTTCCTTCCTTCCCTCCTTCCTTCTTTCCTTCCATAGCAGTAGTGTTTTCCTAGGCATAAAACCATCTACCTGTGGATTGCCGGATTGCCTTGCTAACTTCCTTTCTCTCCTGCTTTAGATAGGAGACTAACCTGTCAACAGTAGAATAAAAAAATAGATATAGGTAATTCTGATTGCTTATATAGAAAATGGTTGGCCTCCACTTCTTCTCAAGGGATCAGTACATCACGCAAAGAGACCACCTTATTGACAGAGACAAGCAGAGGCAGAATCCAGACTCCTAGGTATTGAGAAATAAAGTTCTATTGTATGTACGCTGTTCTCTGTCTTGGAAGATAACTAGTAGAAGCTAGTAAGTATATGTGGAAAATGTGGTTTCAAACTCAGCATCAGTAGGACTTCTAATTATAAGAGGCATTTCTTATTGAACAAATATATAACTGTAGACTAACCCTACTGTGGATAAAACCACCCACACTGTTCATTTTTGTCAAATTGTTTTGAAGTGATAGTTTTCATTCCAAAGTTTGTATCTTATAATAAAGAAAGTAATATAAAGCACATGTTATGCATATAGTATAACAAAATAAAACACTCTGTGCATATATGTTCTATATTCAATAAGAAAAGCTACTAGCTATGCAAAAATAAAGCTTGTTAAAGTTACAATGACAACAGTAGTTTTCAGTTAGATGCTACCATATTAGTATGTTACCTGATGCCAGATACCACTCTTAAAATATGTAATATTCATCATCAAAGAAATGTGATTTTAAAACAATGCAAAAAAGGAATACAAGTTAACCAACTGATACATCTAAAGTCTAATAGGATTAGCCTATTGAATTTGATGACATCAATACATCAAAAGGATAAAGGTGATATTCTAGCTATAGTGCCATGTCAATTATAGATGTTGACAGTTCTGGTATATTCATTGACAAGAGTAAGGTTTTGCATGTCCTTCATTTTGTTCTAGAGATTTCCAGCATCTCCAGGATAATTGACAAAGCTTACCTTATCCCTGGGCTGACATTATGCTTAAAAAGAAATCAGTACTTCAGTCACTGATAACTTAGTAAATAAGAATTGTCAAGACTTCAAGATCTTTGTACTGTCTGGTTTTGTGTGTCAACTTGACACATGCTGGAGTTATCACAGAGAAAGGAACTTCAGTTGGGGAAGTGCCTCCATGAGATCCAGCTGTGGGGCATTTTCTCAATTAGTGATCAAGGGGGTAGGGCCCCTTATGGGTGGCACCACCTCTGGGCTAGTATTCTTGGGTTCTATAAGATAGCAAGCTGAGCAAGTCAGGGGAAGCAAGCCAGTAAGAAATATCCCTCCATGGCCTCTGCATCAGATCCTCCTTCCTGACCTGCTTGAGTTCCAGTCCTGAATTCCTTTGGTGATGAATAGCAATGTGGAAATGTAAGTTGAAAAAACCCTTTCCTCACAACTTGATTCTTGGTCATGATGTTTATGCAGGAATAGAAACCCTGACTAAGACAATATTGTTCGATAAAAACGTAATAGCATAATACACAACCACAGTTCAGTCACATACATTTTTATGTTCTTTTTTGTTGGAAACCAAGAGGGTTTATTTAATTCCATTTCTGCAATGAGATAACTGCAGAACGTCATGTGATGTAAGATATATGAAGTTGTAGAAGAATTCATTTGGTGGCATTCACAAAAGAGATCATCTTGGCATAGATAGCCCTGAGAATAAGATTTAAGCATGTTTGTTTGTTTCTGGTTACACTGTAACTGTCTTCAGACACACCAGAGGAGGGCATCATATTCCATTACAGGTGGTTGTGAGCCACTATGTGATTGCTGGAAATTGAACTCTGGACCTCTGGATGAGCAGTCAGTGCTTTTAACTGCTGAGCCATCTCACCTGCCCATTTTATTTATAATATATTATTCATCACCAAAGGAACTCAGGTTATAGTGTTTAGCTTTTCTGTGGGTAAATGGTAACCTCAACAGCCCCTATTGTGAATGTGCTACTGGCTGTATTCTCATTTCTCTGTGTCACCTTGTGTCTCTCTACTCCCTGATGCTATCTCACCCATAGCATCAGGGAGTAGATACAACTATTTCCATTTTACAAGTGAACCAAGTTATAGAGGATGTAACTAAATGATATTTCCCTGAGAAATTGGGGTATTCTGTATTTTGTTTTTAGCCTGAAGGTATATTTACTCTTTTACTTTGAGAAATCAATTTGCTACACTTTTATTTTAAATGGCTGCATGTATATCTGTGCACCATGTGTATGCAGTGCCCACAAAGGCTGGGAGAGGCCATTGGTCCTGAGAAGGCCCAATACCCAGTGTAGGGGAGTGTCAGGGCAGTGAGGTGGGAATGTGTGTGTGGGGGGGGAGCACCTTCATAGAAGTAGTGGAAGGGGATGGGATAGGGGGTTTAGGGAAAGGAAACCAGGAAAGGGAATAACATTTGAAATGCAAATAAATAAAATATACAATAAAAAAATTAAAGAACTCAACTTCATGCAGGCTGAAAAAGTCTAAGGGCAACTGCCCAATGTTCAACTACATATTGTACTTTAGCCATCACCACTTTTCAACATGGAAATCAATGTGTAAATGTCATTGCTACCTTAATTTAGCATTATCTGTGCATCAAAGAAATGCATTTTATCTTTAAAAACACATAAAAAATACACAAAACTCAACATAGGAGAGATCCAGTTTCCTATCAGCATTGTCTGAAACATGAATAGTTAATCCAGTTTCTTATCAGCATTGCTGGAAACATGAATACATACAATGCAGACAGGGTGGCTGAACTGGGTCTTGGCTTCCTTTCCTGTATTTCCTTTCCAAACTATAAGAGGAGCAGTGCTGATGTAATATACTGTGTGATTTTCGAAATGCAAGTGACGAAAATACCCCAAATTGGGCCCAAAGGTAGTTACAACGGGAGCGAAATGGGGTACACTTACGGGTAATTGGATGGCGGCATCCAAAGTTTTGATCTGAGTTTAGTTGCTAGGCTGGGCTAAGGTCCGCTGTAGGGCTGCAAGTATCTCTCATTAACCCCACTCTGCCCAACTTACTAATTAGTAGTGAGTTTGAAAGCATTTTGGAGTGCTTTCTTGGCAGTTGGGTATTAAAATAGGGAAGAGAGTTCATGTATGGGATAACAAAAGTTCTGAGATGTCTTCATGTGGTAGAAAGCCTAACTGGTGGGTAAAATTGGATTTTCTGAAATTTAGGGAGTGTGATGGTTTGTATATGCTGGGCCCAGGGAGTGGCACTATTAGAAGGTGTGGCCCTGTTAGAGTAGGTGTGGCCTTGTTGGAGCAGGTGTGTCACTGTGGGTGTAGGCTTTCAGACCCTCATCCTAGCTGCCTGAAAGTCAGTATTTTACTAGCAGCCTTCAGATGAAGATGTAGAACTCTTAGCTCCTCCTGCACCATGTCTGCCTGGATGCTACCATGTTCCTACCTTAATAATAGTGGACTGAAACTCTAAACCTGTAAGCCAGCCCCCAGATAAATGTCTAAGAGTTACCTTGGTCATAGTTTTTGTTCACAGCAGTAAAACCCTAACCAAGATAAGGAGAGATCAAGGAAAACATGTCCACTTAAGTCAGAAAGAGAATTAGTGGTGCAGTTTACCAAGACAGAGGTCTGACTCAAAGAGCAGGTCATACAAGGAAAAGCTTGAGATATCTGGAACTTAAAAGTCAGATCAGGAGTTCAAATTAGAGGCTTGAAGAGCTCTGATTTAGTGTACTTGCTAGTATATACAAGGTTCTGGGTACAATCCCCAAAAAGTCAAAAAAACAAGGAATTGTCTGGTGGGATTGGCAGCTCCATCTACCTGGAACCATATTCTAATTTCATTTTCTCTCTCTAATGGAATCCTGATCATTTGGTGTCATTTTCTTACTACTCATTTCACAGTGAGAAGAAAGGGCCTGACAATCAACTGTGAATGATGGAACCCCTGCTGAGAAAACACACACAGTTGTAGTTTATGGCACCAGACTTTGGGGGGTGAGGGGGATGTAACATATTTAAAAGTTATCTTCCTAATTTTGCTCATGGTTTAAGAAACTTCTATTTGCTAGACTAACATTCTCTAACCAAAATTCCTCCAACATTCTCTGGAGTTTCATCCTACAGCCTGAGAGACCTCTCTCTGTCCACTCAACTAAAGAAAGTGGGACTGCTGGATTCACAGGGAAAGCTCCATTTCCACTTTCCCTTAAGGATTAAATTATGCTCCACCCCCATACCCTGAAAAGAAAAATCTCACTTTCCACACTTCAGGGATTGGAAGGACATTAGAGAGTACAGCTGTCTTTTATAGAAACACTGTGATTTCTGTGTGTGAGTATGAGGCAGATGGCCCATGAATATGTCCTATTTCTGTCATTTGCACCTGGAGTTGGCAGTATAGATTAGTGATGGAATTTTTATGTATGGCCCTGGGTTTGATGCTCAGCATAGCATCAATCAATCAATCAATCAATCAGCCAATCAACCATTCAGTCATTCATCAGTCAGGTAATTCTTTGTATGCCATCATCCTCTTGGTGAAGTTCTAATGATAGAACCTGTATATTTTTTAGTAATTTATTTTGTGGGACATTTTACTATTTATCCCTGGCTGGCCTTGAACTCACAAAACTCTTCCTACCTCTGCCTGTGTTAAGGATGAAAAGCCTATACTACATCTAGTAGTGTCTTTAACATTTTGAAGAAAAGTGTGTTGAAATATTGTAATCATTACCGATTGTTTTGTTTAGTTTTTGCTACTGGGGCTCAAATAGACCAGGGTGCCTTCAGAGTCACTCTGTTAGCTTTGGTTAAAGCTGACCTTGAACTCTAGATTGTCTTGACCTCACCTTCCAAGTACTAGAATTACAGACATGTGCCACCCTGCTTGGTTCAGTAGTTTCTAACAGCACGTCAACAACAACAACATAAACAAAAACAAACAACAGCAAAACAAAAACAAAAAACAAAACCAGAGACTCAGAAACAAAAGAAAAAAACCAGACCTTTGTGTAGAACAGAAGAGTTTGAGACAATAAGTTATGGATTTGGTAATGGGATGGTAGTTACAATCCTTGTTATGGCAGACAGTGTTTATATTTATAAGGTATTTGACACAAATTCTGACAATCTCGCAAGAAGCGACTATATAATAATGTTTTCAGATTTTCTTCATACTTTGTGTATTGATTTTTTTCCTTTTGTCAAATTGACACAAGCTAGGATTGTGTGGGAAGAAGAACTTCAATCCAGAAAATGCCTCCATCTGATTGC
Organism: Apodemus agrarius; assembly: GCA_964023405.1. NCBI lineage: Eukaryota > Metazoa > Chordata > Mammalia > Rodentia > Muridae > Apodemus > Apodemus agrarius. Next base: position 25,383,330 of record OZ030014.1, read on the forward strand.
CTATAGAGAAGTCTGTGGGGCATTTTCTTGATTAATTGCTGAGGTGGGAGGACCCAGCCTACTGTGGGCGGTGCTACTCCTTGACAGGCTGTTCTGGGTACTGCAGGAAAGCAGGCTGAGCAAGCCATGGAGAGCCAGCTGGCACACAGCACTGCTTCACCATCCTGCCTGCTCATGCTTCAGTTCCTGCCTTTGGGTCCCTGCCTTGAGTTCCTGCCTTGGTTTCCTTCATGATGGACTATAACCTGTAAGCCAAATAAACTGTCTCTCACCCAAGATGCTTCTGTTCATGCTGTTTTATTGTAGCCACAGAAAAGTGATTATAAATCTTGGTTAAGATTTTTTTTTAACTTGTGTTCAAAGACTTACCCACATTTATTTATTTATTTATTTATTTATTTACTTGTTTATGTATTTGTTTGTTGTTGTTTTGTTTTTTTTGAAACAGGGTTTTTCTGTGTAGCCCTGGCTGTCCTGGAACTCACTCTGTAGACCAGACTGGCCTCGAACTCAGAAATCCACCTGCCTCAGCCTCCCAAGTCCTGGGATTAAAGGTGTGTGCCACCACCACCGGGCTACATTTATTTTTGAAATATCGAAAGCATCAGTGCTTAGTCAGAATGTGCTCAAATCTAGGTAACATAGCAGACATCTATCAGAAGAACCAAAGCTAATTTATTTTCCTTATCCTAAGTAAGAATGGATCACATTCTGCTAGTCTACACTAGATTAATGTTACCAAGCTGGTTGGATTCACATTTGCCAAGTTGTTCTTCAAAAATGCTGTATCTGTGTCTGGATTTGTCTAAGCATCTCTGGGATCTCCTTTGATCCCTTTCTGTCTTGAAAAGAGTTGGGTCTGGAACCTAGAACTTCACATGCACCAAGCAAACACTGATTTAATATGTATTAAAAATAAAGCAAAGTGACTTTTCTATTTTCGGCTGGACACTGGGCCATAAAGTTGTGGCTATCAACCACAGATGGGTTTTCCCTTCTTTTCAGGCTACAAAAATTGCTGAAAACAATCATTAGCCTATGCACCAGAAATCTGCACCACAAGGGGGAAAAGCAGCCATTGTTTAGACAGATTAAAGCTAATTTCGTTCTGTAAAATTTTAACTTTTTCTTTTCGTCTGACTGGGCATTGAATCTGAGACACTGCAAATATCAACCAAGCAAGTAGCTAACCAGGAGTCATACCCTTACCTCCAAATTTCTATATAGACAGTGTTTAGATGCATAGGTCTCTTTCTGTCCATTCTTTGGGTGCATGAAAAGGTTGGAGTAACTTGGGCATTGTTATACTGTCCTTTTATAGTATCTTACATCACACATAAGCAATGCTCTCATAGATCTTCTGATTTCTAGTATTGCACATAGGGCTGCTTCTTGTGCTCACTTCAGTTCTTCCCTTTCACTTCTGGGAAACATACAAGCTACAAAACTCTAAGTGAGGACCACCTTCCCATTTTGTTTCCTCCACTCATTGAAGAAGAAGGAGGAGGAGGAAGAAGAGGAAGAGGAGAAAGAGGAGAAGAGAAAGAAGAGGAAGAGGAAGAAGAAGGAAGAAGAGGAAGAAGGATGATTGAACTATCATTTGAGGCTCTGTGAGTGTCCTTACCAAGCATTAGGTGATGTCCAGCACAAAAGTGTGTTCTTGCAAACATGGTAGCAACAACAAGGGCAAAAGTCTAGGAAATAAAACCCAGAAGACACCCGCAAAGGGTTCTGGGTCCTCTCTGCCAAACTACTTTTGTTTAACACCATATAGAAGAGGTATTTTAGCTCCTGGAAGTTGCATAACTTTTAAATACAGGCTAGGGGGAGAGACCCTTACCCTGTGGAAAAATTGGATGCTTATTTTTGCTATAATTTGAGAGCTACCTATGTTTTTTAGACTAAACAAGGAAACACGGAAGAAAGCAGAAACCAGCTGAAGAGGCTTATTCCATCTATCCTCTATCTTATTCTATGGCCCCAAGGGCTTTGTGAATAGAATTTAATTAAGGTCCATAATGAAAGTGTTTGGTTACCTGGTGGCCGGTGGTGCAGAGCCATCCAGATTTGCTCATCAGAGAGGCCCTGATAGCACTCAAATAGTCCATGATTTCTTAAGCTCCTTTTTTTTCTCAACCACAAACACACATTAAAAAATTACCTCTGCAGCTTATTTCATTTTGTGGATCTTACCCTGGAGATCCCGACTTAATTGGTTTGGGATGAGATCCCCAGGATCAGCATTTATAAAACGATTCCCACGCAGCTTAAATGCATCCAGGGAATAGGACTTATCTCCCTAGGGCCAAAGAAAACTACGACACTGCTTGAAAGTCTCCATCACTATCACAACTGCAGCTACAGAGCTTCAGTTCCAGAGGAAGTTGTTATAATGAGATAGAAAAAGTTTCCATGACCGAGTTTTATAAACATGGAGCTAAGCAACATTTCAGCTCTAGAAAGGTCCAGGGAACCAACTGGTACTGCAGTCAAAGGTCCTTCAACCAAAACACCCAGTCACAAAAGAAAAAAAAAGTTTGAGGGCCTTCCCAGGAGACCAACACTCTGAAATCTCAGTTTGGAGAAGTGTGGCTAGAATGACCCTAGTGGTCTGTCATGTTGGGAGATGAAGGTCCCTCTGCCACTGTGAGTCCACACATTTCTGATCAACTCAGTTCCGTTGAGATCCCGGAGGGACATGGTCTTTGTGATCCTAGGTTATTTTCACCCGATTTACTAGTGAAGTTGACTAAGAATGAACAGAATGCATAGTGTGAGCATGAAGGGAGACCCAAGCCAGTCCCAACCTCATCACTTTTTAAAAATTTTTTTTATTCTATATCCTTTGTTTACATTCCAAAGGCTTTCCCCTTTCCCAGTCCCCCCCACCATATGTCCCATAAGTCCTCTCCCCCACAACTATTCCCCAATCCCCCTCCCTCCCCCTCCATTTCTCTGTTCTGGTACTCTCCTACAAAACTGGATCCAATCTTTTCAGGCCCAGGGTCCTCTCCTTTCTTCTTTTTGGGAATTATTTGACTTGCTAATTGTGCCTTGAGTATTTAGGGCTTCTGGGCTCATTAATATCCACTTATCAGTGATTGCATTTCATGTGTATTCTTTTGTGATTGGGTTAACTCGCTTAGGACCTCATCACTTTTGAAAGCGACAATACGACATCTGCACGGAACTTTGCTTTGTTTGGGGACAGTGCCAGAGGCTAAAAACAATTAGCTATTTCCTTCCATTTATCAACCTGAAGGACATCACATTTTCATTTTGGAAAAAGGGGTAGCATAGCTTTAAAGTTAGGATAGGAGCCCTTAAAAGTGAATGTTACTGAACTTCTGATCCTTAAAAAAACAACTGTAGTGGTGAATTGGAGAGAGAAGATAAAAGATCTTATGGAAACAAAGTATGAGGAATGCTTTTGAGCAGGATAATAACTCAAGAGTGGGGCAAAGTATATGATTGTCTGGAAGGTGACTAGTTAAGACAGCAAGCAATATAACAGCATCAACTTCCAAAGGAATGTACGGAGGAAGATTAGACAGTTGTAGTGTGTTCTAATTCCAAGCATCTGGCTATAGATCCCAACTTAGAACTCTAGTAACCTTCCTGCTGCTTCTGGTCATACCTGCCATCTCCCTGGGGTCACATCTTCTATAGAAATTCCAGAGATATAAAAATTCACTAAATAAATGTTATAACTTTCTCCAATGCATTCATTGTTCAAAGCCAATTATTTACACAGGTTACTATCACGTGGCCACACTGATAGATTCTTTTCATTTTAAACATCTATCTCTAATTTCTGCCATTCAAAGGATTCAGTTTCCTGTGTGACAAAGACAAAAATCCATAAAAAAATTTAGCAAGAGATGATAGAATTTTTGGTTTTTGTTTTGGCAAGTAGTAGTGTCTAAGTGTGCGTGGGTATGAACATGTGGTGCGTATTACACGGTGCATGCAAGCTTTGGGTAGGAGCATTCACACATACACAATGTGATCCTAATATCATAAGGGTTAGATATAAAACTTACAAAGATGAAAGACTTTTTTGCTTGCCTCAGGTAATTATCAATACTATGTCTACTATTTGTGGTTATATGTTTTTGTTTTGATCGACTCTCTTTTTGAGACAGTGTCTTGCTACATAGCCCTGGCTCTTCTGGTACTCATTTTATAGCCTAGGCTGGCCTTGGACATATGGCAATTCTTCTGCTTCAGCCTCTCAAATACTGGGATTATAGACTAGAGCCATAAACCCCATATCTATATCTATCTATCACTATAATCTATCTATCTATCTATCTATCTATCTATCTATCTATCTATGTATCTATTTGTAGATCTATCATCTATCTGTCTATAGATATATCTATCTATCTATAGATCTATCATCTATTTATCTATCTATCTATCTATCTATCTATCTATAGATCTATCATGTCTGTCTGTCTATAAATCTATCTATCATCTATTGATCTATCTATCTATAGATCTATCTCTATAGCTCTATCATCTCTCTATAGATCTATCTATCTATAGATTATCTACCTATAGAACTATCTATAGATTATCTATAGATCTATCTATAGATAAATTATTTATCTATCTATCTATCTATCTATCTATCTATCTATCTATCTACCTATCTATCTATCTATTGATCTATCTGCTGACTCCTCATTGGCACAGCGAAAGAAAGAGAGAACTAAGACTTAGGTCTTCAGAGGTTTGTGCTGGAAAAGAATTCTGGTTTTACTGGCAGGCCCATCCTCCCTGAGTTGAGCAGGGATGGTGTTCTAATTTCATATTTATATGGATCCATGTGCTCCTGTGACTTCATACTCAAGGAGGTTATGAGAACATGAGACACGTGGAGTGGGCACATTTTTATAATCTCCTTGAATCTCCAAAAGGGAGCTGTTAAGAGTTCAGAGAATTAGGGCTATGGTTTTGAGTTAAGCGGTCTGCCCTCTCCTTTCCTCCTGTATTATACCATCATGTACTAATTGACATCACCAGGTCCAGAAACAGTGAGTCTGTGGGAGCAGCCTGCAGATTTCAATCTCACCTCTTCCCCGCTCCTGGTAGGTGTTGTGGTGTCTGCTGTGTTTGCCATGACAATTCCTACTGCTCATGGTGCTCAGTAAGGGATAAGTGATGAATAAACATGCCCTGTCATTCTGATGGAAGCAAGCATCTCTGAAGTCTGTGTGTGACTCCTAAGAGCGATCACTACTATTGGCACAGCCTTCCAGAGCACAGTGCTATGTCATTTGCAGTAAAAACTAGAGATAGTTATCTTTGCTTTTCAGGGCCAGATCACCCCTCATTGTTGTCTAAACACAATCAGCCTGCTGAAAGTAAGCCACAGCTCTCAAGATGCTGAGTCCACAATCCTGTAAAGTATGACATCAAATACTCTGCACTCTGAAGACTTTGATTAAAGAAAGTAGTAACACAGTTGGATGTTACTAATTACAGAATCTTCTATGCTTATCCAATCATGTTCCTTCTGCACTCCCTGCCCAACCAGTACTCAGCAAAAATCGTAGAGAACCCAATTTTGCCAATTGCTTGTGTTAACTGTAAGGCAGGCTAAGTGTTTCTCTTGGTTCTCTTTGCACTACGATCAGTTCCCACTGTCAGCAAAAAGCAACAGCACCAACAAGAACAAGACACACTCTGTCTAATGCATTTTTATCCAGATTATTAGTAAAACATCTGTGAAGAACCTTTTCAATATATTATTATCTAAGTCACAAATTCACACACATTTTTTTTCTGCCTCTTCTGAAAAATGAATTTGTGGGCCAGAAAGATGATTTGACAGGTCAGTGCTCTTGGTGCCAACCCTGATTTTCATTCTGAGGAGTCAAATGGTAGAAGGAGAGAACTGACTACATCAGACTGTCCTCTTACCTTCATGCACATGAAAGCATGTAACTTCCTTCCTTCTCTCTCTCTCTCTCTCTCTCTCTCTCTCTCTCTCTCTCTCTCTTTCTTGCTTTTTCAAGACACGGTTTCTCTGTGTAGCCCTGGCTGTCCTGGAACTCACTCTGTAGACCAGGCTGGCCTTGAACTCAGAAATCTGCCTGCCTCTGCCTCCCAAGTGCTGGGATTAAAGGCGTGTGCCACCACTGCCTGGCTCCTATTTCTTTTAAAGGATGAGATAAAATGCTAAAAGCTAGGAAGGCCTTAGAACTATGCTTCTCAAACCTAGCAGTCAGAATTGGAAACTAACATAAATCTCAGAGTCCCATTTTTGATACATTGGCTTTAATCCTTTAGGTTTGTAAAAGACCTTCATTGGTAATTTTGATAGGATGCCAAATTTAATGATCACGCTTAGAAACTATGTAGTCTTGTCTGGGCTGGCCAATGAGCCATCATTTACTACCCTCTTGTTAAAAGAGTTATTGTTAAAATTATAAATTTGTTCAAATGTTACTTTGGTAAAAATGCTATCGTTGCCTTTAAAATGAATGCAACATGAAAACATGTGTATGTTTAAATCCTATGAAGCTACATCAGGAGCCTTGAATCTTAGTTGTAGTTGAAAATGACAGCTGGGAGCATCAATTCCTTTTAATCTTACATCCTCACTGGAGACAAGCAATACAGCATTTTCTAAGTGTTAAATTTATATCCTGTCTCATTTCAACTTGTTACTACAGATAATACAGAGGTTTTATATAGGAATCCAAGCAAAAGTTTGAAAGTTTCCACGTACAACCCACCTTTGGCATAATGGGACCTGAGTCTGAAAATGGCTTCCATGATTCCAAAACCTTGGATTCTGAAATGTCTAGACATTTTCTCCTCTTAGCTTTATTGAGCTTTATCGAGCCCCTAATACTTCATTTGAGAGGCAGATACAATTCTGAGAAATGTATACTATGTCTTGGGCAATTTTGGAAAATAAATTCTAAGTTGGGTCTGAAAAGATCATGTTTATGAAATCTTAAGTAGAACTGTGGTATATTAAGGAAAATACTGCATTGACAATGCTCGCTTTGTGCAAAACAAAATTACTTTAGCATTTATTAGGTACGTAATTGTGTATCATCTTCCACAGCCTTATAATTCCTAAGCAGCTTTTCTTTTTTTAATCCTAGTCTGTTTTGTTTTTATTTATTATTATTGATTATTCTTATATGCTTATTTGTGTTCTAGTGAGAGAGAAGAAAGTGAATTTGGATGGTTGGGACGTGTGAGAAGGATTTGGGAGGAGTTGGAGGAGTTAGAACAATAATCAGAATATTTTGTAAGAAAACAATTTATTTTCCAACAAAAAAAGTAAAAGGAGTTTTAAAAAAAATTAAAAGATTCATAGGTTGATTGCTTTGGGCTTTTTCTTTTAAATGCTAATAAAAAGTTCTTAACCTTTAAAAAAGAACAAAAGCAGGCATTGGAAACATTTTTAATTCTTATGTATATTACTTTTTGTTTATTTTTGAGACAGTTGCTCTCTATGTAGTTTGTGAACTATCCCTGAACTTTTTTTCAGTGCTTGCTGCCTCGGCCTCCTAAGAGCTGATATGTGTGCCCACCATCTCAGCTAGTGAATTGATCTCTCATTAACATTGTTTATATCTTCCAACAAATGATAACCAAAAAAATGAAATGGTTTATTTTTTGTATGAATGAGAAATATTGAATAATACTATAATTTTAGAGTTTCTAAATGGAAAAGTATCTAAGTAGTGACTATTTTCTTTCTCGTAATAAATCAAGAGTAAATTAACCAGAAAGATATTCTATTTATTTCCAAAGTATCTCAGAAAGGGAAACTTAAAGTATGCTTTTAATAATTCATTTCAGTGTCCTATGTCTAAGAACCAGTTATACAGGGCTAGAGAGATGGCTTGGTGGTTAAGACCACTGGCTGCTCTTCCAGAGGTTCTGAGTTTAATTCTCAGCAAGCACATGGTGGCTCACAACCATCTGTAATGAACTCTGCTGCCCTCTTCTGGTGTTAGTCTTGAAGATTGTGACATCAAATAAATAAATAAATCTAAGAATAAAATCATTTATATTTTCTAAGTTTATAGAAATCATTAATGTACTACTAAAGATTTAGTCATTGATATTTAATTAATTTCAATCAGATCTGTTCATTTAGCAACTTACCCTATGGACATAAGTAACTGTTTAAAAGATTTCAGAATCCTGGACAAAAATTTCTTGGTATTTCTTGACTTAATAATATACATTTTAATGAAGCCATAGTTTCTTGATAAACATAAAAGGATATTACATTTTCTGATCTGAAATGCTTCAATTACTATGTTTTCTTAAATTGATAGTGTCAAAAAAATTCAGACTTCTCAAATTCATACACTGTAATAAAGCCCTAATACAATACTAAGAGCAGCCTCAGGAGGTGATTAAGTTTTGAAAGGTTGGATCCATGCCCTTAAGAAGAGTTTCTTGGAAGTTTGTTGTCCCCCTTCATCACATAGTACTGAGTTAAAGGATCTGAAGAGACAGAGCCCTCAGGAGATACGGATTCTGCCAGCACCTGGCTTGCAGGCTGCCCCGTCCCAGAATCTAAACTACACACTTCCATCTTCTATACATTATCCAAGAGTATCTTGTCATAGCATTCCAAACAGAGTAGAACAGTCATTATTTTATCCACATAAACATACCTCTAACTGGAATTATGATGGTGGTACCAAATCCTGGAGGGTTGGGTGTGGCTTAGTTGCCTAGACTCTCAGCAGGTGAGAAAAGCTGTCTTACCTGAAATGTGTTAAGTGCCTCTGGATGTCAAGGTCTAGAATGGGAGTTGGTCTGGAGGATCCCAGGGGTGATCTATCTTGGCTCAGGAGGTCTTGGAATTCTTTACAAATTTGCCTACAACAAAGGGTACAAAGTTGAAATTACACTCTTGAAATGGACTTTTAATTTCACTAGATATTATCTATGAAAGTCTCTTCCCCCTTCAACGGAGACCAGGAGGACTTTACAGCCAGCAGTCTCAAGTTCCATTGCACTGACTTTGCAGGGCCAGTGGATGAGACTAAAACACTCTCCAGGACACTGACCAAACCCATGCTCATTTTAAAAAGTGCATCTTTACACCTTAATCACAGAATAAAAGAAATTTAATATGAGAGACCATAATTAGCAATTGTTTTTTTGCTAAAGATTGCAAATGTGTTATTTTTTTTAAGAACATCACATCTATATAAAATTTTAACTGAGGTTATAGGCTTATGTCATTCAAAGTCATAACATAAGCTAACTTTGGAAAATTCCTTCCCCCATATGGCAATATAATTAACTTTTTGACTATTTTCATGCCTCAGTGTTTGAAGATGATGATCTCTTACCCTCAAATTATTCCACCAGTCTTATGGAAATCACTATGCACTATTCTATTTCAGTGTCTGCTTTGCAGACCATTTTCCACTGTTCTTCTTTTCTTATATGGTTATGAATTCTAGCCTATGTGTAATCAAGAACATTGCTGTGTATAATAACTATTGGTTAAGCCCTTGTAAAGAAACATAACATGTAAGAAAATGCTATTTTAAAGTCTTGTGTGTGTGTGTGTGTGTGTGTATGTGTGTGTGTGTGTGTGTGTGTGTGTGTGTGAGAGAGAGAGAGAGAGAGAGAGAGACATGCCATGGTACACCTGTAGGGGTCAATAGACAGTTTCAATGTCAAACTTCACCTTCTTCTTTTATAAAAAAGTGCCTCTGTTGTTTTGCCCCTGAACACAAGATAGTTGGCCCATGATCTCCTGAGATTATACTGTCTCTGCTTCCTGTCTCACTGAAGGAGAGCAAAACAAAACTTTTTGGGATAACAAAACTAGTACTTAGTTTTATATGGGAATATAAATATTTCTAGGAATTCAAATTCAGTTCTTTATGATTGGAATGCAAGTAATTTTTATCCACTGAGCCATCTTCCCAAGCTAGAAAAATGAATAAACGCAGCAGCTATAGAATAAAATCCATAAACATGGAAAAAATCTCCTAAAAGCATTCCTCATATATGGAACAAATATCTGATTTTCAAGGGATAATATAGTTATTTTGTATGTATATTTGTTACTGTGTGTAGGTTATTGTAAAATGCAGTGGTTTGGTTTTGCTTGTGATGGTGAGTAAATGCAGAAAGGTCAAGTCACCCCGAATGACTATGAGGGTAGTAACATCTAAAGCAGCCTGCTACTGAGCCTGAGGCTTCAGTTTCCTCTCCTGGATTCACATGAAGAAGGATGAGAGCCAACTTCCTGAAGGTTGTCTTCTGACCTCCACTTGTGTGCATGCATGTGTGCGTGTGCATATGTGCACACACAAGCATGCATACACACACACTATTTATTCAACTCTGCTCATTGTGGCTTTATTCATCATAGTCCGAAACTGGAAACAACCTAGATGCCTCTCAACCGAAGACTGGATAAAGAAAATGAGGTACAGTTATGCAATGGATAAGCTGTTAAATTTGCAGGCAAATGGATGGAACTAGAAAAATAGACTTGAGTGGGGAGGTATCCCAGACCCTGAGAGACCAACATGGTATGTACTCAGTTATACATGAATACTAGTGGTTAAGTAAAGGACAGTCAAGCTGCAGCCCGCAGAGGCTTAATAAGGAGGGCTTTAGGAGGGATACATGAAACTCCCTGCGAAGGGGAAATAGGAGAGATTGTGTGGGCGGACTGGAAGTGGGTGGGGATGGGTACAGGGCGGTGGTAGTGGTGTGCGAGAATTCAGGGATAGACATCAGACACTAGGGAGTCTAGATGGGTGATGCATGGACACCTAGTGTAGTGAAAACCTCTTGCAATCTATGAGGGTGACGCTACTGAGGACTCCGAGTTATGTGTGGATCTTGAGTTGGCCATCTTTTGTATCAAGGCAAGATAGTGATGGTCCAGAGTTGCATTAGATTGAGTTGTTAGCTGAGGAATTTTGTGGACATCCTAAAACAATTCAGGTTGCTGCTAGGACAGACAAAAACAAATAGAAATCTGATGAGAAGGCCCCGTTGTTGAAGACGATATCCAAACAGCTCGCTGAACATGGAGAGGTAGAGCAGGTACCTTCACCCCGATGTTCTAGTCTCTTTGGTGTGGGCAGGTACACTGCAGGCTAGGGAAAGGGAAACCTGGATATCAACTCAGCAACAAAACCTTTGACTTACAATTGGCCCTATCTGTAAGATGCACTGGGGAAATGATGGTGCAGAACTTGTGGAAGCCACCAACCAATATCAGGTTTAAGGGGGCTGATACCACCAGAGGGAGCTCATGCCTGACACTGCCTGGATTGTCAGAAAGGAGAGACTTGGATAGTCCAGAGACCAAGGATAGGTACCTTGTCTAGAGATATGCTTCCTCTTGCAGTAGATTGGAGTGGGTGCAGAGACCCACAGCCAGACACAATTTGGAGAGTCTGAATTGCAGATCTCTATTGGTTCCCTCCCCTTGGAGCTTGGGAACCCAGTGGAAAAAAGGGAGGAAAGATAGTAGGAATCAGAGGTGATGGAAGACACAAGGAAAACATGGTCCACTGAATCAACGATGCAGGCTCCTCCCATGGTCTCACAGACGGAGGCAGCAAGCACGGGGCATGCATGGGTCTACACCAGAGCCTCCGTGTATGCTATAACTGTTAGCTCAGTGTTTGGTGGGACTCCTAACCGTGGAAGCAGGTGTGTATCTGACTCTGTTTTCTACTCTTGGGACCTTTTTCTATGGCTATTGAGACTCAGTTTTTGTTTTTGTTTTGCCAAGTGTGTTGTTAAGAATTTACATTATGCATTTTTATGGAACTTTTCGGTCTGAAGCGAAACTTGGATAGCTTTTGGGAGAGAAATTGAGTTATAATAGGTGAGTGCTGGGTGCAGCTTTACTTATGTATCTGGTAGCAGTTTGTGGTGCCACCATCTCCAGAGTTCCATGTTGCATAAGAGCAATGCCTTGTCATACTTGTTTTAGATTTCTAACTAAAAACATAATATCGCCTTATACGAACTCTGATGCAGCGCTGCTCCATCATTACAATCTTTTCCCCCCCACAAAGATTAGACTGATTTCAAGTCGAGTCTTCATTTATCACATTTTAGGCAGCTAAACTCCAATGATGATTTAGAGCATTGAATAAATCAATTTACAGTTTTACAGACCGACTTCATTCTTTTTTTCAAACAACGTGGCAAACTGTAGTCAGATTGGCAAGTGAAAAATGGAAAGCAGAGCCTGGCAAGATTGAACTCTTCCGAGATAATTTAGCCTAGGACATTGCTCTGTAGCTATCAATTGGATTTTATAATCTTGTCACTTATTTCGAGGACACACGACAGCTTATGTCCTTAAATACAGAAGACAACCCTGTAGGATCCAGTGGCAATTACCACCCTCTCCACAGGACAGTTAGGGAATTAGTATTCGGACTACTTTCATTCTTATTTAAATTCTTCTTTCTGAAGCTGAGATATGAAAAGACTCTTTTGTCTAAAACAAAATGTCATATTATGAATTATGTAACAAAGATGATCTTCAGTGACTCACAACATTCTAACTTTGTCGCTTACGTCATTGTTCTTAAGGAGGTTAAAAATTTTAGCAGATTTATGGATTTAAAGTTTGGTGTTTCTACTGACAGTGACTATTAAAGTAACAACATTTAATTAAGGTCACTGGCTATTCTGACTTACCTTAATATGGATCAATTGTTAAGCATATTTATTTATAATCCAGTGAAGAGGCTTTTCTGTGTATTCTATCAACCAAATAACAGATATCATGTCTGGTTCAAGATGTGTCTAGTTTCTATCTTTCTGCCTAAACAATTATCCTAATTATATCAAAATATTTGGTTAATTACCAAACACTAGAAACTATAGGAGAGTAACTGCACATAACCTAATTTTTCTGTAACTGTGGATTTTACAAAATATACTGAAATATAGTGAAATATATTATTTATCAAAGATGCAAATCAGTGATTGGTTATGTCACTGAAAGAATTTTGTATTTCATGTATATCTGGAAATTTTATTATATGTTTCTCTTGTGTGTGTGTGTGTGTGTGTGTGTGTGTACACATGTGCATGTATGTGTGATAACACAAGTGGAAGTTGGATAGCAACCTGCAGAATTTCTTTCCATCACATGAGATCTTGGTATTGAACTCAGGTTTGTGAGCATTTGGGGGTAAGTGCCTTTAGCTGTTGTGTCTTCTAGTTGGCCTACTTTGTGTATATTCTAATAAGAATTGTCTTGATAGTCCTGTTTCTAATCGTGTAAACCTTGATGCCTTTGTGCAGATGGTAGAATTCTGGGAGAATCTTTTTCATTGCTAGAATGGGATCCCCCTTGTCTTTAGAGAATGCTTACTTTCTAGACTGTCATTCAAAGGAGATCAGGAAAGCGGGATGGAGATGTGTGAAGGCATCTCCACAGCACTTACTTGGTCGCTAGGATCATCTTTTTTCTTGCTGTCTGCTCTTTCTGTTCCATATGTTGTCTGGCGAGATGTTCTCCTACTGCCTTGGCTGGAAACTCTGTTTCACATGTGTAGCCAAAATCCCGAGCCAAGTGCAAAGCCTCCCCTGTTGACAGAAAACACAGTTCACTGGCGTATCCATATCTGACCTTACACGGGCAATGCTGTGAGTGTTCTCCAACTCTCATACAAAGGTGTGGTCAGATGCAACATTTTGTTTCTATCTAATTTAAACAAAGTTGTGGGGGGGGGATGGCATCTGTGAGAAAAGGCAATGAAAAATGAGGATCTTGAACTTTGCAGGTAAAATGGAGAACAAGTCTGTGACTCAGGAATCTTGCCTCTTTTCTTTGAATGTCTCACTCCACCACAATCCTACTCATGATCATCAGTGGAAAAGCTTCTCAGATATTGTTTTAGTCAGGGCTTCTATTCCTGTACAACTGTCACGACCAAGAAGCAAGTTGGGGAGGAAAGGGTTTATTCAGCTTACACTTTCCACATTGCTGTTCATCACCAAAGGAAGTCAGGACTGGAACTCCAGCAGGTCAGGAAGCAGGAGCTGATGCAGAGGCCATGGAGGGATGTTTCCTACTGACTTGCTTCCCCTGGTTTGCTCAGCCTGCTTTCTTATAGAACCCAAGACTACCAGTCCAGGGATGGCACCACCCACAAGGGGCCCTCCCCCCTTGATCACTAATTGAGAAAATGTCCCACAGCTGGATCTCATGGAGGGACTTCCCCAACTGAAGCTCCCTTCTTTGTGATAACTTCAGCCTGTGTCAAGTTGAACCACAAAACCAGCCAAAACACACACACACACACACACACACACACACACACACAAACACACACCAATCAAAGTGTATATATATTTGTTGCTGCCCAGATCAATGTCTATTATCTATAGACAAGCCATTCTGATTACTTTTCCATGAGACTTATCAAAATATACAGCAATGGGATCAAAATACTTTGAAAGTTGTTATTACTTTATAAAATTAATCATTTTCATGGATTTCACACTGCAGTGTTAGAGATGGTTTATTATATGACTATTATATGACTATAATACTATCAACATCTGGCCCTCCAGAAGGCTCTGATGTACTGTACTGCTTTGGAAAATGAAGAACCTAGCAGAATCATAAACAACTTCTGCTTGTCTATAAAATATTGAGTGCAAGTAAAATTTTAATAAGTGGGATAAAAATATCTAAGAAAGGAATATTTACTAAAGAAAATCATTCTAGAGTATAATGGTCAATGTTTTCAAAATTGCTTAATCAAAAGTCTTACCTGACAGGTAAAGTTTATTTAAAAATCCAACTTTCTGAGTGAGAATATTGTTTAGTGGTAAGCTGCTTACCTAGAAGGCATGCGATTTAATCTAGAAACATGAACGATATTATGAGCAAGTGCTTGTATACACACAAATATATAAAATATGTCTGAATAAATGTACAAATATATAAATCAAACTTGCTACATATGTACTCAGTGATGACTTTATTCAGGGCAATGTTTTTTTTAATTTTTTATTACTATATTTGCATTGGTGGTTAGTCTGATTATATGTCTGTTTGAGAGTACCAGACTCCCCAGAACTGGAATTACAGACAGTTTTGAGCTGCCATGTGGGTGCTGAGAATTGAACCTGGGTCCTCTGAGGGAAGAAGAGCCAGTGCTCTTAAAGCATTGGGTCGTTTTCAGGGGATGCTTAATCAGATGTAATAGGAAGACTGAACAGAACTTACAATATTGGTTTCTCTGGTCTGGGGATGTAGTTAAAGAACTTGCCTAGTTTGTATGAGGCCGTGGGTTTGATCGGCAGCTTGACACAAAACTGGGAAGCTACAGAGCAAGTTTGAGCCCAACAGGACCACATGACCCTGTCTACAAGCAAGGCTTGGGGAGGGTGGCAAGGCAACTGTGTGATAAAATTCTTGCCGTGTAACCCTGAACACAAGTCAATCCCTGAACCAACATCCAAGTGGAAGGAGGAACAGATTTCTAAGAATGTCCTCTGATCTCTGTCTAGCGTGTATTCACCTGTGCATGCACATGCACACACACGTGTGCCTACATACATGCACACACACATGCATGTGCATGTTCACACACACACACACACACACACACACACACACAAATTGGGGCACTCATGGCAACACTAGGAGCCATCACAGGAAGAAATTAAATACAACAGTAATTTATGATTTTCATTGTATCTTTATAAGCATTGTCCACAATGCCTACCCATGTGTATTGGTGTTGTAGAGATAGGAGATGTGGTATTACAAATATCAAATGATTGTTACTGTGTTTTACAGACGTGAGAGAAGGTGAGACTCATGGGGCAGGGGTGACCCAACAGCTACATAGTTAATCAAATGTTTCCACGTAGAAGTGAAAGAGAACCAGGCTCGATGACAATGTCATGTGAACCTTCTTTAAAAGCTGGCCAATGTAACACTCTAAAAAGTTACTAGACTTGACCATGCGGTGTGCTCATACAACAGCAGACTTGTTGACAGATGTGCACCAGGCGTGCATCAAAACAGACCAGAGGAAAGATTAAGAGGAGAGACAATCATAGACATGAAGAGGTGTATACACACAGATTAGGTGACACCAAAATAAATTAAATATTCTAAGTAAAATACTGTTCCTCAAAACCAGAATTGCTCCTGTTTTTCTATTCAAAGCAAAGCTTTTAGTTTGAGAAGACTAATGAAGTTATCTACTGTAAAGAGCAGGAAGGCCATTTAAGACTGCAGAAAGCTGGGGAATTAGCATTCAGGACGTAATTCCCTGTCTCCAAAAGTTCTCTTAAGGCTTCTTACAACTAAAAACTAGTCACATTTTTTTTTTATTTTCCTCAGAGACATTTTTTAAAAGTGTACAGAAAAGTTAAAAGAATTTTATAATTAAAAACCCATATATCTGTTCTTCATATACTAAGTATACTCTATCACATGTCAATTACTTACACTACAACTCTATCCATGCTATTTTCAGAGGAAATTCTAAATTTCTTGCATTTCTCAAAGTTATCAGTTTGTGTAAAACTAACTGGGGTTCTATATTTAGTCTCGTGCTTTCCCCCCAAAATATGCTAAATAAGAGACACAGGACGAGGGACACTTTAATCATGACTTGTTGGTATGTGTATATATGTTGGGGGTGGGAGAGGGAAAGGGAGAGGGAAAGAGAATATTAACTCAGGTTTGGGCACACACTAGGCAAGCATTCAGACGTACCTTCACCCTTATTTACATACTGCATATCTATTGGCTAGATGTGACCTGAGGGGCATGCCCGAGGAGTTGCGCATGTGCATTGCTTTCACAGAGGATGGCGGTTTTCCCTGGCACCCATCTGGGGTGGTTCATAACTCCAGCCCTCTGAGATTCCACACCCTCCTCCACTCTCCTCAGACATCAGTACTCATGAGTACATCCCTAGACACAGACACACACAATTCGAATTAAGAATACATTCTTTAAAAAAGATTTTTTTGGGGGGAATTGCTTTGTTGATTTCAGAAAAGAGCATTTGAACAACAAAGTAACCTGCTGTATCTGATTCGCAGATGTAGTTGGGAACTTGCATGGAACTTTCAATGTGAACCAGTATCAATCGATGTTTTAAAAAAAAGTAGGCAGTTTCATTAGTGTAAATATGTTTAAATTTTATTTATCAGTAAATGCTAATATTACTAGTGATTTTCTTCTCTAATGTTTCATTTTATAAATATTTCTCTCCTCCTGACATAAGACTTTGCAAAAGACCCTAACTCAAAAGAAAAAAAATCATTGAAGAAAGCATGTTATTGAAGTAACAGATAGCATTTTGTGAATTAGCTGATGAAGGCATGCTTCACACTCTACAAATGAGAAATGCTGGGATGTATGTACACTTTTATTTGTATTTTAGAAAATATCATTTCCTCCATTTAAAACAGAGATGCAATGACTAAATATAAAGGGTTTCTTTTTACTCAATATTTAAGATCTTGAGTATTTAATTTATATTCCATTAACATTTAATCAATTAATTTAACTATTAATAAATTAATTTAGTTACTATTGAATTGTCTTGGTTGGTGCTATAATGAGCAAGCAGCATTTAAAAATGTTGATTCCCGACAGTTTATCACTCTAGCTGATTCGGGAAGAAGATACTTGCATATTTGGAAGAATTGAAATAAAGATTTCTTTGAAAGGACATAACAATGTCATGTAGAGTGCTTACTTTTACTAGAAAAAATGACAAAACGGTTTAATTGTGAAATTTCACACTTGAAGATAGAAACGTCAATGTTGGAGCCGGCAAATAAAAGCTATTGCACCTGACCAGAAGATAAACTCGCAGTTCTTAAGAAGAATGCACAGCTCATTTCAAACCAGCACAAGGACAGTGTGGGTATGCGACTTCCGCCTTCCCGTTCTACGTAGCAAGCAAAGTTGCGTATGTCAGATGAGCTGCACGGTGCGTCATCCACACAGAAGCAGATCCTTCAGTAATGCTTTAGTACACCGTTACGTACAGTGGCTCTCAACCTTCCTAAGGCTTGTGTTTGTGGTGACCCCGAACTGTAAAATTATTTTAGTTGCTACCTCGTAACAGTAATTTCGCTACTGTTTTGAATTATAACGTAAACATCTGTATTTTCTAACAGCATGAGGCAAATCCTGTAGCAAATAAAAGGGGGTCACGACCCACAGGTTGAGAACCCTTTACATGGCTAACTCGTCTAAATAGGAAGACTGCAGCATGCCTCTTGAGTTTTGTGCTGAAACCCGATTCTTTGACGATTTATCCCATTTTATGCGAAGCTCTACCCTGTGATAGTTTTAAAAACAGTCTGAGGAGAACAGCTGCTATTTACATTTACGCTGACAGCCAGATCTTCCCTCCCCCCTCCCCCACTTCTGTTTACTGCTTTCCGGGGCTCGCAGAGTAACATTGTCACGGGATGTATAGTGATGCTACATCAAAGAAGCGGCAAGTGAAGCCATTCTGATATGTAGTTAACGTGTGTACATCACTGCACAAAAGCTTTGTGTGTGACAATCCGAGAATCAACAAATGGATCCGTCGACGAAAACGCACAGTCTTCAAAAACAAGAAAACCTACAAAGTGCAATTCTTTCTAGTGGATCCCTTCCTGCCAACGGGCTTAAGAGAAAGAAATCTTATGGTAGGAAAAGTGTATGGATAAGCTTCTCTGAGTTTGGATTGATTTGTGCAAATAACAATATATGTGTTTCTCTGACTCTAAGCAATGGGCAGTTATCAATGACATAAAAAGCATCCCACGAAGGACCAAAAACATTTCCCCTTGTATTCGTATAAGTGGCCATGGATGCCTTCCTTCTCCAAAGAATGGAATGAGGTGCTGTCGTTCTGAGAGGGTTTAAACTTTCTGTTTATTTCAATTTATTATGTCACCCGGACATCAACCTTTTAAGTGCAAGCAGCAACATGTTAACTTAAAAACTAGATCAATTTTATTTCCTATGAAGAGCCTCTCAATTTGGAAGTCTACGCCAATGAGATTAATGCTTGCAAAAGGCTTTAGGGTGTCTGTGCCACCTGGTAACCCGCACCCATCTTTTAAACATGAAACTGCAGAGCGACGATTCAATGTTTTAGGTAACAAAGTGTGAAATGATGGTGTTAAGAGGCGGGTACAAATGGATTCCGACGCATGGCAAGAGCCTCAGCATGCATCGTGCTCCTCATGTCTTTGGGAATTCCGTTTTGCATACGTCGCAGCAAAAGTAAAATTTGGGGAGGAAACATTAGAAAAATATTAAGTAGAAAGTTAATGGCGAAGTATTTTCTAATGAAAAGTCAATTGGCTGTTGTACTAAGATTTGGAATTGCAAAAGGAATGGGTCTAAATTTATTAGTTTCAAAGATTTATTTTCATTCTCTCGTACGCATGTGTGCCTCTGTGAGTGGGTGCCATGTGTTTCTGAGAGACAGGAGACCAGAAGAAGGCATGGGATTTCCTGCAGCTGGATTTGCAGGCAGTTCTGTGGTGTTTGATGTGAGTGTGGGAAACGGAGCTCTTGTCCTCTAGAAAAGGAGTATGCGCTCCCAACTGCACAGCCATGTCTCCAGCTCCTGGAGTTGCTTTTAAGTTAGAAGTAAATACACCTGATTTTTCAAATGTGAGTAGTTGTGAGGAGTTTTTCTTTAAAATAATTGTACCCTCAGGAAAATGTACATTTTAGAACTAAATCTTGAACAATGATCTGTGTGGAATGGTGCTTTTGTCTTGTAAATTCCTTAGGAAAATCTTTATCTGTTGTCATTGTAATATTACCTCAATATTAGATTTAATTTACTATTGCAACATCTAATGTCATTAAATAATGGCAAAACTTATATATTTTAAATACTGGCCACTTAGCTGTGATTTCAATCTAATTTTTATGTGCTGAGAAAGAGCAGACTATTTCAAGAAGTATCTATTGGAAAATAGAACAAGATCCAAATCTTTACATTAATGAATTCCTCTCTCTCTTCTGCAGTACTAGCGGTTGAGCCTAAGCCCTTCTGCGTTCTAATAAAGTATTCCAGCACCGAGTTCCATCCTCAGTCCTCTTTGCTTTTCCTTTGTGAGATAGGCTCACACGGAATTGCCCAAGCTGGCCTTGAAGTCTTTCTGTAGCCAAGGCAGGTCCTGAGCTTTGTCATTCTCCTGCCTCGGACTCTTAAGTGGCTGTGATCTGCAAGGCTCTGCAAATAGCTTTTCTTATAATTTGAAAGTACAATTAAATCCTAGAGCTGAAGCACCAAGCAGACATGTCTACTAGGTGTTCAAGCTTTTTCTGAAAGGAATGCAGTCTACAACACAACCTCACTGGCATAGCTACATGTCTCATAAGCCGACAGTGTCCCAAGGTAAACGATGATTTTTCTCAAATAGCCACATTGTGTGTCCCAAAGCAATTGTTCTGTACCTTCTTCAATGCCCCGTAATTATCAGAATACCTGACCTATGACAACCCGTCATTCAAATATTTTATTTGTTAATAGTAGCAGTCTTGTGAGGTACTCCAACAAAAAGAGTACAAAAGACAAACAAGAGAAACTTGCTAGAAACATTGACTACATACTACAAACTAACAGAAATAAGAGCTTATCATTATGTCAGTGGGGATATTTAATAAAACTAGTACACTTGAAGACATAGTTTCTGAACCCTTGCTATACTTCTAAGTCATATTTTTGATTAAAAAAAAAGGAAAAAAACCCCAAAGCACTAGATTTCACAAATATTAGTTAACCTCTGGTATTATGGATTGATCTTTTTGCAAAAGCTCCTGAAGTACTTCTCTTCAGCTGTGGTTGAAAATCTCTCTCCTCGGGCTGGAGAGATGTCTTAGCCATTAAGAGCACTGACTGCTCTTTCAAAAGTCTTGAATTCAAACCCAGCAACCACACGGTGGCTCATTACCATCTGTAATGGGATCTGATGCCCTTTTCTGGTATGTCTAAAGACAGGGACAGTGTACTCACAAACATAAATAAGCAAGTAGTCAAAAACAAACAAAACAAAAATCTTTCCCCTAAGAGGAAGAGAAAGCATTATGCTGATGGAGTACACACATTCTCCCGTAGAACGGGTCTGTGGGTTACATCAGAAGAGTTACTAAGAAATTGTGAGTTCTATTTAGCTATATGTTCACAAGGGGCTGACATACTTGGCTACTATAACATCAATTCTGTAAAGAAGCAAGGAAATGCAGTAATAGGAACAAAAATAGCACAAGGGAAACAAAGACATCACTCTACTCAGAAAGTATTAAGAAACGTAATTGGAAGACGTAGCTTGTTTTTCAAATTAGTAGGGAAATAATGGATTTTCAATAAAAGGTGTTGGGACAACTGGGTGGCCATCTGGAAAGAATTAAAGTTGGATCTCTACCACAGATCCAACAACAAAGCAAATCCCAGATGGACCAAAGGTATAAGTATAAAAAGTAAAACCACCAAGTAATTTTTAAAAACATAGGATGATGCTTTTGTAATTTTGAAACTAGAGGGCCCTTTTTAGTGTACTAATGTCAAAACTGATATTTCAAAAATTACATGAGAAATATGATCATGTCATCAGGTATGCCAAATGCCTGACCATGGGTAAAAGAAAAGAGGATAGTGAGATAGGGAGTATGGTTTTATATATATATATGCCTGAAATAATTAATTTTAAAGAAGGGTATAAACAAGCAAAAAAAAAAAAAGCCCTGTAACAGTGGAAGGCAGGCTATAAGGAAGTTTACAACAATCAACTTTGCTGTATTTTAAAAATATGGGAAAGTTACCCTATATATTGACTATAAAAAGTTGGTGTATAGAAAGTATACAGCTCATAAGTCTATGCCTGTATTGAGCCTAAATTGTAAGAGAGAGATTTTTTTCAATCCATCAAATTAGCAAACACTAAAAAGTTGAGCTGACATCTTTTATGTAAAAGCACAGGGAGGCACTACCAAGTAAACATTTTACCCACATTTATGACAGTGACTGAGAATAAGCTGCTTATAGTTTATCATAACTGCCGGTGCATTATCCTTTGACTCTGAAACATTGTTCCTAAGAATTTATTATAAATGTCCTTGGGTGCCTGTATAAGCATACAAACAGGAGCTGATTTATTGTAGCACTAGTTAATGGTCAAAAGTAAAAACGCTTTAGACATTTTAAGTCAAAAATTCATTAAATTGTAGTGTGTGTGTGTGTGTGTGTGTGTGTGTGTGTGTTCCTAAATACATAAGTACAACAAGCTTAATCTATATAATGTTACTTGTCTGTAAAAACAAATAATGAAAAATCATGCCATGGGTTTGAAAGGCAGCAAGAAGATGTACATGGGAGGGGTTGGAAGGCACAAAGGGAGGAGGGGAAATACTGCAGTTATATTGTAAAATCAAAAATTAAAAAAATTAAAAAAATTAAACTGTAATGTGTTCACTCAATGTTCACCAGTGTTTAAAAGAATCAATAACTCATATCTATTAGGAAAAAGAATAATCATTAAGACTAAGTACTAAAGCATAAAACACACCTTCATGTCATAGAATACCATAATTTTGTCTAAAAATGAAGTAAATACCTACATACTTATATCCTTGGAATGATGCAGAGGGACAAATTGTGTTTGTTTTCTTCTCTGAAAGGAAGTGGCTGCCTTGAAACAGAGTGTATGCTCCCTTGTAACATTTGGATTTTATATCATGTGCATATGTTGTCTATTCTAAAATGTATAAGTAAGGAGTGAAATCCTGCTCTTAGAAAGATTTCATTTTGAACTCAATGAGTTTCATTATTATTAAATGTAGACAATTATAAGATTCTGATATTTCAATATAATCCATGATTCTATTAAAGACCTATGACTCTTGATAAATGTAAGGAATAGGAAATAATCAGAAATTAAGTGTTTGAGGAGCGCATTATCAGCTATACAGCCTTTGAAAGGCAGAATTTTCAAAAGGAGGAAAGAAAAACCCTAGAAAACATTGTTGGGATGGTTTGTATATGTTTGGCCCAGGGAGTGGCACTATTAGAAGGTGTGGCCCTATTGGCGTAGCTGTGTCACTGTGGATGTGTACTATAAGACCCTTAGCTTCCTAGAAGTCGGTCTTCCACTAGCAGCCTTCAGATGAAGATGTAGAACTCTCAGCTCCTCCTGCAGCATGCCTGCCTAGATGTTGCCATGCTCTTGACCTTGACTGAACTTCTGACCCTGTAAGCCAGCCCCAATTAAATGTTGTCCTTATAAGAGTTGCCTTGGTCATGGTGTTTGTTCACAACAGTAAAACACTAACTAAGACAATTGTAAAGATGTGAATTTTCCAGTAGCCTCAGTATTTACAAGAGTGATAATGACCAATGGGCCAAAGACTGAGGCCAAGAGCTTTACACACACACTAACATTCTCTGAGTAAGAAGAGGAGATCTAGGACCCCTTGCACAAGTTTCAAGCACAGATGAAATTGTATAGAATTCTGTTTCTCCTCATCCTCACCACAAAACTGATAAAATATTGAAATGAAGAAAAGTAAAAAGAAAAACCAGGGGAGTAGCAGGTAAAGAGACATTTAAGATATAATTTTCGAGTGATGTCCATGTTCCCATCATATCCTATGGATGGACAAGTTTCCTGAGACCAATTAGTGAATCAGAAGAAAAAGTCCTGAGATATTACATAATGATATTTAATTGTTACCTAATTACCAGTTATTAGAGTCTCCTTTTTAGGATTGCTCTTGTGCTAGGAACAAATTTATCTGTAATTCTCATTGGCCTGGAAAAAAAACCAATGCAAAAAGAGACCTTACAATGAATGAGTGACTAACATAAGTTCTGTTATAATTAAATATTTTGAGGTCAATTCCACTGTTGGCTTTGAAATGCAAAATTATGCCCCCAAAGACAAGGCAGTGCCAGATTCTCTATGTGCAAAAGGGAAAACTAGGGTCCCTTGCTTACTGTTCTTCCTGGTGGTTGCGTAACTAAAGTGAACATCAGTGAGAGCTATCATAGCCTCACTTTCTACACCACATGAAGCTTCTTGAATGAAGGTGACCACATGTATCACAGGGTGCGACTAATGAGGGCGCTGTCCAGCGGATGGTCACCCTTTTAGACATACACATTCGCGTTGGCCATTCAAGGCTTCCCTTTTAGCTTTGTTTATCAAAATAAGCCCATGTTGCCCATGCCTGCGTGACGATGACTCTTACGCTTCTTAGGTATATGATCAGTGCTCAGCATGGATTGAACAAATGCTATCAGTAATACACAGGCACGACAATTCTGGAGGGTTTATTTTTCTCTCTCAAAGTCACAAGGGGTAATAGTTCTCTCTAAAATAAAACATCATAGAGAAGAACATCTAGTGACTTCCCTGGCCAGCCCTCTTACCTACAGGAAAGCATTTTCTCCTGTGTAACTTATGTTTCCTTCATTAGTGGAAATGCGGTCACATAGGCTCAGGATCAAAGACAGAAGAGACAAGATACCAATGATGTTACTTCTCTTAAGCTGGGGCAGTGCCTCAGTGGGCATAGGGATCACCGTGGGAGAGAACAGAGTTTAGAGGGCCAGAACTGAAATAAAGGCAGATAGTGCAGCATGTGTCTGTAATCCCTCTGTTCCCGTGGCAAGAAGGGAGGTGGAAACAGGAGAATGTTTAGAAGTTCATTGACCAGGTTGCAAACAAGCTGGAGCATGAGGACCATCATGAGCTTATACTCTGAACTCTGTATATGTGCTCAAACACACACACACACACACACACACACACACACACACACACACACTCACACACACACACACACACACAGGCATATACAAGCATTCATACCAAGCACACACACACAGCACACACACTAACATGCGTTTTTTTCACTTATTTTGAAGATACAGTTTTATTACATTTTGAGTGGAAGAGGTTTGTAAACTTCATCCGTAACTCTAAATAATGCTATTGACTAATACAAATTTGAAGGACAAATCAACCTTAATGCTATTCTCACTTAAGGGAATTAAGTGGCAGAGGATTTACCAAGATTTTTACGAGCTTATAATTAGTGATGGGTAAGAGAGAGGCAGAAATGCCTGCTTACAGTTCACAGGAACAGCAGGGCGCTGTGAAGGCAAAAAAAATGGACGGCAGCCTCTATCTTGTTCTTTCTTTCAAGTTAAGAATCGGGTTTATGGCAGTTCAGCATGCCGTAAAAAGAAGTCAAACTGGAAAGCAGACTTTAGGTTTGCAAAGCTGAAGAACTGGACCCGTATCCTTGTGGTCTACATCTGTATGATCCTGGACAGAACAGTTAATCTCTTAGCTTTAGTTTTCTTGATTGGGCTGCTCATCATGGTCATGGGGTTGACGGTATGGTGGTGGATCTTCACCGAGACCTTCTGAGTATGATGCTGTCACTGCTGCTTCTTCACCCTATGAATCCTTACGATAACTGATGTGCCTCCCTGCAGCAGGTGATAGGTAGATGTGAATTCACACTGGCTTCCTCAGCTCGAGAAGCCACACTCTTAACACTCGCTGAGGGGTAGGAAAACTGCAGTGTAAGATTTCAGTCTCCTTTAGGTTCCCTTGAGCCGCCCTAGTACCAAGTGTCTAACTGATGCTGATGTCATTAATCATACAAAAGCCATACAATACGATGTGGAATAAATGTGTTGTTCCACTATCAAAACCTTGTCTGTCTTTTGAGAATATATTCCTAGTAGAGAAATTTATCACATTTAAGTTTTTTTGTTTTGTTTTGTTTTGTTTTGTTTTGTTTTGTTTTGTTTTGTTTATTTCGTGTGGATGGGCAGGGGAAATGTGTACTGCAGCATACTTCTGAAAGCCAGGGATTGAGTCATGAGTCTCAATGACAGCCAACTCTGCCTGCCATATTACCCAATTACCCACCCTTGGAGAGAGAGAGAGAGAGAGAGAGAGAAGAGAGAGAGAGAGAGAGAGAGAGAGAGAGAGAGAGAGAGAGATTGATTTACAAGCATAGCCCAAGCTTACCCCTACACTTAGGTATAACCAAGTGATGGATACAAATTTAGCAGTAATAAAACTGAAGACGAAATAAGACAGTGGATTCCATTTCTTTTCTCTTTTCAGGATGTATTAAAAGACTCTTAGGAAGGCTGGAGAGATGGCTCAGTGGTTAAAAGCACCAACTGCTCTTCCAAAGGTCCTGAGTTCAAATCCCAGCACCCACATGGTGATTCTCAACCATCCATAAGGAGATCTGACACCCTCTTCTGGTGTATCTGAAGACAGCTACAGTGTACTTACTAAATACATTTTAAAAAATTAAAAAATAAAAAGACTCTTAGGACTTAGAGAAGTATGCAATTATAGACAAAAGAACTCTGGGTTCTTGGTCCCTGATGAGACTCTGATAGAGGAAGATTACTAATGAGGAATGTGTCTGACTGTGTCCAAGACAAAACAAGAAGCCATTGTGTTAAGTTGCTAACTACCAAGGAAGAATCTGAGGTGTAACAACTAGAATTCCCCTAGTTATCTTAGACACTGTGGTCTTTTGTTCATAAATAAGGAAAATGGAGCCCAGCCAGGTAAACTAACCATCCTAACTTTAATTCCAGTTTTAATAATGAGATTATTCTTAGCCGGTTAAGGAGTTTAACGCTAAACATTAACAGGTTTTACAAGTGGAACACTAGGTTGGAAACAGGGCAGGTCCAGAAATTTACAGATTTGAAGCTAAAGAAGGCAGCCACAGTAACATGTGGTTCCATCTAACAGAGACTGAAGGGAAGTCATGTACAGTCTTTGGAAATAAAACTTTTTTCCCCGAGACTCCACACTGTTCATAGAAGTGGGCAGGTGGAAAGATGAGGAGGAGGGGGAAGGAAAAGAGGGAAAAGGAGGACTTGCCCTCCTTAACCACTACTCTTGTAGGCATTTATATCAAACAACTTGAATCAGTGGTGGTTCAGATCCCCAGCAGTTGCCCGACAAAGCTATGGGAGGCTTTGCAGAAGCAGCAATAAAGCCTTCCGCTCGGGTAAACAGTGCTTCCCTCCCACGCTAAATGATGGTGAGGGTAGGAAACGGTAGGTAAGAAGAAAGCGATGGGCAGCAGTGACTCCATCACCACCTCCTTCCGTGCTCTTCAGCAACCAGCTCTGCAAAGGCTGATGGTCGACTCCAGGTCACTAAGATGTATGCCCGAGTAAGGTAGAAAATCCAGAGGATAAAGGACAGATGTGAATGAAAAATAGTGGAGGAATAGTGCAATCTCTTCCACAAAATTACAGATTGGAAAGAAAGCCGATAGAGGAGCTGAGAGATGGGTCAACAGGTGCGAGAAACGGCTACTCTCCCAGAGAGCCCAAGTTTGGTCCTTAGCACTCTTGACTTTGTTTATGACCTTCTGTAACTCCTGTACCAGGTACCAAAACACACACACACACACACACACACACACACAGTACATATGAATACATTCAGGCAAGACACTCATATGCATCAAATAAAAATAAATTTTAAAATTAAAAAAGAGAAAGTGAGTAGACAATTTTAAGATAAGAAAATAGCTTGAGAACTTCTGGGAGGGGAATGAGCTACAGTCTGTCATTTATGTGATTCTCAAACCTGTGGTATCACATCTAGTTGTTTTCTCTTTTTAAAAAACGTCCCTCAAGCCAGGCGGTGGTGACGCACGCCTTTAATCCCAGCACTCTGGAGACAGAGGCAGGCAGATCTCTGAGTTTGAGACCAGCCTGACCTACAGAGAAGTTCTGGAACAGCCAGGGCTATACAGAGAAACACTGTCTTGCCAAACAAAAGTAATAACTAAATAGATATAAAAAAACGTTTCTCTTAAAAACGGTCAGGAAAGGACATCCATTTTGGTTCGTAGTCAGTCCCTTTCTGCTTTGTTTTGTTTGCTTTAACCTTGCCCTACTCTTGCCAGCACATATACGTGGATAATGAGTAAGATATCTCTATCACAGACCAGCGTTCAGCAGCAGCAAACACAAAGCAAGCATCGGGGTAAGGCACAGCTCAGCTCTCCTTTACCCACAATGCTCAAGCCCACAGCGTTGTGGATGTTGGAAGCTCCTTTTCAGATTTTTAAAATACCTGCATGAAGTAACTAATCGAACATCTCTAACATGAAATTTTAAACACAAAAATAATTCAGAGCTCCAAAGTTTTCGGAGCACTTCGGAGTCTAGATTTATGGTCACCCTTTAAAAGAAACTCTGATTAAACTGATTAACCACAGCTGCCAAAGTCTTATTGCTGTGGTTGCTGTTGCTATTACTGTTAAGGCGTGGAGCAAAGTTAACTCCTAACAAGGCAGAGCTGGCTGATGGATACCTATAATCTAATCATTCAGGAGGTCGAAGCAGGAGGATTGATGTTTCCAACTAATGCTTCCTATACCATGAACCTTGCCTTAAAACACTGAACCCAACAAAAGCAAAACCAGCTAATGAAACAAAAGCAAAGACGACTATTGATAACGAAGTTAACAAAGCTATTTTTGTCAAGACCAATGTTAAGAATACAGTCAATATACTTTCCCTTAAGTTTTGTTTTGTTTGTTTGTTTCCTTAAAAGTTATTTTGCTCAGTAACCAAAGGTATACTGGAATTAACTACCTAGTTCAGGCTGGCCTCCTACTGGTCTCTCCTACGCTAGGTTACTATTGTGTGCTGGATGTCTGGCTCAGATCATAGAAATTCTTAATGTTACATGAATAGATGCTTCACAGTTATGGTATGGAAAAGATCAGTTGATAACTTATTTTCATTCCCCATGCCCCATAGCATCTACACAGATGCTAACGGATGCACCGAAAGTCTCACAGATGTGTTCTTAGAACACTTTTCAAGGAAAGGAAGCCACCCACCATCTATCTTTAAAACAATAGTATTCTAGATTTTCTTTTTATAAAGAGCTTTCCTCTGGCATTCAAAACCCCAGGAAGCTGCTCCTTAGAAAAAGACTTTACGAAAATGTACAGGTTAGTCCATTCAGAAGAAACAAAGGGGAAAATATGAGAGAAACAGCAGCCCTTGGCACTATGGTTCCATCTCCCTCTATGGAGTACTTCCTAATTTCAAACTCTGCCCGATCCAGTTTACCCTCTCAGAGGAATGAATTTTAATGTGCTTTAAGATTATCTACAAGCTTCTAGGGATGGTGGTCCACACCTTTAATGCCAGTATTTGGGATTCAGAAGCAGACAGTTCTCAGTTCCAAATCAGCTAGAGCTACATAGTGAGGCCCTGTCAAAACTGTCTATAGTGTTTAATACAATTGGCTTTCAGGTCCAATAAGGCCCTCCTAAGGTTGTTTATCCCATTGATCTTGTACCAGGTTGCAATGGATTAAACTAGATTCATTCAAACCCTACGCTAATAATGAGATGAAAAGACTGTGGCTAGGTTTTTGTTGCTGTTGTCCGAGAAATGCTTGGAGAAGTATCACGCATCTCCCACTGCTTTATTCTGTCTTCCCTGTGATTGCCAAGATCAGGAAGGCGATTGATGGATCCCACGAAGTAGCTATATTTTCTACTGAGGCAAAGTTAATCATTGTAAAAATTAATCAGGAAATCTTCCTATAATTGTTAACTATAACTCTTAACAGACCTGCTGTGAAACAGTAAAATTAACCAAGGCTTGTAGCACTGTAACCAGGGCTTCAGTATTTCCCCGAGTAACGTGAAAGTCATACCTTCAACTAAAGAAGTGAGCAGGGTAACATTGGCTGCTTTCCGTCGTCCAGCCGGCAAGTTTAGACCAAGTCTGTCCAGTTTCTCTCTCAGGCAACGACCGCCATTCTTGGATTTTGCTCTGTCCAAAATCAAATAAAAATCAAGTTTGGTTAGACAACACTTAGGAGAAATTGTGAGAGGGCTTGACCTCTCGGGGGATACCACGCTCAATAGAAGATAAAAAGATGGAGTGATACCAGCTCGGTTACCAGAGACAGGGTGGCAGGACACGGGCTTCTGGCTTACCTCCTCAGAATGCCTCCCAGAAGCGAAGCATTGAGGCACTCGGGTGGTGAGAGACGCCTCTTTACCTCAGCAATGGTCACCTTGTATTTGGAAGTAGAACTGAGAAGAGACAAGCGACCAGGAACTGAGCAAAACAAGTCTGTGGGGTTGACCACACAGGTGCCACCTTGGGAGGGAAGAAATGTATAAGTTAGTAAGAGTGAAGGAGTTCGGCTCTCTGAGAAGCAGGCCATATCAAGAGATGTGTGGCAACAGTTGTGTTTATCCGCCACTTACATCAAGCTACTCAGAAGATATCCCTCCGAGTACTAATTAGGATTTTGTGTATCACACAGAAAACGAATCTATGTGTACCAATGTCATTCCAGACACAATCAGCACTTTCTAGAACATAGGTCTCATCTATAGTGTTAATTCTAACATTATCGCATCAAGGAATGCATCTGTACCTCAATGCCCCCAAATCGAGACGTAACCTCAGAAAAGTGGTTGCTGTTGGTGGTTTACATGTGCCTGTGCACATACGCAGAAGAGACAGAAACCTGTGAGGTATGCTTTTCTTTTCGAAAAATGTTTATAAATTGCCTTCTACCTTCACCAACCTTTATGTACACTAACAGAAATCACCTGCTCATCGCCAGAAATGCAGATGACGATCCTGTCAGATCTGGGCAGCCTACGTCCATCTGCACTGTCAACCCAGGTATCAAGCACAGGATAAGGTCTAGTGTTAGCTAGTTCCCTGTGTTAAATGGGACTAATGTGCTTGTGATGGCTGCGTCACCACTGCCTCGAGGCTGCAGGGCATCCGTAACTACTAAGAGAAGCATCACCAGAGCATTTGGCCACGACAGCGTGACTGGAGTAGGAGATCTCTATCTCCAAGTTTTCCAGAGCCTCTTGAGCCTTACCTTCCCATAGAAATAGCATACCCCATTCCCTAACCTAAGGCAGCTCCCACTGACAAAAACACACTTGGAGACTCAAAGAAGACTGATCATAGTTTTGTTTTGTTTTTTAAATTTTTTTATTTTCTATATTTTTTTGTTTACATTCCAAAGGCTTTCTCCTACTTGCTGAAAAAACAAACAAACAAAACAAAACAAAAAAATCTCGGTCAAAGCCTACCATACAAAGATGGTGGGCTTATGATCTTAGCATGTAAGGTTACCTTCGTATACTCCAAGACATCTGAGGGGACAGTTTTTAGGGTTCATTGCCAAATTCACATTCAAAATGGGATTTCCCTGTTTCTTTTTCTTTTCTGTTGTTCGGTTGTGTGCCTGATTGGTTTTATTTGGTGTGGTTTTCTTTTGAGAGAAGGTTTCTCTATGTAGCTCTCTTGTCCAGGCTAGCCTTGATCTGCCTGCCCCTGCCTCCCAAGTGCTGGGGTTAAAGATGTGCACCACTACCTCCTTGGTGATTTTTTTTTTAAGGAAAAAAGCGATTTTCTGCAGTGTCCTGAGGAGGCAAGATGAGGGTGTCAGATGCTGTGGAATGGGAGTCACAGGCAATTGTGAGCCACTTGCTGTGGGTGCTGGAAAGGAATCCAGGTCCTGTGTGAGAGTGTGAAGCCACTTCTCTATCCCTTCAAATGTCTTTTCTGAGCATGTGTTTTTTAATTTTCTCACATTAGTTGCAAGCTTATGTTACTTGCCCAGAAACAGCACTATGAGGGAAAGGAAATGAGGAATACCGCAATTAGAGAAGGGGAAAGGCAGATGAGGGTTGTCCAGAATACATTTCCTAAGAGTGAGATCTATATCGGATTTCAAGGAAGAAACTTGTACCAAGTGTGGGACCTTAGATCCCATCTTGGTTCCTGATCTGCCATCTATATTTCAAAGAAAGCCAAGTGGTGCTCATAACCATTAGAGTCTGAGAAGTACTGAAATAGAATATGCCCCTATTATCTTCTACCGATAAATACAGAGAAGCAGTTACAGCATGGAACCTCTCTCTGATTGTCGGTCTCAGGGGTGTCCCCTGGATATGTCACCTAAGAAAGCCCGGAAGAACATGAAAATATGTAAAAAGGATTCCCTACCTGGAAGAAAGAATGTTAAAATATTTCCATCCCTGTGATGTTTAAAATTCTTCCTAGCTGTTTTACAAGGACCCATGTTTTGCTCTCTTTTTCTAATATTTTTTTCTTTGACAGTTGCATCCACATTCATAAATCATTTTAGTCATTTTCCCCCATTACCTTCCCTCCGCCTCTCTTTCTCCCTTCTGTACTCTCTCTGTGTTACCTATTGAATTTAATGTTGAATTGTGGTTGCTTACATGAGCAAAGAGAGGGTGCGATTTACCAGAGTATGGGCAAAGGGTTCATGAGTAACTCTTGTCTACTAATGGGTGCTGGGGAATGGATTATTGTCCTTTCAATAGTGTAGCCACTGAGAAGTTGGCCTGTGCTCCAACAAATAACTTCTTACCTACGTTCTCTTTGAAATTGCCAGTAGTCAAAAGTCTTCCTTCCTTAATGTTTTTGAACTAGTTTATAAGCCCTACTGTTTCACCGATATAAAAGAGAGGAGGATACGATGTCTTGGCATCCTTGGCTAAATCTTCTGTCCATTCCAACAAATTCCTCATGCCATTTTCTGGAAACAAGCCCTGGGTTTTAACGGCTCAGAGGTCCAGTAGGATTGTAAAACTAAAGACCCTGTCTTAGAGTCAAAAATTTTAAACTATCTCTGTTAACAGCTATAAATGGGCAAACTTACTAATTCTTCCCCAATTTGGATTTCTACAGGGTTTCAAAAGTAATAGTAACAGCAAAAATGCTAGTAAAATTTCACAGATTCTTACCTAGCCCCTTATTCACTTTCATTAATTATTGTACTTTGTTCTTATAGATACAAAGTGTCTTTAAAAAAAAATGAGAGTCACCTCTCAGAAGTTGAATGAACAGAAGGCTTGTAAAATTAACTTAAGGTAATTTCAATAAAAAATAAATGTGAATATACAACATCCATCTACTCTTTTCCTAAAAAAGGGCCTCCACCTCCTCCAGTCACTGTGAATCAGAAGAAGACATATATCCTAACACCAAGCATCTCTCCTTATACAACAGCCAGTATTTGGAATGAGGAATCTTAAATAATTGGTCTTAAGTGTCTAAGCATTTTTTGTTTTCCTGCGGGGTCACACAATTTTAGACTTTTCCTATACTTAGGAATCTGTTGGTTAGAAACCAAACCAACAGAGAAAAAAGTGGTTACACGTTTTGAAAAAATGACTTAAGTCTATTTTTGCCTGCATTCAGGATCTATCACCCTTTGGCTTGGTTAAATGCAATTATTCATTCTCAGCATGTCCTCTGGGTAAGCTACCTAGCCATCTGTGACCTCTACAGACCCTGAGTGTTTTTGCTCCTCCATCCATGTTGGGCTTCTGGTTTATGCTAAAATAGGCATGTATTAGGTAAGTTACACAAGCTGCATATTAAGAATATGCTGTATGCACACACAAATTGCCTCAAGGATTTATTTTGTATTCAGGATTACCCATCAACTCTAGACTCTTTTATTTTTTTATGTCGCGGAATCTTTAAAGGGAATTTCTGTTGCTTTGATACGTGGCATCGTTGCAGCCTTGGGGAACACTCTTATTCTGGCTAAAGATTGGGCAACTTGTAGAGTTTACATCAACTTGGGGAACCTGATATCTTTCTTCCCAGTAGGTTATTTTTCAGGAGAGCAGACAAAAAAAAATAAAGTCATGATAACCAGGGTGTTGTATTTGTAAGGGAAACAGTGATGTGATAGAACCTAGCCAAGGGAACTGAGACCAACCGTGTTCATGAGAAAACGGGACAGTCGGAAGTGGATCTCACCAAGCCATTAACAGTAGTCATTCTGGGTCTTCCCCTCCCCCCAAGGTCATCCTGGTGCCACTGAGGGCTCCCCCAGCTCTTACAGATATTGGGAAACACTGATTTTTCTGTTCAGCAATCTAGCTGGGGATGACTTTGTTGACAGAGCCAGATAGATTATGAAGAACTTCTCAGGAGTTCTCGTCCGTCCTCCCCATAGAGAAGCAAAGTACATAAAGAAGCGATATTTTTACAGAGGGCAGTGCTTGAAAATTTGGAGAGACTTGTTTCTTAGGAATCTGTAAATTCTAATGAGTAACTGCATAAGCTGTGAAGAATTATCTCAAGAGCACTTGTCTAGGACCTCCTTTTAAATAAATAAATAAATAAATAAATAAATAAATAAATAAATAAAAAGAGTTCTATCAAAGTAACAGAAAGAAGTTCGCCAAACCAGAATTCTGAGCACACCTGGCACGGAAGAACACAGGTTTAAACTGTCCTTCCTACTCTGGAAGATCCTGAACCGCATGAAGAAGGCTAGAGTTGCATTTCTCTTGGGTAGCCTGGGGGATCTGTCCTTCTGCCTTAAGACCATAGGTTGGTAGAAAAAAAAAAAACCCAGTGGTGACCCAAGGATGAACTTGGCTTACTAGCTTGAAGAACACCCCTTCCTTCCTTAATCCAGATCTTTGAAAAGGGAAGGTGTTCACAGCTGTTCTGCTTCCCTGTCTAGCTGATGAGGTGAAACAGATACATACTCAGCAGCCTGGTAATGGTACCCGTTATCAGCTCTGTGGTAAACAGCTGCCACATCACAGGATCAGTGTAGTTTGCACCACAAACCTAATGGGAAGGTAAGCGCTATAAACCTCTTCTCATCCCAGACTTGCAGAGCAGAGCAAAAAGCAGTGGTTATCTCCAAGGAGTTTCCACCCTACCACCATCCCTAAGAACACACCCAGTTGTGCCCAGAGGCTCCCTGGAGACTCTGCAGGTGTGATCAATATTTCCTAGCCTGCTTCTGTTCCCAAGGCCTCAGCTTTGCAGCTCTCAAAGTCATAGCACCTCAGCACCGCCCCACTCTGCCAAACGTTGGTGTTGACATAATTAGACCAAATCTTAGGAGCTGAAATAAATGTTCCCGTTCGCCTTACAGCCAAACAGATGTTTACAATTCAAATGAAAGTAATACAAACGGTAGGGACTTTTTTCCTCCCCCTTCTTCATCTCCAGTGATAGCTCTTTTTTTTTTTTTCCTTGACACATTAAAAATGTGTAAGCGATTACAAGAGTTTCCTGTCCCTGTTTGTTTTGCGGTTTCATTTCCGCCAGGTACTCTTGTCCAATAGGTGGGGTAGGGGTTTCCAAACCCTCTAGCCTTTCTCCCTTTACCAACTCTCTACCCCTGCCCGATGGGAAGCCCCTCCCCCATGGCAGCAGATATTAATTTTATTCAAGCAGCAAAGAGGTGGGGACTTAGCTCCCATCACGCAGGCCTTTGAAGGTGTGTTTGCAGCAAAATGCGCGGTTCCCAAGGAAGACTGAGCGATTACAGGTGTTACTACATCAAATAACTGTAGCTTATTTCCGGAGCCAGTGCTACATTCCAGCAAAACAAAAGAAAGGCAACTGAGTATGAGATAGATCCGCTGCTACCTCATAGTGTGCCCTGGCGTGTGCATAGGGATTCAGGGATTCATTAGGAGTCCCCAAAGCATGAAGTACTTTGGATCCTGGTGATTTTCCTGAGCAGGACAGAACAAGGGGGCGGGGAGGGGGAGGAGGAGGAGGAGGAGGAGGAGGAGGAGGAGGAGGAGGAGGAGGTACCAAAGTACCTTTTTTCCTCGTGAAAAATAACTAGCCAACAAACCAACCTTGCTTCTAGATTCTTTGGTACATGCGTTTTTGGAGGTCGTGGAAAAGAGATTGAATTTAAGTACGTGCATTTTAGCATTAAGGAAGGACATGAAATTTCCAGTGTGTCATCTGCTCTATTTTCACTCGAAAGGGTTGAAGAACCAAAGAGATGGATAAGTTTGAGCCAGCGAAACTACAATCGATGCGGGGTAGCTGCTCACTGATGGGATATTGACAAAGGAAAGGAGAGAGAGTCAGCTACCTTCGGTTTTGCTCCTTCTAAAAGCTGCTAGAAAGAGTGACCCCAAAAGGTCCAACCAAAGGCCCAGGGGAGAACTAAAAAAGCAAAGCAAGGAGTCGAGAGGAGGAGGAGGAGGAGGAGCAAGCCAATCGCCTTGAGGGCCACAGGAAACACACACACACACACACACACACCACCACCACCACCACCACCACCACCACCACCACCAACAACAACAACAACAGCAACAACACACGAAGTGTCAGTTCTGTCCTATCCATTGTTTGTAGAAAGGGCGGCTGAAGCTAAAGCTGCCTTTTGGAAAAAGAATTCAATCAGATCGGGACACTGTTTGCAGGCACCTGAGTCCTGGCTAGCCACTCACCTCAGCGAGCTGCTACACTCCAGCCCCCTTAAAACGTGCAGAGTTCAAGTCATATTAATTCCCCCCAAATGTTTTGATTCAAAGTAGTTTGTATTTTGTGTAGCCAAGGGCAATTGGGAAGGTGCTCCTGCCTGCAAGTGGCCGGTGGGTTGTCTGTCTGCCTGGCCCAGAGGCTATAGCGGTATTTAAGCTTTGGAAATTAGCCTGGGGCTGTAAGGCAAGATGATCACAAAGCGAAACAAGGGCGCTGCCCCTCTACACTTTTTTCATCCCCCCCCCAACCTTTTTTTTTTTTTTTTCTTAGTTTGCCATCCCGATTTCACAAAAGAAATCAGGGCCAAAATGTCACTTTCCACCCACATACAGGATTTTCTCATCTTCCTTTCTCCAGTACCTGAAGGCTAGAAGAGGCCCTTTATTCAAGTGAACCCCATATCGCGATTCCACCCCGACTCTATTCATGATTAGCTTAGTCACCGTCTTGGTCCTCATCATTATTTTATTATTAAATACTCTGAGAGAAATAAAAGGGCTTGGGTGTCTGACAAAAGGGACGGGCCCCCGAGGACGTCTCAGAAGAGTCACCAGGAAAAAAAGGAGTGGGTCTTTCTTTTTTTTTTCTCTTTTCTTTCTTTTTTTAATGATTAAAAACATAGGCGACTCCTGTAAATAGAAGCCCCGTTTCTTCGAGAGATGCCTTTTGAAACCCACTGTCTGAATATTCAACGGAGGCAAAGCTCCACTCCTGTACGAACAACATTAATATGATCTCTGCAGAATTTGTTACTCAGAAATATTAACATATCAAAGACAACGCCCGAGGCGAAAGAAGCTATCGATACTCGAGTGCAGGGTAAAGTAAAGATTATTGGTTCTGATGGTCGGAGCTGCGGAGCTGCGGGCAAAATCGCGCACACCATTAACCGGGAGTGAGCGCGCAGGGAGCTGGGCCTCCGAGGCGGCCGCAAATATTTTATCTAGGTGGTAATTACCTCGCTGCTGCCTCGCTGGTCTGTCGACATTATCTTTTGGCTATCAGGCCTTCGTTTACAAGCGGAAAAATTTAATTGACACTTAACAAAGTGAGTCTGAGAAATGACATTTGTTCTTTACTACAAATTTAGGGACCAATGACTCCCCATCTCTCCACCCATCTGCAAGCCAGGCCAGCTTCTTTCTCAGGCAACACAACTAGTCAAGTATCTTTACTCAAAGCAGACCCTGAGAGGGGGTGTCTTGAGAAGTAAATATTTTTTTTCCATAATATTGTAAGGGCTGGATACCATCAGGAATATAAACAAGAACTTAATAAAAGAGAGAAAATGAGGGAACAAAAAGATTGCTTTTAGAGAGGACAGGCTGTAAAGTGCAGATCAGATCAGAAAAGTAATAGATACTGTCACCATAGGACGGATGGGAAGGGAATAGCTTAACACTTAAATGTTCTATTTCTGATGAACCCGAGGGGAGCTGAGTTACTGATTTAAGAGATCTCTGCGCGCAACCATGCCAATCAAGTGAAGGGGTTTTCTGGGTATTTTGAAGTGAGGGAAACTTGTCAGCACTGATAAAATATAAAAGACCTTGCTATCCATTTGGAAATTGTGCACACTGATAGCTACAGAGTCAAGCAACGCTCCCCTTGGTCTTCCGCTAACCCTTACCCCCCCCCACTTATCTCTCTAGAACCCAGATTGCTCCTGTCCTGTAAGACATGTGAAAATGGACAAACTTACTCAGATGCTTGGGTCTGAGTTACTCAGAGGTGGAGAGCTACAGATTTTGTTGTAACTCCGGAAGTGCCGGGTCCTTTCCCTTGGGAATTGCACTTTTCTCCTAAACAATCAATGGCTTGGTTTAAAATGGCAGACCAAGAGATGGTTCTTTAAAGGTAAAATGATAGGTACTGAATTGTACAAGAACAAGAAAGCATCACCCGAGGAACTTCCCTTCCATAGTTGGGATAAGTTCAGAAGAGCGCACTTCCATCTGTTAGACACCTCAAAGCTTAGCTCCTCCTTAGATGGCGAGATGAAAGGCCATCCCTGGTAACTTTATTGACTCCACAGCATCTACAGTTCCAGCGCCCAACCTGGAATTCATCCTGTCAGCTGTGCTACAATCATTTGGATGTGGTAGTCAAGCGTTGGGAGAGGTATTTTAGCAGGTACGAAACGGAATGTAGGAAGCGGGGCGCAAAGCTCGCTCTCCTTAGCAGCGGGCTTCATTCCTTAATTAGTGGCGCTGTCCTTCAGCACCACGGTGCCTGTGCGCCCTGAGCGCTTGGCTTCACCTTTAGTGTTTTTCCTTCCCAACAGACCCTAATCAGCAAGACTTACCGAGCCCCCGCTTTCACGGTGTATGTTTTATTTGTCCAAAAGTTATGAATAGTTAAATTTAACACTTATAAACTTGTCTCTGTTTCATGTAACTTCGTTATGTCTGAATATAGGTCTGGCTGGAAAGCTTAATAGCCTCTCTTTTAATATCTATAAAGAAGTGATATCTAGAGGCTATAAATTAGCTTTGAAGCCTCAAAAGTGTGAAACAACAGATTCGAGTAATTCTTTTAAATTCGACGTGCAGTACAGGCACACACTTCTGGAGCAGCCAAGTTCCAAAAGATAAACAAACACCCTGTCTTTTCTCTCTTAGTGTTTATAGTGGATACTGGGTCATGAAACCCGTGTTTCAACACAAAACATTTCAATTGTTTTCAAAGAGTGCATTTCTTCCTCCATAAAAGAAAATCATTTAGCTAACTTTGAAAGAAACGGAGATAGATGGTCAGTTATTTTGTGCCATCAGAAGTTTAGCAGTTTGGTTACTAGAGACGACTGTGGCCCTGAAGCAGGAATTAGTTTTGGTGAATAGGCTGTCTTATTAATTCGTATGAAGTTGGGATAACAGCTGGTCCCTCTTGCCTCATGCGCTCCTCGGGTTAGTGGGCATGCTAGAAAAATAAACTTCAGAGGCTCCGGGTACAGTTAAGCAGCAAAGCCAGTAAAAAAATCTGTACTGCCTTGAGGCCCTGTGAATGTCATAGTTCAAAACCTTTTGTCAAAATGGAACATCTGAGATACAGCCCCCTTCGGTGCCTCGGTTGAATGCAACAGCTCTCCTCTCTCTCGCCTCAACCCCCCCTTTGCAACGCTATGGGTAACTCTCTGGATTCAGATGTTTTCCTCAACAGATGGGAACAAGAAAGCTTTATCCAGTACACTTAACACTAACACTACCTCCTCCTCCCACCCTCTCTTAAAGAAAGACATGTTCTGGACGTTTCAAAAAAAATAATAAGGCAGCTACAATATTGGTGACTCATTAGTCTCCTGGAAAGCCTCAATGATACAGCCTTTCACAGAATCCCTTAAGGCCCATAGCTAACACCATCACCCCAAACACCCAGGCTTTGGCTGGCACATTAGGTCTAAAAGAAACCAGAAATCCTGCTCCAGGGTGTGGTGGGGTGAAGGAAAAGAAGTGTGAAAACTTTTTTTTTCTTTTAATCCCAGTAATTTTCTCCATAACTTTGATGCTGCTGCTGTGAGGAATAGAGCGCTCCCAGCATAAGTGGGACTCATCCAGCACTCAAGTGTCAATGGAAGAAAGGAGGCCTTTTAATGTAGACACCTGCGTGGACCTAAACTGCCTAACGCAATTCTTCTCTTAGTCATCAGACAAAGAATCTGATATTTACGAGTCTCCCCAGAACTCCAAAACAAAGAAACAGACTAGAGACTAATATTTGAGGCTAAGGTATTATTTCAACTCACCTCTTCTGATCACTCCCCCTTGGCCATTGAGAACAATCCCACACTGGGCTTCCACAGAACCCTTTAGAAAAGAAAAAAAAAGAAATAGAAGCATTCAAATATCATAGGCATGACCATGTGGATGAAGTATTTCAGACTAGCCTATCCCTGACCCCTTCTCTGGAGACCATTCAAAACACCATAAAGCTGGAACAAGCTTGACAGCAAACCATATATA
The DNA here is from genome assembly GCA_964023405.1 of Apodemus agrarius. NCBI lineage: Eukaryota > Metazoa > Chordata > Mammalia > Rodentia > Muridae > Apodemus > Apodemus agrarius. Next base: position 25,423,666 of record OZ030014.1, read on the forward strand.
TATATATATATATATATATATATATATATATATCCAAACCCTACAATCCTAAGGTTCTATTCATCTTAAGGTATGCATTTCACATCCCTCCCCAATATTACACTTTAGAAGGTTTAAGAGATTTTCACTTGGGCATAAGACAATGAGATGCACTTTGAGTCTCAGAGACTGCATATACACAGGTGCATGTTCACCACTTTCTAGGTGAAGAAAATTATAGCTTAAGTGTCAAGTCTGAGATTGGAAACTAGGAAGAAGAATTTCACATGGAGGGATCAGAATATCTTATAAGGATTCCATTTACCCCCAAAGCAGGAGCACCACGTACATAATCCTATCCAAGATGGGCCTGGTGGAGGAGACACCTTCAGGTTCACTCCCTACTGATCCCTATGTTCCCAAGGTGCTAAGTGATCATTTGAGCTGGAAAACTGGAAAAAGTTTACTGATTTTTTATTAAAAAAAATAAAAATTTCTCCCTGTGTCTGTCTTTTCCCCCATCAGAATCAAAATGTGTTAAAAGCTCATTTTCCTTTACAAACAAACGAGGTATTGGACATGAAAGAGGCCTTGAAGGGTGTTAACCTACCCAACAGCCCGTGAAGAGTTAAGTAAATGCGGAGAGAGTCGGTGCATAATAAAAACCCACTTTACAAAACAACCTTTACAGCCCTGGCTCCCTTTTGCCTCCCCATTTTCACCATATTGAAGCAGGCCTGTAAGACCCCCCTTTTCAACCGACTCACCAGCTCTTTCTTATTTTAAATGTTCTGCCTTAAAGTGATTATCAAATCAATATGAAAAAAAAAAACTTGGAGCCTGAGCATAAATTAGAGCGGTGATGGGAAAAGGTGTGACAGTTTCCTTTGTTGGCCATAGCAAATCTTTTTAGGGGACTCAAAGATGGAACCGAAGCCACAGGACCGTTTGCATCTGTTAGACAGACTTAGACCGCCCTCCAAACCATTGGACTTTCACTTAAAATTCTGTGCAGGGAAAAGTATATTTACATTTGTTGCATTTGAAATGAGGCATATGCTGATGAATGTTTTAAAAAGGAAGAAATAAAAGGAGAGAGACAGGTTTTTCCCCACACCACACTCCCTCCTCGCTTCTTGTTTTAAATGTAGCCATGGTTCTTTCTTTTTCATTCTGCCAAGTACATCCAGAGGAGTAGAATAACTTTATCGATTTATAAGCTTGTCCTAGTGTTCATCCATATTAGAATTCACGCACTGACACACACCTACAGAAATCGTTATGACCACACGTGCAAGCATCACACATCATAGTGTTTCATCGAGTGTTTTGAAGTTTCCTTCCTCGGTGTGAGTAATGTTACTCCAACAAGAGTAGTCAAAAGAAAAGGAATAATAAATATATGAGAAATGGGCTGGAATGAAGATTTTTAAAAAGAGATTTCAAGTGTAAAAGGTAAAGAAAACCAAGCTCTCCAAGGAAGCGGGACATTTTCCCTCTCTCTGGCGCACTGTTAAGATGCTTGCTTTCTTAGAAGAAACAAATCTTGGTCTCTTAACAAACCTCCCCTCCAAGTAAAACATGTTGTTTGGTCAGATGACATTGCATAAATGACCAGTTGAATGGCACTAAGTCGAAAATTGGATAAACTACGGTGCCCTTTTGCACAGGATTCTGCCTTTGTCTGGTGCTTGCAAATGTTCTAATCCTCTCTTTTGAAAAATGCCCAGCTTTGTGCTTAGCACAGAAAAAAAATTTGTACAGATACAAAAAAATCAGCAACAGACGTGGCTATTAAAAGGAGTAAATAGGTTTTAGTTGAGCTAAGCACTGAATGGCAGATTTTTCCCCTCCTGAGACATAAGGGGATCCTGTGGAAAATGTAAAAAAAAAAAAATGCCCTAAGCGTATATAATTATTTTGTGACTATAAGTGTATAAGGTCAACGTTTTGGGAGTAAAATATTTTTTTTCTTGTGCATGAATCTTGTAGTTCTGGCTCTTTGTTGGAACTGTAAGGCCTTTCACTTTAATTTAAAATTAATCTCTTGCTCAGGGGTAGAGGAGGAGGGAAGATATTCTGTGCGCAACAAGAGATCTCTTCTGTCTCCAAGTTGTGCTCCGGGAATATCTTCCCAGTTTCCAGGAGAAAGTGAAGGTGGCAGATTTTGTGCAGACAGAAAAAGAAAGGACTTGCCAGGAGCAGAGATGTGCTTTCCACTAAAAGAAAGTTTCAGTTTGACTCTTCTGGGTTCTTTATTCTAGATCTGGGTGGGGGGGGTGGTTATTGATTTGAGATGTGTCTAAGACAATGGGATCACTTAATTAAAAATTCTGCTGTTGGCAACAAATGTGGACACGGTGTGAAGGAAGAAAGATATTTGAATAAGTGGTGGCCTCTAAGGTGTCTGAATTTGTTTCTGCCTCCTCTCTCCTCCTCTCCTTCCTCTCCTCTCACCCTCCTGTCTTTCCTTTTCTCCTTCCTGCTTTTTCTCTCTTTGTCTTCCTTCCTTTGTTTACTCATTTTTGACAGTATAATCTTATGTAAGACCTGAAGGGAAAGGATAAAGCATCCTGTCGGGATACAAGCTCCTGTATGCTCAGGCACAGAGAAAACCCGCTATACCTTGGCGAGGTACATTGTGCAGATTATTTTATTGGGGTTGTTTTGAGGCTGTCATTTGCGGATACTTGCTTGACACAGCAATCTGATAGGTTTGGGAAACTTCGGCTCAAGCTTATGATTCCGACAATTTCCTGAGAACAAATAACCTCCTCCCCCCTCATCCCGAGACTCCCCTAAAGGTTCTGTCTAGGCCAACACTGGAGAACCTACAGATTATGGGAACTGAGGATACAATTGATTGGTCGTCAGCTTTTAGGAATCTTATTCTGAGATGTTTACATTCAAACCGAGCTCCACTGATCTCACACACCTATCTTCTCAGTGTCAGAAATGTAGATTCACAAAAGACTTCCGATGACTGGCTCCAGGAAGGGCCTCGGGTATTGATCCAATGAGAGGAACCGAGTCGAGTGAGCACAGTCCTCCTGTAATTTCAGGACTTTCTCTAAGTCGTGTGCGAGTGTGTGTGTGTGTGTGTGTGTGTGTGTGTGTGTGTGAGAGAGAGAGAGAGAGAGAGAGAGAGAGAGAGAGAGAGAGACTTAAAGCTAGAGCATTACCGGAGAGCGGGAGGGGGAGGGCAAGGGGAGGGCGCAGACAAATCCGCTGCACGCTTATTTACCTGCAAGTCGTCGGCTCCCGCGGCGGCCAGCCCCAGGCTGGGCCCTGGCAGGAGTCTTTGATCTGGGTGCATTCCATACTGAGAGCCATGGCTCATGAGGGACAGGTCGTGGCGGCGGTAGGCATCGAGGCAACCCAGCTCCCGCCTCTGCTCGTCCAGGCAGGAGGACTTGAGAGCCCGCGCATTGTGCAGGTTAATAAAGTCGGTGGGCTCCCCGTGGTGAATCTGCTGGTAGTACTGTTGTGAGTGGTGGAGCGAGTTCAGAGAGTAGGCGTCGGGAGTGACCGCCGGGTGGCTGTGCTGGAACTCGTAATGGAAGGACTGGTGGTGGAGCGGGGTGTACTGGTGGTTAGTGGAGAAGTAGGGGGACGCAAACTCGGTGCCGGTGGTAGAGTAAGTTAAAGGAGAGGAGGAGGAATAGGCAACCGTGGAATTGGCTACGGACTCCAGGCAGCCAAGCTGCATCAAACGGTAGCTGTTTGATCCGTCGTGACGTATCTGGAAGGAAGAGGGGGAAAGGGGAGAGCAGAAAAACTTGAGGTTTGTCATTTTGCAACCAGAGCGCTACTCTCCCGGAGTCGGGAGCTTTCCCGGGCTCTCCCTAGGAGGAGAGAGCGCGCGCTGGGGCTCCGGAGAGCAGCCTGGACTCAGTAAGTGCCTTCACCAAGCAGACTTCGCTAACAGTTGAACTGGGGGTGGGCGGCCTCGTCTTCACAGTGGAGAGAGCCGGATGGGGTGGGGGGATTCCCCCACCCTATATAGGTGCGGGCGACATTACACATGCACACACAGTTACACACAGACAGACAGACAGACAGACAGGAAGACAGAAAGACAGAGAGATAGACACACGCTCACACGCACACTCACATACACTCACACCCTTCAATTCCCAACTTGTGCCTGGAGCTAGGCGTCGGGGGCTTCGGGGAGCAGGAGAGTGCACACACAGAGAATGCTAAGATGCACCTCGCTGCTCCAGCCAGACCCTTGCATCGAAATGCCTCCTGGCCGTGCGGAGGTGTTCAGCCTGGGCTGCTCAAAAAAAGGTCATCGTCCGCAAATATAAATGTATCATCTAAACATATATATTAAAAATCTCAGTCCGTGCAAATTGTTCAACTTGCTCGCCTCCGTAGCCACTTGTGTGTGCCATTCCTTGAATAAACCCCTTCCGAAAGCGATGCTCTGCCTTCTTCTCCATCCCCAACGTCCATCCACCTATCAGCCCCCATCAGTCCCCTTTCTTTGCTTTTCGGAGAATCCTTTCTGTGTCCCTAGCTTTCTCCTCTTCCCCCTTATTGTTAGGATTATTTTTCTCCCTCATTACGGGCAAATGGTGCTTAACGTGGAGGAGAGTTGCCCTCCCTGGCGACAGATGTCATAACGAACTTTCTCCCGTTCCCTTCCTTAACTTCTCCCGAAAGCCAGATTATAATTAAACGTAACGGTCCAATATAGATTAGAGGCAGGGGAAGCTGCCACCACCGCCGCCACCACCACCGCCGCCGCCACACACTCATACACTCACACACACTCACACACTCACGCGCGCGCGCTCACAAAAAAAAAAAAAAAGTAATAATACCTCCGCATCGTGGACTAGTCCGGGAAAGGTAGTTGACATGTTGGGTTTCTCCAAAAGCTTACGATGCAATTTCCCCCTCCAAAAAAAGAATCAGGAAAAAAAAAATCCAAAACTTCTTGTATTTTCCAATTTTTTTTTAAAGGAAGAAAAAAAAATGTTCCGTAGATAGAGATCTAAATTGTAATGGTTTTGCCCGGATCAGATAGCTCCTTGCCTCGTACCCACTTAAAAACCTGTAGGAACAAAATTTTCCCTCTGCACAAAAGCAGCTCCCTGGAACAGATTTTGTACTTGCTGAGAATTTCTTTGGCTGATGTCGTAGGTCCCTTGGTAATATAGAAGTTTTGAAAATTAAGCATCAGCAGTGAGAACGGGGAGGACAATAGGCAGAAGAGATTTATCCCATGAGACAAGGAATAAATATTGTATCTTCGCCTAATAAGGAACTGGGGCTTCTTTCAACATTTTTATCCATTTTCCACAACCTTTATCATGCTTTTCTATACCAACTGAGGTGGGGACGCCTCTCTGCAGAGAGCATTTACACATTTTTATTGTGAAGATAGAAACCTACCCCCATACATGCAGCTTACAGACAGAAATATATATTAATTAAACCTTTCTTTTACATGACTGGGCATTTGTTCCTATTGGTTCCACTCCCTGGATTCTGAAAGCTGATTTTTTTTCCAAGCAGGCATTGGACTCAGTCTTGCCCAGTTGGGATGTCTGCCTTCTTCCAACTGAAAACAATACCTTTTTTCTTCATATTTACATTGAATTTCTGTTCTTCGTTCGTTCTTCTTGAAAGGCAGCACCAGGTGGTGGCTAACATTTTTTTTTTTAGCAGTTTTTAAGATAAATAATCATGATGGACAGTCCTAAGTTTCTGATGCAAAGAAGTGGGACAAATGGAAAAATGTATGAGAATAAAGATGTGTGAAGATATTACACAATTAAGTATATGTCTTTCATTCCCCAACTCCAGCCTGGTTTTCCCCTTTCCTGTTTTTCTTTTTCCCTTTTTTTTTGTTTGTTTTGGTTCTCTCTCTCTCTCTCTCTCTCTCTCTCTCTCTCTCTCTCTTTCTCTCTCTCTCTCTCTCTGTCTTGGAAGGTGGGAGTGTGGACCATTCAACAAGGGAAGCAGTTACTTTAACACCATTACCCCTAAGGAACCCCCAAATACTTAAGACCTTATGTTTGCAAAGAAGATACTGGAATGAGACAGCAACACACACACACACACACACACACACACACACACACACACACACCTATTTCCTTTTCTTGGTAGGTTTCTCAACTTTCAAAGAGCTTTAGAGTTAGATTTCATCCAAAATTTAAATTTAGGCTGATCCACTGAGTTATCTAGTATCTTGAAGGTGTGTGTGTGTGTGTGTGTGTGTGTGTGTGTGTGTGTGTGATAGCAACACGCTCAAAATACAGAGGCTCTGCAAGGTTTTATCAGCAAACTTGCCTATGCAAGGGGAAAAAAATGAAAAAAAAAAAACACACACCAAAACCTGGTGGGCTGGCTGGCCCCACTGGCTCATCTCAGAGATAGACAGGGTAATTCAGTCTTAATTGCTATTTCATTTGGTTCGCTTTTAAGTGTTTAAGCTGAGAAGGTGTCTTAATAACAAGCCGCAGGCAAACAGACATGGTTTTATTTTTTTTTTTTTTTTGGTTGGGGGCGTGGGAGGGTTTATTAGGGCATGCTCACGCAGGGTAGCTGTGCCTGTCACTCAGAGAGCTTTTGGCTCTATACACAAGGACATATGACAAGAATTAAAATGCATTGTCTGCAGTAGGCATCCGAGATGCCTCACTTCCACACAGGATCAGCAGCCAATATTTGCTCCCCATGTCAAGATGGACTGATCTCCAGTCCCCATTCTGAAATTCCGCATCAGCATCATTGTCTGCTGTAATCAGAAGGCTTTTCAAGCAAGGCCAGTGAGGATGAAAATGAAGGCTATAGGACTTGGTTTTTAATTAGGAGGGAGAGAGGACCATTGTTGGTGCTTAGAGCCTGGGACCCCAGACGCTTGCATTAGAGTCTTTGCTAGGTCTGAGCTCAGATTTCATAGCTTAGCCACAGTGAACGTAGATAATGCTTTATCAGCAAACTTGCCTATACGCAGTCATCCACAGGACCTGGAGCCTGATTCTAGGACCATATCTCAAAATTCTTGGCCCTGAGAACGTTCAGCTTTATTCCCACTAGAAGAATATGGAGGACCTCCTACCTACCTACCTTGTGAATGATCAGACAGCTTTGCTGGTGCATAATATTAATTTCACAAGGAGCCTGCACTCAACTAAGAAAGGGTATTACCTTCTCAGACAAGTTAAAGCCATCTGCCCTAGACACTCCCGACTGTCAGGAGTATCTGTCTTCAGTTAAGGTTGAAGGGCCTTTTAGCTTAGGTCCAAGGAGAGGATGGCTGGGACAACCGGGAAGGTCAGGAAAGCCTGGGTGCCTCAGCTTGCTCTAGAGCAACGTTGATCAACACCCTCATCCCTACTTCCAGATATATCAATCAACATCACATCTCTTCAACGCTCGCTCATGATGCTCTTGGCAACTAAGTCCACAACCTACCACAGGGTACCTTCTAGCTGCTTCCTTTGTCTGAGTACTTCATGACAGGACTCAATTGCTGGCAGGTGGATCTCTCTGTTGCTGCTTTCCCAATATGTACACCACTTCCCTCAGTGACTTTCAAGCCACCAAAAATAAAGGAAATGCAGGGTTTCTTTATGATGCTGAACACTCTTGGGCTTAGGAGGAAAGAATGGTCATGGAGTGAGAGAAATATTTAAAGGCACCGGAACAGGAAGGAGAACATCTATTGTTATTTTGCTATAGGATCTACTTTGTTAGGCTCTGTTGGAGCTGGTTCATCTCCTGCCCCACCCCCAGCCCCACCCACAGTCACCACTCTTTACATCAGCATCTTAGACAAAGGGGAACTTCGGTTGGTCAACTGCTTCCTCCCAACTCTATCAATTTTAAACACAAAAGGCTGTTTCACCCTGAAAGGCTAGTTGGGGGAATCATCTGTGCCATATGCACTAACTGGTCAGCATTCCCTCCCATCTGCCGTGGGGTTGCTTGGTGTGCCCCTTTTATAATTAACATCATCAAGGCAGGTGTGTTTGATGTGTGTGTGACGTGCAGCCACTGGATTTGTTTCTGTCAGACATCTCCCCCTCCCGTTCTCCTCTCATCCAATTAATAGTCTTGAGCAATTAATAAGTGACATCTTGCTTGACCCAAAGACTGGGCTTTTGAGAAAGTTAATTCCTTTTTTTTTTTTTTTTTCTTTTTCTGTTTCGCTCCTTCCTTGGAGAGTGATTGACTACACATTCTCCAGGGGGTGTTATAATTGAATTAACTGGCCACAGCATGTTGGATTCATGGTGGCAGGCTGCCTGGGGCCCCTTCTAAAGGGAAACTGGTGGTGTACATCCTGGTCTCAGCTAGAGGCCAGGCTAGTGCATCTCCACTCAACGTATCACACGTATCAAACAGGAACCTGAGACAACTTTACCAGTTGACACCTCCTGAGAAGCAGAAGTCTCTGTTAACAGCCATGATTTTCTTCCCCTATCTGATTCTCCTGTCCCATGTCACAGAAGGGATTGCCCTAAAAAATCTCATATATTATTATATTTATTTATACTTATTGTCATTTATATTTATTATGTATAGTAATAATTATTATTACCTTGGTTAGGATTCAAAGCTGGAAGAATAGTTAAGGAAATTGAAGCTCCCTTTCCTGAGATTCTAGGGGGCTACCGTGCAGTTTGTTTCCATTTGGATCCATCTTAAAACATTTTGACTAAGAGGATATGTACATCCTGTAAGTTTGTGATTGGCAAACAATTAGCAGTCAGATATTTCAGCTCTTAGCCTATATATGTTTATATATATGTATATGTATATGTATATGTATATATACACACACATATACACACATATATATGTATATATATACACACATACACACACACACACACACACACACACACACATATATATATATATATATATATATATATGTGTATATATATATATATTAGCTTTCTTTATCTTCTTCCTCCTCATCCTCCTCCCCTTCCTCCCCTACTTGGGGCTTCCTCTTAGCAATTTGTTTATGTCATATTAAATAAAGTAGAATAATGATTGCAATTATTTAACATGATTTATCCTGTGTGTGTGTGTGTGTGTGTGTGTGTGTGCACCTGTGTGTGTCTTGGATTCAAACTCAGGCTTTAAACTAAGTACATTATCTACAACTGAGCCATGGTACTTACTAGCTTCTATTTGGGCAATTTCTACCACCCCTCACACTTAAATACATTTACCAAGAGGAATTAACAGAGGTGTCTTCTTTCCCTTCTATGTGCATTTGCCTGCTCTCCCTCCCTCCCTCTTTCTCCTTTCCTCTCTCTCTCTTCCCTTATTGTTATGGCTTTTTTTTTTTAGAAGAAAGCATAGGGAAGATTGGTCCATTAAAGCTATGCCTTATATCTGTGCACATTGTCTAAGAATGGAATTCAGCGCATTCTACTCCTCTGGTGCATGTAGCCACACAAACCGGGCACAAATGTGCACAATAAGAGAAGTTTTTCATTGTCAGAGAGTCCATGGCTTCTAACTTGTTCTTGTGGGGGACAACAATGGAACACTGTACACCCCAAAGGTGGATGAGATGCTTAGCATACTGAGCAGCAGAGGACTCAGTAGCTGAAACATCTATTACCCAATTATGAGCAAGAAGTATTTGTTTGAAATCTGTGGATTCCCCTTTTGCCCTTCAATTCTGTGATGACTTATTTGAGATGAATATTAAAAAATGAAAAATTTACAGCAAAGAGCAGCTTCGAGAACCCAACGCCCTCTCTTGGACTTGTTCTGACTCTGTTTCCCCATAGGGATCCCTCTTCGAGGATTCTCAGTCTTTTGAGGAATTCTTCCTGAGTAGGTTTCTAACCAGAGCTTTGAAGCCCTAAGAGGTTCTTCTTGGAACTCTGGCTCAGGGGCTCTAACTTCCAATTACTCAGGATTTTCAGGACCTGGAACCTCTCTTGGTCCGTGGGCTTACAATGGTGCTTTGCTTCTCTGCTTCCCTCATTGCAGCTGCAGTGGGCTGGTGAACGGACCATTTCTTTAAGGGGTGAACCACGAAATACATTGGGCTTCCCATCCAGAGTCTAAAACCTCTGCTGCATCCCTCTTTTATCCACTGGAGAGTTGGGAGAATAGTGCTCCAAAGAGTTCAAAAAGTGTTTTAAAATGACTGATTTACATGGACCACATCCCTTAACACACCGTGATGCACCTCCTATCTCTTGTCTCATTTATGTGATGCCCCCCATCTCTTTCAGTCCCTCCACTTTCTAGTGAGTTGCATGCTTCTCTTTCTGTTTTCTTTTTCTTTCTTTTCTTTCTTTCTTTCTTTCTTTCTTCCCTCCCTCCCTTCCTCCCTCCCTTCTTCCTTTCTTCCCTCCTTCCTTCCTTCCTTCCTTCCTTCCTTCCTTCCTTCCTTCCTTCCTTCCTTCCTTCCTTCCTTCCCTCCCTCCCTCCTTCCCTCCCTCCCTCCCTCCCTCCCTCCCTCCCTTCTTTCTTTCTTTCTTTCTTTCTTTCTTTCTTTCTTTCTTTCTTTTTTTTAAAGTGTCTAGCTACTCTTTCCTCTCCCTGTGCCTCCCCACTTCACCTTCAGCAGCAAACCAATGGACACTTTACATAAAAATGTTTCCCAATTGCAGAGGAGAAAAGGCAGGGCTTTTTTTTTTTTTAAGATGACTTTACAAAACGTAGGTGAAATTGACATTTCTGTCAGGCTCTCTAGTCATTTTGGTTTAAGGGCTGTCACTGATTTTTAAAATTTCCCTTTCCTCCTCGTTTCCGCCCTCCTCCAGCCCGACCCTCCCCCTGCCCCATCCCTCGCGAGCTGTTTGTCAAAAGCCTAACGCGGATCTGCATTCCGCCTCAGCCTTACAGCCGACAGGCAACAAGGATCCCGTAATCATACAGAGAAGATGCATTTGCAAGCAATTAGAAAGCCTTGCGAACATATTAGCCGAAAATTAGATAGGAAGACTCTTCGTCTGAAGTCTTCTCTTTGATAACAGTGAAACTAGGAGTCCAGGCTCTTGTCTGAGGGACTTCTTGCTCTTCTCAAACAGCTGTCTAGCTAAGGCTAGAGCTCAGACGCACAGCCAAATTCGGTAACCCTCTGAGTGTCTCTCTGGAGCTGTCTGGCCTGCTCGTCTTGTCCGGAGTGCGCACCCGCAGGCAGCAGGGCGCGGTCCCCTAGGGCGCGATGCCCTGCAGGCCTCCCGGCTGGCTGCCCTCATTTAGGCAGGAAGCCAGTTCTCTCTGCTCAAAGCCTTTTTTTTTTTTCCAGGAGAAATTTACTCCTTTTGGGCCAAGAAATGCCTGCGTTCCAAAAGATCTTGCACTCTATCTACTCCATTCGCTTACGAGGTTTTGAAAAGTCCGTTTGACAGCCAGCCTCACGGTTGACTAAGTGACCTCTGTTTACCAAGTGCTTTCAAAAGTTTTACGCTAGCCTGAAAAAAAAAAATGTAGTGACTCATTTGATACCAGGGACAAGTCGCCGCCCGAGGAGAGAAGTTGCTGTAATTTTTATCACCTTAGTGTAGACGAAAGAATGACAACGCAAACGGACCAGTACTGCTAAATTTTATTGAGAGCATATCACATGGCAAGCCGGGTTACCAGCATTTTGCAAGAATTATATTGTTTTATCATCCCAACAAACACCGGTGGGGTCAGAACAGCCAGAGGTTTATAAAGAAACTATGACTCCACTTTCCACCTCACCCCTTCGTCTGGGCAAGTTCACAAAAGTGGGAGCAAAGATTTGTAAAATCACCCAGGCTCCTCCTGCGGGACTTTGAACTTAATGATTGTGACAATATCTCCAAAGACTGACCCCTCTCTGCAGTAAACTTTCCCAAAATAAAAATAATAATAGCATTATTATTATTATTATTATTATTATTTAACAAAGGACAAGCCACTGTGGAGAGTACCACTGAAAGTCCTGAAAACTTTGAGGAAAACTCAACTTTCCAATTGGCTCTTACCTTTTGCTTTTGGGTGTAGGGGCTTGTAATGTTGTCCCTCACCCTCACCCCGGGTTAGTTCACCCCCGGACTGGGTCTGAGGCTTCAGCAGGCTGCCTTCTAGGACTACTGGGGTTGCTGCAGGAACCCGGGGAGAGTGGAATTTCAGGTGATTAGTAGCCTCTGGGAGTGCTCTCTCTAACTGCCTGCTTTCCACCCTGGGAAGGGTGAAGCTTTGGAATCCCACAAGGGCCTCTGGGAGCATCTAGAAACTGGGATTGCAAATGGAAGGGCCGCAGGAGGGTTCCTAGACCCACAGAGGCCAGAGGCCAGTTGCCAAGATCAATTCTATGTGAAATAGTTTATTATACTTGCAAAATAGAAGGAAAAAAAAAAAAAGAAAAACAACTACCAAAAACCTAAAGTAACCTCCTTCCAGTTGTTGAAAAACTTAAGGTGGCTATTCTTAGTGGTAGAAGCAAGACTCAACAGTGAGAAGTTTGAGGTCCTATCTTCAGTACCAGTGTGTGGGAGAAAGCATACTTGTGTTTGTGCTTGTGTGTGTGTGTGTGTGTGTGTGTGTGTGTGTGTCTGTTTTTGTGCCAGTGTGTGTGTGTGCCTGTGTGCCTCTGTGTGTGTCTATGTGTATACCTGTGTGTACCTGTGTTTGTGTGTGCCTGTGTGTGTGTGTGTGTCTGTGTGTGCCTCTGTGTGTGTCTGTATGTATACCTGTGTGTGCTTTTCGGTGTTCATGTGTGTGCCTGTGTGTGCCTCTGTGTGTCTGTGTGTATACCTGTATGCATGCCTATCTGTGCTTGTGTGTGTGCCTGTGTGTGTGCTTCTTTATGTGTGTCCATGTGTGTCTCTATGTGTGTCTGTGCCTATGTGTGTTTGTGTGTGCCTGCATGTGTGTGCATGAGTGTGTGCCTATGTGTGTGTATGCCTGCGTTTATGTCTGTATGAGTGCTTTTGTGCACCTCTGTGTGGATGTGTGCCTGTGTTTTTCCTTATGTGCTTGTGTATGCCTCTGTGTGAATGTGTGCCTGCATGTGTGTGCAGGGGATGGCAGATGCTTTAGGATTTGGTTGAAGGGTGATTGTTATCATAGTAGGATTGGTATAAAGGAAGCTATTGAAGAAGCTATTCAAGGATTGAAGCTATTGAAGGATATTAATAGCAGGAACTTTGCATTGCTACTCATTTCTGTACAGGGTTTCAGATAAATGGCACCAAAATGTCCATTATCCAGAGTCAAGATTACACAGTCAACCCTTACTGTGGAGTTAGAACTCTGCTATCTGCATTCATTCGGCCCCAAGCTGGATCTGTAGAAAGGAGAGTGCAGTCATTATTAATTTCTCCATGCCTTTTCTTTTATGGCAAATTAATATTTTCCTTTTTCTCTCACCTTAACATTTGGCTCAGAATATTTTTAAATTCCCTCTCCTTGTTTCCCTATTCATCTTCCCCTTCTTCCTTCCTCCCAACTTCCTCTTCTCCTTCCTTCCTTCCCTTCCTCCTCTCTCTCTCTCTCTCTCTCTCTCTCTCTCTCTCTCTCTCTCTCTGTCTCTCTCTCTGTCTCTCTCTGTCTCTCTCTCTCTCTCTCTGTCTCTCTCTCTGTCTCTCTCTCTCTCTCTCTCTCTCTCTCTCTCTCTCTCTCTCTCTCACACACACACACACACACACACACACACACACCCCTCCACCTTCAGTCACTTCACTCCCTGTGAGGCATTATTCTCTTTCCCTAGGATTCCCCTCTGCTTCTGGCATCCCTCTGCTAATTTCTGAAGATTTCCATTTCACTTCTGCCTCAGTATCCTGGGCACTGTCTCAGAGACAATGGTGTGTGTGTGTGTGTGTGTGGTGTGTGTGTGTGAAGAAGCACTTCTCTGGTTTCAGTACTTCATGCTGTGGTCATCTATTTCATACATAGATCTTTTCCTACCTTGCAACAACCCCCCACACCTCCCCTAAGGTCTAGCTACAGATTGTGAGTCCTTGCCTCTTCTCCCTTCTAGTAGCCTTGGGGAGCTCTGAGGCAGCCACAGCCTCCAGTTACTTCTTTTCCCTTGAAGCGCTTTGTGTGCGTCTTCTGTCAATTACTCCAGTAGCCTCTCAGAGGCCCCGTTTATTTTTCCATTGACCTTTCCTTCCTTATGTACTGGAACAATGCCTTATTATTTTATTTATCTTAATCTCTGGTGCAATCTCCCTTTTATACTCCAACTTGACTGTGTTAGTGTTTGCCTTTACACTCTCTTGACTTCATTATGTAATCTTGCCGGATCTCTGCGCTCTGTGCACGGTGTTTAGACCTCACGTCTGTCTTTTATTTACCCTTCAATAGTTTCTGTTTTGAAACTCCTGGCCCATCCATGTTTACATTATTTCTTTGTTTCTTGCTATCCTTTTTTATTTCTGACTTTTGTACTCAAGGATACACATGGTCAAGAAATCTGCAAATATTCTGCTTTCATATATATCTTGTACAGTAGGATACTTCATTTAAAAGTATTTTCCTGTTCTGGGTGGGCTGTATTTCATAATGTTCCTTTCTCTGAAGTCAGTTCTGGTAGTCTTCATTATAATTAAGTAGTCTGGGGAATTGATTCCTCTCTCTTGATTTCTGTCTGGGCAACTGAAAGAAGGTGACACACCCTCTGTCACCCATGAGCTTTGTGATTTTAGACACATTGCTTAATCACTTTGTTTTTGCCTGATAGCCAGGCTGTGTTGCTTGGAGATGGCGACAGCTTTCTTTAGGAAGCACGTCCCCCCCCCATTTGTAATGTGCTTTACATTATTTGGGAGCTGAAGGTTGAGGCGTAGCATGGTGACAGCATTATTGCTTAGCATGGGCAAGGGCCCTCACTAGATACCTACCCACACAATTGCTCATACGCTGTACTTCTGTAACTTATGTAGAGATGCAGTCACTCCAGTGGGTTGACCTCATTGGGTTGGGTCACTTTTTGGTCATAATCCACCTTTGACAACACTCAGTTGTGATCTGTCTGCCTTGAGATATTTCCATGTCAGAGGTCTTTGTGCCAAGAGTCTAAACTCAGATTGGTCAGGATGTCTTTATCCTAACACCTTTCTGCATTCTTATATGGATCGAAGGGACCAATGGCAGTCTTCCACATGCCTTGTCTGTGAATGTTCTTCGACAGTAATTTGAATCCAAACCCGGAAACAGTCAGTTGTTACTCTTCCCATTGTGTCCTCATTTCTGAATGTGTCTTCCTTTTCACTCTTGACAACCCATGCGTTTTTCTCTCCTTGATTGCAGATAATTAAGTCATTCCTAGGAAATTACTAGGGGAGAAAAGCAAAGGATGCTATGCTGAACTATTGGTACATCCCAGACAACTGGCTCAAATGGACTGCCTATGGAAGATCCACTTTAAGAAGTTCAGCAAATGGACAGTTCAGGCTGGTGCTTTCTTGTCTTCACAAGAAAAACAAAACCACCCCTTGAGACCTGAGAAATTAGAAACAAAATATACCTTTGGAACTTTTCTCTAGTGCAATATACTGGCAACACATATAGACTGTGCTGAATTAAATATACACAATATATTAGGAATACCTGTATTGACATTCTGATAAATAATACAGTGTAAGATCCTTTGTATGATTGAACACTATCTACTTCACATATATTCATATGCAAGTAGTTGGAGAAAACTGGTTCTTTCTCTAGTTAAGTAGGTAGAATCTTTCTGCTCGTGTTGCAATCTGAATGCTAAGAATTCTTCTTTGACAAAGCTAAGCAAATGTACGTGTGCTGCCTTGACACTGGCAAATGCAGCTTAGAGGAGAAAGGTTTTCTATTGCTTACTGGACTTTTGTGGAATCAACAGGGGAGCCACTGTTAAGTGTTTGAAATACATTACTGCCATGCACTTTTAGGTGACAAGGTCAAGTGAAACTCAGATCCAGTTGACAGCAAATTTCAAAACATTGAGATATAGAAACAAATTTCTATATTGAGTTATAGAAATTATTTATCTTGTGATATAGTCATTGATTTCAAGTCTCAAAAAGCAGGGGCTTCAAATTACTCAGTCTCTGAACTGAGGATTTCAAATATTTTACTCCATTCTTTCATGATTTTCAAGTCAGAAAAGGAAAGATTACTTTAAAGAATGGTTTTCTGAGGACATTGAATCCACTTATGGTTCTACAGTAAGAAAGTCTATTGTCTTACTCTGATATCAGCACAGAAAACTGATTTTATTCCTCTAACTATGGAATCATGGTGGTTTGAATAGAAATGACCTCTTCCCCTCCATAGACTAATATGTTTGAATGCTTGGTCCATAGGGAGTGATACTATTACTAGGTGGAGCCTTGTTGGGCGTAGATATGACCTTGTTGGAGGAAGTGTGTCACTTTGGAGGTGGGCCTTGAGGTCTCATATGCTCAAGCTACTCCCAGTTTATCTCACAGTTGCTTCTGCTGCCTTCAGCTACAGATGTAGCACCTGCAAGTCATCATGCTTCTCACCATGATGGCAATGGACCAACCCTCAGAACTGTAAGCTACTCCCAGTTGAATGTTTTCCTTTATAAGAGTTGTGGTGGTCATGGTGCCTTTTAATAATAGAAACCCAAACTAAGTGAAGAATATTTAACATAGAGGTAGAGGCTGTTAGGTTGGCATGATGCAATTTCATGACTTTGAGCAACAAAGTGTCATAAACCTTTGCCCCCCACATCTCTTTTTAGATGGGTATGGTTTAATCTCTGTTTTCAGAATGTGGAGGCAGGAGGATCAGGAGTTTAAGTCTAGCCAGGCTTACAAATGGCAACATTTCAAGAAAACAACAACAAAATCTATTTTTTCCATTTATTTATTTTAACTTAAAAATTACTTATTTTACTATTTTTTGTATATGAGTGTTTTGCATGCATGCATGTATGTCTGTGCTTCATGTGCATGCATAGTGCATGTGGAGGCCAGATAAGGGTGTCAGGTGCCCTGGGATTGTAGTCATTATGAGCTGTCATGTGGGTATTGGGAACTGAACTCAGGTCCTTTTAAAGTGCAGCTGGTATTCTTAACTGCTGAGTCATCTCTTAAGTCTCTTATTTTATTTTATTTTATTTTATTTTATTTATTTATTTTATTTTATTTATCACTCTCCTTCTCTCTCACTTTATCCTTCTTTCCCTTCTGTATAATTTATGTGTATGTATATGTGAGTGTGTATGCACAGGTGGACCATGGCAGAATGTACCAGAGCACAATGTTGTATATTGTATGTTGATTTCTCTCTCTCTCTCTCTCTCTCTCTCTCTCTTTCTTCTCTCTCTCTCTCTCTGTCTCTCTCTCCTCTTCCTCTATGAGTCAGGGATCTTTCTATTCCATCTCCTATCTTGTAGTAGAAGTTCTGAGGTTACAGACATGACCTACCCTGTCTAACTTCACCTGTGTTCCCGACATCTGTAGTCACGTTCTCACACTTGTGTGGCAAGTGTGTACCCACTGAGTCAACTCCAAAGTGTGTACCTACTGAACCAACTCCAAAACCCACAAACGCCTTTTCTGAAGAAGTAATTCATTGATTAGACATAAGAAATGGATCAATTTAATGATCAACATAGGCCTGTTTTATACCTAATGCCAGGCTTTTCTTTCTTTTTTTCATGAAGGCAGTATACTATGGAGGAAGAAGAGAACAAAATAGAAACTGAACATATTCAGAGCTTGTTCACTGGTATTGGAGCTGATACAAATTTGATTCTATTGAAGAGTTTCTCTATACTATGTAAACACAGAAAATCAATGTTAGGTTGTAATAACTGTGCATTGATGCCAATTGCTGGTCCATTCCTGCATTGAGACTCTAATTTCCAATGTAGTCCTTCTTGAGATGGGGCCTTGAATGTGGTAGTTAAGGTAGACTGAGGTGGTAGGAATGGGTTCTAGTCCACTTTTAAGATACGGACATGACACTAGACAAAAGCTCAAGACAGGCCACTGAAAGAGGGTGGCTACTGACAAGCCAAGGAAAGAAGCACACTTAGAAACAAACCCGATGTCACCCTAATCTTGCAATTATGGCAAATTTCTGTCAGCTCACCCCATTGATGGTATTCTGTTAGGAAAATCTCACAAGCTGTCACAATATTTTTGAGAAAAGCAATAATAACAACAGATCCTGATGTCAAAGGGTTAGCCTGCTACTCTTAACTAGGTTTCTCTGTCTTGCTACACTCTTGCCTGATACTCACAGTCATATTATAGTGATCCCCTGCTGAACATTCTTACAGAGCATCCCTATTAGGCCAGCCCACTCTGTGCAAAGGGCCTACTCTAATGGCATCTGAACATAAGATTTTTGTTGTAGGAGCTACAAAATACCAGTTGTATTCCTCTTCTACTAATAGGAAAAACCAATGCTTCTCTATCAATCATAGATTTAGTCTCACACTATTCTATCTCTTTGAAGTTTCTTGAGGTCTCCAATCATAGCTTTCTTGTTTTGTGTGACCGTTCAACACAATGTGAATCATTTTTTTTCTAGATTCTTCCCCCAGATCCAATGAAATTCCAAATTATAGAAACACCTTTTTGCTTTGTTTTGTTTTACAAAGTCTCACTGTATATCCCTGGCTATCCTGGAACCCTCCATGTAGACCAAACTGGTCTCAAACTCGCATAAGACTACTAGCCTTTACTTCCAGAGTGCTAGAATTTAAGACAGGTACCAATATATCCATTCAGAGCAGTTTTTACTAACGCCATCACTGAAGTGGTTCCTGATTTCCAAGAGTGTATAACATCTCTTAAGAGAACACAAAAACAAATCTAACAATTTCAACTCTAGGCATATGTTTGGTGGTTTTTGGCTAGAACGTACTGGCAATTTGAAAAAAAAATACTTGAAAATAGCATGTATTATAAGTGCACAATACCTACTTGATTTCTGTATTTTTATGTAAGAGAATATGGAAAATATTTCAAAATTTCTATTGTGTTAATGGTGATACCATTTGGAGGTGTTGATAATAAAATATACAGTGAGAAATCACTATGCTTTTGCATTTTTCATTTTTAGGTATGAACATTAAAGAATTTAAACTTTGCTTGTCATTTGCGTTTAATTTCTTTTTTTAAAAATTTATTTATTATATGTAAGTACACCGTAGATGTCTTCAGACACCAGAAGAGGGCGTCAGACCTCTTTACGGATGGTTGTGAGCCACCCTGTGGGTGCTGGGATTTGAACTCATGACCTTTGGAAGAGCAGTCAGTGTTCTTACCCGCTGAGCCATCTCTTCAGCCCCTGCGTTTAATTTCTATTGAATGATATTGGTATATAAATTTCATTCACATTTCATTGATTTTTCTCTTAAGAGACTTTTAAAGTCATATTAGAGGTCACAACATTGTGGAGTACAACTAAGTCTCAAGTCTCTGTGTCTTGAACCATTGTGGCTTTAGACCTTGCCAGGTAGTGATCTGCTACTTGATAAAGTAAAGAACTAGAGAAATCTTTTTGGCTTCTAATTTCAATGAAGGAGGGGGAGGGCTTCCCTAAGCACATTGGCCAGAGCTGGTTATGTGGTTCTGTTTAACTGGAGAGTAGATTATTCCCTTATTCTTAGGAGAGGGAACTGAAAAGGAATGGTAGGAGTGACACCTGACTTAAGATGGAAATGCACATAGGTGCTGGAGAGATAGCTCAGCGATGAAGATAACTGGATGCTTTTCCAGAGGACTAGCACCTACTTGGCTGTTCAAAAGCACTTGTAACTTCAGCTGTGGGAGCTTTGATGCTTTTGACCTTCAAGAATTCTTGCACCAACATGTGCGAAGCTCATCCTTCTCCACACCTGAACATGCATACATGCATGCAGACACACCCACCCATCCACATATGCCCACTCACAATTAAATAGTACCATGCTAGATTTGGGTAGATGGCTTAGCATTTAAGATCTCCAGCTGATCTTTCATAGACTCCAGTTTCAATTTCCAACATCTACATGTCCGTTCACTATTATTTACAGTTCAGCCCCAGAGGATCTGATGCTCTCATTAGTCTCCACAAGCACAAGACATACTAGAGGTAAACAGACATACATGCAGGCAAAATACTCATACATACCTCATACTTAAAGGAGAAACTTAAAAAATACTAAACAAGAAATGCCTAGCTAGGCCTACTTAAACACAAATGTGGGGACACATGTGAGGTATGTGTAAAGGATTCCGTTGAGAAGGAGTGAACTCAGAGAACAAAAGTAACTTTGCATCATTAAAAAGATTCTCATAGCTTTTAGTGGAGGAGTTGGGACACCAATCCAGCCTTAAAACTGTTGATCTACAATTTGTCCTGCCTACAAGTTGTGCTCTGTGGTAAGGCGGCAGAGAAATCAGGTAAGTGACCAATCAATGACTTGAGACCCATGCCAGGAGAGGAAGCCCATTCTGCACATTGCCTGGAGGGCCAGGAACCGGAGGCTGGATAGCTCAGAGACCTATAGTATCACCAAATACAACCAGAAAAAAGTCAGTAAAATGATTCCAAATAATATTTTGCCAGCTTGTAGACAAGAACCTACCACAGTTGTCATCAGAGAGGCTTCATCCTGCAATGGATGGGCACAGATGTAGAGACCCATTGCCAAACATTAGGTAGAGCTTGTGGAATCCTCTGGAAGGGGGGTGATGTAGGAGCAAAACAGGCCAAGGAGGTCCCAAGAATACCCACAAAATCAACCTAAAGGAGCTCAAAGGAGACCACAGAGACTAAACTGACAATCAGAGAGGTCTGATCTAGGCCCTCTACATAAAAGCTATGCTTGTGTATCTTGGTGTTTTTGTGGAACTCCTAACAATGGGAGTCTGGGCTTTCTTTTGCTCTTTTGCCTGCTTTTGGGATCCTAAGGCTATTGCTTCTTCCAGCCTTAATATGAGGGGAGGTGTCTTGTCTGATAACAACTTAATATGCTATGTTTGGTTAATACCCTTGGGAGGCTTGCTCTTTTCTGAAGAGCTATGGAGGAGGAGCAGATGGGGAGGGTTTGGGGTGGGGAGGAGAAAGGCAGGATAAAGAGCAGCCTGGATGTAATATATAAGAGAAAAATACATTAAAAATAAATAGATACTTATAGTTTAGCCAGTATTTCTATGATAGAATATAACAGATCATCCGTTTTCTAAAATTGTGTGTGTATGTGTGTATGCTCACATAATGTGCTATGCTAGTGCAAGTGCCTGCTCTGGGTAAAGGAAAGCATGAGACAGCCTGGAGCTGGAGTTACTGGTGGTTGGGAGCTACCCAGGTTCTGGAATGATGGAGTCTGAACTAGGATCCTCTTCAAGAGCAGCATGTGCTTTGAACTGCTGAGCCATCTTTCTAGCCCCCTGTGATAACAACTCCATGTGTCCAGCTACTTAAAGGAAATAGATAGTGACTCCTAACTCCTAACTCTTCAAACCCTTCTCCACCATTTCAAAAAGCAACTTTGAAACAAAGTTTCCAACATTCATTGAAAGCATTGAAAGCAACATATCAAGAAAGCTGTTGAGAGTGTCTGATATTTTAGATTATTTAAATTATTTAATACTTTATATGTAGTATCATATATAAAATATGTGAATACCTGTATCTCTCTTTCTATATATTCTTTTCAATCTTCATCTCTCTTTATCCTGCTGCCCCCCCAACCCCCAAATGGATGGTGTTGGTATGGTGGTATTACTGAATTCACCAAGGTTTCATGATGCTAAAAACAAATTGTGATCCTGGAGATTTAACTAGTTAAAACCTTCCGATCAGCAGGCGAACCTAAAATGCAGGCGAACTTGCCTCTCTCATCTTCAAAGGTCTCCTCCTAGCATCAGAAAAGTTGTTTGTAGTAAGCCCAAGGGAGGAAGGAGGGCCTGACAAGCTTTCTCCTCCCCTTCCGTGGCTGAACTGAGAAGCTGCTAGTATGACTAATTCTATCAATATCGATCAGTAGGTTAATTTCTAGAGGAGGAGAGGAGGTAAGCCTATGGCTGTGTGCGGTAGAAGAAAGAGGGGGGAGGTGCAACACCTGATCTCACTCTCACCCCCCTTCTTCCCTCTTTCCTTGTCTCCAGGGTCCGCCAGTGCCCTCCTAGTCTGAGAGCCCTCAGTGCTCAGCCTAAGAGAAAGGAGCTGTCCGTTCAGTACTAGGGCCACGTGCAACCTGCCCGCCAAAACACAAAGAACTGAAATATTAATTAAAAAAAAAAAAGCCAATCTGTTCAATCCTCCGCCCGCAGGCAGGCTCTAACGGAAAACCACATATGCTTTCTCTTTCTCCTCAATAAATCTTCATGGGGGCATTAAAATACCTAAAAGGATTAGTCATTAAATGCTTGTACATTTGGCTTAATGCGCGAGAAACTGTATGTCACAGGGTTACATCAGAACTGCAGTTTAATCTAATTTGCAGTATTTGCGTAAATGCTTCATTTCGTGCTGCTGATTGCTACAGAGGATAATATTAATATCCCAAGTATCCAGAGGGAGAAGGTTAACACGCCAGCACGGAAATAAGCCGGATGCCGACTGAAGTATCAAACTATCAAAGCTTCTTTTAAGGTGAAACACACAAAAAAAGGAGAATAAATGGGAGTGTGGCTTTTTCCTCCTCAAACTGCATTTATTATTATTATTTATTATTTGATCCTAAGGTAATAAGGAAAATTCTTTTTTTTTAAAAGGGAGCTTTGCACTTCAGATAGATATGGTGTCCTACATATTACATTCAAAAGCTGTCAATACAGCAGCAGTGAGATGATCCTTCAAAGGACTTAATTGCAGACTCATTCTTATTTTCTTCTGAAGAGGTTCCTTTGCAGACACGATGCTCAGTCTAGTTAGAAGCCACACCTTGCACTCCCCAGCCCCCAGGGCAATCATTTCTCCCTTTAGTGAGTTACTCGAGTTTATTGTATATCTTATCCATCTGCATCTGGCCTATATAATTTACTTTTGTTTCACTTATCTAATTTTGTGTATGAACATTTATATCTGAGGATGATTTTCATGCAAAAAGCAAACAGGGTCTCAAACTTATTTTAAAAAGGTGAGTGTATTCCTGAAAATTATGTTTAATGGTTATTTATCTTGTGAAAGTTGTCTACTGGGGTTTCTCATAGGATATTTTCTCATTTATTGATTACAGACTTTGGATGTATCATAGATCAATGAAGGGTTCTGGCATCAATTCTTACCTCCTTTGGCCAGGACATCAGGAAATTCAAGCCAACATATTCATTACAAATAGATTATATATATACAAAAAGTCCTAACCATTCAATCAGATTGGTATTTTAAGGAAGTAGAGAACTGGTAATCTAGACTTTCTTCTATGATGAAGATCAGTATGGGAACAAGGAGCTCCTACCTCTCTAGGCTTCTCCTAGACATGACTCTTGGTGTTTCATCTGAATATTGATTTCCTCCACCAACCTAGCTGGCTAACAACAACCAGTACTATACTAACATGTTCTGTAGGTGCTGGAAAAACTAATAGACGATTTCAAACACCCATTGTAATGTTATGTGTGTGTACATCTGTGCAGTCATGTGTGTGGTACATATTTGGTTCACGTGTATAAAGTATATAGGTTGGTTCCTGCACCAATATGTAGAAGACAGAGAACACTGGGTGTCTTGATCTATTGTTTTCCTAATTTCTTTAACATGAGGTCTCTCACTGAGTCTGAAGCTGGGCTTAAAGCCAGAAAGTCTTCATATTGCTTTCCCAACCCCATCAAGTGCTAGGGTTTTAGGAGTGCCTGGCCACATCCAACCTTTTACATGGATGATGGGTATGTGAACTTGAGTACTCATGGTTGCGAAGCCAGTGCTCTTACACAGTAGCAACTTTCCCAGCTCCTCATAATTCGTGAAAGTTAAAATGAGTTGGGGGTCCATTCTAG
Source organism: Apodemus agrarius (assembly GCA_964023405.1). Lineage (NCBI taxonomy): Eukaryota > Metazoa > Chordata > Mammalia > Rodentia > Muridae > Apodemus > Apodemus agrarius. The sequence continues at coordinate 25,447,524 of OZ030014.1, forward strand.
CACCAATGTCCACTCCTTTCTTCTTGTCAGATATCATTTGGTATGTGATTTATGTCTTTGGTGTTCCAAGATTCTAGGCTAATATCTACTTATCAGTGACTGCATACCATGGGTATTCTTTTGAGACTGGGTCACCTCACTTAGTATGATGTTCTCCAGCTCCATCCATTTCTCTAAGAATTTCATGAATTCATTGTTTCTAATCGCTGAATAGTACTTTATTGTGTACATATACCACATTTTTTGTGTCCATTCCTCCGTTGAGGGACATCTGGGTTCTTTCCAGCTTCTGGCTATTATATATAAGGCTGCTATGAACATAGTGGAGCATGTATTCTTATTGCATGCCCAAAGCATCAGTGTAGGGGAATACAAGAACAGGGAAGTGGGAAGGGGTGGATGAGGGAGCAGGGGGAGGGAAAAGGGCATGTGGGACCTTTGGGGGGTGGGGAACCAGAAAAGGGAAATGAATTGTAAATATAGAATATATCCAATAAAAAAAGAGTTGGGGGAATTCAAGATAACAATGTTCACAAATGAACAAATCTATATTATTACTTCTTGCAGGTAGATGGATACTTTTACACTGTAAGAAAAAGGGCAATAGGAAATACCCTTGCAAGTTTTAAGTCCATTTATGGTTTTGTCAAATTTTCATATCCACAGTCACTCCCAGGAGCTCTTCTTTTTATGGCCACCTAATATCATATTGGTTTGCTACACTGGGCCTGCCTTCAAGCTTTTCTTTTCTTTTCTTTTCTTTTCTTTTCTTTTCTTTTCTTTTCTTTTCTTTTCTTTTCTTTTCTTTTCTTTTCTTTTCTCTTCTCTTCTCTTCTCTTCTTTTCTTCCTTCCTTCCTTTTATTATTTCTTCTTTTTACTTTTGTTCAAATTTTTTTCTTCAATGATTTGATTTTATTCACTTTACATCCCAATCAAAGTCCTCCTCCCTCCTCTTGTCCTAGTCTCACCCTTGCAAATCGCTCCTCCTATTGATACCTCACTTTCTCTTCACAGAAGGGGGAGTCCCCTATGGATACTAATCCACAATGAGATATCTAGTCTCAGCAGGACTAGGCATATCTTCTCCCACTGAGGCCCAATCATGCAGTCCAAGTAGGGGGAAGGGGACCCAATGACAGGGAATAGAGACAGAGACCACTCCCACTCTATTTGTTAGGGGTTCCACATGAAGACCAAGCTGCACATTTGCTACAAATGTGTTGGGAATCTAGGTCCAATGCCTGCATTCTCCCTGGTCGGTGACCTAGTCTCTGTAAGCCCCAGGAGTTCAGGTTAATTGACTCTAATGTTTTCTGTGGTGTCCTTGACCCTTCTAGGTTTCTCAATTCTATCCCCTACTCTTCCACAAGATTCCCTAAGCTCTGCCTAATATTTGGATGTGGGTCTCTGTCATCTGTCTCCATCGGCTGCTGAATGAAGCCTCTCAAGAAACAGTTATGGTAAGGTCCTGTCTGAAAGCATAGCAGAGTATCATTAATAGTGTCAGGGGTTGGGTCTCTCATATGGGACAGGTCTCATATTACACTGGGCATTTCTAAGTTTTATCCTACCTTAACTTCCTATGACTTTAATCTATGCCTGAAGGTTTCATTCTCTATTTTTAGTGCCATCTTTACTTAAGCTAAATTCCTTGAGTCATCGATTTTTAGTTTGTTTCTTTGCAGTGACGATCTGTGTGAAAATTTTAGGTACAAAACAAACCAGAAATTATGAGAGTTACTTTATAATTTTGCAATGTAAAAATATCGAGTTGGGGACTGAAGAGATAGCTTATCAGTTAATAGCAATGTTTGCTCTTCCAGAGGTCCTGAGTTCAATCTCAGCAACCACATCGTGGCTCACAACCATCTGTAATGAGATCTGATGCCCTCTTCTGGCATGCAGGTGTACATGCAGATACAGTACTCATATACATAAAATAAATCTTAAAAAAATACTGAGTCTTCCCGGGAAGAAGCAAGATAGAAACCTCCTCTCATCAAACCCAAAAGAAGATAACCTCTCGAATATAAAAAATAAATAAGATAAATAAATATAATTTCAAAAATGTCTGGAGGTAATAATTACTATTCCTTAATATCTCTTAACGTCAATGGACTCAATTCCCCAATAAAAAGAAATAGATTAACAGACTGGATACGGAAACAGGACCCTACATTTTGCTGCATACAGGAAACACATCTCAGTGTTAAAGACAAACACTACCTTAGAGTAAAAGGCTGGAGGACAATTTTACAAGCAAATGGTCTCAGGAAACAAGCTGGAGTAGCCATTCTAATATCAGATAAAATTGACTTTCAGCCTAAAATCATCCAAAGAGACTCAGAAGGTCACTTCTTGCTGGCCAAAGGGAAAATCCACCAGGAAGAGCTCTCAATACTGAACATCTATGCTCCAAATGCAAGGGCACCCTCCTTCGTAAAAGAAACCTTACTAAAGCTTAAAGCACACATTACACAATAATTGTGGGTGACTTCAACACCCCACTCTCCTCAATGGACCAATCAGGAAAGCAGAAACTAAACAGGGACACAGTGAAACTAATTGAAACTCTGGACCAATTGGATTTAACAGATATATATAGAACATTTCATCCTAAAGCTAAAGAATATACCTTTTTCTCAGCACCGCATGGTACCTTCTCCAAAATAGACCATATATATAATCGGTCACAAGACAGATGTCAACAAATACAAGAAGATCGAGCTAATCCCATGCCTCTTATCAGATCACCATGGAGTAAGAGTGGTCTTCAATAGCAACAAAAACAACAGAAAGCCCACATACACATGGAAACTGAACAATGCTCTACTCAATGACACCTTGGTCAAGGAAGAAATAAAAAAAGAAATCAAAGACTTTTTAGAATTCAATGAAAATGAAGGTACAACCTACCCAAATCTATGGGACACAATGAAAGCAGTGCTAAGAGGAAAACTCATAGCTCTAAGTGCATCCAAAACGAAACTGGAGAGAGAGCATACACTAGCAGCTTAACGGCACACCTTAAAGCCCTGGAAGAAAAACAAGTTAATTCACCCAGGAGGAGTAGAAGACAAGAAATCATCAAACTCAGGGCTGAAATCAATCAAATAGAAACAAAGAGAACCATACAAAGAATCAACAAGACCAGGAGCTGGTTCTTTGAGAAAATCAACAAGATAGATAAACCCTTAGCCAGACTAACCAAAGGACACAGAGACAGTATACAAATTAACAAAATTAGAAATGAAAAGGGAGACATAACAACAGAAACTGAGGAAATTCAAAAGATCATCAGATCCTACTACAAAGGTCTATACTCAAAACAACTGGAGAATCTGGAGGAAATGGACGATTTCCTAGACAGATATCAAATACCAAAATTAAATCAGCATCAAGTAGACCAGCTAAATAGTCCCATAACCCCTAAAGAAATAGAAGGGGTTATAGAAAGCCTCCCAACCAAAAAAAGTACGGGACCAGATGGTTTTAGTGCAGAATTCTACCAGACCTTCAAAGAAGACTTAACACCAATACTCTCCAAACTATTCCACAAAATAGAGACAGAAGGGACACTGCCCAACTCATTCTTCGAAGCCACAATTACGCTAATACCTAAACCACAAAAAGATCCAACAAAGAAAGAGAACTTCAGGCCAATTTCTCTGATGAATATAGATGCAAAAATACTAAATAAAATTCTTGCTAACCGAATCCAAGAGCACATCAAAACGATCATCCACCATGATCAAGTAGGCTTCATCCCAGGGATGCAGGGATGGTTCAATATACGGAAATCCATCAATGTAATCCACTACATAAACAAACTGAAAGAAAAAAACCACATGGTCATCTCATTAGATGCTGAAAAAGCATTCGACAAAATTCAGCATCCTTTCATGCTAAAAGTCTTGGAAAGAGCAGGAATTCAAGGCCCATACCTAAACATAGTAAAAGCAATCTACAGCAAACCAGTAGCCAACATCAAAATAAATGGAGAGAAACTTGAAGCATTCCCACTAAAATCAGGGACTAGACAAGGCTGCCCTCTCTCTCCATATCTTTTCAATATAGTACTTGAAGTTCTAGCAAGAGCAATTAGACAACATAAGGAAGTCAAAGGGATACAAATTGGAAAGGAAGAAGTGAAACTATCATTATTTGCAGACGATATGATAGTTTACCTAAGCGACCCAAAAAACTCCACCAGAGAACTTCTACAGCTGATAAACAACTTCAGCAAAGTGGCAGGTTATAAAATTAACTCAAGCAAGTCAGTGGCCTTCTTGTACTCAAAGGACAAGCAGGCTGAGAAAGAAATTAGGGAAATAACACCCTTCACAATAGCCACAAACAACATAAAGTATCTTGGCGTAACTCTAACCAAACAAGCGAAAGATCTGTACAACAGGAACTTCAAGTCCTTGAAGAAAGAAATCGAAGAAGACCTCAGAAGATGGAAAAATATTTCTTGCTCCTGGATTGGCAGGATCAATATAGTAAAAATGGCCATCTTGCCAAAAGCAATATACAGATTCAATGCAATCCCCATCAAAATCCCAACTCAATTCTTCATAGATCTAGAAAGAGCAATTCTCAAATTCATCTGGAGCAACAAAAAACCCAGGATAGCTAAAACTATTCTCAACAATAAAAGGACTTCTGGGGGAATCAATATCCCTGACTTCAAGCAGTACTACAGAGCAATTGTGTTAAAAACTGCATGGTATTGGTATAGCAACAGGCAAACAGATCAATGGAACAGGATTGAAGACCCTGAAATTAACCCACAGACTTATGGTCACTTGATCTTTGATAAAGGAGCCACAACCATCCGATGGAATAAAGATAGCCTTTTCAACAAATGGTGCTGGTTCAACTGGAGGTCAACATGCAGAAGAATGCGAATTGACCCACTCTTATCTCTTTGCTCTAAGATCAACTCCAAGTGGATCAAGGACCTCCACATAAAACCAGACACACTGAAACTATTAGAAAAGAAACTTGGGAAGACCCTGGAGGACTTGGGCACAGGGGAAAAGTTCCTGAACAGAACACCAATAGCGTACGCACTAAGATCAAGAATAGACAAATGGGACCTCATAAAATTACAAAGTTTCTGCAAAGCAAAGGACACTGTCCGAAGGACAAAACGGCAACCAACAAAGTGGGAAAAGATCTTTACCAACCCCACATCCGACAGAGGGCTAATATCCAATATATACAAAGAACTCAAGAAGTTAGACCCCAAAGAACCAAATAACCCTATCAAAAAATGGGGCACAGAGCTAAAAAAAGAATTTTCACCAGAAGAAATTCGGATGGCCGAGAAACACCTTAAGAGATGTTCAACATCATTAGTCATCAGGGAAATGCAAATCAAAACAACCCTGAGATTCCACCTCACACCAGTCAGAATGGCTAAGATTAAAAACTCAAGAGACAACAAGTGCTGGCGAGGATGTGGAGAAAGAGGAATACTCCTCCACTGTTGGTGGGATTGCAAATTGGTAAAACCACTCTGGAAATCAGTTTGGCGGTTCCTCAGAAAATTGGGCATGGCACTTCCAGAGGACCCTGGCATACCACTCCTGGGCATATACCCAGAGGATTCCCCTACATGCAATAAAGACACATGCTCCACTATGTTTATAGCAGCCTTGTGTATAATAGCCAGAAATTGGAAGGAGCCCAAATATCCCTCAAAGGAGGAATGGATACAGAAAATGTGGTATATTTATACAATGGAATACTACTCAGCAATTAAAAATAATGAATTCATGCAATTTGTAGGTAAATGGTTAGACCTGGAAAATATCATCCTGAGTGAGCTAACCCAATCACAAAAGAATGCACATGAAATGCAATCACTGATAAGTGGATATTAATGAGCCCAGAAGCACTAAATACTCAAGACACAAATAGCAAGTCAAATGATTCCCAAGAAGAAGAAAGGAGAGGACCCTGGGCATGTAAAGATTGCATCCAGTTTAGTAAAGAAACCGAGGGGGGAGGGGGAATGATTGGGGAATAGTTGGGGAGGAGAAGAACTATGGGAACTATGGTGGGTGGGAACTGGGAAAGGGGAAAGCCTTTGAAATGTAAACATAGAATATAGAAAATAAAAATAACTAAAAAAAAAATACTGAGTCTTTTTGCTATTTTTATTTCTACCAAACTCCTTTCTTGCTATATTATTGTAAAATAGTTACTTATTTGTCCAAGCACAAGCATTATTACTTTCTTTTTTTAATATTTATTTATTATTATATGTAAGTACACTTTAGCTGTCTTCAGGCACTCCAGAAGAGGACGTCAGATCTTGTTACAGATGGTTGTGAGCCACCATGTGGTTGCTGGGATTTGAACTCAGGACCTTCAGAACAGTCAGTGCTCTTAACCACTGAGCCATCTCTCCAGCCCCGCATTATTACTTTCTTAATATTCAATCAATAGATGAGTTGATTTATCACAAATGATCTGCTAATTTACCCCAAAGAAACTGTTTATACAAGATTAAACTCATTCTAATACTCAATATTAGTTAACTACTATTCTTAAGATGTTTGTAAAACATTTTAGTTCTCTGTAATTTAAGTTAAGTGGGATCAAAACAATTAAGTGATCACTGAACTTATTTCAAATACTGTTTTGGAGAGTGATGAAGATATTGTGTATTTAGTGTGTAGAGTGATATTGGATAGGGGCTGGGGAGATTGCTCAGTGGTTAACATTTTTCAGGCTTCTGGAGGACCAGGTGGCTCACAACTACCTGTATCTTTAATCCTATGTTATCCAACAGCTTTTTGTGGCTTCCAGTGGCACCTACATACAAGTGATACACACACACACACACACAACCACACACACACACACATGTGCACACGTACACACACACAGAGGAGGGGGAGTTAAAATATTGAAGCATTATTGGCAATTTTTAAAGGGGATTGAATATTTTTAGCTGAGGCCAGAGTTCATATATAACATACAAGTTAAGATTCAAAATCAAACCATGATGAAATGTAAAATATGGTAACAAATTGTGACTTCCTGGAGCAAAGCAGACAATGGTGTAGGTTGCGTTTTCTAGGACATGGTTGAAAGGAACAGCCTAAAACAGCATGATCCTAGCCTAGGGACTACTATGTGACATTAAAAATCAAAGTTATGGAATCACAATAATTTATTTATGTTTTCAACATCCAACTGTTCTTCCATAGATAATTTTTCTTTCCTCTTACTTTTCTACCAGGACAAGCTACACACTTTGTTCTCTATAAAACGCCCCACTCCCCATCCCCTGAACCTCTCCTGTTTTCTCTGCTCTAAAGAAGGAAATGACACACTCAAAGCATAAAGCTGAACTTCCCACGGGATGACTTGGATGGAACCAGATGAGAGAGTTACATTAGGGCAGAAGTGTGGGTCAGAGTATATCAAACCAAAAGCATGAAGCTGGAGTCAAGTTTTGAGGATATTGTTTGTATCAGATCATTTAAGGCTAGCCCTACAAGTTAAAGGCTTCCTTTGAAAGGATAATTTTCTAGATAGCGAACAGTAAATTGAGTATATTTTAAAGTAATCTAGCATAGATGCTGACTGACAAATTAGATATGATTAGAAACAAATTGGGTGGAATAATTCTTAATTTAAGTAACTGCAATTAAAATATGTGATCCATGAAATAGTAAAGTGAAAATAGTGTATTCACAAGTGTGCTGTTTCTAATGCTGTAGTAATTGTAAGCCAGGAAGCTTAGGGCAAATAAATCTATAAGCTCATTTAATATTGTCTGCATTCTGAAAATAACATGGTATTTATGTCTGATTTGTATTTTTAACAATTGTTTTGAGAAAGCTACTGATACCAAACACATGTTTTGCTAATATGTTCTGTTAGATTTTAAGCATATTTGCAAACTTTAAAAGTTTATGTTAAGAATGTAACATGTATGTATATATACACGCACACATGTGTTATATACTATATTCTATGTAATAACTTTACTTAATAATGTTTGAATTTCAATCTTAGCTATTCAATATTTGGCTCACTCTGTTTCTCTCTCCCCCAGTCATTCTTCTGCCTGAATTAAAATAATAATCAGATAAAATTTGTCTTCAAAATCCTTTCATCAATTTCAAATGTGTAAGTGAATGCTCCTTGGTTCTTTTTGAGTAAGCAATTGCATAAACAGGATATTGAATGGCTTCTAAGAATTTAAAAGCTTTCTTTTAAATGGGGATATTAATGTTTGCAGCAGTCATGTTGTGTGTGTGTGCGCGTGTGTGTGCGCGCGTGTGTGTGCGCACGTGTGTGTGTGTGTGTGTGTGTGTGTGTGTTGTAGTTTTCTTAATTGCCATATCTTCATGAAAACCAGAAGGTAGGAAGATTGTAAAAATCAGAGGTGATAAATGACTCCAAAGAAACTATTTTCCAGAGCGAATGGGATTGATGCACATATGAATTCACAGAGTCTGTGGTCACATGCACATGATCAGCCTTGGTTTAAGGCAGTCAGGGTCCCAGGACCAAGAGTAGGAAAGACACTATCTTTAATTGATATCCCTCAGCACAGGAAAAATTAGTTATCTCCAGTGGAGTCTCCCTGTGTGTGCGGTGGCTCATCTTATGTCAGCTTGAAACACAAAGTAGAGTTATCTGAAAGGAGAAAGCTTTAACTGAAAGATGGATCTAAGGTGATCTCGATTAGCTACTGATGGGAGACAATCCTGTCCATTGTGGTCTGCTCCATCCCTGAGATGGTGGCCCTAGGTTCTATAAGAAAGCAGGCTTGGGAAGCTAATGGAAGCAAGCTAGTAAGCTGCAACTCTTCCACCCCCCTGTGACCTCTGCATCAGCTCCTAATTCCAGGTTCCTGCTCTGCTTGAGTTCCTGTTCTGAGAGCCTTCTATGATTAACAGTGATGGAAGTGTAAGCCAGATAAACTCTTTCCTCCCTGTCTTACATTTTGTTCAGGGTATTTCGTCATAGCAATGCTAACTCTAACTCAGATACTGGGCATATTAAGCACAAATTCAAGGCTAGGTCTGGCGCCCAGGAATAGTAGGTCAACACAAAATGAACTAAATGTTATTTATGTAGATTTTTTTGGTCTCTTTTTACTTTCTTTGAGCATTTTTGTCTTATTTGTCTTTTATCTGTATATTTTGGTTTCCAGAGAAAGAAAGGGTGTGGAGTTCAGTGGGTGGGCAGGTAGTGAGGACCTGGGAGGAGTTGGGGAAGGGGAAAGTGCAATTACAATATACTATATGAAATGTTTTAGTGCTTCAAGAGTTCATGTGCCACTTTCCTAAATGCCCTTCCATAAAATTGCAAATTTGAAATACTTGGTAGGAAATTTCATTTTTCTCTTGTTTATGCTACCTTTGGTCCATAAGCTGCTGTTCAATGCTGTTTTGATAAATTGCTGTTAGTTTGCTGAAAAGGATGTTTTAAAATGAAGCATAAATACCATTTCTATAATTTTCTTAAAAAATAAATAAAATTTAGAGTGTCAATACTTAGCCCTGGTTAACCTGGAATTCATTATGTAGACCAGGTTGAACTCTAACTCACAGAAGTTCATCTGACTTTGTCTACTTGATGCTGAGATTTAAGATATATACCAACATGCCTGATTTGGAGCACTCAGAAACAGTTATTTAATTATTGCTAATTATAAATATGTGTATGTGTCCATTTATAGGTATGTGTACAAGAACTTTGTGTGGAGGCCAAAGGCATTAGATACTTGTGGAACTGAAGTTACAGGCAGTTGTGAGCCACAGGATTTTGCTTCAGTGAATAGAATTCTGGTCTTCTTCAGTAGCAATACCTGGTCTTAACTTCTGAGTCATCTCTCCCATTCACAGTTTAAAATATAATATTTTATTAATTCCTAGAGAATTTCATACACACATATATTTTGATCATATTCACCCCTATTCTTGTACCTGACTCCTCCTAGATTTATCCTTTGGCCTGTCCCTATTTCTTATAGTATATTTTGTTCATCTTGTGCTGCTCATATATTCATGAGTCTGAGGCCACCCACATGAAATTAAGAGCATGATCCTTATCCTTATCCATATCCATATCCTTATCCATATCCTTATCCATATCCACATCCTTAAAGAAGACTAACTCTTCCTCTTCTAGCAGCTGTCAGCTTTCAGTAGCTCTACAACTAGGTGTGGGTTGCAATATTTAAACAAGCAAGCAAGCAAGCAAGCAAGCAAGCAAGCAAGCAAGCAAACAACCAAAAACCCAAAGAAATCCCAGCATTCTCTAAAATCTTTGAAGTTGATGGAAATACTACATGATTGGTATATTGTTAGATAGCATTGTAAAGGTGAAAGTTTAAAGTTGAACAAGGAGGTTGTTACATGTATTCCTCCTTTTTATATTTTCTATCCCTGTCTTTCTTTTGATCTCTTTCACAGAATTTCATTAAGTTCCTATTTAATCTTTAGTGTAAGTGACAGTGCACCAAAAAATATGTGTACCTTCATAAAGTTTAATACTTTCTAGCTATTGACAGCAGCTGGTGAGGTAGTACCCACCACACTATGTCACTTTCCTTCCTGGAGATAACGATAGACTAGCTGGACTTCATTTTGGCTTCATAGATATGCAATTATTAATACCTGTTCATTTGCAATATGCTGTATATCAGATATTATGTTAATTATTTTAGTGTGAAGAATTTATTTTTAATCATCCAATGCAGTCTTCAAAATACACTTAATCTTAAATAGACAATGAAAAGTCTTTAAATTTGTGTATCCACTCTTGGAAAAGACAAAGAAATGATGCTATTGTATTTCTTAAGCAGACACTAGGAAAGTGTATAATGTATTCTGCTCACACATCATTCACCAGAACACAGAAAATGAAGATATCCAGCTTCAAGGGAGGATGAAAAATGTACCATGAAACCAATTAAATTTTTATTGCTGTAATGAAGAAGAGAATAGGTATTAGAAAGTTAGCTAACATAAGACAGTTGGCTATAAAAACATCAACTAACATTATCTGTGCTTTCCAAAATAAAAATGCAGTAACACAGATTTGTAGATTAGTCTGAAATGAAGCTGTGGAACTTTCTGTCAAGCTTGAATGAAGACTTCCTAGAGGAGTTAATACTTGAATTATATATTTAAGAACTGTAAGGTTGTCCATTAAAAAGGGTGAATGCACTCTAAGAAAAATGGGAGAGAAATCTCACAAGTGATATTCATTGTAGAGCATTTGGTAAAAGCAAGTTATTTTAGAAAAGCTATCATGCAGACTTGCCTCCGTACAAATGAAGTTAAGATGAATAAAGAAATTGGAGCTAGGTTTTGAGGATGTCACTTTAGAGTTTATTTGGGAGACCATGGAATTGATGAAGGGTCTTCAGCAAAGGATTGGTGTGGCAGAATTGTTACCCAAAATAATTCAATATCCATTAGTCAGCTTTTCTGAAATTTCAGCTTTTAAAAGATATTCTTTCCAAACTTTGCTATATTCCCCGAAAATTCTAGATTCAGGCCAAAACACAATGTATGACTTTCAGGTTCCACCAGAGGCAGTTATAATAGTTTATCAGGACAGGCCTGTGTCCTCTCTTTCCCCTATTTCTTCCTCATTCTCATGGCATCTCATACAGGGTCCATGTCTGGAGAGTTCTGAAAGGCAATACTGTCTGAGACACATACTCTCTTCTGCTTGGGGCACCTTGGATGTAAGATGATTTCTCTCCTGTTTGCTGCACATTGTTCCATGAGAAAAGATGGAGCATTTTGATTCTTGTTCATTTACTTTGTCACATTCTTTTAGAAGAGTAGATGACAACTTTAGGTTTAGCTCAATTAAACCTAAATTTGGTGTTTCAATTATGGTTTCTGTTACTGTGATAAAGACCATGACTAACAGCAACTTGGGGAGAAAGACATTTATTTTAGTTTATAACTTTCAGGTCTTAGTCTATCACATAAGGAGGTCAGGGCAAAAAACTAACCACAGGAAAATTTGTAACACTTATTGAACACTTTGACAATTAGTATCTTAACCATATTTATTACCTTTCATTTGTACTGATTGCTTTAATTCAATAAAAAATTTTAATTTTAGCTAAGAAGAAACTTGTGTGGGTAACTGTATTAGAAATAAAGAAAATGTTGCATGTTTCTCTCATTTGAAGAATCTAAGTTGAAACACACACATATAACCTGAAAGCAGAAGGGAAACTATTTATGAGAAGGCAGGAGAATTGTTAAAATGTTTAGGTGTAAAGATTAATGTTTACAGCCTGACTGCAAAATCAAATAATTTTATTTTCTGTAGATTGTGCATTGCATATGCTATCCATGTTCTCTGTCATTGAGCTATATCCATAGCCATGTCTTGGCTTTTTACTTTGACACAGGGTCTTAAGTTACTCAAGCTTCTCTTTAACCTGTGACATTACTTTCATATGAATAGCTAGATTGTAGATCTACAACACCAGGCTTGGTCCTAATTAAATCTTGTTCATTGTATAGTGTCCATATGTTTTCTCTTCTATGTATGTATGTATGTATGTATATATGTATGTACGTACATATATACATATGTATCTATCTATCATCTATCTATCATCTATCACAATTCATTGATGTATGAAAACACTCAAGAATTTATTTATTTGCACACTCACTTGATAACAGCTTTACAACAAAGCCATAAAAACCTCACAGAACTGAAAAAAAAAACCAAATAACCCAGTTAAAAAGTGGCAAAGGACTTGGATACATTTTTATCATAAGAAAATATACAAATGTCCAAAAGGTTTATGAAAACATTATTAGGGGTCAGGAGATGGATCAGCAGATAGAGGAGCTTTCTGCCAAGTCTGACAACCTGATTGAGGAATCCACATGGTAGAAGGAAAGAACTGGCTTCTGCAAGGTGTCATATGACCTCCACCTGAACACCATGGCATGGGTAAACACACACACACACACACACACACGCACACGCACACGCACACGCACACGCACACGCACACGCACACGCACATGCACACACACACACACACACACACTCATATGCACACACAAAATAAAAGAACAAATAAAACAATAAAGAGTAAAATATATGGCTATTATACCATGTTGGGCAACATAGATACATATAATTTGTATTTACAAATCAATAACTAATATGGGCTGAGGATATAGCTCAGTTAATAGAGTGTTTTTTAGCATGTGTGATTCCCAGAGTTCAATTGTCAGCATCCCAGGAAACCTTATATGGTGGTATATACCTGCAATCTCAGCACTTAGGAGAAAGAGACAAGATTTATCTGCTTAGCTGCAGAGTAGGTTTGAAGGTAGTCTAGGACACAAGAGCCACTATTTAAAAGAAAGGAAAACACAACATCAAACAAACAGAAATTTAGAATATTTGTATATGAAAAAATATATATTTCTAAGTGAACAAAACAAATATTGAAAAGCTATATACTGTAGCATTCTAACAATGTGACATTCCAGAAAACAATCCAAAACTGCATGGTTTTGAGGTAAAGTTTTGAAGGCTATAAAAATATCAGTGGATGCTAGGTATAATTCTGGGAAGAGAATGTGTAATGAGTAAGAAGAGTACTGGTCATTCTTAGGACAAATGAACTATTCTGTATAATATATTGAATAGTCTCTGTGTTTATCAAAACCTAAAATGCTATCTACCAGAGAGAAACTTCAGTTACTAATAATCCACGCATTGTAATAAATACTCCAATCTATTATAAAATCAGAGTGAGGAAAAACATGGTTTAGGGGATATGTGGAAAGGTGAATGTATCAACTCTATCATTGATAGTTAGGTTTTTTGTTTCATTTTGTTTTATACTTGTTTTGTTTTTGTTTTTGTCTTTGTTTGGTTGGTTTTTTCTTTTTGGTAAGAAAAAGAAATTCAATCCAGAACATAAAATATATTTTAGAATGCTCATTTTTTATATCAACCTCAGGATAGGGCTAGGATGGTAGATTTTATAATTTCAATATGAAGCTCTTTTTCTAGAAGTTTTAAATACAATTGAAGTATAGCATAAACCATAGTCACAAAGTTCTTGATCCGTACACATGGCAATGGGCAGTTTTGAAATGCAGAGAGGAACAGATGGTTCTGTGTGATTAAGTGGCATACATTAGACTCAGGAAATGATCTATGAGTTTTCTGTCATGTAGGGAGAACTGGGTATAATAACTTTTTTATGGCTGGGATTCTATAGCATTGTGAGAAACCAGACCTGGAGAGGCAGGAAACCAATATTTGTTTGCTATTTAGCACAAGTCACTATGTATTATCTTTTAATCATCTTCAGGACATCTTTTATGATGTTCCTTCACATGCATTATCCCTTATCTCATAGTTATATATTGATGCTGCATATGGCTATCCAGCTGGAGCCCTTCTTTTCAGCCTCACTGGCAGCTAGCTCTGGCCACATGATTTTTATGCTAGTGAATATTAGTGGAATTGATGTGGGCAATTCTATGTCTTCCTTAAAGGCATTCATATGCTTTTGGATAACTTCCTTTCCCAGTCATATAAGTAGTAAGTAACCAGCTTTGACAAAGAAAAGGATAAGAACAATTATAGCATATTCAACATGCGAGGTTATTGATATCACATTGCTCTTTTATACCCAGCAGGACTATACATACTCACTAGGAGCTGTGGTCAAGGCGAGGACATCAAAGAAATTGTGACAGCATTGTTATCCATTGGTGAGTCAAAGGAACAATTGGCAAGGAGTCCAAATGGTTGAATCTGTAGGTAATCCTTCTGAGACATTAAAGCACAAAAATGTGGAAAATGTCTTTTTTTCTCATAGTAAGTTGATAAAATTTGCATATTTATAGCTTATATCCTATTCCTATCAAGGTAGCTAGAGTATACTTAGAAGGTATGAGTGATAGAAGAATTGTATGTGTAAGTAGATGTATGTATATTTGAGAAATATATTTTGAATCTGTTAATTTTATATAAAATCTAAACTTTCTACTGAAGAAGATGAGAAGTTAGAGATGCCAGTTAATTTTCACAGTGAAAGAAATTTGCCCTATGTTTAATTTTTATGTGGCTAACTATCAATACTATATCAGAATAATTCTGACTAGGCAATAATTTGTTATAGTTACGTCAAAGATGATCATGTCTTAAATCTTGTTTATGCCACAGGACATCTTGCAAATCCCCAATTTTCCATTATTCACAATGATGTGCTTAGTCAAAATTACAAGCAACACAGGCTGATTTGGACTGATTACTAAGAGCTGGTAAAATATTTTAAGTGGCTTATTGAATAGTCATAAGATGAGACATTCTCTTGGATGACTAATCTGCTAAAGAGGTTAAAAAAAGCATAAATGTCAGGCATAGAATCACTCTTCAGAAAGTTCTGCTGACTACAAGCTTCTTTCTGCTCAGTCAGTACTGGCTGCTACCCAGAGCCTGCAGGGTCTGGTTCAGGTCATCCAATACCTCTGAGTTTGTTCTTGGAGTTCCTGACATGAAATCTTCTGACTCTATGCTTAATTTTTGACTCTGGTTAATATGTTATGAAGCAAAGGCCAGAAGCTAGTTTTTTTTTTCTTTCTACGTAGTGGAAGATAAGTTATTCTTTCTTCTGTGACCTACAAAAAGTTAGGAATTCCTTTTTTTATTTGTTTGTTTGTTTTTTTTTGCAAATGATTCATTTCACTTTTATTTATGTGTCTCTTAATGTGTTTGTATGTAGATTTGGATGTGTATGGGGAAGCCAGATGAGGGTATGAGACAACTTGTACCTGCAATTACTAGGTGTATCCCATCTAACCTGGATGTTAGGAATCAAACTAGGACCTTCAAAAGAGCAGTATTCACTTCTAATTTCTAAGCCACCTCCTTAAAGTGAGGGATTCCCCCCCAAAGCACTACTCTGATTAAAACTCTGAGTCTCACACACTAATCTCTCACTGTACATTAATATCTCAGGTATATTTATACCTATAAAGTATGGTGATAAAAGACCAGCTGTTATGTGTAGGAGTCAGTGACAGCTACTGAGTCCCTTCAGCTCTAAATGTAATATTGATCTGTCAGTTGCTAGATAACTTATTCAGAAAGTCAAAAAGGTAATGCACATGAAGGGCAAATGCAATAACTTAATACTTACATGAAGAAAGGGGAAAAATAGAAACGACTTAGAACCCAAGGGCCACACTTAGTTTAAAAAGCCATCAAATTTTATTTCAGATCTTCAAATCATGGATTCAATCAACAATACAAGCATTGGGTTTCTAGAACATATGGATTACATATTTCATACTGTTGAAAGACACATTTTAAGGTCAATTTCACCTCTCAGGAGGGCCCAATTATCAGCATGAAAACAAAATTTCTTTTATTTTTTCAACTAGAATTTATTAAGGTATGGATCATCTCATATTATCCCACAAGTTTCAGAAGCCCCTGACTTTGATTCAAGTATTTATTTTTGGTTTGCTTCAAGGGGTAGCAAAGATTCTGTGCTTTATCCTATAATGTGAAATGTTTTTCCCCTTTTATTGAAAATCAGTTCTTTTTTTATAATATATCCTTATTACAGTTTCTCCCCACTTCTTCTTTTCTCAGTTCTTCCCTCACTCCCTACTATCCAAATTCACTCCCTCTCTGTGTCTCACTAGAAAAGAATATGCTTCTAAGAGACAACAACCTAACACAATACAATAAAATGTAATAAGATAATACAAAAGGCATCACATCAAATTTGCGGAAGGCAAACCAACATAAAAAAAAAAAAAAACAGCCCAAGAGAAGGCACAAGAATCAGAGCCCCATTCATTCACACACACAGGAGTTCCATAAAAATACTAAACTGACACTCGTAATACATACATGGAAGACCTGGTGCAGACCCCTGCAGTCACCATGGTTGCTGCTTCAGTCTCTGCGAACGTGTCAGGCATGTGAAATCTATTTGGAGAGTCTTTTTCTACCTCTTTAGCCCCCATTCTCTTTAGCCTTTACAATGAGCATGAAACGTGATTATATTCTCCAGCTCCTTGAATCACAGACTGTGATTGGATAATCAGAGAAGAAGTTTTGTTTTTATTAACATAGACAAGGCTTAAATTTTAAAATTCCATGTAAGCAACATTGTAATACATGAAGAACAGCACAGATATGCACACCGCGTGTCAGCTATTTTTCATGTTTAATTTTTGCATGGAGTAACAAGAAACTCTCTACCTTTGAGTCAGGATTCACAAGTGATTTGCTGGTTGAAGAGACAATGTGCTTCAAACGTATGCTATTCAAGGTGAGAATCATTCTCAGAATCCAGTCTTAAATTATTTCTGAGAAACTCCTGTGAAAGGAAAGTAAATTAGCAGAGGATGTGATGAGAAAAATTCATTTGCTCCCCATGTCCTGGGAAAGAACCTGTTGAGTAACATTTAAAAGAGGATTAGAGCTGATTTCTTACAAGCTTTAGGATTATCAGATTTGTAAACTGAAGCAGAATTAGAAGTTGCAATTCATTTACAAAGTGCCAATATCATTGGTTTTGGGCCTCACCATGCATTTGATTCTGGACACATGATCCCTGCATGGTTCTATATGCATCAAGGCATGGCTTCCCTTCCTGACATATTTCAATAAAAAGGAACTAAGGATATGTTGCTGTTCAGTTTGTTGATATATGAACTCAAGAATGGTATGTTGCAGCAAAACAAAAATCAGATATGGGCATGCTCCTAGAGGCCTCATTACATTTATTGAACAGCACAGACCTCTGCTTTAATGAATGTTAGTACAATTTTAGAATGTATGCCCTGCCAAATGAGTATATTCCTTGAATGAGTAATATCTGTGTTAAGAAAACACAGAATGATGTGTGCCTGTAATTCCAGCACTCAGGAGATGAAAGCAGGATTACCAGATGTTCAAGGTCATCCTCATCTGCACAGAGAGTTCCAGTTAGCTTGAGCTGTGTAGGCTCCCCATAACACCCAAAACAGTGCATATTAACTACACAAACTAAGAGGTTACATTGTGAAACTTTCACAAAGGCATATTAAATAATTTTATCATTTTTACTCCTGTTATTTCATCATGTCCCCTCTTCTGTTTTTTTTCTCTTTCCAGTCTCCCCTCTGCTTTTTTCATCTTCTCTAAAAATCTAGATTCTGAATCTGAAGGAAACCACTCACTATGAATCTGGCTTGTCTCACTTGACAGGATGATTTGCAGCTCCATACACTTTGCTATAAATTGCATGAAGATGATTCAAACACTCTTGCTCTGACATCACAACTTGCACTTGGAGACCATGTTACTATTTCGTTGTGATCTCACAGTGATGGACTGTGTTGGATCTCCTTACAAACCATCTGGCACAGGCTTCTGAGTTTACCCCTGTATTTGCCAAAGATGACTGTTTATTGGAAAGTTAAATAGGTGGCACTTTTGAGACAGAAACTTGATTTATAGCTCACACTGACTTAAAACCCATTGATCATTGTCTTCTGCTTCTAAACTATTAGAATTGAAGACTAATTTGGATTAGTTGTTCCATTCTTAATGTGACTCAACATTTAAGAGTTTACACACACACACACACACATACACACACATTTTAGTTGGAATCTTTATGTTTCCCAGGGTTAACTGAAACCCCTGTAGTTAAGGGAACCACAGTGTATTTTTCTGAGTGCAAGGACTATAGGCACATGCTACAGTACCCCTGACATTCTTTTTGTCATTAACCTATAGATACCCATATATTTAAAGATACTCCTGGACAATATTCTGAAGCAAAGGATGATGGGTGTTTGGTGGGTAAAGGAAAAGTAAACTTCTAGACAAACGATTTGGCAGCATCTTTGAAGGAATATAAAGAAATGCCCAGAGACTAGCAAATAATTAAAACAAACAGCTATCACATTATTTCCGTTTTCCCCAAATTTCAACCAGTGATGCCCATTTTGAGAAAGTTGAAGAGCTCACTAGAACTAGAAGAGACTGGGCCCTCTGCATTAGGGAGTAATTTAAGAAATGTAAAAAACTTTTTGTTTTCCTAAATCAGTGCAGACAGTGACTACTTTTGTCCTTCAGAACACACCTTCAGACACTTCCCTCCTGGCTAAGAAAATATCAGAAGGTGGTCTGATAGCTTCCTGCAACACAGATAATAATGACAATCTTTTGTTGTTGTTGTTGTTGTTTTTAAAAACGTTGTATGACGAGATACTACTAACTCCTCTCTCTATCCATAACTTTAAAAATTATATTTAATGTTTTAGTTATTACTATTACATTTAAAACTTCATATTTTTATTTTATTTTTTAGTTAATTAATTTTACACCCAGGCCACTGTTTTCTGTCTTTTCTCCAATTCCTCTCTCATCTCTGATCTCCCACCCTTATCTGCTCCTCCATTTCTTTTCAGAAAAGGGCAGGCCTTTCAGAGATATCAATCAACCATGGCATATGAAGGTACAGTAAAACTAGGCACTTCCTTTCCTATTAAGTGCAGTCCAGTAGGAGGAAAGTTTCCCCAAAGCAGGCAACTGCATCAGAATCAGCCCCTGATCCCACTGTTAGGAGTCCCAAGCTACATACACAACTGTACCGTATATGCATACTGCTTAGGTCAGTCCTATGCAAGTGCCTGTTTTGTGGTTTAGTCTCTTTGAGGCCCTATGAGCCCAGGTTAGTTGATTCTGTGGGTTTTCTTGTTGGATTCTTGACCCTTCTGACTTTCACCAATCCTTCCTTCCTCTCTTCCACAGGATTTCTGAAGCTTTGCCTAGTCTTTGCCTGTGTATTTCTGCATCTGTTTCCACCAGTGGTTGTGTGAATGCTCTCTGATGACAATTGGGCTAGACACCAATCTATGGAAATAGCAGGAGGAATCATTTCATTGACATTGTTTTATTTTGTTTGTCAGTCATGTCTGGTTCTACCCTAGGTCTCTGGGCCATCAGGCCTCTGGGTCCTAGCCCTCACGTTAAAACCTACAACACCATGAAATTTGCCAGGAAATGAATGGAACTAGAAAAGATCGTGCTGAGTCACTCTTTATATTTTAAGTATTAGGAATGCACAATAGTTTTACAATGCATAGTTGCATAATACAATTCATGAGAGCACTCATTAGCAATTCTTCCTTAAGAAATGACAATTTAATCTAGCAAGTTGTTTTAATTTTCTTAGTAACTTGAATTCTTTTGAGGGAAAAGGACATATAATTTGGAAGACATTTGTGAATCACTTAGAAAAATACATAGCTCGGATGTTGTAAGTTGTTTGGATGGGATTCATCCCTGTTTCAATTCTACTCAATATTTTCTGAATCCCAATGGTCTTCTTCTCTGTCATATTCATGCATGCTTGTGCTGGTATAAGAGGACCGGATGCCTTGAAACTGGCTGACTTCCCAAGACCATACAAGAAGATCAATGTAACATATCCAGATAGGAAAGAGTGTAGAAGATGGTAAAGAAAACACGAAGGAGGAATTGATGGGAAAATTAATGATTGATGACAAAATCTGAAATATACATCTAGGCTTGGGCACTGAGCAGGAAAAAATAGCAAACAGGGAGATAGAATTTGATTATCTGGCAGTACCAAGCCAGGTTCATGGCTACTTAAGTCAACACACATTTTTTTTCCCCAGTGTATTCCTCTAGTTTGGATAAGCTACTTAAGTTATTAGTACTCTAAATCATTATGCTTATTTAATATTTTCATACTAAGTTCTCTGTTCTGTGTTCATAAAAATTGCTAAGAGACAGTGATTACCATGGAGAACCTTCCAGTTTACTGAGTCCAAAAGAACTGTACATTAATTTTTAAATGCTGGTGATCTCTGTAGCAGCAACACAAACTTTGTTTTACCACTTTCCACTGAGGTCATCTTAGCCTTACGTTAAAACAGAGAGGATAATTGCTCAATGTGAACACTGTAAGAAAAGGAAGAAGGGAGTCCAATGAAGCAGCATGTCCATAGTCACAGATCTAAAATGAGATTTGCATTGAAACAGAGGACAGGAGCCCTTAGCAAAGCTCAGTCCTGGTCAAAGTGTTGTCTGACTCGTCATTGGCCTGTCTTTGTTTTGGCTCTAGGCTTTCCTGAAAGTTGCTCTGAAAAGTTATCAGGACTCTGAGAGATCTTCTTCCACAGACAAGCTCCTCTTTTGGCTGGTCTCATAGATCAGCCTTTTCTGAATGCAACTCTTTTGGAAAATTCCAGTTTCTAGGGATCCTTTGTTTCAAGAGTCTAGTACCTAAAGGGATGGATTCTGGTGTTTCTTTAGAATATTTTCCTTCCTGTCAGGACAATGGCAATTAATCACTCTTAATGTTTAGATGAAATATGCTTGTGTTTGAAACAAATATTATAGGCAATACAAATAAAACAGAAATGCAAACATAATGTCAGGTAAACAAACATAAGAATCACCTGGGTCTTTCTTGCCATTGGTGACTTTGTGGTCAAGCAAAGTGACTTCACTTTTTATATTTTTCTTGTTGGTTTTGAGTCTCTATGATGTCTAGACTGGTCTTGAATTCACAATCTTATTTCAGTTGTCCCTGTCCCGAAGTTACAGAAAAGTGGCATCATGCTCCTTCAAAGAAGGAGCCAGTGGAGAGACAGGATAGGTGGTTTCTGGAGCGAAAAAAATAAAGAAAAAGAAACTAATATAAGATCTTTAGTTTGACAAGTCGCTAATTGCCTCTCATAGATGGGAGGCAAGGTGTTTAAAGGGTCATGGCTGGGTTCTTTCAATTTGTGAATTAAAAAAAAAAACCTTTAATGGCCTGCAAAAGAAGGTGTCATTCAACCCAAGACTCCATACTAATTTCATATTTGTTACGCTAGCCTTGCCTGGCATTGAGATGTTTTGTTTTGCTTAATTCCTTACCCCTTTTGAGACTGAGAACTGAAATTTCCTTGGTTTACTTCAGAGGTTAAGACAGCAAACAAGTAAAGCAAAACAGAAGCAAGAACATAGCCAGAAAAGGAAAACTTTCACACAAAAGAGTTCCAGTTTTCTTGGATCTCAGCCTCCTTATGCTATAACACAGTGGCTAGAGAATGTTTTCTTCATCTCTAAGCATGATGCAAAATCCAGGAGAATGCAGAAAGGAGAGGTCCTAAACTTTGAAAACAATAAAGTAGGTAGACTAAGGGAAGGAACCTACCTGCTCATCTGCCAATATCATTACCTCTTTGGTATCTTCTTCCATTCACAGTCTGACCTACAGAACCTACTGAGTGATAACAAGCCTTATAATGAATGTACAGAGGCACTAAGGTCCACTACATTTGGGTGAAGAATACATAGGGAAATAGGGAAAGGGTTTGTTTAAAAGATGTAATGGAAAGGTATAATTCAACTACCCCAATCAGTTGAATGAATGAATCAGCCTTTTGAGAGCCTGTTACACATTTTATACATTGTTTTGGAACCTAAAATATATAAAACACATCATTGATGGTAGGTCATGAGTTTAAGTTGATGAACTTTCCTGTGCCTTAGGGCTAGTGAAGTGGCTTGGTAGGTAAGAGCACTTGAATGCATCCCTGATGCCTGGCTTTGATCCTTCGAATCCATGTGAAGTTGAAAGTAGACAACTGAGTCACGAAGTTGCTCTCTGACCTCCACGTGTACACCATGACATGCACACCTCACATGGTACAACATCCCCTCCTTCAGTAAAGATTTTAAAATATGTCTGTTATACAGAGAGGGTCTCCTGGGGCCCCCACCCACATGAGCATTTATAGGTACTTAATGGTAGCTGGGAGGAGACTCATGAGACACTTTCTTTGATGATTTAGGAATTTGTTCTATGATCTCATAAATAACTTCACACGCATGCTCTTGTAAATGACTAACTAAACTCATTGAGTTACAACCATGCCCCATGAAAATAAAAGGAGACATGAAAATAGAAGAAAGATTACTTAGGAAAGAAACAGTATGCATGCAAATAAGACAAGAAAGAAAATGTAGGGTTGCTAGTTGATCAAAATTATATGTAGGTATGAAAATGTCACAATAAATCCATTATCGTGTATAATTAGTATATAATAGTAAAAATAAATGAGCAATACTAAATAGAACAAGGAAATCTTTACTGTTTGTGTTTTCAAAGAGAAATCTCTGATTTCTTTTGTTTTTTGTCAGTCACATAGTACTTGTTAATGAAATGAGCACCAGTTATAAATATGGATTGTACATGCATACACACATATACACACACACACACACACACACATGCACACACAAACACACAAACACATACCACAGTTGTGGAGCAATGCAATCAATGGCTTTGTTTAGTGTTTGGGGTTGGAGGGCAACTAGGTTTTAGAGAATACATGACCAGAATGGACTGAAGGAAATCACCTTCTTTTGTTTTGTTTTGTTTTGTTTTGTTTTGTTTTGTTTTGTTTTTCACTTCCTTAATGACCATAAACAAATGACCGGACAAGATGAAGTTGCCACTTATTTGCATTGGGCTTCTGTTTTCCTATTCACCGACAAAATAAGAAAATTCGGAAAGCACATTCACCCTGAGTCATTCTTCTTGCCTTTTCTTTGTGGAGAACAATCTTTCCTGGTTCTCCCTTTCTCTAATTGGTCCTTGGAGAGTCCTCTCAAACCTTTACAATGACATTTCGTGAACATTCCTGAGTGGTGCCAAGCCGGAAAGTCTGTGATAGCTCACAAATTACAGATTGAACTAAAGCTGTATTACTTTTGCAATGTTTTATGTATGAGTTTTCTTATTTGGTATGGCTAAGCTGATGACACACACTCTCCCCCTACCTCCCCTTCTTAGAGCTTTGCAAATTTCTGTGGATATGGCTTAAAATACTTTCTTTAAAAATGATTACAGGGCAAAACTTTCCTTCCATTTTTCTTCTGCACATAGTTTAAAGCCAAATGACTACAAAGGAATGGTGTGTGTCTGTAAATGTAGAAAGAGTGTGAGCAGGTGGATTTAAGATGCTTAAAGCCACCGATTCTGTTTCACAGCTTCACACAAAGAAAGGTGAGAGCTAGAATATTTGCAGATCTCTTCAGTATCTTACAGCAATAAAAGGCACAATGTGGTGCTATAACAAGTAAGGGTCAAAATACTACCAGTGTTATAATAGAGCTTTAGACACAGGGTGACATTTTGATGCATTTTCATCAAAAGGAAGGAAATAAATTCTCTAAAGTTTCTCAGAGATGATTGTGGTGTTGTGTTTTTGTGTTTCAAACCCTTTTTATTTTATGCTTTTTGTTTTTTGTTTAGCAGTGTTTGTATGTATGTGCCAATACATAGGTACACAAAGAATATGTATACTCATAGACATACAGACAGACACACACACACACACACACACACACATATATATGTATTTGTGCAAATACATAGGTATACCCAGTATATATATATATATATATATATATATATATATATGTGTGTGTGTGTGTGTGTGTGTGTGTGTGTGTGTGTGTGTGTGTGTGTGTGTGTGTGTGTGTGTGTGTGTGTGTGTGCAGGCACATGCACACTTGAACACAGAAGCCAGAGCTGGTTAGATGTCTTCTTTTATAACTTTCTACCCTTTTTGTGTTTTGTTTTGTTTGGAACAAATTATCACTGTGTAGTCTGTCTGGCCTAAAACACAGAGGAGGCTGGCCTCAAATTCACTGATATCTACCTGCCTCTGCCTCCCAAGCACTGGAATTAAAGACATGGACCATACCTTGTTTGTTACCATTAATTGATTTATTCATTTTACATCTTAATTATACCCCCTCTCTCCTCCTGGTCTTTTACATAGCCCCTCTCCACATACCTTACTCTTCTTTTCCTCTGATAAGGAGGAGGTTCCTCTTGGTAGCACTCCATCATGGTGCAAGAAATCACTGCAGGGCTAGGTACATCCTCATTCACTGAGGGTAAACAAGGCACTCCAGTTAGAGGAACAGGATCCCAGGCAGGCAACAAAGTCAGGAACAGAACCCACTCTAGTTGTTGGGGGCCCTGCATGAAGACCAAGCTGCTCATCTGTCACACATGTGCAGAGGGCCTTGGTCCAGCCCAAGTATTTTATTTATTTATTTATTTATTTATTTATTCAGTTTTGTTTTTGTTTTATTTTATTTATTTATTTTATTGGATATATTATGTATTTATATTTCTTTTTTATTAATTACTTTTCTTTTTAAAAATTAGATATATTCTTTATTTACATATCAAATGATTTCCCCTTTCCTGGATTCCCCCCTCCCCCAAAGTCCCATAAGACCTCTTCCCTCCCCCTGTTTCCCCAATCAATCCTCTCCCATTTCCCTGTCCTGGTATTCCCCTACCCTGCTGCATTGAGCCTTTCCAGGACCAGGAGCTTCTCCTTCCTTCTTCTTAGGCATCATTTGATCATTTGGAATGTGACTTGTTTCTTGGGTATTTTGAGCTTCTGGGCTAATATCCACTTATCAGTGAGTGCATTCCATCTGTCTTCTTTTGTGATTGGGTTACTTGGATGATATTTTCCAGATCTACCTATTTGCCTAAGAATTTCATGAATTCGTTGTTTTTAATAGCTGAGTAGTATTACATAGTGTAAATATACCACATTTTCTGTATCCATTCCTCTGTTGAGGGACATCTGGATTCTTTCCAGCTTCTGGCTATTATAAATAGGGCTGTGATGAACATAGTGGAACATGTGTCCTTATTGCATGCTGGGGAATTCTCTGGGTATATGCCCAGGAGTGGTGTAATGGAGTCCTCCGGTAGTATCATGCCTAGATTTCTGAGGAACCGCCAGACTGATTTCTAGAGTGGTTGTACCAGCTTTCACTCCCATTAGAAGTGTTTACACTCCACATTTTTTCACCCCAACCCCTGTCTACCCTCTGACTGTTACACATCCCGTACCTCCTCCCCAGCCCCTGTCTCCACATGGATGTCCCTACTCCTCAATCCCCCTGACCTCTAAACTCCCTGGGGCCTCTAGTCTCTTGAGGGTTAGTTGCATCATCTCTGAGTGAACACAGGCCCTGCAGTCCTCTACTGTATGTGTTGGAGGCCTCATATCAGCTGGTGTTTCCTGCCTGTTTGGTGGTCTAGTGTTTGAGAGATCTCAGGGGTACTGACTAAATGAGACTGCTGGTCCTCCTACAGGATTTCCCTTCTCCAGCTTCTTTCAGCCTTCCCTAATTCAACAACAGGGGGGTCAGCTGCTTCTATCCATTAGTTGGGTGCAAATATCTGCATCTTTCAGTCACTGAATCATTTCCCAAGATTTGTATTTAAAAACTTTTATTTCTTTAGCATATACAAAGATACCAAATTAACATTTTTTAAATGTGTATGTTTGTTAATAGGAGGTTATTGGAGCATATATGGGCATAAGGAGGGTATGTTAATAGGAGGTTATTGGAGCATATATGGGCATAAGGAGGGCAGAGAACAGCCTCGGGTATCAGAGATATCATCTAGCTCTAGATAAAGGCCTGGAGCTCACCAACTCGGCTGCTCTGGCTAAGTAAGCCCCAGAGATCTTACTTTCTTTGTGCAACTGTGCTAAGAGTATCATTGTGTGCCACTGTGCCTAGCAGTTCTATTAATGTGTTGGGGATTGAATAGAGGATATCTTGATTATTTCCTTATGGACTGGACTGTCGTCCTAGCCCTAATACCTGTACATAGTACATTTTATAAACGTCTACCCCATCAACTTTAAACTTTGAAATAGTATTTATGTTTGTGTTACAGTACTGGTTTTTAATGTTTCTTTAAAAGTAGCCTAATAATAGATGTAGAAGTGAAGACTCTGGTGAGTTCCTGGTTCCATGTTATTTTTAGACTTAATATTCTGATAGGGGTGCTCTACTGCCTATTTAAATGCATAGGTTTTTTGGACTTGAAATTTTCATTTCGATTGTCTTTTACAAAAGAAACTGTATGTTTACAATACAGTCTGGGCTGGCATCTAACTCATAATTTTACTCTCAGATGCACAAATGCTGGGGTTACAGGTGTGTGCCATGACATCTGGCTTTTACAGGAGAGAGAAAACAAGGCAAAACGCAACACAAAAGTGACCCAAACCCAACCAAACTGTACTCTTGAGTGTACTATACACAGTTCATGTCAGAGTCTTCCATTTCATGGCCAACCTGGGTGAATAAAGGCAAATATC
The DNA here is from genome assembly GCA_964023405.1 of Apodemus agrarius. Lineage (NCBI taxonomy): Eukaryota > Metazoa > Chordata > Mammalia > Rodentia > Muridae > Apodemus > Apodemus agrarius. The sequence continues at coordinate 25,474,767 of OZ030014.1, forward strand.
ATTGACCAATGTCTAAAAAAATGAAAACAAACCAAAATAAAAAAGAACAATCCTGATAATTCGAAGTTTGTGTCCTGACCTGGCTTTGCTGAACACCTTCTCTCTTATCCTAACTTCAGGTTCCAAAGATGCTTTTCTTTTATGTATTGTTATGGTTTTTGAAAATGTTCGCATTTACTTTAACCTCCTGGGCGATTTCAAGCCACTAGGCTATAGGCACCACCGACACCCTTAATCTTCTCTTTGTCTCTTCTCTTGAAGAATTTGGCCTTCATGGTGACAGGGGAACATAGGGAGCTTTCTCTTCCCCAGAATTTTGCAGAACCCCTATCGTACAGCATCAATGATGGAATCAGCTCCAATCTTGTTTGTTGGAGCATTGACCCGTGTCTGCTGACCAGTGTCCACAATTTATCCAGGTTGACAGTTGCGCAGAAGCTCTGGTTCTTCTTGAAGTGGGAATGCCTCATCCCAACTTTCCGGAAGTTACCTGGATGGTATTTGTCGAAGTTCATCCAGTAGTGATGCATGCTTCCAGCATTACCACGGCTTCATGTGTTCTTGCCGTGCTTACCGAGAGGGATGTGGCCATGGATCATGTGGACCTGGAGTTTCTGGGTTTTCATCTGTCTGGATAGCATGGCCGCGGCAGAAAGGTTGCACCCCAAATGTCCTTTTATGTTTATTTATTTTTTTGTGTTTTTTTTCAAATGTCCTTTTAAAATTTCTTTGGAATGTCCCCAATTTTTTAGGCTCTTCTAATATCCCAACTCCATTTTCTCTTCCCATACCTAATTTCTTATATTTTACTTAGCTTGAAGTTGCATATCAGGATCAGGAAACTTTTGAAAAATATGAGTAGTTTGATTCTTGGAAGTCCTGTGTTTCTTGCTTTAGGCAAAAGACCTTTCTTTCTAATCCTGTTTTTTGTTTATGTTTTTGTTTTTGTTTTTTGTTATATCATCATTGTGCAAAGTGTGGTTTTTGAATTAAATGAAGATATTATATGTAAAGAGAAAATAAAAGGGTTTTGGTGGTTAATTCATAGTTTTATTGCATTTTGATCAGGAAATGTAGCTTGTATTTCTATTTGTGGAAAAAGTTTGCATGTTCTTTGTAACTTGATATATGTTAAAATTTCGTGAGGCATTTATGCATGAAAATGGCATATGGTTTGTTAGGGGCAGCCCAGTGTCCATGGTGTGGAGGTTCGTTACCATACATTAGTGGCTCTCAACCTTCCTAATGCTGTGATCCTTTAATATAGTTCCTCATGTTGCTGTGACCCCCCAACCATAAAATTCTGTTTGTTCTTTCTTCACCATTGCAATTTTGCTCCAAGTTATGAATTATAGACATCTGATAGGTGACACCTGTGGAAAGGTCCTTCAACTTCCAAAGGGCTTGAGATTCCCCAGGTTGGGAAGCATTGACATATAGAGTGTAGTTATAGCTAAAAAATATTTAAGTGAGAGAAATAGGGTGATCTAATTTATGCTATGCAGCATGGCTCAAGAGAGGTGGTGGGCTACAATCACGAAGACGCTATGGAGGGTAGGAAAAGAGTGACTGAGAACAGGCTGGTTAGTGGGCCCAGAATTCTGGAGGTGTATTACAACAGAGTAACAATAGTTAAAAATATTATGCTGAATACTTCACAATAAGGAGGAGAGACTCCAGTCAGAGAAGCGGGTAGGCTTAACTGTAGCTCTTCACCTATCCCTCCTCACATCTGGATCCCATCCTCCAGTCTTTTATCTCCCACTCAAACTGCAGCCTCCCCAACACCAACTCCAGTGAATCACAGATCTACCCCCCCAAACTTCCTTTCTCCACTTATTCCTTTAACATAACCCCCAAACTCCAATAGAAATTCCCCAGGAACCCATAGATTCCTTCAGCCAGCAAAGCGCTAGGCTAACTGTAGATATGTATCTTTCCCTCCATTCCTCCAAGTCCAATCTGTCAGTCTCATTTCCAGCTCAGTAGCAGACATCTCTGTTGCCTCTCCTCAGCTTCAGCCTTGATTTCCAGAACAGGGAAGCAGATATTGGTAGAGCATCTTGTTTTCCTCCCCCTTGCATACCCCTTCAGCCCTCCATCCTAATCCTTCTCCATTCCTAGGTGTCAGCTTCCAATACATAGAAGTACCTTTTATCTGGAGCCCCCAGTGGCCTCCCATATCAGGATCAGAGATGATTTTCCTACCAGAGAACACACAGTAAGCATACTCTTCTAAGAAGCAGAGAGGAAACAGAAACCAAGAAACAGTACACACAGTGAGCAAAGACAAAACCAGATATCAACACAATTATAGAATTTGAATTGTTCCCAAACCAAATGCCTAGAAGTCGGTGTAAAAATTCACTCGGTAATAGTCAGGACAATATGTCTCCTTGGAGCCCAGCAACCATACCACAACAGGTCCTGAGTATTCCCACATAGCTGAAGTATAAGGAAGAGACCTTAAAATAGCTATTATGTATAGGATAGAGTTCCTTGAGGAGAAAATGAAAAATTTCTTGAAGAATTTTATGAAAACAAATAGGGTGGAGGGAAATGAATAAACCAGTGTAAGATCAGAACTGTGGGAAGTAGAGTCAATTAAAAAATCCAACTGAGGGAAATCTGCAAATGAGAAATTTAGGAACTTAATCTTAGATTGAAAACTCAGAGCTAAGTCTCACCAATAGACTATAAGGGATGGAAGAGAGAATCTCAGGGGTTGAAGATATGATAGAAGAATGGATACATCAGTCGACAAAAATGTTAAATCTGAACATTGTCAGACACAAAACATCTAGGCAATCTGAAACAGAATGAAAAGACCAAATCTAAAAATAATAGAAGTAGAGGAAGGAAAGGAAAACCAGCTCGAAGGCCCAGAAAATATTTTCAACAATCACAGAAGAAAATTTTCCTAAACTTCAGGAGATGCCTAAAATGGTACAAGAAGCATACAGAACACCAATTTGATTGGGCCAGAAAAGAAAGTTCCTCCCCCCAAAACAATCCAAACACTTAACAGACAGAACAATCACATAATATTAAAAGTTTCAAGGGAAAATAACTAAGTAACATATAAAAGCAGACCTAGTAGATTTACACTCGACTTCTCAGTGGACTCCAGAAGGGCCTGAACAGATGTGCTGCTGCAGACTCTAAGAAACCACAGAGGCCAGTCATTCCAGATTTATATACCCATCAAAACTCCCAATCACCATAGATGGATAAAATAAAACATTTCATAATAAAACCAAATTTAAGCAATATTTATCTATACATCCAACCTTATAGAAGGTGATAAAAGGAAAACCTACAACCTAAAGAGGTTAACCTGACACTAGAAATTAGAAAGAATAAATAATCACAGATAAGGAAATCAAGAGGGGAAACATACACAGATACACACACACACACATACACAGACAGAAGAAAGATATACACACACACATATACACATGCACACCACCACCACCACCACCAAGACAACAACAACATAACAGGAATCAATAAAGACTGCTCATTGATATTCCTCAAGTTTAATGGTCTCAATTTTGCAATTTTAAAAAGACACAGACTAATAGAATAGATGTAAAACTAGGATATAGGATTCATCCTTCTGCTGCATCCAAGAAACATGTTGTATCATTAACAAACTCATCAACAACTATGCATATTTAAGGCTATTCATTGGGATAGTGGTCATAATAAAAATATTGGAAATAATTGGCACGTGCATTAAAAAGTAATATCAATATAACATCTATATATTCATAATCATCTACTATCATCTATCTATGATCTATATATATATCTTTATCATGTATCTATCTTGCATCTACTTATCATCAATCTATAATCTATCAATCAATTTAGCTATCATCTATCATCTATTATCTCTTTCTTTGTTTCTGTTTCTTTGTTTCCTTTTTCTTTTTTCTTTCTTTCTTTCTTTCTTTCTTTCTTTCTTTCTTTCTTTTTCTTTCCTCCTTTGTTTTCTCCCTCCCTCCCTCTTTCTTCTCTACCATCCTTCCTTCTTTTTATCCAACAGCTTTCATCTCCCTATCATCTATCATATTTTATCTATCTATGACATTCCAATATACCTCAGACTTCTAGTTATTTTGCATATGACATCAAAGTTTCCTCACATGCACTTGGTAGCTATTTATATACTAAAATTCAAATGAATCAAAGGTCAAGTATTAACTTTATTATATACCAGCGTTACAATTTTTGAGCTCCTCTGAGCCTCCCTCCTTTTTGTACAGGGGGGATAAAAGCATGTACTTTTTGTGTTACTATTGTTTGAGTCACAGATTGCCCATGTGAAACCCCTACCCAAATGCACCCTGTACAGATATTCATTCTTGTAGTGTTACTTATTTGCAACTTACATGAGAGTAGAATTGATTTTTAAGGACTATGGCTTTCATTCTCCACTGTCTGTAGTCAGACTTTTTTTTTGTATGTACCCTTAATCACAATAATTATTTGTTGAGTAAATGTGTCAATGCAGTGCCTGTTTAAAAATGGATTAAAACAGGAGTCTGTCCCCCTTTTCTCCCTGCCCCACATTGGCTTACAATTAATCAGTTATCATACTAACTAGAAAGTTCTCTGGAGAACACCCCAAGTTTTGCATAGTCTTTCAGCCTTCTAATGTATTACTTCTTTTTCTAAAATCTCTCTTGGAACTTTGAAATTAGACTTTGGTTTTTTAGTATGCACAATTATATATTTTAATGGATCTTCCCAATGGAGGAAATATGTTCCCCCTTCCCTTTCCACTTATAAAACCCCACAAGCTGTTAAAATGTCCATCCCTTCTGCTCCATTTCCTCAACCAAATCCTATCACATACCATATGAATTTTTAACCCTGACACCTGTCTACCCACATGGTTCCTCAAGGGTGGATTAAAAAAATACACAGAAGAACAATAAGGACCACCCACATCCTGTTGCTGTTAGCCCTCAAAATCTACAAAATGCAGTTTGTCAGTGCTGGTTGCTTACTAATGACAATCCCATCAACAAGCAAAGCATGCACCAACTCTATTAAGATGGCTCCCTTTCCACTCTTCAGAGCTTCTGAATAATGATTTTGTTATTCTTTCTTTCATTTATGTAACTTCAAGAACTGGGCATTGAATGTCTCTGTTTCATCATGCAGATTTTCGGGCAAAACCTCTATCACTCTGTGATGGCCATTCTGTGCACTAGTCATTCTAAGATCTGCTTTCATCTCGGGATGTGCTTTGTGATAGAAAACAACAAGACCAATTATTGTCTATGCAAATTCTTGATATTATACTTTTTTTATTTAGGGTTTTGAGCTGAATGAGTACTTCAAGGTCTATGCCCTGGGACTCACTTGGCATCCTGTAGAGGGCTCCTGAAATTACAGGCAAGCTTCTTCTACAACAACCCCACTTTTTCTCAAACTAATTTCTTTCATTTTATGGGTTGTTAGGAACCAAGTGGGAGGGATGTGTGGTGGTAGCTCATCTTAGTAGTGTATGAAGTGTTTAATCAGACCTGTTCCTTGTTGGTAACTCTTTGAAAGAAATAGCACCCCACTTTTTAGTACTATACTTGCTTTAACATTTTTTTTCAGCAGATGTCCTGATTTCTTATGCTGGCCCCCAAGTCTCTTAACTCTCACCCTGTTAATAAACTTTCCTTTCAGTGCCAGAGTTAGTGTCACAAGAGATATTGGGTGGCTACTTCAGAAATAAAATGAATTTTCAATGGGGAAAATGGTACATAGCCTTGTCTCAACCCCATCTATGTTAATTTATTTTTTATTTCATTTATTTATCTATTACATATGAGAATACACAGGAGCTGTCTTCGGACACACCAGAAGACAGCATTGGATCCAATTACAGATGGTTGTGAGCCATCATGTGGTTCCTAGGAATTGAACACAGGACCTCTGGAAGAGCAGTCAATGCTCTTAAGTGCTTAAATATCTCTCCAGCCCCCTATGCTAGTTTTGTTTTTATTCAGGGGTTTTCATTTATAGATTTTTAATCTCTTATTTTTACATTTTTATTTTTTTTTAAATTTATGCTTAAGGACCTTGCTGGTAATCTGAAGGAGTCAGCTCATCAATTGTTTAAGTATTCTGGATTATAGTATTTTTCCTGTATTAAAGGTTACCAAGAACTAATACAGTAAACTTTGTAGAGTAGACTTATATGTATGAAACAAGTAGTTTTACCACTGACCAGTGTTATAATAATAAGGCTAATTTGGGGGCACTTCCCCCCTCTACCTTAGTCTTCTAAGATTACTCACTCATAACCCGACCCTTGGACCTCAGGGAGACCCCACGGAAGAGGAGGCAGAAAGAGTGTAAGAACCAGAAGGAATGGAGGACAATGATTAAAGCTCATAGAAACTCACAAAGACTGGGGCACATGCACAGGACCTATGTGAGTGTGCTTTCGTTATGGCTTCCAGTTCAGTGGTTTATGGGAATTTCTGAGTGTGCAAATGGGTGGGAATCTGATTTTTGTGCCTTCTCTTGGGTACTTTATCTTCTGCTGGTTTATCTTGTGCAATGTTGTTACAATAGTTTTTTTTTATCTTATTGTATTTTATTTTGTTTTTGGAATGAATTAATGATAACCTAGCCTCTAGAGTAAAGGTTAACAACAGAACCATCGAATATACTTGCTGGGAGAGGGAAAATTAGTTTTCTTCAATGGAATGACACTGGGTGTGCCAAACACTCCAGGACGGAACTCAAGTTCAGAAGCTGACCAACAGATAATGGACCCCATAGGGTTTTTTTTCTTCCATTTCCCTTTTCTTTTTAGGCAGGGTTTCTCCATGTATTCTTGGCTGTCCTGGAACTGTCTGGGTAGACCTACAGAGTATACTGGCCTTGAACTTAGAGAGATACTCCTGCCTTTGCCTCTTGAGTGCTGGGTTAAAGGTATACACCACTACATCCTGGACTCCACAGTTTTTGGTTTTAGTGTGTGTGTGTGTGTGTGTGTGTGTGTGTGGTATGTGCTTTAAAGTTCTTTTTGAGTAGTGTTTTATTTTCTTGGTTTTGTGGGGGGTTTGTTGTTGTACAGAGTTTTTGTTTGTTTTTTGAGAAAAATTAGAGTTAGGTGGGAAGAGGAAGGGAAATATGATCAAAATATATTTAAAGATAAATTTATTTTAAATTATACACACATAATAAGTTTTAAAGAAAGAGGAAAGTACTAAGAACTTTACAGAAATTAATATAAGAGAACATAGGAACAAAGGAACTATTAAAACAGAAAGCTTTTAAAAGTATCAATAAAATTGAGAAAAAAAGTAGCGAGAATGATCATAAAGAAAGAAGAATGGGGTTGGAAGAAGGCTCAGCCAGCAGTTTTGTTGTTGGTGCCAAAAATTATGACTTGAGCTGGGACCTGCACATTGGAAAGAATTAACTGCTATTTGTGTTCTGCCTATCATATGTGCACTGTGACACACATGCACACACACACAATTAATAAATGTGATAAAAAACTAGTTATCAATTTTGTCTCTAAAATAATAACATTTCTAAATCCCTCAGACATTCAAAGAACTACGTGGGCATACCACTACCAGCTCTTTGCTACCAGATTTAATATTTTTGACGAACTTGGTAAATTCTTGGACATGGGTTCAGCAAATTTTTCTCAAGAAAAATTAGAGAACTAGTAGATTTTTCATGTCACCTATTAAATTGAGAGAGCTTTACAGCACCTCTGTATAAATAATTGCAAACTCAAATGCTTTCAGTGAACACTAAAACATCTAATACTGATTCTACAGAAAGCCTTTTATAAAACTGAAGAGACGAACATATATCCGGACTAGTCCTACACAAAGACATCAGAAATAAAAAGGATTAAGGGCCAATATCATTTAAAAATATATCCATTAAAATTATACTCAGCAATTAAAAATAATGAATTTATGCAATTTGTAGGTAAATGGTTAGATCTGGAAAATATCATCCTAAGTGAGTTAACCCAATCACAAAAGAATATACATGAAATACAATCACTGATAAGTGGATATTAATGAGCCCAGAAGCCCTAAATACTCAAGGCACAATTAGCAAAGTCAAATGATTCCCAAGAAGAAGAAAGGAGAGGACCCTGGGCCTGAAAAGATGGGATCCAGTTTTGTAGATTCAGAACAGAGAAATCGTGGTGGGGTGGGATGATTGGGGAATAGTTGGGGGGGAGAGGAATTAGGGGACGTATGGTGGGGGAACTGGTAAAGGGGAAAGTCTTTGGAATGTAAACAAAGAATATAGAAAATAAAAATAAAAAAATTATAAACAGACTGTTTAATAAATTGAATTTGCAATATATAAAAAATAACACATCCCAAATGTATTAATCAGCAAAGGAGAAAAATCTATGTAATCATAATAACAATAAATATAAAACAATAATGAAGTCAGGCATATGTTAATACCTTTGGCATAGTAGGTATAAAAATTTTCTCAACATTATGAATCCATTCCTATAAATTGTAATGCTTACTTCATGCCAGGAACTATGAATGTATGCTAGTTCTCATCTTCTATTAAACATGATCCTAGGGGACTGTAACCAAAACAGACTTTTAAGAACTTTATAGGAGGGCTAGTATGGTGGCATACACCTTTAATCCCAGAGCTTGAGGAGGGCAGAGATGGTTAGATTTCTGTAAGTTTGAGGCTAGCCTGATCTACACAATGAGTTCCAGGTCAGCCAGAACTATATAGCAAAACCCTTCATCAAAAAAAATTTGTTGTTGTTTTGGCTGAAAAAAAAAACTTTATTATGTGTTTTAAGATAGTATCACTTTATACGTATTTGATCTTTAAGACATTGGTTAAAAATTGTCCATCCCCCCAAATATCTACTACATTTATGGTCTTTAGATTGACTCTGTAGTATGAGCATCAGGCCTTCATAGTTTGCTTTGCTGTTTTGCTTTGATTTTGGTATTAGCATTTAGATCTATAGCCTTGTATGATATAAAAACTCTGTATCCAAAACCTTTTAAAACTTATTTTGTTTCAAATTTGTGTTTCACCCAGTTGCTTGAGTTATTGCTGAACTCACTGTTGACAGGCTGTCTGGGAACTTACTGTCCTCTTTCTTCAATCCTTTGAGGACCTGGCATTACAAGTGTGTCGCCATTTCTAGTTTGTCTTCATAATTTACATGGAAACCTGATACATTTTTGTTCTTTTTCCCCTTGAATCTAGGCTGTTTTCCAAATAATTAAAAAAATGTAAATAAGAAAATTCCTCTATAGAGGTCATCACTATATTTGAAATACTTTTCAGTTTTTTTTAAAATACTTATTTATTCATTTATTGATTGTACATTTTCTTAGGGTTTTACTGCTGTGAACAGGCACCATGACCAAGGCAACTCTTATAAGGACAACATCTAATTGGGGCTGGCTTACAGGTTCAGAGGTTCAGTCCATTATCATTAAAGTAGGAACATGGCAGCATCTATGTGCTGGAGGAGCTGAGAGTTCAACATCTTGTTCCAAAGGCAAATAGGAGAAGACTGGTTTCCAGGAAGCTAGGATGAGGGTTTTAAAACCCACTCCCACAGTGACACACTTCTTCCAACAAGGGCACACTCACTCCAACAAAGCCATACCTCCAAATAGTGCCTGGGCCCAGCATATTCTTTACAAGAACAAGGCCTGAAAGAGAGGAGCATTGTTAACATTTCACATCTCTTGGCTAGAAATGATACTCTCCCTCCCTCCCTCCCTCCCTCCCTCCCTCCCTCCCTCCCTCCCTCCCTCCCTCCCTTTCTCTCTTCCTCCCTCTTTCTCCATTTATTTCTATTGCAAATGTGTAGATGCAGTGTCTGAAATGTATGTCTGTGTACCACATACATCCTTGGTGCCCATGGAACTGGAAGAGGGCACTCAATCTTCTGAGACTGGAGGTCCAAATGATTGTGGGCAGTCCTATGGGTTCTGGAACTAAATCCATGTCCTCTGGAAGAAAAGCCATTGATCTTAAATATTGAACTGTCTCTCTTACTCTTGTGCTCATATATATTTTTAGAAAGGACTGGGAGATGTTCAAGAAATCTATTTTGATCACAAAAGCAGTCTATTTTAAAATAAATATCATGTACTCACGTTTATGTATATAAATATGCATCCATGTTTGTGTATGGAAGCACACATACATCTGCTTGTATGAATGAGTGTTTAGTGACCTCTATGAAAGATCAGTTCCCCTGAATACTATTGACATTTTGTCATCTTTTTCCTACATAATCCTCTGATATTATTAAGGATAAATCTTAAAGATTCTTTTGAATGACTCAAATATTAACGAAAATATGGATGTATACAACTGAATTGGGGGCTCCTGAGGACACTGACTTTGGTAGATTGTATGAATGTTTATTTTTGAGCATGTATGAGGAGACGGCTGTTGGGTGGGGTGTGGCTGTAAGTAGAGTCAAAATTATGGAATAAGGAGGAGAAAAACCATGTGGAGGACTACAGATTCCGGGAGAGTGTATTTTGATGCTATAGACTGAAATGTGATTTAAAGACAAAACCTGATGCTGTGAAGATATAGTAGGGTCAGGGAAAAATTTAAACCAATGAAGCCCCAGAGCAAGTATTGATAATTTATTTAAAATGTATTAGGAAAATAAAAGAAAGAAAAGATATTGCATTCCTTGCCCATTACCACCTCTCTTAAAATTTTGGTTGCTCCTCCTTTTTAAGCAAAGACATTAACTTTTTTTTTTTTTTTTTTTTTTTAGAGGTGGCATACTGCAGACTTCTGTTTGTTTATCTTCACATGCAAATTATCTCTTGTTTTCCAGCCAGTCTGCTCTTTTCAAAGTCTCACTGTATAGGTGGGATGGTTATGGCGTTATAGCCCCAAATATCAAGGAAATGCTAAATTCTCTTCATTTTTAGAAAAAAACTCCATGTGGTGTGCTGTGAAATCAAGCCGCAATGCTTGGTGTCAGTCTCTTTATATCATACCAGTTGTTTCACAGTGCTTTTATCATTTGGGGAGGGCATTGCAATTTCATCCACCTCAAAAAGGAGCGAACTTGAGGACTTGCAAATTACATGATAGGCAGAAGGGATTTGCATCTTAACTTGTCGGCATTGTCTTTAAAGGAAAATGACATCTTGTGCTTTTTGATGGTACTCGAAGTGTTGATGGTGAAGAAACTATCACCAATGTAGCCGTTGCATACGTGTGTGGGAGTTGGAACATATTTATATGTGTGCCCATTAATGAAAGATATATTGATGGTAAAGCTTTGTTAACAAACTGGACACAAACTGGAGACACACGGGAAAATGAAACTTGAAGTGAGAAGAATCCCCATGTGACTGGCCTGTGTGTCCATCTGTGGAGCAATTGTTTGATTATTGACTCATGGTGGAGGGCACAAATTGATTGTGGGTGGTGCTATCACTATGTAAATAGATCTGAGATGTATATAGAAAGGAGCCGAGCAATCCAGCAGACAGCATTCCTCCACAGTCTGCTGCTTCTGTTCCTGCCTCTAGGATTCTGTCTTGAGTTTCCACCTTAGCTGCCCTCAGCAATGGGGTATGTGATGTGGAGTGAAGTTTGGATAAACCTTTTTATCTCTCCAATTGCTTTGGCCAGTGTTTTGTCAGAACAGCAACAGAGAGCAAACAGGGGCTGTGATTGAGAACTGAGTGTATGAAGGAGTTATAACTGTGCTTTGAAGCACTACCTTCTAACAGTCTACAGTATGATTTTTATGTCTTCGTCATCCAAGTACACATTTTAACACTCATTTTCTAGAAGAAACTCATTTTTTAATGGCTACATTAAAAATTTTAATTTTACATGTATAAATGTTTTGTCTGCATGTATGTCTGTGTGCCACAGGCATGCTTGGTGCCCACAGAGGCCAGAAGTGGATATCTGATACTATAGAACTAGAATTGCAGATGGATGTGAGCTACCATGTGAGTGCTGGGAATTGAACCTGGGTCCTCTGGAAGAGTAGCCAGTGCTCCTAACTGCTGAGCTACCTCCTCAGGTTTCTAATGGGTAAGCTACACATGCATTTAATTTTAACAGTGAAATATGATCACATCCCTTTCCCCCTTCTCTTTTTTTCCTCTAACCCCTCCCATGTTGCAATCTTCCAATATAACCAGTTAGAGGTCTCAACCCTGGGAGAGGTAATGCCTCCTCTTTGTAGCCGACACTTATCTCTATGTTCTTCTAGGAGCGGGATCCTTTGAGGTTTTTCCTCTTCTTTGTTAGCATGTCAGTTGGTACTGTCACTGTTTAGGTCTTGCTTATGCAGTCATATTGTTGAGGTATTATATGTCTTGGTCCTCTGGCTCTTGCAATCTTTCCACCCTCTTCTCTGATGTTTCCTGAGCTTTGGGTGCAGGCGTTGTATTCTATATGCATCTGTTGGGGATGGATTCCCTTGTCCCTGCTGATCTCTGCATTGTGACCAGTTGTAGTTTTCTGTACTGATCTCTGCACCAAAGAGAAGCTTCTCTGATGGTGAGCGTTTTAGTTAGGATTTCCATTACTATGCTAAAACACCAGGACCAAAACTAACTTGAGGAATAGGTGGTTTATTTTATCTTACAGCTCTCAGGTCAAATTCCATTGCTGAGAAATTCAGGACAAGGTCTCCAAAAGGCCAGGAGTCTGGAAGCAGGAGTTGATGCTGAGGCCATGGAGGAGTGTTATTTACTGGCTTGCTCATCCTGCTCTTTTATAGCACCCCAGACCACACACCCAGGAATGGTTCCATACATAATAAGTTGGACCTTCTCATATTAACCAGTAAACACAATACAATTTTTTTCTACAGGCAAACATTATGGAGGTGTTGTCTCAATTGAGAGTCCCTTTTGACTCTAGTTTTTGTCAAGTTGACATAAAATTATACACACAGAAATATACTTATCTCTGTGTATAAAAATAAGTATTTAGAATGCAGTTACTTATTATGCTGGTCTAGTAAAGAGATGGTAGTAGGTTCCCTTATAAGATCTATGACCTCACTAAGCCTAGATAGCTGACAAGGTTTCCAGTTCCAGGATAAGTTTCCTTTTATTCAGTGGATGTTAAGTCCAATTAGGCAGCTCTTGGTTACTGTCCCCAAAAGGCATGGCATTATTGTCCTTTCAGGGATATCTTACCATGATGCTCATTGTTGTAGCTCATATGTATCACAGCTAGATATGTGACTGGATATTTCCCTCACTTGGAAGATTATATAATATTTCCTGATACCATGAAATCTGGACCCCAGAAAGGAGGCTTTCAGATTAGATCCAGTAGAATCTTTTTGTGTCTAAAGTGTGTGGTGTCTCCAGCAACAGGCAGTTTTCAACTTCTGAGAGGAAACCAAACCCTATATTTGGTATTAGACTACCCTGACCAACAACTCAAGCAGAGGTTCAGAGGTTTCTCATGTCTGGTACTGTCTTAGTCAGGGTTTCTATTCCTGCACAAACATCATGACCAAGAAGCAAGTTGGGGAGGAAAGGGTTTATTGAGCTTACACTTCCACACAGCTGTTCATCACCAAAGGAAGTCAGGACTGGAACTCAAGCAGGTCAGAAGCAGGAGCTGATGCAGAGGCCATGGAGGGATGATCCTTACTGGCTTGCTTCCCCTGGCTTGCTCAGCCTGCTCTCTTATAGAACCCAAGAATACCAGCCCAGAGATGGCACCACCCACAAGGGGCCCTCCTTCACTTGATCACTAATTGAGAAAATGCCCACAGCTGGATCTCATAGAGGCACTTCCCCAAGTGAAGCTCCTTTTCCTATGATAACTCCAGCCTGTGTCAAGTTGACACACCAAATTAGCCAGTACAATTGACCCCTTGTCAACTTGACACACCAACATATCACTATTAAGCCTCAACCCTTACTTTCTTATTCATCCCCAAGATCTTAATAATGTGGGCTCCACTAAAATACCTTCTTTCAAGTTGGCTATCTGGAACACACTCTCTGTGCTTTCAGAAAACACATCCCAGAAGATTTCACCTCAGTGATGCTGGTCTCTTCTTACTCACCGCTAATTTCTTAGCTCCAGCTAACCAGCATCAATAGTCCCAGTAACACAACGGCTCACTTTAGTGGTTCTGGTATCTTGTTAATCACAGCTGATTCTTCAGCCCCAGCTAACCAGAACCACAGAGTCTTCTTGGCCCTGATAAGAGTCTTTAATCTTCCCTCTGAAATTTCACAAGCCAGGCCTCCATCTTCTGCACTGTTCTCAACATAATCTTCCAAGCTCCTCCACAACATCTCACAGAGGTCTCATCACTGAATGGACCATCTAGCCAAAAGTTCCAAAGTCCTTCCACAGTCCTCCCCAAAACATGGTCAGGTTGTCACAGGAATACCCCACTCCCGGTACCAATTTGTCTTAGTCAGGGTTTCTATTCCTGCACAAACATCATGACCAAGAAGCAAGTTGGGAAGGAAAGGGTTTATTGAGCTTACACTTCCACACAGCTGTTCATCACCAAAGGAAGTCAGGACTGGAACTCAAGCAGGTCAGAAGCAGGAGCTGATGCAGAGGCCATGGAGGGATGATCCTTACTGGCTTGCTTCCCCTGGCTTGCTCAGCCTGCTCTCTTATAGAACCCAAGAATACCAGCCCAGAGATGGCACCACCCACAAGGGGCCCTCCTTCACTTGATCACTAATTGAGAAAATGCCCACAGCTGGATCTCATAGAGGCACTTCCCCAAGTGAAGCTCCTTTTCCTATGATAACTCCAGCCTGTGTCAAGTTGACACACCAAATTAGCCAGTACAGGTACTAAACTTTGGTTGAAAAATCTGTTACTTTTGTAGGGACTCTTATCATTCCAAGCAGTAAACATCCTAAGTATTATTTGTTCTTCCACCCTCCCTCTCCTGTATATTTAAAGATTTTTATTGGCATCTCTTAATTATGTATAATAATAAGTTTCATTATGCACTTCCTAAACCTTTAGAATATCTTTTGATTACACCTTCCCATGTGACCCATCATCTTCTGCCAGTCTCCATACGCTTTACATCTGGTTTCCCTTCTACTTATTTTTTTTAAATTAAAATATAATTACGGCATTTTATGCTTTCACTTTACTCTTTCCAAATCTTCCTAAGTATCCATCTTTGCTCTCTTTCAAATTTACAACCCCTGGCCTTTAAAAACAGTTATTTTACACACACACACACACACACACACACACACACCACACCACACCACACACACACAGTTGCACGCATGCACATACACACGCACACACGTACCCACCCACCCAAGTAATCCTCCTCCCCAAAGCACACAAATAAAATTTGCCCAGTCCATACAATGATACTTGTTTGTGATTTTAGGGATGCCCATTTGTTACTGGGTAACCAACTGAAAGGCTCCTCCATGGAGAAGACCCTTTCTCCCACTCTCAGCATTCTTTAGCTACCTGGAGTATTCGTCTAGTGTACCCTAAGGTTTTCCCATTCTGTGTCAGTATGTCTGCTGGTGCTGTTCAGGGTCTTGTTTAGGAAACCATGTTATTGAGATTCCATGGTTGTAACTTCTCTGCCATGTCTAGGAGATGCTACACAGCTTCGCAGCAGGCTTTCTTCTGATTCTTACAGTCTTTCTGCCCCATCTCCTTCCACATTTCCCATATGTTGGTTGCAGGAATGGGATGTAGGTGGGCTTGGTACTGGCCACCACACACTCATCTTCTGCAGTTTGATAGATCTTAGTGTTTTGAAATGGTTCCCATATATTGCAAAGAGAAATTTCTTTTTGATAGATAACAGCTGTTTTTATCTGTGGGTATAAACATAAACACTTAAATACAGTAGGAATCACGCTTTTGTCATAAAATTGTAGTTGTAGGTTCTCTAAGATCCATGATCTCAATTGACATAGGTAGTTGACCAGGTTTCCAGTGCTGGGCATGATAATCACTTTTTTCCCTAGTGGGCTTTGGATCCAACCACAGAGTTGTTTGTTATCACTAATATCTGAGTACCACTATTGGATCCTCATGCTTTAAAATTAATTATCTCTTATTTATAGTAAATACTATTTTGTCATTTAATCTCTTTTTTAACCATTTGAATTTGAATGATTAAATGCTAATGCACCAAAATCCAAACAGAAGAAATGAGTTGTTCTGGTGACTGCAGTGTAGGTATTGGCTGAATCTGGGCAGAAGAGAGCATGGTGAAATCTTAACTGAGATGGAGACAACTTACTTAGATTCACCTCAAGATGCTTGCTTAGTCATCTATTAAAATTTTCATATATTTAAGAAAAAACCCAAACCACCCCCCCAAAAAGTACACAAAAGAAAACCGCAACCAAAAAGACCCTACTTGTTAAAGTTCCCAAAAGCAGTATCTGGAGTTTGCTTTTGGGGTTGGCATGTCAGGTACTTTCATGCATATTTTCAGGCTGGCAAATGAAAATTCACTAGGTTTTAGAGTGTAAGCCCTTGGTTTGAATGAAGCTCTTAGAAAGCACAGGCTGCAGTGTCTCTTTTGAAGGTTATATACAGATAATGAAACTCTCAAGCATGGGATACTTAATATATGAGTAAAAATTCAGGGGACAAATGACTTCTGAAAAATATAAGCATAGCTTCATGACAATGCGATTGGGCCTATTGAGGGACAGAGGCCGATTCAAACCTGCCTTCTGTTACTCATATGGGGGTAAATAAAGACATAGAAAAGAGGAGGAATGACTAAAGCTATGATTTAAAAGAAAATAAGCTTGGCAAAATGTTATGCAAATTTATTTGACTAACTTAAAAGCCTTCCTGATAAACATGGATTCCAAGTATAGACGGAAACATAAAACTTCAGAG
Source organism: Apodemus agrarius (assembly GCA_964023405.1). Lineage (NCBI taxonomy): Eukaryota > Metazoa > Chordata > Mammalia > Rodentia > Muridae > Apodemus > Apodemus agrarius. Next base: position 25,491,660 of record OZ030014.1, read on the forward strand.
CTTCAGAGTGTAAGTTGTCTCTCGAAAACTACACACACTATAACCCTGGATGCTTGGTTAATATTTTTCTTAAAAATTCAATTCCCCTGGCAGTTCTAGGAGCGGGACATGAATAACTTTCAAAAGAAATAAAAATCTTTGTTGTTTGCATAGCACAGCTTCTCATTCCGTTGGAAAAAAAATTACTAAAATTTCCCTTGAAAAGCAGTGATTGAAAACTTCTGAAAAATTCAAAGAACATATAAAAAAATATCAGCTTCAAAACAAAATTCCTCAAGGTTTTTATTAAACCAAAATATCCAAACCCAGATGGGTGCTCTTATTTCTGTCCTGTATGTTGCCAATTTTCTGATGCTCTGAATATTTTGGAGGAAAGACGCACAGGAACAATGAAAAGAAAACTTCCAGGGTCATAATGTCAAGCTCGGATTGGGTTGAACCCCGTTGGGTTCTTTCTTTATCAGGCAAAGGGGCCAATGAGTATGAGAAATCTTTCTTTATTTAGTACCCATTTCATCCCCATTGCCAAGCACTTAAAAAAATAAGAGGAAAATGATATTATATGTTTATATGTTTATATATTAGCAATCTATAATCATCAACAGTTTTACATTTATAAACTCTGGAAAATGATTTGAATGATAGACACTCCCTATCAGTGGCTGCCAATAGGATTGGAAACTTGTGGGATGGAAACTTTCCAGTAATGTTTACTATTCAGAGATGTTGTGTGGGTGGCTTAGATCTAGTCACGTGCACTGGGAAGTTGCTCTGTTGGTTGTTTTTTTTTTTTTTTTTTTTTTTTGAGTCTGAAGACCTGTACAAGCAAGCCTTGGCTTTTACCCAATGTTTGGCATTTTATACAACTTAAAAGAGGAATTTAATGAGAAAAACTTAAAATCAGTTGGGACCTGTTTTTGATGAGCATGTATCTAAATGTTTAAGGGTTGGTTCAAGGAGAGGAGTTGATAGTTACGGTTGATGAAAAAGTGGAAAAAAGAGAATATTAAAGTTGAAAAAGTATTTTTATATATTCTAGATGGTAGATAAGGTGGGGAAATTTGAAATCAAAGATGCTAGGAAAATTTGAAATCAAAGATGCTAGGTTGGTCACCATACCACAGGTTCTGCTTGTCAAATTTTAAATTTATAAAACTTAATCAATCAACCATACACTTCTTGTCATGATTACACTAGGAAGCAGAGAAATCCAATTCAAAGAGACAGTTTATTAAATTTAAAATTTTGCTTTACTTAAATTGTGTATGTTGTGAATTTTTGGAATCATTTAAAAGGAAGTTTAAGAAAGACATTCATTTATTTTATGGCACGCGCATGCGTGTGTGTGTGTGTGTGTGTGTGTGTGTGTGTATGTGTGTGTGTGTGTGTGTACATAGAAGTCAGAGAATAATTTTGAGAAGTCAATTCTCTCTTTCTATGCAGTGGAGCCTTAGGACTGAATTTAGATCTAGAGTTAGCAGCAAGCCTGTTTACCTACTGAGCCATCTTATGTTGGCCCTAACCTCCAAAATATAAATATAAATAAAAACATCCTGTAAAGCCCGGCGTGGTGACGCACACCTGTGATCCCAGCACTTGGGAGGCAGAGGCAGGCGGATTTCGGAGTTCGAGGCCAGCCTGGTCTACAGAGTGAGTTCCAGGACAGTCAGGGTTACACAGAGAAACCCTGTCTCGGAAAAAAAAATCCTGTAAAAAGGCTTTTGATTAATTTTCAATCCATTCTGGAGCAAAATTAATGCCTTTAACAATCCTTCATATGCAAATTTTCTTAGTTTAATTTCCTAAGACATGTAAAATTGCATTTATAAATTCAGCATATTCAACATCCATTTATAAGGACTGGCAGGGTTGCTTTCCAAGTGAAGGAACTGATATAGAAGACAATTACAACATAAAAACACAGTAGACAACATTTTACTCAGTTCAAGAATGTTTACAATTCTTCACCTTGAAATTAGAAAGGTGAAATTAATTGCTATTAATTTGCAAACATGTCTTTCAGATTTTATATATTTGTTTAATTGATTTACATGAATATTGATATGTTAAATAGTCAGACTTTTGCATACCTAATTCCATATCTACATTTACACATTTCAACACAAGGCTGACTCTTAAAGGCATTTGTTCAGTTTTACAAATAGCTTAAATACTGTCTGCTTTTCACAGGATTATTAATATAACATTGATTTACTCAGTAAATCTACTTAATTAAAGGAAAATATTTCTCTACTGCTAAGGCTAGACTGCATGCTCACCAGTAGATAGCCAATAGAAAATGGACTCAGTAGCATCTTATGAGATTCCTTGTCTCATGATGTCAAATCAAGGCTATTATTCCCTTTACTTAAAAGACTATATACACACACACACACTGCATTTATGCATTCATGCACAAGCACATATAACACACACAAATATATATTTGTGTATATATATATTATATTATATCTACACTACCAGTGTTTTATGTAGTATAGTTTCAAGTTCTGGTTTTGTGTGTGTGTGTGTGTGTGTGTGTGTGTGTGTGGTCCATGAATGTGTGAACAAGTGCATCTCTGTCTCAATATCTGTTTCTTATGCCATTTTTTGTTTCTTTTTCTTCTGTTTGTTTTGGGTTATTCTAATATGCTAGTTTTCTTTTATATGTTATGCTATGTTATATTATAGTATAATATTACTTTAAACTTGTATACGATTTTTTGTGCCCTTTCTTGGTCTCTTCCTTTTTTATTTTATCTTATTCTGATGTGTTGGTTTTTCTTTATTCTTTTCTTTTTTTTAGATTTATTTTATGTATTTATATTATGTGAGTACACTGTTGCTCCCTTCAGACACTCCAGAAGAGGGCATCAGATCCCATTACAGATGGTTGTGGGCAACGTGTGGTTGCTGGGAATTGAACTCAGGATCTCTGAAAAAGCAGTCAGTACCTTAACCACTGAGCCATCTCTCCATCCTGTTTTTGTTTATTCTTATCATATTATACTACATTATTATCCCTTAGATGCATATTTGTTTTCTAGCAAGACACAGAAAGTGGTCAATCCATATGGGAGGGGAGACGGGTAGGAACTGTGAGAAATAAAGGGAGGAAAACAATAATCAGAATATATTGTATGAAAAACATTGCCAATTAAAAAAAGATTTCTTAGGGTTAAGTACAACTATCCTACAGATAATATTATTTTTCTGAAAAATCATTCAATGCTGTGTTATATATCTCATGCACATTCTCCAGCCTGACCTTTCCTTGGATTGGAAAGTATGACTTTTCAGAAAAATAATATTGTGTAGGATAACTATTTATATTGCTTACATAGAACAAACATCTCTACATTACTATCAGAAGTTTGGGTTCAGCCATACTCTATACAAGGTTAGACTCTTAATGTGTTACCAAGGGGTTAGCAATATAGCCTATAATCATTGGTATAAATCACAGTAGTCAGTATTCTTTCTGCCTGAATCCAATAAAATACACACACACACACACACACACACACACACCAATAAAATATCAATTGTAGCAAAATATTAGTGCCATAAAATCTACCACCTTAACTGCTTTAAAATGTACCATTTAGCACTGGAAGGATACTCAACTACTGAGAGCACTTACTGCTCTTGCAAATTACCAAGCTTTGATTGCCAGCATACACATCACATGGCTTACAACATCCTGTAATTCCAGCTCCTGGGACCACTGCATTCTTCTCCTATCTATGAGTAATGCATTCATGTGGAGCATGTAAACTCATTCAGAAATGCATAAATAAGTAAGAAAGTAAATACATAAAACTATAGTTTAGTTGCACGGGGTACTTTTATATTATTGTGGTTCCATTGCCACTATTAATTTACAAAACTTTTTGTGTTGAGAAACAGAAAGTTTGTATCTCTTAAAACAGCAGTTTTCTGTTTTCACATTTGCCCATCCTGTTGATGACTATCCTACTTTTTGCCACCACCAGCTATATAATAGAACTCATTTGCTATTTGTTCTTCAGTGACTGATTTATTTCAGCATATATATATGTGTGTGTATATATATATATATATATATATATATATATGTCATCCATTTTATTTGTCTTTAAACATGAATCACAGTTTCTAAGGCTCATGTTCCACTGGAAACTGTAGCTTCTTATCTTTCATCCGTTAAATTACCCTTGAGTGTTTACATGGGGTAAAAATGGCCATCTTACCAAAAGCAATATACAGATTCAGTGGAATCCTCATCAAAATTCCAACTCAATTCTGAGGAGTTAGGAAGAAAAATTTGCAAATTCATGTGGAATAACAAAAATCCCAGGATATTGAAAGCTATTCCCTAGAATAAAAGAACATCTGGAAATATCACCATCCCTGATATCAAGCTATACTATAGAGCAATAGTGGTAAAAAAAAAACTGCATGGTATTGATATATAGACAGATAAGTAGATCAATGGAATAGAATTGAAGACACAGAAATGAACCCACACACTTATGGCCACTTGATATCTGACAAAGAAGCTGAAACCTTCCAATGAAAAGAAGTATTTTCAACACATAGTTCTGGTTCAACTGGCAGGCAACATACAGAAGAATGCAAATTGATCCATTCTTATTTCCCTGTACTGAGACACAAGTAGACAAAGGACCTGCACATAAAACCAGCTACACTGTATCTAATAGAAGAGAAAGTGGAGAAGAACCTCCAATACTTGGGCACAGGGGAAAACTTCCTGAACATAACTTTTTGTAAGAGCAACAATTGACAAATGGGACCTCATAAAAATGAAAAGCTTCTGTAAAGCAAAGGACACTGTCAATAGGACAAATACTAACCCATAGATCGGGAAAAGATATTTACCAACCCTACATCTGGTAGAGGGCTAATATCTAGACTCCAGAAGGTAGATTCCAGAGAACCTAGTAACTTTATGCAATACTACAGAGCAATAGTGTTAAAAACTGCATGTTATTGGCACAATGACAGGCTGGTGGATCAATGGAATAGGATTGAAGACCCAGAAATGAACCCACACACCTATAGTCACTTGATCTTTGACAAAGGAGCTAAAAACATCCAGTGGAAAAAAGGTAGCCTTTTCAACAAATGGTGCTGGTTTAATTGGAGGTCAGCATGCAGAAGAATATGAATTGATCCATTCTTATCTCCTTGTACTAAGTTCAACTCCAAGTGGATCATGGACCTCCACATAAAACCACTACTGAAAATAATAGAAAAGAAACTGGGGGAAGACCTTTGAGGACATGGGCACAGAGGGAAAGTTCCTGAACAGAACACTAATAGCTTATGCTCAAAGATCAAGAAATGACAAATGGAACCTCATAAAATTACAAAGTTTCTGTAAAGCAAAGGACACTAACAAAAGGACAAAATGGCAACCAACAAATTGGGAAAAGATCTTCACCACATCTGACAGAGGGCTAATATCCAATATATGCAAAGAACTTAAGAAGTTAGACCCCAGAAAACCAAATAACCCTATTAAACATGGGGTACAGTGCTAAACAAAGAATTTTCACCTGAAGAACTTTGAATGGCTTAGAAGCACCTTAAGAAATGTTCAACATCATTAGTAATTAGAAAAATGCAAATCAAAACAACCCAGAGATTTCACCTCACACCAGTCAGAATGGCTAAGATTAAAACCTCAGGAGACAGCAGGTGTTTGCGAGGATGTGGAGAAAGAGTAACACTCCTCAATTGCTGGTGGGATTGCAAGCTGGTTCAACCACTTTGGAAATCAGTCTGGCGGTTTCTCAGAAAACTGGTCATGATACTTCCAGAGGACCCTGCTATACCACTCCTGGGCATATACCCAGAGGATTCCCCAGCATGCAATAAGGACACACACTCCACTATGTTCATAGCAGACTTATTTATAATAGCCAGAAGCTGGAAAGAACCCATATGTTCCTCACTGGAGGAAAGGATACAGAAAATGTGGTATATTTACACAATGGAATACTACTCAGCAATTAAAAACAATGAATTCATGAAAATTTTAGGCAAATGGTTGGAACTGGAAAATATCATCCTAAGTGAGGTAACTCATTCACAAAAGAACACAGATGGAATACAGTCACTGATAAGTGGATATTAGCCCAGAAGCTCAGAATACCCAAAACACAACACACATATAAAATCATTCCCAAGAAGAAGGAAGGAGTGGACCCTGGTCCTGGAAAGGCTTGATGTAGCATTGTAGGGGATTGCCAGGACAGAGAAGCAGTAGGGGGTTGATTGGGGAATTGGGAAGAAGACTTATGGAACTTAGGGGGAGGGGGGAACTGGGAAAGGGAAAATAATTTGGAATGTAAACAAAGAATATAGAAAATAAAAATAAATAAATAAAAAGTGGAGTACAGAGCTACATTGAGAATTCTCAACTGAGAAATCTTGAATGGCTGAGAAACACTTAAAGAAGGAGACACAGAGACAAAGTGTGGAGTAGAGACTGAAGGAAGGGCCATCCAGAAACTACCCCACCTGGGGATTCATTCCATATACAGTTACCAAATCTAGACACTATTAGGGATGCCAACAAGTGCTTGCTGACAGGAGCCTGATATAGTTGTCTCCTGAGAGGTTCTGCCTGACAAATACAGAGGTGAAAGCTCTCAACCAACCACTGGACTGTGCACAGGGTCCCCAATGGAGGACCTAGAGAAAGGACTCAAGGAGCTGAAGGGATTTGCAGCCCCATAAGAGGAACCACAATATTAACCAACCAATACCCCCAGAGCTCCCAGGAACTAAACCACCAAACAAAGAGTACCCATGGAGGGACCTATGGCTCCAGGTAATATGTAGCAGAGGATTGCCTCTTTGGACATCAATGGGAGAAGAGGCCCTTGGTCTCATGAAGGCTTGATGCCCCAGTGTAGGGGAATGCCAGGATAGGGAAGTGAGAGTGGGTGGGTTGGTGAGCAGGTGGAGGGGGGATTGGATAGGGGGTTTTCAGAGGAGAAATGAGAAAAGGGGATAACATTTGAAATGTAAATAAAGAAAATATCTAATAAAAATAATAATAAAAATGAAATGTTTAACATCCATAGTTATGAAGGAAATGCAAATCAAAACAACCCTGAGATTCCAACTCACACCAGTCAGAATGGCTAAGATCAAAAATGCAGGTGACAGCAGATGTTGGTGAGGATGTGGAGAATGAGGAACATTCCTCCATGGTTGGTGGGATTGCCAGCTGGTAAAACTACCTTGGAAATCAGTCTGGTGGTTCCTGAGGAAACTGGAAATAGTCCTATCTGATGACCCAGGTATACCACTCCTGGGCATATGCCCAAAAGATAATTCAACATATTACAAGAACACATGCTCTATTATTATGTTCATAGCAGCCTTAAAGAACCCAGATGTCCCTCAAGAGAGGAATGGATACAGAAAATGTGGTACAATTTACACAATGGAATACTATGCAGCAAGTAAAAGCAATGATTACATGAAATTCTTAGGCAAATGGATGTTACCAGAAAATATTGTCCTGAGTCAGGTAACACAGACACAAAAGAACACATATGGTATGTACTTACTAATAAGTGTATATTAGCCTGAAGCTCACAATGCAGATGATACAACCCATAGACTATATGGAGCATAGAAGGAAGGAAGGAAGGAAGACCAGGGTGTGTATGCTTCAGTCCTTCATTACAGGGGGGACAAGATGGTTGAGGGAGGTGGAGGGAGCACAGGGGTGCAAATAGTTTTCAATTTGCTGGTTTAATTTTTTTCAGGTTGTAAACTCCACAAATAGAATCATCGACCCTCAAACTTGACCTCTTTTTGCAAACCTTCATGTACTTTAAACCTTTTAAAAATATTGTTTTGATTATTGAAACATTCCATACACTTTGGAGCAGAGGCTGTTCTTGAATCCGTTGGCTGCCTGCCTGTGGATCCAGTTCCCCTAACTGGGCTACCTTGTCTGGTCTCGGTAGGAGAGGATGTGCCTAGTCTTGTAGTGAGTTGATATTGCTGATGGTGGTGGTGGGGTTGTGGTGGTTGGGGGAGTAGTAATGGTATGAGTGAGGAAGGAGGAATGGGGGAAGGATCTTCTTGAGGGGGTACTGGGAGGAAAGGGGTTAATATTGGGGTATAAAGTGAATAAATAAACTTTAAAAAGAAAAAGAAAATTCCATACATTTCTAAGTAATTATATGCAAATTGATGACACCACCACCTCCCTCCATCTTCCCTAGTGTCTCCCCTACCCACTTCACCTCTCTCTTAGCTTCATGTCCTCTTTTTATTTTACTTTTTTATTAATAACCCCATGAGTCCAATTAATGATACCAATATACATGTGAGTGTGTGGCCATTCACGGGGCATGAGTAACCTACCAACAGGCATGTTCCCAAAAGGCAGTGATTCTTCCTCCCAACAGTTCCAGCAGGGATGGTAAGGATGGAGTCCTGGGGTTGGGGTCCCACCATATCTGTCTTCATCAAAGCTACTATTGCGTTTGGTTTTTTCTTTCAAAATAAGCTGCCTCATTCTCATACAGGATGCTTACATTCATTTAATAAAATTGCTTGACCATAGGTCCACATGAACTGGAGCCCTCCACCCTACAGTTTAGAAATAGGGAGAAGCATAGGACCTGGAGTCTTAAAGTTTCTGGTTCGATAGCGTTAATCTTAATAGAGCAGAAAAAAAAAAAAGCAGAGCCTCGGGGAGCCACACCATCTCTGTTGAGTCAGAATGTGCATTTTATAAAGGTCCCATGGTGATCCTAAAATGTCTTAGAATCATGTCAGATGCTTCCTCATAGCCATTTTTATACCGGAATATCTGTAAGCACTAGAGTGAGCTCAAATACAATTACTCAATATATTTGGTCAGCATTTTTATCCTCTTTGCTGGATATCAGATGCTAGGTTTCAATGGATTGAAACTAAAGAAAATCTTAGGTCAGAGATCACAGTGACTATTAGAACAGGGCAGGGCACAGGATGTCTGGGCAGTCACTTATGTAAGTGGAATCCTGCCAAGTGAGGGGTCAGGGACTGAGCACAACAAAGAAACAAAGGGTAGTGAGAAGAGATCAGTATAAATAAACATCTCAGGGATGGGAATCACATCTGACTTAACTTAGTATCCCTGGAACTCTATGCTGATCATCGCACGAATTAGCCATCGAGTAATTATTGACCTGATTGAGCCTTTTCAGAGGTAATAAAAGCCAAGTATGGAGGCTGAAATTGTAGCTGGTACACGGAACACTCATAGCATGTGTGCAAACTGGTACCACACCCCATTGAAGACTGGCAGATACTGAGTAGTTAAACCTGGTTATGCTTTGACCTGAGGCTGCTCAGCCAGGGCAGTGTGAAGAATGTTAATTCTGTTTGTGTGAAGCGACTTTAGGAAATCACTTTTTAAACAGGCCAAATGATTGTAGACAGAGGTGACCCAGCTTTGAGAAAACCCAATACATAAATATCAGAACTGCCAAAAGAGATGAATGTCACTGTCACGAAACTGCTTTACATTTCCATCCCCAATCCACATCTTAAAATAGTCTTAGTTGAAAATGTTCCCTTCTTTAGGAAGAGCACAGGCACTTTCAGGAAACTGCTCTGGGAACTCTGCACAGAGACGGGCTGAGAATTCAATTTATTGCCAGAGTGTTTCTGAAGATATATTGGACTTACAGTTCAAGGTCACCTAGCTACTAATTCCAACAAAAGAAGAAAAACATAGCAAGTGCTTGTAATGTTTCCTTTAAATAAGGAAAAAAAAAGACTAATGCTTTTCTGTAGGTTCTAGTGTTAGATGTTAAAAGGGAGTATAGACAGTCAGGAGATCATCATGATCGGAGGAGGGAGTCAGCGCCGGGAAAGCAGGCTCTTTAATGGAGTCAGGTAGTAACTGGGTCAGTAGAGACTCTATCCTTTGATAAATCTGGAAAGGGAATGAAGAGTAGCCAGAGGACAAAATGTTTCCTCTTCCAGGAATGTTAATAGCGGACCCCTATATAATAAACACTTGGAAACCCAGTAACTTTTAACTTTCGTTGTGTGAATTTAACAGAACAATCAAATCCATGATAAAAATGATCAGCATATAGGTAAAGGTAATGAAACCAAAAGATTAGGCTGTAGATATCTCCCTTTTAAGTTTTCTTTTAAAAGTGTAGTATTGAAATACATTCATTCTGGAAAGAGTGAGTGAATGTCAAAGCACTGGGCCCAAGGATTGGAGATGCAGTTTGAGGTAATATAGAAGAATTATAGTTGCTGTTAGGCATATAATAGTTCTTGTTTATAGAAAGGAAGATGGATATTATTTTATATTGAGATAGGGATGCAGGGTGGGATTCCTATTTTATTTTATGTAGAGATGACAATAAAGAATTCAGATAAGAGGAACAAATAAGCTCTAAGAATTTATTCGCACAATGAATCAGCTGTTATGCCTTGACATTAGGTTAGAAATAGGTTGCTGAGATGTCATAGCTTAAGTATATTTGTTGCTCTTTCAGAGGATGTGAGTTTTTTGTTTTTTTATTGGATATATTCTTTATTTACATTTCATTTCCCTTTTCTTAGTTCCCCACCCCAAAGGTCACACATGCCCTTTTTCCTGTTCCCCCTGTCCCCCCCATCCACCCCTTACCACTTCCCTGTTCTAGTATTCCCCTACACTGATGCTTTGAGCCTTTCTAGAACCAGGGTCCACTCCTTCCTTCTTGTTGGACATCATTTGGTATGTGGATTGTGTCTTTGGTGTCCCAAGAGTCTAGGCTAATATCCACTTATAAGTGACTGCATACCATGGGTATTTTTTTGAGACTGGGTTACCTCACTTAGTATGATGTTCTCCAGCTTCATCCATTTCTCTAAGAATTTCATGAATTCATTGTTTCTAATCGCTGAATAGTACTCCATTGTGTATATATACCACATTTTTTGTATTCATTCCTCCGTTGAGGAACATCTGGGTTCTTTCTAGCTTCTGGCTATTATAAATAAGACTGCTATGAACATAGTGGAGCATGTATCCTTATTGCATGCTGGGGAATCTTCTGGGTATATGCCCAGGAGTGGTATGGCAGGTTCCTCCAAAAGTATCGTGTCTAGTTTTCTGAGGAACCACCAGACTGATTTCCAGAGTTGTTGTACCAGCTTGCAATCCCACCAACAGTGTAGGAGTGTTCCTCTTTCTCCACATCCTTGCCAACACCTGATGTCTCCTGAGTTTTTACTCTTAGCCGTTCTGACTGGTGTGAGGTGAAATCTCAGGGTTGTTTTGATTTGCATTTCTCTAATGACTAATGATGTTGAACATTTTTTTAAGGTGCTTCTCAGCCATCTGAATTTCTTCAGATGAAAAGTCTTTGTTTAGCTCTGTACCCCTTTTTTGATAGGGTTTTTTTTTTTTGTTTTCTGGGTCTAACTTCTTGAGTTCTCTGTATACATTGGATATTAGCCCTCTGTCAGATGTAGGGTTGGTGAAGATCTTTTCCCAGTTTGTTGGTTGCCGATTTGTCCTTTTGACAGTGTCTTTTGCCTTACAGAAACTTTGTAATTTTATGAGGTCCCATTTGTCTATTCTTGATTTTAGAGCATAAGCTATTGGTGTTCTGTTCAGGAACTTTCCCCTTGAGCCAATGTCCTCAAGGGTCATCCCCAGTTTCTTTTCTATTAGTTTTAGTGTGTCTGGTTTTATGTGGAGGTCCATGATCCACTTGGAGTTGAGCTTAGTACAAGATAAGGTCCTCAAGCAATACTACAGAACAGTAGTGTTAAAAACTGCATGGTATTGGCACAGTGACAGGGAGATGGATCAATGGAATAGGATTGAAGACCCAGAATTGAACCCACACATCTATGTCCAATTGATCTTCAACAAAGGAGCTGAAAACATCCAGTGGAAAAAAGATAGCCTTTTTAACAAATGGTGCTGGCTCAACTGGAGGTCAATATGCAGAAGAATGAGAATTGATCCACTCTTATCTCCTTGTGAGTTTCGTTTTATGCACCCATCTCCAGTGGGGTGGCTTGCAATCACTTGTAACCCCAGATCCAGGGATCTGACTCCTTCTTCTGGCCTTTGTAGCATATACCACACAAGAACACACACAAACACACACACACACACACACACACACACACACACACACACACAGAGAGAGAGAGAGAGAGAGAGAGAGAGAGAGAGAGAGAGAGAGAATAGCATAAAAGTGTAAAGAAAAATGTGAGAAACCATACTAGATTCATGTTTTTTTCTTCCACCTTGATGATCAAGATCTTTGAATGTCTGGATAAATCAATTATTGGCATGGGCTAACTGCAAGCAGCACAGAAATTATATTCCACTGAGTTATATTCCACTGAGTTAATATACTCACTCCCACTTCTGGTTTTAAATTTGAATCTTAAAGCACAAGTAGCAGGGACCACGCCCCTGCAGCTGGATACACAAATAATACCACCTAGCCATATGCAACTTTCTCTAGTTTCTAACTGCAAACCTGGATTTGTAGCAATAATGAAATGATTAAAGAAGTGGTCACTGAATGCAGAGACCCACAGCAAAACACTAGGTGGAGCCAAGAGAACCCCTCCAAAGATGGGGAGAAAGGATTGTAGATGCCAGAGAAGTCAAGGACCCCACAAGAAAATGACACACAATGAACCATGGCTCATAGGGGCTTATAGAGACTGATCTGACTGTCGGGGAGCTTATAATGGTCTGATGTAGGCTCTCTGCATATATGTCATGGTTGTGGCAGTAAGGGGCTGTCTCTGAAATTTCTGCCTGTTTTTGGGACCCCTTTCCTCCTATTGGGTCTAGCCTTAATATGAGGGGTTGTGCTTAGTCTTACTGAAACGTTATATGTCATGTTTAGTTGATATGCCTGGGAAGCTTTCCCCTTTCTGAAGAGAAACAGAGGAGTAGATGATCTCAGGAGGAGAATGGAAAGAGAGAAGGGAAGAGATATAATACATGAAAGAGAAAAAAAAGCTATACATGTGCTGACTTCTCCTTGAACAGAGATCTTTTCCACTACATTCTTTTAGAATTTATTGAGGGTCTTCAAATGAATTTCACCTACAAGTCCTGACACACTTTGAAAGAGAAACATGATTCAAGTTCTATTTGTCCAAATGTGATGGCTAATAATCATATTTTAAAAACTGGGTGACAATAACTACACCAGTGATGGTCCCTCTTTAGATGCTGACTGATTGCTGGGGGCCCACAACAGCTATGGCAGTGTCTGTCCTCCAACTGCTTCATGTCAAAACAAACTCTTCAGTTTTGGGAACTAAATGAAGTTGTGGCTTAGAATTTTGGGAGAGAAATATGGATCAGAAAAGAGGCGAGTTTCCGCACCCTTGAGAGTCTGTTACCTGTTATATGATGGACTTTACTGACTGGAGATGCTTCTCTGTTAGCCATAGCACTTGGTGTCATCTGCACACAATGACCAAGATGCTGACTCTTTTCACCTTTTCTGAAATATGTGTAAAGTTAAGTACACAATTTTTTAAATTTTTTTATTCGATATATTCTTTATTTACAGTTCAAATGATTTCCCCTTTCCTGGATCCCCCCTCCCTGAAAGTACCATAAGCCCTCTTCCCTCCCCCTGTTCCCCAATACACCCCTTCCCACTTCCCTGTCCTGGTATTTCCCTATACTGCTGCACTGAGCCTTTCCAGAACCAGGGGCCACTCCTTCCTTCTTCTTGGACATCATTTGATATGTGGATTGTGTCTTAGGTATTCCAAGATTCTAGGCTAATATCCACTAATCAGTGAGTGCATACCATGAGTGTTCTTTTGAGACAGGGTTACCTCACTTAGGATGATGTTCTCCAGTTCTATCCATTTGTCTAAGAATTTCATGTATTCATTGTTTCTAATGACTGAATACTACTCCATTGTGTATATATACCACATTTTTTGTATTCATTCCTCCGTTGAGGGACACCTGGGATCTTTCCAGCTTCTGGCTATTACAAATATGGCTGCTATGAACATAGTGGAGCATGTATCCTTATTACATGCTAGGGAATCTTCTGGGTATATGCCCAGGAGTGGTATAGCAGGGCCCTCCAGAAGTGTTGAAGTACACAAATTTTTAACCTGTGGAGTTCTGTGTTGTTGGAGACAGCTGAGTAGCCTCTAAAACAAAGAAATTACCTTGGAAACTTTGGTTAGAGATTATTTGCAAGCAAAGGAATCCAACTAAGAATAATTAGTTTTTGATTCCTGCTGGGGACATAGTAGAAAGCAATAGTCCTGCAGAGAGGGGTGTGTGTGTGTGTGTGTGTGTGTGTGTGTGTGTGTATGTGTGTGTATGTATTTGTTTGTGAATGTGTGTATATGCATGCATATGCATATGTGTGTGCATGCTTGAATGAATATATGTATATGTGTATGCATGTTTTTTGTGTGTATGTGTATGTGAATGCATTTATGTGTGTATATGTGGTTGTATGCATGTCTATGTGTGCACATGCTGGAATGAATGTGTGTGTGTGTGTGTGTGTGTATTTGTTTGTGAATGTGTGTGTATGCATGCATATGCATATGTGTGTGCATGCTTGAATGAATATATGTATATGTGTATGCATGTTTTTTTGTGTGTATGTGTATGTGAATGCATTTATGTGTGTATATGTGGTTGTATGCATGTCTATGTGTGCACATGCCGGAATGAATGTGTGTGTGTGTGTGTGTGTGTGTGTGTGTGTGTGTGTGTGTACAGAGCTCCAGGTCCTTATATCATCAAGAGAGTTAACAGACAGAAGCACTGTTTTCTTCCTAGTTTTGTTCTGAGAAAAAGTACTGCATCCTGTTTCAGTGGTAGAATGATGCATTGCAGAATTAATTAATTAGGAGGTGCTCTTTACCACAGCCAGACCCCTCCTTGCTGTGATCACACTGTCAGATTCAAGTCAAAGACCCAGTTCTGCCAGGTGGACCTCTAAAGGAGGGGTGCTCTTTTCCCCCTACCCAACTGGAAAAGATGCCGGTATTACAGTTATTCACGTTAGAAGTTCGTTCTTGCATATCTTATGTCTCTCAGTGACACCTCCAAGGATTTCATTTCTTTAGACCTTACGAGATCTTTGAGGAGATAAAGAGTGTGGATTATCAGGCAGTCAGTTGAAGAACAATAGACAAAGACAGAGGCATCAGAAAAACACACCAGTGCCTGCACACATCAATGCCTTGTTATGATATCAGATCACGGTAATTTTCACATGTTATAATTTGGCAAATTGGATCTTCAAATAGGTGAGGAAGTTCACCTAAAAAAAATAAAGCACTTTTCTTTTTCAGAGATTGATTGCTCATTTTTGTTTGTAGTTTCTTTTCTTGGAGTGTTTGTTGTGTGTGTTTAATGCTTTGCCCTTTGTTTTCCCAGCCCCACAGAAAACGAAGTAGTCTCTGATGGTTTCTTATGATGGCTTTGCTCACTGAGGCAGAGCCGCCTCTGGAACTGTTCGATCGCTCTGACTGGCAGCTATCCTCATGTGTAGCTGAGAAACGGAAAAGGCACTTTCTCCTTTCTGTTTCCAAGACGTATGGAATCAATGAAAATCAATTAATTTTCACCTGTTTAAATCTTAGACCACCAAAGACAGTAAGACTTCCATTTCAGAAAAGCACAGGACATTTTTAAAATATTTGTTTCAATTATAATTAATTAAATTAGCAAATGATGAAGAAATTAATTTATTTGCTAAGCTATCACAAAGCTTTTCTATTTGTCTTTTTAATAAATGCCAAAATCCAAGGTAAGGAAAATAGTTAAAATTAATGAAAAGTGGGAGGCAGGGTGGTACCCAGGAGGATCAAGAGTCCACGTTTACTTGGGGAGTGTGAAATCAGCTTGGGTTACATGAGATGGCACCTTAAAATAATATAAACCATAAAAACTCTGTAGAAATATCAATATCGTGATTGCTTTTTTCTACCCCTAGTTAAGCTGATCCATAATTTAGTACATATAAAATATTATAACTATTGCCTAACTAAAGATAATCCAAAATAACTCACTTGTCATTTGTAACACCCAAAATAGCAAATCTTATGTGTAGTTACTGAAAGTGGGATGTTAATATTGCTGGATATCTAGCTTGATCTTTTTATATTTGAATAAAAGGAAAAATTATTTAGTAAAGCAAGGACTCCTAAATTATACTACTTATTATTAAGATTAGTACCTGCTTTTCTCATAAAGTTGTCAAAAATCCCCAAATGTCTTATATTTATTGATAATAATCAACCCCAAATGTGTGAGGCATTTCAGTTTCATATGTTATCACATCATTATTCCCATGTTTCCACGGACAACACTTTATACCTTCATTTTCCCTCCTTACAGAGGAGCATCTTCTGTATCTCTTGCTCTGTGTGAAGGCAGCTTAGAGTCACAGCATTCCTCTCTAGTATTTTTTGTTTCCTGGTTCAATTGAAATACCCCGAGACACTGAATGCTCTAGTTCTTCAGAACAAAAACTTATAGTGTGTGTGTGTGTGTGTGTGTGTGTGAGAGAGAGAGAGAGAGAGAGAGAGAGAGAGAGAGAGAGTCCCCAAACTCACTTTGTAGCCAAAGATAGCCTTGAATTTTTTTTTAGTTTTTTTTATTGAATATAATCTTTATTTACATTTCAAATGCTAAAACCTTTCCTGGTTCCCCCCCTCACCTCAACCCCTCAACCCTTTATATCACCCCCTGCCTCCAAGTATATGTCCCTCTACCTGACCCACTCCCACCTCCCCACTCTCAATTTCACTTTGTTGGGGCATCTATTGAGCCTTCACAGGACCAAGGACCTCTCCTCCCACTGATGCCCCACAAGGCATTCCTCTGCCACATGGTTTTGGCTGGAACCATGTGTACCCCTGGATTGATGATTTAGTCCCTGGGAGTCCTGGGACTTCTGGGTGGCTGACGTCATTGTTCTTCCCATGGGTCTGCAAACCCCCTCAGCTCCTCCAGTCCTCCCTCCAACTCCTTCATTAGGGACCCCACGCCCAGCCCAATGGTTGGCTACTAGCATCTGCCTCTGTATGTGTAAGGCTCTGGCAGGGCCCCTCCTGAGACAACCATAAAGGGCTTCTTTTGGTATGCACTTCTTGTCATCCATTATAGTGTCGAGGTTTGGTGACTGTTTATAGGACAAATCCCCTGGTAGTAGCTCTGAATTCTTTGTGTTTGTGTGAACATGTATATAGTTGTTCCTGTGTTGTGCATTTGTGGGTTGGTTCAGATACACATGTGTGAGAACACGCATGTGGACTTCAGATGTTTGCCACTTGAGCTTTTGTGATAGGATCCCTTGCTGAACCTTGATTCAGCTGTACTGACTAGCCAGAAGCTTGGAAGGGTCCTCCTGTCTCTGCCTTCCCAGTGCTGGGTTTTTCGGAGTGTATGCTTTGTCTAGGTTTTGAGGTCAGCACTAGGGGTCCAAGTCAGGTCCTCATCTTGTGTGGCAAGTACCTTACCCACCAAGCCATCTCTCCAGCCCTAGGGACTTTTCAAAAAGACATCTTATTTACCATCTAGGGAGCTCCTCTGCTCTCTCAAATATCTATCTCTCTCTTCATTGTCTCCCAGACAATCTTCAACAGTTTGGTAATCTGAAACCTCTCTGTTCACCCCGTAGCCACTCAAGTTCATTTGTTGTAAGCATATGACTGAAATTAAGTCTTATTCATAAATCTCTATTTTTTTGCAGCTATCTCTTCAGTTACCATCCTGATGAGTCAGCGTTTTGTGAGTTTCTTTTCAGTTCCACATCTCTGCCTGTCCAGTGACCCTGAAATCCTTACAAGGTAGCACCTTGGAACTTATCCACAGAGACAATTTCAAAAAAGGTTCTCTCTCTCTCTCTCTCTCTCTCTCTCTCTCTCTCTCTCTCTCTCTCTCTCTCTCTCTCCTTCCCCTTCTCCTTCTCTCTCTTCTCCATCTCTCCTTCCAACTTTGCAGTAATAGAGATTGAAGGTAATGCCAGCCCTCTACCACTAGAATACATCTCCAGCCCACATTGTGTTGTATTTTAAAAACTGTGTCTATAACTGAAGATGGCTTAGCAACTAAGAATGTGGATTGTTCTTAGAGAGCACTTAGGTTTGGTTCCCCTCACCCACATAGGGCAACTTGCAAGGCTCTGCAACTCCACTTCTAAGCATAAACTGCTACCTTGGTCCTCCATTGGCACTTGCACTCATGCCCACATAAATAAAATAAAAATAAAATTTAAAAGTTTAAAACTATTTTATTTCTTATAATTGCTTTATTTTCTGAGGTGTGTGTGTGTGTGTGTGTGTGTGTATAGACAGGTATACACCATGGTGCATGTGTGGAGGTCAGAGGACAATTTGTGAAAATTAGTTTTCTATTTTTTTTTGGTTTTTTTTTTGTTGTTGTTTTTCGAGACAGGGTTTCTCTGTGTAGTCCTGGCTGTCCTGGAACTCACTCTGTAGACCAGGCTAGCCTCGAACTCAGAAATCCACCTGCCTCTGCCTCCCGAGTGCTGGGATTACAGGTGTGTGCCACCACGCCCGGCAGTTTTCTATTTTGACCACCTGAGTTCTGTGGATTAAATTTAGGACATTGGCTTGTCAGCAAGAACCTTTATCTAGAGAACCATCTCTTAAGTCCCATTGTCTCCTCTCTAGTGAACCTACTCACCCAAGATATAATTTTAAAAAGTAAGCATATGTGATTTCCTACATTAAAACCGACTAGAAAATCACGATCCCAGCAATACAAAGAATTAGAAATAATTAATTTTGAGCCAACTTTATATTGTTTCATTAAAGCCATTTATGTCAATAATTTAACCATAATATCTCTTAATTACCTTTGTAATTTCCTATTATTTAGTATAATCATACTTTTTATTTGCCTGTCAACCATTTTTTACAAAGGGAAATTCATTCTATATGCATATGGGTGTAAGATCTTGTTTCTTAGTCATGGTTATGTTGATTGTTAAATCTTTTGAACAACATAGCAGATACGGAAATCTTCAGATCTTGCAGAAATATTTGCATTAGGATATACAATTATCACCTGCAGGGAAAATTCTTTTTTTAAATGACCATTTCTGAATATCTCCAGAGAACACCACGTTTGTTGTTTCTGTTTGAAACATGGGCTCTTCTCCCAATCTTGTCAGATCCTTGTGCCTGTTTGGAGGTATTGTGAGTATGCCATTGTAAAAATATTTACAGAAAGTCATTCTGTAGTGAAGCCCAGAAGAATCCAAAATGTAGTTCCTTTTATATACTCAGCTGTGCAGTCTTCAACAGATCTAGGAGGCTGAAGACAAATACTGAACAGCAGCGTCGTTTGCAATAGTTGCTTTTGCCATTTGCAGACTCTGCACCTTTTCATATTCAGGACTCTGATCTGCAGCACAGTTCTGTGGCTTCTGGGACCCTGAGTATTCTATGTCCCATTAAAGAGAATTAAGATTACTGATAGGATGTTTTAGCCAATTCAAAATAACTTGGTTCCTTAAAAAAAAAAAAAACCTATCTTATACAGGTGTAACTGGCTGGTAGAGACAATGGAGTTCCTTCCTGAAGTGATTCTGAGGGCTAGGTTCCCAATTTGTAAACTTGGGTCTTCAGAGCCTTCTTTCTTTAATGAAAAAAATGTGAGGGAAGAAAGGGAACACACATTTGCTCTTAGCCATTTGGAAGAGGTATGCATCGTTTTTTTTTTTGTTTTGTTTTGTTTTGTTTTTTTGGTAATGCCACATTGCCAAGAACTAATCACAAAAAGAAAATAAAGCAGGCACATGGCTCTTTCATATGCAAAGGATATGAGAAAAAAGTCTCCCTACCCAGTCAACTGACTCTCCTGACTACTTTTAAACTATGGAAAGTATAGTGCTAAAAATTTTGGCCAACCCATGGTTATTCCTTCTTTGGTATCATCCCAGAATGCTCCCTGAACACAAATGGGGTATCTGCTAATGTGGCAAGACATTTTCACATTCACCTCCACATTCAAGTCTCTTTTACCTCATTCTGACAACTATACTAGTTTCTCAACTTGAAGTTGCAGTGTCCCACAGACTAGCCATTAGGGTGCATCATTTCACAAAGTGCCCGCCACTCTAGTTGGATTAGACACTACAGTCATGTTTTAAGGAACCCTGTTGTTCTTTGATGTTTCTCCGAATCCCTTTTTATGTTTTGAAGCCTGCTGATAAGCTCATGGCTACTAAACCTGTAGGCTTTGGATTTGACTAGGGAGAAGCAGCACATAATTTATTTCTGTTAAAGTCCAGCTTTGGTCATCGATGTCATTACATCAGCCCCCAGAAGCTCATCTCTACCTCTGTTTCCTCAGGCTAGATTATTACAAATCCCTTTTTGCTGGCCACTGGATACATTGTTCTTTGAACTTGCTTTTTTTCCTTAATATTCACCAGTTATTCTATCTCATCAGTCCATATACTTATTACCATTACTATTATCCATTATTGTGTGCTAAACTCTCAAACAAATCTGAACCTTCTATTGTCATAAGATGCACATTCAATCAAAGACATAATCATAATGCATTTTTAACTAAACCAGCACCACAATGCATTTCAGCCTTCATTATTCTACTTCTTTTTTCTTTTTTCTTTTTTTAGATTATTTATTATATATTCTATATTTACATTTCATTTCCCCTTTTCTGATTCCCCATCCCCCAAAGGTATCACATGCAATTTCCCTCCCCCTGTTCCCCCATCCACCTCGTCCCAAGTCCCGGTTCTGGTATTCCCCTACACTGATGTTTTAATCCTTTCCAGCACCAGTGTCCACTCCTTTTTTATTGTCAGATATCATTTGATATGTGGATTGTGTCTTTGGTGTCCCAAGAGTCTAGGCTAATATCCACTTATCAGTGAGTGCATACCATGGGTATTCTTTTGAGACTGGGTTACCTCACTTAGTATGATGCTCTCCAGCTCCATCCATTTCTCTAAGAATTTCATGAATTCATTGTTTCTAATGGCTGAATAGTACTCCATTGTGTATATATACCACATTTTTTGTATCCATGCCTCCTTTGAGGGATATCTGGGTTCTTTCCAGCTTCTGACTATTATAAATAAGGCTGCTATGAACATAGTGGAGCATGTATCCTTATTGCATTCTGGGGAATCTTTTGGGCACATTCCCAGGAGTGGTATGGCTGGGTCCTCCGGAAGTATCATGTCCAGTTTTCTGAGGAACCGCCAGACTGATTTCCAGAGTGGCTGTACCAGCTTGCAGTCCCACCAGCAGTGGAGGAGTGTTCCTCTTTCTCCACATCCTTGCCAACACCTGATGTCTTCTGAGTTTTTAATCTTAGCCATTCTGGTGTGAGGTGAAATGTCAGGGTTGTTTTGATTTGCATTTCCCTAATGACTAATGATGTTGAACATTTTTTAAGGTGTTTCTCAGCCATCTGAAGTTCTTCAGGTGAAAAGTCTTTGTTTAGCTCTATACCCCATTTTTGGATAGGGTTATTTGGATTTCTGGGGTCTAACTTCTTGAGTTCTTTGTATACATTGGATATTAGCCCTCTGTCGGATGTGGGGTTGGTGAATATCTTTTCCCAATTTGTTGGTTGCCTATTTGTCCTTTTGACAGTTTCTTTTGCCTTACCGAATCTTTTTAATTTTATGAGGTCCCATTTGTCTATTTTTGATCTTAGAGCATAAGCAATTGGTGTTCTTTTCAGGAATTTTACCCCTGAGCCAATGTCCTCAAGGGTCTTTCCCAGTTTCTTTTCTATTAGTTTTAGTTTGTCTGGTTTTATGTGGAGGTCCTTGATCCACTTGGAGTTGAGCTTAGTGCAAGGAGATAAGAATGGATCAATTCTCATTCTTCTGCATGTTGACCTCCAGTTGAGCCAGCACCATCTGTTGAAAAGGCTATCTTTTTTCCACTGGATGTTTTCAGCTCCTTTGTCAAAGATCAGTTGGCCATAGATGTGTGGGTTCAATTCTGGGTCTTTGATCCTATTCCATTGATCCACCTCCCTGTCACTGTACCAAGACCATGCAGTTTTTAACACTTCTGCTCTGTAATATTGCTTGAAGTCTGGGATATTGATTCCCCCAGAAGTTCTTTTACTGTTGATGATAGTTTTAGCTATCCTGAGTTTTTTGTTATTCCAGATGAATTTGAGAATTGCTCTTTCTAAGTCTATGAAGAACTGAGTTGGGATTTTGATGGGGATTGCATTGAATCTGTATATTGCTTTTGGCAAGATTGCCATTTTATCTATTAATCTTGCCAACCCACGAACATGGAAGATTTTTCCATTTTCTGAGGTCTTCTTCAATTTCCTTCTTCAGCGACCTGAAGTTTTTGTCATATAAATCTTTCACTTCTTTGGTTAGAGTCACACCAAGATACTTTATATTGTTTGTGGCTATTGTGAAGGATGTCATTTCCCTAATTTCTTTCTTGGCCTGCTTATCCTTTGCATATAGGATGGCTACTGATTTGCTTGAGATGATTTTATAACCAGCCACTTTACTGAAGTTATTTATCAGCTGTAGGAGTTCTCTGGTGGAGTTTTTTGGGTCACTTAAGTATACTATCATATCATCTGTGAATAGTGATAGTTTGACTTCTTCCTTTCCAATTTCTTTCCCTTTGACTTCCTTATGTTGTCGAATTGCTCTAGCTAGTACCTCAAGTACTATATTTAAGAGATATGGTGAGAGGGGGCAGCCTTGTCTAGTCCCTGATTTTAGTGGGATTGCTTCAAGTTTCTCTCTGTTTACTTTAGCACAGGACCAGTTGGTTTTAGTGCAGAATTCTATCAGACCTTCAAAGAAGACCTAATACCAATACTCTTCAAACTATTCCACAAAATAGAAACAGAAGGAACACTACCCAACTCATTCTATGAAGCCATAATTACCCTGATACCAAAACCACACAAAGACCCAACTAAGAAAGAGAACTTCAGACCAATCTCCCTTATGAACATTGATGCAAAAATACTTAATAAAATTCTTGCCAACTGAATCCAGGAACACATCAAAACTATCATTCACCATGATCAAGTTGGCTTCATCCCAGGGATGCAGGGATGGTTCAATTTATGAAAATCCATCAATGTAATCCACTACATAAACAAACTCAAAGAAAAAAAACCACATGGTCATCTCATTGGATGCTGAAAAAGCATTTGACAAAATTCAGCATCCTTTCATGCTAAAAGTCTTGGAAAGAACAGGAATTCAAGGCCCATACCTAAATATAGTAAAAGCAATTTACAGCAGACCGATAGCCAACATCTACTTATTTTTTCAACCCATAACCAAAGTGGAGCTGTGTTTCTTGTGTTGAGTAACCAAGCTTATTTGGAATATTCAAGAATGTTCTCATACAGACACACAACCAGATGTGATGCATTCTTAACAATTTCTGAAAACAAAATAAAACAAAGCAGACAAACATGTAAAGAAAATGGATTTTGAGACACTTTTTAATTTGTATGCAACATGGAATTATTGTATTCATTAAGTTATAACCTATATCCATTATTAAACTTTTATCATTAATGAAGTCTCCTGATTTTCTACTTTGAGAACTACTTTCCCTCATCATTTTCTCACTTCTATGATGGAAAAACAGAATTTAAATTGGTCTATGGTTGACTCCACACTAAAACCTACAGGACAAATGATTCAAGAGCATTAATGGTTAGAGTGTGTGTAAGATTGTTGGAAAAATGGTGGAAGGCCCTGGGTATGGCTTCTTTAATCTGCTTCTCACTGTATGGGTAGAGAGGGGCATTTGAGTATGTCTTATCTTTTTCTTTTACTGTGAAATAGATATTTAAAAGTCAGGAACAGGCTGGCGAGCTAGTGTAGTAGGTAAAGTGATGTCTGTGAAAGAGTCCTGAGTTTATATCCCAGCAGATACATAGACGTTCAACAGGTACAGCGGTCCATCTTCAATTCCAGTACATGGAGTAAAGAAATAGCAACCAAATTGGAGCAAGCAGATCAGTTAAAGCAACTTAAATGGTGAGCACCAAATCAGCTAAAGAACTTATTTTAAAATATATGGATATAATTTGGAATGCCGTAGAAGAAGACTCGTAATGTCAACCCAGGTTTCCACCCACATGTGCACACATGTGCACATGCAGTTATGCTCATGTGTGAATACACATGCATACAACATGTACACACACACACACACACACACACACACACACATACATGACCAACTATCCAACCAAACAGAAAAACAAAACCAAATATACAACCCCAAATACATTAAAAATTGGGTAATTGTAACCCACTAGGGTATTGTTTTCCCAGTTCTCTGCTGGGGCTGGCTTTCTAATCTGCATGCTACACTCAAGATTCAGGCCTTAATGTTATAACTTGAGTCGTTTATTTTATCCTGTGAGCTGGGATAAAACAAACCATTTGCTTCTAAATTTGTTTCCCTGATGGTCAAAGAACTAGTAAAAATAATAGTGCAATGTTGCACTTTCCCTAAAGATTTGGCCAAACATCATTCTAAATGTTTCAATGATGGTATTTAAATGAGATTATCAGTTAAACCAGTAGCCTTTGCATGAAGTATATCATCATTGATCATGGTATGAGGATTGTCCACTTAGTTAAAGGCCTTCACAGGCTAAGGACCCTGAAGTAAGAAGTAACTCTCCCAGCACACAGCTGAATTCTTTCCTGGGATTCTAGCCTCCAGCCTGTCTTATCAAACAGGATTGATCTTCCCAACCCTATGAGTAATTTCTTAAGGTAAATCTCTGACTGTATGCAAATATGTATCTTGTTTGCTGTGTTTCTCTGGAGAACTCAGATGTACTAAGACATTTCCGATAACACAACTTAACTCTAATTTCCATCTGTGCATTTATGTATTCTTGAGATGAAGATGACTTGTAGGGTTTTATATTTATAGATACAAGCAGACAATTTTAAAATATACAACTTAAAAGGCTACCTCTCGCTGCAACCAGCTCGCCGGCCCCTAGACCAGCGGTGTAGCCGGCCCCTAGACCAGCGGTGTAGCGGCGGGCCTCCATATCGCAACCAGGACACAGCTGGATAGGCCCAGGCTCTGTGGGACATCCCCGCCCTCGGGTGAGCACCTAAGCTGCGTTCTGCAACCAGCTCGCCGGCCCCTAGACCAGCGGTGTAGCGGCGGGCCTCCATATTGCAACCAGGACACAGCTGGAAAGGCCCAGGTAAACACCCCTTCCAGGGCTACACTCACGGGGGTATCTGCTAGGGTCTCGGAGCCAAGCAGGCGGAGCCCCGCCTAGGCTCTGTGGGACATCCCCGAGCCCTCTGGTGAGCACCAAGGCTGCTTCTGCAACCAGCTCGCCGGCCCCTGGACCAGCGGTGTAGCGGCGGGCCTCCATATTGCAACCAGGACACCGCTGGAAAGGCCCAGGCTCTGTGGGACATCCCCGAGCCCTCTGGTGAGCACCAAGGCTGCTTCTGCAACCAGCTCGCCGGCCCCTGGACCAGCGGTGTAGCGGCGGGCCTCCATATTGCAACCAGGACACAGCTGGAAAGGCCCAGGTAAACACCCCTTCCAGGGCTACACTCACGGGGGTATCTGCTAGGGTCTCCGAGCCAAGCAGGCGGAGTCCCGCCTAGGCTCTGTGGGACATCCCCGAGCCCTCTGGTGAGCACCAAGGCTGCTTCTGCAACCAGCTCGCCGGCCCCTGGACCAGCGGTGTAGCGGCGGGCCTCCATATTGCAACCAGGACACAGCTGGAAAGGCCCAGGCTCTGTGGGACATCCCCGAGCCCTCTGGTGAGCACCAAGGCTGCTTCTGCAACCAGCTCGCCGGCCCCTGGACCAGCGGTGTAGCGGCGGGCCTCCATATTGCAACCAGGACACAGCTGGAAAGGCCCAGGTAAACACCCCTTCCAGGGCTACACTCACGGGGGTATCTGCTAGGGTCTCCGAGCCAAGCAGGCGGAGTCCCGCCTAGGCTCTGTGGGACATCCCCGAGCCCTCTGGTGAGCACCAAGGCTGCTTCTGCAACCAGCTCGCCGGCCCCTGGACCAGCGGTGTAGCGGCGGGCCTCCATATTGCAACCAGGACACAGCTGGAAAGGCCCAGGATCTGTGGGACATCCCCGCCCTCGGGTGAGCAC
Organism: Apodemus agrarius; assembly: GCA_964023405.1. Classification (NCBI taxonomy): domain Eukaryota; kingdom Metazoa; phylum Chordata; class Mammalia; order Rodentia; family Muridae; genus Apodemus; species Apodemus agrarius. The sequence continues at coordinate 25,517,850 of OZ030014.1, forward strand.
CTAAGCTGCGTTCTGCAACCAGCTCGCCGGCCCCTAGACCAGCGGTGTAGCGGCGGGCCTCCATAATGCAACCAGGACACAGCTGGAAAGGCCCAGGTAAACACCCCTTCCAGGGCTACCCTCACGGGGGATCTGCTAGGCTCTCGGAGTTCCTTGCAACCAGGACACAGCTGGAGAAGCCCAGGTAGACAGACTCCAACAGGGGCTACAATCGCATGGGTGGCAGCCAGCTTATGATCCCTTAAAGCAGCAGTCACACATATTCACCAATAGAGAAACAACAGGTGAGCCCAGCCTCACAGGAGATTCAAACACCAGCCACTGACAACAAGGCCAACTAAAACCAGAAATAACCAGATGGCAAAAGGAAAACGAAGGAACGTTACTAACAAAAATCAAGGCAACATGACAGCATCTGAACCCAGTTCTCCAACAACAGGAATCCCTGGATACCCTAAAACACCAGAAAAACAAGACTTGGATATAAAATCACTGGTCAGGATGCTGGTAGCTGAACACATAGAAAAATCTCGTAAAGAAATAGAGGAGAAAATGGATCAAAAGTTAGAAGCCTTTACGAGGCAAATACAAAAATCACTTCAAGAAATGCAGGAGAAGATGGATCAAAGAGAAGAAGACAATAAGGAAGAAAGACAAAAGTCACTTAAAGAACTACAGAAGAACGTGGGCCAACAAGTAGAAGCTATGAAAGAGGAAGCACAAAAATCTATTAAAGAAATACATGAAAACACAATCAAGCAAGCGAAAGATCTGAGCACATCCATCCAGATCCTAAAAACAGAAGTAGAAACAACTAAGAAATCACAGAGGGAGACAACATTGGAGATAGAAAACCTGGGGAAGAAATCAGGGGCCATAGACGCAAGTATCAACAATAGAATACAAGAGATAGAAGACAGAATCTCAGAAGCCAAAGATAACATAGGAACCATTGATTCAACAGTCAAAGAAAATACTAAATGCAAAAAGGTGGTAACCCAAAACATCCAGGAAATCCAAGACACTATGAGAAGACCAAACCTAAGGATTATAGGTATAGACGAGAGTGAAGATTTACAAGTTAAAGGGCCAGCTAATATCTTCTATAAAATTATGGAAGAAAACTTCCCCAACCTAAGGAGAGAGATGCCCATGAATATACAAGAAGCCTATAGAACCCCAAACAGACTGGACCAGAACAGAAATACATCCCGTCACATAATAATCAAAACTCCAAATGTAATAAACAAAGAAAGAATACTAAAGGCAGCAAGAGAAAAAGGCCAAGTAACATATAAAGGAAAACCTATCAGAATAACACCAGACTTCTCACCTGAGACCATGAAAGCTAGAAGATCCTGGGCAGATATCATGCAAACTCTAAGAGAACACAAACTTCAGCCAAAACTACTTTACCCAGCAAAACTCTCAATTGCCATTGATGGAGACATCAAGGTATTCCATGACAAAACCAAATTTGCAAGATATCTCTCCACAAATCCAGCCCTACAAAGGATAATAGGGGGAAAACACCAAGACAAGGACGGAAACTACACCCGGGAAGAAGCAAGATAGAAACCTCCTCTCATCAAACCCAAAAGAAGATAACCTCTCGAATATAAAAAATAAATAAGATAAATAAATATAATTTCAAAAATGTCTGGAGGTAATAATTACTATTCCTTAATATCTCTTAATGTCAATGGACTCAATTCCCCAACAAAAAGACATAGATTAACAGACTGGATACGGAAACAGGACCCTACATTTTGCTGCATACAGGAAACACATCTCAGTGTTAAAGACAAACACTACCTTAGAGTAAAAGGCTGGAGGACAATTTTACAAGCAAATGGTCTCAGGAAACAAGCTGGAGTAGCCATTCTAATATCAGATAAAATTGACTTTCAACCTAAAATCATCCAAAGAGACTCAGAAGGTCACTTCTTGCTGGCCAAAGGGAAAATCCACCAGGAAGAGCTCTCAATACTGAACATCTATGCTCCAAATGCAAGGGCACCCTCCTTCGTAAAAGAAACCTTACTAAAGCTTAAAGCACACATTACACCTAACACAATAATTGTGGGTGACTTCAACACCCCACTCTCCTCAATGGACCGATCAGGAAAGCAGAAACTAAACAGGGACACAGTGAAACTAATTGAAACTCTGGACCAATTGGATTTAACAGATATATATAGAACATTTCATCCTAAAGCTAAAGAATATACCTTTTTCTCAGCACCGCATGGTACCTTCTCCAAAATAGACCATATAATCGGTCACAAGACAGATGTCAACAAATACAAGAAGATCGAGCTAATCCCATGCCTCTTATCAGATCACCATGGAGTAAGAGTGGTCTTCAATAGCAACAAAAACAACAGAAAGCCCACATACACATGGAAACTGAACAATACTCTACTCAATGACACCTTGGTCAAGGAAGAAATAAAAAAAGAAATCAAAGACTTTTTAGAATTCAATGAAAATGAAGGTACAACCTACCCAAATCTATGGGACACAATGAAAGCAGTGCTAAGAGGAAAACTCATAGCTCTAAGTGCATCCAAAAAGAAACTGGAGAGAGCATACACTAGCAGCTTAATGGCACACCTTAAAGCCCTGGAAGAAAAACAAGTTAATTCACCCAGGAGGAGTAGAAGACAAGAAATCATCAAACTCAGGGCTGAAATCAATCAAATAGAAACAAAGAGAACCATACAAAGAATCAACAAGACCAGGAGCTGGTTCTTTGAGAAAATCAACAAGATAGATAAACCCTTAGCCAGACTAACCAAAGGACACAGAGACAGTATACAAATTAACAAAATTAGAAATGAAAAGGGAGACATAACAACAGAAACTGAGGAAATTCAAAAGATCATCAGATCCTACTACAAAGGTCTATACTCAAAACAACTGGAGAATCTGGAGGAAATGGACGATTTCCTAGACAGATATCAAATACCAAAATTAAATCAGCATCAAGTAGATCAGCTAAATAGTCCCATAACCCCTAAAGAAATAGAAGGGGTTATAGAAAGCCTCCCAACCAAAAAAAGTACGGGACCAGATGGTTTTAGTGCAGAATTCTACCAGACCTTCAAAGAAGACTTAACACCAATACTCTCCAAACTATTCCACAAAATAGAGACAGAAGGGACACTGCCCAACTCATTCTTCGAAGCCACAATTACGCTAATACCTAAACCACAAAAAGATCCAACAAAGAAAGAGAACTTCAGGCCAATTTCTCTGATGAATATAGATGCAAAAATACTAAATAAAATTCTTGCTAACCGAATCCAAGAGCACATCAAAACGATCATCCACCATGATCAAGTAGGCTTCATCCCAGGGATGCAGGGATGGTTCAATATACGGAAATCCATCAATGTAATCCACTACATAAACAAACTGAAAGAAAAAAACCACATGGTCATCTCATTAGATGCTGAAAAAGCATTCGACAAAATTCAGCATCCTTTCATGCTAAAAGTCTTGGAAAGAGCAGGAATTCAAGGCCCATACCTAAACATAGTAAAAGCAATCTACAGCAAACCAGTAGCCAACATCAAAATAAATGGAGAGAAACTTGAAGCATTCCCACTAAAATCAGGGACTAGACAAGGCTGCCCTCTCTCTCCATATCTTTTCAATATAGTACTTGAAGTTCTAGCAAGAGCAATTAGACAACATAAGGAAGTCAAAGGGATACAAATTGGAAAGGAAGAAGTGAAACTATCATTATTTGCAGACGATATGATAGTTTACCTAAGCGACCCAAAAAACTCCACCAGAGAACTTCTACAGCTGATAAACAACTTCAGCAAAGTGGCAGGTTATAAAATTAACTCAAGCAAGTCAGTGGCCTTCTTGTACTCAAAGGACAAGCAGGCAGAGAAAGAAATTAGGGAAATAACACCCTTCACAATAGCCACAAACAACATAAAGTATCTTGGCGTAACTCTAACCAAACAAGCGAAAGATCTGTACAACAGGAACTTCAAGTCCCTGAAGAAAGAAATCGAAGAAGACCTCAGAAGATGGAAAAATATTTCTTGCTCCTGGATTGGCAGGATCAATATAGTAAAAATGGCCATCTTGCCAAAAGCAATATACAGATTCAATGCAATCCCCATCAAAATCCCAACTCAATTCTTCATAGATCTAGAAAGAGCAATTCTCAAATTCATCTGGAGCAACAAAAAACCCAGGATAGCTAAAACTATTCTCAACAATAAAAGGACTTCTGGGGGAATCAATATCCCTGACTTCAAGCAGTACTACAGAGCAATTGTGTTAAAAACAGCATGGTATTGGTATAGCAACAGGCAAACAGATCAATGGAACAGGATTGAAGACCCTGAAATTAACCCACAGACTTATGGTCACTTGATCTTTGATAAAGGAGCCACAACCATCCGATGGAATAAAGATAGCCTTTTCAACAAATGGTGCTGGTTCAACTGGAGGTCAACATGCAGAAGAATGCGAATAGACCCACTCTTATCTCTTTGCTCTAAGATCAACTCCAAGTGGATCAAGGACCTCCACATAAAACCAGACACACTGAAACTATTAGAAAAGAAACTTGGGAAGACCCTGGAGGACTTGGGCACAGGGGAAAAGTTCCTGAACAGAACACCAATAGCGTACGCACTAAGATCAAGAATCGACAAATGGGACCTCATAAAATTACAAAGTTTCTGCAAAGCAAAGGACACTGTCCGAAGGACAAAACGGCAACCAACAAAGTGGGAAAAGATCTTTACCAACCCCACATCCGACAGAGGGCTAATATCCAATATATACAAAGAACTCAAGAAGTTAGACCGCAAAGAAACAAATAACCCTATCAAAAAATGGGGCACAGAGCTAAACAAAGAATTTTCACCAGAAGAAATTCGGATGGCCGAGAAACACCTTAAGAGATGTTCAACATCATTAGTCATCAGGGAAATGCAAATCAAAACAACCCTGAGATTCCACCTCACACCAGTCAGAATGGCTAAGATTAAAAACTCAAGAGACAACAAGTGCTGGCGAGGATGTGGAGAAAGAGGAACACTCCTCCACTGTTGGTGGGATTGCAAAATGGTAAAACCACTCTGGAAATCAGTTTGGCGGTTCCTCAGAAAATTGGGCATGTCACTTCCAGAGGACCCTGCCATACCACTCCTGGGCATATACCCAGAGGATTCCCCTACATGCAATAAAGACACATGCTCCACTATGTTTATAGCAGCCTTGTTTATAATAGCCAGAAATTGGAAGGAGCCCAAATATCCCTCAAAGGAGGAATGGATACAGAAAATGTGGTATATTTATACAATGGAATACTACTCAGCAATTAAAAATAATGAATTCATGCAATTTGTAGGTAAATGGTTAGACCTGAAAAATATCATCCTGAGTGAGCTAACCCAATCACAAAAGAATGCACATGAAATGCAATCACTGATAAGTGGATATTAATGAGCCCAGAAGCACTAAATACTCAAGACACAAATAGCAAGTCAAATGATTCCCAAGAAGAAGAAAGGAGAGGACCCTGGGCATGTAAAGATTGCATCCAGTTTAGTAAAGAAACCGAGGGTGGAGGGGGAATGATTGGGGAATAGTTGGGGGGGAGAAGAACTATGGGAACTATGGTGGGTGGGAACTGGGAAAGGGGAAAGCCTTTGAAATGTAAACATAGAATATAGAAAATAAAAATAACTAAAAAAAAAAAGGCTACCTCTCTATCAGTAAATTTAATTCTGTGTAACGAGGTACTAATTCTCATGATATAGCTGCAATTCAGTGACTTACTTTCTCTAGGAGAAAAACCTCAAAGTGACAGTTTCCAACATTTACAAAACCTGCTATTCTATAAAATGCTAAAATACTTTCAGATTGTAAGTATATTACTTCCTTGAATGTATCCTTTCACACTTATGAAAGGAAATTCTCTCCTATCAATGTTCTCTCTGAATTGTCACTCCAAAATTGACCTACACTTGAAGTCAAGAACAAGTGTATCTCTTATGTTGGACAGAAAAGAGTTCAGCAGTGATAGCTTGTATGCTGGAACTGAAGTTTTCTTTTTTGACTTCAATTGAATACAGCAAGGATAGGGAAATATGATGATTTTAATTTTAATGAAATCTTTTTGTATGTGACTATATGTATGCCGAAATAATTTGTATTTATGTGTAGGTGAATACATGTGCCTGTGTGTGTGTGGGGTGGGGGGGACAAAGGAGAGCAGAAGTGTCTGTCCTCTCTGTCATTCTTTGCCTAATTGCCCTGAGGTGGGCTCTACCACTGAACTTGAGATCACTCTTTTTCATAGGCTGGTATAAATGTAACTTTTACTCACCTGAGTAATTGTCCTCTTGGAGGCTTACTGCCTCCATCATCTATCTTAGACGTAGTCTTGGACTCTTCTAGTCTCTGTAAAATCTTATCCAGGCCTATAACGTTTCAGATTCTGAGACTTATGAATAAGTTCACCCTTTCTTGCTCTTTTCTGAACTCTGGCTGTCTGGTCAGCTCAGCTGTTCTGGCTCTAAAGTCCTCTCCAAGCTGACTGTTTCAATCTGGCTACTCTCAGCCTCCAAATTTTTGCTCTGCTTGGCCTCAAATTAACTCTGGTGATCTGTTCTAATCATCTAGCTCCTTTAATTTTCTGGTTCACTCTGTTGTCACCTGTGGCTACCTTGTTCTCTCTCTGCAACCTGTTTCTGTGCAACTCTCCTGGTTAAACCACCTTCTTTCTCTGCACTCTTCTCTCTTATGAAGCTTCCCTTTCATTCTTTAATTCATCACTTTGTGAAATTTATTTAGAAATAAATTTTAAACATGCCTGCTTTCTTCTACAAACCAACCTTACCATCATTGTTTGCGATTTTATATATATATATATATATATATATATATACATATACATATACGCATATACATATACATATACATATACATATACATATACATATACATATACTAAAGGAGTGTCTCCATGCCAGCCAGGGGCATTAAAGAGGTGTGCTAAGGACTATGCCACACCACAAGAAACAGGTTTTATTTTCTATATCAGGTTTCACAATGTGATTAACTATCCTGCAACAGGTTAGCAGCCAGCAAACTCTAACTCATCTGTCTCCCCACTCCAACCACAGTACCACATCTGCCTTTTATGGGAGTGTTGGGGATCTGACTCTGGTCCTCATGCTTATAAAGCAAGTACTCTTAACAATTGATCTGAGGGGCCTGTGTTGCCAACTGAAGCCATGGTGAGATCCTGGTCTGATTACCACCAAGAGCCATGTCTGGATCTATGGTACACAAAAGCCTGTTAGATCTATAGCAGGGGTCTGTGTCAGTGTCCATGGTCAGAGTTACGACCAAGGACTGTAGAGATGTACATGGTCTGGGCTGCCACCTGAGACCATATGGATGTTTAAAATCTATGCTACTGAATCTGAGTGGCCTGAAATGGCCTGAGGCCATAGTGATATCCAGGCTCATGCTACTGCTGGAAGCCATTGGACCTGTGGTCCTATTACAGCTCAGAGCTGTGTTTCAACGTGCAGTGGAGATGTCCTTGGTGTGAGCTGCCTCTGAGGCTATGTTGATGTCTGAGCACAATGCTGAGATAATGCAACTCCTCACTGGTTACCATATTTGGGGTAGCCATCCCCACCCCTTGCATGGGAGAGCCAACCCTGATAGCATGAGTTCAGGAGACCTGGCCCCTGCTCCTCACCAGTTGCTGTACTTAGGCGAGCTGTCTCCACTGCTCGTCTGCTTTGCAAGAGCATGGGTACAGTAAAGATGGAGATGTTGCTTTCTCACAACCTGTGACAGGCAGGAGAGCTGGCCTTGTCCCTTATCTGGGCAAAGTGGAAGAGCTTGTCCTAGTGGCATGGGCATAGGAGAACTGGCAGGCTGGCCAATTCAAAATCCGGGCCTCTGAATTGGCCCACCCCAACATGGATTGGGTAATAAATGAACTGCTAGAGTAGGTGAAAGTTGTGCATATCCAAAGCCACCGGATTTCTATGACACTGGACAACAGGACATCTGAGAAGAGTCCCGGTGAGGATTCTGGATTGATATAGTATCAGAAGCCAGGGGCCTCAAACCAGACCATTTACTCATTTCAATAAACATCTGCAACTAAAGCTCTTTGGGCAAAAGGATATACTGTATAACATATTGTGACACACTGCAGCTTCTATGGTCAGATTTAATTTAATTTAATTAATTTATTGTTATTTTTTTTGTTTGGCAGGGGTGGGAGGGTGGGATTGGGGTGCATGTTGTGATATTCATAAGGAATCAATGAAGAGTTTAAAATAGTTTTTCTTTCACAGTTTAATTTCTCTTTCAAAAGTGCTTTCAGGGTTCTGACTTTTACTGATAGTTTTTATTGTTACATCACAATCAAATGGATTCAGAGAGGAAATAAACCACACTGCTGTGGATTCAGTCACCATTAAACATCCTTGTTGACCAAAGGTTACTCAAACCTGTGCCTTGGTGCTAAGCTTTTACAAATGCAGTTTAATAAAGTCTAGTGTCACAGCTTCATTCAATAATGCCAGCGGCCACTAGGTAAATACTATTAACATAAAAGGGCTTGCAGAGATTTTTTTTTTAAATATTCACTTGACTACTGCATTTTAAGTACTTGGTGAAAATTAATTTTCTGTTTTAATAAGAGAAGCGCAGGTGTGTGTTTATATGTGAGAGTGGCAGGAACTTTTACAGTCTCTTAAGAGCTTTCGCATCCAGTCATTCTTGGAAACACAGCTGTAATAAATTGTCACTCCCCTGAAATGGGTATGCACTTATCCAGCGTTGCTAGGGCCTTACTCAATCTTATGCCAATCACACACATCAGCTGAGGTTACCAAGCAACCATGTGCTGTCTCTGTGAGTGTCTGTGGTCTGTGGCAATGGTCCTTCCGGATGCCTCCTGTCATAATATCCACTCTTAAGTTGTAGGGATCGTGGGCCTCCAAAGTATTTGCCATAGTTACTCCTAGCAGTGTCCTGTGGTTGCTGAGAACACAATGTGCACACAGTTCCTTGGAAAACTAGTTAAGCACACCATCATGACTGTCGTTTTCAAAAACTAAACAAAGTTTTGATAAACATCGAGATATCCGTACAATAAAATGTGATAAATAAGAATACTAATGTAAACACTGAATCATGTGAAATGTCCCTGATACACTGTTTGCAACCGTGTCCTTCAACTTCCAGTTAGCAATAATATGCATCTCAAAGTAGGTCACATTATACCATCATTATTACTGTTTTACATATATTGGAAGGCAATACCTACATTGAAACTGCTCTAAATTTAAGGCAACCTGCTAAATTGCTTCTGCATGGTGAGTAGTGCTAGTTTCATAGCAAAGATTCTAAACATATGCATGCATGTACTTACAGTTTGATACCTAATTAGAGTAAGTTTTGCTGATAGTACTACCAACAGGGGCAATCGGCATTTATCAACATCTGCTCCACATTGGATCCTATGCTGACTTGCTGACACCCTCCTGCTTAATCATTACAGATTCTGCTTTCCTTGGATATAAGGAAAATGAGACACAGGGAAGAGGAATAGTTTAAAGGCAATAACAAGGGCAAATCAGAGATTTCTAATCCAGCTATTTCTGAGACCAAAGCATTAGAGCCAAGGTCATTTTGCATTTTGAAGAGAACTGCAGAGAAGATGAGGTGGACAAAAGAAAGATTGTGCAGGAAATTATTTGCCATGAATCTCTTTGAGCTTTGGTGTGTGTGTGTGTGTGTGTGTGTGTGTGTGTGTGTGTGTGTATGCGTTCATGCCCTGGGTTCTATAACAAAGCAGACTGAGTTAGCCATGGAGAGCAAACCAGTAAGCAGCACCCTACCCCCCCCCATGGCCTCTGTGTCAACTTCTTCCTCTAGGTTCTGCCTTGTTTGAGTTCCTGCCTTCACTGTTTTTGATGAAATGATTTATAGAACTGCAAGTGAAATAAATCCTTTCTTCCCCAAGTAGGTTTTGGTCATGGTGTTTCATCACAGCAATAGTAACCCTAACCAAGACAAGCTGTCTTCCTTGTGTTTTGAGACATTCTCTTATTAGCTTCGGATTCTATAAGTAGCCTAGGCTTTTTGGCAAGAAATCCCCAGGGTTCTGTCTTCACTCCCCCAACACTGGTTTTACAGTCCTAACCTGCTTATTATCAGTTTTAATGTGGATGCTGGAGATAGGACTCAGACTTATTCCTCCTGCTAGGGCTGCATGTACTTTACTGACAGAACCATCTTCCCAGGCTGTACTGACTCTTAAAATTGATCCTAAATCAGAGAGGTGAGCAATCCTATACTAAAGATACAGTTTAGAATTGAAAAAGAAATCCTCAACTTTAAAGAATTTTCTTCCTGGATGTGCTAGTTTTTATAAACTTGACCCAAACAAGTCTCCAGCTTGAAAGAAAGAACCTCAATTGAGGAACTGCCTCCATCAGATTGGCTTGTGGGGCATATTCTTGGATAATGACTGACGTAGAATGACCCAAGTCACTGTGGGTGGTATACACCCTCGGCTCTATAAGGTTGATGAACCATGGAAATGAAGACAGTAAGCAGCATTCTTCACATTTCCAAAGTCAGTTCTGCACTCCGGGTCCTTTCCTTGAGCTCTTGCCCTGGTATATTGTAACCTGTAAGATGTAGTGAGTACAATTCCTCCTCAGGCTTGTTTTGGTCAATGTTTTATCACAGCAATGCAGAAGCAAATTAAAAAACTAGGCCTCTGAGTAATTCAGTGTCATTTTGCTGAGTGACAACATTGTAGTTCTGGGATTAAGTGGATCCACAGTGATCCTGAAAGAATATTTTTCTCCTTTATGCAAGTTTCTTTTTGTTGTAGTTATTTTAAGATTAAGAAATGTTGATTGCAGCATTTCTCCTCCCCTTTCCTCCCTCCATATAATTGTTATATGTGAAACAATAGCGATTTTTTCATCAATCGTTAGTGTCTGGATATATATATATATCACATATATAGATGATATAGATATATAGATGATATAGATGATATGGATAGACATAGATACAGATACAGATACAGAGACAGAGACAGAGACAGAGATAGAGATAGAGATAGAGAAAGATATAAATATAGATATGTATGTATATCCATATATATTCCTAAATATAATTTGTTAAGTCAATATGATGTTTCTATATTTTCAGAGTTGACATTTTGGCACAGAAAAATAAATTGGTGTGCTCTTCCTTGGGGAGAGCCACCTTGCTAGATTCCAACTTTACTCAGCTGCTTGTAGTTCTTTGTGTAGGGTTGAGGCTTTGTGGTTTTTTTCCTGTAAAGTTTAATGTGATTTTGGTGTCCTATTTAGCTTACAGTTGGGTGGTCGTGTTGAGTAAATTTTATGTTGTAGGGGTTTTTTTTTTTTGTTTTGTATTTTTAAGTGAATATCATCTGCATTTACATTGCCAATGGTAAAACCTTTCCTGATATCCCTTTCCCCTAAGATCACCAACCCCTCCCCCTCCTCATTCCCCCCTGCCTCCACATATATGCCTCTCCACCAGACACACTCCCTCAGCCCATTCAATTTTCCTTTGTTGGGGCCTCTGTTGAGCCTTTACCTGACCAAGGACCATTCCTCTCACTGATGCCCAACAAGGCCTTCCTCTGCCACTTTTTTTTTGGCTGGAACAATGTGTGCCCCTTGGTTGATGATTCAGTCCCAGGAGGTCTTGGTGTGTCTGGGTGGCCAAATAATTTTTTCCCATGGGACTGTAAACCCTTTCAGCTCCTCTGGACCATCCTTTAGCTCCTCCATAAGGGACCCCATGCCCAGTCCAATAGGTGGTTGTTAGCATCTGCCTCTGTGTTTGTAAGGTTCTGGCAGGACCCCTCCAGAGACAACCATGGCATTCTCTTTTTGGTATAGACTTCTTGTCCATAGTAGTGTCAGGGTTTGTTGACTATTTATAGGATGAATCCTCAGGTAGGGCAGTGTCTGGGTGGTCTTTACTTCAGTCTCTGCTTCACACATTGTCTCCCTTATTGCTCCTGTGACTATTTTGTTCCCTTTCTTAGAGGAACCAAGGCACACTCACTTAAGTCCTCCTTCTTCTTGAGCTTCCTGTACTGAGTGAATTGTAACTTGTTTATTTTGAGCTTTTGGGCTAACATCCACTTATTAACGAGTGCATACCATGTGTGTTCTTTTGTGATTGAGTTGCCTCGCTCAGGATGACACTTTCTAGTTCCATTCACTTGCCTAAGAATTTCATGAATTCATTGTTTTTAATAGCTGAATAGTGTATATTCACTCCATTGTGAATATATAGCATAGTTTCTGTATCCATTCTTCTGTTGAGGGACATCTGGGCTCTTTCCATCTACTGGATATTATAAATAAAGGCATCTATGAACATAGTGGAGCATGTGTCCTTATTACATGTAGGAGCATTTTCTGGGTATATGCTCAGGAGTGGTATAGCTGGGTTCACTGGTAGTACTATGTCTAATTTTCTGAGGAATCGCCAAACTGATTTCCAGAGTGGTTTTACTAGCTTGCAATCCCACCAACAATGGAGAAGTGTTTTTTTTCCCCACATCCACTCCAGCATCTGCTGTCCCTTGAGGTTTTCCTCTTAGCCATTCTGACTGGTGTAAGGTGGAAACTCAGTGTTGTTTTGATTTGCATTTCCCTGATAACTAAGGATGCTGAACATTTCTTTAGGTGCTTTAGAGTCACTTGAGTTTCCTCAGTTGAGAATTTCCTGTTTAGCTCTGTATTCCATTTTTTTAAAGATAATGTTCTAGACCTTTAATAATTATCTCATTTTTTGAAATTTTCTATATCCTATGTTTACATTCCAAAGGCTTTCCCCTTTCCCAGTTCCCACCCACCATACTTCCCATAGTTCCTCTCCCCCCGAACTATTCCCCAATCATTCCCCCTCCACCCTCGGTTTCTTTACTAAACTGGATGCAATCTTTACAGGCCCAGGGTCCTCTCCTTTCTTCTTCTTGGGAATCATTTGACTTGCTATTTGTGTCTTGAGTATTTAGGGCTTCTGGGCTCATTAATATCCACTTATCAGTGATTGCATTTCATGTGCATTCTTTTGTGATTGGGTTAATTCACTCAGGATGATATTTTCCAGGTCTAACCATTTACCTACAAATTGCATGAATTCATTATTTTTAATTGCTGAGTAGTATTCCATTGTATAAATATACCACATTTTCTGTATCCATTCCTCCTTTGAGGGATATTTGGGCTCCTTCCAATTTCTGGCTATTATAAACAAGGCTGCTATAAACATAGTGGAGCATGTGTCTTTATTGCATGCAGGGGAATACTCTGGGTATATGCCCAGGAGTGGTATGCCAGGGTCCTCTGGAAGGGACATGCCCAATTTTTGGAGGAACCACCAAACTGATTTCCAGAGCGGTTTTACCATTTTGCAATTCCACCAACAGTGGAGGAGTGTTCCTCTTTCTTCACATCCTCGCCAGCACTTGTTGTCTCTTGAGTTTTTAATCTTAGCCATTCTGACTGGTGTGAGGTGGAATCTCAGGGTTGTTTTGATTTGCATTTCCCTGATGACTAATGATGTTGAACATCTCTTAAGGTGTTTCTCGGCCATCTGAATTTCTTCTGGTGAAAATTCTTTGTTTAGCTCTGTGCCCCATTTTTTGATAGGGTTATTTGTTTCTTTGCGGTCTAACTTCTTGAGTTCTTTGTATATATTGGATATTAGCCCTCTGTCGGATGTGGGGTTGGTGAAGATCTTTTCCCACTTTGTTGGTTGCTGTTTTGTCCTTCTGACAGTGTCCTTTGCTTTGTAGAAACTTTGTAATTTTATGAGGTCCCATTTGTCAATTCTTGATCTTAGTGTGTTAGCTATTGGTGTTCTGTTCAGGAACTTTCCCCCTGTGCCCAAGTCCTCCAGGGTCTTCCCAAGTTTCTTTTCTAATAGTTTCAGTGTGTCTGGTTTTATGTGGAGGTCCTTGATCCACTTGGAGTTGATCTTAGTGCAAAGAGATAAGAGTGGGTCAATTCGCATTCTTCTGCATGTTGACCTCCAGTTGAACCAGCACCATTTGTTGAAAAGGCTATCTTTATTCCACCGGATGGTTGTGGCTCCTTTATCAAAGACCAAGTGACCATAAGTCTGTGGGTTAATTTCTGGGTCTTCAATCCTGTTCCATTGATCTGCTTGCCTGTTGCTATACCAATACCATGCAGTTTTTAACACAATTGCCCTGTAGTACTGCTTGAGGTCAGGGATATTGATTCTCCCAGAAGTCCTTTTATTGTTGAGAATAGTTTTAGCTATCCTGGGTTTTTTGTTGCTCCAGATGAATTTGAGAATTGCTCTTTCTAGATCTATGAAGAATTGAGTTGGGATTTTGATGGGGATCGCATTGAATCTGTATATTGCTTTTGGCAAGATGGCCATTTTTACTATATTGATCCTGCCAATCCAGGAGCAAGAAATATTTTTCCATCTTCTGAGGTCTTCTTTGATTTCTTTCTTCAAGGACTTGAAGTTCCTGTTGTACAGATCTTTCGCTTGTTTGGTTAGAGTTATGCCAAGATACTTTATGTTGTTTGTGGCTATTGTGAAGTGTGTTATTTCCATAATTTCTTTCTCAGCCTGCTTGTCCTTTGAGTACAAGAAGGCCACTGACTTGCTTGAGTTAATTTTATAACCTGCCACTTTGCTGAAGTTGTTTATCAGCTGTAGAAGTTCTCTGGTGGAGTTTTTTGGGTCGCTTAGGTAAACTATCATATCGTCTGCAAATGATAGTTTGACTTCTTACTTTCCAATTTGTATCCCTTTGACTTCCTTATGTTGTCTAATTGCTCTCACTAGAACTTCAAGTACTATATTGAAAAGATATGGAGAGAGAGGGCAGCCTTGTCTAGTCCCTGATTTTAGTGGGAATGCTTCAAGTTTCTCTCCATTTATTTTGATGTTGGCTACTGGTTTGCTGTAGATTGCTTTTACTATGTTTAGGTATGGGCCCTGAATTCTTGCTCTTTCCAAGACTTTTAGCATGAAAGGATGCTGAATTTTGTCGAATGCATTTTCAGAATCTAATGAGATGTCCATGTGGTTTTTTTCTTTCAGTTTGTTTATGTAGTGGACTACATTGATGGATTTCCGTATATTGAACCATCCCTGCATCCCTGGGATGAAGCCTACTTGATCATGGTGGATGATCGTTTTGATGTGCTCTTGGATTCGGTTAGCAAGAATTTTATTTAGTATTTTTGCATCTATATTCATAAGAGAAATTGGCCTGTAGTTCTCTTTCTTTGTTGGATCTTTTTGTGGTTTAGGTATTAGCATAATTGTGGCTTCGAAGAATGAGTTGGGCAGTGTCCCTTCTGTCTCTATTTTGTGGAATAGTTTGAAAAGTATTGGTGTTAAGTCTTCTTTGAAGGTCTGGTAGAATTCTGCACTAAAACCATCTGGTCCCATACTTTTTTTTTTTTTTTTGTTGGGAGGCTTTCTATAACCCCTTCTATTTCTTTAGGGGTTATGGGACTATTTAGCTGATCTACTTGATGCTGATTTAATTTTGGTATTTGATATCTGTCTAGGAATTTGTCCATTTCCTCCAGATTATCCAGTTGTTTTGAGTATAGACCTTTGTAGTAGGATCTGATGATCTTTTGAATTTCCTCGGTTTCTGATGTTATGTCTCCCTTTTCATTTCTAATTTTGTTAATTTGTATACTGTCTCTGTGTCCTTTGTTTAGTCTGGCTAAGGGTTTATCTATCTTGTTGATTTTCTCAAAGAACCAGCTCCTAGTCTTGTTGATTCTTTGTATGGTTCTCTTTGTTTCTACTTGATTGATTTCAGCCCTGAGTTTGGTGATTTCTTGTCTTCTACTCCTCCTGGGTGAAATAACTTCTTTTTCTTCCAGGGCTTTTAGGTGTGCCGTTAAGTTGCTAGTGTATGCTCTCTCCAGTTTCTTTTTGGATGCACTTAGGGCTATGAGTTTTCCTCTTAGCACTGCTTTCATTGTGTTCCATCGATTTGGGTAGGTTGTACCTTCATTTTCATTGAATTCTAAAAAGTCTTTGATTTCTTTTTTTATTTCTTCCTTGACCAAGGTGTCATTGAGTAGAGTATTGTTCAGTTTCCATGTGTATGTGGGCTTTCTGTTGTTTTTGTTGTTATTGAAGACCACTCTTACTCCACGGTGGTCTGATAGGAAGCATGGGATTAGCTCGATCTTCTTGTATTTGTTGACATCTGTCTTGTGACCAATTGTATGATCAATTTTGGAGAAGGTACCATGCAGTGCTGAGAAAAAGGTATATTCTTTAGCTTTAGGATGAAATGTTCTATATATATCTGTTAAATCCAATTGGTCCAGAGTTTCAATTAGTTTCACTGTGTCCCTGTTTACTTTCTGCTTTCCTGATCGGTCCATTGAGTGGAGTGTTGAGGTCCCCCACAATTATTGTGTTAGGTGTAATGTGTGCTTTTAGCTTTAGTAAGGTTTCTTTTACGAAGGAGGGTGCCCTTGTATTTGGAGCATAAATGTTCAGTATTGAGAGCTCTTCTTGGTAGATTTTCCCTTTGACAAGCAAGAAGTGACCTTCTGAGTCTCTTTTGATGACTTTAGGTTGGAAGTCTATTTTATCTGATATTAGAATGGCTACCCCCGCTTGTTTCCTGAGACCATTTGCTTGTAAAATTGTCTTCCATCCTTTTACTCTAAGGCAGTGTTTGTCTTTAACACTGAGATGTGTTTCCTGTATGCAGCAAAATGTAGCGTCCTGTTTCCGTATCCAGTCTGTTAATCTATGTCTTTTTATTGGGGAATTGAGTCCATTGATGTTAAGAGATATTAAGGAATGGTAATTATTTCCTCCAGATATTTTTGAAATTTTATTTATTTATTTATTTATTTATTTATTTATTTATTTTTTATATTTGAGAGGTTATCTTCTTTTGGGTTTGATGAGAGGAGGTTTCTATCTTGCTTCTTCCCGGGTGTAGTTTCCGTCCTTGTCTTGGTGTTTTCCCCCTATTATCCTTTGTAGGGCTGGATTTGTGGAAGGATATCTTGCAAATTTGGTTTTGTCATGGAATACCTTGATGTCTCCATCAAGGGCGATTGAGAGTTTTGCTGGGTAAAGTAGTTTTGGCTGAAGTTTGTGTTTTCTTAGAGTTTGCATGATATCTGCCCAGGATCTTCTAGCTTTCATGGTCTCAGGTGAGAAGTCTGGTGTTATTCTGATAGGTCTTCCTTTATATGTTACTTGGCCTTTTTCTCTTGCTGCCTTTAGTATTCTTTCTTTGTTTATTACATTTGGAGTTTCAATTATTATGTGACGGGATGTATTTCTGTTCTGGTCCAGTCTGTTTGGGGTTCTATAGGCTTCTTGTATATTCATGGGCATCTCTCTCCTTAGGTTGGGGAAGTTTTCTTCCATAATTTCATAGAAGATATTAGCCGGCCCTTTAACTTGTAAATCTTCACTCTCGTCTATACCTATAATCCTTAGGTTTGGTCTTCTCATTGTGTCCTGGATTTCCTGGATGTTTTGGGTTACCACCTTTTTGCATTTAGTATTTTCTTTGACTGTTGAATCAATGGTTCCTATGGTATCTTCGGCTTCTGAGATTCTGTCTTCTATCTCTTGTATTCTATTGTTGATACTTGCATCTATGGCCCCTGATTTCTTCCCAAGGTTTTCCATCTCCAATGTTGTCTCCCTCTGTGATTTCTTCGTTGTTTCTACTTCTGTTTTTAGTATCTGGATGGATGTGCTCAGATCTTTCGCTTGCTTGATTGTGTTTTCATGTATTTCTTTAATAGATTTTTGTGCTTCCTCTTTCATAGCTTCTACTTGTTGGCCCACGTTCTTCTGTAGTTCTTTAAGTGACTTTTGTCTTTCTTCCTTATTGTCTTCTTCTTTTTGATCCATCTTCTGAATTTCTTGAAGTGATTTTTGCATTTGCCTCGTAAAGGCTTCTAACTTTTGATCCACTTTCTCCTCTATTTCTTTACGAGATTTTTCTATGTGTTCAGCTACCAGCATCCTGACCAGTGATTTTATATCCAAGTCTTGTTTTTCTGGTGTTTTGGGGTATCCAGGGCTTCCCGTTTTTGGAGAACTGGGTTCAGATGCTTTCATGTTGCCTTGATTTTTTGTTAGTAATGTTCCTTCGTTTTCCTTTTGCCATCTGGTTATTTCTGGTTTTAGTTGGTCTTGTTGTCAGTGGCTGGTGTTTGAATCTCCTGTGAGGCTGGGCTCACCTGTTGTTTCTCTACTGGTGAATATGTGTGACTGCTGCTTTAAGGGATCATAAGCTGGCTGCCACCCATGTGATTGTAGCCCCTGATGGAGTCTGTCTACCTGGGCTTCTCCAGCTGTGTCCTGTTTGCAATATGGAGGCCTGCCGCTATTGCTGGTCCAGGAACCAGCGAGCTGGTTGCTGCCCACTGCCTAGGTGCATGGCCAGAGGGCGCAGGGAAGTCCCAGAGAGCCTGGGCCTTTCCAGCTGTGTCCTGGTTGCAATATGGAGGCCCGCCGCTATCGCTGGTCCAGGGCTCGGGGAGCTGGTTGCAGACCGCAGCCTTGGTGCACGGCCAGAGGGCATGGGGAAGTCCCACAGAGCCTAGGCGGAACTCGGCCTGCTTGGCTCAGAGGGCCTAGCAGATCCCCCTGTGAGGGTAGCCCTGGAAGGGGTGTTTACCTGGGCCTTTCCAGCTGTGTCCTGGTTGCAATATGGAGGCCCACTGCTATCGCTGGTCCAGGGGCCAGAGAGCTGGTTGCAGACCGCAGGCTTGGTGCAAGGCCAGAGGGCGCGGGGAAGACCCACAGAGCCTGGGCCTTTCCAGCTGTATCCTGGTTGCAATATGGAGGCCCGCCGCTATTGCTGGTCCAGGGGCCGGCGACCTGTATTCCATTTTTTAATAGGGTTATTTGACTCTTTGGAGACTAACTTTTTGAGTTCTTGGTATACATTGGATATTAGCCCTCTATTGGATGTAGGGTTTGTAAAGATCTTTTCCCAATTTGTTGGTTGCCATTTTGTCCTATTGACTGTGTCCTTTGCGTTACAGAAGCTTTGCAGTTTTATGAGGTCCCATTTGTTGATTCTTGTTCTTAGAGCATTAGCCATTGGTGTTCTGTTCAGGAACTTTTCCCCTGTGCCCATATGTTCAGGATTTGTCCCCACTTTCTCCTCTATAAGTTTCAGTGTGTCTGGTTTTATGTGTAGGTGCTTGATGCACTTGGACTTAAACTTTGTACAAGGAGCTAAGAATCGGTTGATTTGCATTTTTCTGCATGCAGACCTCCAGTTGATCCAGCACTATTTGTTAAAAATGTTGTCTCTTTTTTTCCACTGGATGTTTTTAGCTCCTTTGTCAAATATCAAGTGACCATACAGTGTGGGTTAATTTCTGGGTCTTCAATTCTATTCCATTGATCTTCCTGCATGACTATCTGTATACCAATACCAGTTTTTATCACTATTGCTCTGTAGTAGAGCTTGAGGTCAGAGATGGTGATTCCCCAGATATTTTGTTGTGGAGAATAGTTTTTACTATCCTTGTTTTTTTGTTATTCCAGATGAATTTGAGAATTACTCTTTCTAACTCTATGAAGAACTGAGTTGGGATTTTGATGGGAATTACATTGAATCTGTAGATTGCTTTTGGCAAGATGGTCACTTTTCCTATATTGATTCTACCAATCCACGAACATGGGAGATCTTTCCACCTTCTGAGACTTTCTTTGATTTCTTTCTTCAGAGACTTAAAGTTCTTGTCATATAGATCTTTCACTTGCTTCATTAAGGTCACACCCAGGTATGAAATATTATTTGGGACTCATGTGAAGGGTGTCATTTCCCTCATTTCTTTCTTCTCTTGTTTATCCTTTGATTAGAGGAAGGCTACTGATTTGCTTGAGTTAATTTTATATCCAGCCACTTTGCTGAAGTTGTTTATCAGCTTTAGGAGTTCTGTGGTGGAAGTCTTGGGGTCACTTAAGTATACTATCATATCATCTGCAAATAGTGATATTTTGACTTCTTCCTTTCCAATTTGTATACCTTTGACCTCCTTTTGCTGCCTAATTGATCTGGCTAAGACTTCAAGTACTATATTGAATAGATAGGGAGAGAGTGGGCAGCCTTGTCTGGCCCCTGATTTTAGTGGGATTGCTTCAAGTTTCTCTCTATTTAACTTGATGTTGGTTACTGGTTTGCAGTATATTGCTTTCACTATGTTTAGGTATGGACCTTGGATTCCTGATCTTTCTAAGACTTTTATCATGAAGGGATGCTGGATTTTTCAAAAGCCTTTTCAGCATCTAATGAAATGACCTTGTGTTTTTTTCTTTCAGTTTGTTTATGTAGTGGATTACATTGATAGATTTCAATTTATTGAACCATCCCTGCATCCCTGGGATGAAGCCTACCCGATCGTGGTGAACTATAGTTTGATGCATTTTTGGATTCTGTTGACCAGGATTTGGTTCAATATTTTTACATCAATGTTCATGAGGGAGACTGGCCTGAAGTTCTCCTTCCTTGTTTGGTCTTTGTTTGGTTTAGGTATAAGCATTATTGTGGCTTCATAGAATGAGTTGGGTAGTGTTCCTTGAGTTTCTATTTCATGGAAAAGTTTGAAGAATATCAGTATTAACTCTTCTTTGAAGATCTGATAGAATTCCCCGCTAAACCCATCTCGACCTGGGCATTTTTTTTAATGGGAGACTATTAATGACTGCTTCTATTTCCTCAGGACTTATGGGACTATTTAGATGATTTATCTGATCTTGTTTTAACGTTGGCACCTGGTATGTATGTATCTAGAAAGTTGTGCATTTCATCCAGGTTTTCAAACCTTGTTGAGTATAAGCTCTTATAGTAGGATCTGATGATTTTTTTGAATTTCAACAGTTTATGTTGTTATGTCTCCTTTTACATTTCTGATTTTATCAATTTGGATACTGTCTCTGTGCCCTCTGGTTAGTCTGGCTAAGTGCTTATCTATCTTGTTAATTTTTTCAAAGAACCAGCTCCTTGTTTTGTTAATTCTTTGTATAGTTCTTTTTGTTTCTGTTTGGTTGATGTCTGTCCTAAGTTTGATTATTTTCTGCTGTCTACTCTTCTTGGGGGTATTTGCTTCCTTTCAAGTGCACTGTAGAGCTGTTAGTGTAAGCTCTCTTCATTCTCTTTTTAGAGGCACTCAGAGCTATGTGTTTTCCTCTTAGCACTGCTTTCATTGTTTTTCATAAATTTTGGTATGATGTGTTTTCATTTTCATTAAATTCTAAAAAGTCTTTAATTTCTTTCTTTCTTTCTTCCTTGACCAAGCTGTTGTTGAGGAGAGCATTGTTCAAGGTCCATGTTTATGTGTGTTTTCCATTGCTTTTGTTTGAGCTTAAGAGCAGCCTGAGGCTGTGGTGATTTGATAAGATACATGGAACAATTTCAATATTTCTGTATTTCTTCAGGCCCGTTTTTTTTTTTTGACCAATTATATGGTCAATTTTTGAGAAGGTACCATGAGGTTCTGAGAAGAGGTTATATTCCTTTGCATTAGGGTTGAATGTTCTATAAATATCTGTTATATCCATTTGGTTCATAACTTCAGTTAGTTTCACTGTATCTCTGTTTAGCTTCTGATTCCATGATTTGTCTATTTTTGATAGTGGGGTGTTGAAGTCTCCCACTATTATTGTGTGGGGTGCAATGTATGCTTTGAACTTTATTAAAGTTTCTTTTATGAATGTGGGTGCCCTTGCATTCAGAAATAAGAAATTTAAAAGTATATGCTATCATTATTGGATGAAATGTCCTATAAATTTCACTTTTATGAAGTTGGTTGATAGAGATAATCAAGTCCTTTTAAATTGCTTTGAATTTTCTGTCGTAATTTTATAGTCAAATTGGAGAATTTTGTCTATCATCAATTCTGTTAATTTTTAACTGGTGACATTTACAGTTTTGTTGGTGGTACTGTTAGGCAATCTCTTTATATTTTGATGAACTGGCTCTTTTAATGACATGCTGAATTGTATATAAGATCAGTGTTCTGAAATCCATTTTGCGTGTTATAAATGTGCTCACTTCAGCTTACTTTCAATTAATTTCCAACTGTGTATCATTTTCTTTATTATCACATTTAGGAAAACCCATTTATAATTTGATCATTTGAAAATTTGTAATGCATTTGGTCAAATTTTCTGCCTCATTGTTTTCTTTATCCTCCTACTCCTCAAGAATTCATTCTTATTTAGTCATATTCCTCCTTCCATGTCCTCTTTAAAATTAATTTTATTTTTGTGATGCTCTGGATTTAATTAGAGTTTGCTTAGTTGAGAGTACGGGTGTGGAGGAAGAGAAACTTAGCAGTGGCTACACCAATGAATAATATAGCTCTCTCTCTCTCTCTCTCTCTCTCTCTCTCTCTCTCTCTCCCCCCCTCTCTCTCCCTGTTTCTTCCCCTCTCCCTCTCCTTCCCCCTCCACCTCTTTCTCCCTCCCTCCCCTCCCTCACACCCCTCTCTCTTTGAATTGTATACACAGTACTTTGTGCTTATGCTTGTGATTGCAATTGCCATGGCATACTTTGAATACGTCCTCTTGGAGCCCCAGTTTTCTGTGCTTGTGATTGCAACTGCCATGTTATGTTCTGCATAAGTCATCTTGGAGATCTCCATCCTCCAGCTCTTACAGTCTATCTGCTCTCCCTATGATGCTTCTGGGGCCTCCGAGCCCATGATGTAGGTGTCTCACTTTTGCCTATGCCCTCAACTGTCACTTATCCCCAACACTTCGAGCAGCTATGAGATTCTGCATTCACTGTTGCACTCTGCACAAAGCAGTGTCTCAGACCTTGACTGAGAATAGCAATAGTGTTTGGATATAAACATACATTTTTAGGAGAGCAATTGACTATATGTTTATTTAGCAAAATATTAGCAGTACATTCTTGCCTACTAATTTAGGATCTGTTCCATCCAGAAGCTCTTAACAAAGCACATTTATACTATCAAACATGTATTTCTTCATGTGACAAGGGTCTCCGATCCATCTAGAAAGTAGCAGGCACTGCTATATTAGTGGTCTTTACTTATTTGGCAGATAAGGGTGCAGCATGGTAGGGTGCATATCTGAGAGAGCATTGATAACTTTTCCACCCCAGCATCCTGTATAGCACCTCTTGGCTTTATGTGTCATAGCCACTAGCCAGAGAACTTCCAGCTCATCTTGATTACTCAGTGCTCTGTATGCAAGGTGTTAGATTCACCAATAGTATTCCCGCCCATTTCTGGTGGGCAGCCAAGAGGAGTGGCAGTAACATAATGTTTAAGGACCCTCTATGGGCTTTGTAGTTGTTTAAGGACCCTCTGTGGGACTATCTACAATTAGCACTCAGATATTCACTTAAATCCCATTGTTTCTGGGCACAGTGTTACCAACTCATAAAGCAGGTTTTCCTTAGCAATGTATAAAGCCATAACATTTCATTTAAAAGAAGGTTTCTTAAATATATTTGCATGGAACAAACTATGGATATGATTAAGTTCTTTGTCTCATCTTTTGTTTCTTTATGCCTTTTTTTTTTATTTTCTGTAACTCCATTCATTCTCCATTCTTGACATATCATTGGAAGCTTATCCCTCCTCTGAATTTTGTTATGGCTTCTACAAGAGCATTTGTACAATGTCTAAACTATTGATTAATATCAACAATTGTAAAAGATCACACTAATTTTTGGATAGATAAGTCAGAGTTGGGCTATTTCAGTTCTTTACAAGTTCTATTTGTTATTTTACAGCTTGCATGAATTTTGAAAGGTCTGATGTAACTTTTTTGAAACATGATGTTTCCATATAGCCCAAACTCACCTGACATAGAGAGTCAACCTGTTTCATGAATGCTGGGATTATAGGCACCTACCATCATTCTTGCTCAAAACTATTAATTTTATTTCTCTAAATAAAATGCATAAGTTTTTCCTTTGAAGTCTGCAAAGTAAGCTCCATACTTTTGATATGATGTTTCAAAATGAGGTATCTATAGCTGTTTGTGGTGTGTGTGTGTGTGTGTGTGTGTGTGTGTGTATTGGTATTAACCTATCTTCTGTTATTTTTATTTATTAAGTATTCTAGTTAGTCATACAAAGCAGTTGTCATCTCTGCTTCATTTATCTGCACTTAAAGTATCTCCGTTTTATTTCTTCTCAGAGTCACTGTTTTTTTTTTTGCTGAAATCCTGTGAAATTTCTTTACATAGCATCCTATAAAACTATCACATTTTCTAATATAGGATGAATAAAAAATCAACTTTTCTAAAATGCATTTGTCAAGGTCATTTAAAAAATAATTCTGTTTGATAGGCAAATACCTGGTTCACGATTAAGTCATGCTGATTTCTTGAGCTCTTATAAAGGATTTCTTCCCTCCTTCCATCCCTTCCTGAGTGAACATTGGCAGATTGTATTTGTGGGCATATCTAAGATGAATGAATGTTGATGTTTTTATGCTATTCCTCTTTTCCACATTGTTATCTGCAGTCTGTAGAGATCTGTTAACTTATTTTTAACTGAAACTAATCATGCCATTGTTTCCTATTTTGGTGATGGTGGGAGAGAAACATAATGTACAACTCTTCAGCATAGTCTGGTGAACACACAGACTGTGGCTGGTATATCCATGCCTTCTAGTCCAAGCCTTGGGACCAAATGATTGCTACTGTAATGAACTGTAATGAAATACTTTTTGTGACTGTTGAACACCAAGTTTCACATTTCCTATTTATGAACTTTCCTCTTTCATTATAGGCAGTGTTTACCATTTTCTTTCTGTTCCTTAATAGCACCCAGTCTTCAACAAGCTCCCCTCACATAGCCAGGCATGGTTGATCAGTTTAAGAAAGCTTTTTTTCCCTTTTTTAAAATTATTTTCTATATTCTTTGTTTACATTCCAAAGGCTTTCCCCTTTCCAGTTCCTCCCCCCACCATATGTCCCATAAGTCCTCTTTCCCCCCATTCCCCAATCACCCCCCATCCCCACCATTTCTCTGTTCTGGTACTCTCCTACAAAACCAGATTTAGTCTTTTCCAGACCAGGATACTCTCCATCCCTTTTCTTGGGAATCTTTTGCTTAGCTAATTGTGTCTTGAGTATTCAGAGCTTCTGGGCTCATTAATATCCACTTATCAGTGATTGCATTTCATGTGTATTCTTTTGTGATTGGGTTGACTCACTGAGGATGATATTTTCCAGATCCAACCATTTGCCTACAAATTGCATGAATTCATTATTTTTAATTGCTGAGTAGTATTCCATTGTACAAATATACCACATTTTCTGTATCCATTCCTCCATTGAGAGACATCTGGATTCTTTCCAGCTTCTGGCCATTATAAATAAGGCTGCTATGAACATAGTGGAGCGTGTGTCTTTATTGCATGCAGGGGAATCCTGTGGGTATATTCCCAGGAGTGGTATGCCAGGGTCCGCTGGGAGTGGCATGCCCAATTTTCTGAGGAACCTCCATAATGATTTCCAGAGTGGTTGTACCATCTTGCAATCCCACCAACAATGGAGGAGTGATCCTCTTTCTCCACATCCTCTCCAGCACCTGTTGTCTCTTGAGTTTTTAATCTTAGCCATTCTGTCTGGTGTGAGGTGGAATCTCGAGGTTGTTTTGATTTGCATTTCTCTGATGACTAATGATGTTGAACATCTCTTGAGGTGCTCTTCAGCCATCCAAATTTCTTCTGGTGAAAATTCCTTGTTTAGCTCTGTACCCCATTTTCTAAAAGGGTTACTTGGTTCTTTGGGGTATAACTTCTTGAGTTCTTTGTACATATTGGATATTAGCCCTTTGTCAGATGTGGGGTTGGTGAAGATCTTTTCCCAATTTGTTGGTTTTTGTCTTGTCTTTCTGACAGCGTCTTTTGCCTTACAGAAACTTTGTAATTTTAAGAGGTCCCATTTGTCAATTCTTGATCTTAGAGCATAAGCTATTGGTGTTCTGTTCAGGAACTTTACCCCTGTGGCCATGTTCTCCAGGGTCTTCTCCAGTTTCTTTTCTATTAGTTTCAGTGTGTCTGGTTTTATGAGGAGGTCCTTGATCCACTTGGAATTGATCTTAGTGGAAGGAGATAAGAGTGGGTCAATTTGCATTCTTCTGCATGTTGACCTTCAGTTGAACCAGCACCATTTGTTGAAAAGGCTATCTTTTTTTCCACTGGATGGTTGTAGCTCCTTTATCAAAGATCAAGTGACCATAACTCTGTGGGTTCATTTCTGGATCTTCAATTCTATTTCATTGATCTACTTGCCTGTTGCTGTACCAATACCATGCAGTTTTAAACACAATTGCTCTGTAGTACTGCTTGAGGTCAGGGATATTGATTCCCCCAGAAGTCCTTTTATTGTTGAGAATGGTTTTAGCTATCCTGGGTTTTTTGTTACTCCAAATGAATTTGAGAATTGCTCGTTCTTGATCTATGAAGAATTGATTTGGGATTTTGATGGGGATTGCATTGTATCTGTATATTGCTTTTGGCAAGATGGCCATTTTTACTGTATTGATCCTGCCAATCCAAGAGCATGAAATATTTTTCCATTTCCTGAGGTCTTCTTCAATTTCTTTCTTTAAGGACTTGAAGTTCCTGTCATACAGATCTTTCACTTGTTTGGTTAGAGTCACGCCAAGATACTTTATATTTTTTGTGGCTATTGTGAAGGGTTTTATTTCCCTAACTTCTTTCTCAGCCTGCTTGTCCTTTGAGTACAAGAAGGCTACTGATTTGCTTGAGCTAATTTTATAACCAGATACTTTGTTGAAGTTGTTTATCAGCTGTAGGAGTTCTCTGGTGAAGTTTTTTGGTCACTTACATATACTATCATATCATCAGCAAATACTGATAGTTTGACTTCTTCCTTTCCAATTTGTATCCCTTTGACTTCCTTATGTTGTCTAATTACTGATAATTGGATACTAATGAGCTCAGAAACTCTGAATACTCAAGGCACAATTAGCAAGTCAAAAGATTCCCAAGAAGAAGGAAGGAGAGGACCCTGGTCCTGAAAAGATTGGATCCAGTTTTGTAGGAGAGTACCAGAACAGAGAAATGGTGGGGGGTTGTTGATTGGGGAACAGGCAGGGGGGAGGACTTATGGGACATATGGTGAGGGGGGAACTGGGAAAGGGGAAAAACCTTTGGATTGTAAACAAAGAATATAATATTAAAAAAAATTTCCAAAAAGAAAAAAAAAGAAAAGAAATAAAATTTAGGAGTATTTTATACAACAGCAAATACTCTAAATACACTAATACATTTATGTTAACATCAAAAACAATAAAATATCTTGTAACAAATCTAATTTTGATGTAAATGCTCTATAATGAAAACTTTGAACCTCTGTAGAAAACAAATTGAGAAAGACACTAGAAAATGGAGAGACATTCATAGATCATTAGAATTATTATAAAGTTGAACATCCTTCCGAATGAATTTACAGATAAAGCTAAATCCCAATCAAAAATCCCAATATGTGCTTCAAAGACATAGATAAATCGTCTTAAAATTCATACAAAACCAAAAAATAACCTGGATCCCTAAAGTAACACTGATCAAAAAGAATGTTGGAGAAACTGCTGTTACAGGGTTCAAGATATATTACAGAGCTATGTCAATAAAAGCAATATGGCATTATTACAAAACCAGACATGTAGACCAAAGGAATAAAAAGCAAATCCCCAACAACCGTAGTTATCTAGTATTTGACAAAGAGGTCAAAAGCATACAGTGGGGAAAAGACAGCATCTTCAAAAAATGGTGCTGGGAAAACTTACTGCCCACAGGTAAAGGAAAAAAAAACTAGCAAGCACTTTCTGAACAAGACTTAGTTCTAATTGTATCAAAGACCTCAATTTGAAACATGAAATGGTAAAATTTGTAGAACAAAATATAGGCAGGACTGTGTGCCATAGATGTAAAGAAAGTTTTTCTGAACAGGACCATATTTTCCCAGGAATTAAAGCCAATAATTAACAAAAACAATCAGTTGAGTGAAGAAAAAACCCACAAGAGAATCTTTGCCTACTCCATGTCTAATAGAGGATTAATAGACAGAATATACAAAGAACCAAGAAAACTAAGTTTCAATTAAAATAAGCAGCCCAATTAAAAGTGGGCTTGGAAGCCTGGCAGTGGTTGCGCACGCCTGTAATCCCAGCACTTAGGAGACAGAGGCAGGTGGATTTCTGAGTTCCAGGACAGCCAGGGCTATACAGAGAATCCCTGTCTTAAAAAAAAGTGGGCTTGGGATCAAAACAGAAAGCTTTCAATAGAAGAAATAAAAATGACTAACAAATATTTCAAAAAGTTCCCGCCATCTTTAGAAATTATGCTAACACATATCAAAATAATTTTGAGATTTTATCTCACCCCAGTCAGAATGACTAAGATCAACAATACATCCAACAACAACTGTTGGAAAGTTTTTTGGGGAAAGGATACACTCATTCACTGTTGATGGAAATTCAAACCAGTATAGACATCCTGGAAAGCAATATGGAAGATCCTTTTTTTTTTTTAAATTTTCTATATTCTTTGTTTACATTCCAAAGGCTTTCCCCTCTCCCAGTTCCCCCCTCACCATATGTCCCATAAGTTCTCTTCCTTCCACCCATTCCCCAATCACCCCCCCCACACACACACCCATTTCTCTGTTCTGGTACTCTCCTACAATACTGGATCCAATCTTTTCGGGACCAGGGTCCTCTCCCTCCTGCTTCTTGGGAATCTTTTGATTTGCTAATTGTGCCTTGAGTATTCAGAGCTTCTGGGCCCATTAATATCCACTTATCAGTGATTGCATTTCATGTGTATTCTTTAGTGATTGGGTTAGCACATTTAGGATGATATTTTCTATTTCCAACCATTTGCCTCGAAATTGCATAAATTCATTATTTTTAATTGCTGAGTGGTATCCCATTGTATAAATATACCACATTTTCTGTATCCATTCCTCCTTTGAGGGACATCTGGGCTCTTTCTAACTTCTGGCTATTATAAATAAGGCTGCTATGAACATAGTGGAGCATGTGTCTTTATTGCATACAAGAGAATCCTCTGGGTATTTGCCCAGGAGTGGTATGACAGGGTCCTCTGGAAGTGTCATGCCCAATTTTCTGAGGAACCACCAGACTGATTTCCAGAGTGTTTGTACCATGTTGGAATCCCACCAACAGTGGAGGAGTGTTCCTCTTTCTCCACATCCTTGCCTGCACCTTTTGTCTCCTGAGTTTTTAATCTTAGACATTCTGACTGGTGTAAGGTGGAACCTCAGGGTTGTTTTGATTTGCATTTCCCTGATGACTAATGATGTTGAATATGTCTTAAGGTGTTTCTCAGCCATCTGAATTTCTTCTGGTGAAAATTCTTTGTTTAGCTCTGTACCCCATTTTTAATACGGTTATTTGGTTCTTTGGGGTCTAACTTCTTGAGTTCTTTGTATATATTGGATATTAGCCCTCTGTCGGCTGTGAGGTTGGTGAAGATCTTTCCCAATTTGTTGGTTGCTGTTTTGTACTTCTGACAGTGTCCTTTGCCTTACAGAAACTTTGTAATTTTATGAGGTTACCATTTGTCAATTCTTGATCTTAGAGCATAAGCTATTGGTGTTCTGTTCAGAAACATTCCCCCTGTGGCCATGTTCTCCAGGGTCTTCCCCAGTTTCTTTTCTTTCTTTTTTTTAAATTTTTATTTTCTATATTCTATGTTTACATTCCAAAGGCTTTCCCCTTTCCCAGTTTCCCCCTCCCTATGTCCCATAATTCCTCTCCCCCCCAACTATTCCCCAATCATTCCCCCTCCCCCCATGGTTTCTCTACAAAACTGGATCCAATCTTTACAGGCCCAGGGTCCTTTCTTTCTTCTTGGGAATCATTTGACTTGCTAATTGTGCCTTGAGTATTTAGGGCTTCTGGGCTCATTAATATCCACTTATCAGTGATTGCATTTCATGTGTATTCTTTTGTGACTGGGTTAGCTCACTCAGGATGATATTTTCCAGGTCTAACCATTTACCTACAAATTGCATGAATTCATTATTTTTAATTGCTGAGTAGTATTCCATTGTATAAATATACCACATTTTCTGTATCCATTCCCCCTTTGAGGGATATTTGGGCTCCTTCCAATTTCTGGCTATTATAAACAAGGCTGCTATAAACATAGTGGAGCATGTGTCTTTATTGTATGCAGGGGAATCCTCTGGGTATATGCCCAGGAGTGGTATGCCAGGGTCCTCTGGACATGCCCAATTTTCTGAGGAACTGCCACACTGATTTCCAGAGCGGGTTTTACCATTTTGCAATCCCACCAACAGTGGAGGAGTGTTCCTCTTTCTCCACATCCATGCCAGCACTTGTTGTCTCTTGAGTTTTTAATCTTAGCCATTCTGACTGGTGTGAGGTGGAATCTCAGGGTTGTTTTGATTTGCATTTCTCTGATGACTAATGATGTTGAACATCTCTTAAGGTGTTTCTCGGCCATCCAAATTTCTTCTGGTGAAAATTCTTTGTTTAGCTCTGTACACCATTTTTGATAGGGTTATTTGGTTCTTTGGGGTCTAACTTGAGTTCTTTGTATATATTGGATATTAGCCCTCTGTCGGTTGTGGGGTTGGTGAAGATCTTTTCCCACTTTGTTGGTTGTCGTTTTGTCCTTCTGACAGTGTCCTTTGCCTTGCAGAAACTTTGTAATTTTATGAGGTCCCATTTGTCAATTTTTGATCTTAGTGCATAAGCTATTGGTGTTCTGTTCAGGAACATTCCCCCTGTGCCTATGACCTCCAGGGACTTCCCAAGTTTCTTTTCTAATAGTTTCAGTGTGTCTGGTTTTATGTGGAGGTCCTTGATCCACTTGGAGTTGATCTTAGTGCAAAGAGATAAGAGTGGGTCAATTCGCATTCTTCTGCATGTTGACCTCCAGTTGAACCAGCACCATTTGTTGAAGAGGCTATCTTTATTCCACTGGATGGTTGTGGCTTCTTTATTAAGGATCAAGTGACCATAAGTCTGTGGGTTAATTTCTGGGTCTTCAATCCTATTCCATTGATCCACTTGCCTGTTGCTGTACCAATACCATGCAGTTTTTAACACAATTGCTCTGTAGTACTGTTTAAGGTCAGGGATATTGATTCCCCCAGAAGTCCTTTTATTGTTGAGAATCGTTTTAGCTATCCTGGGTTTTTTGTTGCTCCAGATGAATTTGAGAATTGCTCATTCTAGATCTATAAAGAATTGATTTGGGATTTTGATGGCGATCACATTGAATCTGTATATTGCTTTTGGCAAGATGGCCATTTTTACTATATTGATCCTGCCAATCCAGGAGCAAGAAATATTTTTCCATCTTCTGAGGTCTTCTTCGATTTCTTTCTTCAAGGACTTGAAGTTCCTGTCATACAGATCTTTCACTTGTTTGGTTAGAGTTACGCCAAGGCACTTCATGTTGTTTGTGGCTATTGTGAAGGGTGTTATTTCTCTAACTTCTTTCTCAGCCTGCTTGTCCTTTGAGTACAAGAAGGCTACTGATTTGCTTGAGTTAATTTTATAACCAGCCACTTTGCTGAAGTTGTTTATCAGCTGTAGAAGTTCTCTGGTGGAGTTTTTTGGGTTGCTTAAGTATACTATCATATCTTCTGCAAAGAATGATAGTTTGACTTCTTCCTTTCCAGTTTGTATCCCTTTGACTTCCTTATGTTGTCAAATTGCTCTCGCTAGATCTTCAAATACTATATTGAAAAGATATGCAGAGAGCGGGCAGCCTTGTCTAGTCCCTGATTTTAGTGGGATTGCTTCATGTTTCTCTCCATTTAGTTTGATGTTGGCTACTGGTTTGCTGTAGATTGCTTTTACTATGTTTAGGTATGGGCTTTGAATTCCTGCTCTTTCTAAGACTTTTAGCATGAAAGGATGCTGAATTTTGTCGAGTGTATTTGCTGTTGTTGTATAAAAGACTCCTGAATTTTTATAAGGTGATTTTGTATCCTACCAATTCACTGAAACTGTTGATTGTTTCTATATTTCTGGTGGAATTTTTATTGTCTCATGTGCATAATATATCATCTGTAAATAGGGATAATTTAAGTTGTTTTCTTATTTGTATCCCTTTCTTTTTTCTTCTTATTCTTCTGATCGATGCTTCTAGTGCCACAGTGAAAAGAAATGAATGGAGTGGACAACTCCATCTCCTTCTTGCCTTAGTTTTCCTCTGTTTTCGTAGTCAGGATTGACACAGGGCTTCATATATTCTTAGTAATCAGGTATACTGAGCTTTACCCTCAGCCCCCCAAGCTAAGATGAATATGTAAGTGTTGGACCTTGTAAACATGCAAGTACAGTTGTCATTTCTCATAGGAGGCCAGCATGAACATTTAATGGATATCATTTACAAATGTTACTATCCATTTTTCTCCCTTGAACAATGATCCCAAATCTAAATGAAGTTATTAATGTATTGGTGAGAAGGAACTTGCTATCTATATTGACTACGTAAATCAAAGTGGATTATAGCAACATAACTATTGATAATAGTTCCTCATTGGTCTTATATATTTCTTGTGATTTCTGATTTGGCTCTATGTCTTCGTTTTGTCCCTTTTGATTTATGAATTCAATGTGTCTCTCTACACAGTTTTGTATGATTTTTTTGGTGATTATGTTATGTGAGCTTTTCTTTCCTACTGTATAACATGGAGGTCTGATTCTTGAAATAATATCCCAATTATGGAGGAATAATTTTATATTATATATTATTATATATATACTTAATTCTATGTTATATATGTATATATATTTATATATATTTATAATAAAGTATATCCCACAGAATGAGATATAATCTAACATCCTTTCTATGTGCTATATGTTCAGAAAGAAGCATATTGGGATTTGGTAATGGATTTCTAAAATCCTATTATTTATTTAATATAGTTTAGAAAAAAGATTCTTTTTTTTTTTTCATTTTAAAAATCCAAATCTGGCATGTGTCTTAGTTAGGGTTTTATTGCTGTGAACAGACACCATGACCAAGGCAATTCTAATAAGGACAAGATTTAATTGGGTCTGGCTTACAGGTTCAGAGGTTCAGTTCATTATCATCAAGGCGGGAACATGGCAGCATTCAGGCAGGCATGGTACAGGCAGAGCTGAGAGTTCTACATCTTCTTCTGAAGGCTGCTATCAGAATACTGGCTTCCCGGCACCTAGGATGTGGTGTTAATGCCCACACCCACAGTGACACACCTACTCCAACATGGCCACACCTACTCCATACAAACCATCACATTTTGCAAATCTTCTGTGACCTGACCCTAACTCTTCAGCCTCTCCTCTTGCTCTGCATAACAGACACATCTGTATGTAACTCCCGTCCTGTACCACCACCAACAAGGTCACTTTCCCATTTCCTCATCTTTGTTAGACAAAAGATTCTTATCAAACAGTCATTTACAAAGAATCAAAGAGCTTAGTAAGAAATAACTGTATAAGATATAAGCATTTTAACTTTAATTTTTATCTTATGGGTATGGACATTTTGCCTACCTGTATGTGTATCACATATAAATAGTGAATGTGGAGGCCAAAAATGTGTCCTATTTCTTGAGACTGGAGTTATAGATACTTATGAACTACAATATAGCTTACAGAATTTGCACCTGGTCTCTCTGTAAGAACAGCCAGTGGTGCCATTTCTCCAACCCCAGCCTTGTAATACTTTATGGACATTTCTTACATAGAAAGAAAGTGAAAACTGGAAATATGTTCTTTGTTTATTTGTATTTTGAACTCTTACTGAACTTACTATTCACTACAGATGATGGAAGCCTTACAGAGCAAGCATCACATGCATCTCAGAGGCCACAGTCGTCTTTTAGAAGTTAGAAAGAATTGCATTGTTTTTAAACAGAGAGCTTGAGCAGTGTCAACAGTTCTTTCAGATCTCTGTCTTCCTTGGACTTGCTTAAGAAGTTGAGTGTGTGGTACAAAGAAAGGCATATCCTAAACTCCTGAGCTCAAAAGCCAGCAGTGCAAAGAAATAATTTTTTGTGTGTGAGGGTTTCAAATGGTTCTCATTGAACAATTATTATAAAGAAAGGAAAATCTCTATTTTGTGTGGATATTCTTTTATGACATTTGAAAGCAGCCTGATAACTGGCATTACTTTATTCTCTCCTTTTAAAGGACCTCTACCAGGAAATGGAACTTAAAGGTGGTAACTTAAAAAGCCCTGGTATATTCTTGGAGGAACTTGTGAAAGATAAATACGAGGGAACTGGCTTTTAGGCTAGATTCTCCTGCAGTCTTGGTGCAAAATTTAGAAAGTTCTCTTTATTTCTTTGAAAATGGTTGATGTAATTTGAAAAAAAAATATTGCACAGAACTTTCATTATTAGTGTTACAGAAATGGTACACATTTATTTTGTGTTTTAATCAGGCTAGAAGGATTCCCCATATGCTATTCCAGGGAATAGGATTTAGTTCTAGATAAACCTTTATGTGCAGACCCAAAATAATTTTATAATGGTATTTGATTAAACTAATACTACCTTAACAAACTAGAGAGAAGTATGATAACTTAAACCATCTCTGGTAAATGTTCTAGATGCAAAACATCATAGGCAATTGTGGAAAAGAGACTATATTAAATATGTTATTGTTGTATAAAACTGCCTTGTTTTCTATTTTTTGCTCCATGCATTATTAAAGATGATCCAGGGAACATTTTGCTATTATTCAAAATGTTATGTCATCAGTGAATAAAAGAGTCAGGATATTTGGACCTGACTGTTCTTAGAACCTGAAAATATAACCCTCATAAATAAATGGTCCATGACACAGCTTAATTGAGATTCTATTTTTGAGATTTATTTATTTTATTTCATTTTGCTTGACTATACATATTGTGTATCACATGTATGCAAGTCAGAGGAAGAGAAATGAGTGCATTGGATCCCCTGAAATGGGAATTACAGATGCTATGAGTGGCTATGTAAGTGCTGGGAACTAAACTCAGAACCTCTAAAAGGATAGCAGGTGCCCTTAACCACTGGGCAATCTTTCCATCCCTGGCCTACCTTAAAAACATCAGCCGGGTAGTGGTGGCGCACACCTTTAATCCCAGCACTTGGGAGGCAGAGGCAGGTGGATTTCTGAGTTTGAGGCCAGCCTGGTCTACAGAGTGTGTTCCAGGACATCCAGGGCTTCACAGAGAAACGCTGTCTTGAAAAAAACAAAACAAAACAAAAAAATCAACAAAATACTGCCAAATATTTAGATGTCATAAACATGTACCAACTTAACCATCATATTTAGGTTAAACATGACATTCCAGAAATTATGTTCCTCATTCAACATTATGTTATAAAATAGTTTTTGTGTTTTGGGATTGCTTAACTTTACACTAAAATACAGGTTTTGAGCACATATTTCAGTAGTTTAGGCTAACCTGTATGATACTGACTAGGTCAGATATCTTAAATAATTTTGGTTTAAGAAATTTTATCCTAACTATAATATTTGAAATATAATGCCAGTGTACATCATGGATAATCTATACTATATGTGTAGCTATGGGAATAGATTCTGAGTGAACTAGCAGGCCGGATATAGAAGAGATGTTTCCTCAAGGGTCTATTAACATTCATGTAAAAGCACACAAAATAATGCATGCTTGAATACAGAAGGAATGTTTCTATAATCAGAACTTAATGTATTATTTCTCAAAAAAACAAAAGCAAAAGCAAGACCAACCAACCAACCAACCTACCAACCAACCAACCAACCAACCAACCAACCAACCAACCAACGAATAAACAACCCACTATGCTTTTGGAGTTAAGTCCTGCTGCTGTTTAACTCCCTCCTTGCTTAGCTTTAGTTTTCTTTTCTATAAACTAAGGAAGTCAGAATCAGTGTGTTATGTGTCTTTTCTTTGTGTAATAATCTTCCTTCTCTAAGTTTGAAGTATACGGATTTCTATTTATCCAGAAGCTGCAGTACCAGTTGTGAAAGCTGTTTCTACCTCAAGGTTTTGAGTGATGAAAGCAAGGATCATAATTCTTTTCCTCCACATTCTCAACACACGTGGAGGCTCATCCTAAAGAAGAAGTATTCCCAGGAGAACGTGGTGCATTATAAAGATGCATTTGGCCTCTGTCTTTGTCTGTCTTTCAAGGTGAGGATATTAAAAATTTAACATTGTTCATCATTAAAGCCTACTTAAGTCTGTGTTGGCCCTTGATTTAACTATATGTAGTTGAGTATGAAACTTCTGTGCTTTAGATTATATATACTTTGTTTGAAGTACCTTTGAGGTCTTGGTATAGAAGGCATGAGATTTACAGATTCCTTTAAAGCAGGGTCCCTTAAACATCTTCCAATTCACAACCTGTTTTGCACAAGAAATTTTTACATAGTCTAAGTTAATTAGTCAAAGTATGAACACAACTAATAACACACTGATAATAAATCACAAAGTGATTTATTTTGAAAACAATCATTTGTTATATATATATATATATATATACATATATATATATAATTTTATCATTTAATAAAGATATAAGCAAGTTCACATACTTGTAAGACAGAGGTGTTTGTTTTTGCATAAAAAGTTAAATCTTGTCTGAGTATTTGAATCTTAAGGAGTGTGGAACATTTTCAGCATTTTTTAGAGTTGATTGATATTTTGATTTTTATAATTCTCAATGCTGAGAATGTTGTTTCGCATGGTCCATTTTAGGGATTACTGAAAATCCCATTCCATTCCCAAGGAAGAAATTAATTTTAATTTTTATGAAGCTCCTCATGAACTCAAACTACATACTGGTATGTGTGTGTTTGTGTGTGTGTGTGTGTGTGTGTGTGTGTGTGTGTGTGCATGTTTGTTCTCTGGTGTGTATAGGGTACACATATAAATGTAGTAGGCATTGAAGTATCTTCCTTAAGTATTTTTTGAGATGAGTTCTCTCACTGAATCTGGAGCTCACCATTTCAACCAGACTGGCTGGTCAGCAAATGCCAGGAGTCCTCCTGTCCCCACGTCTTCAGTGTTAGAATTACTTCCACAGGCCACCATGTCTTGAATTTTACATGGATGCTGAGGAGGAGTCACTTTACTGATTGAAGGACATCCCTAGCCCCGGAAATACTAATTTTAAAAATCAATCATTTTAACACATAAAAGCTAAAGCTTCACTAAATTGACTCTTACATGCTCAGGAATAATGGTAGGAAACAATCCAAGACTTCACATCTTCTATAAGAGCAGAGAAGTTTTTAGTACAGTGAAAATATTGCAGCTCATAACACACAATAGTTTCAAATCTGAGCCAAAGCTTTGGGAAGTGTGTGTTGTGGATCAGGGATGATGCCACACAGAGAACTAAGTGCACCAGCTGTGTGCTCAGAAGCAAGCCTACAAGAGAGCTGTACAAAGAGGCACAGCACCGGTGAGCTCTGCACAAACACACTTCAAATTTATTATATGTCCGAATATCTGGCTGACGGGCATTCAAAATTCCTTTATTGCTGCTGCTTTGTTTTGCAAACCCTACCACATTCAGTTATGTGGTCCTACTGGGCATTGCAATCACAGTGTAATTCATGAACAGCCAGTCTTAGACAGACAGGAGCTCACTAGGAACCTAGGTCTTTCTGGCTGAGCCTTTGGCTACTATTGATGGACTCTGGTTGATGAGGAGTCCTTATCTCCCTGTGTGTACCATTGGTGAGCCCACCAACCTTTAAAGGGTAATTCCAAACTTATGTTCCTCCAATGTCCCTGAAGAAGCTCAGTGGGTCCCAACACAACACAACACAATACAAAACAAAAAAGATTTGCATGTAAGAGACTGGTAGGAAGTGGAAGAGGTCGGTGGGAGGGAGAGAAAGAAGAAAAGATTGGGTCATGAGACTAATAAGACATTTTATACATGTATGGACTTATCAAGGATCAATTTTAATATAATAATAATAATAATAATAATAATAATAATAATAACTGGGCTTAGCTTTGCAAGACTTTTTGAAGGGGATATTCAAAAGAGAGCACACACCAAATGCACAAGCCCTTTGGCAGTCAAAAAATTGGCTGAATCCTCCAATCTGTGTCTACAGGATTTCTGGCATCCTAAAGACTTGAGGGGGTTTGTAATACATCTGGTAGCCTCAGAAAAATAGTTTAGATGGTTGGTTTGTTTAGAAATTAATGCATGTGTATCTTTTTACTATGCAGTAGGCACTATCATAGCTATAAAAGATATAAAAATAGTAAAACAGAACAGGTTTTCTGTCTTTATAGGCTTATGTTTTATTATGGAAGAGCTTATATTTGTATAGCAATTATGTCTGTGTATATATACATATATATGAAATTATAATCTATCTATCTATCTATCTATCTATCTATCTATCTATCTATCTATCTATCTATCTATCTATAACATCACAATATATACCAGCATTTCTTGTTTGCTTTTAATTTTGAGTGTGTTTTTAATGCTTTTATTTCACTTTAGATAATTTCTGAAATGGCAGCTGTCATTATTTTACCAACCACTCACACAGCCTACTTATATCTACACTTTCAAAATATACTCTGGTGGTCCTGAAACTCACTTTGTGGACTAGGATGGCCTCAACCTCACAGAAATCCACCTGCTTCTGCCTCTGGAGTGCTAGGATGAAAGGTGTGTGCAACTATGCCTGTCTGTACGCTTTCAAAATAGGACCTCTTGATTTTAATGAGTGTGAGCATAAGGAGAAATTATACCCAATAGTACAATAGATTTTAAGTAGCTTTTGAAGGTAGAGATACAATATATTACATTTAAAGGTGGAAATACTGATATAGCATAAGACAGCAAAGGAGCAAATTATAAATAATAAATTTCAGTAGTTCAGTTTTGTAGATGATATCTGTATTAGTCCACATTTCTGTGGTTGTACAAAACACTGTGAACAGAAGAAACTCAAGATAGAAGATTTTATTTTGGGTTATGATTCTGTAAGGATAAGAGTTCAGTATAGATGGGACAACATGCCATGGTGTAAGGGGTGAGAAGTCACCTGATCTACACACAGTAATGCGTCATTTCAACCGCCATAGTATCAGAAAATCAGGAGCTATGAATTTTCAGTTTCTGCTTATAATAATCTTCACTTCATCATGTGTTGCACTATACTCAACATGAGCCCATCTGCTTCCCTACCTCCTGATTTCCCTCTGCAATAGTATATGAATGTGATATCACAAAAGGCAACACTAGAGTGTAAGTGGCAGAGTTCATAAAGTGTTTTTTGCATGAAAAGGAAAACAAGAAGTCTATCTGGGCAGTACCCTGATTTTGAGGTGTTGGGGCAATGTCCATGTAGTATTTAGAGTCAGATTCCCGAGTGCCACCTTTTTCTCTCCAGTACATAGGACCTGTTAAGTGTGGCCATTCCTCATAATCAGGAAAAGCCATGTACCAACTATTGTTTTCTAAAAACAAGCATCTCTTCATGTGAAAAGAGCTCATGTGACATTTCCAAATATCCTTTACATTCAAGTTGTACAGACATCATATTTGCTTTCTCTCTTTAACACACTCAGTATCAATTTGGAAGCATAAGTTCACTGATAGAGGAGATACTGTCCTTTTGAATCCCAAATTATGTAAATGGAAATTATGATTAGATCCTGAAAATCACCCACATTGTTTCCCTTGAAAACAATGGAAACTGCTCCATTAACTATGCGCTAGCCTAGAGGTAGGGACCAGATTCTGGTATCCACTCTAGCCAGTAAAAATCTCATCTCTATACTAGACAAAGTATTTCTACTTATAATATCAACACTCCTAGGGAAATGGAGGCAGGAAAATTGCCATGAGTTTGAGGTGAGCCTGGGCTTCAGTGTAGGTCCCTGTTATAAGTAAACAAAGCAAGTTCCTCTGTTTAGAAGTGTTTAGATTTTAGAAGTGTACCCAAGACTTTTAGCATGAAAGGATGCTGAATTTTGTCAAATGCTTTTTCAGCATCTGATGAGATGACCATGTGGTTTTTTTCTTTTTGTTTGTTTATGTAGTGGATTACATTGATGGATTGCCGTATATTGAACCATCCCTGCATCCCTGGGATGAAGCCTACTTGATCATGGTGAATGATTGTTTTGATGTGCTCTTGGATTCGATTGGCAAGATTTTATTTAGTATTTTTGCATCGATATTCATAAGGAAAATTGGCCTGTAGTTCTCTTTGTTTGTTGGATCTTTGTGTGGTTTAGGTATCAGCGTAATTGTGGCTTCAAAGAACTAGTTGAGCAGTGTCCCTTCTGTTTCTATTTTGTGAAATAGTTTGAAGAGTATTGGTGTTACGTCTTCTTTGAATGTCTGGTAGAATTCTGCACTAAAACTATCTGGTCCCGTACTTTTTTTGGTTGGGAGGCTTTCTATAACGCCTTCTATTGTTCAATACCCCCAATTTCAACTCTTCCCTGATGGTGCATGGATCTGATCTATAATACAAGACTTGTGAGTAGTTTGTCTAGTCACCCTCTGGTTTTAGAGATTTTGTTACAATGTCATGGAAAGATTGGATGCCGTTGACCTGTGGAAAGGGGGTCACCTTAATTTTGGGAAGTCTTGGCATTTCTCATGGACTTCAGTCTTATATCTCTATGCTTTATTTTTTTGCTATCCTTTAAAAAACAATATTATAAGGCCAATACTCTTGGTTTATAACATCTGCATTATTTTTCTATGCAAATGGTACTCTAATTTCTGCGATAACACCCCATGAATTAGTTCTGCTTGCTGTGACAGAGCCATCTTCTAATTTGCAGCACTGTGGAGCAACTGCTTCTATCCATCAAAACGTTTCATATCTCATATTTCTGCTTTCTCCCCTTTCATTACCACTCAGTTGGCAGCTTCCTTTTCCTTACAAGGGGACTACCAGTGAACATATACAGGATGACTTACGTGATAACAGTGATTCCGTAGGAGTAACAAAAAGATAGGTCTAAAAGTTTTTTGAAGTAGAGAATTGTTTTAAGTAGTCATTTTATGGACAGCAGCAGTAAAAAAAAAAAATCATCACTTATTGAAGCAAATCCTTTAGGAGTATCAATAGAGTGTCAATAGTTGGCATTGCAATTTTTAATTCACATGGGGCCGTTAGTGGCTCTGAAAGAGTTGTAATGTAGGAAGTCTGTGTGTTGATGTGTGTCTGTGCTATATCATATTTCCTTAGTTTTTTAAGTGAGTTGATATTAAATTTGCTAAAATTGATAAAAATTGACTAAAGATTTGCCAGGGAAAACATTTCTATTTCCCGAAAATAAAACAGGAGATGCTTCCTGTTGCACAAGATAACGGTGCATTAATAGAATACATGTTAATGAAATTTCTTTGAAGTTTTTTTTTTTTATCTTTTCTCCTAAAATCACGTGGTTTGTCAAATTCTGAAACCTGGCAATGCGGGTGAAGTACCCTCTCCTTCCCTCTGACTTCCTCAGCCTCACGAGCTTTTCGTGCACTGGGTGTCAGCATCCTTTGTTCTTTAGACCTGTCTGCTCCGAGCTGCTTCCTTCTGCATGTAGTCTCTGCCGCTTCCCCGCCTCTTATGACTTGAGCCCGACTGTGCATCCCATGAGACCCAGAGCTAGCTTAACACAGTTTCTTTATCTGTCAAGGAAAGTTTCAGTCACTGAACTTTTGAGAGTTGCAATGGCATCCGGAGGACTACTCCTGGGATTCCACAGTGCCCACCAGTACACCTCAGACTCTGGGTTAGTGATTGTTAAGCTTACCCAGGAATCAGAATCTAAGACTGTGTGTTTGTGATTGCATGTAACTCAGAATTAATCATGGGGTCTCCCATGTGCTAGACCAGTAAGTACATTTGTAGCCCAGAATGCATTTTGGAAAGATGTCCTCTCTATTGTTTTCATGAATAATCTGAATTTTGCTAATCATCATCATCATCATCATCATCATTATTATCACCACCACCATCAACATCCCAATTTTTTTTTTTGAGATTCTACAGTGAAGGTCTCACTGTAGAATCTTGGCAGGCCTGGATTCACTATGAATATCAAACTAGCCTTGAACTCACAGAGATCTGCTTGCCTCTGCCACTCTAGTGCTGGCAGAAAAGGGATGGGCCACCATCCCAGATCTTGGTACACATCGCTGTAGATGATCTTGGTACACATGTGCTTATTTCTAAGGCAGGGATCATTTCTTGTATGTAATTCATATTTTAAAATAGAACGGACTGGGGCTCCTTCAGAGCTGGGGCCTTAGATTTTTGTGCATACGGAAGTTAGATTAAGATTTTAGGCGTGTAGTAGGACACCTCTGACATCCCAGTGAGGCAGACAAGAGTCTGAGTAGCTAAGCTATGCTTCAGATTATTACCCACAACCTACTTTGACAAGTAGAGAGCTAAGAAAATAGAGATGGAAATATCAGAGCTAGATAACGAAACTGCACCACACAGTTCCAGTTTCGCTTTTCTCTGCTGAGAACACCCTGTCTTAGCACTGTTGAGAAAGAGTGAGCAGGCAACGATCGCTGGCTGTGAAGGCAAGATAGGAATCTATTTCCCCTAAGCCCCATGCTCTTCTTCCTTTCCAATATCACTTCTTTGGGTACCTTTAGCTTTCGATGTGTGATGGCGGGCCATCTTTGTAACCTTACGAAAACGCAGCGCTAAGTGCTACGGTGTATGAGACACATCGATTTGTGTTGCTGGTGTCTGGTGATATTAAGGAGGTTGTGACAGATATAAGCTGTGTTAAAGAAGGAAGCACACGGAGACAGAAACAGCAGTTGTCATTCCCTCTATGAAGTCCTCAAAGCCCTTTCCTTCTTCCATCTGTGGAACACACTGCCTGTTACGTTGGAATCTCTTCCTAGCGTTCCACACACTCCGGAGGGAATCAACTTCAAGACGGAGGTGTCCTCCGTGTTACCATTCAGTCTACTGCTTTTTGACCTGTGTATGACTCAGTTTCCTCAAAGATAAAACAGAGCTAATATTAGTGCATGTCTCAGAGACTCATTGCAAGCAAACAACTCCCCCAAGGAATATGTCATGCGCTTTGCAAATGTTGAAATGTTGATTTTGACTTTCTCGCACTTCAGGACTCTGGTATTGCTGCTGTTTCCCCATAAGGTGACACCTTTGAAGCCAAGATCCGAAAAGCCTGTGTTATTCAAAGGGGATGGGGGTTTTGTATATAGTCCAACTAATTTAAGTCTTATTTATTTATTTATTTATTTATTTATTTATTTATTTAATATTTTCTTTATTTACATTTCAAATGTTATTTCCTTTCCTGGTTTCCCCTCCAAAAACACCCTATCCCATTCCCCAATGCCCCTGCTCACTAACCCATCTGGTACGCCCGCTTCCCTGTCCTGGCTTTCCCCTGTATTGGGGCATTGAGCCTTCTCAGGACCAAGGGCCTTTCCTCCCTTTGATGTCCAATAAGGCCATC
This sequence comes from Apodemus agrarius, assembly GCA_964023405.1. Lineage (NCBI taxonomy): Eukaryota > Metazoa > Chordata > Mammalia > Rodentia > Muridae > Apodemus > Apodemus agrarius. The sequence goes on from OZ030014.1 coordinate 25,561,463, forward strand.
CTCTGCTATATTTGCAGCTGGAGCCATGGGTCCCTCCATGTGCACTCTTTTGGTTTGTAGTTTAGTTAGAAACAGAGTTGCTATTACAAATGAATTCTCTTGCAGAGAAACTCCAGTGGGTAACGGTGAAGACCAGAGCTGGGCTTCTCATTTTCTTCTACCATTGTGCAGAGTGTGGCACCTCCCACCACCGGGTAGCACACATTGGAAGGTTAATAGTCCCTGTGAGCTTTACACACACAATGGTAACCTCTGTTGATACTAGAGACTACATTTTCATTTTTCTTTTATATTAATTTTTAGTCAGTGCATTAAAATAATGGTGTGATACACTTTCATATACATAAACCATTGTTTTTTGCTCCATTCTCACTGCCTACCATACCACACACCAAAACCAAACCAAACCAAACCAAATTTTGTACTCTAACTTAGGTGAAATAAATTATCAGTTATTGTTTAAATTTCATATGGAAGAAATCAAAAGGGGTTTGTGTTTACCAAATGAAGCAGGTCTTTGCAGTGCAACATCTCCTGATCGTTCGATTTTAACTGCCAAGTTTTAGGGACTGCTCAGCTGCATTGGAAGTCTTTAAATAGGTGATAGTTTCTTATAAACACAACATGAAAATTACTGCTGCTTTATCACAGATTCCAGTGCTCGAAGACACCATCGTCTTTCTCTGTTATACCTACCTAAATGTAACGTCTCAGGAAGGCATCAGAATGATCCGTTTATTTGTAAAATATCCAACCAGACTCTTTCAATTAGTTTCCTGTAAAAACATCAGGAAGAGCTTATTATGACTTTAATAGGAAGGTAAACCAATCACTTGATAAAATCATCTCTTATACTATCATCTAATAACTGACATACTAGAACATGGTATTCTAATTTTAATTTATAAGAAAGATCTAGAAATAATATAAGCAAAATATGCACATTTAATTTGGCAGTTGATGTTGTAGCTTGAGAAATGGGCTTCTAGAAAAAAATTAAGCAAGGTAGACTGCTATGTGAGAATAATTATATAGTGTAATTTGCATGCAAATACATTTAAACTGAAGAAATAATTTTAAATTATTCATACCATAAGGTTGACTTTGTGCTGCCATTACTCCCTACATAAAATATATGCTATAAATCATGCTTTTAATGCAGAGGAGAATAGCTGAGATGAAAATATAGTTTTCTCCCAGATGTGCAAAACGCAATTGAATATTCCATGTCGAGAGAGGTAATTCTCAATTACAGCATATTGGAATTACCTGATAATCCATTATATGTAAGCAGTTTAAGCAAAATGTGCCTCTTTACAACAAATTAACTGTTCAACGCATGTATTCCTAGCCTTAGTGTAAGGTAATAACTATTTATTTATAAACTATAAACTATATAGCACAGTTATGCCTACAGCACTCAGAAATCACCAGACTATATATTCATTAAAGAGTGGTAATTACTTTCCAGATATTTTGCCTACAATCTTTTATTGACCTCATAATGCAGTTGCTATGCTTAATAGACTGATGCAGCTGTTTGGGTAATTCCTCCCACAGCATATGAATTTGCAGCGTGAGTTCAGTGATAATTCAGACAGGCACACTCGCTGAGGACTGAGCAGAAGGAGCCTGGCATAGGGAAATGCCCGTTGCTGGCCCCAAGGATGTGGAAGAGGATGAGAAAAATGGTGTAATGTTTTTATGGTCATTTATGTGAGCTTCTTCCTGCCGTGTGGTCTCCACCAGAAAGTGTCTTTTTCGAGGAGAGTGACTAAAACTTTACAAATTCTGATAGGATATTTGTTGACTTTGCGTTCTCTTCCTTAAAGGAGCTATAGCACTCTTGTGTAAATCATTTCGGGCAAGAAATTATTAGAACAGCCAAAGTGATGACAATGAACGATCATTTCTCCTTCCTTCGGGGCTGTGCTTTTAAATTTGTGCTCTCTGTATCATGTCAGAGTTGATTTCATGCCGGTGTATCTTTTATTTATTTTTATTTCTGAGAAAAGCTACTGGCATGAGATAAATGTCTGAATATAAACTTTGTTGAATGTATGAAAAATGGAAATAAAATTTATTCAAACTAAACTGTAGGAATTTGGGGACAGTGATTACTTTCTATTAATATTGTAAGCTTCAGAGGTATTAAAATTATGACTCTAATATAATTCTATAGTATCTATATGGGTTGTGTGTTCATATAGAAGCATTTTTATGATTATAACATTGCCCTGACTTTCTGAGCCTTTCAGATTGAGGGGTGAAAATGGATGAAAAACTACTTAAAATCTCTTTTGGAGTAATGTAACCCATATTTACTTTGCTATATTGGTTTGAATCAAAGCCAACTAATTCTTTTTAGAAATGTGCTCTACCGTTACTTTGTTTATGTTTATAAGTGTACTATAACACATTCCAATAACAAGTACACTGTTCTGATATCACACACTTTTACTATAAATTACCATTAGGAAGTCTATAAATCACACTTAGAAAGCAACCTCACTACTATCTTAAAATTTTGACAAACAGAAGAGGAATGGCTCAAATATATTAAACAAGATGATGCACTTATTACATCCAAAACTTTGACCTACAACTGCTCTAAAATCAGAGTGAGACTTTGGTCTAGAAAGCTCTAATCAGTGCTCTATGCTCAGTATTAGTATCATATGGTAGTATCATTTTTTATTAACAGAATACAAATATCCTGCATAGTGCTACCCCTTTTATTGCTTGAGGCTTTGGAATCAAAATGTCACAGCAAATTTTACTTTCGCTAATAGATTGAAAATTGCACATTGCATTAGTAAGAGTGAACAGGAGTGTGGTATTATGCCAAGATGGCCAAAGCTGGCGCACACAACAACACTGGAATTGACATCTTGGTTATCCTTTGTCTCCAAACAATAAATAACAAAAGGGTGAGAACTGCAGGTGTGTGTGTGTTTTTCCCCCTTTTAAAAGTAAAGTTCACCTTTCTGCAACTTCTCCATATGTGTTGTCAAAATATCACATTATACAATTTGCTGGAATTGAACTTATTGCTAAATACCCATTAGGCTCCCAAGAGATGCCTCCCATTAATTGTTTAGTGCGAGCTCCCTTAGGCTATCACCAGGGAAGCACATTAAATGAATAAGACGAGAAGTTGACAGAGATCCCCGTAGAACAAGAAGCATCTACCAAACTCAAGACATCTCCAGGAAGCATCGGATAAAGCAATGTTAAGAATGTTCATTTGGGGCCAAGGTAGTTTTTCTTTTCTTTTCTTTCTTTCTTTCTTTCTTTCTTTCTTTCTTTCTTTCTTTCTGTTTATTTATTTTATTTCTAGGGTACAAGCACGCATATTTTATGGGAGGAAAAATAAACAATGCTAAGCAAACCATTAGAAAAGGAACGCTTGTAAATCATAAGCGGGATTAGTTTATATGGCTTGGTTCTGAGGACCCAATGTAGTTTTCACACAGAGGAAGGCTTGTAGGAGTTAGAGATGAAGGAGATTTTGGACTTGATAATGTAATAGTGACAAAGGGTGAAAGAGGTAAGTTTTTGAAGTAAATGGGAAGAATGTGACTGGTGGACTAGGCTAATGGCCAAACGGGCTGGTGGAGAGAAAAAGTCAAGCCGTGAAATGAGTGACAGTGGGTTCCGGCAAAATATGTTTTCGTGTCTGTCTGCCACATGCTATTGAAAACCTTTTCCTTTCTGAGTAGAGCACAGACTGTTATCACTCCTCTGTTTAATTACAATCACTGCTGAAGCCATTGTACATCTATTATGCACTATTATGTTTGTTTATTTCACATCATTGTGTTTAGAATGTTTCTAAAAAGGAAATGTAAGAAAGCAAACAAAATATGTGCTCAAATGTCTTTAAAAGAATCCTTTTGCCTGTATTACTCTAAAATTCCCACTAGAGGGGGCACTAGTAAAACAAGAAAAGGGACCTTTTTTCAAACTTGTGTTCTTTTCTCTAGGAGGTGAATACATCTCGCCTTCTCTCCTTTCAAGCCATAACGGAACACCAGAGAAAGCAAAAATGAGGGGACCGCTGAGTATTTAACATGCTTACATATAGTTCTGTTTATTTTTTCTTAATGTGCTGCAGCTAAAAACCCCAGAAATATAGATATATATAAAGAAATATAGATATATAGATATATAGAAGAAATATAGATAAATATAGATAGAATTCCATGTGCATTTGTATTATGATGGGAGAAAGCTGAACTCAGAGAGAAAGATGTCTTACTCTCAAGATTTTATTTTCAGTGAGTCCAGATTGTTCCGTAGGCACATGAATGATGAGAATTATTCTTAGGGGTAAAATTGAATTTACCCAAGTCACAGGTGTGGCCTCTGCTTTCGGGTTGCTATTTCAATCATGGGAGGAAAAGACTAATAAAAAAGTATAGCACCTCTTGTTAATAAATCTCTGGGAAGTGCCAAAATTTGCCAAGCATGCTAAATTTTAATGTGAGAATTGTTTTGATGCTTTGTTTTATTACTGTTACTTTTGTATCAAGTCATCCTCATTAAAGCAGCTTTCTGGAGGCAGAGAGAGCTAGCAGTAATAATGTATCATAACAGAGGTACCACCTGGCAGGAGGGTTCAACATCCTGAGAAGTAAGGGCATACGCCTACAGGGGCCTTGATGCAGTTGCTAGGAGCTCAGTGTAGTCACTCCCTTCTAATTTGTAACACTGATGGAAAGTTTAATTGTCAAAACTTGTAAAATGCCATGCTGCATCAGACGAACTAAAACCACCTGTCCTAAATCCTCACCATAATGATTGGCAGAAGGTGTATTCAATAAATGTTAACAAAAATATGTTTTTGAATAATTCTCCTCCATTGGAACTCGTCACTCCAGCACTCAGTGTACCTTCCAGTTTGATTGCACGCTGTCTTACCTCCTTAGTGTTTCTTTCAGTCTTTTGTTAGTTTGTCTCATGCAGCTTTTCTGCAGAACAATGGTTATTCTTTACCTGAAGACTCTTCTTTGCTCTGACATCTAGAAATGTTATGTTTTAATATTTCCTAGGTTTGAGATAGTCAGACATGTGCTTTAGAAAATTAAAATTTGATTTCCCTTATCACTTAATTATTAATTAAATGACAAATTATTTCTTTGTCACTTGAAAATGGCTCTGAGAAAAATGGCCATCCTGTGCTACTTATCAGAGTCATTAGAACATACAATTTGGAATATGTTCCTAGGAATTACTTAGCACAGATGCTTAAACGGAGAGAACCCGGGCCTCAGAAGTAAAGGGATGTCCTGAGTCACAGCGTGTGGAGGGAGCTGAGCTACTTTTGGAAGCTCATTTCTCTGTCTTCTTCTGCTCTGGTTTTAAAAACTTGCATTGTAAGTTAATCATTTTATTTTTAAATTTCAAAAGGAAAACAAATAGATTTGGGGAGAAGAAAGATAGAAGGTGGCCATATGGCTCGGGCTTTAACCAGTAGTGGCACAGCCCTTTAGAGTTTACAAACTGCATCTCTACAAAGTCTGATAATGATGGAGCTTTGGTGGTTGGTACAGTGTGCATGTTCTCTTACACACTAAGAACTTTTCTCCTTATCCCTTTTAACAACTTCTTTCTCTCTGTTTTCCTAGTTCTGGTGCTGGGATGGGCTAGTGCCCTTTACACAAGTCATTAAGCTGGTATGGCTACACCAGAGCTATTGGAAATCATCTTTGAGAGTACCTTGCTCAGGAGTATTGAATTACAGTCCTTTCCCCCCAACCTCCATTTTGCTGTTTTGTGACCTCAGGTTTGTAATGGACATGAAGAGGAGTTGTGATGGCATTTGGTGCCTGGGGCAGTGTTACCAACATGCAGGCACCTCATGACACCACTATCCCTTTGATCCGAAAGAAACTAGGCAGAAAGGAGGGGTGAGGACATTACTTTGATCTCTGATTCCCTGTGGTCAGCCACTTTTCTCCATCTCTATTTCAGAAACTAGCTACTGACTCTCTTGGGATGAGTCAGTTTGGGGGAAATAAAACTTCTGTCCCATAAGAACCCTAATATTTATTGTGGTCAGAAACCTCAATTTATAGGTTCTGATAATTAAAATCTGCAAGTTCAGGGCCGCACGTTCCCTTGTTTGTCTATTTGAAAAATGTCTTATGCAAAAATATTCTTCCATTGTTCAAACACTTACTAGACATGAAAGCAAATTTGATTTTCTTTTGCCAACACCCACTGTTTTCTCTCAACCATAAATTATGCCCTAAAATATCGAAGATGCTTTTTTTGTCAATAGTCAACCAATGATTCACTTCTAATTGTTTTTGATTGATTTTTCCCCCAAATTATTCTGAAACTGTGTTTTTGAACTATTTTGTAATAGCCAGGTAAAATTCTCAACTGTTGGTAATACAATACACTCAAAAGGATGCTGTTTGCTATCATAGGGAGGTTGTGTGTGATCTGCTTAGGAGTAATGGAAACAGTCTGCTCATGTGATAAATTCTCTACAAGGGGCTGAGGGTGGTGGCTCAGTCTGTAGACTGTGTGCTCTTCATACCCAAAGCCCTGACTTCAATCTCCATCACTGCTTAAACTGTTCCTAATGCTACAGTCCCATAAGTCCAACACTTTATTAAGACTGGATTACTTTAAAAATATTACTTGTTCTGTGTTTTAAGCTTATCAATGATCCTATACAAAGGGATGGAGACCAGCACAGTTACAATTTTGGCGGCATTTCAAAATACACATCCTTTCCAAACAGTCTCTGATTTCTTTAAGTTGAACTTTTTTTTTTATTAGTTCTCAGTTTTTTAGCTGACTTCAGAGCAAGGGGTCAGGGAGAGACCCAAGTGCTACATGATGTATCTGGAGTGTTTTGCTATCCAATGAAGTAACCAGAACTCATTGTCACAGGACCATAAGTAATGGGCTGGAAGAGTGAATTCCAATGGGGAAAAGAAGTAATAGATTGAAAACAATACCCCAAGACAGGAAGAATATTGTATTGAGGCTAGCCAGGGGGCATTGGGAAGTCAGTAGGCACCAGAGGTTGAAGAAAATATGTGTGTCAAAAGGGAACAGGGAGCCAGGAGAAAATAGAAGTGGAGTTCAGACATTAACTACAAAACAGAAATAAACCTGGGCTCTTATTTACTTTTTAATTTATGATGTAGCCTTAGCATGGATGAGGTATAAAACTTTCTGCTAGCCCACGGTTCCACCATGTGTACTTGAGGTAGAGGTGAACTTGCAGTTTGCCCCAAAGTAAAACATTCAAAAAGTAGGTGATGCTACACATTCCCAAGCCAAATCCACTGTCTGTTTGCCCCTGTGCCTCAGCTAGAGCATCTTTCTGTCCCCTGGAAGCTCCTCCCCCCTCCTCCGTTAGGGAACACCATCATGAGGAAAGAACTGAATGGTGCCTGTGCGCGGATGGGGATTCATTTCCACCCACACCATCAGCAACAGGTTTGGGCATGACATCTGCAATGGGAGAGCTGACGGGTTAGGAGCCAGCTGTGGCCCACACTTAAAAAAATATCCACTTAGGGGTATGGAATTATTTATCACTGCTGGTGGAAGTTTTGCCAAAGGCAAAAGGAAAAAAAAGGAAGGAAGGAAGGAAGGAAGGAAGGAAGAAAACATCCAATGAATAATGTCATCGGTTCACAGCCCATCATGTGAGCTGATTAACTCAGTGACCAAGAATAAACAGTACTCCCGTTGTTACCATAATGACTCTGGCAAGTATAAAAATCATAAAAATCGCAGCGGCCAACAGGAGAGGAATGACTAAATTTTACAAGAGAATTCTCTGCAATATTCCCATGTCCTAAGCACCTTCCCTTCTTCCTCACGCCTTACATTCCATCCTTGGTGTCTTCCCTTTCTTCTTCCCATGGTTGTGTTGAGGCTGATGGTAAGGTGGAAATGATACCACAGATGCCTGCAGGAGTTTTAATAAACTTTACAACTGAGAGTACTCTGTTGGTCACCGAGAGGCAGGCTTATGTATGTCCCCAAGGGGTGCACTCCGTATGAGCTTCCTCCCCCATGCAGCTAGTCATTCATCCTTTTTGCAAGAAGAGGGGAACAAGCCCAATAGAGTCTCAACTTTCTCAGCCTGTGCTTCTTTGTGAGTGGTGTCTGCATCCTGAGGTTGGTTCCCCAAGCTGGGTTTCGTGCACCTTATTGGATCGTTCTCCGCCTCTGTATATTTCACATTGTCTGTGTTCTGGGTATTTGGCCTGCTCTAAATGGTGTGGTTTTGTTTTTGTAAATATTGACCCCAGGGCCCACTTCATTTCTTGGATAAGGCAACCCTTTTCATTCTAATTCTTTGGGAACAGATTTCTGGGTCTTTCCTGGTTTTCCAAAAATAAAAAATAAAAAAAAAAAATCACGAATTTCATGAAGGTTCTCTGATCTTAATTTTGATCCCTAAAAGTTATAACCGCAGTGTTAATGCAGGATACATTCAGTTGCATTTCCCTCTTTTCTCCCCTTTATTTTTCTTCTTTCCTTCATGTATTTCATTTTCTCTTTCTTTACTCTTCTTCCTATAGTTCCTTCCCATTCCTTATTTTCTCTAATGTTCTTTTCTTTCTGTATACGAGTATATTGAAATGTCCTATATTTGGCATCTGGGAACTCCAAAACGATCAAGGCACATCCAGTACTGAGGATGAAGACATTGGTTACAGTCCTTAAGATTAACTAGTAGCAGCCTCAGTCTGCTATATGAAGAGGCCCGTGATGTACCGTCAGCATCGGGACGGTGACTAAATGTGCGAGGGACACAAGTTCAGGCCCAGACTGCACTACCGGAGACTCAGTCTCAAAAACGTTCCATTTACTACGTTTTTCCTAAGTAAACTATAAACCATATACACATACACCGTCTACAATTTAAAGTTCATCTAAAACACTAGTCTTGATGGTTAGGAAATTCTAGGTTAGAAACCCACCCATATCTGCACACACATAAAAGGATAAATAAAAAAGATTTGAAAAAATAATAGAACATTACTATCTCATAAAATACACTCCAGGTGAAATCAAATGATATGATATTTTAAAAACAACATTTAATCTATATTTTTGTTGTCTTTGTACTGAATTTTTATTGTGTTGGAAAACACCTAACTTATATGAATTTTTACCTGATAACTAGAATCCCAGTATAATTTGATGAGACTTTATAAAATATTTATGAGGAATGTAATATACAATTAAAGAAAGCAGAACAAATTACCAAATATTAAATCCTAAAAATATTTAGGGTTAGTATCTATGAGAAATAGCTTTTAAAAGTAGTCATCGATTAATAGATGCATGAATGTATTAATACTAAATCCTAAAATCTAGAAACTTCTGGGAGCCCTAAGGATTATAAAATTTATTCGGTATCAATAACGGAGCTTTGGTGCCAGGTGGTTTAATTCATCCTTGTTATAAATATTCCCATAATTCCCAGTAGAAGCAGAAGTATGTTCCAGGATGAGCCAACTGCAGGCCACAGGGGGTTGGCTATAGCATCATGTACATCACACCTAAAATTTTGTAATTCGGATACACAAAAATCCACTTGTCCCTAAGTCTGAGGTAAAGGACTGTTAGATTATATGTCTAAAGTAGATTAATGCTCTGACTCTGAATCTAAAGTGGAAAAAATACATTCATGAAAGGAAATTGTGCATTTGGTCATTAAGAAAACAAAACTACGGAAAGCTTATTTTTATGCTGGGCGGATGGCTCAGTGGGTAGAGCATTTGCTAGGAAAATTTGACGCTCTGAGCTCAATTACTCAGAACCTACATAAATCCAGGGAGAGTAGCACTCTGCACACTGTCTTTTGGCTTTGACATGCACACCATTACACACAGTACCCAATTGTTGTGTGAGAGAACTTTTCTGTCAAGATGGAAGACACAATCTGCTCACTCCAGATAGGGACTACCATGATAGACCAAAGTACAGATGCTCCCAAAGTCCAACTTGACTAGCCAATAAGTTTCATGGGAGGTTTTTTGTAGGTAGAAATCTGGGTGAGAGGTTACTTAAAAGAGCAGAAATGGCACAAAGACAACTGCATTATCAAGGCCTACCACAGTGTGGGTGACAGCTCACAAAAGCATGGACACTGGGAACACACTGCACAGCCTGCTAGAAGCCCAGCAGGTTGGAGAGTATCCTTTCCAAGTGACTCTGGCCTAATTCTCTTCCAAGCTGCTTGGCTGGTTTTTTCCTTATTTCAGCAGCTGGTCTGGTCTTAGTCCTCTTTGCAAGTTGGCTTCCTTCTGTCTGAGGGGTACTCTTCTCCACTTCTATTGCTTGCTCTGGCAATGAGGCGCCTAGAAAATCTGGTCAGAATCAGGGACCGCTGCAAGCTATGTTGAGTTGCTTCCTGTTTAAAGAGTTTCCTTGCAGGATGGAATGATTCAGTCGTGGAGGAGACTACTCAGGACATCCACATGTCAGTCGCATCACCGTCTACAACACAACCCCTGCACCCAAAGCTCAAAAAACACCACAGAAAAGGGGAGCAGAAAAATTGCAAGAGCTCCTCCTGCCCCTAGAGGTGTTGCAGGTGTGGCTGCTTTGTCACATGTCATGTAGGTGGCAAAGAGAGTAGGGAGGGGGAGGGAGAGTGAAGAGAGAGGAAGGAAAGGGAGGGGAGGAGAAGAGCAAAAGTCCAGGGGCTTTGGGCAGGTTGTTAGCCTGAGATGACCACCAGCTCAGTACTAAGCAAGACTGGGGGCACAGATGAGGACCGAGATGTCCCTTGCACAGTGCCATAATGCCTGTGCATGAGATAGCACTCCTGAAGCCACTCCGGAGATGATCCCAGATATTCCGAGAGCCCAGCCATCACTAAGAGGAACAAATAAGTGGTGATGAAATGGAAGAGAAAGAGAAGCAGAAGGATGTGGGTACAGTGAAGAAAGGCAGAACTGGAGACCCAATGGTGATGAGGAACAGCCTGATGTGATAGTCAGGGATGCCACCCAGGACCCTGGCGGGGTCCTGGCCGGTCCTCCCAGGGCCACATTTGCGTCCATGGTCCTGCAGCAGCAGAATTCTATTACCACAAAAGGCCAGGTGGACATCCCAGGTCTGGGATACCTCCTTGGGACATGCTGATATCTGAGGGCTGTGCAGAACTGGCCCCGTCACTCACTCAAGCAACACTGCAAAGCTGGCCCTGGTGGTATAGGCACAGGTGAGCCAGCCACAATGGTTGAACATGAGAGATCTGGCCCTGCCACTTGTCTGCCATGTGGTAGTGTAGGTAAGAGAAAGATGTCTTTCCCCATACTCCCCCTTGGCATCCAATGGTGGGTGTAAGAGCTGGCCCTGGAGTCATGAGAGCAGGCAAGCTGGCCCTGCTCCTCACCTGCTACAGTACTCATGAGAGCATTCCCTGCACCTTGCCTAGACAGCAGGGTAGAGCTGGCCCTGATTGCAGGGTTGCTGGTGATCCATCCCTGGGAGTGTGAGAGCAGGAGAGCCCATGTAGCTGACCAGCTCAGATACCTTTCAGGCCCATATCCAGGCCTTTCATTTGTCCTACCCCAATATTTACCTCATGGATGAATTACTGGACTCTATGACATGGGGGAAAAACATCTGAGAGCAGTCTCAGTGAGGTTCCAGGATTAATAGAGTAGCAGAAGCAAGGGACCTATGTTCACATCAATGCAGGTATGAGGGAAGGAAATACGTGGGATTGGCGTGCATGATGTGAAATTCACGAAGAACCAATAGAAAGAAAAAAAGAGATTGTAAGAGTCAGAGGAGACCAGGAAGTCTGTCATGAGAGTGTCTCTTCTAGAAGTGGCTGCATAAGTAGGACCTGATCTGAATATGACACTATCAATATACACAGAAACATGGCTCCCAGAAAATTCATGGCGTCCCATTCCTAGACAAATAACTTCAAGCCAACAAGGACTTCTTAGAGAGGGAGAATTAACTTCTCACAGGGATGAGCCTCAGGATGTTGTATTTATACACTTGTGCATTTCTCTGTATTTGGAACAGTAATACAGAAAGAAAGAGTTCATCAGTGTGAGCAGAAGTGAGGGAACATGGGAGCAGTTGGAGGGAGAAAAAGGGAAGGTGTATGGATGCAGTCATAGTACAACTAAATAATAAAATTAGTAAGGAAAGCAATGGCTTATTTCCCTGAGACAAACTGCCTCAAAGTGATAGCATATTGTTATATCTGGTAAGCATTTCTCTGCATTGATAATATGTACCTACAGTTCATATCTTAGCGAACCTTCTTTAATGAAACAAAAGGCAATTCAAAGCTTCCTGGGGGGATTTGTGCCTGACTTACTGGGGAAAATTTCACTACATATCTGTTTCATTTTGTCCAAAGGTAATGACTGTTATTGAAACTATTTTCTTTGTTTTTCTTTAAGGAGTTTCCACTCATGCCCTTTAAACCTCCCTGGATGATGCACGTTGCTCTGATCATCCTGGCTTATTTCTTCAACCACTGCGGAAAGCTACATGAACCTTCGCAGGATTAATCAGGGGTCTCTTCACAAGATCCGATGATGAAAACCTCTGACGGCTGCTCATCAGGGCAAGCCAGGGGAGTTTGATTTCTGTGTTCTCTGCTGAGCTTAATACTCCACTGCAAATGCATATCAATACTCAATCCATACCTCCCTTCATATAACTAAAGACTCCCAGAGAATGAGAATTCTCGTGATCTCGAAAGCCACTAGCCTCAACTTTTGTCCACTTCGGCTAAAGCACATACTTATACTTACATATGTCCTTTCATGTGGGAATGCAACTTTTTGAAGCAACGTTTTTCAATTAAAAGTGCACTTCTGCTCTTCATTAAAGATGTGTACACTTTACACAAGAATCTGTCCTACATATTTTAATACGTTATTGAATTAATATTCATCAGTGACTTTAAATACTATAAAGACTTTGAAATCTCTCCCAGCAAATATTAGCAAGAATATTTACTTTGCCCAAAGCTCTTGATTAGCGTGAAAAGCAAGAAACCCATAGTGAAGACAGAAACTTATATATATATATATATATATATATATATATATAAGAATATATATGTAAGTATAATGTTACATACATAATTATATATACAAATCCTATACATAAATAATTATGTGTACATTTGCACTGTATATTTATATATTCATCATGTTTAAGATATTGCTTTAATTGCAATGCACTTAAAATACTTTATGACTATTTAATTTTCAGTTAAATTCTATTAATGATACACATTAATATGGGTGAGGTTGTGATTTCGATACTATAGTATTCAGATCTAACTCAGCATCCTTTTCACCACACTCTGCTTTTCTCCTTCCCACTTTTCTAAGTCACCAGTCTACATGATGCCGTTTTGTAACTTCCACATTTGAAAGACAACATAGGTTCTTTTTGTCTGGCCTCTGTCTTTTATTCCATTCAATGTCACGTCTAATTCCATCTATATGTTTCTTATCTGAAAAGCCCATTCTTCTTTAGGGCCAAATAATATTCATGCCATTTCCTTTATCTTTATATATCATATCTCTCCTTTACCTCCAGTAATTTACTTATTTATTTATTCACTTTACATCCTAATCACTGCCCTCCTCCTCCCAGTCCTTACTTACACAGTGCCTCCCCCTTCTACCCCCTTCCCTTCTTCTCTGGAAAGCCCCTCCTGGGTACCACCTACCCAGGCACATTGAGCCTCTGTAGGGCTAGGTGCATCCGCTCCCACTGAGGCTAGTCAAGGCAGCCCCACTAGAGGAACAGGATCCACAGGCAGGCAATAGTTTTTGGGATAGCCCCCACTCCGTTTGTTGGGGGACCCACAGGGTGACCAAGCTGCATGCCTGTTAAGTATGTGTAGGGGCCCTAGGACCAGCCCACGTATGTTCCTTGGTTGGTGGGTCAGTCTCTGAGAGCCCTCGGGGGTCCAAGTTAGGTGACTCTGGTAGCCCTCCTGATGATCACATTTCTTGATCCACCTTTTTTTAATGATAATTTTTATTACACTTAAAATTTTTGTTTTATAAGTGCTTCTTGCATACATGCCTGTACAGTTCGAAATGTGTGTGAGCATTCCTGTGTGTGTGTGTGTGTGTGTGTGTGTGTGTGTGTGATGGCATGTGTGTGGAGGTTAGAACGAAGCTTGTAGAAACTGGTTCTCACTTTTCTCTGTGTGGGTCCTGGGGATCAAACCCAGCACTTTAGACTTGGAAGCTGATTCATTTTCCCACTGACTCACCAGTCCCCATTCTTTTTTTTTTTGTCTCACTTCGATTTTATTTCTCCAATGCCTTTTGAGGTATATGGTCAGGGCTAAACAATTATAGATACACAAATTACAGAAAGAAACCAACAAGCTAGAAGGCAGTGCTTTTCAGTAAGTTTCACATTGCAACTCTTCTCCCCACCAGTACTTGGGAGTATGCCCCGGTCTAGTTTACCCTGATCATGGCAGTTCAGCTACAGACAATCTGGCCTCCTAGTTCTCTCTCCTTGCCTTAAAGCACCAACCACTTCATATACCCAGATATCCCGTCTGTCTCTTCTCTTCCAGGTGAAGGGCTGCCTTTAGCCATAGGTAAGGACACCTGGGTTTGGTAGGTCTGACTGTCATGGTTTATTAACACCATCGGGGTGTAGGTTAAAAAAAAAAAAAGAAACAGAATTCTTTGTACTTCAATAGCTGGAGTTTATTTCAAAAGTTGGAAATATTTTTTTCAAGTTATTTATAGTGTTCGGATCTAAGGGAAAAGGACTTCAGAGAATCAATATGGTGTCTTCCCCGCCGCAGTCATCTTTCCTTCAGTAAAGGGATGTGCTGCTGGGTGCTCGTTACTTTGGAGATGCGGTGAAGTCTCATTCTATGAACTGTGGCTTCACCTTTCTTTTTCGGAGACAAGGGGGTAATGTTAAGTCTTTTCTACTAGCTGGGAAATAGTGCCATGTTGCAAAAGTGGGTGGGGGGGAGAGGGGGCATTGCTTGCATGCTGGGGTTTCGGATCTCTCTCTGGTTGAAGGAAGAGGAGGCTGCAGGACAGGGCTCCACATCCTTTTAGAAACTCAGTTGACTCTTTTGGTCAGTGCACCATCTTTGTATATTGGCTCCCTTAGAATGATAAACTTTGGAGCCCTTTTTGTCCCGTTTGATTACAAAAATGGCAAACTGGGCCCTAAGAGTCACTTTGGGAGCGACACGGAGGAGACTGCTTCCTATCTGTAGTTTATCTCAATTTAGAAGTATGACTCCAGAAGCCGGGCATGGTGGCACACGCCTGTAATCCCAGCACTTGGGAGGCAGAGGCAGGCAGATTTCTGAGTTCGAGGCCAGCCTGCTCTACAGAGTGAGTTCCAGGACAGCCAGTACTACACAGAGAAACCCTGTCTCGAAAAACCAAAAAAAAAAAAAAAAAAAAAAAAAAAAAAGTGTGACTCCACAATTGTGAAAGGTGGGCCCGTCTACGTGGGAGGTCTGGGTTCCTCAGGTACCAGGGTTGTTCTTTTCATAGTTAGGGTATGCTGTACAGAATGCGAATTTCTATCTCTTTGTAGCTTGTATCGCCTTTGCATGGATAGCTTTGCATGTAAATGCTCCTCCAACTTCAAACTGGCTCCAAGTTCAGATAAAAACAAGCAAGATGCAATCTGAAAAAAAATCTTTCAGTAATTTCTATATTACGTTTTGCAAAGGGAGCTTTAAAAATTCCTAGTGGGAGTTTGATTTTGAAAGTAAGTCACCAAGTAAGTCCAGGATAGAGGACGAAGCTTCCCTTAAGCCCTGAGAACAAATGGGGCTGCAAGAACAGGTTTTCCTTTCAGCAGGGTGAAATGTTGCTGATCCTTTTCAAGTACAAAGGACCAGAAGCAGGATGGAGTCTCAAAGCCAGGTGCTCAACTGTTGGCGAGGTGAGGTGTTTGTACAGTCCCTCACAGCATGCCAGAGAGATAATGGCATCCTAGCTCAGGAGGTTTTGGTACTTAAGAGTTTATGTTTTAGGCTCACTGAGATAGGGGATCTCAGTAGTCCCACAAAGCTAACGTTGGTAGCCCTTCTGCTCAGTTCAACCTGAAGTCAACAATAATCCACAGCTCAAGGAATATCAATTTATAAATTTCAACATTAAGAGATTTGTACCTGATGGCTAGGAAAAATGGCCCAGTTCTTAAGAGAAATTAATTGCTGCTTTTCCAGAGGTCTAGAATTTGGTTTCCAGCACCTATGTGGATGGCTCACAATTGCCTTTAAGACCTGCTTTAGGCGATCTGACACCTTCCTTTTACCTCCATGGTAAAAAATTCTTACAGCCATACAAGAACACATACAATTAAATGAAAATAAGGGGTTTCTTTTTTCTTTTCTTTTTTTCTTTTTCTTTTAGCAAAAGAATTGTATGCCCTCATGGCCACTTGATGCTTCCCAATCAGAAAATTGTTTCTTGAGCAATTAATGGATGTCACGGTAACACTTCAGACAGCTCAGAGTTACCAAAACAGAACTGAGATGTCTTAAAGTTTTGGGTGAAAATAGAGAATCAGATGCTGGTGAAACATTTTGGAGCATTTGCGTTTCCTGTACTTTCGATATTATTTATTTGCATGTTCTAAGGAACCAATCATTTTTTTTTCTATATTCTCTCTGCAGACATGTCCATGTTTGCCTTTCCAACATGAAAACTGAGTGAGAGAAAGCTAGCAAGTGACTTTTCTAGTATTACATGGCCACAGAAGGGGGCAGAGATAAGGTTCCTGAATGTTCCTGAGTGGATCTTCAGTGTTTTGTATGCCGTGTTTTTACTTCAACTGAATGCGGCCTTGAGAATAGACATGACCTCTGAACACACCAGTGCTAAAATTCGTCTTGTGTTTTCAGTGAACAGCTCTTGCTAATTTAACTGGGTCAGGCTATGAAGCTGGATATGTTTATGGCAGATAATGAGCTGTTAAACTGCACGCCATTCCACTTGAAAATCCACACACTCCTTGAAGGAGGCAAACATGAACTAGATCTTTAAAATCTCGAATCCTAACTATCTTTCCTAGATCGCTTGTAATGTGGTAAAGGTAGCAGACTCTCCTAGAATCACGCGCATTATTTACTTGTCTAGATTTAGCTCGAAATGTCAAGGGCTCCCTTCGGAAAGAAATCTCAAAATCCACGCACCCCGAAAGTTCTGGAACTCTTAGGAGAGAAGTCAAATGCCCCACACTTGCTCACCAGAACCTGCAATCTGTCTTGGCTGCTAAGAATCCTTAGGGATATCGTACCCTAGAAAATGTGTTCCAGTGCAATGCAGTCTCTCGAGCAATGTTGAGACCACGACTATGATTCAAACCCTGAAACTAGGACATTCGCTTGGCATTGCCTTCTGAAGAAAAAAAAAAAAAAGGTACTTGTGGGAGGGAGAAAATAACCCTGCAATTATCCATCACCAGACAACTTCCTGAATCCAGCTCACCTAAGCTATTTTTTTTTCTCCCTACTCTGAGAGCAAAATGAATGCTGCAAGCGACCAGAGTACTAATGGTCCTCCCCGCACCTCCCTCCCCATACTGCCTGTGTCTCCTTCCCAAAACCCAAAGCAAGGGACTGGAGAGACTTCAGGAGACTCTTCACGCTATCACATCACAGGGTGGAAGGTGACAGCTTCGCCAGGGACTAATGCAGTCCGACATAATTGAATGTGGCCTGGAGCAAAGCAGCTGCCTGCAGCCACTCCTGATTGTCGCTGTCATCAGGTAGAGCCTGCTGCAGGAGAACACGTTCCAGTGGAAGGCCGTCCCCGCACCCTGCTCCATGGTGATAGCTCATTCACCCTTACGATGTGACCACAGATTTGTAGCTAATAATTGTCGTGTCACCTTGCTGGCTGAGTGCAGGGGCTGGGTCTTTGAATCATCAACAATCTTTTCAGTTTCTCTCTCCGTCTCCGTCTCCGTCTCTCTCTCTCTCTCTCCCAACCTCTTTCATTCTTATTTCTCTGAAGTGAAGTTTTATCTGACTTATTTTTCTTTAGCAGAATTTGATATAATTTGATATAATACAAAAATCTTATGCTGTTCTTTTTTTTAAATATGTAACTTTATGTGTTCACCATTTCTCCACAAAGCAAACCATTCCAAGCATCCCAATTCTGTACACTGTGTACGTAAAATAGTATGAACTGAATTAAGATTTAATGGTAGAATTAAAAATGCCTGGCCATGTTGTTTCTCTTTTAGTGTTTATTTATAAAAAGGTCAGGACGGAGAAATGGATGACTCAGTGGCTGCATTTCCTTTTCACATGAGGCATCTATCTTAGGAGGATTGGGATAAATTCTACATAAACGATTCTAGCTGAAGAGTAAATGTTTCATGAGCAAACAAAACAATATGCACTACTCTAAGCATTAGTATGTTAAATATTGGCATGTTTTCATTTAAAAAACTGTGCTCATTTCTCCAACACAAGTGAATTGAAAGTGAAAAAAATCACTTAATTTGCATTTACTGAATTATTTTATTCTCATTCTCTGTTGATTTTTGATTAAATAAAAATTACTATTTAGCTATATAACTATACCTCACACATACACACACACATACACACATGCACACACACACATATACACACATATTGAGGTTATTGAAAAATTTTACATATTTGCCTATATTTCTCTATTGCTTTTATCAAGTTCCAAAGTCTGACTGTGATACAAGCATTGTCCTGTGGTTGATAAATGGAGAGTCTGAAACGGGATACGACTGATGTAAGCATGCACAGGTCAGACACAGTGCTAAAATGAGTCCTAGAGATTGGGACTAATTTAAATAGCAAACCTATGACCTTCTTGGAAAGTTCAGTAGTTTCTTCACTGTGATGTCCTTACCTAGCTGTCTAGTGTTTCTAACAAATTCTTATCGACACGTAACTCTATAGGACCAACTTATCATATCCTGATCCTAGAAAAATGTTTAATTCTTTCAAGCATTTGGGAAGTTATTTGATTAAAAAGAAAGAACAAAGGCCACAAAGCTGGGTTCGAGATGCGGTGACAAACGGGAATACCCAGTGGTGGAAGGATAGACCATGATCATTATACATTGTATAAACACTGTGTGTGTGTGTGTGGGGGGGGGTGTTAAATCCAGAGTGTAAATAAATAAAAGACCAAAAATTTCAGAGAATAAAAATATTAAAAATATTGCAAGTGAGCAGCTAAGTTCACATGTGTATCAGTAGTCTTAGCTTCAACCAGACCACCATTTTATGACTATTGAAATAATATTTTGTTCTTAACAAAACAATTATTGTAGTCAGGCAGTGGTGCAAGCCTTTAATCCTAGCACTTGGGAGGCAGAGGCAGGCAGATTTCTGAGTTCAAGGCCAGCCTGGTCTACAGAGTGAGTTCCAGGACAGCCAGGGCTATACAGAGAAACCCTGTCTTGAAAAATTCAAACAAACAAATAAACAGAAAACAATCAAACAAAAACACCAATTATTATTGTGTGTGTATGCCTGCACATGCCGTAGCACCAAATAGAGGTCAGAGGAAATCTTAGTGAAATTTGTTCTCTTCCTCCACCTTTATGTGGTTTCTGGAAATCAAACTCAGGTCTCTAGGCTTGCATAGAAAGTATCTTTACCTACTGAGATACTAAGGCAGACCAATATTAAATCATAAGTATTGTGGCAAAAATTTACTATTAAATCACACACACACAAATATACACACACCCCTGCATACACACACACACACACACACACACACACACACACACAAACACAAACACATACCCATATCCTATATACATTCTTAAGCCTAGAAGTTGCCGAAAAACCAAGCTAATCCATGCTGATTTTTGACAGCATTAAAGACCAGAAATTTGGGTCATTCCAATTCTCAAATATCCCTCGAAATGTCCATATAATTTTATGTATGCATATAAAGTTTCTTGAAAAAGCTACTCATCTCAGATGTGAAATTAGATTTAGGAGAAATTAAAAATGTACTAATTTTTCCATTTCTAATTTTTCATTAGAAATAAAAAGGAGGAAGTAAAGAAAATATTGATTGGTGTGCTGTGTGCATCTGTGGTGTTTTCACGTTTGATTTTCTTTAATGCTTTCAATAGCCTTTCATGTGCTCTACGCTACCTGATACTATTAAATCGGAAGGTAGGTGGTTCAACTCAGTTACAAATGCAGGACTTCCCATGACTACTAGCAGAGCATCCTCCTTGAGTACTGGCCTACTTAAGAAAGATGTGCTCCTTTGCATCACTATGGAATCTTTCTGCAGAAGAAAGCTGTTGCCTACAAGTACACGATATTTTGCATAGTTCCTATTTTTTTTAATTAATCTTATAATGTCCCTTTCTGTGGGATTTTAAGCCACAGACACGTCTATGCACTTAGATTTATGGGCATTGAAATTTCACTGCACAAATTGTTATTTGAAAGGGTTTTAAGTGGGGGAGACTATTTGCTTTCGAAGGAGATCTTGCTTTGACTTGCACAGGTAATTTATTTATGTAACTGAAAATGTCAGGAATGATGCTTACAACACAGATATCTCTGAGGCGTTAGAGATTGATTTCTGCAAGTAAGCATGAACTTATATAAAACTTATTTAAAATGGATATTTTCCCTCAGCATATCAAAGAATAAATAGTGAAATTTGATGATGTTATTTACAATATTAAAGGCTGACATGTGAAGGCTCATAAGCAGCCAGCCACCAAAGGGCCTATCCTGCTCACTGTGGAAACACATATAGAAATAATATTATGGCGTCCTACCTCAATACCTCTATTAACTCGCTCATTTATACGCAATAGGTTGTCAGCATGGGACTTCCATGTGCATGGCCTAAGTCTCATGAATTATTGTTCATACCGAATACAATAATTTTGCCAGAAAATGACAACCTGAAATCTATGAATACACATATTTATACATGTATGACAATAATGTATACATACACATAAATCTTCCAGTGAGAGGGTTGGAAATCAAATTTAAGAATTTTGGCTTCAATGAATCAATCCTTTGAATGTCAAACACATTGTTTGTTAGGATCTGGTCCTTTTAAAGCAGAGTTAAACAATTTACTAATAGTCCTATTTTAGTTTAAAAATGTTTTGTTATATATGCTAACAAATGATACAGCATGTTTTTCTTCTTCATGAGTGGGAACTTTGTATTTTACACTGTCAGATGCGTAGGCAATTTATATCTCTCCTGTACTTTGCTTTAAAGCTAACTGCATTTCACTCCTATGTTCATGACAAATGATTCACAAAAGCCACGATACAGAAACAATTAGTGTCCTTCAGTGGATGAATGGATAAAGAAAACGCTCGCATAGACACGCGCGCGCGCACACACACACACACACACACACACACAAATACATAGAAGAAGCATTATTCTGTCTTAAAAGGAAATCCTATAACTTACAACACTAATGCAACTTCTAAGTGACGCAAGACATAACAAATATCACACTATGTCACCTTACTTACCCCTGAAACCTAAAACAGCAAAGTAAATTTGAAGGGGACTAGGCTGGGTTGAGAGGATGAAGTTAAGAGATGTAGATCAAGAGCTGGAGAGACGGCTAGGCGAGAAGGCTAGGTTCACAATAAAAAATGTAAGAGAACCCGGCCAAAGGGTACAACGTATGGAGCACAACGGTAATAATTTCTACACACTATACAGTAGTGAGCCATGTAGTAAATGCATTTGCCAAGAAAGTGGATCTTAAGTCCTCACAGTCAACACTGTACTAATTACAATGCACACTGAACAGCAGCACATCAGGTCACCTTAAGCGTGTGTGTAGTTTGCATTCGTCAATCACACCCTGATAAAGCCGAGGAAAACTTTTGCATTCCCTTGTCAGCAATCAATCACTTTTGCTGTTAGCCAACATGACAGTCACCAACAGTCCTGGTGAACTCCACAGGGTGTGGTTCTGTTTCCCAGAAAAGTGAACAGGGGCCGTTTGGAGTGATTGCCAAGTGGCTGCCAATGAAATTGTTCTCAGAGGACACAGAGGGTCCGTGCCTGCGAGTGAGATACAAGTTTGCTCTGTTTCCTTGAACATGAAAAAAAAAAGTCTATTTTTAAGAGTCGGCCAACTATGACTAGTCAGCTGTCGGATGATATTTAGATTTGGAGAAGGCTATGAAGAGAGGGAAACCACTTGTTTCTCTTTCTGTGTCACCACTTGTCACTGGCATAAAGTTGGCTCTGGCTCCTGGGAGCCCTTGGTAAAGTACAATGCCCAGGGCTATGGGAGATGGAGTCCTCCATAGCTGATATGAAAGGTCCTTAATTAAGCACTTAGCATTTCAAGGCAGGCATCACTGCTCACCCACAGCCCGATCTGGCAGTCCGTCACCGCAGATAGGCCACCTAGAAGACTAACGTAAGTTGAGTAGAGTCTTTTGTACTTGAGGCAAGGCGCCCCGAGGCACAGGCTGATCCGGTGACCCTCCCATATACACTTTCTCTGCCGGAAGGAACAGGATATCGGATGTGACAACACTCCAGCCAGGAAAGGAATCCCCCCTCCCTGCTGTCCACCCCACACCCTCAGAAAGATCAGGGATTTGAGGAGAAACGGAGAATGTCGGTGGCACTTCTTGGCTCAGCTGATCAGTATGAAAATAACCGAACCCAAGGAATGAATGAATAATGATGAATGTATTATGAAGCAAAAAGGGAAATCCTCTTCATTGTTAAAAGTCAATTATTTTGCAATTACCCAGGGCTTCAGAAAAGTTAACTAGGAGGGAAGCATTTTCTCCCAGACCCGTGTATGTCAATCTCAGCATCGGAGAAAGAGAAACCAGAAGAAACATGAGTGTTTGGGGGAAGTTTATCTTTATATTAAGGAGCTGGAAGACTTGGCAGCATTAAAAACAGAAAGGGTTAATGGAATGAACTATAGATTAAATTGTAAAGCAATCAAAGAAAACCAAACAGTTTATAGCAGACAACCATCTTCTGGTGTTTGGGTCTGTGTCAAGCCATGGATGTGGAAAATTAAAGCCATACTGAGAAGGGAAATGAACCATGTCTAATACATCCCCAGCAATAAAATGTTTTCACTAGGACTGTAAAACTGTGGCTTACATTAGGAAAAAGAAAATCAAACTATATGTCAATTCCACATCATGGGACATGAAGTGTCCACAAAAATTTATATTACTATTTAGAAGTGTTTCAGTCTGGTGTTTTATTGTGATTGGATGCGCCCTCCTCAGTATCTTTTGACTGGTATGAAAATGATTTGAACTACTTTTTTAGCATTTATTTTACATCTATTACCTGTTCTATTACTTTTTATTATTTTATTGTGCTTGTGTAGAGGATTTTGCACAGTTTCCATTATAATGTAACATTAAGTCAATTTATTTGTGTATTACATGCTGTATAATTGCACCTTTTTCTAGAACAATTTGGATTTCATTATCTAAGAAAGCAGCACTGTTACATTTCCAAAAGCTCTTGTTAGAAATCAAGTGCATTTTCAAAGTAGGACAACAGAGGTCAAGTTTGCACCAGGAAGACTCTTCACTAATGCTGGGACTGTTTGAACATCAGGGGAAGGTCATAATGAAAAGAGATAAAGCCTTGTTTCTTTGAGCAAATATTTAATTATTCACTATTGTACTAGGTTAAGATCAATAAGGATCAATACTGCAAGAAAAGAAATCATGTAGAACAAAGGGGGCTGACACGGAACAGAGAAGAGTGAGGTATAGATCACGGAATGAACAAATTAATCCAGGAAAAATGTCAATTGTTACTGTGTTAGCTTTACCATTATAAAGGGTGTCACGATACCATTGAAATGCTTGGTTTATAAGGCCATAAATCAGAAAACTACCAGGCACACTGGATATTTTTTTATACAAAGATATTGCATGGGGTGATCTGTGCCCTATGCAGGGCTGGTGTAAATGATTTCTATCACATAGGTAAGAGGCGAAACCAAAATGAACCCACAGACATGAACTGATTAGCTTGTTAAAACCTTAAGAGGTGGTGGATTGGCAGTTTATAGGTATGATTAGATTTTAGATTTGCAATGAGTTAGAAAGTCAAGTTGACAAGTTCTTCTCTGTGTCCCATCTAGGGTGCATACTGGCTATTTACCCCGTATTATTTTGGGTTGTTGGGGGGAGTCCCTGAGTGTTTGATTCTGGGTTCTCATTAGATGCTTGGTGAACTCGGAGGAGGAGTAATTTTATTCTTCTTCAGAGCTCAGCAGCAAGCAGAGATAATGGGGATGTTGACTTCCCAGTGCTATTACTATTCCCCTTCAAAATACCACTCTGTTGGTTAACACGGTAAGTTGCTTATTTATTTATCCTTTGAAGGATGAAACATCAACTTCATTTTTTGCTTCTTGTAATAAAAGAGATGTATGCTATAGGACCTTTCAAATTTGAGAGGAATTTTGACTGTCATTTGTCAAGGTCAGTATGAAATTTTCTTTTGGTGAACTTGGTGACGTATGCACCAAATCTTTACCAAGGGAAGATGTCTGATTAGAATAATAAAAATTATAAAAGTTATAAAAATTGCTAAAATTTTCTCATCATTTAAGATTTTATCATTAAAATTCCAACCTAAATATTCTTTAAAATCGATTAAATCATGAATCTTATGAAGTTATATATTCTTCTCCAAGTCAAAAATACAAGGAGTGTGAAAGGGTGTCTTAGAAAAATTTTACCTATTTCAGACAAGTTGGTAATACATCTTCCTTGTATGTTGACCTATAATGCTAAGTTGCTACCTTCACTGTCATGTGTGTGTCATACTATTGTGTTATTAAAACAAAACAGGTCAAGTTGGAAAAATCAAGCCAATAACAATAGCTGTCACAAAATATTCATTGGCTGAAAAAAAAACCCCTCAAGGGAAGTCTAAGCATAATATTTTTTTGCTCTATTCTGTTCCTTCAATTACCCTGTTCTTTGCTATCCTCTTAGAGTTGCAACTTTTTTAATTTTTACAAGTTCATTTGCTTGTCAGATTTTAGATATATGCTAGTTTTATACAAAAGTCAATCTGTTTAGTGGACCCTATCTAGGCCTCTGTTCCCTGTGAATATATTGCTGTAGTTAATTACCTTATGCTCATAGTCACCCATGTATCCATCAGTTAGGTAGTTTGTGTATTTGCTAAAAGTTTTGTTTCTAAACCTTTCTTTGTAATGGCATAGCACCAGTGTTATGTTAAATCATACTGTTGGTGTAATCCTGCTCTCGTCTCCTTTAGCTATGCGGTTTTTGTGATCTCTATGATAATAATTCAGAGGAAGTACACATGTTAGAGTACAGAAATAAACAAGATTTATTGCAGAATTGTTTGAGCTACTCTCAGAAGTGAGAGTGGTAAGTGTCTAGAAAGACTATTGTTTCTGCCCATGTGTTTAAGGCAGACTTGATACAATCTGTGGCTCAGACGGCTTCCTGAGATAAATTTGTCCAAGTGATTAAGTGGTCTATTTGGATTAACTCTTAATGGGAGATTTAATTCTGTCTTTATTCTTTATCTTGTGGACTTCTGCATAGTCCATTATGCTGGGTTTCCATTTATGGAAGAGGGATAGAGAGAAAAAGCAAGGAAGAGGGAAAGAGGGAGAGATGGAGGGAAGGAGGGAAGGAGGGAGGGAGGGAAGAGAGATGGAGGCATCAAACCCCATTTCCTTCCTGTAATCAGAGTCCTGCAGGGTAGTTTCTGGCTTTATAAATAACCAATTAAGAGGAAGAGAACAATCTTCAATGATCTTTGATCTTAACAACATTTGACTAGCTACCTAGAAATACGAAACAATTATGGATTACTATGAATGCTGCTAAACAATTTTCTAATATTTGATAAGGTAATTGCAATAAAGCATAGAAATATCTTTTTTTTGGTGGTGGTTACAATATAATTGTTTTTCTGATTTTGCCCTTTCTTTTTTTCTTTTATTTATTGGATATATTCTATATTTACATTTCATTTCCCTTTTTCTGGTTCCCCACCCCCCAAAGGTTCCACATGCCCTTGTCCCTCCCCCTGCTCCCTCATCCACCCCTTCACACTACCCTGTTCTGGTATTCCCCTACACTGATGCTTTGATCCTTTCCAGCACCAGTGTCCACTCCTTTCTTCTAGTCAGACATCATTTGGTATGTGAATTGTGTTTTTGGTGTCCCAAGATTCTAGGCTAATATCCACTTATCAGTGAGTGCATACCATGGGTATTCTTTTGAGACTGGGTTACCTCACTTAGTATGATGTTCTCCAGCTCCATCCATTTCTCTAAGAATTTCATGAATTCATTGTTTCTAATGGCTGAATAGTATTCCAATGTGTATATATACCACATTTTTTGTATCCATTCCTCCATTGAGGGACATCTGGGTTCTTTCCAGCTTCTGGCTATTATATGTAAGGATGCTATGAACATAGTGGAGCATGTATCCTTATTGCATGCTGGGGAATCTTCTGGGTATACTCCCAGGAGTTGTATGGCTGGGTCCTCCAGAAGTATTACATCCAGTTTTCTGAGGAACTGCCGGACTGATTTCCAGAGTGGTTGTACCAGCTTGCAGTCCCACCAGCAGTGGAGGAGTGTTCCTCTTTCTCCACATCCTCGTCAACACCTGATGTCTTCTGAGTTTTTAATCTTAGCCATTCTTACTGATGTGAGGTGAAATCTCAGGGTTGTTTTGATTTGCAGCCAACATCAAAGTAAACGGAGAGAAACTTTAAGCAATCCCACTAAATTCAGGGACTAGACAAGGCTGCCCCCTCTCACCATATCTCTTCAATATAGTACTTGAGGTACTAGCTAGAGCAATTTGACAACACAAGGAAGTCAAAGGGATACAAATTGGAAAGGAAGAAGTCAAACTATCCCTATTCGCAGATGATATGATAGTATACTTAAGTGACCCAAAAACCTCCACCAGAGAACTCCTACAGCTGATAAACAACTTCAGCAAAGTGACTGGTTATAAAATCAACTCAAGCAAATCAGTAGCCTTCCTATATGCAAAGGATAAGCAGGCCGAGAAAGAAATTAGGGAAATGACACCCTTCACAATAGCCACAAACAATATAAAGTATCTTGGTGTGACTCTAACCAAACAAGTGAAAGATTTATATGACAAAAACTTCAGGTCTCTGAAGAAGGAAATTGAAGAAGACCTCAGAAAATGGAAAAATCTTCCATGCTCGTGGGTTGGCAGGATTAATATAGTTAAAATGTTGTCAATCTTGCCAAAAGCAATATGCAGATTCAACGCAATCCCCATCAAAATCCCAACTCAGTTCTTCATAGAGTTAGAAAGAGCAATTTTCAAATTCATCTGGAATAACAAAAAACCCAGGATAGCTAAAACTATCATCAACAGTAAAAGAACTTCTGGGGGAATCAATATCCTGGACCTCAAGCAATACTACAGAGCAGTAGTCTTAAAACCTGCCTGGTATTGGTACAGTGACAGGGAAGTGGATCAATGGAATAGGATTGAAGACCCAGAATTGAACCCAGACATCTATGGCCAATTGATCTTTGACAAAGGAGCTGAAAACATCCAGTGGAAAATCATAGCCTTTTCAACAAATGTTGCTGGCTCAACTGGAGGTCAACATGTAAAAGAATGAGAATTGATCCACTCTTATCTTCTTGCACTAAGCTCAACTCCAAGTGGATCAAGGACCTCCACATAAAACCAGACACACTAAAAATTATAGAAAAGAAACTTGGGAAGACCCTTGAGGAGATTGGCTCAGGGGGAAAATTCCTGAACAGAACACCAATTGCTTATGCTCTAAGAGCAAGAATAGACAAATGGGACCTCATAAAATTACAAAGTTTCTGTAAGGCAAAAGACACTGTCAAAAGTACAAATTGGCAACCAACAAATCGGGAAAAGATCTTCACCAACCCTACATCCGACAGAAAGCTAATATCTAATGTATACAATGAACTCAAGAAGTTAGACCCCAGAAAACCAAATAACCCTATCCAAAAATGGGGTACAGAGCTAAACAAAGACTTTTAACCTGACGAAATTTGGATGGCTAAGAAATAGCTTAAATACTCATTAAATGATGAATGGATAAAGGAACTCCTGTATATGTATTCTATATATTATCAATAGGAATATTATATAGATAGAATATGTGTTAGAATATTATTCAACCACAAAATGGTTGAAATACTGTCATTCATAACAGTAGGAATGGAAGCAAAAGTCTTTAGTAAAGTAAACCAGGAAATGAAGCACAATTAAGACATTATCCCATTAATGTGGACTTATAAAGTTGATTTCATAGAAAATGAAGGCAAAGGGTGAGTTGTCAGAGGCTGGGGAGAGGACAGAAAAGGAATGATGATATATGGTTGATGAATACACACTGTGTTACAGTTAGACCACAGGATGTTCGAGTGTTCCAACACACAGGAGGATTACATGATAATATACTGAATATATAAGTATTTGTAAATACTGCATATATATATACACTGCATATAACACACATGTTATACTTTATATTAGTAAAGCAACAGAGAGTATATTAATTTCAATGTTTAGTTGAGAATGAAAGATTTTATGACTCTTTGAAAGCTCAAAATTAACCATATAGGAGAGCTCAGCCACTAGAATGCTCGCTGTGTAAGGAAGAGGACTTGAGTTTGGATCCCCAGAACCATGTGAGAACCTGGGTTTGATGCTTTAAATGTGTAGCCTGGAGCTGGGAAGGATGGAGATAGGTGGACTCCTAAGCTAACTGGCTTATTGATACAGCCAATTGGTGACTTCCAGTTAAGTGAGGAATCTCCTTTTCTGAAGCACAAAGTGGAAATCATAGTCTCTATTCCCCAGATGTATATACACATACCTAGGCTTAACATGCACTCAGTGCATACAGATACACCACACACAGACACCCTCACACATCACACACCACACCACAGAGTACACACAGGCATATACAGACAAGGCCATTACACTATCCCACATACTCATCACATGTTATACACACACACACACACACACACACACACACACAGACATACACATACAGACACACACACAGAGACACACGAACACAGAGCAAAGAAATTGTTAAAGAAAATCAAATAAATTAAAGACTGCCTTTCTAATTTAAAAGAAAAATGAGAGTATATAGCTCTCTCAGCAAAGTAGGAAAAGAAAAGCACTTAGAGTAGAAATAAGGTGTTAAACATAAGACCAATTAATGAAAAAACTTTATGATATATAGGTTTATATACATATATAACATATATAAATAAATAACTGATATATGTTTCTGCATAGTTTTAAAAGGCAGTAATGTTTTGAGAGGTACAACTACTGTTCAGAGTGAAATTACTCAAAGTTTACAAACACAAACATAAAATATAAGCCAGAAAATAATCAATTATTAAGTTAATACTATAGAGTTCAATTTAAAAGTCAATTACTTAAGGAAAGGATAAACCACTTTACAAGAAATAATAGCACAAGCAGCCAACCATTGGCCTGAACACAGGGTCCCCAATGGAGGAAATAGAGTGTGGGGCTGGAGGGGCTGAAGGGGTTTGCAGCCCCATGGGAGGAATGACCAGATGCCCCAGGACTCCCAGGGACTAAGTCAACAACCAAGGGGTACACATGGTTCCAGCCAAAAGAGTGGCTGAGGAATGCCTTGTCGGGCATCAGGGAAAGGAGAGGTCCTTGGTCCTATGAAGGCTCAATAGATGCCCCAGTGTGGGGAAATTGAGGGGGGGGGACGTGGGGATGGGTCAGGTGGAGGGGTATATTCTTGGAGGCAGGGGGAGGGAGGATGGTTTGTAGGTTTTCTGGGAGGGCAGAAACCGGGAAAGGTTATAACATTTGAAATGTGAATGAATAATTTATTCAATAAAAAAGAAATAATAGCACATACAGCTATATTTTTAAAAATATACTCAGCTCCCATGTTCAAATAGAATGACAGAGAGACAGATGATGTTCTAACAGTTTAATAACTGGATGAATAGTGATCATAAAGGCAACTATGTTTTAGATACTGGCTAATTTTTGAACTCAAATAATGAGAAAAGATTTTAAGTAATTTCTTTTTTGACGGAGTTCCTTGCTGGTGTGAAGCTGACCAATTTGGCCAGGCTCCCTATTCAGGGAGCTTCAGGACTTCCCTGTTTCTGTCCTCTCACTACAGATTTACATCCATATCATTAAATCTGGCCTTTTCACGTAGGTCCTGGGGAATGGAACTCAAGTGCTCATGCTTGCAAGACAAGCACTTTATTAACTGAGTCATCACCACAGTGCTATTTTAAATACTTTAATAAATACAATTAACACTATGAATATGGTATTAAATGTTTCATCCTGCAGAGACCATAACTTTCTCAACTGTCTGGTTGGAGAGGAAAATCAGAAGCTTTTAAACTGAAGGTAGTAGAGAGATAGATATCTGCCTTTTTTCTAAAGACCTTTATGTAAAACTTTGGAGGGCATAAACATATAAATATTTCAAAGGTGCTAAATAAAAATGAACAGTAGGTAAAAGTTGATTAGCAAGAGAATGTGCTTCCAGAATCATGAGGTTTCAGTGGCTCTGGAAGGTGGAAGGAAGAGAGACAAAAACCACAACAGAATATACAGCAGAAGATATGGAGCAAGATGAGGAGGATGCAGAGACAGAGGTGGGTGAAGAAACGACAACACATTCTAAGGTGGAAAAAAGAGGAGTTATAAATTACACCTTCCCCGTGGATCCTGTGTGTAGAGAGGATGTGAAATTTTAAGTTATTTCTTTTGAAAAAGACTTTCTGTGAATGTCCCCCCCCCAACCCCAGGTCAATGCTGGCATTGCAGGTTACAGGAAGAAGTGGGTGTTTCAGTTGAGATTTTTTTTCTTTCATTCATTTTCTGCTGTTCAGGAATGTAAATCTGTACTATCTAACTAGTTATTATTGTAAAGTTCTGTCATATCTATAAAATGTTAATGTGAAAGCCACCCTCTGCTGTAATTAGTCCAAACAGCAACACAAAAGAACAGGTGGGACTGGTTTAGTGGCTCCCTGTGTACAAGTGTGTACCACCAAGCCTGGTGACCCAAGTTTGGGTCTTTGAATCAACACGGTAGAAGAAAAGGATCGACTCTAGCAAGCTGTCTTCTGAATTCCACACCAGGACTGTGTCAACACACACACACACACACACACAAGCACATACATACTCACTCACTCACTCACACACACACACATACACACCACACACAAACATACACACAAACACACACACACATATATACACACACATATACTATATGCACACACACACTCACACACATACACACAAACACACACACTCACACACACCACACACACACACTCACACACACATACACACACTATGTACTAGGTAACAATTAAAATGAAACAAAACATAAGGAAGCAGTAATTTATTAGGACCAAGAGACAGCTTAATATTCAGATAGGGGAAGATAACAAGAGTCTGTTGGGTATAGAACTTTACGGAGGGCTAAATTCAGAAAAGAGCTGAGGAATTGGAGTGCCATATAAGAAGTATGGATGAAAACAATCTTCCTGGGAACTCATGTCATATATATGACTCAAGGCATCTACCTCACTCAAAATGATATTACAGGCAGTATAATGGGCTTTCTTGTATGGGGAAATCCAGTGGTCTCAGAGAAAAGCATTATGTTCTTGGAGGTGTGCAATCCTGTTTTTAGATGCTATACCCTCTTAATCCATTAAAATATTATTGGTTCCATATACACAGAGAAAAAGATCGCACCAGAAGTATTTTTGAGCAGCCTTTTTTTGGTGAAGCTGCTCATATTGAGTGCTAAACAAAATATTTAAGCTACTAAAATACTAGTGCTTGCCTTTAATTTTTTAGCTTTCTTTATAGCGTATTATTTACATAAGCCCTGTTATAATTCTCCTTTGAGATTTTGTTTATTTTGCGACAGGGTCTTTAGTATCCCAGGCTGGCCATGAACTTGTTATGTAGTCCAGGCTGGCTTTGAACTTCAGTTTCTGACATTACTGCCAGGCAACACCATTCCTGGTTTGTGAGGTTCTGGGCATCAAATGCAGTACTTCCTATATACTATGCAAGCGCACCATCAACTGAGCTACATCTCCGCAAGTAGCTCAGATTGTTTGTCCTAATTATTAGTTCTCTTAGAAGGACAGGCCAACATTCTTCCTCTGCTCTGGTGGTTTCCCATGGAAGTCTATTGTAGCACGTGGACTCTTCTACAAGGCTGCAGTCCTTCGATCTTATTATTTCTAATCGTTTTCCCCACAAGTTGTCAGAACATCAAGACAGAAATTTCATTGCTGACCACTGAGTTTCTATTGCTAATATAGGGCTGGTTCTTTTGGTTAAGGCTCTTGTATTGGAAGATCCAGAGCTTGCATAATTGAGGTAGAGATTATTGCACAGATAACTACATGGTAAATCATGGCTATTAGAAAAAATGAACACATCTTTGAGAAGTCAGTATGACATGACATGAAAGTATAGTAGGCAGGATGCTGTGAGTCAAAGGTTTAAGCATCATTAGGGCAGAGGAGCAAGAGAGAGGAGGAAGACAAGGTTAATTACGATGTATGAAAATGCTTTAAGGAAGAGTATACATGGAGGGATCCATGATTCCAGAGACATATGAGGCAGAGAATTGCCTTATCTGGCATCAATGGGAGGGAGGCCCTCAGTCCTGTAGAGGCTTCATTCCCCAGCATAGTGAGATGCTAGAGCAGTGAGGTGGGAGAGGGTGAGTGGGTGGAGGAGCACTCTTATAGAGTCAAAGGGGAGGAGAGAGGAAGGATGAATTGGGGGGGTTGTGGACAGGTAACTAGGAAGGGAGATAGCATTTGAAATGTAAACAAACACAATGGATAATTTTTTTAAAAAAAAAGGGGAAAAAAAGAAAATGTTTTAAGGAAGCCGACTATTTGTAAACAAATTAAATAAACCACATTTAAAAAGAGTTGTCTGGCCTGGGTCGATAATGCCCCTTCCAGAAGACATAGGCTATTAAATGAAGATATCCTTGTTAGCTCTTGGGTATTTCCTTATGAAGTCTGGAGGCCCCAGAGTTGCTCAATACAACACATGTTATTGCTGCTGCTTTTGCTTGCCCACCATAACTAGATGGCAGGTCCTTATTGTTGAAGATGCATTACACTTTATTTGGAAGACATGGAGAAACCAAGTTTGAATGGATCTGAAAACTCTACTGGGTAAGTTTTAAAGTGCCAGAAGATGCTTTGTAGATCACCGAGGGAGAAAAGCCATCAGTTGTTTTATACAGCAGTGACTTATAAATGCTGCAATACCTATCTCTCAGGTAAAGTATGCCTACCGGTGTAACAGTAGCATGGAGGTTATGGGATTTATTCAACTATTTTCTCTTGTATTCAAGGTCTGCAGCACAGAAGGGAATTCATGCCTGGTACTGTAAATGTGGTCAAAACCCATGACACAGGAGGCCACGCCCTAGGCTCTAGGGCAGTGATTTTCAGCCATCCTAATGGAATCCTTTGCTAGAGCTTTCTCCTGTTTTGGTAACCCCCAACTATCAAATCAGTTTTGTTGCTATGTCATAAGTGTAATTTTTCTATTGTGATGAGTCATAATGTAAATATCTATGTTTTCTGATGGTCTTTTGGGGGTTGTAGTCTACAGGCTGGGAATCCCTTCTTTAGAGGAACCTACCAGTCCTGTTGTTTTACTAAACTGATATGTGGCCAATAAGCTTTTTGCATTTATACTTGCAGATTAAACACACATAAAGACACCATCAAAAAGTAGAATTATAAATTATAAATATACATTTTGTCACTAACTTCCAAGTGACACATGGATACCATCTGCTGACTCTTGCTTTCTTTGACTTATTTTCCTGATAAAATAGTGACTTTCCCTCCCATCCCCCACCCACACGCCTACCAACCCTCGACCTTCTGTCCTCCCCACCACTTACACAAAGCCATTTCACCATAAAACACAAGTTTGATTTTAGGAAACAGTTTTGGTGGTATCAGTTTGAAAGTAGTCAGCAGCCCCCAGCTCCACACAAAGATCTGTATATGATACAAGATTGCCACTATTTTCTGTTGTTTCTGGAACTTTAATTTATTGCATAGATATACACAAAGTGTCAACCAGTCAGACAAACCATCTAGAAGTAATGTTAAGGAGGCTGAATCCTTACTTATACAGTATCTGAGTACCAGGGTTGATACTCTTAGAGTTGTCTTCATCCTTTCAATTGATCCTATCAATGATTCTGTCTCTCTACAGTACATTCTTATTTAGTTTAGTTGGACTCTGTTCCAGTGTGCCAAAGTTCCAATCCACGTATGATCAGCTGCATCAGTCTGACTCTATGGCATCACATGTTCTTTACCTGTGGTTGCCAAGGCCTTCATTCAAATTCTCAGTGTTGGCTCTGTCAGTTGAGCACTGCCTGCCCTTGATGTGTCTTCTCATCCTTCATCCAGTCAGGTGTGCTTGAGCATAATAATGCCATGTTATATGATTCAGTCTTCCTAGACCTGGTCCATAGGCATAATACATACATACATACATACATACATACATACATACAGACAGAGACAAAGACAAATAGAATGTCTGTGTTCCATGATATGCTTATGAAGGAGATCAGAAGACAACTGAGTGGAGTTGATTTTCTCTTCCCAGTTTTACACCAATTCCAGGCTCCATTCCCATGAATTACTTGACCAATCAATATAAGGGTGGAAGTATTAGTCTTACAGTTTGAGGGGATGTAGTCCATTATGGCTAAACTAAACTGGTCCATTAACAACTAGAGTTTACAATTAGCTGTTGAATAAGCTCATTTGGAACCAGAAGTATTTTATGAAAGCAAGTACTACTACTATTCTACCTCTTCCAAATTGGGTTAGTTGTGAGTAGAAGTCCAAATCTACTGAGTATTTCTTACTGCAGGTGAGATAAGATGTTTTTTGCCTTTTTAAAAAATCCTGGTCCAGCACAGATAGTTTCTATGAATCGGGTATTAAGTCTTGAATGGATATATACAGATACCAGAGAATTTTTCTTAAGGTGGGTTTGTTCAAGCGCAAATATAATTATACTCTTTTATGAGATTTCCTTCTAGGGGACATTATAGCATAGGTCCACATTTAGCATTACTTTTTGGGAATGTAGATTCACTTATGCTTTAGAAAAACCACTGCACACACCATGCAGTTTCTAGGAGCTCATAATTTTATGATTATTATTTTCTTTTGGTAGACTTTCTTTTATTCCTTCCCCTCTCCCTACCTCTCTCTTTTTCTATAAATGTATCCTTTCAAGTCCATCCCAGACATAATCTACCAAGAGACACCCCCCCATACCCACTCCCAGGTTTCGTTAGCCCTGTGATGTGTTGTCATAAGTGAGATTATTAACTTAAATTTAAATCCTTACCTGACTTCTTATCTTTGTCTTTTGTGTTGTTAGCTTTCAGGCCCACTGAAGAAAGTTAGGGAGAGGGAAAAAAAAGACAAAATTAGGGAACCTGACAGGAGTAAACAGCATGTGCAGACACACGGTGCTCGGATGCGTGTGGAAGTGAGTGCCTGAGTTTCCCAGTGAGGCTGAGAGAAGCAGAGGATCCTGGCTTCCACCCATGTTTCCCTCCACTGAGAAAAATGGAAGCTGACATCTCAAGGCAATTCTTTGTCAGAAATATACATCTGCATGAAGAGAGGAGAGTTAAAAATTTAATCTGCAAAGCTATTTAGAGAGTGGATAGGCCTTGACAGGCCTCCCAAATGTATTCCAAGAACAAGAAGAATGGAGTTATGAAATAAAAAGCTGTTGCGGCAAGCAAAATGAAACTAAGCTTTCTTGACAGAATCAGTTTGCCAAATGACTTTAGAATTGCATGCTCTTGTTCTTTTTCTCTTAGATATACTTTCCTTTCAATGTATAGAAGAAACTTCTCGAATGGTACTCTTAAAGAATGCCAGTGTAGTATACTCAGTACCACCCAAGTATGATATATTTTAAACAGAATTAAAAAACAATGATATCACTAAGCAGTCAGGAATATTGGCAAGGATGCCATACCAGAGGCATCGATCATAAATGACACAGAGTGCTCTAACTATCATGCAGTACCAAAAATAGCGCTTTCAACCAAAACGATGGAAACCAACTCCAGCACAATGTGAGAGGCTGGGTCCAGTTAGAACTCGGTCCTCACTGGTCCTCTCCCTGTGACTGTAGAAAGTTTGCTCTGATAGTCCAGTCTGCATTCACTAATATTTAAAGGGAAATGCATTATTTTTCTGCTAGCTTATACTTGGCATGGATTTTCCTTTTGTTTGAAATGCACATTAATTCCCCCTGAATGCTTAAATAAACTCAAATAAACTTTTTTTTTCTTCCCTCGTAAGTTATTCTTGGGTCAGGTTGATCATCAGCATCACATGGTTAACAAAAATAAAACAGAATTCCCTGTGAACTTTTAGAGAGAGGTAGAGATAATCACTTAAGATCAAATAGTTTATTAAACAGCTTTGATGCATCAACAAAATTCTGGAGCCCAACGCTACTTTTTCAACTGCAGGTTTTCCATGTGAGGAGAACACAGACTGGGCAAAGGCTACTCCAGAAGCCTTCCTCCCATTAATATTGTAGAATTTTTCTCCATTAAAATCTTAACAACTACTCAAGCATAACATTTGAGCCTTCAAATAGGATTCTATAATGAAACATTGCTTTAAATCTTTAATACCTGGGACCTGACTGGTTTTTATTTAAAAGGTGAACTTGTAAGCTGTGCATTTTTAGTCTTTTGTCATAAACCACCACTTTGTCACCAATTCTGTTTCTTGTTAGTGAGTTCAGGGCTATCTCCGCATCTTGAACAAGAAGAAGCTGAAGACCAGCATCTGAAGTTGTCCTCTGACCACACCATGTACACCATGGTATAAGAACTACTCACAAAGCCATTCATACACATGCATCCTGAGTTCACATACCTCAAACATACAACATGCATCTAATGAAAAAGAAAGACTTTTAAGCGTCATGCATTATAATAGCTTCAAAAGCTCTATTCTTTCTGGCTGTGATATATATGATTGCAATATAAATTGTGCTCCAATGACATGGAATGCAGTGAAATTAACTTTGGCCAATGAGATTTGAGTAACACTTGTGTGTTTTATTTTCTGGGAAGAAACTATGGACTCTTTGCAGGTTTTTTTCTTTGGAAACCCTGGAAACATGTATTGAGTCTTCTGTGAAACTGGCTTAAAGTCTGTCTGCAGTGTAGAGAGTTTGCTGCTCTTGCGGAAGACGTTGGTTCAATTCCCTGTACCCACATGGTGGCTCATAACCATCCCTGACTCCAGTACTAGAGGATGCAATGTCCTCTTTTAACTTTGAGGGTACCAGTCGTACACTTGGTACTCATACATGAAATCAGGCAAAAAATGTATGTAATACTATAAAATAAATCCAAAAAAAGTTTTTTAAAGTTTCTGTTTCTCTTTCTCATGTGTATGCATGTATGTGTTCATGCATGTGTGTGACATGTGTTCATGTGTATTTGTGGTGTGTGTGTATAATATGGGAAGGTACATACAAAGTTTCTCTGTCTCTGTCTTTCTCTTTCTCTGTGTGTGAAGATGTATGATGGATGTGAGTGCATGGTACATGTGCATGGATGTTTTTATGGGCGCAGGACCTTATGGTATGCTTGTGGTTGACAGGGGACAATCTCTGGAGTTGGTTCTCACTTCTGTCTTATTTAAGACAGGATCTATTTTCTTGTTTTGGTTTGCTGTTTTCTACTCCAGGTTGGCTAGGCCCCAGCTTTCTTGGAATTCTCCTGTTTATGCCTCACACCTCAATACAGGAATGCTAGAATTACAGGTGCTCACTTCTGCACTGAATTCATATGAGTTCAAAGGTTTGGGATTCAGGTCCTCATGCTTTCCAGAGCCATTTTCCTAGAACCTTGGGCCTTGGTTTTATATGTTTTTAAAAAGATTAATATTTTATTTTATGTATATGAGGGTTTGCCTGCATATATATATATATATATATATATATATATATATATATATATACACACACACACACACACACACACACACACACACACACACATATATATGTCATGTGCATACATGATGCCTATAGAGATCAGAAGATGTCAGGTCTCCTGGAATTAGAATTATGTAATTTTGTGTAACACCATGTGGGTATTAAAAATTGAACGTGTGTCCTTGACAACGGTAACAAGTCTTAACCTCCAAGTCACCTCTCTAGCCTTATTGGCTTTGAAAAGTTTAATAAGACAGTCATCCTTAGTTTTACCTAGTAACTGCTGATGGCATCTGTAGGCCTTTTTAGTATGGGAAACATAAACATTGGTTCTGTTAAGTAACTGAGATTTTGAAGTGGCAAGAAAATCCTACTAAATCCCAAACTAGATATTATGTTTTTAGTTGCTTTAAATGCATTTCACAGAGATAAAAATGTTAACAAATCATTCCTTACATTCCAGATTTTATCAACATTTTTTTTGCTGAATCTATAGAATTTTCTCTATAATTTTCTTAATGTAGTACTCTGCATTAATCTGTTTTTTATCTTTTTTATTAGATATTTTCTTTATTTACATCTGAAATGTTATCCCCTTTCTGCTCTCCCCTCTGAAAATACCCTATCCAGTACCCCCTTTCCCCTGCTCACCAACCCACACACTCCTGCTTCCCTGTCCTGGGATTCCCCTATACTGGGGCATCTAGCCTTCTCAGGACCAAGGGCCTCTCCTCCATTTGATATACAACAAGGCCATCCAATGTTATATATGCTGCTGGAGCCATGGGTCCCTCCATGTGTACTCTTTGGTTGGTGGTTTAGGCCCTGGAAGCTCTGGAGGTACTGGTCAGTTCTGAATGTTGCTCTTCCTATGGGGCTGACAGCTCCTTTGACTCCTTGGGTTCTTTCTCTATCTCCTTCATTGGGAACCTTGTGCTCAGTCCAATGGTTGGCTAGGAGCACCCACCTTGAATCACACCAGCAGTGGAGGGAGTGTTCCTCTCTTTTGACATCCTCACCAGCACCTGCTGTCACCTGAATTTTTGATCCTAGACATTCTGATTGATGTGAGGTGGACTCAGGGTTGTTTTGATTTTTATTTTCCTGTTGACTAAAAGTGTTGAACATTTCTTTAGGTGTTTCTCAGCTATTTGGTATCCCTCAGTTGAGAATTCTTTATTTAACTCTGTACTCTTTTTTTTAATGGGGTTATTTGGTTCTTTGGAGTCTATCTTCTTGAGTTCTTTGTATATTTAGGATATTAGGCATCTGTAGGATGTAGGGTTGGTAAAGATCTTTTACCAATTTTTTGGTTGCTGTTTTGTCCTACTTTCAGTGTCCTTTGCCTTACAGAAACTTTGTAACTTTATGAGGTCCTATTTGTCTTGTCCCATAATTCTTGATCTTAGAACCTAAGCTATTGATGTTCTGTTTAGGAAAATTTCCCCTGTGCCTATGCACTCAAAGCTCTTCCCCACTTATTTTTCTGTTAGATTTTGCGTGTCTAGTTTTATGTGGTGGTCCTTGTTCCACTTGGACTTGAGCTCTGTACAAGGAGAAAAGAATGGATCGATTATGCTCTGTAGTTCTGTTTGATGTCCGGGATACTGATTTCCCCAGAAGTTCTTTTATTTTTGAGAATAGTTTTAGCTATCCTATTTTTGTTGTTGTTGTTATTATTCTAGATGAATTTGAGAATTGTTTTTTCTAACCTTATGAAGAATTTAGTTGGAATTTTGATGGGGATTGCATTGAATGTGTATATTGATTTTGGCAAGATGGCCATTTTTACTATATTAATCCCGTCAATCCATGAGCATGGGAGATCTTTCCATCTTCTGAGGTCTTCTTCAGTTTCTTTCTTCAGAGACTTGAAGATCTTGTCATACAGATTTTTCACTTGTTTGGTTACAGTTACACTGAGATACTTTATTTTGTTTGTGACAATTGTGAAGGGAGTTGTGTCCGTAATTTCTTTCTCAGCCTGTTTATCCTTTGCGTATAGGAAGGCTACAGATTTGAGTTAATTTTATATCCAGCCACTTTGCTGAAGTTGTTTATTAGCTGTAGGAGTTCTCTGGTGGAGTTTTTTGGGTCACTTAAGTATACTATCATATCATCTGCAAATAGTGATACTTTGACTTTTTCTTTTCCAATTTGTATCCCTTTGACCCCCTTTTATTGTCTAATTACTCTAGCTAGAACTTCAAGTACTATCTTGGATAGATATGGAGAGAACAGCCTTGTCTATTTCCTGATTTTAGTGTAATTGCTTCAAGTTTCTCTCCATTTAGTATGATGTTGGCTACTGGTTTGCTGTATATTGTTTTTACTATGTTTAGGTATGGGTCATGAATTCCTGATCTTTTAACATGAAGGGATGCTGAATATTGTCAGATGACTTTTCAGCATCTAATGAAATGACTATATAATTTTTTTTTTACTTTGAGTTTGTTTTTTCAGTGGATTAGATTGATTGATTTCCATATATTGAACCATCCTTGCACCCCTGGGATGAAGCCTACTTGATCATGGTGAATGATCATTTTGATGTGTTCTTGGATTCAGTTGGCAAGAATTTTATTGAGTATTTTTGCATTGATATTCTTAAGGGAAATTGGTCTGAAGTTGTACTTCTTTGTTGTGTCTTTGTGTGGTTTTGGTATCAGTGTAATTGTGTAATTGTGGTTTCATAGAATCAGTTGGCTAGAGTTCCTTCCATTTCTATTTTGTGGAATAGTTTGAAGAGTGTCGGTATTAGGTCTTCTTTGAAGGTCTGGACTAAAACAATCTGGTCTTGTGCCTTTTTTTTTTTTTTTTTGGTTGAGAGAATTTCAATGACTGTTTCTATTCCTTTAGGACTTATGGGACTATTTAGATGGTCTATCTGATCCTGATTTAACTTTGGTATTTGGTATATGTCTAGGAAATTGTCTATTTAATCCAGATTTTCCAGTTGTGTTGAGTATAGGCTTTTGCAGTATGATCTGATGAGTGTTTGAAATTCCTCAGTTTCTGTTGTTATATCTCCTTTTTCATTTCTGATTTTGTTAATCTGGATACTGTCTCTGTGTTCTCTGATTAGTCTGGCTAGAAGTTTATCTATCTTGTTCATTTTCTTGAAGAACCAGCTCCTGCTTTTGTTGATTCTTATATAGTTCTTTTTGTTTCTACTTGGTTGATTTCAGCCCTGAGTTTGATTATTTCCTGCTGTCTGCTCCTCTTGGGTGTATTTGCTTCTTTTTTTCTAGAGGTTTCAGGTGTGCTGTTGAGCTGCTAGTGTATGCTCTCTCCAGTTTCTTTTTGGAGGCACTCAGAGCTATGAGTGTTCCTCTTAGCACTGCTTTTATTGTATCTCATAAGTTTGTGTATGTTGTGCCTTCATTTTCATTAAATTCCAAGTCTTTGATTTCTTTCCTTATTTCTTACTTGACCAAGGTATCTTTGAGTTGTGCATTGTTTAGCTTTCATGTGTATGTGGGCTTTCTGTTGTTTTTGTTACTATTGAAGACCAGCCTTAATTTGTAGTTATCTAATAGGAGACATGGGCTTATTTCAATTTTCTTAAATCTGCTGAGGTCTGTTTTGTGACCAATTATATGGTCAGTTTTGGAAAAGGTACCATGAGGTTTTGAGAAGGTATATTCTTTTGATTTAGGATGAAATGTTCTATAGATATCTGATAAATCCATTTGGTCCATAACTTCAGTTAGTTTCACTGTGTCTTAGTTTAGTTTGTGTTTCTCTGTCCATTGATGAGAGTGGGGTGTTGAAGTCACCCACAATTATTGTGTGAGATGCAATGTGTGCTTTGAGTTTTAGTAAAGTTTTTTTTTATTTTTTATTTTTCTTAAAAAGGGAAGTAAAAACACTTGATGATAAAATTAAAGACTTACATGGAAAATATTTCAGATGAACACATTAAAATTGACAATTTTTGGCAGCTGCCACCATCTTGGCTGCTGCTTGGACTGAGCAGGCAGAAACAGGTACCCAAGATATCCCAAGTTTAAGATCCCAAGTTTAAGGACTCAGGCCACCAGGCGGGGACCTACACACAGGATATGAGCAGAGAGGTGGTTCATCTGTGTGCCAGCCAGGACTGGGTCTTGTGCTGGGCAGGATCATTAGCACTTGGAGGCGCTCCCAGCCACCATCTTCACTTCCTGACAGAGAAGACAAGCAGCATCAGGTCCATAGAGACAACCGAATATAACATTGCTTGGAACAAGATACACTAGGGGTCCAACAGCACTCAAGAGGAGGGTGGTACATGAGCAATCTGTGCCAGGGGAAACCCAGTCATCCAGTGGTGGGGAAATAGCCTTACCAGCCCACAGGAGTTTCAAGCACCAGCTAGTGACTACAGGACCAACTAAAGCCAGAGATAACCACATGGCAAAAGGTAAACATAGGAACGTTACTAACAGAAATCAAGGTAATATGGCAGTACCTGAACCCAGTTCAGCAGACAGCAGTAAGTCCCCGATACCCCAACACACTAGAAAAACAAGATTCAGATCTAAAATCACTGGTCAGGATGCTGATAGAGGAACACAAGAAGGACATAGATAAATCTTAAAAGAAATACAGGAGAAAATGGAACAAAAGTTAGAAGCGCTTACAAGGCAAAAACAAAAATCACTTAAAGAAATTGAGGAGAATATGGATCAAAAAATAGAAGCCAATAAGGATGAAATGCAAAAATCACTTAAAGAAATACAGGAGAACTTGGGTCAACAAGCAGAAGTCATGAAAGAGGAAACACACAAATCTCTTAAAGAATTACATGAAAACACAAACAAGCAAGTG
Organism: Apodemus agrarius; assembly: GCA_964023405.1. Classification (NCBI taxonomy): domain Eukaryota; kingdom Metazoa; phylum Chordata; class Mammalia; order Rodentia; family Muridae; genus Apodemus; species Apodemus agrarius. Next base: position 25,604,453 of record OZ030014.1, read on the forward strand.
AAAGATCTGAGCAAAACCATCCAGGATCTAAAAACAGAAGTAGAAACAACTAAGAAATCGCAAAGGGAGACAACTTTGGAGATAGAAAACCTTGGGAAGAAATGAGGGGCCATAGATACAAATATCAACAATAGAATACAAGGGATAGAAGAAAGAATCTCAGATGCCAAAGATACTATAGAAACCGTTGATTCAACAGTCCAAGAAAATGCAAAATGCAAAAAGCTTGTAACCCAAAACATCCAGGAAATCCAGGACAATGAGAAGACCAAACCTAAAGATTATAGGTATAGATGAGAGTGAAGATTTACAACTTAAAGGGCCAGCAAATATCTTTTACAAAATTATGGAAGAAAACTACCCCCAACCTAAAGAGAGCGATGCCCATGAATATACAAGAATTCTACAAAACTCCAAACAGACTGGACCAGAACAGAAATGCCTCCTGTCACATAATAATCAAAACCCCAAATGTACTAAACAAAGAACGAATATTAAAGGCAGTAAGAGAAAAAGGCCAAGTAACATATAAAGGAAGACCTATCAGAATTACACCAGACTTTTCACCTAAGACCATGAAAGCTAGAAGATCCTGGGCAGATATCATGCAGACTCTAAGAGAACACAAATGTCAGCCAAAACTACCCAGCAAAACGCTCAATCACCATAGATGGAGAAACCAAGGTATTTCATGACAAAACCAAATTTGCATGATATCTTTCCACAAACCCGGCCCTACAAAGGATAATAGGGGGAAAACACCAGCACAAGGAGGGAAACTACACCCCAGAAGAAGCAAGATAGAAACCTCCTCACATCAAACCCAAAGAAGATAACCACTCAACTATAAAAATTAACTTCAAAAATGTGAGGAAGTAATAATTACTATTCCTTAATATCTCTTAACATCAATGGACTCAATTCCCCAATAAAAAGACATAGACTAACAGACTGGATGCTGAAACAGGACCCTACATTTTGCTGCATACAGCAAACACATCTCAGTGTCAAACACAAATTCTACCTTAGAGTAAAAGGTGGGAAGACAATTTTACAAGCAAATGGTCTCAGGAATAGCCTGGAATTAGCCTGGAATAGCCATTCTAATATCAGTTAAAATTGACTTTCAACCTAAAGTCATCAAAAGAGACATGGAAGGTCACTTCTTGCTGGTCAAAGAGAAAATCCACCAAGAAGAACTCTCAATACTGAACATCTATGCTCCAAATGCAAGGGAACCTTCATTCGTAAAAGAAACTCTACTCGAGCTTAAAGGACACATTACACCTAAAACAATAATTGTGGGTGACTTCAACACTCCACTCTCCTCAATGGACTGATCAGGAAACCAGAAACTAAACAGGGACACAGTGAAACAAATTGAAGCTTTGGACCAATTGGATTTAATATATTTATAACATTTCATCCCAAAGCAAAAGAATATATCTTTTTCTCAGCACCACATGGTACGTTCTCCTAAATTGATCATATACTTGGTCACAAGACAGACTTCAAGAAATACAAGAAGATTGAACTAATCCCATGCCTCCTATCAGATCACTGTGGAGTAAAAGTGGTCTTCAATAGCAAGAACAACAGAAAGCCCACATACACATGGAAACTGAACAATACTCTACTCAATGACACCTTGGTCAAGGAAGAAATAAAGAAAGAAATCAAAGACTTTTTAGAATTCAATAAAAATGAAGGTACGACCTACCCAAATCTATGGGACACAATGAAAGCAGTGCTAAGAGGAAAACTCAGCCCTGAGTGCCTCCAAAAAGAAATTGGAGAGAGCATACACTAGCAACTTAACAGCATACCTGAAGGGCCTGGAACAAAAGAAAGCTAATTCACCCAGGAGGAGTAGAAGACAGGAAATCATCAAACTAAGGGCTGAAATCAATCAAGTACAAACAAAGAGAACCGTACAAAGAATCAACAAAACCAAGAGCTGCTTCTTTGATAAAATCAACAAGATAGATAAACCCCTAGCCAGACTAAGCAAGGGGCACAGAGATGGTATCCAAATTAACAAAATAAGAAATGAAAAGGGGGATATAACAACAGAAACGGAGGAAATTCAAAAGATCATCAGATCCTACTACAAAAGCCTATACTCAAAACAACTGGAGAATCTGGAGGAAATGGACAACTTCCTAGACAGATACCAAATACCAAAATTAAATCAGCATCAAGTAGATCAGCTAAACAGTCCCATAACCCCTAAAGAAATAGAAGGGGTTATAGAAAGTCTCCCAACCAAGAAAAGTAAGGGACCAGGTGGTTTTAGTGCAGAATTCTATCAGACCTTCAAAGAAGACCTAACAACAATACTCTTCAAACTCTTCCACAAAATAGAAACAGAAGGAACACTGCCTAACTTGTTCTATGAAGCCACAATTATGTTGATGCCCAAAGCACATGAAGATCCTTTAAAGAAAGAGAACTACAGGCCAATTTCCCTTATGAATATTGATGCAAAAATACTAAATAAAATCCTTGTCAACCGAATCCAAGAGCACATCAAAATGATCATTCACCATGATCAAGTAGGCTTTATCCCAGGGATGCAGGGATGGTTCAATATATGAACATCCATCAATGTAATACACTACATAAACAAACTAAAAGAAAAAAAAACCACATGGTCATCTCATAAGATGCTGAAAAAGCATTCGAAAAAATTCAGCATCCTTTCATGCTAAAAGTTCTAGAAAGTGCAGGAATTCAAGGCCCATACCTAAATATAGTAAAAGCAATATACAGCAAACCAGTAGCCAACATCAAAATAAATGGAGAGAAACTTGAAGCAATCCCACTAAAATCAGGGACTAGACAAGGCTGACCTCTCTCTCCATATCTTTTCAATGTAGTACTTGAAGTTCTAGCGAGAGCAATTAGACAACATAAGGAAGTCAAAGGGATACAAATAGGAAAGGAAGAAGTCAAACTAACACTTTTTGCAGATGATATGATAGTATACATAAGAGACCCAAGAACTTCCACCAGAGAACTCCTACAGCTGATAAACAACTTCAGCAAAGTGGGTGGTTATAAAATCAACTCAAGGAAATCAGTAGTCTTCTTGTACTCAATGGACAAGCAGGCTGAGAAAGAAATTATGGAAATAACAACCTTCACTACAGCCACAAACAATATAAAGTATCTTGGCGTGTCTTTAACCAAACAAGTGAAAGATCTATATGACAGGAACTTCAAGTCCTTGAAGAAAGAAATCGAAGAAGACCTCAGGAGATGGAAAAATATTCCATGCTCTTGGATTGGCAAGATCAATATTGTAAAAATGGCCATCTTGCCAAAAGCAATCTACACATTCAATGCAATCCCAATCAATATCCCAAATCAATTCTTCATAGATCTAAAAAGAGCAATTCTCAAATTCATCTGGAGTAACAAAAAAACCCAGGATAGCTAAAACTATTCTCAACAATAAAAGGACTTCTGGGGTTATCAATATCCCTGACCTCCAGCAGTACTACAGAGCAATTGTGCTAAAAACTGCATGGTATTGGTACAGGGACAGGCAAGTAGATCAATGGAATAGAATTGAAGACCCAGAAATGAACCCAAAGAGTCATGGTCACTTGATCTTTGATAAAGGAGCTACAACCATCCAGTGGGAAAAAGATAGCCTTGTCAACAAATGGTGCTGGTTCAACTGGAGGTGAACATGCAGAAGAATGCAAATTGACCCACTCTTATCACCTTGTACTAAGATCAACTCCAAGTGGATCAAGGACCTCCACATAAAGCCAGACACACTGAAACTAATAGAAAAGAAACTGGGGAAGACACTGGAGAACATGGGCACAGGGGTGAAGTTTCTGAACAGAACACCAATAGCTTATGCTCTAAGATCAACAATTGATAAAGGGGACCTCATAAAATTACAAAGGCAAAGGGCACTGTTGGACAAAACCGCAACCAACAAATTGAGAAAAGATCTTCACCAACCCCACAAGTGACACAGGGCTAATATCCAATATATACAAAGAACTCAAGAAGTTAGACCCCAAAGAACCAAATAACCCTAGTAAAAAATGGGGTACAGGGTTAAACAAAGAATGTTCACCTGAAGAAATTCGGATGGCTGAGAAGCATCTTAAGATCTGTTCAACATCATTAGTCATCAGGGAAATGCAAATCAAAACAACCTTGAAATTCCACCTCACACCAGTCAGAATGGCTAAGAATAAAAACTCAAGAGACAAAAGGTGCTGGCGAGGATGTGGAGAAAGAGGAACACTCCTCTATTGTTGGTGGGATCCCAAGATGGTACAACTGCTCTGGAAATCAGTCTGGCGGTTCCTCAGAAAATTGGGCCTAACACTTTTAGAGGACCCTGTCATACCACTCCTGCACATATACCCAGAGGATTCCCCTGCATGCAGTAAAGACACATGCTCTACTATGTTCATAGCAGCCTTATTTATAATATCCAGAATTTGGAAGGAGCCCAGATGTCCATCAAAGGAGGAATGGATACAGAAAATGTGGTATATCTATACAATGGAATACTACTCAGCAATTAAAAATAATGAATTCATGCAATTTGTAGGCAAATGGTTGGATCTAGAAAATATCCTAAGTAAGCTAACCCAGTCACAAAAGAATACACATGAAATGCAATCACTGATAAATCGATATTAATGAGCCCAGAAGCTCTGAATACTCAAGGTACAATTAGCACATCAAAAGATTCCCAAGAAGAAGGAAGCAGAGGACCCTGGTCCAGAAAAGACTGGATCCAGTTTTGTAGGAGAGTACCAGAACAGAGAAATGGGGAGGGGGTGATTTGGGAATGGGCGGGGAGAAGTGGACTTATGGGGCATATGGCCACTGGGGAACTGGGAAAGGGGAAAACCTTTGGAAAGTAAACAAAGAATATAGAAAATAAAAAAATTGACAATTCTCATGAAATACTAGAGAGTAAAGTGGTAGACATGTAAAACACTGCTAAATTAATTGAAATATAGGATAGAAACATTTTAAGATAGAACTGAAGAGTTACATGGAAAATATTTGTCATAAATTGTAGAAAAATGTTGAAAAACATGTTAGAATTGAAGATTATCATGGAAAATTTTATATAAATATAATAATGGTAGGTATAAAAGTATTCCTAAATTCATTGAAAGTGGAAATATAAACATTTTCTGATAAACATAAAGATTTACATGGAAAATATTTCTGATAAAATTGAAGAAATATACAGAAAAACATGTTAAAATTAAAGATTATCATGGAAATTATATAGGTAAAATGATAGGCATAAAGATAATTCTAAGTTGGTTGAAAGCTGAATTAGAAACCTTTTTCAGATCAAATTTAAGATTCACATGGAAAATATTTCTGGTAAAATTCAAGAAATAAATAGACAGACATGTTAAATTGAGTATTTCTTGGAAATTTTTACATAAAAATTGTTAGATATAAAAACTCTAAATTAATTGAAGTTGGAATTAGAAACATTTGTGATAAAATCAAAGATTTACATTGAAAACATTTCTGATAAAATAGAGGACATATATAGAAAGGCATATTAAAATTGAAGATTATCATGAAAAATAATGCAGATAAAATGGTAGACATGAAAAAATTACTAAATTAATTAAAAGGGGAATCACAAATATTTTCTGATAAAATTGAAGATTTACATGAGAAATATTTCATTAGTCTATGTCTTTTTATTAGGGAGATGTATCCATTGTTGTTAAGAGATTAGGGAAGAGTGATTGTTGCTTCCTGTTATTTTTGATGTTATTTTTATGTTTGTGTGAGTATCTTCTCATGGGTTTGTTGGAAGAAGATTACTTTCTTGATTTTTCTAGGGTGTGTTTCCCTCCTTATGTTGGCATTTTCCATCAATTATCCTTTGTAGGGCTGGTTTTGTGGACAGATATTGTGTAAATTGGTTTTATCATGGAATACCTTGGTTTCTCCATCTATGAAGATTGAGAGTTTTGCTGGGTATAGTAACCTGGCCCTTTTTCTCTTACTGCTTTTAATATTCATTCTTTGTTTAGTGAATTTGGTGTTTTGATTGTTATGTGCCGGGAGGACTTTCTGTTCTTGTCCAGTCTGTCTGGAGTTCTGGAGGCTTCTTTTAAGTTCATGGGTATCTCTTTCTCTAGGTTAGGGAAGTTTTCTTCTACAGTTTTGTTGAAGATATTTACTGGGCCTTTAAGATGTAAATCTTGTCTACACCTATAATCCTTAGGTTTGGTCTTCTCATTGTGTCATGGAGTTCCCGGATGTTTTGGGTTACAAACTTTTTGCCTTTTGCAATTTTTTGACTGTTGAGTCAGTGTTTTCTATGGTGTCTTCAGCACTTGATATTCCTTCTTCTATCTCTTGTATTCTGTTGTTGATGCTTGCATCTATGACTCCTGAGTTCTTTCCTAGGTTGTCCATCTCTAGAGATGTCTCACTTTGTGATTTCTTTATTATTTCTACTTCCACTTTTAGATCCTGGATGGTTTCGTTCAGTTCCTTCACTTGGTTGTTTGTGTTTTCCTGTAATTCTTTAAGGGTTTTTTGTGTTTCTTCTTTAAGGGCTTTTACCTGTTGACTGATATTCTGTATTTCTTTAAGGGAGTTATTTAAGTCTTTCTTGAAACTCTTTATCAGCATCATGAGATACAATTTTAAATCCAACTCTTGCTTTTCCAGTGTGTTGGGGTATCCAGGACTTGCTGTGCTGGGAGAACTGGGTTCTGATATTGCCACGTGGCATTCGTTTCTGTTGGTAGGGTTCTTGTGCTTGCCTTTCGCCATCTGATGCTAGTTGGTATTCTTGTCTCTGGCTGGAGTTTATTCCTCCTGTGGGCCTGTAAGCCTGTGTCCTTACTCCTCTGAGCTCAAAAGTGAAAGCACTGCTGGGAGATCTATCTCTCTCTCCTGGTGGTCTATGCACAGAAGGCTGTGGAGTCTCATGGCTCCCTGGTGCAAATGGAGGCAGGAAGACTTCTGTCCGAGCTGCTCCACTGAGCTTAGATCCTGTGTGCTCCTATGGGGCCCCTCAAGGGAGAAGGTCATAAAGTTTCTTTTATGAATGTTAGTGTGCTTTCATTTTGAGCATAGATGTTCAGAACTGAGAGTTCTTCTTGGTCATTTTTTTTCCTTTGATGAGTATGAAGTGTCCTTCTTTATCTTTTTTAAAGACTTTCGGTTGAAAGCCGATTTTTTTTTTCTGATATTATAATGCCTACTCGAGCTTGTTTCCTGGAATCGATTGCTTGGAAAATTGTTTTCCTGTCTTTTATTCTGAGGTAGTGTTTGTCTTTGACACTGAGGTGAATTTCCTGTATCCAGCAAAATGCTGGGTACTGTTTACATATTGAGTGTGTTAGTCTATGTCTTTTTATTGGGGAATTGAGTCCATTGATATTAATAGATATTAAGGAATAATGATTGCTGCTTCCTGGTTTTTGATATTAGTTTTCTGTTTGTGTGGTTATCTTCTTTTGGGTTTGTTGAAAGAAGATTACTTTCTTGATTTTTCTAGGGTGTGTTTCCCTCCTTATGTTGGTGTTTTCCATTGTAGGGTTTGATTTGTGGAAAGTTATTGTGTAAATTTGGTTTTATCATGGAATATCTTGGTTTCTCCATCTACGGTAATTGAGAATTTTTCTGGGTATAGTAGTCTGGGCATTTGTGTTCTCTTTGAGTCTGTATGAGATCTGCCCAGGATCTTCTGGCTTTCATGGTCTGGTTTAATTCTGGTAACTCTGCCTTTATATGTTACTTGACCTTTATATGTTACTTACTGCTTTTAATAGTCTTTCTTTGTTTAGTACATTTGGGGTTTTGATTATTATGTGACAGGAGGAATTCCTGTTCTGGTCCAGTCTATTTGGAGTTCTGTAGGCTTCTTGTGTGTTCTCAGACATCTCTTTATTTAGATTAGGGAAGTTTTCTTCTATAATTTTGTTGAAGATATTTACTGGCCCTTTAACTTGTAAATCTTTGCCCTCCTCTATACCTGTAATCCTAAGGTTTGGTCTTCTCTTTTTGTCCTGGATTTCTTGGATGTTTTGGGTTACAAGCCTTTTGCCTTTTGCATTTTTTGACTTTTCAATCAATGTTTTCTATGGTGTCTTCAGCACTTGATATTCTTTCTTCTAACTCTTGTATTCTGCTGTTTATGCTTGCATCTATGACTCCTGATTTCTTCCCAAGGTTTTCTTTCATTGTTTCACTTTGTGATTTCTTTCTTGTTTCTACTTCCATTTTTAGATCCTGGAAAATTTTGTACAGTTCCTTCACTTGTTTGTGTTTTCCTGTACTACTTTAAGGGATTTTTGTGTTTCCTGTTTAAGGGCTTCTATCTCTTGACTCATGTTCTCTTGTATTTCTTTAAGGCAGTTATTTATGTCTTTCTTGAAGTCCTCTATCATCATTATGAGATATGATTTTTAAATCCAGATCTTGCTTTTCCAGTGTGTTGGGGTTACAGGACTTGCTGTTGTGGGAGAACTGGGTTCGGATGCTGCCATGTTGCCTTGTTTTCTGCTGATAATGTTCTTGTGTTTGCCTTTTGCCATCTGTTTATCTCTGGTGTTAGTTAGTTCTGCTGTCTGGCTGGAGCTTGTCCCTCCTATGGGCATGGAAGCCTATCTTAGCACTCCTGGGCAACTAAGCTTTCCCCTGGCACAGAGGGTTGTGGCTCAGCCCAGTTCCTGGGTTCACTTGGAGCCTGGAAGGATGCTGTCCCAGCTGCTCCGCCACTCTTGGGTTCCATGAGCTCCTGGCTGTACCTGCCTGCACAGTCACTGGAGAGAAAATGATGGTCTCATCTCCAAACCCGGGTGTCAAAGCACTCCCTGGAGACCCATTCTCCCCTGACAGGATCATTGCACCAACAGCTGTGGATTGGCCTACCTCCTGGCTGCAGATGAAGAGAGTTTTTTATCTTCTGTATTGGTATATTACATATGATGTAATTCTCTTGTTTTAGGTATGTAATTCAGTGCTCTTAATAAATTTATTCAGTTGTAGGAGCATTTTCAACCTATAAAACCTTGTGTTTACTGTTATGGCTAACTCAGCTCAAGAGTTACTCAACTACTATATTTTCTGTTTTTATGGAGTTAATCTTCTGTACATATCATATATAAAAACTGTGTGATGTGATATTTTCGAATACTTTTTTCACTTAGCATCATGATTTCAATGTCCATTCATGGTATAGCATGAGTCAACACTCATTCCTGGGATTGGAGACTTGGCTCTGTCTTTAAGAGTACTGACTGCTCTTGCAAATGATATGAGTTCAATTTCCAGCAACCACATGGCTTACAGCCATGTGTAATGGGATTTGATGCCCTCTTCTGGAATGTAGATGTACATGCAGATAGAGCACTCAAACATAAAATAAATAGGTCTTTAAAACAAAAACTTTATTCCCTTATATTTCTCAATAGTATCTCATTGTACAGATGAACCATATTTGTTTATCCATTTATTCATTGGCAGGAATTTAGCTTATTTTCGGTTTTTGATATTCTAAACAATGTAGCTATGGTCACTTACATGGACATATGTGTACATTTCTCTTGCTAAAAACCTAGAACAGAATTCCTAGTTGTCTGGTAAATTTATGTTTAACATTTAAAATAATGATTAAACACTTTTCCGTGGTGGAGAAAAATGCCTTTTTTGTTGCTGTTTTTACCCAAAACAGCCCTATTGGATGGTTACCATGAAACTATTTACACTCTTGCCCAGCAGAATGTAATTCAGGTGGTAAATACTTTCTGTCTCCTTTCTTCCTTTGATTCCCATGTTTTTAGTCTCTTCTCACTCTGAAATCTGGAAATGCAGGTATCTTTTCAGTTAAAATATTTCTTTTAGAATATATCATTGAACTATTCTCTTCATGTAAAATAATTTGCAATTATTCTGAAGATGCAGTTGGAATGAAGTCCAGGACCTACAGTAAAGCAACTCTGCTCTTCTCGTATTCTTAATTTATGAACTCTGAATTATCAATGAAGCTTTACCTATATGATTTGCTTCATATTATTTCTATGAGGTGTATGCATTGTTTTGGAAATGACTGAAAGAGCATTTAAGGGTATATAAATGTACATGATGAAATGTAATTGCCTAAGTAGTTCAAAGAACAATATATTTCATGTTCATGTCTATTCACCAATGAAATATGATGCAGCCATGAGTAGTCTCATGTGTAGTCTGAGCTACTCAGAAACAAGAGGCAGGGACATTTCTTGTGCCCAGGAATTTAACATAAGTCTAGGTATCACAGATTCCATCTCTAAAAAAGTATAAGACAGTAAAATTACATTGACCAATGGAAGTGCTTCGTTGTTACCAGCATATAGTCAAATCTTTTCTCATACATGCATGTAACTCTAACATCATCATCATCACCATCATCACCATCACCATCATCACTGTCCTTATCACTATTCTTGGAATAAAGTAGAACTAAGTAACTGTAACCTTGTCAGGCCCAGAACTTGCTACATAGATCACACTGGCCTCAAAGAGTTCCATGCCTCTTAACTTTCTAGTGCCAAAATTAAAGATGTGTATTACCTTGCCTGGTCTATATCACTGTCTTATATACATAAATCTTGATACAAAAATCAATCCTAGAGTGGAGACTTAAATTGTAAGACATTTTTTTAAAGTAATTATCAGAAGAGAAAATAGAGAGGTCATGATGAAAATGCATGATGATATCTATAGAAGATGCTAACAGAGGACCAACATCAAGGACAGAAGCAAGGTCAAGATACCAGATTGGGTTTAAAACTCAAGGTAACTGCAAGCTTTAAATGTTCTCTGTAGAGAAAGTGTGTCTCCCTTATACTCTGAACTGAGGATCAGGATTCAAATGGAGCCAGATTTCTGGGTGAGACCGGATCATGTGAGTAGAATCATACAACATATGGCTCTTTGACTATTTTCTTTCATTGGACACAATTGTTTCAAGGTTTAGGTATGATATATTATGAGTCAGTACTACATTTATTTTTTAAGACAATAATGATCCATTGTATAGATATAGTACATTTTTCATGAACCCATTTGGGATGTTATTCAACTTTTGACTGTTATAAGTGTTACCACATTAAAAATATCTATCACTTTCATATCTCCTTGTTAGTAGAATTAATTGGTGGCTCATAAAATCACTTCTATTACTTGAAGTTGTAGATTAATTTTTTAATGTTTTTTTCCTTTATCGTTACTTTTTTTATTCTATGTTCTTTGTTTACATTCCAAAGGCTTTCCCCTTTCCCAAGTTCCCCCACCCCACCATATGTCCCATAAGTCCTCTCCCCCCAACTATTTCCCAATCACCCTCCCCACCATTTCTCTGTTCTGGTACTCTCCTACAAAACTGGATCCAATCATTTCAGGCCCAGGGTCCTCTCCTTTCTTCCCTAAAAATACTTGAATATTACCTTTTGGCACTTATGAAAATTAAACCCAGGATTGAACTATGAATCCTGTCTTCCTTTGTGTTTGTATTTTGCATTTAATTTTGTGTTTCAGTTTTAGATATTGTCTTCCTAAGTTGTTCAGGGTGGCCTCAAGCTTACTCTGTAGTATAGTCAGACCTTGAACTTGTGATCCTACAGCCTCAGCACCTCAAGTAACTGTGAAGCTGCCCTAGCTTGCCTGACCTCCTCTTCACTGTTTTTTATTGTGTAAGAAGTCTGATCTCCCCCTTATCGGGTACAGTTTTCTGTATACCTGAAAGAAAACTGAATACAATGTAAGTCTACAAACCTTCATGTTGATTTGTACTTATGTAAGATGGAGTTTGAATACTTAGAACATCAAGATATTTACAGATAATAACATAAGGGCAAAGATAGTAAGCAAAAATTGTACTTCATTGGACTTTGAAGTTTTGACAACTACAGCAGTTTTGAGTAGTGTGTTTTGTTCTTTGCCAATATATTTTTATTTTCATTTTGAATATACCACATTAAGATTCTTTTTTCTTTCTCTTTGATTTCTTTCTCAAGATAGGCATTCTTTGTGTATTTCTGGTTATCCTGGACTTTCCTTATAACCAGGCTCACCTCAAACTAAACAGAGATCCACCTGCCTTTGTCTCCCGTGGGCTGGGTTTGAAAGCATGTGCTATCAATGCTTGGCCCACCATATTGTTTTATTATCACGTTTTAAGCAAATAATGTTTTCACTGATTCTCCTCTTCCCTGTTCTCTATTTCCCTGACTCGTCTCCTTGTTTCCTCCCAGGCGTTATTTCATGTCTCACCTACCTTCCTTAATATCATTTCCCTGTTACACTTCACTTTCTACTTTCTAGTCTATGCCCACTCTTACTCCAACTTCTATACATACATACAGAGATAAGAGAGATCTGAAAATGAGAAACAACACAAGATTTTTGTCTGAGTATGAATTACTTTAGAAAGTATAGTTATTACTTTCCAGGTTTATCCACTTCCCTAAACACTTCACTGTTTTATTTTTCTTTATAGATGAATAAAATTCATCACCATTATATTTATCATATTATCAGTATCTATCCAGCTGATAATGGACACCAGAATACTTCCATTTTCTTTGTTACTATGAATATTGTGGCAGCAAACAGATTAGATTTCCCAGGAGAAGTTTATTTGCCTTGTCCAAATGCTAACACTTTCACAAGTGAAAAGGATTTTTAGCTATAATAATTGGATAGAAAGCATAAACCAAGGCTGTTCCAGAAAAATTCAGGCATATGATCACTTGACGTATAATGGAAAGTTTCATTATGAATTTGTGTTCATTTGTGAATATATTTTGCTTGTTTTCTTTTTCTAGCAAACATGATGGATTTGTATTCATCTCACATTTATAATCAAGAGTACATGAATATACATGAATGTAAATATCAGATTAAATTAAATCCTGGATACCTTTCCTCAGAATGAGTCAAAACAACTGTTGCAATAGAAACCCAAATCCAGCCTATCTTTACATTGTTCTGCAAATCTTTTTGCAGTTATGTTGGTGTGCGTTGCAGTATGAAACTCATATTTCATGCAGTATCAATATTTAAGGGTGTTTTTGTATATGCTTCATCAATTTCTTACTACTCTACTCATTCTTATAGAATACTTCTCAACATTAGGCACAGAAATGACATACCTCCAAAAATTCATACTCAAAGGAACATTTCATGTCATGGTGCTTATTTTTATAAGATACACACCAAAGGGAACAGTTTTTATGTTGAAAGGATAGGGTTTCTGAGACATACTCCCCACAGAACTTTTTTCACTTTATCTTCTTTTTGTCCTCCTCCCCAATTCCATTGTAGTTCTTTGCTACCCAACAGACTAAACTCACTACACCCCCCCCCCAAGTATTGTTCACTTCTAAACAAAAGCTGATCTGGAATTAGTGAGTAAGTGAACTGGAATTTGAATTTTGATGAATGCAAAGCTCAATTCTTCAAGTTAATCATCTAGACTACGGTAGTGTATAAAAAAATAATGAGTAGTCCCCTGATACTGTCCCACAAGGGGAATATTGGGCAATGTGTTTCTGCTAGCGTCTTTGCTTTGAAAGAGGTGTCTTTGTTGTAAGTGCAAGACTCATCATTTTTAAACAGCTGAGAGAGGGGAAGAGAGAGAGAGAGAGAGAGAGAGAGAGAGAGAGAGAGAGAGAGAGAGACTCTTGAAGAAATGGGGAGTTTCTTCATGAACATCAGAGTCTTATGGGAAAGTTGACCTTCACAGCTGCCCAGGTCAGTAGAACCTGGGGCCATCTCAGGGGTAAGGTCTGGTCAGGCAAGTTAAAGCAGCCTTGGGCACTTTCAATCTAGGCACCAATTTCTTCATTCTTAGGATAAGAAAACAAGGCTACTTGAGTTCAACTTTCCCCTTCACCTTTTGGTCAGATTCCTTTGTACCTGTGAGCAGTATACTCAAGAGTGACTTGATGACTGGAAAATTTCTTTTTAAGGATTGCACCTCCAGGTTGGACCATGGGATAATTTTTTAAAAGAAATCCTAATCCATTCTTTAGGCTAGAGGAATGTCTGCATAGATCACTGGTGACAACTTAGAGCTAGCAGAATACTAAGTTCTCATCCCCTTCTTGCCTTGAATTCCATGAATGCTTTCTCAGTGTCAGGCTCTCTCTTGTTATGGAATTACTCATGTTATGGACTTACTTCATTGTCGTCATCTGGTTCCAGATTCGTATGCCTGACTTAGGGTTCTAGGGGCTGATCTGACTCTTAGTTTCTAAAAGTCACAGTAATTTGTATCTGAGAAAGAGCATACTCTCTGTTTACTGTCAAAGAATATCATACATCCTCCCACTCCAATGGCTTCTATTATGTGTTTGTATTACTTATTGCTTTGTGTTTTAGGATATGTTAGAACATAAGAGTCATACAGTATTGACCTCAAGTTCATAGTTTGTTGTGGTTGGCTTTTCCAGTCAGTGTGGCTCCAGCCTGCCCAACAAAATTTATTTTAGGATACCATTCTTCCTCAGCCATAAGATTGGGAAGGTATAATCCATCTTCCAGTCATGGGATGTGAAATTAAAATAATGCAACTGGGAAGAGCTGGTTTCCTTTACAACAGTGACCATATACTTGGAAATTTATTAAAATCAACCATAGTCAGTTACAAAGTAATCTTCTATTGTTTTTTAATTGTACCATATGGAAATGCTCCTAGTTTCCTATTAACTTGAAATCTATTTATATGCACATACCATGTCTATAATTATAAGATCATTAAGATTATGAGTATTAAAAAAGAATTATTCAATAAGTTATCTTTGTACAATAATTAAGATAATGGTAATATTGTCATAGAAAATATGATAAAATTCAGTAAGATTCAATTTCCATGAGGCCCTGAGCCACTGTTTCTTTGATTATGCAATCAACATGAGAACCTTGAAAATTTATACAATGTAGAAAATGATGTATGCTCCAGCTGCCTCATTTTATAACTTTCTCAAGTAAGACACTGTACAAAGTATGGTAGAAAAGGGCAATAATGAATTTCTGTAACTTCTGTTTTTTGTTTGAAGGAACACAGTAAAAACAAGTCACATAAAATTTGATATGAAAAGTGGGGTTGGTCAAGAGTAACCAGTCTTTGTGGTGTATTGGATGAATTTCCCCTGTCTCTTAGCCTTAGTTGTGTTTCTAAATGATCTCATAGAAGAGAACTATGTCTCTTTAATGGTTTATCAGAGAATTATCTGCATTTTTTATATGTAAATAAGGCAGCTCTTATAGACAACATGCCCAGATCATAGAAACCTATTGAACCAAAAGAAATAAATAGAGCTTTGTGACACAAATCATTGGCTATATATTTATGTCAGACAATATCAAGCATACAAAAATAAAAATTGTGCTCCTGCCTTAAGTAGTGGCTCTTTCTCATGAAACTTAGTTTCTTGTTTTTCATAGTATGCATTTACTTATTATTTGGTTTTGCAGTGTTCTTAAATGTTAAGCAAGCACTCTAACAGAAAATTATATTTCTAGCCTTCTATAATCCATGTTTTTCAATCTACACTTTTGCATTATTAAATGAAAATAATGATTGACATTTTATGCAATTAAAACAGTAGAAGCCTAATTATAATGTCCACATCAAATTTAAAGTAACTATCTAGCTATGTATTTGTATCTCAATATGTAAAATCTATTGTTCACCTTAACAGGTGGCATAGTATATTGTTAAGCTAAAACTATGAATTGAATGTGTCCCCTAAAGTTCATGTGTTGCACATATAACCTTGGAAAAAACAATATTGAAAGATACAATGATTTAAACAATGATTAGATACTCCACTGTGGTTATGTTTGCTAGAATTTCTAGTAACTCAGGAAAGTACGGAAAAGAATTGCCATACTCACTAGTATGACACCAGATTAGCCAAAATAGAAAAATCCTAACTTCAAAACAAACAAAAAAATAAACTAACAAACAAACAAACAAATAAATAAAAACTTGGGTAATTAGATTATAGGAACTTTGAATTTATGACTGGATTGAGGTAATTATTGCTGGAGGGGTCTGATCTTAAGGGCAGACACTTCCTGAGAGAAGGTTAACTTTTTCCTCCCCTACTGCAGTAATGGTTGTTCATTTTTGCCCATCTATCTTCTACATTAGGATGAAATAACCATATGGTCATCCCCAGATGTGGACCTCTTAGAACTTACCATCCCCTGCCCCCTGCCATGCACAGCCCCTTCCTCTTCTCCATCCTATTGTCTGAGAAGAGGGAGGATACCTGGTTATCACCTCACCCAGGCCTGTCAAGTCACTAAGTACATCCTCTCCCACTGAGGCCAGACAAAGCAGCCCAGCCAAGGAAACAGGATCCACAGGGAGGCAACAGTCAGGAACCTCCTCTGCTCCATCTGTTTGGGACCCACATGACTACTTAAGATTCTTACCCTAAACTGGGAAAGGGGAAAACATTTGGAATGTAAACAAAGAATATAGAAAATTTAAAAAAAGATTCTTACCCTTTACACTTGAAATAAATAAATAAATAATATCTGTGCTTTATAAGAGCCTCATCTCAGGAATTCAGTTAGAGCAACACAAAATAGACTAAGATGTCTACACCTGTTCAAGGAACCAATGAATAAACAATGCACAGATAGATTCTGAAAGACAAGTAACTCATGATTGTCAAAGCAATCAGTTAACACTTAAAGGAGGTCAAGGTAAACTGAATGTGGAGAAGGAGGAACACTCCTCCACTGTTGGTAGGATTGCAAGATGGTACAACTGCTCTGGAAATCAGTCTGATGGATCCTCAGAAAATTGGGCATGAGACTTCCAGAGGACCCTGTCATACCACTACTGAGCATATACCCAGAGGATTCCCCTGCATGCAATAAAGACACATGCTCCACTAAGTTCATAGCAGTCTTATTTATAATAGCCAGAAGTTGGAAGGAGCCCAGATGTCCCTCAGAGGAGGAATGGATACAGAAAATGTGGTATGTTTATAAAATGAAATACTACTCAGCAATTAAAAATGATGAATTCATGCAATTTGTAGGCAAATGGTTGGATCTGGAAAATATCATCCTAAGTGAGTTAACCCAATCACAAAAGAATACACATGAAATGCAATCAGTGATAAGTGGATATTAATGAGCCCAGAAGCTTTGAATACTCAAGGCACAATTAGCAAATCAAAAGATTCCAAAGAAGAAGGAAGGAGAGGACCCTGGTCCAGAAAAGACTGGATCCAGTTTTGTAGGAGAGTATCAGAACAGAGAAATGGTCGGGGGGGGGTGATTGAAGAATTGGTGGGGGGAAGAGGACTTATGGGACATATGGTGAGGTGGGAACTAGGAAAGGGGAAAGAAAGCCGTTGGAATATAAACAAAGAATATAGAAAATAAATTAAAAAAAGAAAGTTTTAGGACAGCAAATTTCAGTATACTAAAATTGGAATCTATTTTATTCTTAATACAATCATGGCATTGAGTTCTAGAAACAAATATTTCTTTATTGACCTCCGCCTTGAGGCATTATGCTTTTTTACTTGTAGTTGCAGTTGCACATTATTTTTTTAAATTTTATACTCAACCACTACTGGTAATGTCATTAATAACTGTCACAATTTCAAAACATACATTTGCTTTTCAGTGATACTTATAGATAGTTCTGATGGCTTTTTCCAATAGCCTAGAGTTCACTATTCCTGGATGACTTCTTGGGGAGATGTGAGCAAGCATCTGTTTACCACCTGAGAGGCTTCCAAGTGGTAAAGCAATAATTTGTTGAGCATTGGGTGGCACGGATGGCTCAAAGTCAGGTACAAGCCTGTCCTATCATATGTGATGGCTCATAAAAAATGTACTCAGGGAGCTCCTTGACCAATAGGTAGGCCACTCCTCTGAACACTCTCCCCTCTTCCTTCCCCAAGAGATTGTGTGCTGTGATACTCGTGGGAATGGCCTCCATGTGTCTTGTTGCTTTCCATGTTTCTTGAACCTCAAAAGTTTTCTGAGCTTCCTGAATCTAGAGAGTTTCCCTTCTGACTCCAAGATAATATATTTCAATTCAGAGAAAACAGCTATAGAAGAACAACCCAAATTATATATTATGGTGTGGTCTGAAGCTCTATGGAATGGTATTACTGTCATATCCAGAGTCAAGTAGGGATTCTGAGTGGATATTTCTCTTGAGTTGGTAACTATATAAATTGTTCCAACATAATCTACACATAATTTAGATATTTCTATATGCTCATACATAGCTGTTTTTTAAAGAAGACTTTTTCTACACAGAATTAAAGGAATCCTATAAAAAAACCATAAGTTCTTTAGACTCATACTTGATTTTGCAGACAAATATTTTATTTTAGAACCCCAATGTTTATTTTCCTTTCCCACATTTGATGTAGAGCCTGAGGTACTCTTGGGTTCAAACATGCGATCCCAGGAACGGCTTTTATTTTGTAATGGGGCTGTGCAGACAGCGGTTCCCGCATGTGTGGTATAGCAGTCTGATCAATAGCCTGATGAGGCATGACTGTCCTGCACTGCCCAGCCCTACCATTTTCAACCTAATTAGCAGCTGCTCAAAGATGGGAAACAGGTGCAGATCCAGGGCCAGACCAGGGAAGTCTGCCTGTAATTAACAAGGAAAAAAGGGTCAGATATTGGGAAGAATATCAAATCAGCCCACTGGGGTTAGCATGCTGGCCTCAAAGGCATAGTCACCTGAGATCTTAAGCATGCTAATGTAAATTATGCAAGCTTTCAAACAACGCGGCTGCATAATCAGTTGGCAGAGTAGAAAATGATTTTTCCCCCTCTGGAAGAGAGTAGGAAAAAGGGCATCTACAAAACTTATTTATTTATTTATTTATTTAGCATAGTGTGGATTTTAGTGAAGGAAAAATATAAAAGAGTGGTATTTTCTCCAAGGCAACCAAGGACTGCTTGCAGGCCAGCTGTTAATGAATTCTAAATCTTCACGAAGTAGCTGAAGTTTGTTAGAAAATCTAATAATCAAATTGTTTAGAGAACTGCACCCCTAGAGATGTTTGAAAGTAGACACATCACACACATGAGCCGCAATATAATTATTTTGGATTTGGTCATGCAACTATCTGAGTCACTCCACATAGCATAGTTTGCTTCCTTTATAACTGACAGGGGATAAGGAATATACTCAGCTTAAAGAACGTGAAAAAAAAAAAAAGACCAACTGGTGATCGTTATATGATGTGTTCCAGGTTGGTGATTCTGGATTTAATAAAGCAAGTTTTGAGTGTCAAACCATCCTTCTTATTATTGATCAAGGAACTTAAAATCCACACTAGGTTATGACTCCATACCCAGTCCCTTTACCAGTTAGGTCTGGACTTCCATTAAGCTGTCTTCTATTTTGTAACAAATATACTAGGCTACAAGGGAGTTTTGTGGCTCTGGTTTAGCAATTGGTTGTAGGTCTCAGGAATCTTAGTCAGATTAGTTGTTATGGTAAGAAGAATAAAAGCCCTTGAGCCTCAGATGCTCATAAGAACCAAGGTTTTATTTCTCACACTGCATGTTTTAATGGGCTGGCTATGGACTTTGTATTGATTTCATTAGAGATATAGCTAAAGGGACAGTGTCTGTCAAGAAATTCTTTCAAATGCATATGCTACTTGAGTCAAAGTAGTAATGAGGCATGTTTATAATCTTCCTTTGAGAAAGGATGGTGAGTACTTGAGGCACATAAAATCAAATGGAGTGACTGAGGTAAGTCTGCATATAATTAAAGATTCCAAATAGCTGAGTCATGTGAATCCAGAATCTACTTGCAATGCCAAGGATGAGATTGCATACTTTGCTTACTGTGCCAACTTTTACTCACTGCAATCCCTAGTTTTGCTCTCAGAATTTCTGCTCAATTCTTTCACAAAGTGTACAAAATTGCAAGTTTTAAAATAAATTTTAAAAGCATAACTGCCATGTTCCAAATATGTACTGAGTTTCAACACCTGGATGGGCGGATTTACTCTCATGGCAACACTGAATTGGTGAGATGTCCTCGCCATGTATGGAAATCATGGCTCAGAGATTTTGATTTTCACAGGTAAGTATCAGCGATGAGGGGAGGGGTGCTAACTCAACTTAGGCCTTCTTATCCTTGATGACATCTCTCTGTGCACTCCAGTCTGGATTAAGCTTTTGCTCTTCTTGCCTGAGACTGCCAAGATTACAGGTGTGTGTCACCACACTTAGATTATAGCACCCCGTTTTTATTAGATATTTGCTTTATTTACATTTCAAATGATATCCCCTTTCCTCATTATCCCTCCAAAAACCCCCTATCCCATCCCTCCTCCATCTGTTTATCATTCTCCCCCACCCTGCTTTCCTGACCTGGCATTCCCCCACTCTCGGGCAACGAGCCTTCATAGGACAAATGGCCTCTCCTCTTATTGATGTCTGAAATGGTCATCCTCAGTTACATATGTAGCTGGAGCCATGGGTCCCTTCATGTGTACTCTTTAGTTGGTTCGTGTTTTAGTCCCTGCAAGCTCTGGGGGGTACTGGTTGGTACATATTATTGTTCCTCCTATGGGGCTGCAAACTTCTTCATCTCCTTGGGTCCTGTCTCTAGCTGCTCCATTGGGGACCCTATGCTCAGTATATGGGTTGGCTGTGAGCCACGGGTATTTTGATTCACCTTCTAAGAAGGGTTGAAGTATCCACTCTTTGGTCTTCTTTCTTCTTGAGCTTCATGTGGTCTGTGAGTTGTATCTTGGGTAGTCAAAGCTTTTGGGCTAATATCCACTTATCAGTGAGTGCATACTATGTGCATACTTTTGTAATTTGGTTACCTCACTCAGGATGATATGTTCTAGCTTCATCCATTTGCCTAAGAATTTCATGATTTCATTGTTTTTAATAGCTGAGTAGTACTCCATTGTGTAAATGTAACATATTTTCTGTATCCATTCCTCTGTTGAGGGACATCTGTGTTCTTTTCAGCCTCTGGATATTATAAATAAGGCTTCCATGAACATAGTCGAACATGTGTTCTTATTACATTTTGGAGCATTTTCTGGGTATATGCCCAGGAGTGGTATATCTGGGTCCTCAGGTAGTACTATATCCAATTTTCTGAGGAACTGCCAGACTGATTTCCAGAGTTGTACCAGTTTGCAATCCCACCAGCAACAGAGGAGTGCTCCTCTTTCTCCACATCCTCTCCAGCATCTACAGAACCCCCTTTTAAGACTACACAACATGACCTTTGAGGATGCAGGGAGCTGGGCTGAAAGTACACGTGTCAGGCTTTTAAAATCTGCTGCCATTATCATGTTCTAATTCTGAAGCCATTAGGAGGAAATGGGAGGGTGTCAGCTGAACTTTATCTGGTGGGTCTGGGACCAGACACAGGATGCTAGAAATAGAGGTTAGGACATGCCATCTCAGGGCTCGACCACGGTAGCATCTCGTGAATGCAATGTTTTTACGTCAAATTTTCTCAGCATTGTCCTTACTACTACCTTCAGATGAATAGTCTTTATTTTGTAGGTATGTGAAGTGACTGTTTGCAGGATACCAGCCTTTATGGCTTAGATGCAAATATTAACTTTCTCTCCAATTGGGAAAACTAACTGTGTGATATATACAAATGTTTACAAATGTCCTTGTTCCTTGCTGTGATATATATGTACATATATATATATATATATATGTACATATAAACATATCATATATGTACACATGAATCACATTTAGCTAAGAACCATTGTTTTGTATCCCAATGATAAAATCATATACTACTGAAATAGTACTACCTATGTAAAATATAAGTTAATCATTATGGTATGTGTTATAGAGTCATGGCAATGTTTTAAACAATATTATTAACTGTGGTATATATACACAATGGAGGACTATGCAGCTATTAAAACCAAAGAATTCATGAAATTCTTAGGCAAATGGATGGAACTAGAAAGTGCAATCTTGAGCAAGGTAACCCAATCACAAAAGAACACACATGGTATGCACTCACTAATAAGCAGGTGTTAGCCCAAAAGCTCAAAATAAAAAAGTTACAAATCACCCAGAACAGGAAGCTCAAGAAGAAGGAGTACTTAAGTGAGGGTGCTTTGGTTCCTCTCTGAAAGGGAACATAATACTCACAGGAGCAATAAGGGAGACAATTTGTGGAGCAGAGACTGAAGTAAAGGCCACCCAGAGACTCCCCTACCTGGGGATTCATCCTACAAACAGTCACCAAACCCTGACACTATGACAAGAAGCATATACCAACAGGAACATGCCATAGTTGTCTCTGGAGGTGTCCTGCCAGAGCCTTACAAATACAGAGGCAGAAACTAGCAACCAAATATTGGACTGGGTGTGGGGTCCCCAATGGAGGAGCTGGAGGGTGGTCCAGAGGAGCTGAAGGGGTTTACCCCTTCAGACCCATGGGAAGAACAATGATTTTGGCCACCTAGACACCACAAGACTCCCAGGGACTGAACCATCAAACAAGGGGTACACATAGTTTCAGCCAAAAATGAAGCAGAGGAAGGCCTTGTTGGGCATCAGTTGGAAGAGTGGTCCTTGGTCAGGCAAAGGCTCAATAGAGGCCCCAACAAAGGGAAACAGAGGGAGGGGAGATGGGAGTGTGTTGGGTGGAGAAGCATATATGTGGATGCAGGAGGTGGGAGGAGGGGTTGGGGGTCTTTGGGAAGAGGGGAAATGGGGAAAGGTTTTACCATTGGCAAAGTAAATGAAGTTGATATTCAATAAAAATAAGATAAAAACAATATTACTTTATGTATCACTATATGTGAGGTAAGGTACTAACTGTGAGAGGAAGGGATAATCAGCAGTTGAGTGCAGACAGTCAAGTCTTACTCAAAAGCATGGTATCTGTACATTTGTAAAGGAACTTAGAAAAATGTAGAGACGACTGGAGGTGGTTAAGATACAGAAACACAAGGAATGTTGAATGGAATTTCATAAGTAGTGGAAAAGAAGGCAATTGACATTTCATTCTTTGCCTCTCCCCAAGATCAGCTTCAATTATTTATGTCCAGATAGAATCAAAATCCCCAATGTCTTCAAATTGTGCTCTCACTCCTTTATACAAGGATTCAGGGACAGATGATGGTGATTTAGAACGGAATCCCTGTCCTCTTTTATCTTTGGGGCTGAAATCAGCCAGAAGAGATGTTAAAATAGGATAAGCAACCTCTTTTTATTTCAGTTTAGGAAGATAAGAATGAAGAAAAAGAGTATAATGAAGAGACAAGAGAGAGAGAGAGAGAGAGAGAGAGAGAGAGAGAGAGAGAGAGAGAGAGAAGAGTCAGTGTGATGTAATGAGAATGTTAGCAAGGTGCTGCAAATAACAAATTCAAGCCACATGATCTCAGAGCAATCGGGCATTAGCTATTATATCATCTCTGGGAGGAATATCACTTCTGTAAACTGCGGCATAGTAAGAGTAAACATGGGGTATTATTTAATTACTCTTACAATCTTTGTTACAGGATAGTAGGGATGCAACTCAAAGTCTTTTTCTATGCCAGCCACAGAATTTTAACATGGAAGGCCAGAGGATATCAAGCTATTTCCATTTACATTGTCTTTGCATGCCTGGTTGAAATTTTGGTTAAGGAAGTCTGGGTTAGGAAAGGAGGGGATGTAGTAGAGATTTCTAGTGGAAATGCATTGTAAACTCACAAAATAATGGAATGAGTAAGCAACAGAGATTACCTTGAAGAAATCAATTAGCTGGGTTTTGTTTCATTTTGTAATATTGGGGATTCCACATAGGGCTGTATGCATGCTAAGTATTCTATCAAAGCTACAACCCTTTCTATATCTTTAAATCCTTATTATTGTGTTTTGAAACGTGATTTCACTAAGTTGCCTGGAATGACATTTATGAAACCTACAATTACTTGGTCTCAGCTTCCTCAGTAGCCAAGATTCTGTAGATACTATATGTAACATATAACATATATGAAATAGTACATAGCTAAGAAAAAGCAGACGTATATTGCTAGGTCAGGTTTTCATTAAGCTTTCAAAAAGATAAAATATTAAGAGAAAAATTATGCAAAAGTTTGGACTGTTTGTCTTTAGAGGAAGAATGTTAGGTTGTTCGTTGTGGTGGGACATCAGGGACCTATGGAAGATTTTCATAAGTACACCCTGAAGCTCTCTTAATAGTTAATATGTGATCTTTTCCTTATAGAATTTCAATGGAAATTTTATTTGCTTATGTCGGTGGACTTGAGATTCTTTGATGACTTTTTATGAAATTATATACATTTTCATTAGTAAATAATCAGAGATGTTTTTCTTTAGTTAAAGACCAAGGACAATTGAATGCTAAGTACTATTCAAGTTGCCTGGAGCTCAAGTTTTCTGGGGAATCTACTGATGAATGATTGACCTTATAGAACAGTCCCCTTTATGCTTACGATAGCTGTTTTAAGTAAGGCTAAATTTTCTGTTATGATTTTTAAGTGCAAATGACAATGAGAATGATGACAATGATGATTATGGTGATGGTGATGATGGTGATCTGAGAATAGGATCTTAATCAGTAGTACTGAGCTAGAACTTTCTGTGGCCTCAAACTCACAGAAAGCCACTTGTCTCCCAAGTGCTGGAATTAAAACCTTGTACCACAATGCCAAGCCCCCAAATATTGTTGCCATTATTGTTTTTACTTTATTTATTTACTTTATGTATGAGTGCTTTGCTGCATGTACACCTATATGCCCAAGGGAGGCATCAGATTCTTTTTAAGTAGATGGCTGTGAACTACCAGGTGGTTGTTCAGAATTGATTTCAGGACCTCTGGAAGAGCGAGTGATCTTAATCTCTCAATCATCCTTGCAGCCCCAAATTATTATTTTTAAGTGCAAGATATTAAAATATATTAGACAAGTGGTCCAAAAAATAATCTATTTAATATCTTTTAGTTTCCAGAAAGTTAAGTTTAAATAGGACAGTTTTATTTAAATTACTGTTAAGTAAATTTAAACTGGTATTCTTGTATTGAGGTAATCTTGAGTAATAATTATCATTTTGCTTTATGTATGTCCAACTTGGCTAACACATGCTCCTTGTAGGGCTAACCTGGTCTCATTGTGGTCCCACATCATGTTGCATATTATTAACAGGGGAACACGTAACTATTTTATAAATAGCAATAAATACAGCAGAATCATTTAACATTTCTGTCAAGTTCAACAGCTGCCCTCAAACTTTCTTTTATAATTCAGAGGTTCAAAATAGACATGCTAAGATTGGTAAAAATAGATTTGTCTGTCACTTCTAATTTCACATTAAAAAAAAAAAAGTTGTGTTTCAATGAAAATTTGCAGATAGATTCAATGTCTAAGCATCTGGCAATTGGAAGATAATCGTGGTTTCTGAAGTTTGAGTCTGACTACAAAGAGTAATTGGTAAAGATGATCTTTTGTGTGCAAATAACCTGAATGATTCTATGCCACTTACCCTGATGACAGATGGTAGGTATAGTTATTACCAACTGCATTTTATTACAAGAGAGAGATTAAGAATGAAAATGTTGACCTACCCATGACTAAGGTCATATGCCACGTTGGAAGGAGTTCAAATCTCGTACTAAAATTCTGACTCCTTCATTATGGCATTTGTGACCTTGGTCACATCACTGTTTGGGGTTTCAGTTACATAGTTTTAATAGAACAGAGCTTATTAGGACCACTTCACTCAAAGTGTGGTCCATGGACAAGCATCATTTAGAGGCTTCTTTAAACCATATGTTTTTAGACTTCGTCCCTGACCTCCTGAATCAGAACGCATGTTTGAAGAGCTTCCTGGAAGAGAATTTGATGGGTAAAGGGACTTGCAGTGCAAACCTCATGATATGTGCCCTATCCCTGGAATACCTGCTAAGGTCAATGGAGGGAACAGACTGCGTAAAGTTATTCCCTGGCCTGACATGTGTACTACATGGTGTGTCTCCGCCATCAGGCACTTATACATGCAAAACTGCAAAATTATAAAATATGAATGGGTTTGAAGATCTCGGATGACTTGTTATGAAGACTGAAATCCAGCCTAGTCCAAGTTTTAAGATTTGCAATGATTCTCTTCAAAGAAAGTACTAGTAGTAGTGCGAACACTACTCCTGTGGGATAGCTACCCTGGGATATGTCACAGAATGAATAAGCAAATAAAGATGAAGACATTCTGACACAGCAGGACTTTAGCTACCTTGACCAAGAGAACCTTAAGATTTCAGGAACCTTCTTGTCAGTCGTAGCAATGGTCAGGTTTTTCCTACATCTTTGAATCCATTCCTGTCTTTTAAAGATGATCTAATTTTTTTTTATAACGGAAGTTGCTTATTCCTGATTTTATTGGCATAAGCAGTAACACAAGCTGTCTTTTTTCCTCTCACTGGCTTCCTTTCCCCCCACTTTCCATGCACCCGTCCAGGCTTCGAATTACTGCCAGGTCGTTTACACCATCTGCTCATTAAGTGTCTGTTGATGGGAGGATGGAGGACACCTGGCGACCATGAAGTCAGGCCAATACACTGAGGAGGATCAGCAAAGTGGTACAAAGTATAAAATCAAATAGCTCTTGGGAGTCTGGAGGGTTGAATTTCAGAGGAAGGAGGGACAGGTGAAGCAGGTCAAGTTTCTGAGGCCCAGAGCAGTCTTGTCATTTCATGACCTTCGTGCTCTGTAAGCACTGTTCTTAGAACAGGAGGGATTCCTTGGGAAGCAGAGGCACATACATTTTCTGCTGAGTAGCTTCTTTGAGTAAAGCAAATGGTATACAGGGAGCTTCTTATGGGCACCTGTTAGACTGAAGATTGCTAAATTACCAAAAGGCCATCTGTGGGTCCAGGTTGCAAGCTAGGTCATTCCTTCTAATTCTACAAAGCATGCCCATTCAACTGGTTCTCATTTCTGAAAGCACACCCACACTGAAAGGCCTAGGTATAACCTGTAGAAACATGGCCAGAGGCCTACTCTCTGGACCACTGGGCCTCAGAGAATCAACGTAGAATGTACAGTGTTCTCTTTACTCCACGGCGCTTCAATAGTAAGTCATACCTCACCTCGGCTCAGAATAGCTTCAAACCATCTGTCACCTGCTTAGGCCATGGTTTTTATTTACAACAAAAAACTGTATCAGTTCTGTTTCTAGTCTGTAAATTCCATGTCTGCTAAAAAGCTTTCTTAGCTGGGTTTGTCGCATTTAGAGTCACTTTAGTAGGAAGTATATACTGATCAAGTGGAAAGTCTTTAAGTCAGAATCCTTTCTTATAACTTCTTGTGGGACCATGAACAAAATACTCTATGTTCTGACTCAGATTCTTTATCCCTAGAATGAGATAATGATAGCAACCTGGCTTACAGGTTTGTTTTAAAGATTACATTTATATATGTAGAAGAATAAAACAGTAGACTCTCACACAATGTTAACTTCTAAGCAAGTGTCTGCTATTGTTATTGAAGAAGTAAGATGATTCTGAGACTTGTTTTCTTTCATTTTCACCCACAGGGAGGAGAAGCTAATTAAAGAAACTGTTATGATCAGCATTTGTATGGATTCCAGGCTCAAAGGAAAGGTGATAAACCTCTCCCACAGTTCCATTTCCTGCCGTCTTCTTTCCCATTATCTTATTATTTGATTTCCACTTCTTTTACAGAAAATAAGAAAAAAAAAAGAAATCTATGTAATGATTCTTTCCTATGGTGTCTTCCTTGACAGCATGTGCTTCATCGCTGGAAGGTATTGATGTATTGAAGGTTCCCTCAAGCTTGCTCAAGCAGGGAATTAACTTCAAGCTTAGTGATGAGAGGGGGCTCTGCTGAGCCAAAGCATTGTACTGCTCTTAAAGCCAAGTCCAGACCTGTACAGTGTGGGTCAAGCCACAGGTCTCGGAAGTGATGTGATTCAAAGCAGAAGGGTGTTTACATGAGGAGAGAGAGAGAGAGAGAGAGAGAGAGAGAGAGAGAGAGAGACTGACTCATTCCTCACTTTAGGAAAGACATGGCAAACAAAAAGTATCGTTCTACATATAAAAAACAGAACACCAGGGATCACCAGTCATTCATATATCCAAGTTGGAGAGAAAAAAGGTGGCATCTTGGAAGAACTGATTGCTTTATGATATAAGGGTAGCAACTGTTTGTTCTTTCCAGGGGATCCAAATATTATCCAACATTCTAATTTTTAAGGTTAACTCCAGACATCTGAATTTTAAAAATCACATTTTTTTTTATCCTCTTCACAAGTAATGTAAGCATTGGGGATGGAGCAGAAATTGAGGGAATGCTCAACGTGAGCCCCATCCAATGGGCAAGAACCAATCCCTAGCACTACTAATGATTCTCTGCTATGCTTGTAGATAGGAGCATGTTGTCCCCTGAGAGGTTCCACCCAGCAGCTTCCTCAGACAGATACAGACATACACAAACAGTGGATGGAGCTTGGGGATTCTTATGGAAGAAATGAAGGAAGGATTGTGGATCTGGAAGGATATAGGAACTCCACAGGAAGAAAGACCAACAGAGTCAACTAACCTGGACCCTTGGGACTCTCAGAGTCTGAGCCACAAACCAAAGAATATTCACAGGCTGGACCCAGGCCTTCCTGTTCATATGTAGCAGATGAGCAGCTTGACCTTTATGTGGGTCCTGAACAACTGGAGTGGGCGTTATCCCCAAAGCTGTTACCTGTACTTGGGATATGCTCTACTAGCTGGGTTGCCTTCTCTGGCCTTAGTGGGAGAGAAAGCATCCAGCCTTGCAGAGACTTGAAGAACCAGGGAAGGGTGATATCTGGGAGGGCACTTGCTAAGAAGAGAAGGAGAGAGAAGATGGGAAGGATTGTGGGAGGGGTGATCACTAAGGTGTCAGTGAAGTTGTTGTAAAGTAAATAAGTAAAAAAAAAAAATTAAACCCAAGATCTAAAATAGACATAGAATAGTGGATCTTATAGGCATTAATTTATCATTATGTTGCAGGCACTGAGTGGTACAATTTATATCTGAAGTATCCCAAAGCTACTGACATGTTAAAGTGTTGGTTGCCAGCTTGTTTTGATAGAAAGTGAAGGAACAATTAAGAGATGTTGACTAACAAGTGTGCTTGGGGCACTGAAGACTCTAAGGCAATGGTTTTCAGCCTTCCTAATGCTGCAATTATTTCCTTATGTTGTGGAGACCCCCAAAGCATGCAATTGTTTTCATTGCTAGTTTGTAACTATTATTTTGCTACTTTTATGAATTGTAATTAAATCTCTGTGTTTTCTGATGGTCTTAGGTGACCCCTGTGAAGGGATGAAGGGCATCATGACTCACAGTTTGAGATACACTGCTCTAAGTGATTGAAGGATGCTGTTCTCTCCTATGTCTCTTTTGCCTTTCATACGATGTAGGGAATAATTTTCTTCCCTTGACTGTTCCCAGCACAGTGGGCTATGTTCTGTCACCATGGGACAAAAGAATTTACTTGCTCCTTGTGACCCAAATGAATTCTTCTTTCTATACGTTCATCATCTCAGACATTCCATTGCATTAGTAGAAAGCTGACTAACCCACTTATTTGATAAACACCAGTTCTGTCTTATATATTGATATTTCAGGGTCTTGTGGAATAGTGTATCTATCCATATTTTAGAAGACAATACATAATCCTTTGATGTAGGTTTGTTTACCATGTATGAAAGATTAAATCCCAGTAGCTCATGTTAGATAGAAACAGCAAGAAGATCCGCTGTGTCCACAGTGCAAGATGATCAAATGAGGGCATTTGAAGATCATTATTTTGCTTTAGGAAGATAAATGTTTCTTACATGAAGGAGTAATTTTGCCATTTTATTCATGTGATAAAGAGATTCCACTCAAGTTTTCTTAGTCTCATAAAAGTCTGCCTTTACTCTTCTACAATGCTGCATTTGTCTTGATGATTGGTCATCTGGAACCATCAGATTTATTTGATAGTGAAAGCATATGCAAACCTTAAAGTGAGTGGGGTTG
The DNA here is from genome assembly GCA_964023405.1 of Apodemus agrarius. NCBI lineage: Eukaryota > Metazoa > Chordata > Mammalia > Rodentia > Muridae > Apodemus > Apodemus agrarius. The sequence goes on from OZ030014.1 coordinate 25,634,511, forward strand.
ATTTGTGCAATGGCAAAATAGGAGAGATAAAATTTTTGCTGAATTTGTCAATAAGAAATTTATTCACTTCTAGTCCCTCAGAAGCTTAAAATATGAGAGAAGGCAATCTAAGGTTAAGAAGAGCATGGAGATGTTAATTACAACATTCCTGCTTTAAAGTGAAATGTGCTTATATCTGTAAAATTCTGAAAGATACAAATGTTTTACAAGAAATGCAGAACACAGGCTAATGATGAATGTATTAGCATGAGAGTTCTGAGTCACAATTCCTTTTCGCTGAGCTAAAAGAAAATTATTCATTCACTTATCTACTTAATTTTTATGAAATTTTTGAGAGTTTCGCACACTGTGTTTTGATCCTATTCATCACCTCAACTCTTCTCCCCCCAGGTGTATACCCCCATATCTCCTAACTGTCCAATTTTTTGTCTTCTTAGGAAATACTAAACTTACCAAATCTATATGTTCTTGGATGTGTGCCCTATTGGAGCATGCTTGTCTTACCAGGGGATAAGAAAGGGGCTGCACTGTTAAAGAAAACTGTCTTCTTTCTCCAAGAAGCCACTAAATGCCCAAAGGTCCTTGACTAGGTGTGGATTTTTTTGTCTTGACCTTGTATAGACCTTATGAATGTTGTCACAACAGCTGTGAGTTCACATATGCAGCTGACTTGCTGTGTCCAGAAGAACACACAATTGTGTCTTTTGGCATTAAGATGATATTCTATAATTAGAAACAGTTTAGATGTTCTTCAGCATCTAAAGAAAATGTGATACATTCTCACACTGGAATATTACTTAGCTGTTAAAAACAAAAACCTATAAAAATTGCAGGTAAATGGATGGAGCTAAAAACCAGTCATCCTGAATGAGGAAACCAAGACCTCAAAAGATAAATATGGTATATATTCACTTACATGTGGATGGTAGCTTTCAAGCCTTCAATAGCCATTTTATAATCTGGAGAACCATAAAGGTCAGGTATAGAACAAAGGAGTAGGGGCTATACTGCTTAAGTAGGGAAAAAAGAATGGAGGGTTGGAGACTGGATATGGAGTATTAATTAAATTGAGAGAGTTAGGGAAGAGGTAAGGGGGGAATATGGGGAGAGGTTACCAAAACTAAGGATCATTTGAGGTAAAATATGAAAACCTAATAAAGAGGCTTTTAAAGACAAGCATGAAAGAAATCTAAATGTAATAACCACATAACAAAGGAGACATAATCTAATTAGATATCTCTCACCACCCAGTGAAAAAACATGTGTCAGGACAATATTAGATCTAATTAAATTGATAGCCAAAGTGTCCTATAAAAACCCTCCAAACAACCCTGGTTATTGCCAAAGCTAGGGCTGTTCTCCATGGACTGATGGATGGTAAAGCCCCTTTGCTGAAGACAAAATTTACACAGTTCATTGAACACAGAGAAATTGAGCTGATGCCTATCTGGAGCCTTCATCCCTACAGACTATTGTTTATGGTACTGGATGGTACTTTGTATACTACAAGAGGTAGTAACATAAGAGAGGCAAACAGCAATCTACAAAATCATTAGCCTACAATGGTGACCTGCATTCAAGATTTGCTAGTGCAGTAGTGGCACAAACGTTGTGGGAGTAACCACCCACTATCTGATTGGATTTCAGGCCCCATCCATGAAATGAAAACCATGCATGACACTGCTCAGGTAGCCAAGAACTTGAGACTAGATAGATCAAGGACTTAGGGGGAAAACCAAATACTAGTTTTCTGCTAAAAGAACATAACAATAAAATGACTCTTGATGGCATTCTACAAAACTCATGGATCAGTGTCTTGCTTGGTCATAAAAGGAGAAGCTACTTCCTGCAGTAAATGGAAACAAAAGCAGAGACCCACAGTTGGACTACATGCAGAGCTTGAGAGACTCAGTCCTAAATAGGATATTTCTACCAAATTCTTCTGCTCAGGGATCAGAGAACCCAGCATAAGAGGTTGTAGAAAGATTTTAAGAGACACTTGGAAGGAAGACACCAAGGAAACTGCATTTAGACACAACAGAACACATATAAACTCAGAAAGACTTCACATATATGAACTCATAGCAGCATGACCAGAACCTGAACATGTCTATGGCAATGGGGTACCAGATCTAAAAAGGGAAGTAAACATAGCCCCCATATGTAACCCAGAAGTTATCTTCAAATTAGCTTTGTCCAATAGGGTCTCACTGGGACTACAAACCATACTTAATTAAGGGCAGGCCCTATGTCCATCAGAAAATGGCCAACATAAGATGGAATAGTTTTGACTTATAATACTTTATCTAGCCACCTTTAGAAAAACCTTATAGATCTTTAGTTATATATTTTGGTTTCCAGTTGTGTGTTTATGAGGATTTTTGTGTGTGAGTGTGTCTATCTGTATCCATATGTGGGTTTGTTTGTTTGTTTGTTTGTGCTTTTTGGTTCATTTTTTCTCTTTGTTTCTTTATCCCGTTTGGTAGTTTTTTTGTTGTTGATGCTGTTTTGTTTTTTGGTTGTTGTGTCTCTATTTTGGTTTTGTTTTGTTACTGTTGTTGCTGTTATTGCCTGTTCGATGTCTAAAGAGGGAGAGAAATAAGAGCTGTGGATTTGTGTAGCTGGAGAGGTAGGCAGGATCTGGGAGGACATACGAGAGGGAAAATCAAGATCAGATTGTATGGCATTTAAAAAAATCTATTCTCAATAAAAATTAAAATTAAAAAGATGCTGACCTTTTGTGGAAATGCTTTATGAATTCCAGAATTCAGAGCAGCATTGCAGTACAGGCTTTCTAAAGGTCAGGCATGTCCTAGCAAGACTCAAAGATTTACCAACTGATATTGTGAAATCATCACATCTTTACTCCCTAGAACTCAAGTTCTTCATTTGTAAAATGGAGAATTATCTTGACAGCCTCTCATGAGGATTAGTAAGATAAACAAAAGGAAAACATTTAACTCAGTGTATCTGGTAAGTTATATATGTCCAATCAATACGGATTTTTCTGTCTCAGACACTTTCTGAGGCTCATTAATTCACCCCTTGTAAAAATCCACTGAGAGGAATTTCTGCATCTAGAAAATGAAAAAAAAAAAAAAAAAAACAAGGCCCAGGGAGTTTTGAATAAATATAATAGCCAGACATATTGGAAATAAACTTACTGTGATCTCTGTCCTAACATCACGCAAACATATCTGTGATCAGAAAGTTTATTCTTGAATGTGAATTGTTAAACTAAAGTGTTCACAGAATCAATCTGACAGTTGCAAGCTTTACTTTATTGTTTCTGTGCTGAAGTTTTCTGTTGGAAATGGAAGCAGTTGACTGCAACTCAAGTTCAAGAATTGTGTCAAGAGTAGGTGAACAAGTCTTCCATGTAATGAATGGACACTGAAACGGTATGGTCCTGCACGGCCTGAGCAATTGAGCATTGAGTTGAACAAGCAGATATGTGTGTGTGCCAGGGTCCTAAACTTCATGGTATGGACTTTTTCCCCTCTTAAGTTTTCACAGATGTATAACATCCTAGTTCAGGTAATACTAGAAGAACCATGAATTCTTATTTTGTATTCCCTAGATGAACTCACTTTGTGCATGTGGATAATTATGCTCCCCCTCCCCCAATCTGAGGAGATATGTCAGCAGAAACACTTAGGGCAAGAGAAATTTCATATGATAGGATTTTTTAAACTTCGCTGAGGAAACAGAACCATCATGTTTTCTTGTTTTGGGTAAACATCATTATATTAGAAGGATAGTCACATGACTTATTAGCTAAACTTAGGTGCTTCTGGGAGAGGAGGGTATATTAGTAATTATGCCAAATTAACTGACCTTGGGCAGGTTGGTCATGTTCTCTTTGAGAGCTCATGCGAAGTATTAAAATTGTTACCATAAAGCAGACCTTAGCCAAGTAATGTTGTATATGGGTTCTTCTTAATCTCTCTTCAGTGCTCACTTCTTCCTACTGTCTTTACACTTCCATTATAGGTCCTCATTGTTATCCAGATTTTAATTCATTTGGTCATTTTTTAAAGACATAGGAAGTACAGAGAATGTTTCTTTTGTTGCATTTTCATATGGCTATCTCTCCGTAATTGAACCATTAAGAGTTTTGCAATAGGAACTCACTGAGCCAATCAGATGCTTCTCTGACCAACATAGATTTGAGAACCTCTTACGTCTATGGATACAAGCATACATATTTAGGTGGTAATTTTACAACATGAATATTTAGCAAAATGACATCAGAAGGTTACCCTCTGTGCCTATGATTTCCCTAGCCATGGGTTTTGACCACAGTTTTAGTACCAGGTACGAATTCCTGCCTGTGAACCAGGTCTCAAATTCAATTCAGAAAGTTATTGGTTACCACTATCAATAGATCTGACAATATCATAGCATTGTGTACATGGTGTCTGGGAGGTCAGAATTGTACCATTGCAGTGTCCAGCCTTATTGTTATTTCTCCAATATCAAGGCAGTTAAAAGCTTCAGCATAAAAGGTGGGGGAGCTCTGAAGTCTTCCTTCCTAGATGAAGAGCTATTGGCAGTTGATGGTAGTTGGAGAAGGAAAAGTTTCTTTTCTTTGTGGGCTGGCCAATGGCTGGTTGCCCATGTATCAGTGGATAACCCCACACTCACGGCATATGGGCAGCCCTAGTTGGACTCAGTATATTATAAAAAGAGGACATGGTATAGGAAGGGAGATATATTGGGGGAAGTAGGATAGGTTTGGAAGGAAGAAGTGGAGGTGGATTAAGAGGCACTATATACATATGTTTCCAAAGAATAAAAAGAAATAAATTTCCAGGCAGGTGGTTTCCTTACATAAGGTACTTCATTTTGTATTACATCAGAGCAGTATTTTCAGATTGTTTCCTACTTTTTTGTTGTTGCTCAAGGGTAACTCTGTGTGTGTGTGTGTGTGTGTGTGTGTGTTTCCAATATTTAAATTTGTACTGAAGTAGTGTGGATTTATTTGATTACATAGTTTGATGCTAGAGGCAATATTATGCAATTACTTATCTTAGTTCATTTGGCTAACAGTCTTCAGTGACACCTAACTCTTGTTTATTGTCTATTTATATTCAAATACCTGAAGACAAGAGTTTAGTTTGTTTAGTTTCCTGTTGTGACTTTCTGCCTAATAATACTTTTTAGTCTAACTTTCAAGCATAAGAGGAAAAAGGGAGAACATAAAAACAAAACTGTTCAGGAGACACTGCAGTCAACCATCCATGAAATATTTATGAAGTCTTCTTTCCCTAAATGTAGAACAGATATATAATTAGATTAAAAAAAATCCTTAAAATTACTTCTTCTGTAGCTCAGTGTGGGCTTATCCTATGAGTATTTGTCAAGAGCTCTAGGAGTTTGGTTAAGATTCTGATGACTTTTGTTAATCTCTAAACACCATGTTCTGCATATAATTAAAGCTTCAAATAAAATATAGTGCAACAACCAGGATTTAGGGAAGTATGAAAATAATAGGCATTCTAAGAAATGGCTATTTTAAGAAGAGGAACATAGATGTGTTGAGAGTTATCAAGGTGTGCTCTATTTATTAAAAAAGGAGTGAATCTCCAGTCTCCCATAATAAGTGGTCTGGAATCCACAAGTGCAATAATGAGTGGCCTAATATCCATCAGTCCAATAGTGGCATGCATGTCTTTGGAGTAAACAAACATTTTGTGGTTTAATTTGAGGCCTCTTCTACAAGTTGTAACCCGTACTTAGTACTGCTATCAAAGTCAAGTACCTGCTATGTAAATCACAGGCCCATGGAGCAAACCTGCTACTATTGTTCAGCTAAAAGGACAAACTATTACACTGATTATTAATGACTAATTATATGCATAGGTCACTCAATCTCTAAACCCTTATCACAGAAGTTTGTTTGCTTTTTGTTTGTTTTTTTGCAGTGGATGACAATTAATACAGAGATCTACAATTAACCCAAGTACAGAAAGTAAGACTGTAGATTGTTCAGCCCTAAGTGTGATATGGGCGTCATAGCCCTTCTTCCCAAGTCACAGGGATCATTGTAGAAGAGTGCATAGAAAGATTTTAATAGCCAGACGTAATTCATTATTTCAAAAAAAAATCAATATTTCTGGGCACAACATGGCATATGAACATGTACATATGAATTCACAGCAGTTTTGACAGCATGCCCAAGACCTGCACAAGCTCAAGACAGACAAAATCAGATTACTGGTCACACCTAGCTGAGTAACAACTGGCAGTTAATAGTTGCTGAGAGAGGGAGAGTTAGTTTTCTTTAAGGGCATAGCTGGTCCCTGGTAAGTGAACTACACTCCAGGGGATGGACATACCCCCAAGAGTATTTAATCAGTTCTCATTGGATTTGATAGGTTTAGTTTAAAACTAACAACAACAACAAAAATGAGAACATAGAATTGTGAGGACAGGGAACAGGAAGAAACAGAAATGAGAAAATGAGTCAAATAAGAAATGCCCACCTTAACAATGAAAATTTAGTCCCGCTGTTTCCACTGTTCCCCCAATTTTATAAAGGGCACCTATCATGATTTAAAATTGAAATTCATTCTACAGGCTCAGGCGTTTGAACAGTGATCCTCCAGCTGGTCTGGGGAGATTGTAGAATGTTTAGGAGGTGTAACTTCACTGGATGAAGTGGGCAGTGTGGTTTGGGCCTTATAGAATATTATCCAGGCCTGTTCTGGCCCACTGTTTTCATTTTTCCTGGTTGCCACTGTTACATGCACTTTAAATCCTTGACCACCACATTTCTGCACTCTAACAGAATAGACTGACTTTTTTGGGAAGCCAAAATAAGTATTTCTTTTGTAGACATGCTTCTTCTTAGATAAATGACCACAGTGAGGGAAAACATAATTAAGACAATGGATTCTGAGATGTCAACTTTTTGTTATGATTACCCCCCCCTTTTGATTGGTTTGAAGGTTGAATGTGGAAAAGTTGGGGGCAGTGGGTTAGAAAAACACTAAAATGTTGTAACGAGAATCTAATAAGAGATATTGGTGATAGTATACAAAACCAGAATGCCAAATGAAGTGAGAACAATTAGGACTGTAGTTATATAGATTTAGAGGGGAACGAGGATTCTAGTAAGATTTGGGGGATGGAGAGATGACTCAGTGTTTAAGAGGACATACTTTCCTTGGAGAGGATCAGAACTACTTGGTTCTTTATAGTCATGCCAGGGTCTCCTGCTCACAACTGCCAGGGTCTCCTGCTCAAGGGCTACCAGGGGTACTGAATTTGAGTGTTCATGTCCTCAACTCTCTCTCTGTCCCTCTCTCTGTCTCTCTCTGTCTCTCTGTCTCTGTTTCTCTCTCTGTCTCTGTCTCTCTGTCACTCTGTCTCTGTCTGTCTCTGTCTGTCTCTGTCTCTGTCTGTCTCTGTCTGTCTCTGTCTCTCTGTCTCTGTCTCTGTCTCTCTCTCCCCTTGCTGACACCGTGAGTTGGAATGACAAAAAAAGTGCCTCAAAACTCTGCCATGTGAAACTCAAAACTCATTTGAAAAGTATTTGAAGAAGAATGTCTAAAAAGATGTTTCCAATGTGTTTCTGGAAAATGGCCACTAAGGGAAATAATTTCATTAATTTAAACACAGAAGCATCTGGATACTGGAGCCATAAGAATATCTCAAGGATGTCAAAAGTACTTCTTCAGATGATTTGCAGAAGTTGTCATTGTTTTTCATATATTGCTGACCTTAGCAGCAGGTGGAATTAGAGAGTTATGAGAATCATGTAAGCCAACATCAAGGTTCCAGGAAGCTACCAGGACCAGATAATATACCACGCTCAACTTTTATCCATGGATACCCTAAATGGTTTGCATGTGACTTCATAAAAATGAAGGGTAAGTTTCAATGAAGTCTCTAAGATTTTGGAGATGCCACAAACATAGGACATCTGCTAAAATAATTTTCAGCAGTCAGTGACAGGCATATACAGGTAGACAAGGCTTTCCAAAGTCCATTGGAGCTCAGATGACACCATAGGAGTCTAAGATTTTGGACTTGGGGTTATAGTGTCAGGGAAATATACTAGGTTTTTAACTTCATGTCATAATCAAAGTTTATAACATTTAATTTTTTCTTTTCACTTTACAAGCAGTCACAGCTAAGAGATTATCTTAGGTCTGAAAAGAGACTTTGGAATTTGGAACAATGTTGAAACAATTAAGTTTCCAACATTTGAAGTTGGACTAGAAAGCGTTTTGCATTATGACACAGCCATGATCCCATGGGGATCAGGCATAGGATGTTACGGCTCAAATGTGAAATGTTCTCCATGGTTTATTTGTTTAAAGGGTTGACCCCGACCTGTCTTCGGATGACTGTAGAACATTAGTAGAAGGAACATACCTGAAAAAAATAGGTCGTGAGGAGTGAGGCCTTGTACATTAGAAATGCAGCCCTACATTTAGCCATTATGATGGCTTTTCCTGCTTTCTGGTTGGCAGTATGTAACATGCAGCTGCTCTATGCTCTTGCTACCATAAATCACAGTCCAGTATGCCTTCCATCTCATGATGGACTATATTCTCTTACAAGAGAAGCTAAATAAGTCCTTTCTTTCTAACACTGCCTGTTTTTAGGTCACAGTGATGATAAAAATAACTAATAAGCCAGGCATTACTAATCAATGACAGAAATTTGTCCAAATGTATTAGATACAGAGTCAGAATACTTCAAAAATGTTCAACTAGAATTCTTTTTTTCACAAATCATCTGGTGTGCCAGTTCCTTCCAATGCCTTTAGTATACCTGTTATTTGAAATCCACTTATCATGATAGAATTATAGGCATCATAGAGATGATGGCAAGGTAATCCTGAGGCAAATTAACTGGGGACAGGAACACACACATATATACTCACACACACACTGACAGAAAAAGACTATTACACATAGCCACATATGGGACAAAGAAGGGATCCCAGTAAGAAAGAAATGTATCTTACAAAACCAACTGGGTCAGTGTGGATGGATGATGAATGAATAAATAATAATGCATTCAAATTAGGCAAAATATCTGTATTTCCTGCATGAGCATTTCCTTCATTTTAGAACAACCTAGGGCAAGTCCCATATGTAAGACATTTACCAGCAAGACAAAAAAATTGAAGTGTGAAAATATATTGACAATTCAGGCAAATCTTCTACTTTTAGGGTATAGAAAATACCACTGAGAAATAGAATGATAAATATAAACATGTTATATATATATTTATACATATACATATATATACATATTTATACATATACATATTTATACATATACATATTTATACATATACTATATATACATATTTATACATATACATATATATACATATTTATATCAGCATCCAATTGCCTATTTATGAATTTATGTGATATCTTTGACTTATGTAAGAGAGTACCATAACACTAATGATTCTAAGGTATGACTGAAAGTCGTTTATGTTGTGGACTCACTTTAATGTTAATATGTGCATGAGGAAAACTGAGCTCTTGTTTCTAAGCAATTGAAATAAAGCTCATGAGAGGTAGAATTTTAGGAGAATATTACAATAGGTAATCCAAAACCTCCTAACTTTGGAGAACGGGAGGGGGGGAATTATTAGAGAATGCCTTCAATCTGCATTTTCATAAGGGTATTTTTACTTATGCATGGAGTTCTGTTCATACAGTCACACTCAAACATTTGGTAAACTCAGTTTTGTGCTCAACATACTGTGCTTCTCTTTTCTTTTCTTTAGCTTTGCACATATTTTCCTTTTCAAACTCTTGAATATAATTAAAACAAATTCAAAGTGTGCAAGTTGCCAAAATTTAGTGTATATATATATATATATATATATATATATATGTAATTTCTTCAACTTGAGAAATGTGCTATCATGTCTCAGAATTGCATTCCAAAGCGTTAGTAGGTGGCTAAAGATATAGGTAGTATGAATCATACACAATTCTTTATGTGCATACATACTCACAAAAACAATTTCATTAACACACCGGATTTTAGAAAGATTGATAGCTATCATTAACATTAGAATAAAACACTACAAGTACATGTTTTCTTTTCTCAGATTAAAACAGTAGATTTGTTCCTTCAGTAGTAATATTTCTTATGTCCTGATTAAATTGAGATCGCCTCTCTTTTCTCCTGGAAAAAGCACCATTACCTTCTTCGCTAACAGAACAAACAGCACCACAACTGAGAATAGTAGGTGCTGTAACTGAGGTACTGTAACTGAGAACAATAAAGATAATTTGAACAGGAGTACCACGGTTCTCTCAGCAGTCAGTAAAATAACCAAGATAACTACTAAGTCACTGTTATAGAGCTAGGTTCATATAACGGGGATAGAGCTGTTTAAGTGGCTTTATATCTTGCATTGTGGATAGCGGACATAGTTGTGAGAAGTTCCATCTTGCCACTCCAAATGGAGATCAGTTTACAATCTGTGAATACATTTTTCTGAAAATCTCCACTTCCTATTTTAGACTATAGGTAAATGTAAGTAAATGAAATAGCAGAGATACACATGAAACTCACAGTGAATACTCAATTTATACATTGCACATTCCAGTTTTGACCATTTTCTCTACCAATCTTAATTGATTCATAATAATTCAAACAAATGTATAAATCCATTGAGCATTATGACTTTTACTATATTAGCTGATTTCTTATATTGTACCTTAAGAGTTTGAAAGAGTTCACAGTCATTCCTATCTTACTAAATTTTTCTCATAATAGATGATTGGTAGCCAAAGGATAATATTAAACCAGCCAGGAAAAGGTAACACTCTAAAATGTATGTGAAATCTGAGAGTGAAACATCATCTAGCAAAAAGTAAACTATAAAAGTAGGTCAATTTCCTCTCCCTTTCAGCTAACAGTAAGGGGTATTTTTTCTTTTTTTAAGGGTTTTAGACCTGAGTAGATGTGTCTTATGGACTGATTTTAAAATGTGCTTATGTTTTCCAATTTTGCCTTTTCTAATAGCAGTGGTAATGATATAAGTGGGGTGTCCATGACCTCAGGACTTGACCTCAGTAGGGAACAAATATTAGCAGTCAAATTGATTTCGGTTTATGGGTATTCGCATCCAGGGTCAAGTGCAGTATCTCGGTATGCTCCGTGGTCCAGGAAGGAGCTGGGGCTGGCAGCTCCACCAGCCCTTCAGTAAATCATTGTGTGGCTCTGACTCCCACTTGTGGGAATCATCACACTCTGCTGCGACTTTCTACCAGACTCAAGTCTCAGAGTCTCACCTTTGATTCAGCTAGCACAGCATGATGATATTCATAAACTCATAGACGTGTCGCCTTTCTACCCCCTAATTTTTTTCCTCTTGGTGTTTGGTGTTAGGGTGAAGGGCGAAGGCCACATTTGAACATAAGTCAGGATTTTTTTTTTATTTTATGTGGGGGAAAGCCGGGGGCGTTTGTAGAACTTAAAACAGAAATCAAACCTTTAAAGGTCGATGGTATGTGTCTTGCTACTCATATTCTGTTCTGGCTTCTAACTTTCCTTAGGCTTAAAATATATCTGGAGTCCCTGGTTCCTTTGTTCTTTGGAGAGTTCATTTCTTATTCTTTCAAAAACACTGTTTTCTTTTTCTTTTCCCCTCTCTGGTATTTTTTTTAGGGTAGCAAACAAACACAATAAAGCTTCAGTTGATCACAGCATCAGAGGCTTGGTGCTTACCACTATGTAGAAGAAATTAGGCTGCTCTCATTTCTGTGTATGTTTTTTCTGGGAAACCCATGTTAGGTGTATGACATTCTTGCTGGTCAGAAACACCAGGGCCCAGTATGCTCACAATGGAACCAGAAAACACTGGGGCAGAAGAAATGTTCCTTAGAAGTGTTCGTTAAAGTGGTCATTAGCTTATTTTAAAGTGATTTTAGATGAGAAGTTATATATGGAAATAATGCAGATGTAACAATCTTTGGCATCTTCTATTGTAATTCTAGTTACAAAGTTTGGCATCAAATTTGTTTGCTACCTAACACTTTTTCTTGTTTATACCAGTATAATACTTAGGGACTTCAAGATTGTTGCTCTGCTCATTGTATTTTTTTTGAATGCCAGGATGCTGGTTAGAAGTCTCCACTGTATTAAAAAGGTAATACAAAAATCAAAATAATGCTTCTTACAATTTTCGCTCTGTATGAACTTAATCTTCATAGCAATTATTTTGCATCTTTATGCAGAAAGCATAAATATCCTTGGGTATTATGAAGTAAAACATTTGTCTAGTGAGGTGACTTCATTTTCTACACTGAAAAGACTTTATAATTTGTTGTTAGATAATGAAGTTGGTTACTTAAAGTTTGGACTGTATGCAATTTTAAGAGAAAGAGGGGTTTCTTGGTACAGTACATTGATCAATTTTGCTTCCTTTGCCTAAAGATTCCTTTATTTATTTATTTCTATACCCAGTATTAGTTCTGTTCATAGTTCAAGTTTTTGACTTCTCATTAAATCGTTCACTGTTTTTATATGTATATATATATATATATTGGGTAAAGAATAAAATCAAATATACAAGGCCCTTATCAACCTTGAGGTTACAATCCAAATAAATCTTTGTTTCTCTTGCATTGCAACTACTTGGCCTGAATTGAACATAATTTCTCACTTTCTGTATTTCTTTTAGATACCCAGAGGATCAATGTTTATCATAAGTATTTCTTCACTTTTCATGGGTTGAATGCTTATCAGTTTAGTTGAGATAAAACTGTAATACAAGCAATATAAAAAATATCAAGCTCATTTTGATGACAGTCATACTGTGGTTAAGTACAGTTCCTCATGACTCAGTCCTTCACTACCTACTCATGCCATGATGATACTCACTTGGAAATGGTATGCAGACACTGCTTTGGGCAAAATTAGCTACACTCATGTCTCCAAGAAGCCCTAAAATTGCAAGGAATAGCAAAAAAAAAAAAAAACCCCTGAAGACAAGGGGACAAGAAAGGGAATGGGTGGCATGAATATTTTCTGTAATTTTGAGGAAATGCAATATAGGGCTCATGGTGCATCTCGCTATGCTTCTCGCCCATGGACTCTTTTTAGTTTCATATGCTTTCTGTGGATATGTTTGGTTTTTGTGTATTTATTTATTATTATGATGTAGAAGGGAGGGAGAGGGGAACAGATATGGGAAAGGAGATAGCGCATGTGAAGCTCAAGGGACAACTGTTTTGCTTTCTGAGCACGAGACTTAGAAAGGCTGGCCAGGCTTTTGCAGCAGGGATCTCACACACTGTGCCATCCCACCCACATGGGGGTAATAGTTGAATCCATGAGAGCAAATAAAATGTCCTACATACACATTCATTAAATATTTACTAAACCCTTTTACCAGAGAATAAACTCATTTTAGTTATTTAATTAGAAATACAAACCATTTGCTCATCTGAGCAAATTTCACAATTTGCTAATTTATGAGTAGTGTATATTTTACTGTGTATAGGTTTTATAACATTAACATATTCTGATAAAACTTCCTTTATTACATTTAACCACAGCTGGTCTTTTATAATATTTATAGCATTTTATCCTCTTTCAAATCTGTGTTCATGTTTTATTCTTATTTATTACTACTGTTATTATTATTATTATTATTATTATTATTTGTATGTGTGTGTGGTATACTTGTTCTTATGTGCATATGTGTGCAGATGCCTGCATACTGGAGTTATAGATGCTTAGGAGTCTTTTTACTTAGGTGCTGGGACCCAAACCCAGTCTTCTCCAAACACAGCAAGAGGTATTAACTGCTAAGCCAATTCTTCAGTCCCTATACTTGCTTTGGTTCAGGCAAAAGCATGACTGCATCTTCACAAAAATCCTAAATGACAGCAGCAGAAGTCCAAAGTCACTGAAAGCCAAACTTTTTGATGGTTGGAGAAGCCTTTGGCTTGAGATTTGGGGACATCTAGAAATATTTAATTACCTTCCTGTTCTGCTCTGTTTAGACAGGGTCTTACTGTGTAGCCCTGGTTGCTCTGGAATTCACTGAGATCCACCTGACCACAGCTTCCACAGTGCTGGGACTGAAAATCCAGTGCAGTTTCTACTTGAATCCCAGACTGAAACCTGGAGCATAACAGAGTAGGACCTGGATGGAGAGTAATCCAACAGGTAAGGAAATGTTTCTGACTTAAGTTAGGAAACCTTGTTGATAAAGGAAGAATTTAAATTTTCATACATAAACGTATCTTCATATTATATGACTATCACACATGTGGTGCCAGTCAATGGAACATCTGCAGTCTGGGTCAGGGGAGCAGCCCTTTATCATTTAATCAGGAATATGATTGTATTTTCCTAACAATAACATTTGCCTTAGGCTTTGCCGCTATTGTGTCTAATTATAAACTTATATTCATTATAGGGTGTGAACAAAATTATCCTCCAGGACCCAATATCTGTAGAAAACCTAAAATTTCCACCCTGAAAGCCAAAAGGATTAACTCTTTTTTAAAACTGTGGCCAGTGAGTGCAGAGGAAAGGTAATGGCTGACCTACAAGTCAGGCTGGAGACAGAGGACCCAGGAGAAATAGCTCTGGAGAAAAGAATCAGGCAGAATGCAATTTCCAGCTGGGTTTCAAGGACATTAGATCAAAAAAAGAAAAGGTGGGGCATAGGTTGGCTGAGGAGCTTTCTTGGTGTCTAGCCCTGTCTGATCAGGTAGCATAGAGTGACAAGAGGCAGCCCTCTTATTTGAACATCCTGATAGGAAGGCTTCTCTTTCACAGGGCTAGCTCTAGCTGCAATGATAACAGCTCATGTGGTTGGGCCATGGCAAGAGGTTTAATGAGTTTTTTATTTTTAGATTAACTTACAAAGTAATGGAAACTGTCTTATGTTTAAAAATAAAAAAAAATAAGAGTGATGTTAGATTTGCTGGTACCATTTCTTATTCCCTACAAGATATTTTTCTTAAATTGATGTTGTTCTTAAATTATTTAAGTGGAACTTTTACTCCTCTTACTCCAGGTTTGAGAAATGAGAGGATAGGCTAAAATATCTCACAGTTTCCTGTGAAAACATCTCAATTTCTCAATATGGAGGATGAGACTGTAAAGCAGTTACTATCTCTTGCTGCTTGCTTCTAAAAATTATGGCAATTTATTATTCTGGCAAATGCTGTGCTTATCTGGGTAAACGGCTTTTAAAACAAAGGGTGGGTGACTAGTTTCCTGGAACCCAAATAATCAGCTAAAATGTTAGTTCAAAGCTTGCTTCCACATTTCGTTCCCTCTTTCTACCACGAATACCCAATGACTACATGATGCTCATCCACATCCACTGTCTTCTGAAGATACTATCTGACATTATTTGAGTGCAGGTGACCAAATTTACAAAACCCTTCAGTTTCTTTCCTGTTTTGAGGTGCTGTGAGTACAGGGTTATGAAAAGCATCCTTTTGCATGGCAGTAAGTTTTGAAGACTCTGTTAGTTTCAATTTGACATTGAACTTTCAGATAAGATACTGAAAGGACATAATGTGGCTGTGTTTCTCTTCTGTTTTCTATATAGGGTACTTATCATTAGCAGATAGCTTGCCTAAAAATCAAATGTTAAGTTTTATTGTATATGCTGATTACAGAATACAGATTATGACTAAAACTCAGCACCTAAAACATTTCAGAGCTTGCAATCTGTATTCCTTAATAAAACATTACGGTTCTCTAACCACATGTAATTTATTTCTGTCTGTTTCAGGTTTTTCGCCAAATCATCCATTGTGTGCATTTGTGAATATATTGGTTTTCCTTCAGACATCTACAGTCTAACCAGTTCTCTCCTAGTGCCATGACTGTCTCACCCACATCATCAATTTCATTTTTTTCACATTTCCATCTTAGCCAGTTCTGTGTGGCTCCTTGTGATGGCTTTACTACCATTTTGCTACTAGTGCCAGTTTTACCCAGTACTAGGAGAGAACTGGGATTCAAACATGGGGTCTCTAATCTTATCTGAGCCCTGAACATTGCCTTAGCAATGTCCTGAATTCTCTGGTCAGCACTGTCTCACTTCCCCTCAGCTGATTTCTAGAATCATCTCTTCTTCTCTGAAAGGTACCAGCCCTTTTCTATTTTTTCACTGGTAATATTATAAAGCAAAGCAGAAAGAGAAGTAATTCAAAATGTGTCAGCCTCTCTTCCCTTCTTGTTCTTGCTCTATCCTCTTGCCTCTTTCCCCCACTGTCTGTTCCCCTTCCCCTCTCTCTCCACATTCTCATGACGGGCCTCTATTCTTGTACTCTTTCTCTCTCTGCCTTTCTCTGGCTCTACTCCCTTAACCTCCCCCCCATGCCCTGAATAAACTCTATTTTTTACTAAAAAATAAAAAAAGAATGTCTTAGCCTACATCTCCTGAAATAAATTACATACACCCGCTCTAATGCATCTTATTTTTCTGAAATAATGAAAAAGGCCTGTTGTCTTGAGGTGACCCCTTTATCAGTGTTCTCAAACCAATCCATTCTGACCTGCTTGAGTCTGGGTTCATGTCTTCATGCCTGTATTGCTGTTTTTGTTTTCAATGGCTCTTGGCATAAACATTTAAACATCTGCTGATATAGATGTTTAAGAAAATAAAACTTATTTTCAGTTTTAAGGCAGGGGGGAAGTATCCTCTTTATAGGTCTTCTTTTATTTTCCTTGGTCCCAAACCCAGTTTTCCTCCCTTTGTCTACTGTCATGTCCTTGAGTTGATACTGATATCTTTAGCTTCCTAGTGTTCATTAACTCTTCATAACTTCATTTTTGCAGTCCTTCTTCCTGACGTTTCATTGAAATAGTTAGAGTCAAAGAGGACTTAGTACCTATTCATATCTAATACTTTAGATATTCATTGTGATTTCATCTCGGTTTTTGTAACATTTGTTACTCTATTATAAGAATCTCTGGAGAAGAGAAAACATGGCTGTCTGTGTGAGAAAATTTGCCATAAAAAATAGAGTAATGCCATGGCACTTAAGGGCAGAAAAACACTGGTGGAAATATTCTTTAGACATAGGTACTAATTTCCCATAACTTTCATAGGGAAGTATGAAGAGAGAAAGTATGTTAGCATGGTGTTGGTGGAAATGCTTTTGAGCTACATTGTAAGGAACTGAGAGGATATTGTGCAGAATTTAGATTCAAAACTATTGGCAAGGGGGATGCTATGCATAGAGACATGGTGACTATCATTGATCTGCCACTGTGCATATCTGTTTCTATGCTGTCATGTCAGTATCAGGTCTAAACTCATGAGCTCTAAAAAGGGAACAATAAAAGGATAATGATATTCTGTCCTTTAGGTAGGTTGGGATTTCAAGCTGGGCTTCAAGAAGACATATAAAGCTTCCAGAAGAACCTTGGTTCAAGGATGCTAAAGATGATATATGCAACTTAATGATTTATTTCTGGAGAGGTTAATGTTAAGATGTCATCATGTTCTATGTCTGGATAAACAACTGTCCTTAAGAAACTGTGTCTGCTTTTCTTTTCATTTCATTTAAAGATTTCCTGTAGTTCATTTATACAAGTTTCATTTTGCCTTACATTTAAGCTGTAGTCATTCATAGATGATAGTGTTTTGTTTCACTGATGGGTCCTTTTGTGACTAGTGGGGAAGGCACTTTTTTTCCTCTTGACAGTTGGCTCACAAATTTTTTTTTTACGTGCTGAGTTGCTTTCTTGCTCTTGCAAATATATTCAACATCACAATTCTTCTTCATGACAGACAGAAAAGTCCTTGGCAGATTCCAACCTCAGGAAGAAATTATGTCTGTCTCTGTAGTACTGTCAAGAGACTCATGTATGCATGCCAAGAGACTCCTGGCTTTCATAGTGCATGTCTAGCAAATCAGGGATGGATGATGTGATATTCTTTGATGTTATTTTACTCTGCTGATCATTGTGTATTTAGCTAGCTGTTAAAGAGTTGGGTTGAACTTGGATTTTGTATGCAGCTTGTGTCATGTCACACATATATTGTGAGGTAAAATCTAAGGGTTGCAGTTTAGATTTCCTTAGTACCTGAAACACTTGGTATGCCTTGAGAAAGATAGACACTCTTCCTTTTCAGAATATAGTTTAAAGTCTTTTCAAAGTTTAGTTCTACAAATGCTAGATCTAACATACGATGAGTATGTATATCAGCATGATACAGATTGTATTCAGTGTCTACTTAATTTCCATAGAATGTTGATTTCTGCCACGTCCTTGAAGGTGGGATTAAATTTTTGTTATCAAACCACACACAACAATATGTGGCAGTAGCACAAGTCAAGTTATCAACACATAAAAATTGATGTGTTAGAATCTGATGGATTTCCCTTATAATGGTGTTTCAACTCTTGTGTTGAGTTTTCCTGAAATTATGTACACACACACACACACACACACACACACACACACACACGCGAAAGAGAGAAAGAGGGAGAGAGAGAAAGGGAGGGAAGGAGGGAGGGAAGGAGGGAGGGAAGGAGGGAGGGAAGGAGGGAGGGAAGGAGGGAGGGAAGGAGGGAGGAAGGAGGGAGGGAAGATGGGAGGGAGTGAGAGAGAGACAGAGAGAGAGAGAGAGAGAGAGAGAGAGAGAGAGAGAGAGAGAGAGAGAGAGAGAGAGAGATACAGAGAGAGTTCCAAACTTAGACCCTAAATATTGCCAGCTAGAAGGTAGTTGCTATAATGCTGCTTCAAGATTTGGGGGAAGAAACAACTGAATGATCTCAGTTTTATTTATATTCAGAGAAATCCCTATACCTCTTAGAATTTACTTCAGTGTGGTCTTATCTATGTGTCAAGTGAAGTACACTTTGCTTTCTGAGAAGCTACAAGAATTTCTCTAGGACTGATAAGATGGCTTAGTAGGTAAAAGTGATGGCCATTAAGGCAGTAGACCTGAATTCAATTCCTGGAACCCATATTCTGAAAGAAAAGCTACTTACACAGATTGTCTTCTGCCCTCAAGCATGTACGTGTACACCCACACATAAACCTGTGCATTACAGTACATATACACATCAGTACATGTGATAAAAAATTTCATGACTTCCTCTAGGTACTTGTATTAGACACTTATTATCATGGTCTCTTAGATCATATTTCTTTTGAGAATCTTTTACTTAGCTATTTCTACATAGGGTCAGTTTTTCCCTGAAAGATAAGTGACAAGTATTATTTTAAAATATATAGAGTTGCAATTCTTAGAGGATGCATCCAGATGAACATCACTGATATCACCAGAAACTTGTGAATAGTCAAATGGTCTAGATCTACTGCAGGCATTTAGTTACACTTTCCAAGGTAAAGTTAAGAAAATGTGGGGAGTGTGTACCTTGTAAGGTGACCATGTGAGTTAAAAGACTTGGTTCTCTTCTTCACCATTGTACTGAACTGTAAGCAACTGTGAGTTTCTGCTTTCTCACAAATAAAGGAGCGTTTATTATTGTGGGTGTGTGGGCGGGGTGGATTATGGACTGAAGATCAAGTGTAAATACCTCTGAAACACAAACACTAAGCAGAGTATTTTTCCAGTTTGTTGTAGTTGCATAGAGGGCACCATTCAAATTATCTTCCAAATCTTCATCTTTGAGGCAAGTTGATATGATATAGGTTTCATTCTAGCACCCCAGTAGCTTTTTAGTGCCTTATAGCTTTCGGACTCAAATCACCATAACCGTGTAAGGCATCAGGACCAATTTCATGCTTCTTCCTTTATATCCAAGTCATTCTGGGAAGGAAATTGACCAGGTGGAAATCTTCTCAGTAAATCTCCATTGTCCTTCCCACAGCTTAGCTAGAAAATGTAGAAATATGTAGGCTATGGTATGCATTTAAAATATTATGGGGTGGGATAAGAGACATAGGATTTTAGCATGTATAAACAAAAGTGCTTTCATTTAATCTTGAAAACAAAGCTATATAGTAATGTAGACTCAAAATCTTCAAACATGCAAAGAACTCTGTCTCCTTCCAAATCTCAATGGCTCCTGATGCTTGGCCCATATCTCTTTTTCTTAGTTACATTTATGTTTTAAATTGGTTATTTCTTCTGTAGTCTCCACTTTACTACTTATAACTTTATAACCCAGGTTTGAGGCTTTAGTAAATTATGTATTTGATGTAATGACTTCTTCATGGTGACTAGTTGCATTTCCTTTAAATTCCAATGAGGGACAAAAAAAAAAAGAAGGAAAGAAAAAAGAAAGACTCTAAAAAAATGAACATGTGCTCTGAACTATTTGGGGTTTAATAAATTCCATTACACTTTATCAGAAAAACAGAAAGGAATAATTTATTCTCCGTTAGAGAATGACTCTGATAGTTGAATCTATTTGCAGAGATAAATTTAGTGCAGATTTTAATTGACTCTCTCCATATTGTACCAATAGCATATTGGAATTCATGATTTCAGTGTCTCAGACTGTCTGTCAGTCTGTCACTTTTTTTTCTTCAGACCAAATATTATTTTCAAAACACACACACACACACACACACACACACACACACACACACCAACTCGAGACTCAAAATAAGACTGTAACATTGTCTTTCAATTTGTGTAAACAATCTTAACCTGCTTCTAGTCACCCTGGTGTGGAATCAGTGCTGTGGCAAACTTCTTACTCCATCACCTTGTTAAAATACAGACAATTGTATACCTTTACCTAAAGTCATACATTTTTGATCTGATAAATTATAGTGGCTTTGAAAGAGCCAATATGCTCCAGCTGCCTCAAATGCAAATTAAGTGCACACACTCAAACTCTATGGAAATTTTAGTGGCTAAAAATATTACGCACAATCACAACCCAATGTTATTTTTGCATTTCCCTTGCAAAATTTTACCATACAGTAGACATTTTTTTAAAGATTCTCAAGTTTGGTAACTTTTAGATTTTGTTTTATTTTAACGAAACTATCCCCATCCCATGTGTATTTGTTAAACACAAAGATCTGTAAAGCTATAAACATACATAATTGGATATTCTTGTTAGCTGTATCTGAGCCATATGAAGTCATAGTGAGCATTATATCACTAAATACTACACTATTGCTTAAGGAGTATTCAGGATCAGGTTTTTGTGACCCATTGGTCACATTCTGTTTGTTGACCAATCACTATATGAGCTTGCTTTGTGTTGTGATTCTGCTTATAGATATACCTTATTTAATATAGTACTGGAGCTTCAAAATTAAATGTAGGGCCACTATACACTTCAGGTTGAAATACACCTTGTCAATATGTCAAGTCCCTAACACTAACTTTTTGGTTAATTACAGGTACAGAACTTTGCTAGTTTTTTAAAGCCAATTTTTTTTTCTTCTGTGAGGGAAATTATAGCTCTGTTATGACTAGGAACCACCTATAAGTCTTTTTTTATTAGATATATTCTTTATTTACATTTCAAATGATGCCCCCTTTGTTTATAGTTACATTAAAGATAATTTTAAACAGCAATAGCCATAATAAAATTCAAGAGACTATAAAAAACATGGCATTAAATAAACCATGAAAATAACTATTACTGTTTGTATATTAAACACTGAAATAAGTAGGTACAGTACAACACTGTTCAACAAAAACTGGAAACTCAGTTGGGGAACTGATTTACAATTTGCCACCGTTCACAATCCCATGTTTGACCATGAAAGTTACATTGAGTATTGATCAGCTTGAAAATATTACATATATCTAGAATCAGGTTAATCAAACAATACGGAATCTATAAAAGGGAATATTAAATGTGTATCTACTGAGTGATAAACATAAATACATATGATATGTGCTCCAAATACAGAAACATAAGCCCTGAATAATATCATAAGTCAGTATGAATAGTTTAAGAACATAACCTTCTGATTCCTGTTTGATGAAATTTAATTTGCCCTCGAGTACATTTTATGTTCGTTATTTAGGATTCTAATAAAGATGCTATTATGTTTTATCAAATAATATAATAATATTGTAGTTAATTTAATTTAAATTTTTAGCCCTTTGGTATATGGTATGGATCATGTGCAATAGTAATCATATTATTTATTCCACAGACTCTCTAGGTTTTGAATGAGTTGAAGTATCTATTACATGAGTCGGAAACAGAATGTTCTAAAAAAACATGTGTTGAGTTATAGATGGAATTTTTCCTTTTCAATCCGAACTGACTATAGACACTTAAATCAACTCCCACACATTACAAAAATAATGGTGTGGTCTTGTTAAACAATAGAATGTTCTGTTCTTTTAGTAAAATCATCTTACCCAAAGGGTTTTGTAATTTTGAAAGGATTTTGATTTTAATTTATATGAGTAATAGTTTAGAAAGCTTGGAATAAAATAAATCAATGATTGAGTTATAGTACACTATTTTTAAAATTATGGAAAATTATTTAAATTTTCATGGGGTAAATTACTTTGATGAAAAATAGCTTTGTAGATAATTAGATTCATATGGAATATGTTAAATATTTGGAAAAGCAAACCCAAAATAATATAATAAACCTACATGAATATTCTTTAAAAAATTTTAAAGTACTCCTTTTGAGAATTCCTACTTAATGAAATTTACCATGCCTTCCAAGTATTCTTTCTTCACACACATATTGATCATATTTTTTTTCTATTAGTATTTTTCCCTTCTGTATGCATCTCTCATTATTGTGATCACCAAAGCTGCTTACTTTTGTTTGGTTCTGTTTATCTTGGCTCTTGTGATTGATTAGTCATGACTAGCTATGTAAATTATCCAAAATGGTTTACATTGCTGCACAGAGATACAATTTATAAGGGACCCATGAATTTATACTCATAAAATCTCTCTATTTTATCAATATGTACACATTTTGTATTTTCTACCTACTAGGCAATTGATTTTCTATGTGAGAGAGCCTTTTTATTTCCAACTTATTTTGTATTCATCTCTAACCTTAGACTTTAAAGGAATGTAGCTAGAAAAATAATTTTCTATTTCTTTTTTATTTATGAGCTGATTCCTCCAAATGCACATGACCTTTGGCAATCATGCTACTTTAATCAAAACTATACTTCTTATTTTGAAGTTTTCTAGGTTCACTAGAAAGGATAGATTAATTTCTCTAGCATAGTAATTAATGTAGTAAAAATTACAAGTAGTTGTTGTAGAAGTAGAAACATATACAATGTTGATGCTTTGTTTTTTTCAAATGATCATGGAATTGATTTTGAAATTTAGTGCATCTCCGGGTACCTTATTTTCGACTTGACTTTCCCACAGTAAACCAAGAATTTATTTATACTAAAAAATAATGCTATTTCATATATAGCTATAATTCAACATTAAGTGAAGACAAAATTTAGTATAGGAGTCTGATTTTGTTATCTTCAGAATAAGCTGGGTTTGCGTTCTGATACACAGTTTTCTTTGGCAAATGTCTTTTCCAGAAGCTAACCCAGTTAAGAAGACTGTTAAAAAAAAGCATTTTCTGAGCTCTGTAGACCAAGCCAGGTATTAACCATGCAGAACTCATAGTGTCATGTTTATTAATGACTCAGTAGGAGGGACAGGCATGAAACAAATGTGGATGTAGTTCATTCTTCATACTATTTTGATACTATAACAAACCAACAGGATAGAAATATTGCTACAAGGTATATATCTTTTCGAATTTGTCCTTTCAACTTGCTTCTGAACTGCCCAGATGATTTTTAAAATGTTTATATTTGTTATATTTTAATTAAAACAAATTGGGTTCTCTGTTTTCAATATAACAAGCTTGCTCTGTTTGTCTAGACTTAGACTTATATGTCAATGTGAAATCAAAGTAATAGCATTTATGAAGGAAATTCTTGAAAGACGAAAGAACCACAAGAAATGCATAATTTTGCTTCAACTGAAAAGCTGTTCAGAGTCCTACTTATTTTATGATGGAAGAGACAGGGTAAGTTTAGCTATAAATTATAAAGACCATATACAAATAAACAAAGAATAGTCTCTTTCCCAATGTTTTATATTTGCATTACGAGGAATCTTTCTTATGAATCAATATAAAGTTACATAATAAGGAAAGGTGTCATATCTTATTGCTGACGATGTACGCATCCCTCCTAAATATCACCATATATGATGGAAGAGGAGGACTGTGTTTCTACATGTGATGAGACTGGAAGTAATCTTTCCAGGGTTTTGGATTCCAAAAGAATAGATGCCTTTTTAGAGACTAAAGTAGTTATTTTTGTCATCCAGCAACAACATTATAATTTTGTGCTGCCTGAGATAACACCTATAAAGAGAAACAAAAAGGAAGACATGTGGCCAGTTATTGGGGGAGAAAGATTCTTACTAAAGCCAGTTTTGGTAATTTAGTTTCAGGAAAACAGCTTAGATTTTAAGTAAAATGGCTCACTTACAATCCTTACTATATGTCACTTAAGCTAATGCAAAACTCTAGATACATTTGATTCTTCCCACGATTATTGGGCTATATTCACTCCAAGGGTTTGAATTCTGAAGGACACAAAGAAATTAGTCCCCCGTTCCTATGAAATAAGACCATTTATCAGCTCTGCTGTGTTTGCAAAAGAAGGTGCCGTTGCCCTTTGTATTATTGTTAGAGCTCAAGACAATGTTTCTTTACTTATGAGCAGATGTTTGAAATCCTCTAGGAGGTTTCTATAAGACTATGGAAATGAACTTGGCATGGGTACTGGGCTCCCAGGTGGAGCGGTGCACATGAGCTTCCTTAGAAGTGTTAGATCAAGGCTAGTCAGGGAGAGCAACAGAGCCTAGCCACCAAAAGCTGAGCGCTTTGGTGAGTGACAGGTACAGGCTCCTTCTGAAGCATGAAAAGGAATGCTAAATGATTTCCCTGACAGAATAAATCTTCTGTTTGTTTGGTCTGGACCAGATGTGCTACAGGCTGATGTGGAAATGTCTGCTCATGCCAATTTCACTTTAAATCACAATTTGGCAGGCCAGTTAGGTTGGAAAGTTGCGGCCCATTTAGCAATTTAAACAGAAATATTTTCTAACAGTCTTTTTTTCATTTAATTTGCAAATCCACAGCAGCCCTTTAAATAGTGGCTATAAGGAAGAGCTCTTTGGCGATGTGAATCACTTGCTAACAGAATTCGATGTTTAGATGGAATGGGAAACACTGCTCTGTTTTCAGTGTTTTACCAGAAGGCCACTGTGCACAAACGTAGTAGCTCTCGGTGTCTAGAACTGTGCTAATATCAAATTCTATGATTTTTGTCCATGACAAAGATGAAAGAAGTGGGAAATAGTAGGCAGTCTACCAACTTTCAACTGTACCATGCAATTCTCAAAATTTTTGGTTAAGAAGGATCTAAAAGCACATATTTTTTTCTAACATACATTATGTATCTTAATTGGTGGGCATTGGAATTCTTATCATTGATATAGCACTAAACACATTTTTGCAAAATTTAAAATTAATGGAGAATGTCAAACAATTTTTTTAAACTAAAACCATAAATTTCAAGGTTGCAGTGTTTGAATCATTATTACAGCTGACTAATGAGTAGATGTGTTCTTCCGTCCTGGTATTCCTGATTCCATGAAGCCTGGCATCTCACCTACTTCATTCATTTTGATAATCCACATGCCAGAAAAAAGCCTGGTACATAGTAGTTGCTTAATAAAACTTTTAAAAACAAGTTTATTCAGAAAACCGAATACATTTTATTATTTAAATGGAAACCAGAGGAAGAATTTGTCAAAATATTATTGGCTTCCATGGATGTAGATATAAAATTTTCACTCTTTTCTATAGTGCTTGACTGAAACTTTTCCAAAGACTTTCTTTTTTGTTGTTTTTGTTATGTTCTAACTATGTCTAATGCACCTTTATTTTTCTATATTCTTTGTTTACATTCCAAATGATTTCCCCTTTCCTGGTTCCCCTCTCTTCATAAGTTCCATAAGCCCTCTTCCCTCCACCCATTCCCCCATCAAACTCCTCCCACTTCTCTGTCCTGGTAATCCCGTACATTGCTGCATCAAGCTTTTCCAGGACCAGGGCCCTCGCCTTTCTTCTTCTTGGAAATTATTTGATATGTGAATTGTGTCTTGGATATTCAGAGCTTCTGGGCTAATATCCACTTATCATTGACTATATTCCATGTGTGTTATTTTGTGAATGAGTTACCTCAGTTAGGATGATATTTTCCAGATCCAACCATTTGCCTAAGAAGTTCATGAATTCATTGTTTTTAATTGCTGAACAGTATTCCATTGTGTAAACATACCACATTTTCTGAATCCATTCCTCCATTGAATGACATCTGAGTTCTTTCCAGCTTCTGGCTATTATGAATACAGCTGCTATGAACATAGTGGAGCATGTGTCTTTATTGCATTAGGAATAGGAAATGAGGGGCTAGAGACATGGCTCAGTGGTTTTTGGCACTTGGTGCTCTTACAGAGGGCATGGGTTCCGTTTCCAACACCCACGTGGTAGCTTGTAGTCATCCCGAATTTTAAGTGCAGTGTCTAATACCATCTTCTGAATTATATGGGCACCAGGCAGTCACATGGTGCACATATACATATAGAATATAAATAAATAAATACTTAACATTTTTGAAAAAGGAATAGGAAGATGAACATGACATCAATAATTGGGATCCAGGACAACTGAGCTCTTGCTCCATTGTGAAATGTTCACATGGGCCCAACCAGTTTTCTGAAACTTATGCTGAAAAGCTGTCACTTTTATTGATTTTTATTGTCACTTTTTATTGTCACTTTTATTTTATTCTGAGGAATAACAACAGAAAATCAATCATTAATGTAAATGAACATTCTTTTCTAGAACACCTTATCTAGACAGAACCATGCCTTTGCTTTTTAGAAGTCTCTCTTTTTTTGTTATGTCACTGTTTTTTAAAGAAAAAGTGTTATGTGATGAAAATCTCAGAGTCCACATTAGAAAAGGCTTTAAAATATGAATAATATAATGATAACTTTTGGTTGGTAAACAAAATCAAACCAACTAATGTCGATATATTAATTGCAAAGCAGAATAAAAAATATTCTCAAAAGTCAAAGGCCATTCTTTTTTAAAAATAATAAAAGTTGCCCCCAAATCAATTAAAATGCAGAAAGTAGATGACATTCAAACTCATGTTTAGTGAAAGGAAGGCTAATTAGATCTCTGACAAAATATTTTTTACAATGCAGCAGATTGACATACACAAAACTGCAAATGCGTAGTTACCAAGATGTGTAGATAGGAACTGTCTTGCTTTGTTAGTAGGATAATTTTTAGTAGGCTTCTTTTTTATTAGATATTTTCTTTATTTACATTTCAAATCATATCCCCTTTCCTCATTTCCCCTTTGAAAGTCCCCTATCCCTTCCCCTCTCTCCCTGCTCACCAACCCACCCACTCCTGCTTCCCTGTCATGGCATTCCCCTACACTGGGGCAATGAAACTTCACAGGACCAAGGGCCTCTCCTTTCATTGATGTCTGACAAGGCCATTCTGGGCTACCCATGTGGCTGGAGCCATGAGCCCCTCAAAGTTTCCTTTTTGGTTGGTGGTTTAGTCCCTGAGTGCTCTGAGGGTACTGGTTGGTTGATAATGTTGTTCCTCCAACGGGACTGCAACCTCCTTCAGCTCATGGGTCCTTTCTCTACCTGCTTCATTGGGGATTCTGTGCTCAGTCCAATGGTTGGCTGAGAGCATCCCCCTCTGTATTTTTTAGGCATTGGCAGAACCTCTCAGGAGACAGCTATATCAGGCTCCTGTCAATAAGCACTTGTCATCCATGATAGTGACTGGGTTTAGAACTGTATATGGGATGGATCCCCTGGTGGGACAGTCTCTGGATGGGCTTTCTTTCAGTCTCTGCTTCATACTTTGTATCTCCTCCGGTGGCATTTTGATCCCCCTTCTAAAAAGGACCAAAGTATCTACACATTGGTCTTCCTTCTTCTTGAGCTTCATGTGGGAATGGCTTCTTAAGTTGTAACTGCATGTGCCATGACTGGGCAGCTCCACATGCCAGAATATATCACAGAGCACTGAATACAAGGAAGTATGCATGTGTATAAGGAAGCATGTGCCTGTGTGTGCAGAACACACTTCTGTGTGTGAGGAAGCATGCACCTCTGTGTAAGGAAGTATGTGCCTGTATATGAGGAGTCATGAAGCAATGACGGCTATATGCACCTATGTACAATGATTCATGTATCTGTGTATAAATATACATGCCCCTGTGACTGAGGATATGTCAACCTATGTATAAGTTATATGGGTTCATGCACCTGTGCATAAGGGTGCATACCCTTGTGACTATCGA
This sequence comes from Apodemus agrarius, assembly GCA_964023405.1. Taxonomy (NCBI): domain Eukaryota; kingdom Metazoa; phylum Chordata; class Mammalia; order Rodentia; family Muridae; genus Apodemus; species Apodemus agrarius. The sequence goes on from OZ030014.1 coordinate 25,662,844, forward strand.
TATATGGCCGTATGTATAAGGATGCACATAAAACGATAACCAGGAAAAGTTCAGCTAATGTTGCCAAATAGTAGAAATAATCTCACTAATAATCTATTAGCTAGAGAAATGTTAATTATAGCCCTCCATTTTAAGAAATAATGTAAGGCCAGTAAAAGTAAAGATCAATTGTATTTAAAATGAACTAGCTAATTTGTTCTTTCATTTAATTTGATTTAGAGAGAGAGAGAGAGATTGTGTGTGTGTGTGTGTGTGTGTGTGTGTGTGTGTGTGTATAGTGCTAATATACTACATGACAAAAATAGCAATGGCCTGAAACTTCCTTAACTATTTTACAAAGCAGTCCATACTTTATTGACCTAACCTTAGGCTGTGTTTACAGGCTACGCTGGACCTGTCTAGGAAATTTCACACACATTATTGTGGTTTATTTTCAGATATGATTTAGGGCTTTTTTTCTCCACATGAGGAAACATTGGGGCAATTAAAGTGACATTTTGTAAAATGATTGTTACAGTGTAATAAATACTGCTCTAGACTCCTGGAAAACCTTATTACCCCCCGCCTAAAATGCTTCATGTTTTAGTCACTACAGGAACAAACGTCATAAACAGGAATTTCATATGTTCATGCTGGGTATAAATTGTGGTGTCTGCTTCTTCAGTGCCTTACTGCTGAAGGTATCCCAGGTGATACTTGGGTGCTCAGACTCTCTTGACAGTGAAAGCTGAGTGAGAGGGAAAAGCAAGGAAATGGTTTATTTCAGACACTGCAGGCCTTTATCTAGGTGAAAAATGGGGGCAGGACAGGTGCGGGGTTAGGGACTTGGCAAGGGACAGGGTAGAGGCAGGGCAAGCAGTGAGTTCTGTAAGAATCAGAGCTGGCTGCTTGCACGTTAGGTAGTTATATGGCAGAATGAGGGAAGGCAGGGAAGGGATTGAAACATTTCCTTTTCTGACCCTCAGGTGGCCATAGATAAAGAGTGTTAAGTTATCTATAAATGTTTTTCCTGGTAGCCAATTCTTAAGGTCTAATAAGGCATGGGAGGCAAAAATCTAATGAAACAACATATTTGAAGTCTGGAAACCAAACTATTATAGCTGTAGGAGTTGCTACAATTCAACCAAAATGGTGTAGCCTTACAAATTGGGGTGGGTGGGGGGGCTTGGCCAACTGATGGAAAAGATGTGAAAAGGAACAGACCTAAGGGCCGCTGGTAGCTTGAGAGCTGTGCTTACACACCATGCTGCATCCAAAGCAAAGTTGATACCCATCAGTGCCAAAGACCTAGCCAAATTTCTCCACCTTTTTAGGTTACTGAGATAATGTATTGACAAATCCATGCTAATATATTTAACATATATTTATCCATCCTATGGGCAGTACTATGAGGGGCTTTATCTGCAAATATTCTCTACTATAACCTTTCATCTAATTGACAAAAAAAAAATCTATTATAAATGGTTAAAACATAACTTTATGGTTCTCATGTTTTTTTTATTTTTATTTATTTTTTTTAATAAGACAATGTCTCATGGATTCTAGACTGGCCTCAAATTTCTTAGGGTTACCTTGAACTTCTGATTTTACTGCCTCCCCCTTAGAGTGTCAGAATTGCAGCCATGCATCGTTGCATGCAATGTTTGCAGTTCTGGGGATAGAACTCAGGGTTTCATGCATGCTAGGCGAGCATTCTCCTATTAGAGCTAGGTATCCAGTGCTTGTATTCTGCTGTTTCTGAGCCCTTACTTGCTACTTCCTAGTTGTGTCAAGTATACGAATGCCTTATATCTTAAATTTCCTTCTGTTTTCGCTGAAAATTCTCAGAGATGGGACGCCAGTGCATTCTACACATTCAGGATTTTTTGTTGTTGTTGTTGTTTCCTTGAAATGCATTTGCAATGTGCTTGCCAGGTGCTAGCAACTGGAAGTTGCTTGGGATCCCATATGTTCTGGGGACCCCAACATTGTACCCGAATCAATGTCTTTCTAGTACTCACAAGGTGGCCCAGGTAGGAGGTTGTGACAGAAACAGTAGAGAAAGAGAGTAAAATAACCCATGGATTCCTTCTCTTTGATCTCAGACTTTCATTGGTCTCATATTGGAGTCAGAATGTAAACTCTTCTAATAGATTCATGTTGCTTCATTATTCATTTCTTCAAGGCTCAGTGGCCTTTGACATCTTCATGTCATATTATTTTAACTTTGTATTTTTCTGGAGCTTACCCCAGATTTGATGAATCACTCATTTTTGACATGAGATCCTATCTTGTACATTTTGGAGAGCTTTGCAGTATTTCTGATGTGCCATGTTCTGGACCCTCCCAAATTGTATCAACTGTTTACTGTTTGATTAGAAATATGGTCCTGCAGCATCGATATTGAGAAATACTGGTCCAGTTGCTATGAACCAGGTATTAGTAAACTTTGTGTTTGCCCAATATTATGTATGTAGTGCCAACCTCAGACATGCAGAAGTCTTGCATCTGTGAGATACTGTACGGTTTGCTAAGCTAAACTTCAACTTTCTAAGCTGATTATTCAGCTTCTGCTTATTATCCTGCTATTTCTGAAGGGAAGCAAAACTATGTCAACTGTTAGAAAAGTCATTAAAATAACCCTGTGGAATTGTGCAGGCCTCCTAAAAGCACAGACACCTGTTGTCTTTTATAACAGTCCCAGGCCTACCTCATGTGTTTTCTTTATTTTTCTTCTGATTATTGGGAGATGATTTCCATGAAAATTAGATCTTTATTTCTTGAGAGTTCATCTGTTCCTGCTGCTCTGAGCAGGGAAATGCTTAAAATATGAGCTCTATGAGTTGAATGAGAATGCTTCCTGGCATTTTCCACAAGGATCAGTAGCTTTTTTTCTGGTCTAGCAGGAATTCAAGGCCTGCTGCTCACCAGCTGCTATTGGGATGGAAGCTTGCTTGCTGTTCTTTTGTCATGGACTTGTCATTCCCAAGAGCAGCATTTGTCACTCAAGAGATTGAAGCCAAGGAGTGCTGATCCACCTAGCCTCTCTCCTTATATGCTTGCCTTCCATGTGGGAGAGCCTGTACTTGAGGATACCTTTCCTCGGAGCATTACATTCAACATGAGTGCACTGCTGATGCAAAAGAGCTTCAATACCAATTTATTTATGCTCTGCTTTCCATGTAATATCTCTTTTGTTAACATAATGAATTTTATTTTGCAAGTGAAAGCAACAGAATATTTTATGGTTAAGAATACAAGTTGGTATTGTGAAGTACCAATTTGAGTGTTTGCTCAGCAAATTATATATTTTATTTTTACTGGGATTCAGTATCCAATATGACCAACTATACATACTATGTATCTTTGTTTCAAATAACAATGTGATAGAGGAGAAGAGGGAAAAGCTATACTTGTGTAACATGTAAATTCTTTGAATTTGAATAGCATTACTAACACATAGATTAATGTTTTTAAGAAAGAATTTAGACTCAAGAAACTACCTACACATAGAAAATGTCAAAAAATAAAATTTCTAGAATGAAGGCGCTATGTTTCATAGCACAAAATGAAAAGTAGCATCCCAGCCTGAAAATCTTGGAACCATTCTTTTGCCTCTGTTATATAACCTAATTTAATAGTCATCTGTTATCAAAGCTCATACTTCCAAATGAGTTCATGGAGTTTCATTAATGGTTCCTATAAAACAGGACAAGGGATCTATAAATGGTCTTCTTTACTGTTACTGAAGAAAAAAGGTGCATCTATCATTAATGTATCTAGTAAGCAAAGAAAAAACTCATTAGAAACAAACAAAATTGTGGGCTTTGGAAATGGTTAATTGGGTAAAGATATTGCTACGTAATTGTGAGTAGCTATAATACATGGTAATACTGTACTTACTCTCCAACCATAAAGTAATTTAAATTTTTTAAGAATAGAGGGACATGAAGACTGAAGAAGGTATCTGTTAGTATCATGGAGCCACCCAACCAACCACATGTGCCTTGATATTGTTGCTATGTTAAACTGAAATGGACATCTAATGGTGGGGCCTTTGTAGTATTCAGTCAAAAATCTTAACCAAAAGCCGGGCAGTAGTGGCACACGCCTTTAATCCCAGCACTTGGGAGGCAGAGGCAGGTGGATTTCTGAGTTTGAGGCCAGCCTGGTCTACAGAGTGAGTTCCAGGACAGCCAGAACTGAGAACCCCTGTCTACATACAGAGAAACCCTGTCTTGAAAAAAACAAACAACAAAAAAAAAAATCTTAACCAATAACTTTTCAACAGCTGTATGATTTGCATGTAGTTCTGGTTTATATAGAAGGTTTGTTACTCTGTGTGGTGGTTTTTAGTTGGTGGAAATATAAGAAATCCAATTAGAGTTGTTATAGAAGACAAGGAAAATTATCATTAGAAGACATTAAGCTAATTCCTTGTTAAGAGATACTGCCCGGCTCCTATGAGAGTTGAGATGTGATAGATGAGAAAACTGACAACTGGACCTCCCTGACATCTTTCAAGTCATGTGATCTCTCCCACCAATACTCTTTCCATTGGGTTAACAATCACTATGAAGTCTTCATTATAGCCAAAGCAGAAGCTAAAGTCATTGCTTGGTACCTTTAAGATTCATCTAAACCACCTTCTTACCAAGGGTAAAAATTACATCACCTAATACATGTGGGTAGACTGTATAAATTCAATTTTAAAAAGAACAGATATTGCATACAGTGGTGTCATGAGATAAGTACTTAGAATGCAAGCACTTGTCATCAGAACAGACAAACTTTCAAAATATTAAAGATCAAGGTGAAGTATAGACACTTTCTGGAAAATGTAAAACAATGTTCATTCTACACAAAACCAATTCAGTCTTCACCAGTGATTATGCTCCTGCTTGTCTCAGTGGACACAAAAGAAGGACCAGGCTGTATGTGCTTGTTCACACATGTCTTCCCAGAACTAAGAGCTAAAGGAGGGAAGAAGGGAGCTGAAAACTGTTCTTAGCTACATGAGACCCTATATCAAGAATTATTTTAATTAAAAATAATTCTTGCATAGTATTTCCTCTTTATTGACTTCTGTCTGTTGATCCATATTCTCCTGGAATTCTTTAAGTGATTTTTGTCTTTGCATTGTAAGGGCTTCTACCCTATTCACATTCGGCTGAATTTCTTTAAGAGATTTGTTTATGTCTTCTTTGTGTTCCTTTAGCAGTATCATGACCAGTGCTTTTAAATCCAACTCTTGTTTTTCTGGTGTGTTGGGGTATCCAGGACTTGCTGTGGTTGGTGAATTGGATTTAGATGCTGCCATATTGCCTTGATTTCTGTTAGTAATGTTCCTACGTTTGCCTTTTGCCATCTGTTTATCTCTGGAGTTAGTTAGTCTTGTTGTTACTGGCTGGTGTTTGAAGCTCCTGTGAGCCTGGCTTTTGGTGCTGCTGTCTTAGAGAGCATCCAATCTCCCGAGGTAGAGACCAGAAGGTTTCCACTACTGGGCTCTGAATTACCTCCTCAGCTCTGCTGGGCCAGACCCAAATCTTCCCCCAGCTTGCGGCTTGGCCTCCCGCCCTCTCCTCCTGGTCTGCCTAGTTGCCAGCTCTTAATGTAAACAAAGAATATAGAAAATAAAATTTAAAAAAAAGAATCAGATCTTTTTTTTTCCTACCAATCTGGGCTCGTCTGTTAGATCTTTATGGTGACCTGGGCTCCTCTGTTGGTTCTCTATGGTGACCTGTTCAGTCCACCAGCTCCAAGATGGTTGCGGTTCTTGGGGCTCTGTCTAACCATGGGATTCTCTTCTGGTTGGACTGCTGGAACCTAGATGGTGTTGCTCTCAGTCCCCAGGGCTCTGTCTGGTTAGCTGTCTGTGGTGCCCTGAGGCAAGATGTCGGCCTCTGGCTGTACTCCAGGCACAGACCCATGAGCAGGTTGGTGCATGCGCGGTATGGTGCAAAGACTGCCTGCCAAGCTTTTCTGGCTCTGGGTGCAGGCAAGAGCCTGACAGGGTAGTTGATGTTAGGCTAGGACTCTGTCCATGTACCTGGCCCCAGCTGCCAGCAGTCCGCAGTGACCCGAGGCAAGATGGCGACCTCGCTGCAAGCCTCTTCCTGCATAGTATTAAAAATTACCAAATTACAGGTAGGCTCACAGTGGGTTACAATGTCAATCTTGAAGAAAGTCCATATTAAAAGCTGTTACTATATTCTGGTTATATTACACAATGTATTTTTTAATGTCTGTATACCTTAGTTTATAATTATAGACAGTATTTAATGAGTCTTAGGCCATTAACCAGTGATGGTTTTAGTTTCTGTATTCATGGCTTTAAGTCACACATGTAGCTAGCCATTTCCTATTCATAAATTACAGATGGTAATTCTTGATTCTCTACTTGCACTTGGACCCCATTAAGTACGGTGGCTGTCATGGAACTCACTATGTAGATCAGTCTGGTCTCTAATCGACTAAGATTGCCTCTGCCTCCCTAGTGCTGATATTGAAGGTGTGCACCTCCACACCCAGCCACCATGACTTCTGTGAGTAGTGTTTCTTCATATTAAACATCAAATTTACTTGGAAGTCATCAGAACTGAAACAGTTCACTTTGTCTTGGAACTGGGAACAATACTTAGTTACACTTTCAGATTTACAAAGGATGGGAGCATTATCATCAATGAGCTTCCCTGTCTACTTTTAGACACTTTAAGTTTGTCTTAATAGATAAGTGAATAGTTGATGGAGCCTTAGCTGTTACATTTTATTATTGAAGAAAGTGAAACCCACAGACTTTTCCCAACATGATATTAAAAACAGCTTTCTTCATTTAAAACATAAGTTTAAAGTTGTTTAAATGATATACAAAGTGCAACTCATTTAAACAAAGTACCTTGTTTTAATATTTTGCCCAAGGTATATTTTAGGACACAATCATCTAAGGAATTTCTATCATGTTATAAATGATATTTGACAGTCCCAGAAATACACATGTATCATCTCAGTCACTCCTGAGGCAGTGGCAGGAGAGTCAAGGAGCCTGGACAACACAGGGAGACTGAAGCACAGAAAAAGAAATAAAACCAAAAAATCCCTCAAACAGTCTTGTTTTCTGCCTATTAAAATTTATTTTAAAATTTCAGTCATTGGTAGATTGGTGAGGGTTAGACATGACCAAAATAATCAATAAAAGTATCACCTACAAGAACACAGTTGAAATTGCATTATAATAAACCAGAGATCTTTACAGTTCTTTACTAATTAGTAGAGAAAAGAATGGAGTAATATGGCAAACTTTTGATATATTGTAACAGAGATGAATCACTTTTCTTTCTCTCTCTCTCTCTTTCTTTCTCTCTCTCTCTCTCTCTCTCTCTCTCTCTCTCTCCCTCCTTCCCTCCCTCCCTCCCTCTCTCTCTTTCTTTCTTTCCTTCTTCCTTTCTTGTTTGCTTGCTTGCTTCTGTGAGCATATAAGTGTATATGTGTGTGGGTTCTTGAGTGACACCATTTGCTTATGAAAGTCAGAGGGCATGTCTCCCTTACTGTATGGAACCTAGGAATCCAACTCAGCTTGCCAAGCTTAATGGTAAGTACTCCCACCCAGTGGGCAATCTTGCAAGTCCTAGTGGCTGACTTTAATACTCTATTTAAATAAGATTACCGTTTTAATAATTTCATTGTCTGAAACATTGAAATTTAAATGGGGTGTTTATGTTTGCTTATCTAGTATAACACGTGTAAGAAATTAGTTATTTGGTACTTAACAAAGAGAAGTGATTGAGAAGCGATTGTAGAAAAAAAAGCACAAACAAACAAGAAAACAAGCCAAGGGTAGATTTTTTTTTAAAAAAAATGTTTTTATATATATTTGTGTGTTTTGAAAGATATTCACATACTCATGCATGTGAGGAGGACAGGAAGGGACTTCAAACACTGCGTGTCATTCTTTAACTTTTTCTCCCAGGATAGTCTTTCACCAATCCTAGAATTAGCTGGTCTGGGGATCAGGCGGCTAGCCAGCAAGCCTCACAGGTACCCCTCTCTCTACCCGTTCACAGGTCTAGTTTTACAGATGTGCAGCAAGATTTTTCATGTAGGTGTTGGGTATCCAAACTCAGATCCTAAGGTCTCATCAGCAAGCATTTTTGTTCAGAGATAAGTCATCTGGCCAGCATGAGGGAATTGGGTGATGTTTGATGATGTAGCATTTATTTAAATTATAATATATTCCATGCATTGAAACTGTACTCCTCTGTTAGGGTTTATGGGTAGAAAACAAACAAACAAACAAACAAACAAACAAAGCTTATGAAGAGGCAATGTGCATGCCGTTGATGGATAAGGATGCTGAATATTTCTTTAAGTCTTTCTTAGGCACTTGAGATCCCTCTATTGAGAATTTTGTTTAGATCTACATCTCGTTTTAGAATTGGATTATTCGGTATACTGACATTTAGTTTATTGAGTTCTTTATCTATTTTTCATATTAGACCTCTATCAAATGTAGAATTGGTGAAAGTCTTTTCCCATTCTCTAGGCTGCCATTTTGTTCAATTGATAGTGTCTTTTGTCTTCTAAAGCTTTTCAGCTTTGTGAGATCTAATTTATTACTTGTTGATCTCAGAGCCTGAACCATTGGTCTTCTAGTCAGAAAGTTGTCTTCTGTACCAATATATTCAAGGGTATTCTCCACTTTCTCTTCTATTAGGTTCAATGTATCTGGTTTTACATTGAGATTTTGATCCATTTGGACTTGAGTTTTGTGCAAGGTGGTAAATATGGATCTATTTGCATTCTCCTACATGTAGACATACAGCTTGACTAGTACCATTTTTTAGATGATTTCCTTTTTCAGTTTGTTTTTATGGCTTCTTTATCAAAACCAGGTGTCCATAGGTGTGTGGATTTATGTCTTGCAATTCCTTTCTTCTGATCAACATTTCAGTTTTTATGTCAATACTATGCAGTTTTTATTACTATAGCTCAGTAGTACAACTTGAAATCAGGGATAGTGATACCTTCAGAAGGTCTTTTATTTTTCAGGTTTGTGTTAGATATCCTGGGTTTTTGTTTTATTTTGAGATTCTGTTTCACACCTTTCATAATGGTTAAGATCAATAACAGAAGTGATAGTTCCTGCTGGCATGGATGTGGAGCAAATGAAATTTTCCTCCATTGTTGGTGGGAATGAAAATTTTACAGCCACTATGGAAATCAATATGGCAGTTACTCAGAAAATTGGGAATTGATCTACCTCAAGACCTAGCTATGCCACTCATGGGCATATGCTCAAAGAATGCCCGAGCCTCCCAGAAGGACACTTGTTCAACTATGTTCATAGTAGCTTTAGTCATAATAGCCCAAAACTGGAAATAGCCTAGATTGATATTGAGATTCAGTTGACATGTCCCTCAACTGAAGAGTGGGTAAAGAAAATGTGGCATAGTCACACAATTGAGTATTACTCAGCTGTTAAAAAATTCTTGAAATTTGGTGGCAAACAGATGCAACTAGAAAAATTCATCCTGAATGAGGTAACCCATACCCAGAAAGGCAAATATCATATATAGTCACTTATAAGTTAATAATATTTACAATTCATTTTCCTTTTTCTGGTTCCCCACCCCCAAAGGTCCCACATGTCCTTTTCCCTCCCCCTGCTCCCGCATCCACCCGGTCCCACTTTACTGTTCTTGTACTCTCCCACAATGATGTTTTGGTCCATTCTAGCACCAGTGTCCACTCCTTTCTTCTTGTGAGACATCACTTGATATGTGATTTGTGTCTTTGGTGTTCCAAGCTTCTAGGCTAATATCCACTTATCAGTGACTGTATACCATGGGTATTCTTTTGAGACTGGGTCACCTCACTTAGTATGACATTCTCCAGCTCCATCCATTTCTCTAAGAATTTCATGAATTCATTGTTTCTAATGGCTGAATAGTACTCCATTGTGTATATATACCACATTTTTTGTATCCATTCCTCAGTTGAGGGACATCTGGGTTCTATCCAGCTTCTGGCTATTATATATAAGGCTGCTATGAACATAGTGGAGCATGTATCCTTATTGCATGCTGGTGAATCTTCTGGGTATATTCCCAGGAGTGGTATGGCTGGGTCCTCCGGAAGTATCACACCCAGTTTTCTGAGGAACCGCCATACTGATTTCCAGAGTGGTTGTACCAGCTTGCACTCCCACCAGCAGTGGAGGAGTGTTCCTCTTTCTCCACATCCTCGCCAACACCTGATGTCTTCTGAGTTTTTAATCTTAGCCATTCTGACTGGTGTGAGGTGAAATCTCAGGGTTGTTTTAATTTGCATTTCCCTAATGACTAGTGATGTTGAACATTTTTTAAGGTGTTTCTCAGCCATCCGAATTTCTTTAGGTGAAAAGTCTCTGTTTAGCTCTGTACCCCATTTTTGGATAGGGTTATTTGGTTTTCTGGGGTCTAACCTCTTGAGTTCATTGTATACATTGGAGATTAGCCCTCTGTCGGATGTGGGGTTGGTGAAGATTTTTTCCCAATTTGTTGGTTGCTGATTTATCCTTTTGACAGTGTCTTTTGCCTTACAGAAACTTTGTAGTTTTATGAGGTCCCATTTGTCTATTCTTGTTCTTAGAGTATAAGCAATTGGTGTTCTGTTCAGGAATTTTTCCCCTGAGCCGATGTCTTCAAGGGTCTTCCCCAGTTTCTTTTCTATTAGTTTTAGTGTGTCTGGTTTTATGTGGAGATCCTTGATCCACTTGGAGTTGAGTTTAGTGCAAGGAGATAAGAGTGGATCAATTCTCATTCACCTGCATGTTGACTTCCAGTTGAGCCAGCACCATCTGTTGAAAAGGCTATCTTTTTTCCACTGGATGTTTTCAGCTCCTTTGTCGAAGATCAATTGGCCATAGATGTGTGGGTTTAATTCTGGGTCTTTGATACTATTCCATTGATCCGCTTCCCTGTCACTGAACCAATACCATGCAGTTTTTAATACCACTGCTCTGTAATATTGCTTGAGGTCCGGGATCTTGATTCCCCCAGAAGTTCTTTTGCTGTTGATGATAGTTTTAGCTATCCTGGGTTTTTTGTTATTCCAGATGAATTTGAGAATTGCTCTTTCTAGCTCTATGAAGAACTGAGTTGGGATTTTGATGGGGATTGCATTGAATCTGTATATTGCTTTGGGCAAGATTGCCATTTTGACTATATTAGTCCTGCCAACCCAAGAGCATAGAAGATTTTCCCATTTTCTGATGTCTTCTTCAATTTCCCTCTTCAGAGACCTGAAGTTTTTGTCATATAAATCTTTCACATGTTTGGTTAGCGTCACTCCAAGATACTTTATATCATTTGTGGCTATTGTGAAGGGTGTCATTTCCCTAATTTCTTTCTCGGCCTGCTTATCCTTTGTGTATAGGAAGGCTACTGATTTACTTGAGTTGATTTTATAGCAAGCCACTTTGCTGAAGTTGTTTATCAGTTGAGGGAGTTCTCTGGTGGAGGTTTTTGGGTCACTTAAGTAAACTATCATATCATCTGCAAATAGTGATAGTTTGACTTCTTCCTTTCCGATTTGTATCCCTTTGTTGTAGAATTGCTCTAGCTAGTACCTCAAGTACTATATTGAAGAGATATGGCGAGAGGGGACAGCCTTCTCTAGTCCCTGATTTTAGAGGGATTGCTTCGAGTTTTTCTCCGTTTACCTTGATGTTGGCTACTGGTCTGCTGTATACTGCTTTTACTCTGTTTAGATATGGGCCTTGAATTCCTGTTCTTTCTAGGACCTTTAGCATGAAAGGATGCTGAATTTTGTCAAATGCTTTTTCAGCATCCAATGAGACAACCATGTGGTTTTTTTCTTTGAGTTTGTTTATGTAGTGGATTACCTTGATGGATTTCCGTATACTGAACCATCCCTGCATTCCTGGGATGAAGCCAACTTGATCATGGTGAATGATCGTTTTGATGTGTTCTTGGATTCGGTTGGCAAGTATTTTGTTTAGTATTTTTGCATCGATATTCATAAGAGAAATTGGCCTGTAGTTCTCTTTCTTAGTTGGATCTTTGTGTGGTTTTGGTATCAGGGTAATTGTGGCTTCATAGAATGAGTTGGGTAGTGTTCCTTCTGTTTCTATTTTGTGGAATAATTTGAAGAGTATCAGTATCAGGACTTCTTTGAAGGTCTGATAGAATTCTGCACTAAATCCGTCTGGTCCTGTGCTCTTTTTGGTTGGAAGACTGTCTATGACCCCTTCTATTTCTTTGGGGGTTATGGGCCTGTTTAGACGATCTATTTGATCCTGGTTTAATTTTGGTATTTGGTAACTGTCGAGGAAATTGTCCATTTCCTCCAGATTCTCCAGTTGTGTTGAGTATAGGTTTTTGTAGTAGGATCTGATGATTTTTTGAATTTCCTCAGTTTCTGTTGTTATATCTCCCTTTTCATTTCTAATTTTGTTAATTTGAATACTGTCTCTGTGCCCTTTAGTAAGTCTGGCTAGGGGTTTATCTATCTTGTTGATCTTCTCAAAGAACCAGCTCCTGGTTTTGTTGATTCTTTGTATGGTTCTCTTTGTTTCAACTTGATTGATTTCAGCCCTGAGTTTGATGATTTCCTGTCTTCTAGTCCTCCTGGGTGAAATTGCTGAATTGTAAATATAGAATATATACAATAAAAAAAAAAAGAAAAAAAACACTATGCGTTTAAAAGTGTAACTTCCCTAACCCTAACCCCAACCATAACCCTATCCCTAACCCTAACCCTAACCCTAACCCTAATGCTAACCCTAATGGTAACCCTAACCCTAACCCTAACCCTAACCCTAACCCTAACCCTAACCCTAACCCTAACCCTAACCCTAACTCTAACCCTAACACTAACCCTATCCCTAACCCTAACCCTAACCCTAACCCTAACCCTAACCCTAACCCTAACCCTAACCCTAACCCTAACCCTAACCCTAACCTGGAACACCCTATTTCATTAGTATATTGGATTTTCACATGCATTTAAGAGAGAAAGCTGTACAATGCCCTTTACAAGGAGAAAACATGTTTAAACTTAGAGGCAACTCCAAACACACTACAAAGTGAATGCATTCATGTTACATTCAGGTCTAATGACGAGAAGTTTCTTCATTTACAAATAACATGTTCAATAAGTTTTTAAACAATATGCGTTTAAAAGTGTAATTTAGCAAAACTATGCGTTTAAAAGTGTAATTTCCCTCACCCTAAACCTAACCCTAACCTTAACCCTAACCCTAACCCTAACACTAACACTAACCCTAACCCTAACCCAACTCTAATCCTAACTCTAAACGTAACCCTAACCAGGTAGAGCATATATCATTAGTATATTGGATTTTCATATGCATTTAAGAGAGAAAGCTGAAGAATGCCCTTTACGAGGAGAAAACGTGTTTAAACCTAGAGGCAACACCATACACACTACAAAGTGAATGCATTCATGTTACATTCTCATCTAATGACAAGTTGTTTTTTCGTTTACAATTAACACGTTCAGTAAGTTTTTAAACACTATGCATTTAAAGGTGTAATTTAGCAAAACTATGCGTTTAAAAGTGTAAGTTTCCTAACCCTAACCCTAAACCTAACCCTATCCCTAACCCTAACCCTAACCCTAACCCTAACCCTAACCCTAACCCTAACCTAACTCTAATCCTAACCCTAACCCTAACCCTAACCTTAACCCTAACCCTAACCCTAACCAGGAACAAAAAGAAAAAAAAAGTTAATAATAGCTCCTAAGTAAATGATTATCAAACAAATATCTACAAACCTAGAGAGGTTCAGTGATGGAGAAGCTCTAGGGGATACTCATAGACCTTTCTGGGAAGGGAAATAGAATGTCCCCACACAGCAACTCCAGATTGGGGTATAAGCCTATAAAGGACTGGTTCACATTCAAAGCACAAATAGATAGCAGGAATCTGGTTTTAAATACTATCTTGGGTAATTCCCATCAGGAATATTTAAACAATGCTGTAAGAGACATTTTCAAAATCAAATGATGCTTAGAGCTGACTAAAACAAAGCTGATTTTGTTTGTCATTGTTTGAAAAGATAAGTACAGAAGACTAATGGAAAGATGCTTCTGAGGCTACATGCAAAAGGTCATTTAATTCAAAATAACAAGAGCAAACTGAATGTAGCTTAAATGTGGGCTATTGAGGCAGCACAGCAATTAAGATTCCTTGTTGCTCTTACAGAGGATCATATCTGGGTTTCTAGGACCCATATCAAGTAATTCCAAACTACCTGTAATTCTAGTTCCACACAATACAACATCTTCCTTTGGTTTCCAAGGGTACCATCACGTGTGTAGATGTACATATATTAAAAACACACAATACACACAGGCATAAACACATACACTCAATAAAATATTTAAAAAATAATATAAGATACGAGAGATTTATTTTCAAAATAAAGGTGTTGACACTTTGGTGATGACACTGAAACTTGTATTTTTTCTACACATGCCCCATGAGATTTGCCACTACACTGTGGAATTGGTGCTTCACAGGTCAATATTCCTAGTGTTCAGTGTACTGGTCAAGTACAAAATATTCTATTTTTCTGAGACTTTTCTTAAGTTACCATGGACATAGTAAAAACTTGGGGATTATAGAGCACTCTGTACCTCATAAAAAAGAACAAATAATGCTATATCAGGAAATTACAATATTCTTGTAATTCAGAATTATTGTCTACACAGAGAAAAATCAATATTGCTTCAGGAAAAGGTTCAGATGATGTATGCTAACCTCAATATCTCAAGGTGAGAACTTTTTGGAGAATCAGTATTTCAAAGAAATACACTATCATGATGAAGTAATCCCAAAATCCAAAAGTTAGATGATTCAACAGAAAAGATGTCTTGGCCACACTGAAACTAATAGAAAAGAAACTGGGGAAGACCCTTGAGGACATTGGCTCAGGGGGAAAATTCCTGAACAGAACACCAATTGCTTATGCTCTAAGAGCAAGAATAGACAAATGGGACCTCATAAAATTACAAAGTTTCTGTAAGGCAAAAGACACAGTCAAAAGGATAAATCGGCAACCAAAAAAATTGGGAAAAGATCTTCACCAACCCCACATCCGACAGAGGGCTAATCTCCAATGTATACAAAGAACTCAAGAAGTTAGACCCCAAAAAACCAAATAACCTTATCCAAAAATGGGGTACAGAGCTAAACAAAGACTTTTCACCTGAAGAAATTTGGATAGCTGAGAAACACCTTAAAAAATGTTCAACATCATTAGAGAAATGCAAATCAAAACAACCCTGAGATTTCACCTCACACCAGTCAGAATGGCTAAGATTAAAAACTCAGAAGACATCAGGTGTTGGCGAGGATGTGGAGAAAGAGGAACACTCCTCCACTGCTGGTGGGACTGCAAGCTGGTACAACCACTCTGGAAATCAGTCTGCCAGTTCCTCATAAAACTGGACATGATACTTCTGGAGGACCCAGCCATACCACTCCTGGGAATATACCCAGAAGATTCACCAGCATGCAATAAGGATACATGCTCCACTATGTTCATAGCAGCCTTATATATAATAGGCAGAAGCTGGAAAGAACCCAGATGTCCCTCAACGAAGGAATGGATACAAAAAAATGTTGTATATATACACAATGGAGTACTATTCAGCCATTAGAAACAATGAATTCATGAAATTCTTAGAGAAATGGATGGAGCTGGAGAACATCATTCTAAGTGAGGTAACCCAGTCTCAAAAAGTACCCATTGTATGCAGTCACTGATAAGTGGATATTAGCCTAGAATCTTGGGACACCAAAGACACAATTCACATACCAAATGATTTCTGACAAGAAGAAAGGTGTGGACACTGGTGCTGGAAAGGATCAAAGCATCAGTGTAGGGGAATATAAGAACAGGGAAGTGGGAAGGGGTGGATGAGGGAGCAGGGGGAGGGAAAAGGGCATGTGGGACCTTTGGGGGGTGGGGAACCAGAAAAAGGGGAATGAATTGTAAATATAGAATATATTCAATAATAAATAAAATATGAAAAAAAAGATGTCTTGGCATGTTGAGAACACATAGTCTTGGGTGGAAACAAAAAACAGAATTGTTCTAGGCTATGAGGATAATATATCATACAGTATTATCAAATGTAGCATTCTGACCAAGATTGAATCATGGTTAAAATAAAATTTACACAGTGTTGGGAATATAGAAGTAATTTTGATAAATGTTGAATATCAAAAGCCATTATGAAACAATGATTTATTTGCTCAGGTCATTAGAGTACAGTGGATTTTGTCTTTGTTTTCAGAAAATATTTGCACTGTTTATAGACATACTTCAATGATGCTGACAACTTCCAAAGGTCCCTGGGTTCATACAAGACAAAGGAATGAAGATTTTAGTAAGTACTATTGACTATATTAGTTTCTACTGAAGAGAACAGGAATCTTTGGCAGATAATCTGAGACCAGGACTGGAGAAAAATTCCAACATTTTATTAAGAAAGAGATCAAAGGAGCTAATTCTAATGTAAAAATGCATTAGAATAATTAAATTATTAAGTTATTAAAATATTTTATTATATATAAATTATTAAAATAACTTTTTGTAATGTTTAAAGAATTATCAAAGTTATCAAATTTGATACTCATAAAATATTTAGAAATGACAAAGTCACAAAAATAAAAGTCAGAGGCACATATTTAAAGCAAGTATAAACAGCAATTTAGCAGAAATTAATTATAAAAGTACAGACTATGACAAAATGAATCTATACAAAAAGTACCTACCTTCTTTGTACCTTCTTTGTATAGCAAATAAATCATTCATCAACAATAATACATGAAGTAGTAGAGAAGAAGTGATATACATTAAAGGAGACCAAGAGAAGTCTTTCTGTTGGTTGCCTCTCATCCAAATTTAGTAAATACAGAATATTAAATGTTACTTTTTTCTATGATTAATTTTGATTATTTGGGGGTAATTTTTGTAGTTCCATATAGAATGAAATTTTTTTCTAGCTTTAAGAAAGGTACAATTGATATTTTATTAGAGACTACTTTGAATCTACAAATGGCTTTGAGTTATATACATATGCTCACAACAGTGATTTTTGTTGATGTTCTTTTGTTCTTTTTACAACAATGGGTTCTTTAAACTCACAAACAGCAGGTGTCTATTTTCAGGTGTGTTCTTACTTTTTCCTTCAGTGATTAATGGTTTTCAATGTAGAGATTCATAAAATATATGTTCACCTTCCTTTCCTTTCCTTTCCTTTCCTTTCCTTTCCTTTCCTTTCCTTTCCTTTCCTTTCCTTTCCTTTCCTTTCCTTTCCTTTCCTTTCCTTTCCCTTCCCTTCCCTTCCCTTCCCTTCCCTTCCCTTCCCTTCCCTTCCATTACTTTCCTTCCCTTCCCTTCCATTCCCCTTTCTTTCTTTCTTTCTTTCTTTCTTTCTTTCTCTCTCTCTCTCTCTCTCTCTCTCTCTCTCTCTCTCTCTTTCTTTCTTTCTTTCTTTCTTTCATGCTTGCCATTAAAATACATGTGGAGTTTAAAGGGCAGCTTAGGGGAGTGGGTTCTTTTCTTCCACCTTGGAAGTCTAACAGATTGACTCAGGCCATCAATCATGGCAGTAAGCATTTTACTCATTGAACATTCTTGTTGGCTTTTATATGGCAATCTTTTACATCCTTGATTAAATTTCTTCTGAAGTACTTTATTTTTCATAGTGCTTATATATGGGATGTCATATATAGGAAATAAAAGAATGGTGATAAAACAAAATAAATGACAAAAATGCATTAAAAGAAATTTGAAAAAAAAAACTTCACCAGGGCAACATTTGGAATCTTTTGAACATGGTCTACATGGGAATTTTGGGATTTCTTGACCTGGTATGACAAATTAATAACCTAAAATAGGCCCATATAGAAATATAGATTACATCGGAAAGGATGATAATTCAAGTTATATAAAGAGAAAGGGGACATATTAATCTCTATAAAAAAGAGAATTTAAGTATACTAGATGAATAAATACTTAGGCCTTGATCTCACTACTAAAAATTAATCATGTAGGTTCAGAGCAGAGAATAGGGAGAATAACCTTTTCTCAGACAATACATGATAAATGAATAAACTAAGGCCTTGATCTTGTGTAAGACCAAGGCAGCAAAAAGTCAAGAAACACTGTCTCAACAGATAATAATACTTGTTTAGACTTTTATTTGCTTTAAATTGTTTTAATTATCAAAATATGTGTATTTGTGTTTGGCTATTATGATATTAAAAATCCTGTGGGAGAGGGGTCAAGCTACAAAATTGAATCAAACTATAACTTTTGATTTTGGGTTACTAGACCAAGAACATGTTATTTTGGGAGAAAGGCTCTGTATTCTTGTGGATATGAAAGAAGAAAAGGCTTGGAACCCCTTCCAGAGTGATATGGATCAGATATGACAGGGGAAGACCCCCTGAAGATTTTCACTGCAGAAAAGAAAACTTTGAGAAAATCAAACAGAACAGGTAACTTGAATGGCTGATTTCTCCACATGGAAACAGCTCAGTAACTGGCTTAGACATAAAATTGTCTCTGGTCAAAACTTCAGCTAAAATTAAACAATAAATCTTGGTAGTTATGGAATTCATAAGATTCATTGTGCCATGCTTCATAAGACATAAATGAAGATTTGTTACAATTGGTTATTGATCAAATTAATTCATAAAAGGATAATTGTCTTTCATATGTACAAAGAGCAAAATATTTATCATTAACTGATCTAAATACCTTATATGATCCATACAAATAATTTAATAGTACTAAAATTTGGGTTGTAAGATTCATATATCACAAAATATACAGCTCTGACATGATTCATTCATGGGGCTGCTGAAATGACATGCTATTCCAACTACCTGCCTCCCAAAGAAGCTTCAGGAATATCGCTGATCCCTGATGGACTCAGCTCTTCTAGCCTTTCAGACAGATCTAGTTTAAACTTCAGTCAAGTCCTGGTGCTTCTAAGCATAGAGAGACTGGATAACAGATGCTGAAGGTAAGTTTCTTAAATTTAAGCAATTTTTCAAATTTTCCTACCCTCCCCACCCTTTAACATTTTTTATCACCCCTATTTAGCAGGAAGAAGTTGTGGAGAGTTGGCCTCCTGATCTCTTGGGTTTGGGTGTCTGGTTATGGTTATTTTATAATTTATAGGTAGGTTGTCATTTTGACGGATCATTTGGAAATTGTCATAATTTTGAACACTTAGTAGAGATGGAGTATAGATTTTAGGAATTAATATTCAGGAATATCAGAGGGGAGTGTGCTAGCCATGGTGACACTTGGAAATGCCTAATCATTGTGCTGTTTAAGGCATAATAAAATAAGGCTGCATGTGAGTGTCTTTTTTTTTTCAGGAATCCAAAGTATGAGGGCAGGTGTAGGGGAGGCAAGCACATCTGCTGGGGAGTTTAGAGTGGAATAACAAATTACTACTTCACTTCTGTCTTAGTTAAGATTATCATTGTGGTGATGAAACACCATCATCAAAGCAACTTGGAGAGTAAAGAACTTATTAGTTTATGCTTCTAAACTGGTGTTCATTACGGAAAGAAGTTAGGACAGGAACTAAAACAGGGCAGGAATTGATGCAGACACCATGGAGGAACACTGTTTTGTGGCTTGCTCCCCATGGCTTGCTCAGTCTGCTTTCCTATAGAATCCAGGATCACCAGCCCAGGGATGGCACCATCCACAATGGGCTGGGTCCTCCTCCATGAATCACTAATTAAGAAAATGCCTGACAAGCTTGTCAAAAGCCCCATCCTATAGAAGCATTTTTCTCAATTGGGATACCCTTCTCTCTGATGGTCTCTCTGATGACACACTTAAATTTGTGTCAAGGTGAAATAAAGCTAACCAGGTCAAGTCACAAACAGAGACACAGAGATTCACAGACACACAAACAC
The DNA here is from genome assembly GCA_964023405.1 of Apodemus agrarius. NCBI lineage: Eukaryota > Metazoa > Chordata > Mammalia > Rodentia > Muridae > Apodemus > Apodemus agrarius. Next base: position 25,682,804 of record OZ030014.1, read on the forward strand.
ACAATCTCTCTCTCTCTCTCTCTCTCTCTCTCTCTCTCTCTCTCTCTCTCTCTCTCTCTAATGCTTCAACAAGATCTATGGGTAAATAATCTCCCAGTAAACCCACCTTTCATCCACCCCAGTTTCTCTTTTCTTTGAAACACAAATGTTATTTGCTTTAATGCTTCAGTCACAGAAATAGCTTAGTTAGAAATCTTGCCTTACAGAAACTTTGTAATTTTATGAGGTCCCATTTGTCTATTCTTGATCTTAGAGCATAAGCTATTGGTATTCTGTTCAGGAACTTTCCCCCTGAGCCAATGTCCTCCAGGGTCTTCCCCAGTTTCTTTTTTTTAGTGTGTCTGGTTTTATATGGCGGTCCTTGATCCACTTGGAGTTGAACTTAGTACAAGAAGATAAGTGTGGATCAATTCTCATTCTGTCAAAAGGACAAATCAACAAATTGGGAAAAGATCTTCACCAACCCTACATCTGACAGAGGGCTAATATCCAACGAATACAAAGAACTCATGAAGATAGACCCCAGAAAACCAAATAACCCTATCAAAAATGGGGTACAGACCTAAACAAAGACTTTTCACCTGAAGAACTTCAGATGGCTGAGAAGCACCTTAAAAATGTTCTACATCATTTGTCATTAGGGAAATGCAAATAAAAACAACCCTGAGATTTCACCTCACACCAGTCAATGGCTAAGATTAAAAACTCAGGAAACAGCAGGTGTTGGCAAGGATGTGGAGAAAGAGGAACACTCCTCCACTGCTGGTAGGACTGCAAGCTGGTACAACCACTCTGAAAATCAGTCTCTGGTGGTTCCTCAGAACTGGACACGATACTTCTGGAGGACCCAGCCATACCATTCCTTGGCATATACCCAGAAGATTCCCCAGCATGCAATAAGGACACATACTCCACTATGTTCATAGCAGCCTTATTTATAATAGCCAGAAGCTGAAAAGAACCCAGATGTCCAACGGAGGAATGGATACAAAAAATGTTGGATATATACACAATGGAGTACTATCCAGTCATTAGAAACAATGAATTCATGAAATTCTAAGAGAAATGGATGGAGCTGGAGAACATCATACTAAGTGAGGTAACCCAGTCTCAAAAGAATATCCATGGTATGCAGTCACTGATAAATGGATATTAGCCTAGAATCTTGGAGCACCAAAGACACAATCCACATACCAATTGATGTCCGAGAAGAAGGAAGGAGTGAACCCTGGTTCTGGAATGGCTCAATGGATCAGTGTAGGGGAATACCAGAACAGGGAAGTGGGAAGGGGTGGATGGGCGAACAGGGGGAGGGAAAAGGGCATGTGGGATCTTTGGGGGGCAGGGAACCAGTAAAAGGGAAATGAAATGTAAATAAAGAATATATCCAAAAGAAAACAAAAGAAAATAAAAAGAAATCTTGGATCTGCCCTTGTTATTGCCTTCACAGTATTTTTCTTTTTGTACTTCCTTTTCCTTACAGCCAAAGGGGAGTGGACTTTGAAAAGATTAAATGGAATAGTGTTAGCAAAGTCAGCATAGGATCCATTACATAGCAGATGTTGATTAATGTCAAGTGACCAAATTAGTGCACTTTTCAACTGTGGTTCCCTTCTCTCAGATGATGTTAGCTTGTTTCAGGTTGATGGAAAACTACCCATCATAACATCTCCTAAAGTTTTATGTGTGTTCATTACTTTTAGTTTTGTTTTGTTTTTGCAGTGTACCCCCAGGTTATTTTACATGTTTTCCAGTTTAATCCACACCAAGAACAACCTGGCTTACTCATTGGCAGCTTGGATGCAGTTAAGTGATTTTCTTTTTCTTTTTTCTTTTTTATTAGATATCTGCTTTATTTACATTTCAAATGTTATTCCCTTTCCTTGTTTCTCCTCTGAAAACCCCCTATCCCATCCCCCCTCCTCCTGCTTACCAACCCACCCACTCCTGCTTTCCCATTCTGGTATTCCCCTATACTAGGACATTGAGCCTTCACAGAACCAATGGCCTCTCCTCTCATTGATATCTGAAAAGGCCATCTTCTGCTACATATGTAGCTGGAGCCATGGGGCCCTCCATATGGGTCCTTTCATGCATACTCTTTGGTTGGTGGTTTAGTCCCTGGGAGCTCTGGGGGTACTGGTTGGTTCATATTGTTATTCCTCCTATGGGCTGCAAACCCCTTCAGCTCCTTGGATCCTTTCTCTAGTTCCTCCATTGGGGACCCTGTGCTCAGTCTATTGACTCAGTCTATTGACTCAGTCTATGTGAGCATCAACTTCTGTATTGGTCAGGCACTGGCAGTGCCTCTCAGGAGACAGCTATATCAGGCTCCTGTCAGCTAGCACTTATTGGCATCCACAATAGTGTCTGGGTTTGGTAACTGTATATGGAATGAACCCCCAGGTAGGGCAGTCTCTAAATGGCCTTTCCTTCTGTTGTTGAGTCTCCTCCCATGGGTAATTTGATCCCCCTTTAAAGAAGAACTGAAGTATCCATACTTTGGTCTTCCTTCTTCTTGAGCTTCATGTGGTCTGTGAATTGTATCATTGGTATTCTGAGCTTTTGGGCTAATAAAATATCCACTTCTCAGTGAGTGCATATCATGTGTGTTCTTTGGTGATTGGTTACCTCACTCAGGATAATATAAGTGATTTTCTTTATTGGTATATTCTGAGTTCTTTCATCTATTTTTTTTTAGTTATTTTTATTTTCTATATTCTATGTTTACATTTCAAAGGCTTTCCCCTTTCCCAGTTCCCACCCACCATAGTTCCCATAGTTCTTCTCCCCCCCAACTATTCCCCAATCATTCCCCCTCCCCCCTCGGTTTCTTTACTAAACTGGATGCAGTCTTTACATGCCCAAGGTCCTCTCCTTTCTTCTTCTTGGGAATCATTTGACTTGCTATTTGTGTCTTGAGTATTTAGTGCTTCTGGGCTCATTAATATCCACTTATCAGTGATTGCATTTCATGTGCATTCTTTTGTGATTGGGTTAGCTCACTCAGAATGATATTTTCCAGGTCTAACCATTTACCTACAAATTGCATGAATTCATTATTTTTAATTGCTGAGTAGTATTCCATTGTATAAATATACCACATTTTCTGTATCCATTCCTCCTTTGAGGGATATTTGGGCTCCTTCCAATTTCTGGCTATTATAAACAAGGCTGCTATAAACATAGTGGAGCATGTGTCTTTATTGCATGCAGGGGAATCCTCTGGGTATATGCCCAGGAGTGGTATGCCAGGGTCCTCTGGGAGTGCCATGCCCAATTTTCTGAGGATCCGCCAAACTGATTTCCAGAGTGGTTTTACCATTTTGCAATCCCACCAACAGTGGAGGAGTGTTCCTCTTTCTCCACATCCTCGCCAGCACTTGTTGTCTCTTGAGTTTTTAATCTTAGCCATTCTGACTGGTGTGAGGTGGAATCTCAGGGTTGTTTTGATTTGCATTTCCCTGATGACTAATGATGTTGAACATCTCTTAAGGTGTTTCTCGGCCATCCGAATTTCTTCTGGTGAAAATTCTTTGTTTAGCTCTGTGCCCCATTTTTTGATAGGGTTATTTGGTTCTTTGCGGTCTAACTTCTTGAGTTCTTTGTATATATTGGATATTAGCCCTCTGTCAGATGTGGGGTTGGTGAAGATCTTTTCCCACTTTGTTGGTTGCCATTTTGTCCTTCGGACAGTGTCCTTTGCTTTGCAGAAACTTTGTAATTTTATGAGGTCCCATTTGTCGATTCTTGATCTTAGTGCATACGCTATTGGTGTTCTGTTCAGGAACTTTTCCCCTGTGCCCAAGTCCTCCAGGGTCTTCCCAAGTTTCTTTTCTAATAGTTTCAGTGTGTTTGGTTTTATGTGGAGGTCCTTGATCCACTTGGAGTTGATCTTAGAGCAAAGAGATAAGAGTGGGTCAATTCGCATTCTTCTGCATGTTGACTTCCAGTTGAACCAGCACCATTTGTTGAAAAGGCTATCTTTATTCCATCGGATGGCTGTGGCTCCTTTATCAAAGATCAAGTGACCATAAGTCTGTGGGTTAATTTCTGGGTCTTCAATCCTGTTCCATTGATCTGTTTGCCTGTTGCTATACCAATACCATGCAGTTTTTAACACAATTGCTCTGTAGTACTGCTTGAGGTCAGGGATATTGATTCCCCCAGAAGTCCTTTTATTGTTGAGAATAGTTTTAGCTATCCTGGGTTTTTTGTTGCTCCAGATGAATTTGAGAATTGCTCTTTCTAGATCTATGAAGAATTGAGTTGGGATTTTGATGGGGATTGCATTGAATCTGTATATTGCTTTTGGCAAGATGGCCATTTTTACTATATTGATCCTGCCAATCCAAGAGCATGAAATATTTTTCCATTTCCTGCGGTCTTCCTCGATTTCTTTCTTCAAGGACTTGAAGTTCCTGTTGTACAGATCTTTTGCTTGTTTGGTTAGAGTTACGCCAAGATACTTTATGTTGTTTGTGGCTATTGTGAAGGGTGTTATTTCCCTAATTTCTTTCTCAGCCTGCTTGTCCTTTGAGTACAAGAAGGCCACTGACTTGCTTGAGTTAATTTTATAACCTGCCACTTTGCTGAAGTTGTTTATCAGCTGTAGAAGTTCTCTGGTGGAGTTTTTTGGGTCGCTTAGGTAAACTATCATATCGTCTGCAAATAATGATAGTTTCACTTCTTCCTTTCCAATTTGTATCCCTTTGACTTCCTTATGTTGTCTAATTGCTCTTGCTAGAACTTCAAGTACTATATTGAAAAGATATGGAGAGAGAGGGCAGCCTTGTCTAGTCCCTGATTTTAGTGGGAATGCTTCAAGTTTCTCTCCATTTATTTTGATGTTGGCTACTGGTTTGCTGTAGATTGCTTTTACTATGTTTAGGTATGGGCCTTGAATTCCTGCTCTTTCCAAGACTTTTAGCATGAAAGGATGCTGAATTTTGTCGAATGCTTTTTCAGCATCTAATGAGATGACCATGTGGTTTTTTTCTTTCAGTTTGTTTATGTAGTGGATTACATTGATGGATTTCCGTATATTGAACCACCCCTGCATCCCTGGGATGAAGCCTACTTGATCATGGTGGATGATCATTTTGATGTGCTCTTGGATTCGGTTAGCAAGAATTTTATTTAGTATTTTTGCATCTATATTCATCAGGGAAATTGGCCTGAAGTTCTCTTTCTTTGTTGGATCTTTTTGTGGTTTAGGTATTAGCGTAATTGTGGCTTCGAAGAATGAGTTGGGCAGTGTCCCTTCTGTCTCTATTTTGTGGAATAGTTTGAAGAGTATTGGTGTTAAGTCTTCTTTGAAGGTCTGGTAGAATTCTGCACTAAAACCATCTGGTCCCGTACTTTTTTTGGTTGGGAGGCTTTCTATAACCCCTTCTATTTCTTTAGGGGTTATGGGACTATTTAGCTGGTCTACTTGATGCTGATTTAATTTTGGTATTTGATATCTGTCTAGGAAATTGTCCATTTCCTCCAGATTCTCCAGTTGTTTTGAGTATAGACCTTTGTAGTAGGATCTGATGATCTTTTGAATTTCCTCAGTTTCTGTTGTTATGTCTCCCTTTTCATTTCTAATTTTGTTAATTTGTATACTGTCTCTGTGTCCTTTGGTTAGTCTGGCTAAGGGTTTATCTATCTTGTTGATTTTTTCAAAGAACCAACTCCTGGTCTTGTTGATTCTTTGTATGGTTCTCTTTGTTTCTATTTGATTGATTTCAGACCTGAGTTTGATGATTTCTTGTCTTCTACTCCTCCTGGGTGAATTAACTTGTTTTTCTTCCAGGGCTTTAAGGTGTGCCGTTAAGCTGCTAGTGTATGCTCTCTCCAGTTTCTTTTTGGATGCACTTAGAGCTATGAGTTTTCCTCTTAGCACTGCTTTCATTGTGTCCCATAGATTTGGGTAGGTTGTACCTTCATTTTCATTGAATTCTAAAAAGTCTTTGATTTCTTTTTTTATTTCTTCCTTGATCAAGGTGTCATTGAGTAGAGTTTTGTTCAGTTTCCATGTGTATGTGGGCTTTCTGTTGTTTTTGTTGCTATTGAAGACCACTCTTACTCCATGGTGATCTGATAGGAGGCATGGGATTAGCTCGATCTTCTTGTATTTGTTGACATCTGTCTTGTGACCGATTATATGGTCTATTTTGGAGAAGGTACCCTGTGGTGCTGAGAAAAAGGTATATTCTTTAGCTTTAGGATGAAATGTTCTATATATATCTGTTAAATCCATTTGGTCCAGAGTTTCAATTAGTTTCACTGTGTCCCTGTTTAGTTTCTGCTTTCCTGATCGGTCCATTGAGGAGAGTGGGGTGTTGAAGTCACCCACAATTATTGTGTTAGGTGTAATGTGTGCTTTAAGCTTTAGTAAGGTTTCTTTTACAAAGTAGGGTGCCCTTGCATTTGGAGCATAGATGTTCAGTATTGAAAGCTCTTCCTGGTGGATTTTCCCTTTGGCCAGCAAGAAGCGACCTTCTGAGTCTCTTTGGATGATTTTAGGTTGAAAGTCAATTTTATCTGATATTAGAATGGCTACTCCAGCTTGTTTCCTGAGACTATTTGCTTGTAAAATTGTCTTCCAGCCTTTTACTCTAAGGCAGTGTTTGTCTTTAACACTGAGATGTGTTTCCTGTATGCAGCAAAATGTAGGGTCCTGTTTCCGTATCCAGTCTGTTAATCTATGTCTTTTTATTGGGGAATTGAGTCCATTGACGTTAAGAGATATTAAGGAATAGTAATTATTACCTCCAGACATTTTTGAAATTATATTTATTTATCTTATTTATTTTTTATATTTGAGAAGTTATCCTCTTTTGGGTTTGATGAGAGGAGGTTTCTATCTTGCTTCTTCCCGGGTGTAGTTTCCATCCTTGTCTTGGTGTTTTCCCCCTATTATCCTTTGTAGGGCTGGATTTGTGGAGAGATATCTTGCAAATTTGGTTTTGTCATGGAATACCTTGATGTCTCCATCAATGGCAATTGAGAGTTTTGCTGGGTAAAGTAGTTTTGGCTGAAGTTTGTGTTCTCTTAGAGTTTGCATGATATCTGCCCAGGATCTTCTAGCTTTCATGGTCTCAGGTGAGAAGTCTGGTGTTATTCTGATAGGTTTTCCTTTATATGTTACTTGGCCTTTTTCTCTTGCTGCCTTTAGTATTCTTTCTTTGTTTATTACATTTGGAGTTTTGATTATTATGTGACAGGATGTATTTCTGTTCTGGTCCAGTCTGTTTGGGGTTCTATAGGCTTCTTGTATATTCATGGGCATCTCTCTCCTTAGGTTGGGGAAGTTTTCTTCCATAATTTTATAGAAGATATTAGCTGGCCCTTTAACTTGTAAATCTTCACTCTCGTCTATACCTATAATCCTTAGGTTTGGTCTTCTCATAGTGTCTTGGATTTCCTGGATGTTTTGGGTTACCACCTTTTTGCATTTAGTATTTTCTTTGACTGTTGAATCAATGGTTCCTATGGTATCTTCGGCTTCTGAGATTCTGTCTTCTATCTCTTGTATTCTATTGTTGATACTTGCGTCTATGTCCCCTGATTTCTTCCCCAGGTTTTCTATCTCCAATGTTGTCTCCCTCTGTGATTTCTTTGTTGTTTCTACTTCTGTTTTTAGTATCTGGATGGATGTGCTCAGATCTTTCGCTTGCTTGATTGTGTTTTCATGTATTTCTTTACTAGATTTTTGTGCTTCCTCTTTCATAGCTTCTACTTGTTGGCCCACATTCTTCTGTAGTTCTTTAAGTGACTTTTGTCTTTCTTCCTTATTGTCTTCTTCTCTTTGATCCATCTTCTCCTGCATTTCTTGAAGTGATTTTTGTATTTGCCTCGTAAAGGCTTCTAGCTTTTGATCCATTTTCTCCTCTATTTCTTTACGAGATTTTTCTATGTGTTCAGCTACCAGCATCCTGACCAGTGATTTTATATCCAAGTCTTGTTTTTCTGGTGTTTCAGGGTATCCAGGGATTCCTGTTGTTGGAGAACTGGGTTCAGATGTGTCATGTTGCCTTGATTTTTGTTAGTAACGTTCCTTCGTTTTCCTTTTGCCATCTGGTTATTTCTGGTTTTAGTTGGCCTTGTTGTCAGTGGCTGGTGTTTGAATCTCCTGTGAGGCTGGGCTCACCTGTTGTTTCTCTACTGGTGAATATGTGTGACTGCTGCTTTAAGGGATCATAAGCTGGCTGCCACCCATGTGATTGTAGCCCCTGTTGCGGTCTGTCTACCTGGGCTTCTCCAGCTGTGTCCTGGTTGCAAGGAACTCCGAGAGCCTAGCAGATCCCCCGTGAGGGTAGCCCTGGAAGGGGTGTTTACCTGGGCCTTTCCAGCTATGTCCTGGTTGCAATATGGAGGCCCGTTGCTACCGCTGGTCCAGGGGCCGGCGAGCTGGTTGCAGAATGCAGCCTCGGTGCTCACCAGAGGGCGGGGATGTCCCACAGAGCCTGGGCCTTTCCAGCTGTGTCCTGGTTGCAATATGGAGGCCCGCCGCTACTGCTGGTCCAGGGGCTGGCGAGCTGGTTGCAGAACGCGGCCTTGGTGCTCGCCAGAGGGCTCAGGGATGTCCCACAGAGCCTAGGCGGGACTCCGCCTGCTTGGCTCCGAGACCCTAGCAGATACCCCCATGAGTGTAGCCCTGGAAGGGGTGTTTACCTGGGCCTTTCCAGCTGTGTCCTCGTTGCAATATGGAGGCCCGCCCTGGTCTAGGGGCCGGCGAGCTGGTTGCAGAAAGCAGCCTAGGTGCTCACCAGAGGGCGGGGATCTCTTTCATCTATTTTTATCTAGTACAGACTTTTGTGATTTTGTTACCCATCAAGCTGTTTTAATTGTAAAGTTTATCATTTTTATTCTACATTCTTATGTTGTGGATTTTTCCCATCTAAATTTATTTGTTTCACAATGTGTAACTTTAAAAAAAGCAATAGGTTTATTAGCTTATTATTTATATCAATAATTATGTATGATATAATTATATTAAACATAATAATATTAAATATTAATAATCAGTTTATTATTATTTTAGTAATTGTTTTGTTTTCCTAGGATGCACATTACCCATCAAAACATTTATTTATTCTCCATTTTACTACTTATACTATTGGTTGTTTTCTTTCTGCTGCTTATTAGTATTCTTTAATTTTCCAATACAGGTCTTCATTTCTTCTGTGATAGGTATGGTGTTAGTGAGCTCCCCCAGCTCAGTCCTGGAAGAGACTTGGTTTCGGTGGGAGGGGGTGGATGAGTGAGCAGGGGGAGGAAAAAGGGCATGTGGGACCTTTGGGGGTGGGGAACCAGAAAAAGGAAAATGAACTGTAAATATAGAATATATCCAATAAAAAAACAAACATACAAAACAAAACAAAACAAAACAACAACAACAAAAACAAAAAAAAAAAAAACCAAAAAAGACAGCTTTGCTCATTACCATACTTTTTGTTGGTTACTTTCTTTTAAGTTTAAGTGGCAAGTCACATTAATTCTCATTTTACAGACAGCTCAGTAATCATCTATTTGACAGCAGTGCTATTTAGCTTGACTCTTAAAGCAAAGTTTTAATGCTTATATTTCTGGGTATTTGTGTCTTTTTCTAGTTTGGGGAATTTTCTGTTGTTGTTTCTTTTAAGTCTGTCCACATTCCTTTACCTTTCCTTCTTCCCCCTAGCACTCCTAACTCATTTGCTTTTTTCTGATGTAATCCCATCAAATCTAGGACCTTAATTTATTTTTGCTGAGTATATATCTTTCATATAAACTTGTAGCAGAATCTTGTATCTTGTATAGTGCCCAATCACTTTAAATAGTAATATCACAAGAAACCTGTGATTGGACAAGAAAAAGGGAAGCAGAGCAAAGAGTTTGAAAGATGGGGACAGGAGAGAAGGAAGGAAGATGGAGGAGGAACAGGGCAACTCAGATTCTGGGTGGCTTTAAATAGCCACAAGTAGTTATGATTATCTTTAAGGGATGGATAATTATAAGATCATTTATCTTTTCTAGGTGGGCAATTTATATCATTATCAATTGGCTCTGAAATTATTGTGTGGGAAACCCGTGAGTTGAGAATTTATTGATATATAAATCTGACTGATTAATTATAAGCTTCTAGGGTTTTGATTTACTGGGTTCAAAGGATTTGTGACAACTAGTGACAGGAGGTAGATGGCTGAGAAGATATAGGCAGCTCTGAAACAGGCAAACTGGAGGCAGGAATACTGCCACCTGGGGCTGGCCTAGAGGTAGTGAGACTGCTGGAGCAGAGAGGGTTTAGCACAGGTTGGTGCCAAAATTTAATATTTCTCATTAAAATCTGCCTGTTTTTGCCTCTTGTATGCTGGATTAAAGGCCTTTACCACTATGCCCAGCTTATTACATGTATCTTTATATTCATTGTACTTTTCAGTTTCAATTTTTAAAAATTCTTCTTTTGCACTTGTGGAGCTGCTCTCCCCCTGCCCCTCAAGAGTCCTGCCTAAGGCCTAGGAGGTCTGCTCTAACCAGGGACACAGTGAGTTTCTTCTTACCCTGACACACCCCATGCTGAGACCCCACAGAGCACAGCAGATATTAGGTCTGCTCTGCCCTTTCTCTCTTTCTGTCCACACCTCCACCTGAGCTCACAGATCCACAAGTCGCTCCCCACCCCCACCCCATAGCTCAGCCTGCCTCCCAGAAGACCTGCTCTAACCTGGGACACACAGCTACACCTGCCTCCTGGGAGGCCTGCTCTAACCAGGGACACCCAGGTAAGCCAACACCATAGACAATCAGATGATGAAAAGCAAATAGACTCAAGAAACTAACGGGAGTAGTCGTTCTAATATATAATAAAATAGATGTTGAACCAAAAGTAATCAAGAGAGATGGGAAAGGACACTTCATATTCATCAAAGGAAAAATACACCAAAATGAGGTCTCAATTCTGAACATCTTTGCCCCAAAAGCAAGGGCACCCATATTTATAAAAGAAACTTTACTGAAGCTCAAAACACATTTATTTTGAAGCGCACTCAATAATAGTTGGAGACTTTAACACCCCCCTCTCATTAATGGAAAGGTCATCAAAACATAAACTAAAGAGGAACACAGTGAAATTAAGAGATGTTATGAACCAAATGAATTTAACAGATATCTACAGAACCCTTCATCCAAAATCAAAGGAATAAACCGTCTTCTCAGGACCTCATGGAATCTTCTCCAAAATTGATCATATAATCACACACATAACAAACCTCATCAAATACAAGAAGATTGCCATGAACTAAGGGTGAGAGTCAACAACAATAGAAACAACAGAAATCCTACATATTCCTGCTCTACTGAGTGGTCTCTGAGTCAGGGAAGAAATGAAGAAATTAAAGACCTTCTACACTTTAATGAAAATGAAGGCACAATATATCCAAACTTATAGGACACAACTAAAGTAGTGCTAAGAAGAAAATTCATTGTTTTCATAAAGAAATTTGAGAGATCTCATACTAGCAACTTAACAGCATACTTGAAAACACTAGAACAAAAAGAAGCAAACACACCCAAACTAAATAAAAGGCACAGAGACAGTATCACAATTAACAAAATTAGAAATGAAAAGGATACCGCACGGACTGCTAGGTGCTGGAGTCAGGAGCATGGACAGAGACCTAGCTTAGCTTAGCATAGACAACACCATCAGGCTCTGGCTCTGCCCAGAACCAGAGGAGCTCAGCAGGAGATCTGTGCACCTACAGCTCAGCTGTGGTTGCAGACCACTGCGGACTGGTTAGCCGGGCCTGCAGGAGGTGCCATCTTGCCTCAAGACACAGCTGACTGCTGGCTGCTGGGGTCAGGTTATAGCGGACAACTGGAGGCTGGGATCAGGAGCATGGACACCCTCTACTACAGCAGCGCCAAAGGCCAGGCTCACAGGAGCTTCAAACTCCAACCAGTAACAATAAGACCAACTAACTCCAGAGATAAACAGATGGCAAAAGGCAAACATAGGAATGTTACTAACAGAAATCAAGGCAATATGGCACCATCTGAACCCAATTCTTCAACCACAGCAGGTCCTGGATAACCCAGCACACCAGAAAAACAAGAGTTCGATATATGAGCACTGGTCATGATGCTGCTAGAGGAATACAAAAAAGACATAAACAAATCTCTTAAAGAAATGCAGGAGAACATCAATAGGGTAGAAGCTCTTACAATGCAAACACAAAAAAATATCTTAAATAACTCCAGGAGAATATGGGCCAACAGACAGAAACCAATAAAGAGGAAATGAGAAAATCAGTTAAAGAAATGCCGGAGAACTTGAACCAATAGGCAGAAGTCATGAAAGAGGAAACACAAAAATCTCTTAAAGAATTACAAGAAAACACAAACAAATGAAGGAACTGAGCAAAACCATCCAAGATCTGAAAACAGAGGTAGAAACAACTAAGAAATCACAAAAAGAGGCAACTTTGAAGATAGAAAACCTTGGGAAGAAATCAGGGGTTGTAGATGCAAATATCAACAACAGAATACAAGAGATAGAGGTAAGAATCTCAGATGCTGAAGATAACATAGTAACCATTGACTCCACGGTCAAAGAAAATGCAAAATCCAAAAGGCTTGTAACCCCAAACATCCAGGAAATCCAGGACATAATGAGACCAAACCTAAGGATTATAGGGATAGATGAGAGTGAAGATCTACAACTTAAAGGGCCAGCAAATATCTTCAACAAAATTATGGAAGAAAACTTCCCTAACTTAAAGAAAGTGATGCCCATAAATATACAAGAAGCCTACAGAACTCCAAAGAGACTGGAACAGAACAGAAATATCTCCCGTCACATAATAATCTAAACCCCAAATGTACTAAACAAAGAAAGAATATTAAAGGCAGTAAGAGAAAAAGGCCAAGTAACATATAAAGGAAGACCTATCAGAATCACACATGACTTCTCTCCAGAAACCATGAAAGCTAGAAGATCCTGGGCAGACCTTATGCAGACCCTAAGAGAACACAAATGTCAGCCAAGACTACTATAACCAGCAAAACACTCAATCAACATAGATGGAGAAAACAAAATATTCCATGACAGGACCAAATTTACACAATATCTTTCCACTAACCCAGCTCTACAAAGGATAATAGGAGGAAAACTCCAATACAAGGAAGGGGACTGCACCCAAGAAAAAGCAAGACAGTAAACTTCTTCCATCAAACTCAAAGGAAGATAACTACTCAAAAACAAAAATAACATCAAAAATGTCAGGAAGTAATAATCTCTATTCCTTAATATCTCTTAACATCAATGGACTCAATTCCCCAATAAAAAGACATAGACTAACAGACTGGATACAGAAACAGGACCCTACATTTTGCTGCTTACAGGAAACACACCTCAGAGTCAAAGACAAACACTACCTTAGAGTAAAGGGATGGAAGACAATTTTGCAAGCAAATGGTCACAGGAAGCAAGCTAGAATAGCCATTTTAATATCAGATAAAATTGACTTTCAACCCAAAGTCATCAAAAGAGACACAGAAGGTCACTTCTTGCTAGTCAAAGGAAGAATCCACCAAGAAGAACTCACAGTTCTAAACATCTACGCTCCAAATGTAAGGGCACCCTCATTCGTAAAGGAAACTTTACTAAAGCTCAAAGCACACATTGCACCTAACACAATGATTGTGGGGGACCTCAATACTCCACTATCCACAGTGGACCGACCAGGAAAACAGAAACTAAACAGGGACACAGGGAAACTCATCGAAACTTTGGAGCAATTGGATTTAACAGATATATATAGAACATTTCACCCTAAAGCAAAAGACTATACCTTTAAAGGCCCCTCATGGTACCTTCTCCAAAATCGACCATATAATTGGACACAAGACAGACCTCAACAAATATAAAAAGATCGAACTAATCCCATGCCTCTTATTAGATCACCATGGAGTAAGAGTGTTCTTCAATAGCAACAAAAGCAACAGAAAATCCCCATACGTGTGGAGGCTGAACAATATTCTACTCAATGATACCTTAGTCCAGGAAGAAATAAAGAAATCAAAGATTTCTTAGAATTTAATGAAAATGAAGGCACAACATACCCAAATCTATGGGACACAATGAAAGCAGTGCTTAGAGGAAAACTCATAGCCCTGGGTGTCTCCAAAAAGAAACAGGAGAGAGCATATACTAGCAACTTAATGGCGCACTTGAAAGCTCTGGAACAAAAAGAAGCAATTTCACACAGGAGGAGTAGAAGACAGGAAATCATCAAACTCAGGGCTGAAATCAATCAAGCTGAAACAAAGAGAACCATACAAAGAATCAACAAAACCAGGAGCTGGTTCTTTGAGAAAATCAACAAGATAGATAACCACCTAGCCAGACTTACTAAAGGGCACAGAGACAGTATTCAATTTAACAAAATTAGAAATGAAAAGGTAGATATAACAACAGAATCTGAGGAAATTCAAAAAATCATCAGATCCTACTACAAAAACCGATATTCAACACAACTGGAGAATCTGGAGGAAATGGACAATTTCCTAGACAGTTACCAAATACCAAAATTAAACCAGGATCAAATAGATCGTCTAAATAGACCCATAACCCCCAAAGAAATAGAACGGGTCATAGACAGTCTTCCAACCAAAAAGAGCACAGGACCAGATGGTTTTAGTGCAGAATTCTATCAGACCTTCAAAGAAGTCCTGATACCGATACTCTTCAAACTATTCCACAAAATAGAAACAGAAGGAACACTACCCAACTCATTCTATGAAGCCACAATTACCCTGATACCAAAACCACACAAAGGTCCAACTAAGAAAGAGGACTACAGGCCAATTTCCCTAATGAATATCGATGCAAAAACACTAAACAAAATACTTGCCAACTGAATCCAAGAACATGTCAAAATGATCATTCACCATGATCAAGTTGGCTTCATCCCAGGGATGCAGGGATGGTTCAATATACTGAAATCCATCAATGTAATCCACTACATAAACAAACTCAAAGAAGAAAAGCACATGGTCATCTCATTGGATGCTGAAAAAGCATTTGACAAAATTCAGCATCCTTTCATCCTAAAAGGCTTGGAAAGAGCAGGAATTCAAGGCCCATATCTAAACATAGTAAAAGCAATTTATAGCAGACCAGTAGCCAACATCAAGGTAAATGGAGAAAAACCTGAAGCAATCCCACTAAAATCAGGGACTGGACAAGGCTGCCCCCTCTCACCATATCTCTTCAATATAGTACTTGAGGTACTAGCTAGAGCAATTCAACAACATAAGGAAGTCAAAGGGATACAAATTGCAAAGGAAGAAGTCAAACTATCAATATTCGCAGATGATATGATAGTATACTTAAGTGACCCAAAAAACTCCACCAGAGAACTACTACAACTGATAAACAACTTCAGCAAAGTGGCTGGTCATAAAATCAACTCAAGCAAAGCAGTAGTATTCCTATATGCAAAGGATAAGCAGGCCGAGAAATTAGGGAAATGACACCCTTCACAATATCCACAAACAATATAAAGTATCTTGGAGTGACTTTAACCAAACATGTGAAAGATTTTTATGACAAAAACTTCAGGTCTCTGAAGAGGGAAATTGAAGAAGACATCAAAAAATGGAAAAATCTTCCATGCTCGTGGGTTGGCAGGATTAATATAGTTAAAATGGCAATCTTGCCAAAAGCAATATACAGATTCAACAACCCCAATCAAAATCCCAACTCAGTTCTTCATAGAGTTAGAAAGAGCAATTCTCAAATTCATCTGGAATAACAAAAAACCCAAGATAACTAAAATTATCATCAACAGTAAAAGAACTTCTGGGGCATCAATATCCTGGAAGGACTTCTGGGGAATCAATATCCCTGACCTCAAGCAGTACTACAAAGCAATTGTGTTAAAAACTGCATGGTATTGGTACAGCAACAGGCAGGTAGATCAATGGAATAGGATTGAAGACCCAGAAATGAACCCACAGACTTATGGTCACTTGATCTTTGATAAAGGAGCCACAACCATCCAGTGGAAAAAAGATAGCCTTTTCAACAAATGGTGCTGGTTCAACTGGAGGTCAACATGCAGAAGAATGCGAATTGACCCACACTTATGTCCTTGTACTAAGATCAACTCCAAGTGGATCAAGGACCTCCACATAAAACCAGACACACTGAAACTATTAGAAAAAAAAAAGAAGTTAGACCCCAAAGAACCAAATAACCCTATAAAAAAATGGGGTACAGAGCTAAACAAAGAATTTTCACCAGAAGAAATTCGGATGGCCGAGAAACACCTTAAGAGATGTTCAACACCATTAGTCATCAGAGAAATGCAAATCAAAACAACCCTGAGATTCCACCTCACACCAGTCAGAATGGCTAAGATTAAAAACTCAAGAGACAACAAGTGCTGGCGAGGATGTGGAGAAAGAGGAACACTCCTCCACTGTTGGTGGGATTGCAAAATGGTAAAACCGCTCAGTGTGGTGGTTCCTCAGAAAATTGGGCATGTCCCTTCCAGAGGATCCTGGCATACCACTCCTGGGCATATACCCAGAGGATTACCCTGCATACAATAAAGTCACATGCTCCACTATGTTTATAGCAGCCTTGTTTATAATAAGGAGAAATTGGAAGAGAGCCCAAATATCTCTCAAAGGAGGAATGGATACAGAAAATGTGGTATATTTATACAATGGA
Source organism: Apodemus agrarius (assembly GCA_964023405.1). Lineage (NCBI taxonomy): Eukaryota > Metazoa > Chordata > Mammalia > Rodentia > Muridae > Apodemus > Apodemus agrarius. The sequence continues at coordinate 25,699,515 of OZ030014.1, forward strand.
ATACTACTCAGCAATTAAAAATAATGAATTCATGCAATTTGTAGGTAAATGGTTAGACCTGGAAAATATCATCCTGAGTGAGCTAACCCAGTCACAAAAGAATACACATGAAATGCAATCACTGATAAATGGATATTAATGAGCCCAGAAGCCCTAAATACTCAAGGCACAATTAGCAAGTCAAATGATTCCCAAGAAGAAAGGAGAGGACCCTGGGCCTGTAAAGATTGGATCCAGTTTTGTGGAGAAACTGTGGGGGGAGGGGGAATGATTGGGGAATAGTTGGGGGGAGAGGAATTATGGGACATAGGGAAAGGGACTGGGAAAGGGGAAAGCCTTTGGAATGTAAACATAGAATATAGAAAATAAAAATTAAAAAAAATTAAAAAAAAAAAAAGAAAAGAAACTTGGGAAGACCCTGGAGGACATGGGCACAGGGGTAAAGTTCCTGAACAGAACACCAATAGCGTATGCTCTAAGATCAAGAATTGACAAATGGGACCTCATAAAATTACAAAGTTTTTGTAAGGCAAAGGACACTGTCAGAAGGACAAAACGGCAACCAACAACGTGGGAAATGATCTTCACCAACCCCACATCCGACAGAGGGCTAATATCCAATATATACAAAGAACTCATGAAGTTAGACCCCAAAGAACCAAATAACCCTATAAAAAAATGGGGTACAGAGCTAAACAAAGAATTTCCACCAGAAGAAATTCGAATGGCCAAGAAACACCTTAAGAGATGTTCAACATCATTAGTCATCAGGGAAATGCAAATCAAAACAACCCTGAGATTCCACCTCACTCCAGTCAGAATGGCTAAGATTAAAAACTCGAGAGACAACAAGTGCTGGCGAGGATGTGGAGAAAGAGGGACACTCCTCCACTGTTGGTGGGATTGCAAAATGGTAAAACCGCTCTGGAGATCAGTGTGGCAGTTCCTCAGAAAATTGGGCATGCCACTCCCAGAGGACCCTGGCATACCACTCCTGGGCATATACCCAGAGGATTCCTCTGCATACAACAAAGACACATGCTCCACTATGTTTATAGCAGCCTTGTTTATAATAGCCAGAAATTGGAAGGAGCCCAGATATCCCTCAAAAGAGGAATGGATACAGAAAATGTGGTATATTTATACAATGGAGTACTACTCAGCAATTAAAAATAATGAATTCATGCAATTTGTAGGTAAATGGTTAGTCTGGAAACTATCATCCTAAGTGAGCTAACCCAATCACAAAAGAATACACAGGAAATGCAATCACTGATAAGTGGATATTAATGAGCCCAGAAGCCCTAAACACTCAAGGCACAATTAGCAAGTCAAATGACTCTCAAGAAGAAAAAAAGGAGAGGACCCTGGGCCTGTAAAGATTGGATCCAGTATTGTAGACCCAGAACAGAGAAATCGTGGGGGGGGGGCAAGAGTGGGGAATAGCATGGGGGGGTAGAGGAATTATGGGACATATGGTGGGGGGTAACTGGGAAAGGGGAAAGCCTTTGGAATGTAAACAAAGAATATAGAAAAAAAAAACCAAACTGCATGGTATTGGTTCAGTGACAGGGAGGTGGATCAATGGAATAGGATCGAAGACCCAGAATTGAACCCACACATCTATGGCCAATTGATCTTCGACAAAGGAGCTGAAAACACCCAGTGGAAAAATGATAGCCTTTTTTTAATTGGATATATTCCATATTTACATTTCATTTCCCCCCTTTTTTTTGTTTCCCCACCCCGCTAAGGTCCCACATGCCCTTTTCCCTCCCCTTGCTCCCTCATCCACCCCTTCCCACTTCCCTGTTCTGGTATTCCCCTACACTGATGCTTTGAACCTTTCCAGCACTACTGTCCATTCCTTTCTTCTTGTCAGACATCATTTGGTATGTGAATTGTGTCTTTGGTGTCCCAAGATTCTAGGCTAATATCCACTTATCAGTGACTGCATACCATGGGGATTCTTTTGAGACTGGGTCACCTCACTTAGAATGATGTTCTCCAGCTCCATCCATTTCTCTAAGAATTTCATGAATTCCTTGTTTCTAATGGCTGAATAGTATTCCATTGGTTATATATACCACATTTTTTGTATCCATTCTTCTGTTGAGGGACATCTGGGTTCTTTCCAGCTTCTGGCTATTATAAATAAGGCTGCTATGAACATAGTGGAGCATGTATCCTTATTGCATGCTGGGAAGTCTTCTGGGTATATTCCCAGGAGTGGTATGGCTAGATCCTCCAGAAGTAACATGTCCAGTTTTCTGAGGAACTGCCAGACTGATTTCCAGAGTGGTTGTACCAGCTTGCAGTCCCACCAGCAGTTGAGGAGTGTTCCTCTTTCTCCACATCCTCTCCAACACCTGATGTCTTCTGAGTTTTTAATCCTAGCCATTCTGACAGGTGTGAGGTGAAATCTCAGGGTTGTTTTGATTTGCATTTCCCTGATGATTAATGATGTTGAACATTTTTTAAGGTGTTTCTCAGCCATCGGAATTTCTTCAGGTGAAAAGTCTTTGTTTAGCTCTGTACCCCATTTTTGGATAGGGTTCTTTGGTTTTCTGGGGTCTAATTTCTTGATTTCTTTGTATACATTGGATACTAGCCCTCTGTCGGATGTGCGGTTGGTGAAGATCTTTTCCCAATTTGTTGGTTGCTGATTTGTCCTTTTGACAGTGTCTTTTGCCTTACAGAAACTTTGTAATTTTATGAGGTCCCATTTGTCTATTCTTGATCTTAGAGCATAAGCAATTGGTGTTCTGTTCAGGAATTTTCCCCCTGAGCCAATGTCCTCAAGGGTCTTCCCCAGTTTCTTTTCTATTAGTTTTAGTGTGTCTGGTTTTATGTGGAGGTCCTTGATCCACTTGGAGTTGAGCTTAGTGCAAGGAGATAAGAGTGGATCAATTCTCATTCTTCTGCATGTTGACCTCCAGTTAAGTCAGCACCATTTGTTGAAAAGGCTATCTTTTTTCCACTGGATGTTTTTAGCTCCTTTGTCGAATATCAATTGGCCATATATGTGTGGGTTCACTTCTGCGTCTTCAATCCTATTCCATTGTTCCACTTCCCTGTCACTGTACCAATACCATGCAGTTTTTAACACTACTGCTCTGTAGTATTGCTTGAGGTCCAGGATATTGATTCCTCCAGAAGTTAAATGGTGCTGTCCAATTTGGGGGAATCAAGAAAATGTTTTCTGAACTTCACTGCCCCAAGTTGCGCAAATCTTTCTCTGCGCTCTGATGCTTTAGATCAGAAGAAATGTGACTGAGCTAATGAAAAATTTTTTATGTTTTCAATAGAAGATTTCTTTTTACTTTGCTACATAATTGAGGATGGTTGCCATAGCTGAGTAAAGGTATCAAGATGTAATAACATGTAAATGTGTAATAGTGTTGGCCATTGCTAAAATGGTTGTTGGGAAAAGATTGCTACAGCTTTGTTTGTTTGTTTGTTTTTGTCATTTTGCCCACACATTCCCCAAATTGTAGTTTTGCTTTTTGATAGATTTCAAATTTAAGGTGTTTTTTTTTAAATTTCTATATTCTTTGTTTACGTTCCAAATGGTTTTCCCTTTCCCGGTTCCCACCTCCCCCTAAGTCCCATAAGTCCTCTTCCCTCAACCAGTTCCCGAATCACCCTCCCCAACTTCTCTGTCCTGGCAATCCCCTTCAATGCTGTGTCAAGCCTTTCCAGGACCAGGGCCCTCTCCTTCCTTCTTCTTGGGAGTGATTTGATATGTGGGTTTTGTTTTGGGTATTCTGAGCTTCTTGGCTAATATCCACTTATCAGTGACTGCATTCCCTGTATATTCTTTTGTGACTGAGTTACCTCACTTAATATGATATTTTGCAGTTCCAACCATTTGCCTAAGAATTTCATGAATTCATTGCTTTTAATTGCTGAGTAGTATTCCATTGGGTAAATATACCAGATTTTCTGTATCCATTCCTCCATTGAGAGACATCTGGGTTCTTTCCAGCTTCTAGCTATGATAAATACGGCAGCTATGAACATAGTGGAACATGTATCCTTATTACATGCTGGGGAATCCTCTGGGTATATGCCGAGGAGAGGTATAGCTGGGTCCTCCGGAAGTGTCATGCCCAGTTTTCTGAGGAAATGCCAGACTGATTTCCAGAGTGGTATTACCATCTTGCAATCCCACCAGCAGTGGAGTAGTGTTCCTCTTTCTCCACATCCTTGCCAACACCTGCTGTCTCCTGAGTTTATCCATTCTGACTGGTGTGAGGTGAAATCTCAGGGTTGTTTTTATTTTCATTTCCCTAATGACTAATTATGTTGAACATTTCTTAAGGTGCTTCTCAGCTATCCAAAGTTCTTCAGGTGAAAATTCTTTGTTTAACTCTGTACCCCATTTTTAATAGGGTTATTTGGTTTTCTGGATCTAACTTCTTGAGTTCTTTGTATATATTGGATATTAGACCTCTGTTGGATGTGGAGTTGGTAAAGACATTTTCCCAATTTGTTGGTTGCAACTTTGTCCTTTTGATAGTGTCCTTTGCCTTACAGAAACTTTGTAATTTGATGAGGTCCCATTTGTCAATTTTCAATCTTAGAGCTTAAGCTATTGGTGTTCTGTTCAGGAACTTTCTGCCTGTGCCCATTTCCTCCAGGGTCTTCCCCAGTTTCTTTTCTATGAGTTTCAGTGTGTCTGGTTTTATGTGGAGGTCCTTGATCCACTTGGACTTGAGCTTAGTACAAGGAAATAAGAATGGATCAATTTGCATTCTTCTGCATGCTGACCATACAAGTTTTAAAGGAAGAAATCAAACTATCACTATTTGCAGATAATATGATAGCATATTTAAGTGACCCAAAAATCTCCACCAGAGAACTCCTAGAGCTGGTAAACAATTTCAGCAAAGTGGCTGGTTATAAAGTTAACTCAAGCAAATCAGTAGCCTTCCTATATTCAAAGGATAAGCAGGCTGAGAAAGAAATTAGGAAAATGACCCCCTTCACAATAGCCACCAACAATATAAAGTATCTTGGGGTGACTCTAACCAAACAAGTAAAAGATATGTATGGCAAGAACTTCAGATCTCTGAAAAAGGAAATTGAAGAAGACCTCAGAAAATGGAAAAATCTTCCATGCTCATGGATTGGCAGGATTAACATAGTTAAAATGGCCATCTTGCCAAAAAAAATACAGATTCAACATAATCCCATCAAAATCCCAACTCAGTTCTTCATAGAGTTAGAAAGAGCAATTCTCAAATTCATCTGGAATAACAAAAATCCCAGGATAGTTAAAACTATTCACAATAGTAAAAGAACTTCTGGCGGAATCAGTATCCCAGACCTCAAGCAATACTACAGAGCATTAGTGTAATAAAAACTGCATGGTATTGGTACAGTGACAGGCAGGTGGATCAATGGAATGGGATTGAAGACCCAGAAATGAACCCACATACCTATGGTCACTTGATCTTCGACAAAGGAGCTGAAAACATCCAGTGGAAAAAAGATAGCCTTTTCAACAAGTGGTGCTGGTTCAATGAAGTTACATACTATATTAGCTATATAGAAAGAGACATACTGTTTGGGAAATGCTCTATAATATCATAAAAAGGAAGAGAAGATATAAAACTAGATTCACCAAGGGTTGATAATATCTGAATACAAAAGGGAGACAGATAATTTTTTTAAATACCAGTTTCAATGATTGAAATATAGCTCGGAATGAGAATATGAAAATCTCCCTAGCACTAATCTGCATTGGTCTAACAGGCACCATCATAATAGAAGACATTTACAAGAAATGCCATCACTCCCAAGGGTATGCTCATTACTACTTTTATTATCTCCAGTTTTCAGACAAGGGAGATAAAGAGCCTTCCAATTTTCAGTAGAGCTAGTTTGCAATTTCTAACACTTCAGGTTCAAAGATTTTGTGCTTAATCTGAAAGAAATCAATCATTCAAATGATATTTTTGCTAAGAGGTTTTGGCCTTCATGATTGGCTGTGTTTTTATTTCTTTTTCATGCAGAAAATCTTCTGTGGCTCATTTGGAGGATATAGTTTCAAATTATAGGCCAACCTAAGAAATGAACGTGTATTAGTTTTACTAGTGGTTTTTGACTTTGTGTCCCCACTCTGTACAAGTAAAATATATTATGATCTATGCACAGAGTGACTGACCATGGGTATTCCACATGGATTTGACTATTACATTTGGAGCAAACAGAGCTGGGCGATCATAATATTATGCTGCAAGGGAAGCCCACAAGAAAAATCACCATACTTAAAGGCCAAGAGAAAGACTATTTGCTGGCCAATGGGGGCATGGGAACTTGATGGTTAGCATACTTCAGTTAGCAAGGAGCAGAACTACTTGGGGAATTTCCTGGAACTGTGGACTAGGTCTTTGTTCCCATTTTAGCAGACATTGGAACTTACGTGCTAGATCTTAAGATAAGAACTATATCCTCTGAAAACCACCTATCCCATCTTCCCTCCCCCTGCTTGCCAACACACACGCTCCCACTTTCCTATCCTGGCAGTCACCTACACTGGGGTATTGATCCTTCACAGGACAAATGGTATCTCCTCTCATTGATATCTGACAAGGCCACCCTCTGCTACATATGTAGCTGGAGCCATGGGTCCCTCCATGTGTACTTTTTGGTTGGTGGTTTAGTCCTTGGGAGCTCTGGGGGTACTGGTTGGTTCATATTCTTCCTCCTATGGAGCTGCAAAACCAGGAAAGGGGATAACATTTGAAATAAAGAAAATATATAATTAAAAAAGAAAATTAAGATAGTAATGATGTCAACATGTTTTCCAGTCATGTTAAGGTGTGGGGGGGGTGGGGGTGGGGGTTGTTACATTTATATTGACCTTTTCATTTGTGTGTAAAACAAAGAATTAATGTTATTCCTTTTAAAGAGGAGAAATGTTATTTTTCAAGGAATGGGGACTGGAAAAATCATTTTGATGTTTCATTGGCTATAGTAACAGTGAACAAGTTAAATGATTGGTAAGAAAAAATGAAAGAATTGTAATATATTTAAAACCATGCTAATGGTTCCAGATATTATAAACAAATTTATTACACTTGTGAAACAGAAAGGAAAGAAAAATGATACCCTCCAGGAGGCAGCAGGGAGAGTTTAATAAGCTTCCTGAAATCGCTCAGCCTACAACATATCTAAAATGTTAATTAAGTAGCCCCCTTTTCGCTCACCTTTGCACTGCTGGCTTTAGTAAAAGCCTGTCTGCCAGCATCTCTCTCCACAGGTACCTGTAATTCTGTTTGAAGTTGGTGATCTGGGCTTGGCTCATAACATTCACAGTAGATTTACCTGAAAGATCAATAAAAGCATGTTCAAAGCTAGATTGGCTTCATAGAGCCCAGGATTTTTATTAATTCATATAAACTTCCTAAAACTTTCAGTATAAAGAAAAAAGAAAGAAACTTGAGAATATTCACGGTGTAAGAATGGGTATCATGGAATCTCAGAATTGGTTGGGAGCCCAGTGAATACCTTCACATGTCAGAATTTGTGGAAGTGCCAGTTGCTGAGTCTTAAATCTTCTAGGAGGTCTTAGACTCATCAGTCAAATCAAAAAGTCTTTGGTGAATCCCAGCTTCTATGCTCTGGATGCTGTGCAAGGTTAGTAACACGGGTTTTACCCTTTTGTGGAGAGAAGCTACTGCCTCTGTAGAGTATGTGTATCTTGCTGCTAAATATATTTTTAATTCAAGGAAGGAACTGAAGATAGCCAAGAATAAGGTGCATCAGTAAAAGAAGCATGAAAGTTCTATGTGAAAAAAAAAAGAAAAAAGACTGTTGTAGATGAGAATAAAATAAAATAATATTTCAGAATGTATCTGATGATTTAGAAATGCAAATGATGTGTTTAGAAACCAAATGGAAACCAAGCTAGGGTGATCTGGAGGGATTTAATGATCTTGAGTCTCGATTTCTGTAACAGTGAGGAATAAAAGGAAATGACGGCAAGTTAAAGAAAGGATTTTTCAATTTATGAGAAAGAGAGTATTTTGAAATCCATCTCCCATAACAAAGATCCTATATCATCAGGGATGAGGAAACAGAATGGTATTTGTGGCACATTCTGTGGTTTGAAGAGCTTATGTGGGAACAGTAGTGGTATTGTCACAACGGATCTACAATTTATCCAGCACCCGTAGCTCATTGGGAGTGGGGCTCATGTAAGGGCAGTTGTACTCTGGCTTTAAACAAAAATTTAAATGTGTTAAAAAGATTATTGTTGGCCAAGAGTGTAAAATTAGGTCCAGGAAACTAATCAACTAGCAGAGAAGCTTTGATCTCTAAAATTCTGGAATTACGGGTAATTAAAGGAGATTTAAATAGGCTAAATGGTGGGATTAAGGTAGAATTATTATGACTTTGCACACTAAAATGTTGATTTCCTTTCTGGTAACAAAGCTAGCCCTTTAATACACCATTTTCATTTTGAATTACATAACCCGCAGACTTCTAATTGGTCCAGCTTTTCTCTTTAGTAGTTTGTATATTTGTACTCAACATAGTGAAAGAAACTGATGGTATAGATCTATCTACATTCTTATAATTTAACCTTTCTCTTCAACAGAGTACTGCCAGTATTTGGGTAAGGACATTTAGGACATTTTTTGTTAGAAAACAATTTTACTATTTAAGTGTACCTTTCATTTTTAAAAAAAATTCTTAGGCCCCTGAATTTGAAAAAAAAACAAATTTATTTTGTTTATTTGTAAGTATATTTTAAATAATATAAAATCCAAGAAGCACACTCAACAGTATAATATGTATCGTTTACTACCAATGCTAACATGACTACCAACTTGACTTATTTTAATTCCTATCCTGAGAGTTTCCTAACATATGCTTATTTTTATATCTTAAAATGTCTCATAAATTATTTATGTCTTGTGTTCATTGATGAGAAGTTAGCTATATATGTTGGTGTTCAGGTGTTTCTAGAAGGAAACTTTTTTTGTCTGTCTGTTCATTTAATTTATTTATCTTTTAAAATTGATGCTGTTACCCTGCTTGGAAAACAAACATGTTTATTGTTTATTCATTAAGTACTTATTAAGTACTTAGTGTCAGGTTTTAAAAATAAAAATGTGCAACACGGTGTTTGTATTCTTAGAATATAAAGCAAGTAAAAGTGACAAATATTCACACAGACAAAAATTATAAATAGAGGAAACTTTTGAAACTGTTCTGGGGATTCAATAACTCTAAGGCCTCAGGCAGAGAAAGGAGCCTCTCTAGCATTAAGGCTCATCGCAGCCTCAATATAGACTTTTTATAGGAAAAAGAAAAGTTATGCTCAGAAAGTATAATAGGTAAATTATCTCAAAATAAAGATATTTTGAGACAAATTATCTCAAAATAAAGACTAAGGAAAGACCTTTCTACAAAATAATTTCATTTGCAACCTGTGGTTAATTAAGATTAATTAGTCAACCAAAGTCTGGAAAGAAAGACTCTGAAGGTGCTGAGGCAAGGAAGTTCCTGGATCTCTCACATTTCCTCTAAAGGAAGACGAGCTTGAATGAGCAAAATGCGTGAGAGAGGCCAAGACAAGAGTATGTGAAGGGTTAGACAGGGTCGGCTCAAGAAGGCCTTAAAGGAGATAAGTACTGAGCTTTGATCCCATTTGGGGTGAACAGGAATTTTTTTTTTTTTTTTTTTTTTTTTTTTTTTTGGTTTTTCGAGACAGGGTTTCTCTGTGTGGTCCTGGCTGTCCTGGAACTCACTCTGTAGACCAGGCTGGCCTCAAACTCAGAAATCCGCCTCCCTCTGCCTCCCAAGTGCTGGAATTACAGGCGTGCGGCACCACACCCGGCTTTTTCAGGAATTCTTTTAAGAATCTGAAGAAAGGGATGCAACTTCTTTGGTGGTTGCAGAAAATGCATCAACATACTTCATATCTGTTAGATAGACCTGATATGAAGCTAGTAGGATTCCATATGGAAATGATTTTTTTAAACCAGGATAATTGTGGAGAGTATAAAGAAAACAAGGTGGGTTTAGGATTTATTTGGAATATTAAATTGGTATCATTTCAGAGTTGTGAGCTTGTGAATTAGGAGGTACATTCAAGTATGCTTCTTGGTACCTGGTTTGGGTATCTGAGTAAGTCACTCTCAGTCACAAAGAGCATTATAAAATAAAAGCTGAAAATCTTCAGGGGGAAAAACATATAATCCAGATCTCATTGTATCATATCTGAGAAGAAAGACGACATCTGAGTGGCAACATTAACTAAAATCTAGAGTTTGGGGGTTCTGGTAGTCAATCAGCAACTCGGGTGAAAGACGGGTCAAATCATTCTTTGTATATAATTCTATGGTTAGAAATTTATATCATGGGCTGGAGAGATGGCTCAGTGGTTAAGAGAATTGACTGTATTTCAGAAGGTTCTGATTTCAAGTCCCAGCAACCACATGGTGGCTCACAACCATCCGTAATGAGATCTGACACTCTTTTCTGGAGTGTCTAAAGACAGTTACAGTGTACTTACATATAATAATAAATAAATCTTAAAAAAAGAAAGTTATATCATATCCTATGTATGACATATGTATATCTATATCCATATTGATATCAACATAAACATAAATGATTCATACCAAACACATTGGGTCAAATTGTGGTGCTTTTTGGAGGAAAAGTTTTCAACAAAGATTGTTGTTGGAAACACTTGACTGAGAATAGCTGAGAAGGATATCCAGGAAGATGGTTCAGTCTTCCTTGGTATCCCAGAGTCTTCCTTTAGTATATATCCAAAAGCTGCAGTGTGTTGAGAAACTAGAGTTCTGTTTTCTTTTTTTAAATGTAATTAATTTATTAATTATATTGCAAATAGATTCTTCTCCATTCTGGATAATACATCCAGATAACAGTTTCCCCTTCCTTCTCTTCTCTCAGTTTCCTTCTACCTCCCCTTTACCCCAGATCTACTCCTCTCCATTCCCTTAAATGCCAGCCCCCAAGAGACAGCATCCAAACTCAACAAAGCAAGATAAAATAAGACAAGGCAATCGCCCTCATATCTCAAGACTAGGCAAGGCACCTTACCTAGAGTTCCAAGGACCAAACAAGAATTCCATTTATAGAATAATTATCTACAAGCCATGCAATAGTTGAGGTTAGATTTTAATAAATGATTTTTTTTCTAATTTCTCAGAAGTTTATTTGGGAGGCTTGGAAAAGGAAACTACCCTTTAAGGTCTTGAAGGGTGCTATGCAGTGGACACTGGAGAACACTAGATATGATGTAAAGCCTCCTACATATTTGCATTCTCCTTTCAAATCTTTAATGGGATGCTGTGTTGTTACCTGGAATCTGCAATATGCTCTGCTAGGGCAGAAGCTAAGGATGACACACGAATGCAGATCATTCCAGCGTGAGTAAAGTATCTCTAGGAACATGTTTTGGGAAGAGCATTTATTGAATAAGTTATTTCCCTCCTCTGGAATCTCCCCACACCTTATGGGGAATGAGGAGCAGAATGTTTACAATTGAACCAAATTTATTTTGTATGTTTTTTACGTATTTCTCAAGTATGTATTGTCCCAACAGCCTCATTTTTTGAAGCCTTATTCTCCAGCTGGTGAAACTATTTGCAGGAGGGGGTGTATAGTTCCAGGTGGGTTCTACTTGGAGCAAGTAGGCTCCTGAAGGTTAAATGCAAACGTACATTGTCTCCTGTTTCTCTGACCCATGAATCTCTCTCAGCTTCCTGTTTAACATGAGGTCAGTAGCTTTCTTTTTCTCCCTTTCTCACCATCCATGTTCAGTTAATTCAGGACCACCACAATGGAGCAAACAATTATAGCCTGTAACCTCTAACCTGGGACCCCAAATACATCTTTCATAGATGTGCTCCACTCAGGAGTTTGTCATGTTGTCAGCAAACTATCAGAACATTCTGGCCAGAATTGATGTCATTGTAGCATTATGCAACTATGTGGTTCCCTTCCCCCTTTTTAGCTTGATTATTTTATTTACATGTCTGCAGATGGGATGGATCTCAAGGTGGGGTAGTCTCTGGATGGACTTTCCTTCAGTTTCTGCTTCATTTTTTTTATCCATGCATTACCTTTAGACAGGAATGATTTGGGTTAAAATTTTTGAAATGGGTGAGTGGCCCCTTCCCTCAACTGGGGGTCATACCTATCTACTGGAGGTGGTCTCTTCAGGATCTATCTCCCCACTTTTGGGTATTTCTGTTAATGTCATCCCCATTGGGTCCCAAGAACTTCTCGCATCCCTGGCATCTGGAACTTTGTAGTGGTTACCCCTGTACCATGCCTGCCACTACTACATATTACTAATTTTCCTTCTGTCCCTTTGAACTTTTCTTCTGTCCCTTCCCGTACCTGAAATTGCCCCCTTTCCCTCCCATTCTGCTCTTCTACACTTGGTCCTTCCTTTTTATTAAGCTTCATATGGTCTGTGAGTTGTATGTTGGGTGTTCTGAGCTTTTGGGCTAATATACACTTATTACATACCATGTATGTACTTTTGGGTTTAAGTGACCTCACTCAGGATGTTTTTCTGGTTCCATCCATTTGCTTACAAATTTCATGAAGTTGTCATTTTTAATAAATGAGTAGTACTCCATTGTGTAAATATACCACATTTTCTGTGTCGATTCCTCTGTTGAGGGACATTTGGTTTCTTTTTAGCTTCTGGCTATTATGACTGCTATGAACATAGTGGAGCATGTGTCCTTATTGCATGTTGGAGCATCTTCTTGCTATATGCCCAAAAGTGGTATAGCTGTGTCCTCAAGTTCAATTTTCTCAGGAACCCTCTGATTGATTTCCATAGTGGTTGTACCAGCTTGCAATCACACCAGCAATGGAGGTGGGTTCCTCTTTCTCCACATCCATGCCAGCATCTGCTATCCTGAGTTTTTGATCTTAGCTATTCTGACTGGTGTGAGGTGGAATCTCAGGGCCATTTTGATTTACATTTCCGTAAATGATTAAGGATGTTGAACATTTCTTTAGGTGGTTCTTGGTCATTTGAGATTAATCAGTTGACAATTTTCTGTTCAGCTCTGTAATTGGGTTATTTGGATTTCTGGAGATTAACTTCTTGAGTTTTTTCTATATTTTGTACATTAACCTTCTATGGGATGTGGGGTTTAGTGATGATTTTTTCCTGTGGGATGCCAATTTGTCTGATTGACTATGTCTTTTGCCTTACAGAAACTTTTCAGTTTTGTGAGGTCCCATTTGTCAATTGTTGATCATAAAATCTGAGCTACTGGTATTCTCTTTAGGAAATTTCTCCCTGTGTTGGTGTGTTTGAGGCTCTTTCCTACATTCTCTTCTATTAAATGCAGTATATCTGGTTTTATGTTGAGGTCCTTGATGCACCTGGATTGAGTTTTGTGTAAGGTGATAAATACGGATCAAATTTCACTTTTCTACATACCGGATTCCAGTAGATAAGCATCATTTACTGAAGATGTTTTCTTTTTTCCATTGTATGTTTTTTGCTTCTCTGTTGGAGACCAAATGTCCTAAGTTTGTGAGATTAATTTTGGGTCTTCCATTCTATTCCATTCCTTGATGTTTGTCTCTGTACCAATATCATGCTGTTTTTATCACTGTTGCTCTGTAGTACAGCTTGAGGTCAGTGATGTGGATTCCCCCAGAAGTTCTTTTATTATTAACAGTTATTTATGTTATCCTGTTTTTTTTTTTTCCACATGAACTTGAGAATTGCTCTTTTCAAGTTTGTGAAGAGCTGTTTTGAAATGTTGATGGAGATTGTGTTGACTCTGTAGATTGCTTTTGGTAGGACAGCCATTTTTACTATGTTAGTCCTACCAATTCATGGGTATGGGAGATGTTCCCATCTTCTAAGGTCTTCCTTATTTGTGGCTAGTATGAAGGGTGTTGCTCCGTTAATTTTTTTCTCAGCCTGCTTATCATTTGAACAAAAGAAGGCTACTGGTTAGTTTTCTATTCAGCTACTTTGCTGAAGTTGTTTTTCAGCCGTAGAAGTTCTCTGTTTGATTATTTGGTGTCTTTTATGTATACTATAATATCATCTGGAATTATTATTATTATTATTTTCCAATTTGTATCCACTTCATCTCCTTTTGTTGTCTTGCGGCTCTAGCTAGAAATTTGAGTACTATATTGAATAGGTAGGGAGAGAATGGGCAGCTTTTTCTTGTCCCCAACTTTAGTGGAATTGGTTCAAGTATCTCTCCATTTAATTTGATATTAGCTGATGTTTTCCTGTATATTGCTTTTATTATGTTTAGGTAAGGGCCCTGAATTCCTGATCTTTCCATGATTTTTAAGATGAAAGGCTGTTGTATTTTGTCAAATGTTTTTTTGTCTGCATCTAATGAGATAAGCATGTGATTTTTTTCTTTGACTTTGCTTATATAGTGGATTACAGTAATGGATTTTCATATATTGAGCCATCCCTGTATTTCTGGGAGGAAGCCTACTTGATTATGATGAATGATGTACTCTTGGATTTACTTTGCCAGAATTTTATTGAGTAATTTTTCTTCCATATTCATTAGTGAAATTGGTCTGAAGATTTCTCTTTCTTGGGTCTTTGTGTGGTATAGGTATCAGAGTAGCTATGGCTTCAGAGAATGAATTAGGCCATGTCCCTTCTATTTCTCTTGTATGGAATAGTTTGAGGAGTGTTGGTATTATCTCTTCTTTGAAGGTCTGGTAGAATTCTGTGCTAAAAACACCTGGCCCCGGACTTTTTTTTTTTTTTTTTGGTTGGGAAGTTTTTAATGATTTGTATTTCACTTGGATATATGTGACTGTTTAGAACAGGCATAGTTTAACTGCTCTTGATTTAACTTTAGTATGTGATATCTGTCTAAAAAGTCATCCATTTCATCTAGATTTTCCAGTTCTGTTGAGTAAAGGCTTTTTTAATAGGATCTGATGATTAGTTTTTAATTTCCTCAATTTCTATTTTTATGCTTCCTTTTTCATTTTTGATTTTGGTAATTTGGATACTGGCTCTGTCCTTTAGTTAGTTTAGCTAAGGGTTTATCTATCTTGTTGATTTTCCGAAAGAAACAATTTTTGGTTTTGTTGATTATTTGTATTATTCTCTTTGTTTCTAATTTGTTGATTGCTGCCCTGGGTTTGATTATTTCCTGCTGCCCACTTCTCTTAGGTGTGTTTGCTTCTTTTTGTTCTAGGACTTTCAGGTGTGCTGTTAAGTTGCTAGTGTAGGATCTCTCTCCTTTACAAGGGCACTAAATGCTATGAATTTTCCTCTTAGCACTATTTTCATTGTGTCCCATATGTTTTGGTATGTTGTGTCTTCATTTTCATTGAATTCTAGAAATTTCTTTATTTATTATCTTCCTGACCTCTCCATCATTGAGTAGAGAGTTTTTTAGTTTCCATTGTTATGTGAGCAACAAAATCTGTTGATTTTATTGTTATTGAAGTGAAGCCTTAGTCCATGGTGATTTGATAGGATGCATGGGAAATTTTCAATCTTCTTGTATCTGTTGAGGCTTGTTTTATGACTGATTATTATATGTTGGAGAAGGTGTCCAGAGGTGCTGAGAAGAAGGTATTATGGTGAAATATTCTGAGTATATCTGTTAAATATATTGGATTCATAACTTCTATTAGCTTCACTATGTCTCTGTTAAGTTTCTGTTTCAATGACCTGTTCATTGTTGATAGTTGGGTATTGAAGTCTCCCATTACTATTGTGTGAGGTTCAATGTGTGTTTTGAGCTTTAGTCATGTTTCTTTTAGGAATGTGAATGCCCTTGTATTTGGATAATAGATGTTCAGAATTGATATTTAATCTTGGTGGATGTTTCATTTGATGAAAATGAAGTGTCCTTCCCAATCTCATTTGATAACTTTTGGTTGAAAGTCCATTTTATTGGATATTAGAATGGCAACTCTTGCTTGTTTCTTGGAAGTATTTGCTTGGAAAACTTTTTTCCAGGCTTTTACTCTGTGGAACTGTCTGTCTTGTTGAGGTGTATTTCTTGATTGCAGCAAAATGTAGAATCCTGCTTGTCTATTCAATCTATTAGTTTATGTCTGTTTATTGGGGAATTGAATCCATTGACGTTGAGAGATATTAAAGACATATGATTGTTAGTCCTGTTTTGTTTGTTGTTGGAGGTGGAAATGTGTGTGTGTGAATATCCTCTTTTGGGTTTGCTGTAAAATGATTAATTTTTTTGCTTTTTCTTTGATGTAGATACTCTCCTTGTGTTGGAGTTTTCCTTCTAGAATCCTCTGAATAGCTGTTTTAGGAGATATTTATTGTTTACATTTTGTTTTGTTATGGAATATCTTGGGTTCTCCATCAATGATGATTGAGAGTTTTCCTGAGTATAGTAGCCTGGGCAGGCATTTTTGTTATATCAGGGTCTGCATGACATCTGCTCAGGATCTTCTTGCTTTTAGAATCTTTGTTAAAAAGTCTGTTGTAATTCTGATAGGTTTGCCTTTATATGGTATTTGGCTCTTTCCCCTTACAGCTTTTGGTATCTTTGTTCTTGTTCTGTGAACTTAGTGTTTTGATTATTATGTGACAGGAGCATTTTATTTTCTAGTGCAATCTATTTGGTGTTCTGTTAGCTTCATGTACTTTTATGGCAATCTCTTTTTTTAGGTTGAGGAAATTTTCTTCAATGATTTAGAGGAAGATGTTTTCTGGTCCTTTGAGCTGGGAATCTTTGCTCTCTTCTATTCCTATTATTCTTAGGTTTGGCCTTTTTCATTGTGTCCTGGATTTCCTAGATGTATTGGGTTAGAAACTTTTTTTATGCTTTGTATTTTCTTTGACTGTCATGTCAATATCTTATGTGATATCTTCTATGCCTGGGATTATTTTTTCTATCTATTGCATTTTGTTGGTGATGCTTTCATCTGCAGCTCCTGACATCTTTCCTAGGTTTTCCATTTCCAGGGTTGCCTCTATTTGTGATTTATTTATTGTTTCTACTTCCATTTTTAGGTCTTGGATAACTTTGTTCAATTTCTTCACCTGTTTGATTGTGTTTTCTGCATTTCCTTGAGGGATTTATTTGTTTCCTATTTAAGGGCATCTACTTGTTTAACCGTGTTTTCCTATATTTCTTGGAGGTATTGATATCCTCCTTAAAAGTCTATTATATTAAAGAGATGAGAGTTTAGGTCAGTATCATGCTTTTCAGGTGTATTAGTGTATCCATGACTTTCTGTTGTGGGAGAGTTGGATTCTGATGGTGTCAAAGTATATTGGCTTCTGTTGCTTATGATCTTATTCTTGCCTCTTGCCATCTGATTATCTTTGATGATAGCTGGCCTGGGTGACTCTGTCTGAATCCTCTCTCCTGCGTCCATGAGTTGTAGCAGATTTACTGAGAGATCTGTGGCCCTAGCTGCAACCAATCTCCTAGGAGACTTGAAATTTGTTGCCCTGGCTATAGCAGATTTTTGGGGAGCCCTGCAGACTGTTGCCCTGGTTGCAGCAGATCTCCTGGGAGCCTTGAGGACTATGTGATGTTGAGAGGGAGAAACAGGTTGATCTAACCTGAAGAGGGGGAAGCTGGAAGGGAGATGGAGTTGGCACTTAGCGGGAAAGAGTCCTGCATCTGCTGGGCACCTGGGGGTTCCTAACTGCTGCAGTGATTTGGGCAGCTATCCTACCTGTTGCCCTAGCTACTGCAGATCTCCTGGGAGCCCTGAGGACTGTGTGGTGTTGAGAGAGAGGGTGAGACAGGCTGATCTGCCTCTAAGCAGGTGCAGACTGGGAGAGAGGTTCATGGGTAGTGGTGAGCAGTCTTATGTCCACTGGAAGGTCCCAGCTGCTGTGGTTATTTGGGTGGCTATCCTACCTGTTGCCCTAGCTGGAGCAGATCTTCTGGGAGGCCTGCCAGCTGTGCAGTATTGAAGGGGGGGGGGAGACGGAGACAGGCTGATTTGTCCCCAAGCAGGTACAGACTGGAAGGGATAGCCAACTATGTGATTCTTAAAACTTTGCAAATGGTTTGTGCCATGCATGTAAATAAGTGTCAAGTTGTGTGCTTAAGAAGCCCTAGGGTAGTGGTTCTCAATCTTTCGAATGCCACAACCCTTTGATATAGTTCTTCATGTAGTGGTGACCCACAACTATAAAAATATTTCATTGCTACTTCATAACTATAATTTTTCTACTCTTATGAATTGTAATTTAAATATCTGAAATGCAGGATATCTGACATGCCATCCGTGAAGGGGTCCAACGCACAGGTTGAGAACTGGTCCCCTAGGATGCCAAATCTGAGTTTCAATTTATTGGGGAAATATGTATTATTATGGCATTACATTACATAATCAATTTCTACATGGAAATTTTAATATTCAGAGTTCTAGAGTTTTCAGTTTATATGGCTTAATTGGATGAATAGCTATTCAAAATTTTGAATGACTGTAAATGGCACTGTACATTTATATTTGTGCCTTAATGTTCATATAGACATGCATCTTGTTAATTTTGTGTAATATAATACATGGTTTTAGGAGGTACTAAAAGGAAAAGTGTGTTTAGCTTACTTTTTGGATGTTGAAAGGCTAGGGTCAGGAAGCTTAT
Source organism: Apodemus agrarius (assembly GCA_964023405.1). Taxonomy (NCBI): domain Eukaryota; kingdom Metazoa; phylum Chordata; class Mammalia; order Rodentia; family Muridae; genus Apodemus; species Apodemus agrarius. Next base: position 25,718,125 of record OZ030014.1, read on the forward strand.
TGCTTTGGTCTTTGTTGAGAACAATTTAGTTCCATTGAAATGTATCTGATGGCATCGCAATGCAAAAAGATAATGTCACACTGGAGACAGGAAACAAGAGAGATTGATGGGATATTCCAGACATATATGAAGTCATCTGCAGTGATTCTCACTTTAAAGCATCAATTTTTTTCTCAAATACTTCAGAAAGTTGCTGTTTATCCCCATAATGTCCATTCCAGGATAGTATCACTGTGTTTGTTTTGCCAGGCCAATCAATATTATAATTTCCAGAGCTCATAAACTGATTAAGATTGATGAATACTTTTCTCCTTTGATAGTATGCATATTACATTTTAAAACTATGAAAACTAGCCACTACAAATGAAGCTTCAATTTCAGTACTATGTGTGCGTGTGTGTCTCTGTGTGTGTATGTGTATGTGTGTGAGTCTATGTGTGTGCATCTGTGTGTTTTTTATGTGTATAATCTTTTATAATAGTATATATATATGTATATATAAAATATCAGTTCTTTTATGTTATCCCCTTCCCAGTTTCCCCTCCACAAACCTCTATCCCATCCCCCCTCCATGTACTTCTATGAGAGTGCTCCAACTTGCCCACCCACCTCATTGCCCTACCTATGCTGGGTCATAGCTCATCTACCGGACCAAGGGGCTCACCTCCATTGATTCCAGATAAGGCAGTTCTCTGCTATATATCCAGCTGGAGCCATGGGTGTCCCCATGTGTATGCTTTGGTTGGTGATTTAGTCCCTGGGAGCTTTAGGGGTCTAGTTTGTTGTTCTTTCTATGGGGTTGCAAACCCCCTCAGCTCCTTAAATCCTTGGCCTAACTCCTCTACTGGGGTCCCCACTCTCAGATTGATGTTTGGTTGCGTGCATCCACATCTATATTGATCAGGCTCTGGCATTGCTTTTCAAGGGACAGCTATACCAGTTTCCTGTCAGCAATCCCTTTTTGGCATCAGCAATAGTATCTGGGTTTGGTGTCTGCAAATGGGATGAATCCCGAGGTGGGGCAGTCTTTATATGGCCTTTCCTTCAGACTCTGCTCCACTCTTTGTCCTTGCACTTCTTTTGGACAGGAGGATTAATATTTTTGAGGTGGGTGAGTGGCCCCATCTTTCAAGAGGAGGCCATGTTTATTTTCAAAGTATTTTTGGTATTATTTATCCCTCTTTATATTCCCTCTTCTGATCTTCTTTCCCTACTCCATACAAATTTAATCCTTCCTATTTCTCATTAACCATTTATATTGCTTTATTCTATTAGCTCTCACTGGAAAACTACCCTTGACACCATGGCCTATCATTAAATTGGCATTATAGATAAATCTGAAGAGTCAAAGCTAATATTCACTAATGAGAAATGATGAAACACTTGTCTTTCTGGGTCTGGGTTATTTCACTTAGAATGATTGTTTTTATCACTGTCAATTTACTCATTAATTTGTTAATTTTATTTTTCTTTTTTCACCTGGATAATATTCCTTTCTATAAGTATACAACATTTCTTCTATCAATGCATCAGGTAACATATATGTGAACCACTTCATGGCTATCATGATTAGAGTAGCAATGTGAACATAGAGAAGCAGATATCTCATGGAAGGTGAGAGTCTTTTGGCATATGCCACTTTCATTGAAGGAGAAGAAGGTATCAGAAGTTTTTTAAGCTTTACCTTCTCCTTATTTCTGCGTAGTGATGGACAGAGATTTTCTGCTAACTCATTTCTTCACTTTCATCTTAATGGGTTTATGTTTCTTTTTATTAAGACTACAGTTCTATGCCTTTCATCAAAATAAATGAGCTACAAGATTGATAAAACTGTATATATGTTCTTTTATTAGGCCCAACTTTAATTTTATTCTATATTTGTCCTCAATAAACAAAATTTTGTTTCCATAGGTATTTTAGAGTTAGGTTGGCTCTCAGACTATAAAACTTAAAGCCTATTTGAAATTTTCAAAGCATGTTTTCCCTACCTCCTCATTGCCATCATCTCCTTGAAGCTGGGTACGGGGGTAGTCATCATCTCTCAAGAAGCTAAGGCAGGAGGATGATGACTTTGAAGTTAGTCTGGGCTTCATAGTGAGTTCTAGACCATCCTGGACTACATGGATTATGGATATCATACCTAAAACACTAACAAAATCATCCTTGTATAATTATTATGCATTTTATGAACAATTCAAGGATAATGGTTGTATTTAAGTGTTTGAGAAATTTGGGTACTTCTTGATATCATATGGTTGTACATCTGTAAAGATATGTATGCATTCTATACACAAGCACAGAGTTATGCATACATATGATATACTTTTATATATATATATTACATAATTTTATATCAATACTCTATTTCAGCTAGGACTACATAATGCTAGACTTCTAAGTACTTCTGTGATATACAAATTCTATCTTTATTCTTCAACCATTCAGATTTTTCATTTTTACTTGTATACATTTTTTTTGTAGTTACTTTATAGGAATAAACAAAGGATAGGCATGGAAATGTGGCAGGAACATTCTTACCCTTCATAGAAGCCTATATTTTCTAGCATGCTGCCATTGTATTTCTCTAGTTCCCCTTCACAAATACAAATACTTGGACTGCACTGTTAAATTATAATCCTATAGAAAACGTTCAGTCTCAAGGGTTGTACTGCTTTGATTTTAAGGGATTGCTCTTATAATATTAGGGTTGTTTTCTGGATGGCCTTTCCTTCAGACTCTAAAATTATTTCCAACTTCTTCCATTCCTCTGAACATTGCTGTACATATGCAGTTTTATCATTGCTCAAATTAGGTTTTTCCCTCATCTCTGATTTTTAGTTGAGATCAGGATCATAGACATTTGAGTAGGGAGGAAAAAGTTTTGATTTTTTTCAGTATTAAAGGGAACATGCTAGTTTATATCTATCTAAGCCATTCAGCATTCAGGCAGCAATTTTTCTTTATTATTGCCATATTCATGGCATGTTCACTTAACCCATTAAACATCAATTTTAAACCATTTAATTTTTGCAAAAATCATTTTTTGGTAAGAGTAGACAAAAAAATTATTGGGAATTTATATGTCAAAAGTTCTCTTCTAATAGATCTTGCCCATAGAATGTAATCATTATACCAGACTATAACTTGATTTCAATTAGATATGTTCTTTGATAACATGTGTTTTATAAATCTCAAAAGCCCTCTTACTGAGAAGATTTTTACACATTATCCAAATCTTCAGCCATGTGATCCAGAAAAGCAAAGAAATGACAGGACTCCGAGTGTTAGTTGTATGCAGCAAGGATGAACATGAAAACTAAGTCTGAGTGGGTATTGAAAAAATGTCTCAAGCTAATACTTGTTCAATAGGTAACACATGGTCCTTTGGTGAATTGAAATGTACTTTCAGCAAGGTTTTTGATAGATATTAGTCTAGCATTTGAAAGTATTTTGATAATTATTGTTATAGATATGGCACATATCTGGAACAAAAACTACTTCAATAGGTACAAATACCCCTTTGGTATCAAATATCTTTATTTCACCTTTCACATATGGTGGATACTCTCTAATTATAATTTTTAGAAAAGGAACTGAATAAGTACCCAAATCAGTTTATGATCTCTGACATAGAATTATAATTATCTTCTTAATTTGTTACTTCAAGGCAATTACATTAATACCTGCCCTAAATAGTTTGTGGCAACATCAGTAAGATGAAACAAATTTACATCTCATGTGTTTTCTTTGATCTTTGGAAAATTATCTTTTGGAAAAGACCATTTTGAAGAGTAGGTTCTCCTCAACTTTTAATGAAGTTCTCTTCCAATAACATCCTCATTAAGTTGAAGCCATTGAAAGTAGAAAATAAATATCATATATCATAGCTTAGCTTGGGCTATCTTAAATACACTCCAATATGCTAAGTTTATAGTTGAGCAAAGCCGTAAAGTCTGGAGACCGTACAATATTGAAGTATTATATGTCTATTGGTAAAATCCTTCACAGACATAAATAATGTCTACTCCTCTCCCAAAGGTCCCATGACAAACTCAGGCATGATTTCACCATACTTTACTTTAGAGAGCTAATGGGTTTATTGAGCTTCTTTAGAGAGCACAGGTGAGGTGTTATTTACAGACGTGTGGATACTCTTCTCTCCAAAGCCCACATTTGGACAATGTAGACCCAACAGAGATGAAAGCTTCCCTAATTCTGCACAGATGGAGCTTCACAGCTCCTCCGGTTTTCCTTCTATTCTCTAGCCCCTCACCCAGGCTGCTTACAATTAGAGCAGAGTTGCATACAACAGTTAGAAGAAAAGGCGTGACAGTACACTCATGTGAGTGTCTTGTGACATTTCCTACCACTAAGAAGGTTGTGGTTTGGCATGGGGGATGGTCACACACATCAATAACTTATGATGTGAATATTATAGTGAATATTGATATCCCAAACTATTGGAAATATATTCTACTGTAGAGTATTGATGCAATCATTATGTGGTGAATTTGGAGCTAAAGTGAGTTGTTGCACTGGAGTTACACTTCATATTTCTTTTTTTTTTCTTTTTTTTTCCAAGACAGGGTTTCTCTGTGTAGCCCTGGCTGTCCTGGAACTCACTCTGTAGACCAGGCTGGCCTCGAACTCAGAAATCCGCCTGCCTCTGCCTCCCAAGTACTGGGATTAAAGGCGTGCGCCACCACCGCCCCGCTCACACTTCATATTTCTAGTCCTACGCTTTTTCTGGAATTTGTGTTGCTTTTATACCATCAAATGGGCTTTAAGAAAAGAAAGAAAAATTATCAAAATTAAAAATTGGCAACTGTTTGAATAAGAAATAGTATGAGGATTAGTACTGATTACATGGGCATGTGTGAGTGAAGGCCGTTCAGGGTGACTTGATTTTGTTGTTGTTGTTGTTGTTGTTTAGTGGGCAGACCTCAAAATCAAGGTGTTCCTTTCTCCCCCTGCTCAGTGCTGAATTACAGTTGTAGTCAACCATACTTGGCTCATCCGTGTCGGTATTCCTTATCATATACACGGAATTTTCATTCCGTGTATATGATAAGGAATGCAAATTCTCTGTATTCTTTGTCATACTGTGCTTACGTACTTATTTTATTTATTTTTTACCAACTCTAAACCGGAGTTTGTTTAAAAAAAAAAAAGAAAATAACAACAAAGCGAAATGTGCATAAAATATGAGGATATTTACAGTTTGTTCCAGAGTGATGTTTTGACATATCGTGCAGAAAAATAAGACTAAATTTGTTGGGGCTCACAAAATTTTGTGTTTTTTCCCCTTCTTCACAAATGTTAATGAAACTTTCAAAAATGTCACTTCTCTAAGATAAAAAATTGATAGTTTAATGCCATTTTATTCCAGTCCTTGTTTTTTTGACTGTCTCGGTATTTGTTAAGCTGAAGTGTCTGTCAGCAAATAATCTTCCCTCATGCATCTTGCTCTCTCATTTTAATGTTTTGAAAATTTTGACTCTGATGGAAAAATACTGATTAACTATTCCAAAACTATTTTGATCACATTCCAAGACCCAAGTGGTGCATGAATAAGCTCTTACGTTTTCTATTTTAAAAATAATTGGATCTTTCTAATCCTAGGTGTCCATATCCCATGTGTTAGCTGGCACAGAACTAAGTAAATAACCCTTTTTTGTATTTGCATTTTAATTTCCCTTTAACGGTTTGGAATCTATGTTTTCATACAGAGAATATTCCTGCATGATAAATAGATGTCACTTGAGCTGTCATTTCAAAGATCTATGATAAGAGTCTGAAAGTCTAGAGACCATGTTTAAAGTCACAAATTTAGTTACATTTTTTGATACAATCTTAAGCTGTTTTCCTGAAGACGGAAATGTGTATAGCCTCCTAATTGGTAATCACAACTTGTGACAAGCTGCTTATTAATATGAACTGCATATATGCAACAGTTTAGCATTTACAAGATCATCTTAAATTATATACAGTTTATAAAACTAGATTGGTTCACTTGGCTATGTGTACATACTTATTACAGACATATGATATTTCATAGACACAGCCTATCAATATAGAAAGATTTGTTCCAAATATATGTCAATCTTGTATGAGAAGTGAGAGACATTTTATACAGTACAAAAGGCACATTAAATAACCAAACTAAGAGATATTTATTTATAATTAATGTTCTAGTTAATTGTGATCCCAGTGCAGTGTTGCTCTATCATATACATTTTTAAAGATTATATCATTTCTGTTCCTTGCTGAAGTTTCCTTTGCAGTGGGAAATATTTTAAACTAAAGACTTCCCATCTGCCCTGCCAAGGTGAATTTTTCCCTCACAGCCCTGACTTACAGTGGAAGTTGATGTGAGAGTTTGTCATGGTTGTTTTGACAGTCTGGCCATCCTCATTCAGGGATGTGATCCCTGTGGTTTGTCAATTATCCTGCTAACCCTACAGCAAGAGCAACACTCAAGGCACTGAACTGTCAACTGGTAACCAAGAAATAATGTCAGGATTCAGAAAGGCAGGAATGAGAGGACGGGAGCTTCCAACAACAGTCCGCATATCACTCAGTATTTGTTTTATTTATGGAGGCTCGTAACAAATTAATTACTGTGGATCATGTGATGCGGTGCCACCTATTTCTTTGGACATTCTTTTCTGTCTAAATTTAGAGCAAATATTGGAGTACTGTTTTCCATCCTGCTAGCACACATTTCTCCATGATGTTCTGGGGAAATAGGTAGTTTTCCTGAACTTAATTTTATTTTTAATGTTTTTGTGTTTTTTTTTTTTCACTTGCCTCATTCATAATTACTGTAAAATCTTTAGGGAGGAAAAGTTACCTGAGGACTTGCACAAGTTTTAAACAGTAATTTTTACAGTCTTGACAAGTCTCTTTTTTTGAGAAATTAACAGAGATATTACGTGGGATCATACCTTTGGATGACAAGAAGACTTGTGAAATCATGTTTTGATGAAAATTTATATCAATAAATCATAATTTTTACTAGATTTAAAAAATTATTTCATTACTTTATGTGTATGGGTGCTTTGGCTACATATTATGCCTGTGTACCAGATGTGTATTGATCCAGTTCCCATAGAAGCCACTGGATCCAGACAGTTGTGAGCTATTGTATGGATGTTGGGAATAAAAACCAGGTCTTCTCTAAGATTCTAATAATATCCAATGCCTCTTAGCTACTAAGTCATCTTTGTAGTCCCTCATTACTAGACTTATAGAGGAAGAAATAAGAAGGATTTTAATGTGCAAATAATGTTCATACAAAAATGAGAAAACAATATAGAAGAACTGTTTGTATCTGTTGTTGTGTAGGGCTCAGTGGAATTCACTCATCATGTGATTCACCTAAACTCCATAGATGCCCATTTGCCCTGGTTTATGCCCTCTCTGTATTCTAAATAAAGTGTAATTTACTTCAAATATCTGCTATACACATAAACTAAATGACAGCAGGTAATTAACAAGTTGAATTTGGAATAATACATTTGTACTTAGTGGCTATATATAAAGGAGGTGTGTTCTGTATGTATTTGTGTGTGTGGTTAGGTGTATGGTTGTGAATCTTTGTTTTTTGTGTGTTTTTATGTACATATGTGTGAATATGTGTATATGTATGTATATGCATCTGTTCATGTGTGTGTATGTATGTGTGTGGTGTATGTGTGTAATTAATGCTTGCAAATTATTGTGTGCCCATGCCCACACCTGTATTGGCCAAGTAGGACAAGGATCTTTCTTTGTTGTTCTTCGAATTTTTACCTGTTACTCACCAGAAATCTTACTGTTTAGCATAGGCTGGATGGCAGACGACCTCTTGGGATCTGCCTGCCTCTTGCTTCGAGGCAAGGATTAGAGTTGCTATCTTTGTCAGGGTTTCTACTCCTGAACAAACATCATGGCCAAGATAGAATTTGGGGGAGGAAAGGATTTATTTGGCATATACTTACTTACACATTGCTGTTGATCACCAAAGGAAGTCATGACTGGAACTCAAGCAGGTCAGGAAGCAGGAGCTGATGCAGAGGCCATGGAGGGATGTTACTTACTGGCTTGCTTCTCCTGGCTTGCTCAGTTTGCTTTCTTATAAAACCCAAGACTACCACCCAAAGATGGCACCACCCACAATGGGCCCTCCCCCCTTGATCACTAATTGAGAAAATACTTTACAAATGGATCTCATGGAGGCATTTCTTCACCTGAAGCTCCTTTCTCTGTGATAACTCCAGCTTGTGTCAAGTTGACACACAAAACAACCCAGTACAATTGACCCCTTGTAAACTTGACACACAAACATATCACTATTAAGCCTCAACCATTACTTTCTTATTCATCCTCAAGATCTGAGTAACTTTAAAAGTCCCCCCGTCTTTGCAAATTCTTACTTATTAAAATTTCAATCCCTTTAGAATATTCAATGTCTGTTAAAATTCAAAGTATTTTACAATTAGAAGACTCTTAACTGTGGACTCCACTAAAATACGTTCTTCCTACAAGAAGAAACAATATCAGGGCACAGTCACAGTTAAAATCAAGATCAAACTCCAACTCTCCAATATCTGCGATCCACTCACAATCTTCTGGATTCCTCCAAGGACTTGGGTTACTTCTTTAGCTCTACCCTCTGTAGCACTCTTAAGTTCAGGTTGATCTACGCATTTGCCACTGCTGTTCTTAGGGAGGACTGTTGAAGGAATTTGGAACTTTGGGCTAGAGGATCCATTCAGTGTTAAGAGCTCTGTGGAATGTTGTGTAGGAGCCTGGAAGATAATGTTGAGAACAGTGAAGCAGATGGAGGCCTGGCTTGTGAAATTTCAGAGGTAAGATTAAAGATCTTTATCAGGGCCATAGCTATTTTGCTTTTGAAGATTCTGTGGTTTTGGTTAGCTGGGGATGAAGAATCAGCTGTGATTAACAAGACAGTAGAACTACTAAAGCAAAACCTTTGCAATTTTGGGACTATTGATGCTGGTTAGGTGGAGCTAGGAAATTAGCAGCGATTAAGAAGAAAGTAGAATAATTGAGGTGAAATCTTCTAGGAAGTGTTTTCTGAGAGCACAAAGAGGCTGTGTTCCAGAGATAGCCAAGGTTGTACCTTGTGCTGTGTCTGGATTTGGTAATGTGTAAGACCTATCCAGTTGATACTAGTTTTGAAGGCATGAAGGGTTCCTGAAGAGCAGCTAAGGTTCGGCACTGTGAGAAGCCATGGAAGGCCCTCAGGTGCAGGTGCAAGTCTCAGTTGTAATTGATGATCCAGGACTTGAAGGGGTCATGCAAAGGAGATGAGACTTGGCACCATGAAGAGACCCTGTGAGAGGCTATTGATGAAGCCTAGTTACAGCAGAAGACTGTAGTGTTTTGCAGATGCAAATACTATGAATGACTACCAAGAACAGCAGCAGCAGTGGAGTACAGGCATCTAGAGCCTAGAAGACAAGGTGTGTGCTACAAAGGGCAGAGCTGGAGAAGTGACGCAAGCCCTTGGAGGAGCCCAGAAGATTGTGAGTTGGATCCTAAACATTAGACAGTTGGAGTCTGATTTTGCTTTTGATTGAGACTGTGTCCTGATATGTTTCCCTCTTGAAGAAAGAAGATATTTTAGTGGAGTTCAGAGTTAAGAGACTTTGAATATGTAAAAGACCTTGAATTTTAAAAGATATTGTATATTTTAAAGGATTGAACTCTTAATATGCAAGACTGTGGGACATTTAAAGTTATTCAGATCTTGAGGATGAATAAGAAAGTCAGAGTTGAGGCTTAATAGAGATGTGTTTATTTGTCAAGTTGACAAGGGTCAAATGTACTGCCTGGTTTTGTGTGTCAACTTGACACAGGCTGGAGTTATCATAGAGAAAGGAGCTTCAGGTGAGGAAAAGCTTCTATGAGATCCAGCCATAAGGCATTTTCTCAATTAGTGATCAAGGGTGGGAATACCCATTGTGGGTGGTACCGTCCTTGGCTTGGTGGTCTTGTCTTCTATAAGAGAGCAAGCTGAACAAACCAGGGGAAGCAAACCAGTAGGGAACATCCTTCCATGGCCTCTGCATCAGCTCCTGCTTCCTGACCTGCTTGAATTCTCGTCTTGACTTCCTTTGGTGATTAACAGCAATGTGTAAAGTGTAAGCTGAATAAATCCTTTCCTCCCCAACTTGCTTCTTGGTCATGATGTTAGTGCCACAATTGAAACCCTGATTAAGACAGTTGCATACATCCATATCTAGCATTTTTGTGGGTGCTGGGCATTCAAATGCTGATCTCCATATTCCTGGAGCAAATGTTCTTACCCATTGAACCATCTTTCTCAGTTTCCACAAAGGTATTTTCCATTGTTAGGAAAAAGGGTAATGAGTCATACTTCCTGACATAGGTCAAAATGTTTTAAATATAAAATGTCTTTTTTTTATAGTGTTCTTTTTTTATTTTCTATTTCTTTGTTAACATTCCAAAGGCTTTCCCCTTTCCCAGTTCCCACACACCATGTGTCCCATAAGTCCTTCTCCCCCGCCCCATGCCCATTTCCCAAATACCCCCAACCCTTTCTCTGTTCTGGTACTCTCCGGCAAAACTGGAACCAGTCTTTTCTGGACCAGTGTCCTCTCCTTCCTTCTTCTTGGGAATCTTTTGATTTGCTAATTGTGCCTTGAGTATTCCAAGTTTCTGGGCTCATTAATATCCACTTATCAGTGATTGCATTTCATGTGTATTCTTTTGTGATTGGGTTAACTCACTTAGGATGATATTTTCCAGATCCAACCATTTGCCTACAAATTGCATAAATTCATTATTTTTAATTGCTGAGTAGTATTCCATTGTATAAATATGCCACATTTTCTGTATCCATTCCTCCTTTGAGGGACATCTGGGCTCCTTCCAAATTCTGGCTATTATATATAAGGCTGCTATGAACATAGTGGAGCATGTGTCTTTATTGCATGCAGGGAAGTCCTCTGGGTATATGCCCAGGAGTGGTATGACAGGGTTCTTTGGGAGTGTCATGGCCAATTTTCTGAGGAAGCGCCAGACTGATTTCCAGAGCAGTTGTACCATCTTGCAATCACACCAACAGTGGAGGAGTGTTTCTCCATATCCTCTTCAGCACCTGTGGTCTCTTGAGTTTTTAATCTTGGCCATTCTCACCAGTGTGAGGTGGAATCTCAGGGTTGTTTTGAATTTTGTCGAATGCTTTTTCAGCATCTAATGAGATGACCATGTGGTTTTCTTCTTTTAGTTTGTTTATGTAGTGGATTTCATGGATTTCCGTATATTGAACCATCCTTGCATCCCTGGAATGAAGCCTACTTGATCATGGTGAATGATCGTTTTGATGTGCTCTTGGATTCGGTTGGCAAGAATTTTATTTAGTATTTTTGCATGGATATTCATAAGGGAAATTGGCCTGTAGCTCTCTTTTTCTGTTGGATCTTCGTGTGGTTTTGGTATCAGGATAATTGTGGCTTTGTAGAACGAGTTGGACAGTGTTCCTTCTGTTTCTATTTTCTGGAATAGCTTGAAGAGTATTGATGTTAGGTCTTCTTCGAAGGTCTGATAGAATTCTGCACTAAAACCATCTCGTCCCATCCTTTTTTTGGTTGGAAGACTTTATTTCTTTTGTTTTTTTCCACATTTTTCTTTGTATTTATTGAGGTAAATAAAAACATTAATTTTTATAGAGGTTCATTGCCATTCATCATTGTTTAGGCATTAAAGAGTGTTATTTTAACCTTTACTTTTTTTATTGGATATATTCTATATTTACAATTCATTTCCCCTTTTTCTGGTTCCCTCCCCCTGTTCCCTCTTCCAACCCATCCCTCTTCCCTGTTCTTGTATTCCCCTACACTGATGCTTTGATCCTTTCCAGCACCAGTGTCCACTCCTTTCTTTTTGTCAGACATCATTTGGTACGTGAATTTTGTCTTTGGTGTTCCAAGATCTAGGCTAATATCCACTTATGCAGTGACTGCATACAATGGGTATTCATTTGAGACTGGGTTGCCTCACTTAGTATGATGTTCTCCAGCTCCATCCATTTCTCTAAGAATTTCATGAATTCATTGTTTCTAATGGCTGAATAGTACTCCAATGTGTATATATACCACATTTTTTGTATCCATTCCTCAGTTGAGGGATATCTGGGTTCTTTCCAGCTTCTGGCTATTATAAATAAGGCTGCTATGAACATAGTGGAGCATGTATCCTTATTGCATGCTGGGGAGTCTTCTGGGTATATGCCCAGGAGTGGTATGGCTGGATCCTTCGGAAGTATCATGTCCAGTTTTCTGAGGAACCACCAGACTGATTTCCAGAGTGGTTGTACCCAGCTTGCAGTCCCACCAGAAGTGGAGTGTTCCTCTTTCTCCACATCCTCTCCAACACCTGATGCCTTCTGAGTTTTTAATCTTAGCCATTCTGACTGGTGTGAGGTGAAATCTCAGTGTTGTTTTGATTTGCATTTCTCTAATGACTAATGATGTTGAACATTTTTTAAGGTGTTTCTCAGCCATCTGAATTTCTTCAGGTGAAAAGTCTTTGTTTAGCTCTGTACCCCACTTTTGTATAGGGTTATTTTGTTTTCTGGGGTCTAACTTCTTGTGTGCTTTGTATAAATTGGATATTAGCCCTCTGTCAGATGTGGGGTTGGTGAAGATCTTTTCCCAATTTGTTGGTTGCCGATTTGTCCTTTTGACAGTGTCTTTTGCCTTACAGAAACTTTGTAATTTTATGAGGTCCCATTTGTCTATTCTTGATCTTAGAGCATAAGCAATTGGTGTTCTGTTCAGGAATTTTCCCCCTGAGCCAATGTCCTCAAGGGTCTTCCCCAGTTTCTTTTCTATCAGTTTTAGTGTGTCTGGTTTTATGTGGAGGTCCTTGATCCACTTGGAGTTGAGCTTAGTGCAAGGAGATAAGAGTGGATCAATTCTCATCCTTCTGCATGTTGACCCCCAGTTGAGCCAGCACCATTTGTTGAAAAGGCTATCTTTTTTCCACTGGATGTTTTCAGCTCCTTTGTCGAAGATCAATTGGCCATAGATATGTGGGTTCAATTCTGGGTCTTCGATCCTATTCCATTGATCCGCTTCCCTGTCACTGAACCAATACCATGCAGTTTTTAACCCTACTGCTCTGTAGTATTGCTTGAGGTCCAGGATATTAATTCCTCCAGAAGTACTTTTACTGTTGATGATAGTTTTAGCTATCCTGGGTTTTTTGTTATTCCAGATGAATTTGAGAATTGCTCTTTCTAACTCTATGAAGAACTGAGTTGGGATTTTGGTGGGGATTGCGTTGAATCTGTATATTGCTTTTGGCAAGATTGCCATTTTAACTATATTAATCCTGCCAACCCACGAGCATGGAAGATTTTTCCATTTTCTGATGTCTTCTTCAATTTCCCTCTTCAGAGACCTGAAGTTTTTGTCATATAAATCTTTCACTTGTTTGGTTAGAGTCACACCAAGATACTTTATATTGTTTGTGGCTATTGTGAAGGGTATCATTTCCCTAATTTCATTCTTGGCCTGCTTATCATTTGTGTATAGGACGGCTACTGATTTGCTTGAGTTGATTTTATAACCAGCCACTTTGCTGAAGTTGTTTATCAGCTGTAGGAGTTCTCTGGTGGAGTTTTTTGGGTCACTTAAGTATACTAACATATCATTTGCGAATAGTGATAGTTTGACTTCTTCCTTTCCGATATGTATTCCTTTGACTTCCTTATGTTGTCGAATTGCTCTAGCTAGTACCTCAAGTACTATATTGAAGAGATATGGTGAGGGGGGCAGCCTTGTCTAGTCCCTGATTTTAGTGGGATTGCTTCAAATTTCTCTCTGTTTACCTTGATGTTGGCTATTGGTCTGCTGTAAATTGCTTTTACTGTGTTTAGATATGGGCCTTGAATTCCTGTTCTTTCCAAGACCTTTAGCATGAAAGGATGCTGAATTTTGTCAAATGCTTTTTCAGCATCCAATGAGATGACCATGTGGTTTTTTTCTTTGAGTTTGTTTATGTAGTGGATTATGTTGATGGATTTCCATATATTGAGCCATCCCTGCGTCCCTGGGATGAAGCCATCTTGATCATGGTGAATGATCGTTTTGATGTGTTCTTGGATTCAGTTGCCAAGTATTTTATTTAGTATTTTTCATCAAGATTCATAAGAGAAATTGGACTGTAGTTCTCTTTCTTAGTTGGATCTTTGTGTGGTTTTGGTATCAGGATAATTGTGGCTTCATAGAATGAGTTGGGTAGTGTTCCTTCTGTTTCTATTTTGTGGAATAGTTTGAAGAGTATCAGTATCAGGACTTCTTTGAAGGTATGATAGAATTCTGCACTACAACCATCCAGTCCTCTACTTTTTTTGGTTGGAAGACTTTCTATGACCCCTTCTATTTCTTTGGGGGTTATGGGTCTGTTTAGATGATCTATTTGATCCTGTTTTTATTTTGGAATTTGGTATCTGTCTAGGAATTTGTCCATTTCCTCCAGATTCTCTAGTTGTGTTGAGTATAGGCTTTTGTAGTAGGAGCTGATGATTTTTTTAATTTTCTCAGTTTCTGTTGTTATATCTCCTTTTTCATTTCTAATTTTGTTAATTTGAATACTGTCTCTGTGCCCTTTGGTAAGTCTGGCTAGGGGGTTATCTATCTTGTTGATTTTTTTCAAAGAACCAGCTCCTGGTTTTGTTGATTCTTTGTATGGTTTGCTTTGTTTCTACTTGATTGATTTCAACACTTAGTTTGAGGATTTCCTGTCTTCTACTCCTCCTGGGTGAATTAGCTCCTTTTTGTTCCAGGGCTTTCGGGTGTGCTGTTAAACTGCTACTGTGTGCTTTCTCCAGTTTCTTTTTGGAGGCACTCAGGGCTATGAGTTTCCCTCTTAGCACTGCTTTCATTGTGTCCCATAAATTTGCATAGGTTGTACCTTCATTTTCATTGAATTCTAAAAAGTCTTTGATTTCTTTCTTTATTTCTTCCTTGACCAAGATGTCATTGAGTAGAGTATTGTTCAGTTTCCATGTGTATGTGGGCTTTCTGTTGTTTTTCTTGCTATTGAAGACCACTTTTACTCCACAGTGATCTCATAAGAGGCATGGGATTAGTTCAATTCTTTTGTATTTGTTGACATCTGTCTTGTGACCAATTATATGTTTGATTTTGGAGATGGTACCATGTGGTGCTGGGAAAAAGGTATATTCTTTAGCTTTGGGATGAAATGTTCTCTCTCTCTCTCTCTCTCTCTCTCTCTCTCTCTCTCTCTCTTTTGTGTTTGATGAGAGGGGGTTTCTATCTTGCTTCTTCTGGGGTGTGGTTTCCCTCCTTGTCTTGGTGTTTTTCTCCTATTATCCTTTGTTGGGCTGGGTTTGTGGAAAGATAATGTGCAAATTTGGTTTTGTCATGGAATACCTTGGTTTCTCCATCTATGATCATTGAGAGCTTTGCTGGGGAAAGTATATATATATCTATGTATCTTTTAGATCCAATTGGTCCAAAGCTTCAATTAGTTTCACTGTGTCTCTGTTTAGTTTCTGGTTTCCTGATTGGTTCATTGAGGATATTGGAGTGTTGAAATCACCCACAGTTATTGTGTTAGGTGCAATGTGTGCTTTAAGCTTTAGTAAAGTATCTTTTATGAATGAGGGTGCCTTTGCATTTGGAGCATAGATGTTCAATATTGAGAGTTCTTCTTGGTGGATTTTCCCTTTGACCAGCAAGAAGTGACCTTCCGTGTCTCTTTTGATGACTTTAGGTGGAAAGTAAATTTTATCTGTTATTAGAATGGCTACTCTGGCTTATTTCCTGAGACCATTTGCTTGTAAAATTGTCTTCCAGCCTTTTTCTCTAAGGTAGTGTTTGTCTTTGACACTGAGATGTGTTTCCTGGAAACAACAAAATGTAGGGTCTTGTTTCCGTATCCAGTCTGTTAGTTTATGTCTTTTTATTGGGCAATTGAGTCCATTGATGTTCAGAGATATTAAGGAATAGTAATTTTTACTTCCTGACATTTTTGACATTTTTTTTATATTTGAGTGGTGATCTTCTTTTGTGTTTGATGAGAGAGGGTTTCTATCTTGCTTCTTGTGGGGTCTGGTTTCCCTCCTTGTTTTGGTGTTTTTCCCCTATTATCCTTTGTAGGGCTGGGTTTGTGGAAAGATAATGTGCAAATTTGGTTTTGTCATGGAATACCTTGGTTTCTCCATCTAAGATCATTGAGAGTTTTGCTGGGTAAAGTAGTTTTGGCTGAAATTTGTGTTCTCTTAGAGTCTGCATGATATCTGCCCAGTATCTTCTAGCTTTCATGGTCTCAGGTGAGAAGTCTGGAATAATCCTGATAGGTCTTCCTTTATATGTTACTTGGTGTTTTTCTCTTACTACCTTTAGTATTCTTTCTTTGTTTAGTACATTTGGGGTTTTGATTATTATGTGATGGGAGGTATTTCTGTTCTTGTTCAGTCTATTTGGATTTCTGTAGGCTGCTTGTATATTCTTGGGTATCTCTCTCTTTAGGTTGGGGAAGTTTTCTTCCATAATTTTGTAGAAGATATTTGCTTGCCCTTTAAGTTGTATATCTTCACTCTCATCTATACCTATAACCCTTAGGTTTGGTCTTCTTACTCTGTCCTGGATTTCCTGGATGTTTTGGGTTACAAGCTTTTTGCTTTTTGCATTTTCTTGGACTGTTGAATCAATGGTTTCTATTGTATCTTTGGCATCTGAGATTCTTTCTTCTATCTCTTGTATTCTATTGTTGATATTTGTATTTATGACCCCGGATTCCTTCCCAAGATTTTCGATCTCCAAAGTTGTCTCCCTTTGTGATTTCTTAGTTGTTCCTACTTCTGTTTTTAGATCCTGCATGGTTTTGCTCAAATCTTTGGTTTGCTTGTTTGTGTTTTCATGTAATTCTTTAAGAGAATTTTGTGTTTCCTCTTTCATGACTTCTACTTGTTGACCCATGTTCTCCTGTATTTCTTTAAGTGATTTTTGTGTTTCCTCCTTTTTGACTTCTATTTTTTTGATCCATATTCTCTTGAATTTCTTTAAGTGATTTTTGTGTTTGCCTTGTAAGGGCTTCTAATTTTTGATCCATTTTCTCCTGTATTTCTTTAAGAGATTTATCTATGTGTTCCACTATCAGCATCCTGATCAGTGATTTTAGATCCAAATCTTGTTTTTCTGATGTATTGGGGCATCCGGGACTTACTGCTGTCAGGGAACTGGGTCCAGATGCTGCCATATTACCTTTTTTCTGTTAGTAATGTTCCTACATTTGCCTTTTGCCATCTGATTATCTCTGGCCTTAGTTGGTCCTGTAGTCATTAGCTCGTGCTTGAACCTCCTGTTGGCTAGTAAGGCTATTTCCCCACCACTGGTGACTGGGTTTCCCCTGGCACAGATTGCTGATTTGTTGTTCTCTTCTTGGGTGCTGTTGTACCCCTGGTGTATCTTGCTCCAAGCAATGTTATGTTCGTATATCTCTGTGGACCTGATACTTTTGTCTTCTCTGGTTCTACTTGCTTAGTCCAGTCAGCATCAAGGATGCTGGTGGCAGCCTCGGGGGGAGTGGGGAGTGTGGAGTTTGTGGTCTCCCACAAGGCAGAGAACTCTCCCACTCTTAGATGACTGGCTGGTGGCCTGAGTCCCCAGAGATCTTAAGCTTGGGATATCTCGGGTATCTGGTTCTGCCCTCTCAATCCAAGCAGCTGCTACCAAGATGGCCACAGTTGAGCTCTTAAAATGTCTTTTATGAAAACAAATAAACTGATGAAATTTATTTGAGAGATTAAAAAATACAAAGCATAAGTTTCTCTGTTTCTGCTATTTTATGGTGCTTCATACTTGCTTGGTAAATTATCCTACAATAGCAATAAAAAGAGAAATACAACAAAATCATAGATAATTGCTCTTTGATTTCAGTGTGTTTTCATCTCATGTGCACCAGAGTCTGATGTGGGCTGGCTCCCTATTTACTGTGTGTGTGTGTGTGTGTTTGTGTGTGTGTGTCTGTGTGTGTGTGTGTGTGTGTGTGTGAGAGAGAGAGAGAGAGAGAGAGAGAGAGAGAGAGAATTGTTTCTAATATATCCTGCTTCCAAGTTTTTTTGCTCTACTTTTAGTTTCAGAGATATCCGTCATATTAAAGAAAATTGCAAATATGATTTTCATAAATATTCACATTATACCATCATTTGCTTCACTAGCACCCTGGGATTAGATTTCAGATTAGGTAAATTTGGTAAAACAGAAAATGACTGTCATTCCTGGTTCATTTTATAAATATTTCATCTTAGGACAGATTTTTAGAAATGAGTTACTAGATTGAAAACAATGAAATCATTGGGATGACTCAAGACTTAGAGTCCATTATTCAGAAGAGAAATCATGTTGCTTTATGAATTTAATGTTATTATTTTTTAAAAAGACTTTTATATGTGTAGCAAGCTTGTAGCTCAATTCTCCTAGCTGGGCTGCCTGCAGGACACTCTGTATACAACTAGCTCCTATCAGCAGATGTCCCACAGTCTGGAACTTAAAAAATACTTGGTTCTCCATTGCAGTGTAGACTTCAGCATGAGAGCTTTATCTCTGTCCTTTCTGGGCCTTCTTTCAACGACTTCAACTCTGCCACACCTTGTCTGTCTTCAGTGCTCTCTGAAATGATGGTATAAAATATCATGGTCCCCCACAACCTTCTTTCTTTCATGTTTACAAAACCAATACTGTGTGGGCTGCACTGCCAAATTCTGCTTCTAGGTTGGAATGGAGTCTAGCCTCTTGAAGTACATTTTACATTAGCTTCTGTGGACTGATCTGGAGATTTTTCAAGACAAGGGAACCTCTCCAGTGGAATTCTAGGTTTAGGTCCTCTCCTTTCACATGCATCTTAATTTTCACATGATGGAGCCTTCTGTGGATGGGGTCTGGCCCTCATGACATTTTTCCAATTGTTTGGATGAAAAGTCCCATATTCCACTTAATTATCTTGATCTCCTTTACAATTATAGATTCCTTATCATCAGCATTGTCTCTGTCCAAAATTTTACTCTTATTCACACTTCTCAAAATTTCACATTTTCTTCATTTTGTGCTACTTTTTGACCTCTCTTACTGTAGACCTGGTTAAAAGAAGTAACGAGTAACAAGGAAATGATCTCGATTCTATCCTGTTTAGAATTTTTTTCTACAGTATAAAAATATGTTAGTCTGTTACTTCAAACTCAAGTGTTTGGGACACAAGAAAAAATATGAGTATCATATCAATGGTCTCTAGTAGAGGTTAATCTGCTAGACACCTTGTTTCTCTCTGGAGACCCATAAGTCAAGATGCCCACACTCATCTTGGTAATGTTTTCCAAGCTTCTACCAGAATAGCTTATTTAGCTATGCTTATTGTGTTTGACAGCTTTTCTAACCCAAAGTCCCAAAATCTATCACATTTTTCCTATAATCCAGGTCCAAAGGTCTAAGGACCATAGGTATTTGTTTATAGCAGCAATGGTTCTATTTGATGACACCAACCTTCTATATTAGTTACTTGTATTGCAGGAAGGATTTATCCTGGCTCACAGTACAAGGATTCAGTCCATCACAAAGGGGCACACATGGTGGTAGTAGCTGGAGGAAGCTGGCAGCTAGTCACATCAGACATCTAGACAGGAAACAGCAGATGAATCTTTTGTTCAGCTCACATTCTCCATTTCATTCAGGCCAGGATCTCAACCCATAAAATAGAAACACGTGTTCTGGGTTGGGTCCTTCAACCACACTAAGCCTAATCTAGATATTCTCAAGAGATTTGTCTCCATGATGATTTAAAGTCTCATCAAGCTGACAACTCATGATTAACCATCAAGTAATCACCACTATCATGGTGAACTATATTTAACAATACGTAAGTGTTGTAGAGAACATCTAGTTACATAATATGCATGGCTACTCTATAAAATACTTTATGCTAGCTATTTTTCATGCTTTAATTCTTCAATACAAGTAAAAACTGTACTGGGACTTTATAGCTTTACATTTCCTGCAAGGAAGTTGGAAAGCCATTTATTTTCATTATCTATAGTTCACAAATAAGTTTTTAGGTATGAAATTAAAACCTTGGATTAAAGGCACCATATAGTGGCAATTATTTTCATCTGTAAGAAACCACAGAAATGGTAAGAATTTGAAAGTATATTTGCTTAGATTGTGTAACATATATTATTGCCTACAAATGTTAAAAAATTGTATTGGCCTATTATGAAGTAGCTCAGAGTGTCTCAAACTTTAATATATATATATATATATATATATATATATATATATATATATATATATATATAAAATCTGGGGATCTTATTAAAAGACAGATTCTGATTTGTTAAGTCTAGAGTGAAGCTTGGGATTCCGGTTTCTATCTGGTTCGAGGTGAATCTTGGACCAGTGGTTTTGGGCCACATTAGCAGTGATTAGGACCATAACATGTTATTTGATGCACTGACTATTTGGTGATTAAGTACTTCTTTTTGTGTGTGCATTTTGTTCCTTGCCTTGGATACTAAGTGTATTTGTTTGTTATAAATTTGAGTACCTTCCATATTGTGCAAAGGTGAAAAGTCAAGACTTTTACATAAGATAACCATTGAATTGCAGGTATATGTGGTCTTAAAATTTGTAACAGACCAACCGACCTCTATTCACTGATACCAAGGCACTACATCAATCTCTAAGGAGCTTGCTAATGAGACAGTGTGATAAGGATGTTTCTCACATCAGGGTCTTTGCTTTCATTGTGCTATTTGTCAAAGGTCCTAATCTGTTTATGACTGTGTGTATGTAGCAGTACCTGAAGCTGTCTAAAGCATTGGAAGCTGAATTTTTCTAGAGCATCATTTTATTCAATGATTTAGAAAAATTTAATATAAACATAGATTGTTTACATTACAGATTTGTGTACATTTAAGCAACATATGAGTTAATGATAGGCCAGCTTGTCTGATCATGCTGCTACAAAGAAAAAAAATTGCTTCAGAGCACAACACCATTAAGGTGAATTTAGGTGGGGAGGAATAAAAACTATAAATAGAAGTAGATGCTCATAAGAAAATCGACTTAAGCTAGAGTCCATGCTCTGTCACCTTTATGGATCTTTATCCTTCTGAGTCTCATCTATTGCCTAATTTGTAAAATAAAAGTGTTAGACTTATTTTGTGGTCCTTCCACACTCTGACATTCTATGGTTTTATAATTAAATTATTCTTTTCCACTGAGAATTTTACTTGAGTTCATAGGCGACCGGTTGACTATTTTGTATGGTAACCCTGGCTCTGTGGTAGTCCCCATCTGTGACCAGAGCTGTCAATCATCCTGTGATTATTTCTACTGTTTGTTTTGGAGTCAAAGGCCTGCCCTAGAGATGGCGTTTTATTTGAAATACAATTAAGTGCACATGGTGCAGGGAAATGTGTTACCCCATAAGCAATAGGGTGAATCTCCAGAAGAATTTACCCCCCAAATTTAAGGGATCAATGAACAGTGTAGCTCACCAGAGCAGCTCCTTGACAATGTGTCACTCAACTTCAGGAAAACTATAGAGGAACAGCACAATGAATTAATGAATAGCAACAAATCCCCATGACAACATGTTAGTTCATTAAAATTTTATCAGCATTCTTCCTAAGGAAAGTGTGCCTTCTGTTCTAGGTTGAGTTTCTTCAACATTGTTTTACAGCCAATTCACAGCATTCTGGTGCTTCAAATTTAGCTCCTGTGGAGAGTCAGATGCAGAGTCTGTATACTGTGTCACACATGGGTCTCCAGGATGTCACAAGAAAATATTGCCTGCATTTTTGTGCATCTATGGTTTAAACACTAACAAGCCTTCCCCTACTGCTTTTTGGGTGGAGTAAGAATATGTAAATTAGCTGGAAATCTATCACTATATTAATTTTTAGCAAATGCACTAAATTGTATTTCATAGGCACATTTTTAATACTAAAAACAAAGGCATCAAATGTGGGGAAACTGCAAAATATTGTTTCTTGCTGCCACAGTGATGTTTTTCTCTCTGGCTTTGGAAAGGAATAATGTGCCAGGCTTGACATTTCCCTTGATTTTTTTATCTGTTTATGTGTGACCCAGGTGTTAGTGGTTAGATTTTCTCCAGTCTTTCAGAATCACAGAGATATACTTAACACTTAAATATTAGGAAACTATTCAAACTTTCAAATAGTAGAAAAATATGATTTTTGATATCTTCAATAGGTTTTAAGGAGACTGCACTGCATTCATTTCCTCCATTTTGTCTTCATCTCAGCAATTTCTTCTCTTTTTGGGACAATACCCCAGTTTCTGTTCTCATGGACCTCAGTTATTTTACATTATCAGCTGAGATTTTTACAGATAGAGATTATAAGTTTATCATCCTTGTAAATTCCTAAATTTGAGGAATATGCTTTTCTGAGACACAGATTAGATTACTTATCTACACAGAAACAGAAATAGCAAGTGACTTGGGATTTCTATTGCTGTGAAGAGACACAAGCCAACTCTTATAAGGAACAACATTTAATTAGAGCTGGCTAACAGTTTCAGATGTTCAGTCTATTATCATCATGTCAGGAAGTATGGCATCATCCAGGAAGACATGTTGCTGCAGAATGAACTGAGAGTTCTATGTCTTGATCTAATGAAGGGAAGAAGGAGACTATGTCATCCACACTGGACAGAGTTTGAGTATAGGACTTCAAAGCCCATCTATACAGTGACACTTTCCTCCAACAAGGTTATGCCTAAAACCACTTCCCATGGCCCACCCATATTCAAACTACCATAGCTTTTTGCTATGAACACACTGAAAGGGTGGTATTCCAAATACCATGTGGGCCATTATATATACTTAGAACAGATAGCACTATGAGCTAGCAAATGTGTTTTAAAAGATAGTATCTCCTGGCTTTTAGCTTGCAATCCTCATGCATCAACCTCTCAATTACTAGGTTAAAGAATTTCACCACCACAGTCTACTTCAGGGTAACAATTTAATTATGAAACTTAGAAAATTTATTTCAAATAAAATTGCATGTATTTATTTTCATTCATTTTCTTTCTATGTGCTTCTTTTTGTTTTGTTTGGTTGACACTGGGCCTTGTTCTGAAACCTACTTTGACCCACAACTTGCTATATAGCACAGAATGACTTCAAAGTCATTTTCATCTGCCTTAATTTTCTAAGTGCAGGCTCTGTGATTTTAGGTCACACCAATCCTGTTTCGCTTTAAGTACTTATTTTGAGGGGAGTACTCTGATATAGTTCAGGTTGACCTTGGACTTCTTAGGTAACTAAGGATGACCTGAACTTCTTACCCTCCTTTCTAGTTTATCATGAGCTGAGGATCAAACCTAGGGTTTCATTCTATAGGGAAACATGATACCAGCTAAACTAAATCCTTAGCCTTCATATTATTTTTTAAAAATAATTTTTACATGTATGGATATGTTCCTTGTGCTCAGAGTCAAGAAGGGAAAACTTTATCCCCTAGGACTGGTATTACACATGGTTGTGAGCTGTTGTGTAGATTCTTGGAAACAAATCCAAATTCTCTGGAAAAGCAGTCAGTGCTTTTAATCACTTATGTATCTCTTCAACTCTTCATGCATATATTTTTAACTTGAGAATTTTATTTGAAAGAGTATTAAAATAATATCTTTATGTCTGAACTTATGAATAATGATTTTCCTAATACTTTGTTAACAGCAGAAATGATTAGAATAGATATGAACAGAACAATTCTAAATGTCAAAGAGCCACAATTCATTAATTGAATGCCCACATGTACAATACTAGTCAACTATTAAAATCAATGAAATAATATAGAGTGAGCCCTGCCCTGTCTTTGTTGACTGGTGCCAGGCCAAGATTGTCTTCTGAAACCAGCATAGGCCTGCTTTCTCCCTCATGCAGAAATGTAAGCTGAATAGAATCAGCCTTTCATGAAGCTAACATTAACAGTAAAAATCATCAGCATGGATAATTTCAGTTTTTTTATTATTTAGTAAGGAAAAATATGACATTAATGTAAGGAATATGGATACACCCAGCAGTCAATGAGGAGGAGGCAGCCTGCACAGGTGAGATTAGCCCTGCAGATTGGAGGATCCAGTTTGTAGGCCTCTGGCAAGAGACTTCTGGTTTCCGCCTCTGGATCTGGAACACCCTCAGCCACAGTGAGCCATCTCCAAGCAGTGCAGGAATCCAGCTGTACACCCAGCAGCCAGCAAGGAGGAGACAGCCAGCACAACTTGCCTCCAGAGCTGATCAGGCCACAGAGCTACATACCCAAATACAACTACAAGAGATTGGGTCTCGGCTGCCATCTTTGCTTCTGTGACTGTGCAACAGATGGGTAGTCAGGTTTCACAAGAATAGAGAATCGCTTGGGACATACTGCTCCAGAACTCCTCCTGCTCCCAGGAACTCGGCAGCTCCACAGCAATATGTGCCAGGAGAATGCAGCTCACCCAGGGTTGCTGAGATAGGCCTGCAGGTACACAGGAGGGGCAAACTCCAGCCAGTGACAGCAGGCCCAGCTAACATCAGATAACCAGATGGCAAAAGGCAAATGTGGGAATGCTGCTAACAGAAATCAAGACAATATGGCACCATCTGAACCCAATTCTTCCAAAACAGCAAGTCCTGGATACCCAAACACACCAGGAAAGCAAGATTTGGATTTAAA
The DNA here is from genome assembly GCA_964023405.1 of Apodemus agrarius. Lineage (NCBI taxonomy): Eukaryota > Metazoa > Chordata > Mammalia > Rodentia > Muridae > Apodemus > Apodemus agrarius. The sequence continues at coordinate 25,742,873 of OZ030014.1, forward strand.
AATCACAGGTTATGATGCTGATGGAGGACATAATGGAGAGCTTCAAGAAGGACATAAATAACTCTCTTTAAGAAATACAGGAGAACACAAGTAAACAGGGAGTAGCCCTTGAAGAACTAAGGGAAAACACAACAAAACAGGTGAAGGAATTAAACAAAGCTATCCAGGATATAAAGAAGGAGGTAGAAACAAGAACAAAATCACAAAGGGAGACAACTCAGGACATAGAAAACCAAGGAAAGGCCAGCTCATTTGGCTTGCAGCAGAGGCTGCCATCTTGCCTCAGGTCACTGCGGATGGCTGTCAGCTGAGGCCAGGTGCGTGGACAGATTCCTAGCCTAACATCCACTACTCCATCAGGCTCTTGCCTGCACCCAGAGCCAGAGCAGCTCAGTGGGAGGTCTATGCACCAACAGCTTGGTGGTGCACCCAGAGCCAGATCAGCTCGGCAGGTGGTCTCTTCAGGGACGAGGCAGGCAACAACTTGATCAGGGGTCTGTGCCTGGAGTATAGCCAGAGGGCCGATATCTTGCCTCAGGGCACCACAGACAGCTAACCAACCAGGGAAGCTCCAGTCCTGCAGGGAATCCCACAGTTAGACAGAGCCCCGAGATCCGCCACCATCTTGGAGCTGGTGGCCTGAACAGGTCACCATAGAGAATAAACAGAGGAGCCCAGGTCACCATAAAGATCTAACAGACAAGCCCAGATCAGTGGAAAAAAAGATCTGATTCTTTTTTTTCCTATGTCCTTATGTCCTTTTTTTATTTAAATTTTTATTTTCTATATTCTATGTTTACATTCCAAAGGCTATCCCCTTTCCCAGTCCCCCCCCCTACCATACATCCCATAATTCCTCCCCCCCAACTATTCCCCAATCATCCCCCCTCCCGGCGATTTCTCTGTTCTGGGTCTACAAAACTGGATCCAATCTTTTCAGGCCCAGGGTCCTCTCCTTTCTTCTTCTTGGGAATCATTTGACTTGCTAATTGTGCCTTGAGTATTTAGGGCTTCTGGGCTCATTAATATCCACTTATCAGTGATTGCATTTCATGTGTATTCTTTTGTGATTGGGTTAACTCACTTAGGATGATATTTTCCAGATCTGATTCTTAAGAGGTGGCAACTAAGCAGGCCAGGAGGAGACAGCAGGAGGCCAATTGCACATCCAGCAGCAAGCCAGGGCAAGACTTGGGTCTGGCCCAGCAGAGCTGAGGAGGTAATTCAGAGGCCAGTAGCAGAAACCGTCCAGTCTCCACATCCGGAGCACGGACGCACTCTACAACAGCAGCACCAAACGCCAGGCTCACAGGAGCTTCAAACACCAACCAGTAACAACAAGACCAACTAACTCCAGAGATAAAAAGATGGCAAAGGCAAATATAGGAATGATACTAACAGAAATCAAGGCATCTGAACCCAGTTCACCATCAACAGGAAGTCCTAGATACCCCAACACATCAGAAAAACAAGATTTGGATCTAAAATCACTGGTCAGGATGCTGATAGCAGAACACATAGATAAATCTCTTAAAGAAATACAGGAGAAAATGGATCAAAAATTAGAAGCCCTTACAAGGCAAACGCAAAAATCACTTAAAGAAATTCAAGAGAATATGGATCAAAAAATAGAAGTCAAAAAGGAGGAAACACAAAAATCACTTAAAGAAATATAGGAGAACCTGGATCAACAAGTAGAAGTCATGAAAGAAGAAACACAAAAATCTCTTAAAGAATTACATGAAAACACAAACAAACAAAGGAAAGATCTGAGCAAAACCGTCCAGGATCTAAAAACAGAAGTAGAAACAACAAAGAAATCACAAAGGGAGACAACTTTGGAGATAGAAAACCTTGGGAAGAAATCAGGGGCCATAGATGAAAATATCAAAAATAGAATAAAAGGGATAGAAGAAAGAATCTCAGATGCCGAGGATACCATGGGAACCATGGAATCAAGAGTCAAAGAAAATGCAAACTGCAAAAAGCTGGTAACCCAAAACATCCAGGAAATCCAGGACAGAATGAGAAGACCAAACCTAAGGATTATAGGTATAGATGAGAGTGAAGATTTACAATTTAAAGGGCCAGCAAATATCTTCTACAAAATCATGGAAGAAAACTTCCCCAACCTAAAGAGAGAGATGCCCATGAATATATAAGAAACCTACAGAAATCCAAACAGACTGGACCAGAACAGAAATACCACCAATCACATAATAATAAAAATCCCAAATGTACTAAACAAAGAAAGAATACTAAAGACAGTAAGAGAAAAAGGCCAAGTAACATATAAAGGAAGACCTATCAGAATTACACCAGACTTCTCACCTGAGACAATGAAAGCTAGAAGATCCTGAGCAGATATCATGCAGACTCTAAGAGAACACAAATTTCTAAAAACTACTATATCGAGCAAAACTCTCAATCGCCATAGATGGAGAAACCAATGTATTCCATGACAAAACCCAATTTGCACAATGTCTTTCCATAAATGCAGCCCCACAAAGGATAATAGGGGGAAAACACCAGCACAAGGAGGGAAACTACACTCTGGAAGAAGCAAGATAGAAACCTCCTCTCATCAAACCCAAAAGAAGATAAACACTCAAATATAAAAAATAATTTCAAAAATTTCAGGAAGTAATAATTACTATTCCTTAATATCTCTTAACATCAATGGACACAATTCCCCCCAAAAAAAGACATAGACTAACAGACTGGATACGGAAACAGGACCCTACAATTTGCTGCATACAGGAAACACATCTCAGTGTCAAAGACAAACACTACCTTAGAATAAAAGGTTGGAAGACAATTTTACAAGCAAATGGTCTCAGGAAACAAGCTGGAGTAGCCATTCTAATAACAGATAAAATTGACTTTCCACCTAAAGTCATCAAAAGAGACACGGAAGGTCACTTCTTGCTGGTCAAAGGGAAAATCCACCAAGAAGAACTCTCAATATTGAACACCTATGATCCAAATGCAAGGGCACCCTCATTTGTAAAATAAACTTTACTAAAACTTAAAACACACATTGCACCTAACACAATAATTGTGGGTGACTTCAACACTCCACTCTACTCAATGGACTGATCAGGAAACCAGAAATTAAACAGAGACACAGTGAAACTAATTGAAACTTTGGACCAAATGGATTTAACATATATATACATATGTGTGTATGTGTATATGTATATACATATATACATATATATACATATATATATATATATATATATATATATTTATATATAAACATTTCATCCTAAAGCAAAAGGATATAACTTTTTCTCAGCACTGCATGGTATCTTCCCCAAAATCGATCCTATAATTAGTCACAAGACAGATGTCAATAAATACAAGAAGATTGAATTAATCCCATGCCTCCTATCAGATCACTATGCAGTAAGATTGGTCTTCAATAGCAAGAAAAACAACAGAAATCCCACATACACATGGAAACTGAACAATACTCTACTCAATGACACCTTGGTCAAGGACGAAATAAAGAAAGAAATCAAAGACATTTTAGAATTTAATGAAAATGAAGGTACAACCTACCAAAATCTATGGGACACAATGAAAGCAGTGCTAAGAAGAAAACCCATAGCCCTGAGTGCCTCTAAAAAGAAACTGGAGAGAGCATACACTAGCAGTTTTACACCATACCTGAAGGCCCTGGAACAAAAAGAAGCTAATTCACCCAGGAGGAGTAGAAGACAGGAAATCATCAAACTAAGGGCTGAAATCAATCAAGTAGAAAGAAACAAAGAGAACCATACAAAGAATCATCAAACCCAGGAGCTGGTTCTTTGAGAAAATCAACAAGATAGATAAACCCTTAGCCAGACTAACCAATGGGCACTGAGACAGTATCCAAATTAACAAAATTAGAAATGAAAAGGGGAATATAACAACAGAAACTGAGGAAATTAAAAAAATCATCAGATCCTACTACAAAAGCCTCTACTCTAGGCAACTGGAGAATCTGGAGAAGATGGACAATTTTCTAGACATATACCAGATACCAAAATTAAATCAGAATCATTTAGATCAGCAAAACAGTCCCATAACCCCTAGAGAAATAGAAGGGTTTATAGAAAGTCTTCCAACTAAAAAAAGTATGGTGGGAAATGGTTTTAGTGCAGAATTCTATCAGACCTTCAAAGAGAACCTAACACCAATACTCTTCAAGCTATTCCATAAAATAGAAACAGAAGGAACACTGCCCAACTCGTTCTACAAAGCCACAATTACCCTGATACCAAAACCACACAAAGATTTAACAAAGAAAGAGAGCTACAGGCCAATTTCCCTTATGAATATCAATGCAAAAATACTAAATAAAATTCTTGCCAACCGAATCCAAGAGCACATCAAAATGAATATTCACCATGATCAAGTAGGCTTAATCCCAGGGATGCAGGCATGATTCAATATATGGAAATCCATCAATGTAACCCACTACATAAACAAACTAAAAGAAAAAAAAAAACTTGGTCATCTCATTAGATGCTTTAAAAGCATTTGAGAAAATTCAGCATCCTTTCATGCTAAAAGTCCTGGAAAGAACAGGAATTCAAGGCCCATACCTAAACATAATAAAAGTGATATACAGCAATCCAGTAGCCAACATCAAATTAAATGGAGAGAAACTTGAAGCAATCCCACTAAAATCAGGGACTAGACAAGGTTTCCCTCTCTCTCAATATCTTTTCAGTATAGTACTTGAAGTTCTACTGAGAGCAATTAGACAACATAAGGAAGTCAAAGGGATACAAATTGGAAAGGAAGAAGTCAAACTATCATTATTTGCAGATGATATGATAGTATACCTAAGCGACCCCCCCAAAAAAAATCTCCACCAGAGAACTCCTACAGCTGATAAACAACTTCAACAAAGTGGCTGGTTAGAACATCAAATCAAGCAAATCAGTATCCTTCCTGTATCAAAGGACAAGCAGGCTGAGAAAGAAGTTAGGGAAATAACAGCCCTTACAATAGCTACAAAGAATATAAAGTATCTTGGGGTGACTCTTTTTTTATTTTCTATATTCTTTGTTTACATTCCAAAGGTTTCCCCTTTCCCATTTTTCCCCTCACCTTATGTCCCCTAAGTCCTCTTTCCACCAGCTGCTCCCCCCTGCCCCCCCCCCCGCCTATTCCCCAATCACCCCCTGCCATTTCTCGGTTCTGGTACTCTCCTACAAAATTAGATCCAGTCTTTTGAGGACCAGGGTCCTCTCCTTCCTTCTTGTTGGGAATCTTTTCACTTGCTAATTGTGCCTTGAGTATTCAGAGCTTCTGGGCTCATTAATATCCACTTATCATTGATTGCATTTCATGTGTATTCTTTTGTGATTGGGTTAACTCACTTAGGATGATATTTTCCAGATCCAACCATTTGCCTACAAATTGGATGAATTCATTATTTTTAATTGCTGAATAGTATTCCATTGTATAAATATACCACATTTTCTGTATCCATTCCTCCTTTTAGGGACATCTGGGCTCCTTCCAGCTTCTGGCTGTTATAAATAAGGCTGCTATGAACATAGTGTAGCATGTGTCTTTATTTCATGCAGGGGAATACTCTGGGTATATGCCCAGGAGTGGTGTAACAGGGTCCTCTGGAAGTGTCATGCCCAATGTAGACCTATCAGAATTATCATGGATTTCTCACAAGAGACTGTGAAAGCCAGAAGAGCCTGGACAGACGTCATGCAGACTCTAAGGCAACACAAATGCTAACCCAAACTGCTATATGAAGCAAATCTCTCAATTACCATAAATGGAGAAAACAAGGTTTTTCATGAAAAACACAAATTTACAGTTTCTTTTCACATATCCAGCCCTTCAAAGGATAATGAATGGAAAACACTGTCAAAAAGAGGGAAACTACACACAAGAAAAAGCAAGAAAGTAATCTTCTTTCAACAAACTTAAAAGAGATAACCACAGAAGCAAAAATTACATCAAAAACAGCAGGAAGCAACAACCACTATTCCTTAATATCACGTAACATCAATGGACTCAATTCCCAAATAAAAAGACGTAGACTAACACATTGGATTCATAAACAAGACCCAACCTTTTGCTACATACAGAGTACACATCTCAGTGGCAAAGACAAACACTACGGAAGAGTAAAAGGCTGGAAAATAGTTCTCTATCCACATGGTCCCAGGAAGCAACCTGGAATAGCCATTCTAATATCTGATGGAATAGACTTTCAACCAAAAGTCATCAAAAAAGATACAGAAGGACACTTTATACTCATCAAAGGAAAAATCTACCAGGAAGAACTCTCAATTTTGAACATCTATGTCCCAAATATGAGAGCACCAGCATTCATAAAGTAAACCTTACTAAAGCTTAAAGCACACATTGCACCCCACACAATAATTGTGGGGGACTTAAATACCCAATTCTGTTCAATGGACAGATCAGGGAAACACAAAATAAGCAGTCAGAGCGAAACTAACAGAAGTTTTGGACCAAATGGATTTAATATATATCTATAGAACATTTCATCCTAAATCAAAAGAATATACCTTCTTCTCAGCACCTCATGGTACCTTCTCCAAAATTGACCATATAATTGGTCACAAAACAGACCTCAACAGATATGAAAAGATCAAACTAATTCCATGCCTTCTATCAGATCACTATGGAATGAGGGTGGTCTTCAATAGCAAAAAAAACAACAAAATAACCTACATACACATGGAAGCTGAACAATTCTCTACTCAGTGATACCTTGTTCAGGGAAGAAATAAGGAAGGAAATCAAAGACTTTTTAGAATTTAATGATAATGAAGGCACAATATACCCAAATTTATGGGACACAATGAAAGCAATGCTAAGAGAAAAACTCATAGCTCTGAGTGCCTACAAAAAGAAGCTGGAGAGAGCATACCCATGTCTTTATGTTTTCCCTGAACATTTTGAAATGTAGGATTAGTATAAAGGGCTGACAATTTGGTCTGTCCTCATACCAGTAAATGAAGTCAAGACAGGAATCCCCTTGAATTGCAACTGACAAAAAGGCAAAGTATATATAGTGATTGCAATAATTTTAAAGACAAATACTGGTCCCACTGTACGACCTTAACACCCTATCAATAGTCTAATATAAGTAGATATGTTATGTCCTTTGTATCATTCACAATAATACTGAAAGTCAAATTTCTTTGAAACTGCTTGAAAATCACTCCTGTTAATCCTTTAATGGCACCTGTAATTGTATAGCATTTTTGACAGATGCCTCCATTGATTGCTCTGTCATACAAACATAGCAGCTGCCTCCTCACTGTTTATATTTATGGATGTTAAAGGACTGTCATCTGCAACTTATGCACTTGACTATTCTTCAAAAGTCTCTTCATTGTAATTTTTCTGACATTGGTTATTTTAGTAGAACTTAATGTCAATTTCAAGTTGCTTATCTCAGTGTTACCAAATGACACTTAAGAGAATGTCATGAGATCTCTTGTGATCTACTAACCCAAAAGAAATAAATCCCATATCATATGAAAAATGTATACCTCCAAAGGAGGTGAAGTCACTGCAAGCAGTGAATAAGGAGCTTGCATCTCATGTGCTTCTCTTGCACTGCTTAGGTTCCCTAAATTACTACCAAATTGGTATTCTAATAAGCTTAATGAACATGGGTCTTAAAAGTTTCTTGAAGGTTATCTGACTGACTTTCAGACATGAAGAAACACTCCAACAGATGCTTCACATGACTTTCATGGTTTCACTACTGCCATTTAACTTCTTCTTGCTATATTTATTGTAGATGTCCCTTTACAAGCAATCCTGAGTTTTCAGCCTCTTCAGTGGGCAAACAACTCTGTTGATCTATTCAGCTCTTATTGTGTAAACTAATCTATCAGATTTTTTGTTATATTCCCATTCTGTTGGTATAACAGAACCAACCATAATACAGCCCCTTTGAACATATGCTTCCCCAAAGCAACATTGAGATGTGAGCCTTGTGGGAGTGCTTTGTTCATGGGGGTTTTGACTTCTTGATCTAATGATCTATTCTGAGGTTATTGAAACCTTGCATGTGACACCTACATGATGGTATGAATCTCTGGGACTATGATATTGGGGACTGTCACTCTCCTATGCCACCCTCGCCAGTGCTATTCCATTCCCTCACTTTTTCCTCCTATGCACCATGTGTTAGAAGTTGTTAGTACTTGACTCTACCTTTTTTTATACACCATGGATGCTGTATCCCATCACAGCTCCAGAAGTAATGGAGTCAAATTACTGCACTGAGACTTCTGAACCCTCTGAGACCAAATGAGACTTACTTCTCATTAAATTGCCTACTTGGCTATTTTGTCATATCAGTTGGCAGTTGAGTAGCTCATAGACCTGATTACATAACCCTGAATAGATGTTTCACCTCTTTAAACTGAAGTTTTGCCATCCACAATAAGGATAATATTAACAGGCCAATACTTATGTACAAATACTTATGTACTTTTAATAAATAATAATAAAGTTATGGCTTGACAGTGCTGGTTAAACTGCTAAGGAATCCACACCCATTGGGAATTAATTTCTCATAGGAGGTTCTCTAAGAGGGAGTTGCTATGGCAACTACATGACTAATAATGTCTCAAAAACAAAACCTATTATATACATACCACCTATATATGCATGACAAACAAACAGGGGTACGTACAAAACTTAACTTGGCTGTGTTCAGCAAGACTCAGCATTCTCTATATGTTTCTATACCCTATACCCATACTTTTTATTCCAAAAGAGAACTTCGATATTGGTAATTTTATTAGGCAAAACCAAAGAGTGGAAGGGATATGAAAATAAAGTATGAAGAGAATTAAAGGAAGTGGATATTCAAGAAAACAACTTACACAAATTAGGAGACACATAGTTTAGCTTAGTCTGAAAATTTCAGCATGAGGTATCCTCTGATACTTATTCTTTTTTTTTTTTTTTTTTTTTTTTTTTGTTCATACAGCTTGGTGGGAAAAAATAAACTAATGGGGCTTCTACTACATGCCCTGAAGAATCTGCTACAATACAATATAACTAAACCTTAGAGCATCTCTTTCTGATTAGGTGTCCCACAGCTTCCTTCTCAAGCATTCCCAGTGGGTTTCAGAAAATGATTGCAAACCAAATCTAAAATAGAGGGGAAAAGGCACCACTCTTTTGCTTGATGACTGCTCTGTCAGCTGAATTCAAATTTTTATTTCTGTAACTTTAAGGAGGAAATAATAAAGAGATCAAAAAAGAAATATTTATAAGCAACTGGTTGGATTTTCATCAAATTTAAACCCAAGATGATTTTTTCCTAGATATAATGTCAAGTGAGACTCTTATATTAGATAATGGAAATTTGACCCATATATGTGTGTTATGCATACATGTGTAATACATACATGTGTATAGCATACAAACTCTGAAACTTGGTTGCAGAATTGAAAAATATCTCATAGTTGCAAATACAAATTATTCTTGGAATTAATTTTCAGTTTTGAGAGTATCCCTTAAGTGCTAAGACAGAAAAATGTCTGGCAGGCTTGTTCACCATTTATTTTAACACTCTCACATGCCCAAGGCATTGATGGTGTTTTTTAAGTCTATAGAGAAATTCATTTGTGTGTGTTTACCATTATTAATTTTAATCAGAGAAATGATGCCACTATAAAATTTAATTTTAAATGCAATAATTATTAATTTATGGAAACAAGAGTGATATAAGAATAAACAGGATATAATGCAGACACAGTTCTAGGGTTATAGGTACACAGACCAAACTGTCGAAAGATACATTTCCAACATGATATGAATGGTCAGATTAATAGTCGATAGAATAGTTTATACACAAAGGTGTTTTAATATGTACTTTTATTATTTTTCTGTTGCTTTATTTGTGGCACATGGTCAAACTCAACAGAGGTCTTACCAGATGAAGAGACATTTTGAATGAGAGGGATGATAAATAATGGAAACTGACTTGTAAAAGGAAGAGAATGTGGTAAGCAGAGTGTTGAGCTAATTAAAGTTGTTTACATTGTTATTTCCAAAGTTTGAAAGCATTGTATTTCATATGACATGTGGAAGTTCATATATGTGATGAGATTGAAATATTATTCTAGAAAATCCAGGCAAAGTCCAGGAAAGTCTCATGGAATCAAAATAGTTGCTCTAAGAGTGGAGATTAGAACAAAAATAGGAAACATGATCATAGGAACTAGTAGAATGTTAATAAAAAGAGTCTTAAAGTGAAGCAATATAGATACCTTGTAAACCAACAATAATGAAACATTATCTCTCCAGAGGCTCTAAAAAGGATGACGTCCAACCAATTTCTTGATTTTTGTTGCCGTAAACTTTAAGACCTTAGGTTTCCATATTTTAGCCACTAACTTATGTGTTATTTATAGTTAAAACTATATTTTGTGTTTATGGGTGCCTTTATGCCATTGTACTGTGTATGTGAATATTGTGTACTGTGTTTACCTGTGGAGTCCTGAAGAATGTGTGAGATTCTTAGTTCTAGAGTTACGGACAACCATGAGCCAATCTCTGAGTACTTGGAACTCATGTACTTTTGTAAGAGCAGCCAGTGATTTTAACCACCAAGCCATATCTCCAGACCCTAATTCATTGGAAGAACCAAACACTAACATGAGATACTTGCTTTCTTATTCTCTTCTGAGATGTTCTAGACTAGAACTCCTTGTTTGCATTCTTGTATCAATATCATGATGCACCATGATTTTTACATACCAGTATGAGTTATATATCTTTGAAGGAACCAGTCCACAGGCATTTTATGGAATATATATTTTTTGCTCATACCTCACTATCCTGCCAATTATCGATTCTGTAGGAGACTGTTCAAATTTCACAAAAGTATAACCATCATTTCATTTACATTATAGTATTCAAGTATTTTAGTGTATTTATAATTAGCTTACATTTGAGAAACATCGATGATATTTTATACTAACATTAAGCTAGACAGCATTTTTACATATATTAGGCCAGACATACTCTCTTAAAATTTAAATGTCTACCAGTCATTATATTTTACTAAAACCATGGAAAATTAAATCAGAAAACGACTGAGTAGAGACTATTTAAAATAACCTACAACATAGGTTTTGAAACATCCCTGAATGTGGTATTGTATTAGTCTGGGTTCTCTAGAGTCACAGATCGTATGGGCAGTCTCTATGTAGTTAGGGAATTTGTCGATGACTTACAGTCTGTAGTCCAACTCCCCAACAGTAGTCAGCAGCAGCTGTGGATGGAAGTCCAAGGATCTTGCAGTTGCTCAGTCCCACGAAGCAAGCCGGCAAGGAAGAATCAGTCTTCCTTCTTTCAATGTCCTTATATATGTCTCCAGTAGAAGGTGTAGCCCAGATTAAAGGTGTACACCTTTAATCCCAGATGAACTTGAAGTCTGGGATTAAAGGTGTATGTCTCCACACCTTTAATCCCAGATGACCTTGACTGGAATCCATGCTTCAAGATCTCCATGCTAAGTCCAGGTCAGAAACTTATATCTCTGAGCCTCCACATTAGGATCATAGGTGAGCCTTCCAATTCTAGATTGTAGTTCATTCCACATATAGTCAAGTTGACAACCAGGAATAGCCACTACAATCCACCCCTTGTCAACTTGACACAGATAATATCTCATGTCCACATGAAACAATAACAAGGTCGTGAATACGCCTAACATGATATAACTATTCCTCGTACAATCGCAAACGCATTTGTAAATTTACAATGGGGCAATGTCCCTTGGGAACATTCCTTTAGTGTCTCAATACCAATTGATTTTAAAGGAATTGGAAGACAAATGTATCCTTAACAAAATAAGATAGAAGAATTCATATTACTTATAATCCTCGTTTCTGCAACTGGTTACGTGGCCTTAGCTGGTATTTATAACTACCATCCTCTGCTACCCATTCTGTATTTCCTTCTCCTTCAGCAAGCACCTCAGCAGGTCTTGGCTCTTTTCCTGGAGGACTGACCCATACCTTCATTCCTGATGGGTCATCCTTCCTCATCCTGCTTGGATTATGCTGTTGTAGTTTCCCATTGACTTTAATCACAGGACAGGGTAGTACTAAGAGACGCCCTAGGGGATCTCCTGCTCTCCAGACATAATCCTGCTTACCTCCATTGTGGAGAGGCAATCCAATTTCCCCACTGTAATCTGGATCTATCGCCCCTCCTAACACAGTTATTCCTTTCTTAGCCTGATGGTTTAAGGGCATTAGAAGCACAAAATGGCCAGGGGGAAATCTGAGCTTCCAGTTCAGTGGAATGTTTGTTGTGGCTCCAGGTAGGAGCACTCCCCCCTCTGGAACCAAAACTTCTAGGCCAGCAGAACCTAAAGTTGTGGGGACAGGAAGCAAAAATTTTCCTAGCGGGTCACTAGGAGTGATAGTGAGTGGAACTATTCCCTTTTCCACCCCTTGATTCCTGGACCCATGAATCCTGGCTATGGGAGAAACTGTACCATATATTGAACGCTGATTCAAAGCATATACTGCCTTCTGAAGAACTCTGCCCCAGCCCTCCATGCTGTTGCCACCTAATTGGCGCTGTAACTGTGTCTTCAAAAGGCCATTCCATCTTTCTATCAGACCAGCTGCTTCAGGATGATGGGGAACATGGTAAGACCAGTAAATTCCATGATCGTGGGCCCACTGTCGCACTTCTCTGGCTGTGAAATGAGTTCCTTGGTCAGAAGCAATACTGTGTGGAATACCATGACGATAGATAAGGCATTCTGTGAGTCCACGGATGGTGGTTTTGGCAGAAGCATTACGTGCAGGAAAGGCAAATCCATAACCAGAATAAGTATCTACTCCAGTAAGAACAAAACGTTGTCCTTTCCATGGGGGAAGTGGTCCAATGTAATCAACCTGCCACCAGGTTGCAGGCTGGTCACCTCGAGGAATGGTGCCGTATCTGGGGCTCAGTGTTGGTTTCTGCTGTTGGCAGATCTGGCATTCAGCAGCAGCTGTAGCCAGGTCAGCCTTGGTGAGTGGAAGTCCATGTTGCTGAGCCCAAGCATAACCTCCGTCTCGGCCACCATGACCACTTTGTTCATGTGCCCACTGGGCAATAACTGGGGTGGCTGGGGAAAGAGGCTGACTGTCCACAGAACGCGTCATCTTATCCACTTGATTGTTGAACTCCTCCTCAGCTGAAGTCACCTTTTGGTGAGCATTTACATGGGACACAAATATCTTCACATCCTTTGCCCACTTGGAAAGATCTATCCACATACTTCTTCCCCAAATGTCTTTCTCACCAATTTTCCAATCATGATCTTTCCACGTCCCTGACCATCCAGCCAATCCATTGGCTACAGCCCATGAGTCAGTGAACAATCGTACATCTGGCCATTTCTTCTTCCAAACAAACTGTAATACCATGTGCACTGCCCGAAGTTCTGCCCACTGTGAAGATTTTCCTTCACCTGTATCTTTCAGGGTTGTCCCAGAAAGGGGTTGTAATGCTGCAGCTGTCCACTTCTGGGTGGTGCCTGCATAACGTGCAGAGCCGTCAGTAAACCAGGCCCTAGTCTTCTCTTCTTCAGTCAGCTGGTCATAGGGAACACCCCATGAGGCTATAGGTGCATGCTTGGCAGCAGATGGCATTGTAACAGGAGTAGAAACCATAGGCATCTGAGCAACTTCTTCATGTAACTTGCTTGTGCCTTCAGGACCTGCTCTGGCCCGATCACGTATATACCACTTCCATTTGACAATAGACTGCTGTTGTGCACGCCCTACTTTATGATTTGGAGGGTCTGATAACACCCAACTCATGATGGGGAGTTCAGGTCGCATAGTAACTTGGTGTCCTATTGTCAAACGTTCAGTTTCCACTAAGGCCCAATAGCAGGCCAAGAGTTGTTTTTCAAAGGGAGAGTAGTTGTCTGCGGATGACGGTAAAGCTTTGCTCCAAAATCCCAAAGGTCTCTTCTGTGATTCACCTACAGGGGCCTGCCAGAGGCTCCAAACAGCATCTCTATCTGCCACTGACACCTCAAGTACCATTGGGTCTGCTGGATCATATGGTCCAAGTGGTAATGCAGCCTGCACAGCAGCCTGGACCTGTTGAAGAGCCTTCTCCTGTTCTGGGCCCCACACAAAGCTAGCAGCTTTCCTTGTCACTTGGTAAATAGGCCTGAGTAACACACCCAAATGAGGAATGTGCTGTCTCCAAAATCCAAATAGACCCACTAAACGTTGTGCTTCTTTCTTGGTGGTGGGAGGGGCCAGGTGCAATAACTTATCTTTCACCTTAGAAGGAATATCTCTGCATGCCCCACACCATTGTACTCCTAAGAATTTCACTGAGGTAGATGGTCCTTGAATTTTGGTTGGATTTATTTCCCATCCTCTGATACGCATATGTGTTACCAATGAATCCAAAGTGGTTGCTACTTCCTGCTCACTTGTTCCAATCAGCATAATGTCATCTATATAGTGCACCAATGTGATATTTTGTGGAAGAGACAAACGATCAAGATCCCTTCTAACTAAGTTATGACACAGGGCAGGAGAGTTAATATATCCTTGAGGCAAAACTGTAAAGGTATACTGCTGGCCTTGCCAACTGAAAGCAAATTGCTTCTGGTGGTCCTTATGGACCGGTACTGAGAAGAAGGCATTTGCCAGGTCAATAGCTGCATACCAGGTTCCAGGAGATGTGTTAATTTGCTCAAGTAACGAAACTACATCTGGTACAGCAGCTGCAATTGGAGTTACTACCTGATTTAATTTTCTATAGTCAACTGTCATCCTCCATGATCCATCTGTCTTCTGCACTGGCCAGATGGGAGAGTTAAAGGGAGATGTGGTGGGAACCACCACCCCTGCATCTTTCAAGTCCTTGATCGTGGCAGTAATTTCTGCAATTCCTCCAGGAATACGATACTGTTTTTGATTCACTATTTTCTTTGGCAGAGGCAACTCTAAAGGCTTCCATTTTGCCTTTCCAACCATAATAGCCCTCACTCTACAGGTCAGGGAACCAATGTGAGAATTCTGCCAATTTCTGAGTATATCTATCCCAATTATACATTCTGGAACTGGGGAAATGACCACAGGATGTGTTCGGGGACCCACTGGACCTACTGTGAGTCGGACATCCGTCAAAACTCCATTAATCACCTGTCCTCCATAAGCCCCTACTCTAACTGGAGGGCCACAATGTTTCTTGGGATCTCCTGGGATCAGTGTCAATTCAGAACCAGTATCCAATAGGCCCTTGAAAGTCTGATTATTTCCTTTCCCCCAGTGTACAGTTACCCTTGTAAAAGGCCTTAGGTCCCTCTGGGGAAGAATTGGAGAAAGAGTAACAGCAAAACTTTTAGGTGTCTTATCAAAATCCTTCCTCAGGGGAACCTGGCCACCCCTTCATTCAAGGGGCTCTGGATCTGCAAACTGGCTCAAGTCTGGAAATTGATTCACTGGCCGAGATTGCCTTTTGCCATGATTCAATGCAGCCTTTCTATCATTTGTTTGAGGATTTTTCTGCTTATACAGCTCAAACAGATATGCAGTAGGTTTCCTATGCATTTCATCCCTGGAAACACCATGATTGATTAGCCAGTACCAAAGGTCCAAACGAGTCATACCATTATAAATTCCACCTCTCTGCCCATTACTGGGTACGTCATTATAAACATTGTTTTGTCTACGCTGTCCATTATAAAAACTACGATCACCTTGTCTCTGGCGATTCAATGCTGCCACCTGGCCCTTGTTAACTCGGGGCCCGATTAAACCCATTGAATTTAATTCATCTAATTGAGCAGCAGCATCTCCAACCCTAAGGTCTGGCACAAGGAAAAGGGCAAGAACAAAACTCTTTAAATGTGCCGGTGCCCCTCTCACCAGTTTGCGTCTTATAGGACTGGTGAAAGGCATGTCTTCTGGACCTTCCCATTGTGGGGGAATAAGTTTTATACAACGTATCCACTCTAGCATTGCAATTTCCCTAAGCCTTAAAATCCCTTCATCAACACTAAGCCAAGGGATATCAGGCATCTCCAACTCCTTTTCAGTAGGCCATCTTTTAATAAATACTTCAGCCAACCAATCAAACAAACTTTTGACACCTTTTTTAACTGTGCGAGCTTCTATATTAAACCTAGAATCTCCACTCAGAGGACCCATGCCGATAAACTCAGCCTGCTCTAATTTTATGTTCCTTCCACCATTATCCCACACCCTTAAAATCCATTCCCATGCATATTCCCCAGACTTCTGCTTGAATGAGTTAGCAAACTCATTAAGCTCCTTAGTAGTATAGTGTATTTCCTCATGGACTACACTTTCTACCTCCCCTTTAGGGGCCTGTTTTGCCTTGAGTCTGGTTATAGGTCTAGAAGAAACTATTGGTGGGCCCGGAGAAACATCATTATTGTCAGTAAAAGTCACTGCTGGTCTATCAGGCTCTGAGGGATTACTTTGCTCAAGTGGAGAAGGCATTAATTCAAGGGGTGGGGCTGAGGGTACTACTTCTTCAGGTGGAGCAAATCCTTGAAAATCTGAAGATTCAACAGGGTCTTCCCACACATCCCCATCCCAAGTTATAGGATCCCATTCTTTGCCAATTAATGCCCTTACTTTAACTGCTGACACCCTCTGAGGTTGAGACTTGAATTTTCGCTGTATTTCAGCCAACCTTATAATGAGTGCTTCAGTTTGATTTTCTGCTACTTGAGCTCTATGGCTGCTGGAAAGAAGACTCTCTTCAAGGGCACACTTGGAAACTTTTAGATTGTTTACTTGAGTCTGCAGCTGTTCGATTTTATCACACAACTCCTTCCTTTCCTTCATTGCTTTCTCCCGAGATGCTAAGAGTAACAAGCCAGCAAAATCATTTTCCGGTTTTTTCCCCAACTTGTAGAACGTATTGTATACCACCGAATCACCTAATTCATCAAGATAATCAAAGGCTTTGGCTTCTTTAAGCTTGGAATATAGTTTCATCCATGGGTTTTCAATATCCCCCGAGCTCCCAGGAGGGAGAGAATTTGGAGAGGTTTCAGTAATTGAGAGTGCTGGTGGGTCAACCAACCAACTCCAAAATTTTGAAACATTCATCCTTATACTTCTGCTCCTCTAGAACCACCCCACTTCTGGTACCACTTCTGTATTAGTCTGGGTTCTCTAGAGTCACAGATCGTATGGGCAGTCTCTATGTAGTTAGGGAATTTGTCGATGACTTACAGTCTGTAGTCCAACTCCCCAACAGTAGTCAGCAGCAGCTGTGGATGGAAGTCCAAGGATCTTGCAGTTGCTCAGTCCCACGAAGCAAGCCGGCAAGGAAGAATCAGTCTTCCTTCTTTCAATGTCCTTATATATGTCTCCAGTAGAAGGTGTAGCCCAGATTAAAGGTGTACACCTTTAATCCCAGATGAACTTGAAGTCTGGGATTAAAGGTGTATGTCTCCACACCTTTAATCCCAGATGACCTTGACTGGAATCCATGCTTCAAGATCTCCATGCTAAGTCCAGGTCAGAAACTTATATCTCTGAGCCTCCACATTAGGATCATAGGTGAGCCTTCCAATTCTAGATTGTAGTTCATTCCACATATAGTCAAGTTGACAACCAGGAATAGCCACTACAGGTATCATTAGCTTAGTTTCACTCATATACCTATACTTAACATAATGAGCACAGCCAAAGGAGTAGTATGCAGGATAATATTGGCAATCACCCTTTATTAACTTGAGTAGAATTTACTTTTTAAAAGAATGTTATTTCTTAGTGAACAAAATTTAGGCATAGACTCCACTGGGACAAAAATGCAAGGCTTTCTGGAAATAGTATTTACCATGATGGAAATGACTGAACAACTATTTCATTCTGCACCGGCATGAATATTGGTCTTTACTTCTTGTTTACATTTGTCAGTGGTGATGAAGAGCCAAGATGACCTTACAGATGCACATACACACAACTTCTGGCTGTGTCAACTGGAGTGATGTGGAGTTTGTTATCTCATCATGAATAGTCTTTGCTACATAATTATTTCCTTATTGCTGGAAAATGGGATGGTGCTAATCTAACCAAATTGTCCTAGCTTGCTTTTGGTTGCTCTGATGAACTCCATGACTGTGGTGGTTTGAATAAGAATGACACCATTGTGAATATATACCACAATTTCTGTATCCATTCCTCTGTTGAAGGACATCTGGGCTCTTTCCAGCTTCTGGCTAATATAAATAAGGCTGCTATGAACATAGTGGATCATGTGTCCTTATTACATGTTGGAGAATCTTTTGGGTATACCACACCCAGGAGTGGTATAGCTCGGCCCTCAGGTAGTACTGTCTAGTTTTCTGAGGAACCACAAAACTGATTTTCAGAGTTGTTTTACAAGCTTGCAATCCCACCAACAATGGAGAAGTGTTCCTCTTTCCCCAATCCTCTCCAGTATCTGTTGTCCTCTGAGTTTTTCATCTTAGCTATTATGACCAGTGTAAGGTAGAATCCCAGTGTTGTTTTGATTTGCATTTCCCTGATAATTAAGGATGCTGAACATTTCTTTAGGTGCTTTAGAGCCATTTGAGTTTCCTCAGTTGAAAATTCCCTGTTTAGCTCTGTATATCATTTTTTAATAGGGTTATTTACTATCTGGAGTCTAACTTCTTGAGTTCTTTGAATACATTGAATATTAGCCTTCTCTTAGATGTAGGATTGCTAAAGATCTGTTCCCAATTTGTTGGTTGCCATTTTGTCCTATTGACAGTATCCTTTGCCTTACAGAAGCTTTGTAGTTTTATGAGGTCCCATTTTTGGGTTCTTGTTCTTAGAGCACAAGCCATTGGTGTTCTATTCAGGAATTTTTCCCATGTGCCCATGTGTTCAAGATTTGTCCCCACTTTCTCCTCTATAAGCTTCAGTGTGTCTGGTTTTACGTGTAGGTCCTTGATCCACTTGGACTTGAGCTTTGTACAAAGAAATAAGAATGGGTCGATTTGCATTTTTCTGCATGCTGACCTCCGGTTGATTCAGCACCATTTGTTAAAAATGCTATCTTTTTTCCACTGGATTTCTTTAGCTCCTTCGTCAAATATCAAGTGACCGTAGGTGTGTGGGTTCTTTTCTGGGTCTTCAATTCTATTCCAATGAAAACAATGAATTCATGAAATTCTTAGGGAAATGGATGGAACTAGAAAGTGTCATCCTGAATGAAATAACCCAATCACAAAAGAAAGAACATGGTATGTACTCACTGATAAGTAGATGTTAGCTCAAAAGCTCAAAATAAACAAATTACAATTCACACACCACGGGAAGCTCAAGAAGGAGGGCTGAAGTGGGGGTGCTTTGGTTCCTCTGAAAAAGGGAACAAAATACTCATAGGAGCAATGAAGGAGACAAAGTGTGGAGCAGAGACGGAAGGGAAGGACATGCAGAGACTGCCCTATCTGGCGATTCATCCTATAAACAGTCAAGAAACCCCAACAGTATTATGGATGACAAGAAGTGCTTACCAAAAGGAGCATGTCATGGTTGTCTCTGGAGGGGCCTTGTTAGAGCCTTACACATAGAGAAGCAGATGTTAGCAGCCAACCATTGGACTGAGCGTGGGGTCTCCAATGGAGGATTTGGAGGGCATTCTGGAAGAGCTGAAGGCCTTTACAGCTCCATGAGAAGAACAATGATGTCGGCCACCCAAACACCCCAGGACTCCCAGGGACTAAACCATCAACCAAGGGGTACGCATGGTTCCAGTCAAAAATGTTGCAGAGGAATGCCTTGTTGGGCATCAGTGGGAGGAGTGGTCCTTGGTCAGGTGAAGACTCAATAGATGTCCCAAAAAAGGGAACTTGGAGTCGGGGGAGGTGGGAGTAGGTCAGATGGAGGGGTATATATACTTGGAGGCAGGAGTAGAAGGAGGGGCTGGGGGTTTTTCTGGAGGGGAGAAACTGGGAAAGGTTTTAGCATGAAGATTATATTCAATAAAAAAAAGAAAGAATGGCTCCCATAGGCTCATACATTTGAATGCTTGTTTGTAAGTATTGACACCACTAGAGTGGAGTAGGACATATGTGACCTTGTTGGAGATAGGTGTGTTTTTTTTTAATGTGTCATTGGAGGTGGGATTTGGAGTTTCAAAAGTCCAAGCCATGCCCCGGTCTCTCTCTCTCTCTCTCTCTCTCTCTCTCTCTCTCTCTCTCTCTCTCTGTCTGTCTCTGTCTATCTCTGTCTCTCCTTGCTGCCTACAGATCTGGATGTAGAACCTTCAGCTACTTCTCCAGCACCATGTCTGCCTGTGTGCTGCCACACTCACTATCAAGACAAAAATAAACTAAACCTATGGAACTGTGAACAAGACCCAACTGACTGCTTTCTTAAGAGTGGCTGTACCTATGGTGTCTCTTCACAGCAACAGAGCACTGGGTAAGACAGTTGATGATACTAGGGCTAGGGTATTACTGTAACCAGCTTAACTGTGCTTCTTGATGGCAGAATTGGACTTTGGATTAGGAAAGTATTTGAACACATTAAGTGAGGCCTAACATATTTGAACAACAAGGTCAACCTCCAGCTACAGACAGCAACAGAACTTGGCAGCTTTGAACATGTGGTTCCGACTTGAGAGTCAAGGATATTAAAAGGGGGTTGTGGAATCCCCCTCCATGGTTAAAGAAAGCTGCTAAATCCAGGCTTGTGTTAGAGTTGTTCCTACATGGAGGAAGAGAAAGGCCTTTGCATGAAGTTGTAAAGTCAAGGCCTGCATTATATGAGACCTTAAGATACTGAAGATCTGTTGGAGTGAGTGTGACCTTATTGGAAGATCTATGCCACTAGAGGTGGGATTTAGGGTTTTAAAAGACTAAGCCAGTCCTAGTCTCTCTCCATTCTTGCTGGAATGGAGAATTCTGTAGAATGTACAATGTAGATCTGGATGTAGAATTCTCAGCTACTTTTCCAACACCATGATCTCACGCATGCTACCATGTTCCTCATCCTGATGAAAACTGACTAAGTCTCTAAACTAAGCAAACTCCAATTGAACACTTTCTTGTATTAAAGTTGTTGTGGTCATGCAGTAAACCACTATGACAATGGCCAGAAGCAACTTGGAGATGAAAGGGTTTGTTGTGTTCTACAGCTTACAGTCCATGATGCACAGAAGTCAGGGCAAGAACTCAAGGTATATATCTTGAGTTAGGAACTAAGGCAAAGATAGTGGAGGAATGCTGAGTGATGTTTTACTCCTCTTGACTTGAATGTGTCACTATCTTATATGATTCCACACCACTTGCCCAAGGGCTGGTACTGCCTGCAGTGAGCTGGGTAATCTTATATCAGTTGCTAATCAAGAAGATGCTCTATAAATATAGTCACAAATGCCAATGTTATGGGGGCATTTTTAGTTCAGTGGAGCAACTCAACTGAGACTCTAGCTTGTATAAAATTGACAAAATAACTAAAAAGCATATATTGGTTAAATATCCAACAGACAAGCTTAGTCTGGAATGAGTCATTAACTAGAGAAAACCAAAGGTACAGATGCTAAAAAGAGAAAAGTCTGCATCTTAGAATGAAAAAATAAAACAGTCAAGTTTACAACATTCTGTCAAAGAACATTCTACTATTCTCATATATATTCAAAGTTGAATGCATCATTAGCTATTATTTCTAGACAAATTCAGAGCACCGAACACTAGTTTCCTTTCCTAAATTCTGATAATGGATTTTTTCCTTTTCTCTCTTTCTTAGTTTCTTGTCACTTACACATTGGAAACCTATCTGATACAAAGATAAGGTGACTTGAGCTAGAGTCAAACGAGTCTGTCAAGGGAAGAATGACAAGCATTTCATGTCTGAAGTCTGTTTGCTTGTCACTTTCCTGTAGTCTCTGGGAGGCAGCTCTTGTTAAGGTAGGTGTCCTGTCAGTCACACCAAATAGGTGGTGTTTGGAGTTTGAGGTATTGACAACAGATCCTTGCTTTTGTTTCCCATAATCCTGTCTCAAAGGCATGTATTAGGTACAAGCCCCTTGAAAGAAAGATGACAACAGTGGGTAGAAACATTGGGGACAGTAGGCACAACTGTATAGTAACCCTGACTTACTAAGTAGAATACTAGATTTAATATAAGCATTTCCATGTATCTGAATACAAGATTTTTATGACTGATTTAATTAAAGATAAAGTTTTATAGATAAGTAGAAAATTCCATAGTTTGTGTAATTTATTATTTATAAGACAACTCATAACTTAATAAGTTAAGATCATAATTTAATACCCACTGTCACTATTAAGAGATAACAGTTCCTTCTTTTCATTGATTTACTGCAAGATTAAATGAGGAGAGAAACAAATAATGGAGAATTCCATAGTTACCATTCAAAGAAGCTAGTCAATTTCCAAGGTAAAAGAAAAACAATATTTTGTAGGTGTTATGGTTGATATTTCGCTACCAGGTCAGGGATTCTCTGAGAGGAGGAAGATATATAATGCAATGTGGTTTCAGGCCTCTGCAAAGGAAATCTGTGTTGAGACAGGAATCCCTGCTCTGCTATGCCCTTACTCCATTTGTAAAACAAACAAGGAATATGACTTGGTTCCCCATGTCCATTTTTTCTTGAAGAAAGCAATGAGAAAGTTGTGCATTTGATTGTTTTACATTTTGCTTCTTGGTCATTTTAAAATTATTTCAGAAGCTGGGAACATGGCTATGTCAGAAAAGTGTTTGCCATGCAATCATGAGACCCTGAGTTTGGACACCCTGAACTCACATAAAAAGCTAACAATTGCACTATGTGCTTGGAGTTCCAGGCACGTGAAGACAGAAGGATCCTTGGGACTTGTCCAGTTAGTCTAGCTCAATTTGTGAGTTCCAGACTGAAGGCAAGTCTCTGTTTCAAAAAGTAATGCGGATATCTGTTGAGGAAGACACCTACCATTATCTTCTGGCCGCCATATGCACATACATGTACATGTGTACCCCCAAACATGTACACATACACATACACACACACACACATAGACACTTGCCCACATGAAAATGTTGATCACTTCACACATATGGAAATTAATAAATTAATTCATTTCAGGTGAATCAGAAGGTAAAGTATGTGAATTTCCCTGATGGAAATATAAATCTTTTTATGTATGAAATACACAACATTATAACTTTCAAAGCAAAAAAGCAGCAAGACATTGTGACAAAGACAAGTGAGAAATGTGGAAATAAAGTAGCTGTTTTGAACCCTGCCTCAATACTGATTATGTGGTTTCAGGCCTCTGCAAAGGAAATCTGTGTTGAGACAGGAACCCCTGCTCTGCTATGCCCTTACTCCATTTGTAAAACAAACAAGGAATATGACTTGGTTCCCCATGTCCATTTTTTCTTGAAGAAAGCAATGAGAAAGTTGTACATTTGATTGTTTTACATTTTGCTTCTTGGTCAATAAAGAAAGGAACAGCTACACACTCATACAGAAAACTGGGTTGTGTGGCCTGAGCTTGCTGTTGAGGCAGGCCACTGCAGGTGTCATGGCAGACAAGGAAATGAGCCCCAAAGCAGTGAGCATGAAAACTTGGTTCAGGTTGCTTTTGTCAACCTGAATCAAACTTCCAGAAGTCTGATGCCAGGTAGTTAATTGCCAATATATTTTTCATGGGTATGCAAACATTTATTTAGCTTTACTCAAAATATGGATTTGCCAATATATGTAAAAAAGAATATTTAAAGATAGAGTTGCCAATATATGCAAACAGAATTTCATTTGGGAATAAGTTTCCTGGTGAGAAAAAAAAACCCACCAACAACAATAACAACAAAACCTTTAATTACCTAGAAACTTAATTCATTAAACATGTCCTTTTGATCCCCAAGAAGATGTGTTCAGGAGATAGGTTATCTGTATTGGTATAAAAATCTATGCAAGGATCTGGCAAGATCTCTCAGTCATACAATTAATGTAGATTTCATTTGCTTATGCGAGCTTCCTATGGCCTGGTCCAACAGATAAGGCAGGTTCCCAGGCTATTAATCACCTCCAATTTCCAGCCTTCTGGAATAAAGGCTATAGTCCTTTCATTTGGAAGAAAAATCCAGGATGTTTAACATTCTTGGTTTCACTGGAGATCCATGGGCACAAGAATCTTTTTGCTCCTTGCATTGATGGAACAATATCCACTATGCTAAAACAGAAAATTAGTACTTTCATTAAGTACAGCACAGGAAAGAGAAGTTAACTAGTCTATGTAGCAGGTCTCTACAGGAAAACAGTCTATGGCTGTCAACATCTGGGAGAAGGGAGTCTTGGTTGATGACATCTGTGTATTGACAACACTGATCCACACTGGAAGAAGCTTTTGCTTATTCGCTGAGCCTAGCCAGGGGAAGGATTTACCAATCCCAATTGTCCTGAGACCTTCTGATCCTTGTCAATAATATTCATTCACTCAGGACTTCATCCACTCTTTACACCTTCATTCAAGGTGTTCCTTACTTGCCATGGGGGGCTTATATTTCTATCAGCAATGTAAAATTAAATTCTCCCGGTTCTCATTCAGAAGACTTCTGTTTTGTGATTTCTGACACCAGTCACTGTGCAAGCCTAAGAAAAACCCTTGTGGATCAAATAGTCTATTAATAATGAATTAATAAAGGTTGGGTAGAGAATTAATTCAGCACACACACCTCAAAAGGAAAGTATGGTTCAGGCGACTGACAATATTTTGATCAAAGAACAAAGACAAACAAAACCAGTAACCTGAAGCTGATTATTATTCCAGGGAGAAAAGATAAAGTATCCATCCATCTTAGTAATATTTCAGAAAACTTACTTTCCCACAAATAGAAAAATTAGGAAAAGAAAAGGCTTATTAATCAGTCTGTTTTGGAAGTGTGTTTCTCATGCTTTTCCCAGAGATATGCTACATGGTTTCCATACTTAGATATGGCTAATATCAAAAGAGCTAAAGTAAGTTTAGACAGTTATTTAGATTTTTTTTTGGTTGTTCGAGACAGTGTTTCTCTGCACATTAGAAAAATTTTAAAGGCATAAAAGTATCATTGGATTGTCAGGTCCTTTGAATTCTTACTGAACGCCGTTTTAGTGCTTTCCTTGATTCCTGATGTAAGATTGTGCATGCATACACACACACTCACATGTAAATTTATTTTTAAGCATTATGATATTTCTGAGTAGAAGATACTCTTAAACTTATTTGTCCCATGAAGCACCTAATACATAGATAAGTGTAGTAATGAATGAGGCAAGATGCCTAAGTGGAATAGGAATGCTGTTTTTAATCATTGCAATTAATTAATTGATTGATTTGTTTTGTATGTAAATCAAATGTGAGGTAAGTCTCTCAAGGTTCAGTGTATCCTCTGAGGTCTGAATAGAATTCTCATACTACAGAAGGGAAAAATATTTTACTCTCTTAGAGACAATTTGAAACTGTAGAGAGACAGTCCTGAAGCAGTGTGATAGAACCCCTCTTCCTAGCAACTCACTCATGTCAGAAACCTGGACGTATATTTCTTCATTTCATTCCACATTTATAGGATGTCCCAGTGGCTGTAAGTCAGGGTCTCTGTAAAAAAATACATGGAAAATGTATTTCCAAGCAAGATATTGAGTCTAGTTTGGGGAGAGAATTTGTCATTGGAGTTTCTCCTCATTCCGTGTCCTTCCTCTCTCCTTCGGGTTCTTTCATATTCCATTTTGCTGTTTCTCTTTCCTCTTCCTTTCTGTCTCTTTCCTCCTAAATTCCTCATTCTTCAGTTCAACTGTGACAGTACTTCCCTCATGGGCTTTATGTGACACAGCTTTGAAATAAGTCAAAACTGATTACTTCTGTAGACCCCAGATAAAAATCCTTGCCTTTGATATCAAGAGAAGCACACTTAAACCTAATTTCTTGATCTAAGCATTGTTTTTTTACTAGGAAGATAAGCAGACTAGAGTCTAAGTACTCAGAATCTCTAACAGGAAGTCAGGAGGACACCTTTTAATTCTGTTACTTAATGATTGAAAATACAAGAATGATAAAAAATAAATAAAAAGTAAAGATGAGATGTGAGGCATTTTCAGTTAAAGATGACTCCTGAGGTTGTCCTATGAGAAGTAACTAAGTGACTTAATGTGACCCGAGGGAGATGGTACAAGGAAGTATGCATTTCAGTTGATTTTGAATTATGTTTTGTGACTTTTTTTATTTATTTACACTTTTTATTTTTTATTTTTTTATTTTTATTTTCTATATTCTATGTTTACATTCCAAAGGCTTTCCCCTTTCCCAGGTCGCCCCCCCCACACACACACACCATACGTCCCATAATTCCTCTCCCCGCCAACTATTCCCCAATCATTCCCCCCCCCCATGATTTCTCTGTTCTGGGTCTACAAAACTGGATCCAATCTTTACAGGCCCAGGGTCCTCTCCTTTCTTCTTCTTGGGAATCATTTGACTTGCTAATTGTGCCTTGAGTATTTAGGGCTTCTGGGCTCATTAATATCCACTTATCAGTGATTGCATTTCATGTGTATTCTTTTGTGATTGGGTTAACTCACTTAGGATGATATTTTCCAGATCTAACCATTTACCTACAAATTGCATGAATTCATTATTTTTAATTGCTGAGTAGTATTCCATTGTATAAATATATCACATTTTTCGTATCCATTCCTCCTTTGAGGGATATTTGGGCTCCTTCCAATTTCTGGCTATTATAAACAAGGCTGCTATAAACATAGTGGAGCATGTGTCTTTATTGTATACAGGGAAATCCTCTGGGTATATGCCCAGGAGTGGTATGCCAGGGTCCTCTGGAAGTGACATGCCCAATTTTCTGAGAAACCACCAAACTGATTTCCAGAGCGGTTTTACCATTTTGCAATGGATACAGTTAGTTGACCTCTGTTTGGAAAGAGAACAATGAGATGACTTGTAATTTCCCTTTATTTATTTTCCATTTTATTTTATGTAATAAAATATAATGGAAAAACAATCCCAATACAAAAACAGAGTCCCTTATGTCCTGGATAAATAGTGTCTAAATCTCACCCAACTGAAGACCATGAGTCATTGCTCTTGTACCTATTCCTGTATTTATATTCGTTCTTTCTCATGCCCTGCCTTGTGTGTGACATCTGACAAGCCTATCAAAGTATCCTTTGTCTCCAAAAGTGAAGTAATTAAAACCCCATTTGAGGAGCCAGTGAGATGGATCACTTTGTAAAGTCACATGCTACCAAGCCTTTGAAATCTGAGTTTAATTCCTGGAAGCTGCATGGTGGAAAGAACTGATTATCTCCCACAAACTGTCCTCTAACCCCCCCCCACACACACACACATACACACACACACACCAAGGTGTTTGGTTTTGGACCCTGGGTCAAGGGACTGAGGTGCATATTTTACATATCAATATAGAAGTTTATGTTCTCCTGGCATTCCTTTATTCCCTATCTGGCACTTTCTCCCAGAGGCTCCTCCCTATATAATCCAGACATTTTGGTTTTTCTCCTTCTTCTCCTTCATCTCATTCTTCTTCTCCTACTTCTTCTTTGTCTCCTCCTCCTCCTCCTCCTCCTCCCTCCTCCTCCTTCTTCTTCACCTTCTTGTTCTTCTTCTCCGTCGTCTCCTTTCTCCTTCTCCTTCCTTTTCCTTTTCTCCTCCTCCTCTCTTTTTTTGTTCCTCCTTTCCCTTTTCTTATGGCAACTCCCCTGACCTAAATCCTTGGTGTCAGTGAACTCATCCAAGAGCAGCTTGGCCAATATTAACTTGCCTCTAATAGAATGTAATCGGACTTAAATTGGCTTATTTCACTGGCAGGGAAGAAATAACTTCTCACAAGTCATGAGAACACATCTCTCAAATCAATCAATCAATCAATCAACCAACCAACCAACCAACCAATCAAAACCATACGTCAATCTGCCTCTGCCATTACCCTGTGTGAAAAGCCTGCTTCTGATTTACTTTTAATTTTTAGGGTGAAGTATGATTTTATCAACAGGGAAAATGAATGGAAGGGATAATATGTAAGTCACAACATGTGAAAAATGGTGTCAAAGTATACGTGAGACAGAGATTAGGAGACACCAGCTTTAAAAGTTGTTACCCCCTCATAGGTAACACACTAACAGTCATCTGTGCTGATGGATGAATTTAGTCATCCAGGGATGTGGAGAGGTCAGAGATATTTGAGACATTTAAGGAATGAGAAGAGGTTCACTTGGAAGAACACTGTGGGCTGGTGTAGAAAGCATAAATTAAAGGTTGTTCCACTGAGTGTCTGAGTTATTTCAGTCATTAGATTATTTGAATTTATCTACAAATTGCCCCTTACCTTTAAAGTGATAATTGCAAAATGTCCTACCTATCAATTTGTGGGATATATATATATATATATATATACACACACACATACATATACATATACATATACATATAGTGAATGTGGAAAGATGTCTTGAAATTGTTGAATTTAGTATTGTAGGAAACCATGAGTCTTCATGTGACTGTCATCAGTCTTTGAATGACTGTGCTTTGTGAAGGAGGACTACAATACATTTTACGTGAAAGAGTTTATTTAAATGTAAATTTCTAGCATGCTTTGAGATGAAAGCTGTGTGCATCTTTCAGGTAAGTCAGTGGAGAGAGAGAGGGAAGTGGAGCTTTCCATTTCCTTTTAAGCTTTTGTTAATTTCAGGATTGCACTACATGTAGTGGCATGGGCCTTTGGGTAAATCAGATATCGGTTGGTCACTCTAACAAGCTCTGTGCCACCATTGCTCTTGTGTATCTTGCAGGAAGGACAGGATTATAGGTCAAAGAGTTTGTGGCTCGGTTGTTGTTTATGTTTATATTTTGGTAGCATGTAGAGTACCATCCTCTACTAAAGATGCTAGAATGTAGGGGTGGACGCTCTATATCACTCCAGCTTCTCCATATTTAATGACTTGTATAGGTGTTATCTTCAGCAATGTGCCTGGCTGTCATTTTGTGAAGATGCTACAATTTATTATATTGGCACAAGAGAAACTTTCATTTAATGTGGCAACACTGTAAGCTTCAACTTCATATGTGCCTTAAATATCTATGTCAACTGATTTTTTTTAAACAAAATTCATACGGTTCTCCCTGATGGTAGTACAGAAATCTTAAGATCTTCAGATGAACAGGCTGCGTTGAGGTCTGTCTTATATATCAGCAGCAACTGCCTTTTGATTCATAATCTTTATAGGCCATAAAGGCACCAAGTCTTGGCTTTAGTTTTGATGGAACAGTACAGCATTTGCTATGCATGCATTATATTTGTTTTTATATGTGTTGTTGCATGTATATAAGCGTGTATGCATTCCACTTATCTTCCTTACAAAGGAAGATCAATTCTGAGATCAAGGGAGGTTTAGACTTGCTTCTTTATGTGAGAAACAGTAGCAACCATCTATGGTCTAGGGAAGTGATCAGTTTGGTTTCAGGAAAAGTTAATTCCTCAGAAGAACTTTGACCAGACATCTATTTTCACCCTTTACCTAATTTTTAATGATTTTTAAAAGGAAATATTTTGTGAGAGAGTTTTTGCATATTTTTGATATGAATATTTTGTAAAATGTACACAATGTACACATTTCCTATCAGTTAAGTCTTGCCTTTTGATTTTCTCATTCATGCCTATGAACACAAATTCAATATTTTGATTAAGTCAATTTGGAGGGGCTAGTTGGATCATAAAATTCATATTTTAATTCACTAGGTGCAGATATAACTTCATTACTACCAGAAAAGAATTATAAAATGTATGTAATTCAGTTAGCCAGAAACCCAGAAATAGTCAAATCATTCTGTGGAGCGGTAAAATGGCTTAGCAGGAGTCATAATTAACTTCAGCTGTCACCTTCACAAAAATTGAGATTCACCTGGGAAGAGGGAACCTTGATTTATTTTATTATTATTATCATTATTATTATTATCATTATTATTATTATTATTATTTTATTATTATTATTATTATTGTCTAATTATATTTCCCATATCTGCAATGGAAATTTCTTGATTGATAGTCGATCTGGGAGGTTACTGGCCACTATGGCTGGTATCTTTCTTAGGTATCTGTTCCTGTACTATATAAAAAAAGATAACTGAATTTGAACCTGGAAGCAAGTCAGTAACCAATCGTCCTTCCTAGTTTCTGCTCTAAGATCTTGAGTTGAGTTCATGCCTTAGCTTCCTTGATATAATCAGTAAGATAAAACAATAACTTTCCTCTACAGATTGCTTTTGATCATTGTTTATCATAGCCACAAAACCAAACTAAGGTATCAGATAAAGGTACTTGACATCAAGTTGAATGGTGCAAGTTTGACCCCAGGATACAAACGGTGGAAGAAGAGCACTTCTACAGACAGGCTATGTGTAGACACTGGTATGCAGATATTCACACACTAGTGTGTAAATACACACACTCTCACACACAAATACATTAAAAAATTATCATACTTTAAGAAGACAGAAAACCTGTGTTGCTCAAATTATGTTTCAATAATTTGTTGTATTGCAACACGACTGTGAAGACATGTCCATGCTGGAAAAACTACAAGAAGAGAATCTATTTTCCTGAAAATTGAAAAGAAAAGAAAGAGGGAAAATGATCCCAGACTTCAAAGCAAGAGTATTAATAGCACAAATAGAGTAGGGGAGGTGGCTTAGGGCTAGAGCATTTGCCTAGTAGGCTGGGGGCACTGGATTCAAACCTCAATACTGCAAAATGTGAAAATAAAGAGAATACAAGCTGCTGCTTTAGCAGCAGGGCCGAGGGCTGGTGATGAGCTCTCAGTAGCTGTAACATCAGAAGGCTGAGAAACTGGCAACCTTGAGGCGGCAGGTGATGAGGCTCCAGGCCTGCATAAAGCCAGAAGATGAAATCTGACTCACCATATGAATTTGAAAACACTTGGTAGAACAGGGACTAGAAAACCTTTGAAGCTCGTCTATACATGGAACGCTAATTAGTAGAAAAGAAAATTCTCCCCTAAGTAGAAAAAGAAGAAAAGGAAAGAAAAAAGATGAAAGGCCCAGACACCTGCAGAACAAAGACAGAAATCCATCCAGGATAGGAAATCAATGTAGAGCTAGCCTCTTCCATGATGCCCCCGGACGCCTGACCAAAGAAACCATACAAGGTTTCTGTGTGTTTCTCGGCCACTTTCACTAATAAGGGCAAATAGGACTTCACTCCCATAAGAACAAAAGCAACAAAGATGAATGAGACAAAGACCTTGAGACATCCATTTGTATTAAAATACCTCATATGTTTACAATGTTGTGTAGTTGGTCACATAAACTGTCTTTATGTAACCGTAGGTAAATTTTATGGGAATAAAATGTGTTATCCACGTACTTTGCACATGTAGGATTTCCAGATTGTTATCTAAGTACCTGTAGCATTTTATAAGATGACAGACTTGGATTTTTCAAAGGCTAGTAAATTTGGCTGATAACTAGAAAGAACAAAAACTGATCAAACATATTTCAGAAATGTTTCACAAGAGAGAGAGAGAGAGAGCAGACTGATGTTCAGAACACCAGATTTTTGTTCAAGACACAAATCTGAAAGATCAATATGAATTATGCATTGAAAATCATAAAAAATGCTGAAAACAGAGAACCCTCAAATAGGCCAGTGGAAAAAAATTAGGACACTCTAAGCAAATAATAAAACACCTACAAATGCAAAATATTGATCAGCTGAAGAACGTATATCACTTTAAAGAATCTATGAGCAAATTGAAAGATTTCAAGAACACACTGGAATTATCAGGAAATAAGATAGTTATAGAATGAAAAAGTAAAAATGATCCCAAGACTCAAGAGGCTAATGCAGGGGGACTGAAGGATTGAGACAACTCTCTCTCTCTCTCTCTCTCTCTCTCTCTCTCTCTCTCTCTCTGTCTCTCCCTCTTCCCCCCCCCTCTCTCTCTTTCTCTCTCTCCTTCCCTCCATTATCAAAAAGACAGGGGATATTCACAGTAATAAAAACAAGTCCCAGCATGTCTAAGGTGTTTTCCACAGTTAAGCATGAAAAGGAGGCGAGAGACCATTCTTAGAAAAATAGTCGATGAAGGTTTCCATAAACACAAAGACAGGAGTTTCAGAGAGTTAAAACACATCAGATTTATAGCAATATATTCAACAGCCACAGAATGCATCACTGAAAATCAGAGAAACACTAGAGACATCATAAAAGTAAACACAAATCATCGTTGTCATCATCATCATCATCATCGAGAGAGAGAGAGAGAGAGAGAGAGAGAGAGAGAGAGAGAGGAAGAGAGACCCAAAAATCATATCTTGTGTGAGGGATGGTTTAGCATTTAAAACTCTTGCAGCCCAAGTATGAGGACTGTAATTCAGATTCCCAAGACACATACAAGAAGCAAGTGGCTGTGCTGACCTCTTGCAATCCAAAAGCCTGGGAACAAACACAGGGAATTTCCAAGGCAAGGGAAGTAGCCAAAACAGTGATATCAGGCTCAACAGAGAATAAGCCTCAATAAGGAAGGTAAAGAGTGAAGAAGATATTGGATGTCATCCTCTTGTCTCCACAGGCATGTGCACATACAACTGCACATGCATGGGCACACATATCAATATGCACACTTGCATGCACAGTACATACACATACAAAGCCAAAACCCTGTAGTAGATGCAAAGCTCTTTCCTACAGAATTAGTGCTCAAGATACACATAAATAGAGAGGTCACTGTTAGCATTACATCTTCATCCCACAACACTGCCCTTTAAGAGAACAGTGACTATATACAAAGCAAAACCTTTAATATTAGACTATCTCTATATGGAAGTTAGGTTAGTAAACATGTTAAAGGTATCTACATTTTCAGTGCCTTCGCTTAGGAGAAGTACCAGAATTATTTGCCAAATTAGTGGAAGGAAAGAAGGAAAGAAAATGGTTAATATAGGCAGAAAAGAGGATAAATCAGCAATAAAATTTAGAGAAAAGAGAGCTGAAGCTAAAGTGATAGATGCAAACTGAATGGATGAATAATTTGAAGAACATGTAACAGGCATGCATAAATGTCTTTGACCATATTGTGTGTGCATGTGTGAGTGTGTGCATACATGAGTGTGATCATGCAAGTATGTATGTAGGCCTGCATAAAATGTCCTTTGTCATTCCTCAGGGACATAGTTCTTGGTTCCCATATTTTTATGATACAAGGCTTTTCATTGACCTGGAGAGGGAGCATTAGGCTTGGCTACCTGGCCAGCTAGCTCTATCATTCTGCCTGTCTCTGTCTCCCCATACATGGATGGCAGGTGTACAACAGAATGTTTGGGTTATTTCTCAGGTGCTGAGGACTCAGGTTCTCATGAATGAAAAGCAAACTCAGCCAAAGCAGAAACACATTTTTAAAAATTACTAATTGTCAGGTACAGAAAAAAAATTGTAACTTTAAATTATATAAAATAGTGTTTGTGATTCATGATTACATTATGTAGTAAATCATGAAGACATAATTCCTCTTTCGTTTAATTACACTAGACCAGAAATGAGTTGCTTAATGTTACTGGTGATGGTTCATTTCTTGAAAAGTAATTCTAAGTTATGAACATCTCATATCCAGATGGTGGGTCCTTTGGAGACTTTTGTATGTTTGAAGTACTCTATGAAATGAATATCAGGAATGCATGATTATATTCTAATGCAAGAAAAGATCCTGAATATCTCTAATAGAGTCAGGCAACCATGTATTGTCTCTGAAATTTACAGTCGTCTCAGATACAGGCCTATATCATAGTTTCAATGATGTGGGTGGGAATTCCTCACCTCACTACAGTGGCGACACTGAGTCATGCACATCTTCAGTCCTTAGCAAATTAACACATCACTCCCATACTATTCTCATTGCAATAGAGGGTTGCACAACTATATTTTAAGAAAAAAATTTGCAAGTGTTAGAAGTAATATTTTCTTGTTCATATAGATTTAAACTGACAGTAAATTAATCATTTTTCTGTATTCCCTGAAGGTTAAAATTCTAGCATATATTTCTATAAAATCCTCTCATCTAATGCATTTATTCCCACCAAAAGAAATTCCTACTGAATGAAATATCTGGATAGTTAAAACACATTGTTTTCTGTAAATCTAAGTGTCTGCTGCAAAGATTTTGTATTTTAAACAATGATTTACCATTGTTTGTCAGATAGTTTATAAAATATTTTATTTAAATGCCCTAGATATCTGCCTTTGAGTTTGTGAATATTGAATTTCAAAGTGCTTTAGTAAATTATCAAGTCCTTTATAATTGATTTTGTTCAGTGGAAAATATCTGAACTAAGCCCTTTTTATCACCTTAAGATTTTGCAAAAAGTACAATTGCTGCTTTCAGTCTTAGTCACTTTTCTATTGCTGTGGAGAGATACCATGACCAGGGAAACATTTATAAAAGAAACCTTTTAATTGGGGGAATGATTACAGTTTTAGAGGATTAGTCCATTATCATCATGGTGGGACAGAGGTAGGCACTCTGAGAACTTTTTGAGGACTATGTTCTGATTCACAGGCAGGAAGAACACATACACACAGCAGAGAGAGGGGGGAAGAGGGAGAGGGAGAGGGAGAGGGAGAGGGAGAGAGGGAGAGGGAGAGGGAGAGGGAGAGGGAGAGGGAGAGGGAGAGGGAGAGGGAGAGGGAGAGGGAGAGGGAGAGGGAGAGGGAGAGGGAGAGGGAGAGGGAGAGGGAGAGGGAGAGGGAGGAGATTGGACCTGGAATGGTTTTTGAAATCTTGAAGGCCAACTTTAGCCATTAGCCATATACTTCCACAAAAAGTCCACACATCCTAATTCTTCTAGTCCTTTCAAAGAGTTACACTCCCTGGTGACTAAGCATTCTAATATAGGATCCTATTCTTAATGAAATCATGACACATTTTTTTCTTTATTAGACACACATCACCAGAATAAACAAGTTTAGGTTTATGTTAGTTATGGTTAACAATTGACGTGACTATTCTATAATATTTCCAGGGCATGACATTTGAGCAATTATTCTGCTATTTAGTAATTTTCCACATACGACATAACATATCTTTTAAGCATGATGGAAGAAGTTAAGAACTCTGCTTGATCCATACTTCTATTCTTTCTACCTTGCCAACTTTTGACTATTTAAAAAAGTTAGGCACAGTGAAAATAGATTCATGACCCTAAATTACTAAAGATAAAATATTTTTAAAACTGCCTAACAAATCTCAACTTAATGTCAAAGTAAGAAACATTGGTTAGAACTATGTTTACCTATGGGTATAAGAACACATGTTTAAAATGTAGTAAGTAAGTATGTTGGTTTAGTAAAGTGGTGGGTGTAGGTTCTCCCCCAAGATCCATGGCTTCACTATTTCTGTATAGTTGGCTAATTTTCCCATTTTAGGCATGGTCTCCCTCTAAGTGAGAAGGTCTTCAGTACAACTAAAAATGTATTGATTACATACAAAGTATGAGTGTCACTATTATGCTCATGTGGTTATGGTGCCATTCTGTTTATTGCTGTGGTTCACAAACATACCTGGATAGAACTATTGTTTACCTTCTTGCCTTGGAAGCTTGAATGTGTTTTCTGGTACCATGAAAGTTATTTCTTTGTGAGGAGACATTCTTTTCAGATCGAGTTTAAGTACTTTAGGTCCTATGTCTGAAGTTCACAGCTGATATATCTACAACACAGCTCTTGTATCTAAGGCTCAAATACCATTGCAGAAGATAAGAGGAAAGATTATAACAGAATAGAAAGCTGTGAGATTGTCTCTTCTTGAAATGTTACATGCTTGAAGTAAGAAATGTTACATGCTTGAAGTCTTATCAACATGGTTGTCTGTGGACACCCTGAACAATGACAGCCTGAACAATAACAATGCCAATGTACATGTTAACTTCGAGAGGTGGGGAAGCTTGTAGGACTTAACCCAGGCAAAGAACCACAAACATCTGGGGAATGTTGAGAACCTATGGGGTGAATCTTCAGTCTTCCCTAAATAATAGCCCCACCCAGTTGGTTATCTAGCACAAAGTGGATCAGCCCTGATATATATATATATATATATATATATATATATATATATATATATATTGATATATATATATATATATGTATATATACATACATATATATACATATATACACACACATATATACACACACATATAGATATATATTCCTGTACACACACACTCACACGCACACACACACACACACACATACACACACACATACATACACACACACACACACACACACACACACACACACACATGTAACATATGGACCGAGGAAGTTGTATTTATATATTTTGGAACTTACATGCAATTAAAACAAAGAAAAAGAGGTCTTTGGTATAAACAAACACCAATTAGGATATTCTTTAAGAAAAAAATAAAATGTAATACTACCCATGTGCCTCACTTCTCCCTCTCTCCTCTCTCTCTCTCTCTCTCTCTCTCTCTCTCTCTCTCTCTCACTTTGTGTGTGTGTGTGTGTGTGTGTGTGTGTGAGTGAGTATAGACATATAGATATGTCTATCAACAGATTGTATTAATTTCATGGTAATTTGTTGCATTATACTTTCCTAAGGTTATCTTATTTGTCTATATGTGTTAGTGGTTATCAAAGAGCAAAAGGAATTTGCATTATGGATGACAGCACAGGATAATGATATGAATTTGTAGAGCATTCATAGGAAGAATAACGGAAAGGAATCCTGAAATAAGAAAAGATGATTATATCAATTGATAAGAATAGAAGTATAAACCGGAATTATTCTCCATGATCAAGGAATGCAATTTTTCTTTCTAACGTTGGAGATTTTTCTTTTTTTTTCACAGTCTTTTTTGATTTGCATTTTTTATTGGATATATTCTATATTTACATTTCATTTCCCTTTTTCTGGTTCCCCGCCTTCCAAAGGTCCCACATGCCCTTTTCCCTCCCCCTGATCCCCCATCTACCTCCTCCCACTTCTATGTTCTGGTATTCCCCTAAACTGATGCTTTGATCCTTTCCAGCACCAGTGTCCACTCCTTTCCTCTTGTCAGACATTACTTGGTATGTGGATTGTGTCTTTGGTGTCCCAAGTGTCTAGGCTAATATCCACTTATCAGTGAGTTCATACCATGGGTATTCTTTTGAGACTGGGTTATCTCACTTAGTATGATGCTTTCCAGGTCCATCCATTTCTCTAAGAATTTCAATAAATTCATTGTTTCTAATGGCTAAATAGTACTCCATTGTGTATATATACCACATTTTGTATCCATTCCCCCATTGAGGGACATCTGGGTTCTTTCCAGCTTCTGGCTATTATAAATAAGGCTGCTATGAACATAGTGGAGCATGTATCCTTATTGCAAGCTGGGGAATCTTCTGGGTATATGCCCAGGAGTGGTATGGCTGGGTCCTCTGGAAGTATCATGTCCAATTTTCTGAGGAACTGCCAGACTTATTTCCAGAGTTGTTGTACCAACTTGCAGTCCCACCAGCAGGAGAGTGTTCCTCTTTCTCCACATCCTCGCCAACACCTGATGTCTCCAGAGTTTTTAATCTTAGCCATTGTGACTGGTGTGAGGTGAAATCTCAGGGTTGTTTTGATTTGCATTTCTCTGATGACTAATGATGTTGAACATTTTTAAGGTGTTTCTCAGCCACCCAAATTTCTTCAGGTGAAATGTCTTTGTTTAGCTCTGTACCCCATTTTTGGATGGCGTTATTTGGTTTTCTGGGGTCTAACTTCTTGAGTTCTTTGTATACATTGGATATTAGCCCTCTGTCAGATGTAGGGTTGGTGAAGATATGTTCCCAATTTGTTGGTTGCCAATTAGTCCTTTTGACAGTGTCTTTTGCCTTACAGAAAATTTGTAATTTTATGAGGTCCCATTTGTTTATTTTTGATCTTAGAGCATAAGCATTTGGTGTTCTGTTCAGGAGCTTTGCCCCTGAGCCAATGTCCTCAAGGGGCTTCCCCAGTTTATTTTCTATTAATTTTAGTGTGTCTGATTTTATGTGGAGGTCCTTGATCCACTTGGAGTTGAGCTTAGTACAAGGAGATAAGAGTGGGTGAATTCTCATTCTTCTGTATGCTGACCTCCAGTTGAGCCAGCACCATTTCTTGAAAAGGCTATCTTTTTTCCCCTGGATGTTTTCAGCTCCTTTGTTGAATATCAATTGGCCATAGATGTATGGGTTCACTACTGGGTCTTCAATCCTATTCCATTGATTCACCTCCCTGTCACTGTACCAATACCATGCAGTTTTTAACACTACTGCTCTGTAGTATTGCTTGATGTCCAGGATACTGATTCCCCCAGAAGTTCGTTTACTGTTGATAGTTTTAGCTATCCTGAGTTTTTGTTATCCCAGATGAATTTGAGAATTGCTCTTTCTAACTCTATGAAGAACTGAGTTGGGATTTTGATGGAGATTGCATTGAATCTGTATATTGCTTTTGGCAAGATTGCCATTTTAACTATATTAATCCTGCCAACCCATGAGCATGGAAGATTTTTCCATTTTGTGAGGTCTTCTTCCATTCCCTTCTTCAGAGACCTGAAGTTTTTGTCATAAAATTTTCACTTGTTTGGTTAGAGTCACACCAAGATCCTTTATATTGTTTGTGGCTATTATGAAGGGTGTCATTTCCACTAATTTCTTTCTCAGTCTGCTTATTTTTTAAGGATTGGAAGACTACTGATTTGCTTGAGTTGATTTTATAACCAGCCACTTTGCTGAAATTGTTTATCAGCTGTAGGAGTTCTCTGGTGGAGTTTTTTGGGTCACTTAAGTATACTATCATATCATCTGCAAATAGTGAGTTCGACTTCTTCCTTTCCAACTTGTATCCATTTTATTTCCTTATGTTGTCGAATTGATCTAGCTAGTACTTCAAGTACTATATTGAAGAGACATGGTGAGAGGGGGCAGCCTTGTCTAGTCCCTGATTTTAGTGGGATTTCTTTAAGTTTCTCTCTGTTTACTTTGATGTTGGCTACCTGTCTGCTGTAAATTGCTTTTACTATGTTTAGGTATGGGCCTTGAATTCCTGTTCTTTCCAAGACTTTTAGCATGAAATGTTGCTGAATTTTGTCAAATGCTTTTTCAGCATCCAATGAGATGACCATGTGGTTTTTTTCTTTGAGTTTGTTCTCGTAGTAGATTACGTTGATGGATTTCCATATATTGAACCATCCCTGCATCCCTGGGATGAAGCCAATGTACTTGATCATGGTAAATGATCATTTTGATATCTTCTTGGATTCGGATGGCAAGAATTTTGTTGAGTATTGTTGCATTGATGTTCATAAGGGAGATTGGTCTGTAGTTCTCTTTTTTAGTTGGATCTTTGTGTGGTTTTGGTATTAGGGTAATTGTGGCTTTGTACAATGAGTTGGGTAGAGTGCCTTCTGTTTCTATTTTGTGGAATAGTTTGAAGAGTATTGGTATTAGGTCTTCATTGAAGGTCTGATAGAATTCTGCACTAAAACCATCTGGTCCTGTGGTTTTTTTGGTTGGAAGACTTTCTATGACACCTTCTATTTCTTTGGGGGTTATGGGTCTGTTTAGATGATCTATTTAATCCTTATTTAATTTTGGTATTTGGTATCAGTCTAGGAAATTATCCATCTCCTCCAGATTATCCAGTTGTGTTGAGTATAGGCTTTTGTAGTAGGATCTGATGATGTTTTTGAATTTTCTCAGTTTCTGTTGTTATATTCCCCTTTTCATTTCTAATTTTGTTAATTTGAATATTGTCTCTGTGCCCTTTGGTAAGTCTGGCTATGAGTTTATCTATCTTTTTGATTTTCTCAAAGAACCAGCTCCTGGTTTTGTTGATTCTTTGTATGGTTCTCTTTGTTTCAACTTGATTGATTTCAGCACTGAGTTTGATGATTTCCTGTCTTCTACCCCTCCTGGTTGAAATAGCTTCTGTCTTTTCCAGAGCTTTCTGGTGTGCTGCTAAGTTGCTAGTATATGCTCTCTGCTGTTTCTTTTTGGAGGCACGCAGGGCTATGAGTTTTCCTCTTAACATTGCTTTCATTGTGTCCCATAGATTTGGGTATGTTGTGCCTTCATTTTCAATACATTCTAAAAAGTCTTTGATTTCTTTCTTTATTTCTTCCTTGACTGAGGTATCATTGAGAAGAATATTGTTCAGCCTCCACATGTATGAGGATTTTCCGTTGTTTTTGTTGCTATTGAAGAACATTCTTACTCCATGGTGATCTGATAGGAGGCATGGGATTAGTTCGATCTTTTTGTATTTGTCAAGGTCTGTTTTGTGACCAATTATATGGTCGATTTTGGAGAAGGTACCATGAGGTGCTGAGAAAAGGGTATAGTCTTTTGCTTTACGATGAAATTTTATATATATCTGTTAAATCCAATTGGTCCAAAGTTTCAATGAGTTTCTCTGTGTCCCTGTTTAGTTTCTGTTTTCCTGATCTGTCCATTGAGGATAGTGGAGTGTTGAGGTCCCCCACAATTATCATGTTAGGTGCAATGTATGCTTTGAGCTTTAGTAAAGTTTCTTTTATGAATGATGGTGCCCCTGCATTTGGAGCATAGATGTTTAGAATTGTGAGTTCTTCTTGGTGGATTTTTCCTTTGACTAGCAAGAAGTGACCTTCTGTGTCTCTTTTGATGACTTTAGGTTGAAAGTCAATTTTATCTGATATTAGAATGGCTATTCCAGCTTGCTTCCTGTGACCATTTGCTTGCAAAATTGTCTTCCAGCCTTTTACTCTAAGGTAGTGTTTGTCTTTGACCCTGAGGTATGTTTCATGTATGCAGAAAAATGTAGAATCCTGTTTCCTTATCCAGTCTGTTAGTCTATGTCTTTTTATTGGGTAATTGAGTCCATTGATATTAAGAGTTATTAAGGAATAGTGATTATTTCTTCCTGTCATTTTTGATGTTATTTTTGTTTTTGAGTGGTTATATTCTTTTGTGTTTGATGGAAGAAGGTTACTATCTTGCTTTTTCTGGGGTGCATTCTCCCTCCTTGTATTGGAGTTTTCCTCCTATTATCCTTTGTAGAGCTGGGTTAGTGGAAAAATATTGTGTAAATTTGGTCTTGTCATGGAATATTTTGATTTCTCCATCTATGTTGATTTAGAGTTTTGCTGGTTATAGTAGTCTTGGCTGACATTTGTGTTCTCTTAGAGTCTACATGAGATATGCCCAGGATCTTCTAGCTTTCATGGTCTCTGGAGAGAAGTCTGGTGTGATTCTGATAGGTCTTCCTTTATATGTTACTTGGCTTTTTTCTCTTACTTTAATATTCTTTCTTTGTTTAGTATGTTTTGGGTTTTGTTTATTATGTGATGGGAGATATTTCTGTTCTGGTCCAGTCTGTTAGGAGTTCTGGAGGTCTTGTGTATTCATGAGCATCTCTCTCTCTTTAGGTTAGGGAAGTTTTCTTCCATAATTTTGTTGAAGATATTTGCTGGCCCTTTAAATTGTAGACCTTCACTCTCATCTATCGCTACAATCCTTAGGTTTGGTCTTCTCATTGTGTCCTGGATTTCCTGGATGTTTTGGGTTACAATCCTTTTGCATTTTGCATTTTCTTTGACTGTGGAGTCAATGGTTACTATGGTATCTTCAGCATCTGAGCTTCTTACCTCTATCTCTTGTATTCTGTTGTTGATATTTGCATCTAAGACCCCTGATTTCTTCCTAAGGTTTTCTACCTCCTAAGTTGTCTCCTTTTGTGATTTCTTAGATGTTTCTACCTCTGTGTTCAGATCTTGGATGGTTTTGCTCAGTT
This sequence comes from Apodemus agrarius, assembly GCA_964023405.1. Taxonomy (NCBI): domain Eukaryota; kingdom Metazoa; phylum Chordata; class Mammalia; order Rodentia; family Muridae; genus Apodemus; species Apodemus agrarius. Next base: position 25,784,750 of record OZ030014.1, read on the forward strand.
CCTTCATTTGTTTGTGCTTTCTTGCAATTCTTTAAGAGATTTTTGTATTTCCTCTTTCATGACTTCTGCCTTTTGACTCAATTTCTCCTGCATTTCTTTAAGTGATTTTCTCATTTCCTCTTTATTGGCTTCTGTCTTTTGATCCATATTCTCGTGGAATTCTTTAAGTGATTTTTGCGTTTGCATTGTAAGGGCTTCTACCCTATTCATGTCCCCCTGCATTTCTTTAAGAGATTTGTTTGTGTCTTTTTTGTTTTCCTCTAGCAGCATCATGACCAGTGCTTTGAAATCCAACTCTTGTTTCTCTGGTGTGTTAGGGTATCCAGGAATTGCTGTGGCTGGTGAATTGGGTTCAGATGCTAGCATATTGCCTTGATTTCTGTTAGTAACTTTCAGATGATTGACTTTTGCCATCTGTTTATCTCTTGAGTTAGTTGGTCTTGTTGTTACTGGTTGGCATTTGAAGCTCCTGTCAGCCTGCTGTTTGGTGCTGCTGTTGTAGAGGTGTCCATGCTCCCGAGGTGGAGACCGGAGGGTTTCCTACTGGGTTCCAAATTACCTCCTCAGCTCTGCTGGGCTGGACCCAAGTCTTCCCCAGGCTTGCTGCTGGACCTGCAATTGGCCTCCTGCTGTCTCCTCCTGGCCTGCCTAGTTGCCAGCTCTTTTCTCTTTCTTTCTTTCTTTCTTTCTTTCTTTCTTTCTTTCTTTCTTTCTATTGGATATATTCTTTTTTAATTTTTTATTATATATATTATATATTTACATTTCATTTCCCTGTTTCTGGTTCCCTGCCCCCCAAAGATCCTACATGTCCTTTTCCCTCCCCCTGTTCCACCATCTACCACTTCCCACTTCCTTGTTCTGGTATTCCCCTAAACTGATGCGTTGATCCTTTCCAGCACCAGTGTCCATTCCATTCTTGTCAGATATCATTTGGTATGTGGATTGTGTCTTTGGTATCCCAAGATTCTAGGCTAATATCCACTTATCAATGAGTGCATACCATGGGTATTCTTTGGAGACTGGGTTACCTCACTTAGCATGATGCTCTCCGGCTCCATCCATTTCTCTAAGAATATCATGAATTCATTGTTTCTAATGGCTGAATAGTACTCCATTGTGTATATATACCACATTTTTTGTATCCATTCCTCCATTGAGGGACATCTGGGTTCTTTCCTGTTTCTGGCTATTATAAATAAGGCTGCTATGAACATAGTGGAGCATGTATCCTTATTGCATGCTGGGGAATCTTCTGGGTATATGCCCAGGAGTGGTATGGCTGGGTCCTCTGGAAGTATCGTGTCCAGTTTTCTGAGGAATCGCCAGACTTATTTCCAGAGTTGTTGTACCAGCTTGCAGTTGCCAGCTCTTAAGAATCAGATCTTTGTTTTTTTCCACCGATCTGGGCTCATCTGCTAGATCTTTAAGGTGACCTGGGCTCCTCTGTTGGTTCTCTATGGTGACCTGTTCAGGCCACCAGCTCCAAGATGGTGGCAGGTCTCAGAGCTCTGCCTAACCACGAATTCCCTGTAGGACTGGAGGTTCACTGGTTGGACTGCTAGAACCTAGATGGTGGTGCTCTCAGTCCACAGGGCTCTGTCTGGTTAACTGTCTGTGGTGTCCCGATGCAAGATATTGTCCTCTGGCTATACTCCAGGCACAGACCCTCTAGTAGGTTGGTGCCCAGGCAGGTTGGCGCAGAGACCACCTGCCGAGCTGATCTGGCTCTGGGTGCACCACTGAGCTGTTGGTGCACAGACCTCCTGCTGAGCTGCTCTGGCTCTGGGTGCAGCCAAGAGCCTGACAGGGTAGTCGATGCTAGGCTAGGTCTCTGTTCACACACCTGACCCCAGCTGCCATCCATCCACAGTGGCCTGAAGCAAGATGTCCACAGTGGCCTGAGGCAAGATGGCTGCCTTGCTGTAGTGGTCCCCAGTGGTCAGCAACAGAAGCCGAGCTGTAGGTGCACTGACCTCCGCCCGAGCTGCTCTGGCTCTGGGCGCAGGCAAGAGCCTTGGCTAGGTCTCTGTCCACACACCTGAACCCAGCTGCTGTCTGTCCACATTGACCCCGAGATTTTTTCAATCATATGTATACCTCACAGTTTAAAGGGGAAGATTTTATATTTTCTCCTATTAAAAGATTATTCTGGTCAGGCAAGTAGTAAGAGCCTTTATTACCAAATCTGACAATCTGAATTCAAACTTTAGATACCGTGTGATGTAGAAAACAGACTACTACAAGTTGTCCTTTGGTCTTAATGGGTGAGGGTATACCTAGTCCTTCAGTGACTGGAAGTGTTAGGGTGGATTGGTTAGCTGGGAGATATCTCCTCCTTCTCAGAGGTAAAGGGAAAGAGAATGTGTTGGGATGGGTCATGTGAGGGGTGGACTAAAGGAGGGGGGCTCTGATCTGGTTGTAAGGTGAATAAGTAAATAAATTAATGGGAAAATTGTACTAGTCTAAGGAAGTGAGTTTAAAAGAAAGAATTGCCATTTAATACTTGACATCAAGAAAATAAGCAAACCTGCCTTAGGTATTTAAAAAGACTCTATAATAATTGTGTGTGTGTGTGTGTGTGTGTGTGTGTGTATGTGTGTGTTTATGAGAGAGAGAGAGAGAGAGAGAGAGAGAGAGAGAGAGAGAGAGAGAGAAAGCTTTACATGCAAAAAAAACTGTGCAACAATATTTTGCCTTAGAAAATGCCCAACAGTGCCAGGTTCAGCATGGCTGTGAAAGGGACATTGTGACACAGTTCCCACCCCTGGTTGTAGCACCAGCAGTATGTGGGTCTCCATGAGAGTTACTGTAGGTGTAAGGCTTGTCTGCAAAATAATGTGCAAATTATTTGTGTTCCTGTGAATGTTCTCCCTGCCAAGGTCAATGATTCCATGATAGTTAAAAACAGCACAAGTCTAGGAATCAAGAGTGTGTCTAATGTTCCATAGCCAAATGGTAATGCTGTGACTTCAGGACAGCCCTTAAGGCTGTAGGAAAGAACTCTGAAAACATGAGTTCAAGAACATATAAAAAGGATTTCTTGACTATGTGAAATATAAGGATATAATACAAATTGTATGAGGAACATCATGGACCTGAAAGAACAGAGGCAGTTGCACTAATGAGCCAGAAAAGAGAAAGAAATACTTAAAAAAAACAAGACTCATAGTGCAAACAATAAAGGAGTACCAGGAAATGAAGGAGTGATGATCTCTGGGCAAAATTCCACCTACCTAAGTTCATTGTTTGTATAAACAAAGGTAGGAATATCTCTGAGCTCAAGGTCTGTCTACACAGCAAGTTACAGGACAGCCAAACTTAGGCAGTAAAGGAGTTGGAAAACAGAGAGATAACTGTCTCATATAAAAATTATGTCTAGATTTAACGATCACAAGTGCTATGCCCAGTGAAACATGTAAGACTTGCAAGGTTAAAAAAAATTATTGCTATCTTTTTTCTAAGAATCAAGGAGCTCAGGTCATAAAATGCTGATTCATGGGATAATCAAAGGAGAACCTGGGTAAATTATTGAATTGATATGCAAATCGAAGACTGAGCTTTGGTCTGTAAGAGCTGACCTATCTAGAGAGCTCTTTTAGAATTTTGACTATCAGGTTTTCTGACTTGGTCAGAAAATCCAAAAGCTGTCTACAGAGCTATTATAGCTCCTTTAGAATTTGTCTAATAGGTTTTCTGACTTTGGTAGGAAAACATAAAAGCTATCCAGAGAGTTATTACGATTCTTTTAGAATTATTCTAGTAGGCTTTTAGACTAGGGAAGACCCATGAGCCAAGTAGAAAGCTGTCTAGTAACCTATCTCAAGCAGATTCCAGAATTGTCACCTTGTATCCTACCATTGACTTTGAGTTATTTCTCCTGATGCTCCTAAATACCCCTTCCTCAGGACCCCAACCAAGCTTTGGCTGGTCCTTGGTACCAACCCTGGAGGAGAGCCAGCAGGGCATGGGTTTTCTTTAATGCTGACAGTTGATATAGGCATAAGGTTTGTTTATATAATAATGTATTTATTTTACTTTATGTTCCTCTTTCAGAAAATGGTCTCCATGCCAAAGTTAATGTCTCCATGATAATCACAAACAGCATGGTTCCAGGAAGTAAGAACGTGTTTTGTGTTCCTCAAAAAAAAAAAAAAAAGGTAACCCTGTGACCTTAAGGACACCCCTTAAGACTGTGGAAAAGAACTCTGAAACTATGAGTTAAAAAATATATAAGTCAATGTAAGAACTATTTTTACAGAATTTCTCAATTATGTAAAAATAAGGATGCATTGTGAAATATGAGGGGCTTCAACAACCTGGAAGAACAGGGGTGGCTGCACTAATGAGGCAGCTTTGTCATAAAGGTACTAAGGAAGAAGATATAAAGATTTTGGGAGTGGTGATATCAGGACAAGATCCTACCAAGAAAAGTTAATAGTTTGTGCTTTCCGTTGAACAAGAAATAGTTTGGACTTTTATTATCAAATGACCTACAATCCAGAAATGTGGCCCCATCACACTCATGATCCACATCTTGAGATTGGGAAACACAGGCTTTTGTTATGGATGTTGAGGAATAGTGAATATGAAAAGTTAAGGCCCAGGACATAAAGGCAAGCAGATTTCTGAGTTCAAGGCTAGCCTGGGAAAGAACACATTCTAGGTGAAAATAATCTTAGGTCCAGGCATGGTATGCCACAGGCCTTTAATCCCAGCATTCAGGAGACAGAGCTTCAAAGATTTCTGATTCAAGGTTGTTCTACAGAGCAAGTTCCAGGGTCGTCCAGATTAGGCAGTGTAAAAGTTGGAAAACAGAAAGCTGGTGATAATGTAATAGAACAATGAGGTCATATTGTAGCTCCAGCAAGCAGCTTTGGCCATGTGGCTTTGTCTTTATAGTCAAGGGGCTAAGGTCATAAAATTCTAACTTCTGATCAAATGGGAACCTGTGGTAAATGATTGAATTGATATGAAATTCCTAAGGAAATAGCTTATGCAAATAAATGACTGAGTTTTGGTGTGCAAGAGAGTGCTATCTCAAGAAGAGTTATCTCAAGCAAAGCAAAGATCTTTCAGTTTCCATCTATCACTGACTCAGAATCATTTATCTGCTGCTCCCAAACACTCCTTCCTCAGGACCCACAAGCTGAGGCTGGTATTTGCCACCACAGAAGTACACATAGGCTAATCTGAGGAAGAAAGTTCTCAAAGTGAGGTCCCCTCTTTCTAGGAGATTATTGTTCATATCAAGTTGACAAAAACTAATCAACATACTCCAGAAAGAAATACGTTACATCTTAGCAATGGGTGTGAATATAGAGGTAACGAGAATATATGCTACATTATTTACATATACCATAAATAAATCATGTAATATTTATACTTGCCTTAATTTTTTGTAATACAGTGTAACATTTTTATTCTTTCTCTTCATATTTATTAAATATAAGTAAGTACTTGCTTTACTTAATTTGAAAATAAGAAATGATCCCTTTGGTGAGCTAGTGCCCTGAGCAGACCTTAGGCACTAGTGCTGTACCCAATCCACGAAGGAAGCTGTACTCCCAGGAACTCTTACACCCAGGATCTCAGGATCACAGGATCACATAGAGAGCTGGATTCTGAGGTGTTTGGACACAACTAAGATAACAGGAGATAGAGACTCCAGTCTGAGATAGTAAGCACAGGTAGCCCTAGAAATAATCAAATGGCTAGAGGCAAGTACAAGAACATAAGCAACAGAAACCATGGTTACTTGGCATCATCAGAACCCAGTTGTTCTCCCACCATAGCAAGTTCCAGATACCCCATCACACTAGAAAAGTAAGACTCAGATTTAAAATCACTCATGATGATGATAGAGGACTTTAAGAAGGACATAAATGACTCCCTTAAGGAACTACAGGAGAACACAGGTAAACAGGTAGAAACCCTTAAAGAGGAAACACAAAAATTCCTTAAAGAATTACAGGAAAACACAACCAAACAGGTGAAGTAACTGAACAAAACCATCCAGGATCTAAAAATGGAAGTAGAAACAATAGAGAAATCACAAACGGAGACTACTCTGGAGATTGAAAATTTAGGAAAGAGATCAGGAGTCATAGATGCAAGCATCACCAACAGAATATAAGAGATAGAAGAAAGAATCTTGGATGCTGAAGATTTCATAGAAAACATTGACTCAACAGTCAAAAAAATACAAAATGCATAAAGCCTGTAACGCAAAAGATCCAGAAAATCCAGGACACAATGAGAAATCCAAACCTAAAGATTATAGGTATAGAAGAGAGCAAGGATTTAAAATGTATAGGGCCAGTAAATATCTTCAACAAAATTATAGAAGAAAACTTCCCTAACCTAAAGAAAGAGATGCCCATTAAACAGACCAGAAAAGCAATTCCTCCTACCACATAATAATCAAAACACCAAATTCACAAAACAGAGAAAGACTATTAAAAGGACTAAGGAAAAAAGATCAAATAAAATATAAAGGTGGACCTATCAGAATTATATAGTCACAGTCATGTGTGTGCATGCTTCATATCCCCCTTCGTAAAGCCTGTGTTAGCATGTCCTTTTTCTGTTTCTGTTTCTGTTTCTGTTTCTGTTTCTGTTTCTGTTTCTGTTTCTCTGTCTCTCTGTCTCTCTCTCTCTGTCTCTCTGTCTCTGTCTCTGTCTCTCTCTCTCTCTCTCTCTCTCTCTCTCTCTCTCTCTCTCTCTCTCTCTCTCTCTCCCCTTCCCAGAAGTGGCTTTTCACACCCCACCCCCTAAAAATGTCTTGTATTCAGTCTTTTGCATGGTGTGGTTTTTGAAGTATCCTTGACTCTCCAATTTCCAAGACACCCAATTGCTACAAAACTACAAAACCCTTTCAATAGCTACTTTGTGCTGTCCTTACATGAAAAGAAAGAACTTCGGGTAGACATGAGAAATAAGATGACGTTCTTGAATTTGGGAGTGGAAGGGCAAAAAATGAAGGGATTCTAGGCAGCCCAAGCATGGTAAACAGACTCTGGCAGGCTTTGTCCTTCTCTCCTATTCCTTCTGCCTTGTTAAAAACTGTTAGATTACATTCCCAGAGCTAGCCACCAATGTTTCTTCCCTAATTTGGCTACCACCTCCTCTTGAGTTTGACTAATATAAGGATGACATAATCCTAATTTCTCTCAATTTAAGGACCAGGTCTGATTTAAAAAAGAAGGCCATAAAGTAACAGCTCCAGGAATAGACTAGAAAAATCTAGAAATAATGTCATAAAGCCCCCTCCCAAAGAGCAGCCTTGGGCTAACCACAAGAATGGGAAAATATCTTATCCCAGATGGGCTATCAGTGCTCATCATCAGTTACAGGAGTTATCCTGTAATTAAATGTTCATGATATAGGAATGCAGACCACTGACCACCTGGTACAAGCCAATCAGAAACTGACCCCTCTGACCTCCCCAGCACCCACCAATGAAATTTTATGTCACCTAACCCACTCTCTAAATATAGCAGAACTAACATAGTAGTCAATCAAAGTTATGCTAATGTGACTGCTTTAACTCCTTCCAATCATCCAATCCTTCTAAAGAATTTCCCTGGTTCCCTATAAGAAAGCCTGTCTGCCTTAGTCTGTAGTCACCTATTTGGAGAATGGTTGACCCCAGTATGCTGGTTGTTTCTGCAGGATAAATGCTGGTTGTTTTTGCAATCCATCAGAGTCCATATCTTCTGTCAGCAGTTTTCTGACCCTTACACTACCAAGGTCCAACAATCAAAGTACACTTTTGTCCACCTTAATTAGCATCCCCAATGAAAATTAAACCTCATCCTAAGATGGGGTTTCCCCTTCCACCTTTATAAACTGCCATTTGCCTATGTGCCATGTTTGTCTTCTTTCTATTCTGAGACAGTTCTTTGTGTCCTCTGGCACCAGACAAATATCCCTCCCCTCCTCTCTCTTGCCCCTTTTCTTTTTTCTCCCTTGGATTCTTCTGCTTCTCTCTCTTCCTCTATTTCCTGCCTTGTCTCTTTTGCCTGGCCTCTGTCCCTCTAGGGCAAATAAATCTATTTTCTGCTGAGAATTTGTTCTTGCAGTGTCTTGAGCTGATCTGAGGGTCCCTAAAACAAAGCCAATGATAATAGAGGAAACTGTTATCTTTTCTGAATGTGTTGTAGGTGTCATGCTCACAGGTTGTTCTTGGTGAAGAATGCAAAATACATTCTAATTTATTGGCTGAATGAGTTAAGAGGGGACAATACTCTCTTGGGGTCATCCTTTGTAAGTGCAAGGATGATCCTTTGATTTCCAACAGCTTGAATTTTGTTGTTCCTACAGATAATAATGTCATAGTAAAGGGTCTAAGGAATTATACCATCTCTATACAAGGAAAAAGGATGTGTTGGTAGAATCAGACTTAACTCTCAATCTGTTTGCCTTCTGTCAGTGTTGATATGTTTTTTTAAATCGTTGTTTCAAGAGGTAGCAATATATGTGTATAAAATCAGTGCTGTCATCTGAGGTTCTTTACAGAAGCAGGTGGTTTTGGACCTTGCCTGTAGCAATAGCCTTTGATCATTTGGGGACTAGTGATATCCCCTAGGCAGATCTAGTTTAATAGTTATTTGTAGTCATTTAAATACATACCTTTATGTTGTATCTTTAATCTTCTTGCACTTATAATAGGCTCACAGTGTGAAAATATTTGAAAAGATTTCTCCCCACAGTTACACTTCACCTTTTCCTTTCTAGGGACATATGTGGTAGAATTTTCCTCTACAGAAATAATTTAAATTCTATATAACCATGAATATTTGATAAATACAATTATCGGCAAGCTTAGAAAAAATTGTTTGAGTGAGTTCCTACAAGGATTTAGGAACAACTCACTGTTTTTATTCAGATGTCACTTTTGAATCTAAAGTCAGCTTTTGCATGGATCTCACAATGAAGGAAAATCACCTCATTTTTGGTTGGGGAAAATAGAGTATGTATAAAGTGGCTAACAATTCCAGTTATTAAAAAAAATACAGTCACAATGTACCCTTCCATCCCCTAAGCCTAGCCCCTGAGTCCCCATCTGCAGGAGGGCCAGCCTGGCACCTGCATCTTTTTTTTTTTTTTTTCGAGACAAGGTTTCTCTGTGTAGCCCTGGCTGTCCTGGAACTCACTCAGTAGACCAGGCTGTCCTCAAACTCAGAAATCTGCCTGCCTCTGCTTCCCAAGTGCTGGGATTTCAGTGCAAATTGTAGTGGGTGGAACAAGAGAGCTTACACAGCTGACCCTTAAAGTCCATGTTGAGGGTAAAGTTCAAGTCATGATTGGCATTGGGCCTCATTCCAATGATGTCAAAGATGCCCTCGCCAGTCTTCCCTGTTAGGCAGTCCTCCATGTAGAACACACCCAGCTTCCAGTATGTATATGGAGACTTAGGACTTGTACAGAAGCAGTCTTCTTGTGGCATCTGGTGAAATCGATGTTGAAGTAGGCTACCAGTGCATGCACATAGTCATTCCTCTTCACTTGCAGACAAGAGGTGTGTGTGTGTGTGTGTGTGTGTGTGTGTGTGTGTGGTGTGTGTGTGTGAAGGTCAGGTCCTCCACCTTGACTGTGTGGATGTATATCCCCTTTATGAGGCAGGCATTGGTGACTAGCTGCTTTGGGTCCACCATGTCCACCAGACATGCAGGACATATCAAAACTGTATACATTCTCCCACCAGTCGGTCCTATAATCTTTATACTATTGGTTCTCAATGGCTGTCATATACATGGTGACCCAGTCTTGGAAGATGAGGCCATCAGGTGCCAGCCACTTGTCACGAGCATGTAGCGTGGTATTGAGCATGGTCTCAGAACAGGCAGTAACCCATCCACTTGCTGCTGCTGCTGTCCACCTTCTTCATGGGCAGCTCCACCTCTCCACATTGTCCTTGATGATGGTCACCACATGGTACAATTTGTTGGCTCTGGCAATCTTCACAGTATATTTGGTATTCCAGAACATGCAATCCCAATAACCTTGTGGGCCCTTGTCTTGGCAGCAAACATGCAGAGTATACCAGTGCTTAAGCCCATAACTAGTACCACCGTGTCTTTGAAGGGATGCCGATTGTGAAACATAGAGTTGTAGTACGTGAGGGTAAGTGCCTTCTTTAGCATCTCTTCATGGATGCCAAAGTGGGCATAGGCAGGAAACCTCCATGAGGTAGTTCATGGCCTTGGCTGCCCACCATCTTCACCAGAGTCCTCCAACCTCCAAGACCCTCTCCACCTTTCTCTTTTCTCAAATACAATTCTTTAAAGAGAATCTCAGTTTGCTGTATGAGAAAATACGGGGAAAGAAATCATATGCTTATAATGTGTGATTACCCAAACAACATGCTTTCTACTTTTCATAAATGTAAGTGGAGGCACAGAGTATGTCATAGTCCATAATTGAGAAATTCAGAACTCAAGCAGGAAGCTGGTGGCACGAACTGAAACGCAAGGTATGGAAGATCATACTTATGTTTTTGTCATGTGGCTTGCTCAGCTTGCTGTCTTATACAACCCAGGACCACCTGCCTGGGGGTGACACTACTCACAGTTGTAAAAAATCATTAATTAGCAAAAATGCCTCAGAGATATAACAACATGCCAGCCCAGTAAAGAAAATTCCTCTATTTATGTTCTTTCTTCCAAGAGGACTCTAGCCCATGTCAAGTTGACAGAAACTAACCAATACACATGGCTTTCTCCCAAGAGAGAAAGCAGCATCTTATGAGTTAGATACCTTGAGGTGTCCTGGGAAACATTTCTAAAGCCTGAGAAATCTGATGCCTGCAGCTCCTCCAACAATTTTGTATGTACATTGCAAATTATTTTCTATTTAACCAATTAGGACAGATTTCTGTTGTGTGCACCTGAAGCGGTATCATACTATATACAGCCTTAGTGCTTAGAACATCTGGCCCATTGCCCTTAGATAACAATGCTACATTATTGAGATGTTTTCACTCTATCCTGAAACCTATATTGAGAGTCTGTTGGATAAAACCTGTTCCAGTAAGACTTGAATTACTTACACATTCTGACACCAGGAAGAGGTACACCAAGTCCTAGAATTGAAGGGAGATTACACCAAAATATGTGGCTCACACTGACAGAGGAGAAATTTCCCAGAACAATGCAGGAAATGAACTAACATGCAGAGGAGAGTCCCTATTTCTAAAGAGTTTATGTAATAAAGAGGTAGTATTCAATTTCTAAAGCCAATTTTGTTTGTGAGAAAAATACAATACATGTGGAATACTGACAGAATAGTATTAAAAAGAACTCTACTTTTTCACTAGCCACTCAATCCCTTCCTTTCTAGTGTCAAAAACCTCAATTTTCAGCCTGGAAATATTATTATTCAAATTGGATTATACATTTTTAACTAGCAGCTAGGGAGAACTGGGTTACTTAATTATGACTAACAAATGAAATGCAGGTGAAGGCTTCTTCTTAATGATGTGCCTTATTTATTTATTTATGCCTGTAACTTTCTGTATATTGTGAGTGTGCATTTGCACATGTGTGTGTCATGTTGTATGCACATGTATGTGCATTTATAAGCACATGAGGGGCAGAAATAGCTGCTGGATCTCCCATGGGTAGAGCTATTTGTGCTGGATATTCTGTTTATTACTTGGAGGCTTGAATGAGAAGTCTGGCCCTCATGATTGAACAGCAAACACATTTATGTGCTTAGCTATCCCTATGTTTGCCCTTTCAAAGTAAAGCTTTTGTATACAATTTACAATCCAAATACAAAATGGAAGAAGCAAACATAATTCTGGATCTTTCATTTTTTCCAGGATAGTTTGAAAATGTGAATGGGTGTAGTCCTTGCAGCCACCTTAGTTTTTGAGGTACCCTTGATACTGCAATGGAAGAACAGACCCCTGTCTCATGATGAGTATGGAGTCACTAGACTATTTCACATCTATTTCCAAAATACTTTGGTGGGATAGGAAAACTATGATGTTCCAAACAGCACTGACTTGAAGATGCCATGATCAATTTGCATAAACTGAGTCAATTAACATACAGAATTACTCACATTCTAATATAAAGGCAGGTGACATTAACTGTTGCCAGAGGATGCACTGTATGGAAATCTGAGAGAAGACAAATTTGAACAAAACTAGAGCATAAGAGGAAAAGAAGTTGGGGAAATTTCATAGCAGTTTCAAACATTAATATTGCTTTTAATAATTATCTTTTAGTGTTTATTGCAGCATTTGTATCAACTCTCATATATAAACAGAGATCACAGTAAATAGGATTATCCTCTTTTTCTGTTCATCAAGAATCTCCAATCAAAAGCAGTCAATAACATGAGCAGTGGGACCTTCTTTCTGGGTGGTGTCATAAGTACTCACCATGACTAGTTGTTTCTTTAGGCCATTCTAGATGAATGACACACTCCGGCATATTATAGATAACCAGAAATGCATTTATGGTGTTATGAAGTCTCTGGCTGCCAACATTAATATGAGGCAGCATCCTTGGCAAAGACTTGCCCTCCTCATAGAAAAATGTCTTCTCACTGTGTTGCATGTATTAGAGAGGGAAATAAACTGTCCTCTCTTTTACAGCAACACTAATATTATTCATGAAAACTCGGGACCTAATCGCTCCCCCAGATACTCATTCATTTCATAATACCATCATCTGGAGTTTCAGCATATCAACTTTGTGGAGGAAGCAAGCATATTAATCGTAGTGATGTATATTAAGCAGAGGTGAGTGTGTGGTTGAGACTTGAATGGTGTAAATAATAGGATTTCTCACTACAGAAGTTCTCCCATTGGATTTTGGCTAAATGCTACATTGTTACTGTTTGTTTTTCCCTATTCTCAAGTATTCCCAGTAACTTGGACCTGGGAACTTTCCAGTGCCTTTTTAAAAACTCCATTTATTTGCTGACAGCCACCAGCCAGTGAGTGTATTGTTAGAGTGAGTTACATCTGAGGCATATCAGATAATCACACTGTGTGTGGTACTGCAAAGACGTGACTGACTTAAGAAAGAAATTTCAACCTGTCTTCTTTTTCTCCCTGAATTGATTTTAAATAACATCCATATGCTTCTCCAGGGGCGAGAAATCTTTGGATCCTCTTTAATTAGTCTTTTTTGCCTTTCTAAATTCATGTTTCAAAGCCAATTTATTTAAACTCAAAAAAAGACAAATTTGGATTAAAATAATGAACCCATATGTTCTAAATGGATTTTGAACCCATCAAGAATGAGACTCTTTAAAACCACACTTGGAAAATACTCTGTCTAATCTTGTTATTGAAGTCATATTATTTAATGTGTATTTAAGTAATGAGACATAGGCAGCATGTAGTTCTCAAAATCAAAGACTGATTGATCTTTCCAAATTTGTTCTTGCTTATCGAGAAAGGTTTCACCAAATTCCTGCATCATGCATTTTTAACAGGCATTTATTTGTTGTTAAATTGCATAAGAATAAATTGCATGGCTTCAATAGTGTTAATTTTTGTACCCTCCAAAGATGAAACATTTAGTATCAGTAGGGTTGTCCATCATAATGCTGAATTAGACAACTATAGGTGTTTTAAATAAAGCATAAGTCTGTTTCTTGTTTTCAATTTATTCAACATGTCAATGCTTATTTCCAGGTACATACTTCTTTTGCCTTGGTGTAATCTTTAGTCACTTACTAAATAGGTATATATGAGATCTGCCCCATTATGCATAACATTTGAAGCTGGAATTGAACATTTTAAAGTTCATCCTGATCCCAGCACTTCTTACTGCTATTGTTTATTTAACTTTATCATTTGTCCTCTTTTTCCACACAGATATTTTGAAAATGTATTTTACTTTACATTTATAATACAATCCTATCTTTTATCCCTTCCTTCCCCCCTACCAATTCTTCTATATACAATTCTGTTCTTGTTCATACTCCTGGCTTCTGTTTTCACTAATTGTTGTTAACTACATATATGTATACATATATATTGCTAGGTATTTAAATAGAATCTGTTCAGTCTGTGTGTTATATGTATGTGTGTTTTTCAGAGCTGACCATTTGGAACTGGATAACCAATTAGTGTGCGCTTCCCTGGGAAAGACCATTTCTTCTACTCTCAGGATTCTTTAGTTGCTTCTTGTTCTTTATGTATGTTATGTACAGTCCTTATAAGGAGTCTTCTCTTTGCTAAAGATGAAAACCATTAGAGAAATATACAGCCAATCAAAATGCAGAGTAGTAGAACCCATCACAAAGAATATATCTACAACATATTCCAGTACCTAAAGCTTGGAAAATCTTTTAGAAGGGGAGGTGGTAACATTCTAAGAGTCAGAAGGTCAGGGAATTTGCTGTGAAGTTGTGTCTCAGTAATAGCAGAGGTTACAGCCATAAAGTCTCAAAATTGTGTCTGTCAAAACATGAGCTATTCCAGGAAAATAGTAGAAATGCTAAAGTGGAGAAACTAAGCCTCAACTACTTGAAAAAAAATTAATTTTCTCCAGTAGAGTCTCATCAGGTATACAGAAATTCTTAAGGCCATGTCTCATGCCCAACAGAAAATAGCCAACCCCAAATGAACTCAATTGGATGTTCTTCATTTCATAACACTTTAGAAAGCTTTTGTTTATTTTAGTTCTTGTTTTTCCCCTTACAGGTTCTTTGTGTATATATTATGGTTCCCAGGTCTGTGTTTTTATTGGATTTCTCAGTATGTTATAATATACTTATTGTTTTTGGCTCTTTTTTATTTATGTTTGGTTTTGTTATTTGTTTGGTTTTGTCCTATTCTGGCTTGTTAATTTTTGTCTTTCTTATTTATTTATTTATTTATTTATTTATTTATTATTCCTGTATCCTAATGAGAGTGGGTGTGAATTTGAGTGGGTGTTGAAGTCAGGAGGATATAGGTAGAGTTTGTTGAGGGGAATCATATTCAGAATACACTGTATTTAAAAATTAATGTCCATTTTTATTTCCTAGTGATATCCCCAAAACAAGAGCTCATGTTTAGTTGATGAAGAATACTTGAGTTTAGAGCTAGTGAAACATTACCATTAAAAGCATCAAGAGACCGCCACAGTTTGTCTCTTAATGAAAACAGCCAAGACACACCTTGAAACAGAAAAAATGCATATGGGGTGTGGCTGGTAGATGAGGGGTAATTCCGGCTTCAGATGGACTAGAGCAGGATGAGAAAATGTTCATGCTATTCAGTGTAGTGCTAATATGAAACACACAGATAGTTAATTTTGTAATTTCCCATTTAACATGTTCAAGCTACAGTTGACAGTAAATAACAGATAAGTCATACAAAACGATCATTCACCATGATCAAGTTGGCTTCATCCCAGGGATGCAGGGATGGTTCAATATATGGAAATCCATCAACATAATCCACTACATAAACAAACTCAAAGAAAAAAAACACATGGTCATCTCATTGGATGCTGAAAAAGCATTTGACAAAATTCAGCATCCTTTCATGCTAAAGGTCTCAGAAAGAGCAGGAATTCAAGGCCCATATCTAAACATAGTAAAAGCAATATACAGCAGACCAGTAGCCAACATCAAGGTAAACAGAGAGAAACTTGAAGCAATCCCACTAAAATCAGGGACTAGACAAGGCTGCCCCCTCTCACCATATCTCTTCAATATAGTACTTGAGGTACTAGCTAGAGCAATTCGACAACAGAGGGAAGTCAAAGGGATACAAATCAGAAAGGAAGAAGTCAAACTATCACTATTCGCAGATGATATGATAGTATACTTAAGTGACCCAAAAACCTCCACCAGAGAACTCCTGCAACTGATAAGCAACTTCAGCAAAGTGGCTGGCTATAAAATCAACTCAAGCAAATCAGTAGCCTTCCTATACGCGAAGGATAAGCAGGCCGAGAAAGAAATTAGGGAAATGACACCCTTCACAATAGCCACAAATGATATAAAGTATCTTGGAGTGACACTAACCAAACATGTGAAAGATTTATATGACAAAAACTTCAGGTCTCTGAAGAGGGAAATTGAAGAATACATCAGAAAATGGGAAAATCTTCCATGCTCATGGGTTGGCAGGACTAATATAGTCAAAATGGCAATCTTGCCCAAAGCAATATGCAGATTCAATGCAATCCCCATCAAAATCCCAACTCAGTTCTTCATAGAGTTAGAAAGAGCAATTCTCAAATTCTTCTGGAATAACAAAAAACCCAGGATAACTAAAACTATCATCAACAGCAAAAGAACTTCTGGGGGAATCAATATCCCGGACCTCAAGCAATATTACAGAGCAGTGGTATTAAAAACTGCATGGTATTGGTTCAGTGACAGGGAGGTGGATCAATGGAATAGGATCGAAGACCCAGAATTGAACCCGCACATCTCTGGCCAATTGATCTTCGACAAAGGAGCTGAAAACATCCAGTGGAAAAAAGATAGCCTTTTCAACAGATGGTGCTGGCTCAACTGGAGGTCAACATGCAGAAGAATGAGAATTGATCCACTCTTATCTCCTTGCACTAAGCTCAACTCCAAGTGGATCAAAGACCTCCACATAAAACCAGACACACTAAAACTAATAGAAAAGAAACTGGGGAAGACCCTTGAGGACATTGGCTCAGGGGAAAATTCCTGAACAGAACACCAATTGCTTATGCTCTAAGAGCAAGAATAGACAAATGGGACCTTATAAAATTACAAAGTTTCTGTAAGGCAAAAGCCACTGTCAAAAGGATAAATCGGCAACCAACAAATTGGGAAAAGATCTTCACCAACCCCACATCCGACAGATGGCTAATTTTCAATGTATACAAAGAACTCAAGAGGTTAGACCCCAGAAAACCAAATAACCCTATCCAAAAATGGGGTACAGAGCTAAACAGAGACTTTTCACCTGAAGAAATTCGGATGGCTGAGAAACACCTTAAAAAATGTTCAACATCACTAGTCATTAGGGAAATGCAAATTAAAACAACCCTGAGATTTCACCTCATACCAGTCAGAATGGCTAAGATTAAAAACTCAGAAGACATCAGGTGTTGGCGAGGATGTGGAGAAAGAGGAACACTCCTCCACTGCTGGTGGGAATGCAAGCTGGTACAACCACTCTGGAAATCAGTATGGCGGTTCCTCAGAAAACTGGGTGTGATACTTCCGGAGGACCCAGCCATACCACTCCTGGGAATATACCCAGAAGATTCCCTAGCATGCAGCAATAAGGATACATGCTCCACTATGTTCATAGCAGCCTTATATATAATAGCCAGAAGCTGGAAAGAACCCAGATGTCCCTCAACAGAGGAATGGATATAAAAAATGTGGTATATATACACAATGGAGTACTATTCAGCCATTAGAAACAATGAATTCATGAAATTCTTAGAGAAATGGATGGAGCTGGAGAACGTCATACTAAGTGAGGTGACCCAGTCTCAAAAGAATACCCATGGTATACAGTCACTGATAAGTGGATATTAGCCTAGAAGCTTGGAACACCAAAGACATAAATCACATATCAAGTGATGTCTCACAAGAAGAAAGGAGTGGACACTGGTGCTAGAATGGACCAAAACATCATTGTGGGGGAGTACAAGAATAGTGATGTGGGAGGGGGTGGATGAGGAAGCACGGGGAGGGAAAAGGGCATGTGCGACCTTTGGGGGTGGGGAACCAGAAAAAGGGAAATGAATTGTAAATATAGAATATATCCAATAAATAAAAAAAAAGAATAGAAAAGTCAATCATAGGAAGATGGGCTGTTGAGACTGGTCATCAAATACCTTGCATGCTTCATCGCATTAGGAAAAGTTCAACTTTTAGCATACATATACAATTTACTGCATGACATTTGCATCTCTAATCACAGTGCTGGGGGGCACAAGCAAGAAATAGCTGAGGCTTACTAATCAGCCAGCCTAGCCTAATAAACAAGCTGCTGCTACCTTCAGAGTCTATTTCTCAAACTAAGGTGCATCGTGATTAATGATGACATCAAGAGTCAATCTCTGACCTCCACATGCATGCACACAAATATGCATGTGCACATACTTGCATACACATGTACCTGCACTAACCAAAAAAAGTGGGGCTGCTTTACTAAAAGGAAATATTTGGAATTTCAGTGTCTGAACTTCCTCATATCATTGTTCTTTTACAACATATTGTTCTGTCTAAGGGTGTAAGAGCTCCCAGTAGTTTTAGTCCATCTCAACCTTATATTTACTAACAAACTTTTCAGTTGGCCACTCTATTACTATAGGGATTACATATACTCATGATGAAGAAACATCAACAACAACAACACAACAACAACAACAACAACAACAACAACAAAATCCAAACAAAGCTATCAACCTTGATCTTGAGGATAGCCTATGGTGAAAAAGGACATAGGCACTTAAATACAGCAATGTGTATGTTTATGTATGCACATGATGTGACTGTATATGTATGCATATGCATAGATGCATATGTATGTATATGTATATGCATATGTATGGATATAGATATAGATGATATATATGTATAGATATAAATACAGATATGGATACGGATATGGATACGGATACGGATACAGATATAGATATATATGATATAGATATAGATATAGATATATAGTAGATATAGCTATATAAATAAACTGGCCTTGGATTTAGGAATATGGTTAGAGATGTGAGCTTGTGTTTACTTCTCCTCTCAGCATAGCAGTCCCATCAGTCCCAGGACTGTGCATGCTGCCACAGTCTCAATGAGTTCATAGGTCCCCTGGATCCACTGTGTTTAGAAGGACTAGGCTTTTGGGTATTCTCCATATCTTTGACTCTTATAATCTTCCTACCTTCTCTTCCTCAGGGTTCCCCTAACTCTGAGGGGAAGGGATCGATATGGACACCCCATTTAGGATTGATAGTTAGGCTTCTTCCTCTTTGCATATTGTTCAGCTGTAGTTCTCTATGATTATTCCCATCTACTTAAGGAAGAAGCTCTTCTCTGATGATGGCTGAGGAAGACACTGACCTGTGAGTAGAGCAGAATGTATTTTATTGATATGATTCTTTAGCAAAACAGTCATATTTGGTTTTCCCCTAGGTCCCTGGTTTATTTTGTCTTAGGTTCTCAGTTATCTGTGCAGCTTCCAGCATGATTTCCATCTCTTAAGGTCTTAAATCCAATCTGGCATTGGTAAGTTGACCCAACAACTTTGTGCCAACACTAGCATATCTTGCATGCACATCACCATTATAGATTTAAAAGGTTTGTAGATAGGGTGGTGTTTATACTTCTCAGTACCGCAAACTCTAATCAGGATTGGTATGGCTTTAGATGACAGGATAAACTTTCCCATGTTAAGCGAGGTATGTAGGTATTGTCTTCAGCAATATCCTCTTTCCATCAGTTTCTGGAGAGCAACTAATAGCATAGGCGTTAGCACAGGTTCTTTGAGGGTTTCCATGGAGGCACCTTTTAACCAAAATTTGATTAAATACAATCCATTGCTAGAACTGGTGGCTACATTCGATGACAAGAAATTGGGTTTTATCTCCCCCATTTTTGTGATTCCACTTAGATCACCTTCATATATATATATACATATGTATTTTAGGAAGGATCTACTATACTTGAGTTCCATTTGACCTCTCAAGTGGCCCTTAGTTTTAGTTTCCCTCAGCTATATTCTTGATTTGTCTACTTTTCTTGCTCCCCACATTTGATTCTTCCATTTCACTCTGCCCCCCATCCATCCATAGCTTTCTATTATAATTTTTCTGATTAGGGTGATAATTCTCAATGCTGGTTCTTTACTCAATATCTAATCTCTGTGGTTATATTTATAGTAGCATGACTACTTAAAAATTAACATTAATATCTAAGCAAATAGATATTGTCTGGGGTCTTGGTTACCACAAGCAGGATTTTTTTTCTACCTCCATGCATTTGCCTACAAAACACACTATTTCATTTTTTTAAACTGGTAAATCATATTAAATTATATAAATATACTATACGTTTTTTGCAATTCTTCTGTTTTTGGACATATACTTTGTATCTAATTCCTGGTTATTACTATAGAGCAATAATGAACATAGTTATGCAAGAGTCTCTGTAGTAGGATGCAGAGTCCCTTGAGCATATGCCCATTAGCTGGATATTGAGGTCCCCGATCTATCCCCATCTTCTTCAAGTACCACTGCACTGATTTCTACAGTGGCTGACCAATTTTGTACCTCCACCAGCAATGGAGGAGCATTTTTCTTATTCCACATCCCCACCAGCATACGCTGTCACTTGTAATATTGTTATTGACCACTCTGACTGGTGTAAGATGAAATCTCTCAGTAGTTTTGATTTGCCTTCCCTGATGGCAAAAGGTGTTGAATACCTAAGTGTTTCTCAAATATTTTTGTTTTCTATTTTGAGAATACCATTCAGATATGTACTCAGTTTTTTAAAATGGAGTTTGGTTTTGATGTCCAGTTACCTGAACTTTGGGCATAGCTTGAGCATAGGAGACTTCTAAACCCATCTCCACACTCACACACTTTCTCCAACAAGGCCATATCTACTCCAAGAAGGCCACACTTCCTAATAGTGCCATTCCCTGTGGGCCAAGCATTCAAACACATGAGTCTATGGAGGGCATACATATTCAAACCACCACATATCACTCCCTGGACCCTATAGACTTGTAATTGAAATAATAAGAAATGCATTTAGTCCAACTTCAAAAGTTAGCCTATAACAGTCTCAAACTTGTTCAAAAGCCCAAAGTTCCAAGTCTTTTTTGAGATTTATGAAATCTCTTAACTATAATCTCATATAAAAATCAAAATAAAAAAAAGCAGATCCAATACATCCAACATATAATGGCCTAGGATATATATTACTGTCCCAAACTGGAAGAAAGGTAGTGTAGTAAGGAACACTGGACCAAATCAAGACAGAGAAACACCTGCAGAAATGTCAAACTCTGCATCTCCACGTCTGATGTCAAAATGCTATTCAGATCTCCAACATCATTCAGCTTTATTAACTGAAACCCATTTCTCTCTTTTGAGCTATTTATAGTCTTGTTAGCAGGTTTACTTGGCAGGTATTTAATGGTACTGGCATCTCTAAAATCTCAGGGTCTCCAAGTCAACCCAGGCTTTACCTTCACAGCTTCACACAATGCCCTTTCTAGCCTTCCAAGCAGGGACATGTCTGCCATACTTCAAACCATAGAGATTTTCTTAAGTCACATAGGGAGATTCTAAAACCATTCTTCGATCCTTAACTCTAAAGCCAAAACCATGTGGGCAAAACTATTAAGTTCTGCTGCTTTCTGAGGCTGGAACATGATCCCCTCATTCAATTACATCTTCACCTGCTTTGTGTTTTTGATGGTTTCCTTCACTGCCAAAGCTTGGCTGTCCTGGAACTTGCTCAGTAGCCCAGGCTGGCCTTAAACTCAGAGGTCTACATGCCTGTCTCCTGAGTGCTGAGATTAAAGGAGTGTACTACCATGCTTGGATTTAAATTGTTTTTTAATTCCTTTCACAAGAAGGAAGTTTAGCTGGGCGGAAACTTGCCCTGAGGCTACCACTTCCTTTCTTTCATTTATTGTCTTTAATTGGTTTATTTTTCTTGAACACAAGATTTAGCTCCATTCTGCTTTTTTTGGTGCCACCTTTTTCCTCAATGCACATTTTATTTTTACTTGATCAGCTTGTTTCTTTTCATGATAAATCTTCATAAGAGTGATGAACACTAAAAGTCACAGGACAGAGTTAATTCTAGGCTATTTTGAGACTTCTGCCCAGGAAATTAATTGAAAACACTTCACTTTAGCCTCAGGCATAGTTTTTGGCGAAGGACAAAGAGTAGCCACACCCTTAGCCAAAATAACATAAGAACAGTTACTAGAACCCCATATGAAAATTCTCTTCTAAAACTTCTTGATCCAGGCCCCACAGTTCAAATCACCCTCAGCACCACTGTCATCCACACTTCTTTTAGTCAGCACTTAATACTTTCTGCTGCTTTTTGAGCCCAATTTTTCCAAATCCATATTCCTCCAAACCACAGCATGGTCAGGTATATCACAACAATATCCCAATCCCTAATATCAAATTTTGTATTAGTGAGGGGTTTATTGCCAAGAAGAGACATCATGACCATGGCAAGTCTTATTTATTTTTATATTTTTATTAGATATTTTCTTTATTTGCTTTTCAAATGTTATCCTCTTTCCTCATATCCCCTCCAAAACCTCCCTATTTCAACCCTCTTCCCCTGCTCACCAACCCACCCACTCCTGCTTCCCTGTCCTGGCATTACCACTCTTCTAAAGGAGAACATTTAATTAGGGCTGGCTTACAGTTTTAGAGGTTTAGTCCGTTCTCATGTTGGGAAGCTTGGTGCCATGCAGGCAGATTTGGAGCTAGAGGAGCTAAGAGTTCTATATCTTGATCTACATCCTTGATCCTACATGTGTCACACTGGATATATCTTGAGCATAAGAGAATTGCAAGCTCACCCCAGCAGTGACATACTTTCTCCAATAGGGCTACACATACTCCAAGGCTACACCTTCTAATGGGCCAAACATTCAAACAAATGAGTCTATGGGGGCTAAATGTATTCAAATCACCACAAGAAGTAGGTATCTATTTGCATTCTTACACATACACCCCTCCAGTTTGACCACTACCATTTGTTAAAGGTGCTGCCTTGTTTTATTTCCAGTGTGTAGTTCTTGCTTCTCTATAAAAATAATTAAATGTCCATAGATGTGTGGAGTTGTCTGGGACTTCAATTCTATTCCATCAATCAACATGTCTGTTTTGGTGTCAATGCTATAATAGTTTTATTATCATAGCTCTCTGTAGTTCTGTTTGAGGTTGGAAATGATGATACTTCCAACAGGTTTTTTGTTTTGTTTTGTTTTTATTTGTTTTTATTCAACCTTGCTTTAGTTATTCTGTTTTTTTTTTCTTCTGTTTCTATATGAAGTTAAAAATCTTTCTTTCAAGTTCTGGAAAAAATTGTGATAGAATTTTAATGAGGATTGCATGGAGTCTGTAGATTGCTTTTTTGGCAGTTTAGCAATTTTCACTCTATTATTCCTACTAATCCATGAGCATGGTGAAACTTCTATCTTCTGGTGTCTTCCTTACTTTCTTCAGTGCCTTTCTAAAGATTTTATTTATAAAAGTTTCACTTGATTTACTTAGAGTACCTAATAAACAAAAAATATAGAAAAAAAAAGGTATTACGTCCCTGATATCTTTCTTAGTCTGTTATTTGTATATAGGAAGGCTACTGGTTTTTGTGTTAATTTTATATACTGGTACTTCATTATAAGTGTTTATCAGCAGTAGGAGTTCCATGGAATTTTTAGGGTCACTTATTATCATATCTGAAAATAAATATACTTTGGCTTCTTTTCTTCTAACTTGGATACTCTTCATCTCCTTCATTTTTCTTATTGCTCTAGCTATGACTTCAAGTACTATACTGAATAGGGATGAAAAGAGTCAGCAACTTTGCTATCTTTACTAATTTTAGTGGAAATGCTTTGAGTTTTTCTCCAATATCTGGGATACTGCTAGAAGATTCTGGCTATGGGCTTGGTATAAACTGATTCTATTATGTTGTGTTTTGTCTCCTGTATCTTTGGTCTTTGCAGAAATTTTATAATGAAGAAGTGTTGGATTTTCATCAACAGTTTGGGTCATCTCACATGATCATGTGATTTTTTTTTTAAATTTCCGTTCCTTTATTTAGTAGGTTACACTTACCAATTTACATATGTTGAACCATCTCTGAAATCCTGGGATGAATCATACTTGATCATGGTAGATTATATTTTTTATGCATTCTTATGTTTGGTTTGCAAGTATTTTATTTAGAAATTTGGCTTCTATCTTCATAAAGAAAACTAGTCTGTAATTCTTTCTTCCTTGAGTCTTTATGTGGTTTGGGTATCAGGATAACTATGGCTTCATAAAATGTATTGGGTAATGTTCTTTCTGGTTTATTTTGTGGAATAATTTGAGAAGTATCAGTATTAAGTCTTCTTTGAAACTTTAGTAGAATTCTACACTAAAACTCTCTAGCCCTGTGATGTTTTTGCTTGGGATACTTTTAATGACTGTTGGTATTTCACTAAATGTTATAGGTCTCTTAAATTTCTTATTTGATCTAGATTAGCTTTAGAAGGTAGTATAAATCAAGAAAATTATCCATTTCTTTTAGAATTTCCAATTTGCTAGAGTATAGAAATTTATTATATATCTTTATGATTATGGGAATTTCCTTGGTACCTGTTTGTGTTTTCTCCATTTCTTACTGAATTTTGCTAATTTAAATATTCTCTCATCACATTTTAGTTAATTTGGCTAACAATTTGTAAGTGTTATTAGTTTTTTCATAAAACAAACTCTTTGGTTTATTGATTCCTTGGGTTTTGTTTGTTCATTTGTTTCTCTTTCATCAATAGCCCATGGGTTTGATTCCTTCTTGCTGTCTATTCCTTTCACACATTTTTTCTTTTTTGTTCTAGATCTTTCAGGTGTATCATTAAGTTATTAGTGTGAAAATTATTTGTTTAGCTCTGTTCCCTATTTTTAATAGGGTTATTTGGCTCTCTGGAGTCTATCTTCTTGAGTTCTTTGTATATATTGGATATTAGTCCTCTGTTGGATGGAGGGTTGGTAAAGATCTTTTCCCAATTTGTTGGTTGCCCTTTTGTCCTTTTGACAGTGTCCTTTGCCTTACAGAAACTGTAATTTTAGGTCCCATTTGTCAATTCTTGATCTTAGAACATAAGCTATTGGTATTCTGTTCAGGAACTTTTCACCTGTGCCCATGTCCTCAAGGGTTTTCCCTAGTTCCTTTCTATTACTTTCAGTGTGTCTGGTTTTCTGTGGAGGTCCTTGATGCAGTTGGCATTGAGCTTAGTACAAGGAGATAAGAATGGATCAATTTCCATTCTTCTGCCTGTTGACCTCCAGTTGAACCAGCACCATTTGTTGAAAATGCTGTCTTTTATCCACTTGGTGATGTAGCTCCTTTGTCAAAGATCAAGTGACTATAGGTGTGCAGGTTCATTTCTGAGCCTTCAATTCTATTCCATTGATCTACCTGCGTTTCACTGTACTAGTACCATGGAGTTTTTAACACTATTGTTCTGTAGTACTGCTTGAGGTCCTGGATACTGATTCCCCCAGAAGTTCTTTTACTGTTGAGAATAATTTTAGCTATCCTGTGTTTTTTGTTATTCCAGATGAACAGCTAATGAAATGTTTAACATTTTTAGTCATCAAGGAAATGCGAATCAAAACAACCCTGAGATTTCACCTCACACCAGTCAGAATGCCTAAGATAAAAAACTCAGGAGAAAACAGGTACTGGCGAAGATGTGGAGAAAGAGGAATACTCCTCCACGGCTGGTGGTGTTGCAAGCTGATACAACCACTCTGGAAAACAGTGTATCTGTTCCTCAGAAAACTGGGCATAATACTACCGGAGGACCCAACTATACCACTTCTGGGTATATACCCAAAGGATTCCCTAGCATGAAATAAGGATACATACTCCAATATGTTCATAGCAATACTATTTATAATAGCCAGAAGCTGGAAAGAACCCAGATATCTTTCAACAGAGGGATGGATACAGAAAATGTGGTATATTTACATTATGGAATACTACTCAGCTATTAAAAACAATGAATTCATTAAATTCTTAGGCAAATGAGTGGAACTGGAGAATGTCATCCTGAGTGAGGTGACCCAATCACAAAAGAACACACATGGTATGCACTCAGTGATAAGAGGATATTAGCCCAAAAGCTTGGAATACTCAGGAAATAGTTCACATATTAAATGATGCCCAAGAAGAAGGAAGGAGAGGCCCCTAGCCCTAGGAAGGCTCAGTGCAACAGTGTAGGGCAATACCAGGATAGGGCAGAGGGAAGGGGTTGATTGAGGAACAGGGGGAGGGAAGAGGGCTTATGGGACTTTCAAGGAGGGGGGATCCTGGAAAGGGGAAATCATTTGACATGTAAATAAAGAATATATCGAATTAAAAAAGTTCAAAAAAAAGTTATTAGTGTGAAATCTCTCTTGTGGTTTTGTAGGCATTTAGTGTTATAAACTTGCTTCTTAGAACCACCTTCATTGTGTCTAATAAGCTTGAATATTTTATACTTTCATTTTCATTCAATTCTAGAATATTTTTCATTTTTCTTAATTTTTATGTTGAATCAGTAGTGAGTTGTTCAGTTTTTATGAGTTTGTAAGCTTTTTGTTATTGCTGATTTTCCACTTTAGACTGTAGTTCTTAGTGTAGGGAGTTATTTAAATTTAATTGTATCTATTGAGACTTGCTTTGTGTCTGATTATGTGGTCAATTTTAGTGAATGCTCTCTGAAGTGCAGGGAGGAAGGTATATTCTTTTATGCTTGGATGAAATGTTCTCTAAATAACTGTTATGTTCATTTTGTTTATAATATATTTCCAGCATTTTTTTTTCTGTTCTGTTTCTGCCTGGATGACCTGTTTCTTGACATCTTTCATTGTATGAGGGTCAATATGTCATGTAAGCTGTAATAGTGTTGCTTTTATGAGTGTAGGTAGCTTTGTGTTGAGCACATAATTGTTAAGAACTGCAATATTTCCTTGGTATATTGTTCTTTGATGAGTGTATATAGTGTTTGTACCTATCTATTTTGATTAGTTTGGGCTTGAAGTCACTTTTGTCAAATAATAAAATGACTGCAATCTAGTGTTGTTGTTTTTTTTAATTTTTGGGCCATTTGGTTGGATATTCCCTAACTTTCTGTTTCCTCTTTATTATTGCACCTCCTATAGACATGACAAGCCTAAGTGAAAGGTTTTGTGTGTGGGTTTGTATTCCTTTCTCTCCCTTGGAATACTTTTTTGCTTACAGGAGGTGACCATTTCATATTTTGTATTTCCGATTGCTAGGACTCTTAGCGAGGGTCACCCTCATAGATTCTGGAAAGTTTCCATTGTCCTAGATTTCTAAGATACTCCAGAGATACTCCACATGCAGATTTGAGTTCTCTCTTCTGCCATCTTCCCCACACTTGATTCCTCCAGTTTCTCTCCCTACCCTTCTACCACCCAAATCCCTGCCTCTATTCACCCTATATTTCTCTTTTATTTTTTCTTCTCAGTAAAATTTAAGCATCCTCCCATGGATCCTTCTTTTTAATTAATTTCTTTTGGTTTGTGGATTGTAGAGTTGTTATTCTGTACTTTATGGCTAATAACCATTTATAAGTAAGTACATATCATGTTTGTCTTTCTGGGTCTAGGTTACCTTGCTCAGGATATTTTCTAGTTTCATACATTTGCCTGAAATTTCATGATGTCATTGTTTTTGATACACATTTTCTGTATCCATTTTTCAGTTGAGGAACATCTATGGTTTTTTTGTTTGTTTGTTTTTGTTCTTTGTTTCCAGGTTCTGTCTATTATAAAAAAAATGTTGCTCTGAACATAGTGGAGCAAGTGTCCTTGTGGTATGGTGGAGCATCTTTTGGGCATATGCTCAGGGGTGGTATAACTGGGTATTGTGTTAGAACTATTCCCAATTTTCTCAGAAACTGCCAAATTGGTTTCCAAAGTGTTTGTACACTGTATCATTTTTTTCTTTCATCTTAAAATATGAATTATACTTATCAGAGAGTAGAAAGCGACAAGTGAGTGAGATAAATGTTTATTTATTTATTTATTTATTTATTTACTGTGTTGCCCTTGCATTTATGCATGCATATCCTTGTGTATCCCAATGTGCCTGTTGCAGTCATAGGACAAGTTGCATAAATTTGTTCTGTTTTTACCCTGAGTCATGGCAATCAAACTTAGGTCATTGGGACTGATACTGGGTCTCATTATACACTGATTCATCTCACCAACCCTCCTGTGAATGGTTTTAAAAGATATGAATATACACAATGCATTGTTAGCTTGATTTGCTTGAATTTTGCCTTGCCCAATGAATTGTTATCCATGAAAACATTTTAAAAATATATTCGCTTTTAGATCAAGTCGTTTTATCTAAAGCTCAGAAGACATAACTAAAATGTTGCTTTAAAGCATAGGATAACACTGGAAAGTGTTCTTCAGAAAGAAAGTCATGTAGTTAAAGAAGATATTTTAAAGATGATTTTTAACTAACATTTTGGACAGATTGAAGAGAGGGCTAAGACAGGTGGTGAGTAATGGGTTTTTAGAATACCAGATGTGAAATGACAGGGGCAGGAGTAGATGTTTAACTCTGTGGGGGAAAAAACCACATGAGATGCATAACTCACTTACTAAGGAAAACAATTCAATTTGTCTTTATGTGTAGAATTTCACAATATGTTCTCATATGTACATATAATCCTGACTAATAAGGCAGAGAACAACTTGTTTATTATTTTTGTTCATCTGGTAATAAACCTGTTATTGTAATTTGCTTCATTGCAGCCAATTTCTGAGTTCCCCTCCCATTCAAAGTCTTTACTTGTTCACTTCTTAGAAAGTTCACTTCACTAATTTCAATGAGGAAAAACGTGTCAATGATTGAAAGTCTTATTTGCAAAAGGAGTTTTAATAAAATTAAAAAATAACAAAGTATATTATATTCAAATAAAAGCTTTCATGGGTAGCTGAAGCTCTCTGTTTTGGGGGCTTTCACCTTAGATAGATCTGTATTTGTAATACTCACTGCTATTTTGTTTTTATTGCCTTTTTTTTAAAAAAAGTAATTTGCCACTGGAATGCCCTGCTGCATGATATCATTAGGTTGGCATAAAAGACAACAGCTCTTAATGTGAGTAACCACACTGCCGAGTATATAAGATCTTACCTAAGAAATAGTTTCTGAGAAAGAATGTTGCTTGTTCTGTGTCCACACACATATCAGTATAAATCTTAATCCATAAACACGGAGAGACTAGATGGACAGTCAATGTAGACAATCATTTGACTGTCCTAAGCTGTTGTTATCCTGTAAGGATTTATAGTTGACTCCAATTTTACTCCCATTTATTACTTTTATATTTTGATTTCAGCAGTTTACTTAGCACAGTAAAGGATAGTAAAATCTGGAAAGAGATTGGAATAGGCTCCTCAGAATATGGGGCAGAGCCTTGCAGTAACCCTTGGCATTCCATAGGCATAGTGATTTTTTACATTTTAAAACTGTTTGATATTTATGTTTAATTTTGTTTACAAACATGTGTTGTGTGTAAGCATAGCTGCCTTCTGAGTCCAGAAGAGAGTACTCTATTTACTGGGACAAGAGTTACTATTGCTTGTCAGCCTCTTTGACATGGGTGCATGCAAGAATTCTATGTGTTCCACTGAACACTTTCACAGCACGAAGAAATTTTTATTAATACTTGTCAGGTGGTTTCCTTGAGGACTGAATTTGAAGGTTTTGGTTTTAAATAATATGTTTGTGTCAAGTTGTTAAGGAGTGGGTTTGTAATGTTTAGTTTTAATTATAAACCTAGAATCACCTTGGAGGAAAGCTGCCATGAAGCATTGTCTGGATCAGGTTGCTCTTTGGTTATGTCTGGGGATTGGGGGCTTGTCTTAATTGATCCACATGAGGAGATCGAGGCAACTGTAGTTAACATCATTCCTTTGCCTTCAGTCCTGGATTATAGGCTAACCAGGGTAGCAAGTAGCCTATATGCACAGGTGAGTATGCATGTATTTATTGTCTTCACTCTTGACTGTGGCTGTGACTCCTCAGGTTTCTGTTTTGACTTCTCAACAGTGATAGATTGTCACCTCCAATCATTTCTCTGTTGGTGATTTCAATGCAGTATGTTTTTATAACAGTAGCAGCAATGGAAATAGAATAATGGCATACTGCTTTATATATCTTTGGTTGAAATTGTTTTTCTTCTTTAGGGGGTTAATTTACTGTCTATAATCCTATACTTACCAATAAACAGCCATTTACTATACAGTTTAAGCATAATACATTTAATGTAATTAGCTCATTTCTTATAAAGAAGTAATCAGATATTATCTCCCAGTTCTTGAAAAATTATAGTAGTCATACACACTTTGGTATGCTAAAGGTGATTGGCAGTTCCTCAGGTCATTATGGGTCTCCATTCCTGAACACATGTCTAATTTGTGTCTTCAGTGTGTTAGCAACACACAGTATAGCAAGAACGTAAGGAACATACAAAAAACATAAGCTGTCTTTCTTCTTCAAAATGGTGTGTCCTCACTTTACTGAAAAATATCTGATAGAGTTAAAAGGCTGCTGGCATGTTAATAACTGTGCATCTGATATCAAATTCAAGCATAGTTCTAAAGATACTGGAAATAAATTGACCTAGTTCCACTCATCCACCAAGACAGGAGAAAATCATGTTGTTTTTTTAACCTAGAGATTAATCTAGTAGATTTTCTTCTAAGAGGAGAAAATATTCTTTTATAGTTTTAGCTTATATAAACCCTCTTTAATAGCAAGGCAATTGCCTTTTAAACCTATACTTTATGCCTTCTCTTTAGGTAGATTACAGTTGATATATTAACAGAGTTCTTGTGGACATAAGAGCAATGCAATAATTTTAGCATGTTCTGCCTGTTTGGATTGTTGTATATTGCCATATGAGAAAATTAAAACAAAATTTTAATTTTGTTTTACACGTAGGGTCTATAGACAGGAGTAACATTTCTTAGAATATATATACCAATCAAAGAGCCACAAGTGTTTTGTTAATAAATAGGAAGAAATTAAAAGTTGGTAATTCTTTGTTCATCAGTTCAAGTCAACTGCTAGAAGTTATGTAATTGCAAACATGAATGAAAACATTTTGTGGGCCTGACTAAAGCATTTTAGGGAAGAGAGATCTACTCTGCACAGAAAATTAGTTATAGTATGAAGCTGAAGGCTACATGGTAAAGAAAAGAAATTGTAAACCAAATAAACAAGAAATTGCTCATCTAAGAAATAGTGGGTTGTAAGAAATAGTGAGTAGGAGGAGGGAAATGGGATAGACGGTTTTCAGAGGGGTAACTCAGAAAGGGGATACCATTTGAAATGTAAATAAAGCAAATATCTAATAAAAATAGATTCTAATAATCAGTTTGAATTTTTTTGTTCTGTGTTATACAATTTTACCTTTTTATATAAAGCACCTCAAGCTCTACTATAGGACAATAATCATAAAAACTGTTTGGTATTGGTATGGAGACAGGCAGGAAGATCAATTGAGTAGAATTGAAGACCCAGAAATAAACCCACATACCTATGGTCACTTGATATTTGACAAAGGAGCTAAAAATATTCAGTGGAAAAAAGACAGAATTTTTAACAAATGGTGCTGGATCAACTGGAGTTCAGCGTATAGAAAAATGCAAGTCAACCCATTCTTATCTCCTTGTAAAAACTCAAGTCCAAGGGAATCAAGGACCTACACTTAAACCAGACACACTGAAGCTTATAGAGGAGAAAGTGGGAAAGAACTCTGAACACATGGGCACAGGGGAAATTTTCCTGAATAGAACCCCAATGGATTATGCTCTAAGAGCAAGCATTGACAAATGTGATCTTATAAAACTGCAAAGCTTCTGTAAGGCAAAGGGCACTGTCAATAGGACAAAATGGCAACCAACAGACTAGGAAAAGATCTTTACCAATCCTACATCTGATGTGGGCTAGTATCCAATGTGTACAAAGAACTGAAGAAGTTAGACTCCAAAGAATCAAATAACACTATTAAAAATGGGGTACAGAGCTAAACAGGGAATTCTCAACTGTGGAAACTCAATGGCTCTGAAGCACCTAAAGAAATGTTCAGTTTCCTTAGTTATCAGGGAAATGCAAATCAAACAGCCCTGAGATTCCACCTCACACTAGTCAGAATGGCTAAGATGAAAAACTCAGGGGACAGCAGATGCTGGAAAGGATGTGGAGAAAGAGGAACACTTCTCCATTGCTGGTGGATTGCAAGCTGGTAATACCTCTCTGAAAATCAGTTCCTTCAGAAAATTAGACATAGTACTACCTGAGAACCCAGGGATACCACTCCTGGACATATACCCAGAAGATGCTCCAACATGTAATAAGGACACATGCTCCACTATGTTCATAGCAGCCTTATTTATAATAGCCAGAAGCTGGAAAGAACCCAGATGTCTTTTAACAGTGGAATGGATACTGAAATTGTGGTATATGTACACAATGGATTACTATCCAGTCATTAAAAACAATGAATTCATGAAATGTTTAGGCAAATGGATGGAATTAGAATGTGTCAGCCTGAGTGACGTAACCCAATCACAAAAGAACACACATGGTATGTACTCACTGATAAGTGGATGTTAGCCCAAAAGCTCAAACAAATTGCAATTCACAGACCACAGGAAGTTCAAGAGAACAAAGCACTCAATGTAAATAGATTGCAAGGCACAAAGCCTTAGATTAGGCTTGGGAAACGTAAAAGGAATTAGCAGAATATTTCATTTGATTTTAATTACTGCAGAAGAGGTGTAGCATAACATTAAAACAAACTCTTTAACATAAGAGAAAGAAGAAAGAAGTAGCTAGAAAAAAGTCTAAGCAAGTCAATATTAATGAACTGGGGTGGAAGCTTTTCTGTTGAACATTTGAGTGCCAAATTAACCTCATCAAGTGAAAGAACTCAACTGCATGAGTAACTACTGAATGTTATTGCCTTTCCTATAATTTCTGAAAAAATTGCTTGATATAATAGGTGAGTTCTATGGTATTCAAAATAATATTTAAAACTCAAAATTCCACCCCTAGATAAAAAATAGTATAAGCAGTTAGTGAATGCTGAGGGAGAATCACCCTCTTTCATAAATGAAACCCCTAATTTGTTGTTAATACAAAAGATTCATCCCTGAAACCATAAACATACAAACAACAAGAATGTACTCATCAGGCTGTACTATATCAATAATAATAAAAGAAAAAGAAGTAATTGAGATATAAGATGCATGGAAGAGGTTACAGAGAGATGACATGAGAGGAGTTGGAAGGAGGATGAGGAAGAGAGAAATTATGACATTTTTAATTTTGAGTCTTAGAGACTTAAATAATTAGTGAGTCTTAGAGAAGTACAAACGTATGTAGTGAATTCAATACACTTTCTATGCAGAATATGTGTGATTTGTTTAATATTTTATTTTATAAATTTGGTTGACAACTAGTGCATAAACCAACCTACCAGGGACTTTTTGCAAAAGAAAATACACCCTCCTTTTCTCCAGAGATGTTGAAGACCTCCTCACCTTGTGGTGAGTCTTTGTGAGCCCTTCCTCCATCTATGATGGAATGTTGAATTTATTTATGGTCTCCATGTTCCTTGTAGGCAACCATAGCTGTGGAGAATTTGTGGGTGCCACATCATGAGTAATTTAGAGAGCTTGTGGTTTTTTGAGGTTTTGATTAATGCAGAAAGTTCTCCTAAGTCAAGTCATGAAACCAATCAAGTTACCTTTTCTGGATTATATATAAACTATGAGCAATATATTTATTATATGACCAATCACAGAAGCAAAATATTATTAGAGAAATCGAAAGTAAAGAAAATGCCATTTGGGAGTAGAATTCGATTAGGAAAGTTTTATACTGTTATAATAAAAAAATTCTTGTCAAAAAACAATCAATGTTGACATGTAATGGACATTAATATGACACAGGAGAACTGTGCGTGATAGTTTATTCCCATTTTAAATAAATCATTAGGACTATTAGGATGAGAGACTCATAAAAATAAAGCAGACTTGGATGGCAGTTTATAAGACTGCTGGCATTTTCTTGTGGATAGGATCTAATGTAAATAAGCATAGCATGAATGAGTCATAACATTGAGTAAATATAAAGGGTAGTGGGTTTAAATTAGACAATTTCATAGGCACCCATAAGATTTTTTTATTCTTTCCCTTTCTACCTATAATTCTGTGTATCGATTCACATTTATATTTAAAAGTAAGCATCTTAAATGTCAATTGCAAGGCTGAGAGATCCCACAAACTTTAAAATTTTACAGACCCCAGATTCATGAATAAAAGGAGAATAAGGTGAACTTGAATACTAACCATTGTAGCAACATGTACTATTAACCTTGGGGTATCCAGTTAGCATGGGCATAGTGAAAGTCACAGGGTAGCAATGGCAGCAGGAAGTTGGGAGAAGTCTTGGGTTCTGTGGATTCCATCTAATATTAGGTGAGTTAAAGTGTCATGCAGCTGCCTAAACACATTTCTCGATTATTGTTGTGAAATGAGTTCTGTGCCCCCAAAATGTGGTGTTGAACCTCTCTTTCTCAGAATGGTGAACTTTGTAGATGGAACCTTTGGTTGATAATAAGTTCCTAGTGAGGTCATAAGAATAGGACCTTCAAGATGGGATGACTGACTTTCTGAAATGACTTCTCTCTCTTATGCTTCTCTCTCCACATGAGAAAACAGAAAAATCTGACTGGTGACATAGAGAACCTTTCCTTATAGGAATTCAGCAGTGTTCATATTGTGATTTTAGCCTTTCATCCTTTAGAACTCTGAGAAAATATAATTCTTATTGTTTATGCCACTGTGAACTGACTAATAGGCTTGTTCACATGATAGGAATTTCTAGAGCTTAAAAATTAAAAAAAAAATCCCTGAAATAAATAAATCTTAAAAAAATAAAAAAAAATCCCTGATTTTCCACAATAATTCATTTAGTCTTTACTTTTTGACAATAGACACTGATACCATCAGAATACCCTAAATAGGCAGGAAAGGTATGACAAGCATTCTCTCAGACTGAAAAGAGTAGATAGATTTTTTTTTCAGAGAAGCTATGTGGGACCAGACAATTGGATCTGAATGTACAGGACTGGGGCCGGAAAGATTGTTCAGTGGGTAAGGTCATTAGCTGCTCCTGAAGAGAACAGGAATTTAATCTCCAGAACCCACATGATTAACAATAATCTGTCACCCCAGTACAAAGGGATCCAGTACTCTCTTCCGGCTCTGTGGGTACCTCAAGCATATAGTCCACATACGTACATACATGCAAACAAATGTGACCATGTGCCAATGTGTTCAAGGCTGTTTCCCATATTCTCTTCTGTATTTTATTAGATATATTATTTATTTAAATTTCAAGTATTGTCCCCTTTCCTGGTTCTCCCATCCCCTGAAAAATCCCATAAGCCATCTCCCCTTCCCCAATCAACCGTCCTCCACTTTCCTGTCCTGGTATTCCTCTACACTACAGCATCAAGTCTTTCCAGGACCAAGGGCTTCTCCTCCCTTTGGTGTCTAACAAGACCATCCTCTGCTGCCTATGAGTCTGGAGCCAGGGGTAACTCCACGTGTACTATCGGGTTGATGATTTTGTCCCTGGAAGCACTGGAAGTACTGGGTAACTCATATTGTTGTTCCTCCTGTGGTACTGCAAACCCCTTCAGCTTCTTGGGTCCTTTCTTTAGCTTCTCGATTGGGGACTCTATGTTCAGTTCAATGGCTGGTGAGAGTGCCCCCTCAGTATTTGTCTCCCAGGTGATAGCTATATCTGGCTCTGAGCAGCCAACACTTGTGGCCATCCACAATATTGTCTGAGTTTTGTAACTGTATATGGGATGGATCCCTGGGTAGGGTTGTCTCTGGATGGTCTTTCCCTCAGACTATCCTCCACCCTTTGTTTCTGTATCTTCTTTTGTGGGTGTTCTGTTTCCCTTTCTACAAAGCACCCAAGTATCCATACTTTGTTCTTCCTACTTCATGGGCATCCTTTGATATGTGAAATGTGTCTTGGGTATTCCACACTTCTGGGCTAATATCCACTTATCAGTGAGTACATACCATGAGTGTTCTTTTGTGACTAGGCTACCTCACTTAGGATGATATTTTCCAGTTCCACCAATTTGCCTAAGAATTCAATGAATTCATTGTTTTTAATGGCTGAATACTACTCCATTGTGTATATATACCACATTTTCTGTATCCATTCCTCCATTGAGGGACATCTGGGTTGTTTCCAGCTTCTGGCTATTATAAATAGGGCTGCTGGCCACCATCTTCACTCCCAGAAGAACAGCACAGGCAACACCAGGTACACAGAGATATCCCAAGTTTAACATTGCTTGGGACACAGCCCGCCAGGCTTCTGCCTGTGCCCAAGTCCTGGACAGCTCTGTGGGTCATTTATGTGCCAGCCTTGTCAGGGGTCATTTGCCCTGCAGAGTGATTGGCACCTGGAAGGGGTCCCCCTAGCCTATGCCATCTTAGCTCCCAGAAGGACCAGACAGGCAACATCAGGTACACACAGAAAACCCAAAGTATAACATTGCTTGGGACAAGGCACACCAGGGCTCCAATGGCACGCAAGAGTAGGGCAGCCCATCAGCAGTCTGTGCCAGGGGAAACCCAGTCATCCAGTGGAGCAGAAATAGCCTTACAGGCTTACAGGAGGTTCAAGCACCAGACAGTGACAACAGGACCAACTAACAACAGAGATAACCAAATGGCAAAAGGCAAATGTAGGAACATTACTAATAGAAATCAAGGCAATATGGCAGCATCTTAACCCAATTCTCCAACAACAGCAAGTACTGGATACCCCAACACACCAGAAAAACAAGATTTGGATTTAAAATCACTGGTCATGATGCTGTAGGAGGAACACAAGAAGGACATAAATAAATCTCTTAAAGAAATACAGGAGAATATGAATCAAAAGGTAGAAACTCTTACAAGGGAAACACAAAAATCGTTTAAAGAAATTCAGGAGAATGTGGGTCAAATGATAGAAGCCAATAAAGACGAAATGCAAAAATCACTTAAAGAAAGACAGGAGAACTTGGGTCAACAGGCAGAAGTCATGAAGGAGGAAACACAAAAATCTCTTAAAGAATTATAGGAAAACACAAACAAACAACTGAAGGAACTAAGCAAAGCAATCTAGGATCTAAAAATAGAAGTAGAAACAACTAAGGACACACAAAGGGAGACAACTTTGGAGATAGAAAACCTTGGGAAGAAGTCAGGAGTCATAGATGCAAATATCAACAACAGAAAACAAGACATAGAAGAAAGAATCTCAGATGCCGAAGATACCATAGAAAGCATTGACTCAACAGTCAAAGAAAATGCAAAATGCAAAAACCTTGTAACCAAAACATCCAGGAAATCCAGGACACAATGAGAAGACCAAACCTAAGGATAATAGGTATAGAAGAGAGTGAAGATTTACAACTTAAAGGGCCAGCAAATATCTTCAACAAAATTATGGAAGAATCCTCTGGGTACATGCCCAGGAGTGGTATAGCAGGGTCCTCCACTAGTCTTATGCCCAGTTTTCT
This sequence comes from Apodemus agrarius, assembly GCA_964023405.1. Classification (NCBI taxonomy): domain Eukaryota; kingdom Metazoa; phylum Chordata; class Mammalia; order Rodentia; family Muridae; genus Apodemus; species Apodemus agrarius. The sequence goes on from OZ030014.1 coordinate 25,822,110, forward strand.
GAGGAACCACTAAACTGATTTCCAGAGTGGGTTTATCAGCTTGCAGTCCCACCAACAGTGTAAGAGTGTTCCTTTTTCTCCACAACCTCTCCAGCACCTGCTATCTCCTGAGGTTTTTTATCTTAGCCATTCTGACAAGTGTGAGGTGAAATCTCAGGTTTGTTTTGATTTGCATTTCCGTGATGACTAAGGATGTTGAACAGTTCTTTATGTGCTTCTCAGCCATTCGATATACCTCAGGTGAAAATTCTTTGTTTAGCTCTGTACCCCATCTTTAATAGGATTGTTTGGATCTCTGGAGTTTAACTTCTTGAGTTCTTTGAATATATTGGATATTATCCCTCTGTTGGATGTAGGGTTGGTAAAGATCTTTTCCCAATTTGTTGTTTGCCATTTTGTCCTATTTACCATGTCCTTGCCTTATAGAAACTTTGTAATTTTATGAGGTCCTGTTTGTCAATTCTTGATCTTAGAGCATAAGCTATTGGTATTCTGTTCAGGAACTTCCCCCCTGTGCCCATGTCCTCAAGTGTCTTCCCCAGTTTCTTTTCTAATTGTTATAGCTAGAACTTCAACTATGATATCGAATAGATGTGGAGAGAGACAGCAGCCTTGTCTAGTCCCTGATTTTAATGGGAATGCTTCATGTTTCTCTCCATTTAGGTTGATGTTGGCAATTGGTTTTCTGTATATTGCCTTTACTATGTTTAGATATGAGCCTTGAATTCCTGATCTTTCCAAGACTTTTAGCAGGAAATGATGCTGAATTTTGTCAAATGCATTTTAACCATCTCATGAAATGACCACGTGGTTTTTTCTTTGAGTTTGTTTACGTAGTGGATTACATTGATGGATTTCCTTATGTTGACCCATCCCTGCATTCCTAGGATGAAGCCTACTTGATTTTGGTGAATGATTGCTTTGGGGTGTTCTTGGATTCAGTTGGCAAGAATTTTATTGAGTATTTTTGAATCAATATTCATAAGGGAAATTGTTCTAAAGTTCTGTTTCATTGTTGGATCTTTTGTGGTTTTCGTATCAGCTTAATTGTGGCTTCATAGAATGAGTTGGGTAGTGTTTCTTCTGTTTCTATTTTGTGCAATAGTTTCAAGAGTATTGGTATTAGGTCTTCTTTGAAGGTCTGATAGAATTCTGCAGTAAAACCATCTGTTCCTGTGCTTTTTTTTTTTTTTTTTTTTTTTGGTTGGAAGACTTTCAGTGACCACTACTATTTCTTTAGGGGCTATGGGACTGCTTACATGGTTTATTTGATTCTGATTTAATTTTGGAATTTGGAATCTGTCTAGGAAATTGTCAATTTCCTCCAGATTCTCCAGTTGTGTTGAGTATAGGCTTTTGTAGTAGGATCTGATGATTTTTTTAATTTCCTCAGTTTCTGTTGTTATATCTCCCTTTTCATTTCTGATTTTGTTAATCTGCTTACTGTTTCTGTGCCCTCTGATTAGTCTGGCTAAAGGCTTATCTATCTTGTTGATTTTCTCAAAGAACCAGATCCTGGTTTTGTTGATTCTTTCTATGGTTCTTTTTGTTTCTATTTGGTGAATTTCAGCCCTGATTTTGAGGTTTTCCTGCCTTCTACTCCTCCTGTGTGTATTAGCTTCTTTCTGTTCCAGAGCTTTCAGGTGTGCCATTAAGCTGCTAGTGTATGTTCTCTCCAGCCTCTTTTTGGAGGTACTCAGGGCTATGAGTTTTCCTCTTAGCACTGCTTTCATTGTGTTCCATAAGTCTGAGTATATTGTCCCTTCATTTTCACTAAATTCTAAAAAATCTTAAATTTCTCTGCTTATTTCTTCCTTGACCAAGGTATCATTGAGTAGAACATTGTTTAGCTTCCATGTGTATGTGGGCTTTCTGTTGTTTTTGCTGGTATTGAAGACCACCCTTATTCCACAGTGATCTGATAGGAGGCATGGGATTAGTTCAATGTTATATCTGTTGAGGTCTGTTTTGTGACCTATTATATGGTCGATTTTGGAGAAGGTGCCATAAGGTGCTGAGAAGAAGGTATATTCTTTTGATTTAGGATGAAATTATATATAATAATTTAATAATGTATATATATGTATATATATATATATATATATATATATATATACACATATATAATCCATTTGGTCCAAACTTCAATTAGTTTCACTGTGTCTCTGTTTAATTTGTGTTTCCCTGATCTGTCCATTGAGGAGAGTGGAGTGTTGAAGTCACCCACAATTATTGTGTTTGGTGCAATGTGTGCTTTGAGCTTTAGTAAAGTTTCTTTTACAAATGATGTGTATGAAGTGTCCATTTTTCAGTGTCTTTTTTGATGACTTCCTTTTTTTTTGTTGTTTTGTTTTGTTTTTTCAGCTGTCCTGGAACTCACTCTGTAGAACAGGCTGGCCTCGAACTCAGAAATCCGCCTGCCTCTGCCTCCCAAGTCCTGGGATTACAGGCCTGCGCCACCACTCCCGGCTTGATGTGTATTGTTTTATGTTGAGGTTCAAGATTAGATTTACTGTGCACAAAAATCATCTCCCAGCTATAAGCAAGAAGTTCATTTTGGGAGCTGTGTAACATTGTAACTTATGTAGTTTTAGATGGAATTTGTAGAACACAAGCCTTCTCCTAACTTCCTGCTACCAGTGCTATGATACCTCTTTCACTGTCCCTGTTTTAAAGGGTTAACCCAGGTGTATGCTGCTATAATGATTATTATTCATGTTCACATTTTTCCTTTTATTCATGAATCTAGGTGGACCCTACTCTGCAGGTTGTGTCCTTGTTGAATGCAGCTGGTGGTGTGGGCAGGTCCATCTAGGATGGCTGCTGGGGCAGGGTTCCAAGCTGGTTAGTTTAAGGCCCCCAAAGGTTTCCACAGGATCATGGGACACCCCTGGGGTCCCACAGGGATCAGGGAGTCAGACCAGAGCTAGACATGATAACCCCAGCAATCACCTGTGCTACTCAGCTCTGCTGCCTGTCCCTATCAGACCAGCTGGGGTGGTGGGCAGATCCAACTTGGATGGGTGGCTGGGCAGGTTCTAAGCTGGTTAGTTTAGGGAACCTCCTCAAATGTTTCCACAGGGAGGCAGGCTCCTGAGATTTAAGAGCAGAGACAAAGATAGACAAGGGGGCTCCAGGGACTGTGTGGGCCACTCACCTCTGCTGGCTGTCCCAGGAGGACTCAATAAGTAAATATTTTAATACACAACAATAATGTGCCTTGGTAAACACATTTCTACTACTTGAAATTTTATATCATGTATTATAAGGATATATAACGTGCAGACATCAGAATAAGGCACCGAGCATGTGAGTATTAGTGGGTACAATGTAGAGTTTGCATGTAAAAAAAAGATGTTGAAGTATATGGACATAGCAACAGTATAAAGAGTTTATGATGTAGGAATTTGAAATGATTTTAGTTGACAGACTTAGACTATGCTTAATGTGTAACACTCAGTGTGACCTAAATAGGTTGGAGAACTTCGTCTGAAATTCATTGTAATCTTCCTTTCTCAACACTCATAAAAATGTCACCAATAACACCCACCCTTTTCTGTGAATTCCTTTTTTAGTAGGAGAGTGTGAACAGAAACCATTATCAAGTTAATGCTAAAACATTTCCATAGGCTAGGGAAAAAAATCTGCCTAGACATCAGGCCTGGGGGAGAAACAGGCAGTCCAAGTGAGCCTTTGGTTGTTGTTGAGCTCTTCTGTTTTTCTAAATGTAGTCTAGTGAAGGAGAGGTGAGAACCAGTGCAAATCTGTGGTCTCTGAGGAAACCCGGTGCTTACCACCATCTTGGACTGCAGTGTGGGAAATTGCTAGAGGTGATATAAGACATATGGAACAGGAATGGATGTGTCTGCCTTTCTTATTTCTCTGCTACTTCCCCACTTCTCCCTATTTATAAATATTGTCAGATTTTATCGACTTCCCCTCTTTTTCCATGTTTGATCACACTGACATCTCTAAACCATTAATTAATTCTGGTTTGATTTTCAAGCCTAGATTGAAAGGGAAATGAAACAAATTGATGCATTAAAATCATAATAAAAATGCTCTGAGCAGTTAAGTAATGGTAAGATGGGATTTAGCAGGCACCCAAATTAGAGAACAGGGCAAAGAAGGAAAGCAAACGTGCAGGAAGATAGCAGCCGTCCTCTTCAGCTGTGTTTTGCATTGCACGTTTGAATTATAAAGAGCAAATATGTTGAGGACCTTTCGGGGTATATAAGCACAATACAGGCTTCTTTTTATTTTCTTGGTATATTCTGTGAAGTCATGCTAAGAAACGTGATCTACACAGCATCTGACTCACTGAATGAAAGAATTCACATATGGGAAAAGAAGGTTAATTTATCCAGTGCTTCTGAGGGTCTCTAAATCTCTGACAGGAATTCAGTGCTTCATCCAATACTGGTCTCCCTTCAAGTTCAAGGTATTTTGATACTTGACTATTCTGTTATTTAAGAGGAAACATGTTCCATATAGTTTATTTTTTAAAAGAAATCCAGTGTATGGAAAACTGAGAGTTATGTAGTGTTGTGTTGAGTTTCTCTAAAGAGCGAGCACAATCTATGACTCTGAACTTGAAAATATCAAAGTTTAAGGCATTTGGAAATTAAAGAATAGTTGGTGTTCTCTCTTAAGATGCTATATACACATATGTAAAATTGCAGATACAATATCTCTTTTATATCTTAGCATGCAATGCTTGTTCCTATTTATTGAGAAAGAAGAGTCATTTAGACAGAAGTACAGTTGCAATATACTTTCATGAACAATCATTTCATAATCAAGCATTTAGGAACATGGCTACCAGGAAAAATATTTTTGTTTTATTCACAATATGGAAATACATGTATTAAACTTTACATGTACATATCTGAGGAGTATATATTAAATATCAAGGTCCTGAGAAAAATATCTTCCTTATTTTGAGAACAAAGGGATGAAGTCTCTAAAGAATTGAGCCAGAGAGCTAGTAAGTGTTTCAGCTGGGGTTTCTAGTAGATGTCTTTCCTTAACAGTAAATTTTGTATATATTAAGACCTACTTTATTCTGACCTTCATCTTCCTGAATTTATGCTAGACAGTAGCTAAACAGTGTGTGTGTGTGTGTGTGTGTGTGTGTGTGTGTGTGTATGTGTGTGTGTGTGTTAGGTGGGGAATATATGTGTGTTCATCTTGAAGATGACAGTCTGTATCATAAACCAGAGTATATGTTCATGTATGTTTGCAAAACACATGCCTGAAAATACTGAATGTCCTTCTTCTTTACTATCCCCCTGTCCTTTAAGGCAGGGTTTCTTATTGAATTTGGAGACAGGCTAGTGTCCTCAAATCTCCAGAAATGTCCTATATCTGCCCACTTACCACACAGGGCTGGGATTTCAGGTGTTCTCACAGCCTTGGCCTTTTTGTAACATGGGTGCTGGGTCCTCAATCTAGGTTCACCTGTCTTTTCAACAAATACTCTTATGACATAGTCAGCTCTCTTTCCTCAGACATAAATGTCATTTGGTTAAATCTTTGTAATAACTGTATTGAATCCATCTTAATTTGAAAAATTAATTTATTGAGGTTCAAAATCATACAGTTTCGTTGTAGGGTTTAGTTAGGTATTCTAAAGCAATAGCCTTAGCCCATGATAATTTTAAAATTTTAAAACTGAAAAATTTTTCATGTTTTACATGGCAGTTACAGTTTTTAATACTATCTTCAGTCTGATTTCAAAATGTATACTTTTCTGTAATATAAGATGTCATCGCTATTACTAATATTATAATTCTCTATTTTTAAATATTGATGAATGTAATATTTCTCTGGATCTGTTGTTATATTATTTTTATCCCCTTTAATAGAAATTTGGATCTTAAACTTCATAATAAATCTGTTTTCCCCTAAGCCCTAGCTCCTTAATTTACAACTCTACATTTTCCCTTTAATTATTTTTATGCTTTTATCTTTATTATTATTTTTTTAGTTTCTTGAATTGAACTTCAATAATTAGAATCCAGCTGTCAACACCAATATGTTTTCTTCAATCCCCATGTTACTTGATCTTTATATATTATTTAATGTGGTTGGACAGAACAGTCCTAAAGTTGTATTTTTTCATAGATGTCTTAAATTCATCATCCTTATTTTTCTCACTTTGCAGGCCACATGTTGCTTTGATCATTAGTTTGTCTTTATCCTGTGTTTCAAATTGAAAATCCTTTCCAATTAAATTAGTATTTTAGGCAAGTAAAAGAAATGACAGATTTTTACATATGTGGTTGTTCTATTTTCTACTAATCCTTTTCTCTTTCTCTCTCTGTAAAACTAAAACTCATCATAAGTAATACTCATAGTGTTTCAGAACTGCCTTTTCCATGATATGTTCTAGTTTCCTTTATCCTTTTTTCTTTTAAGCAGGGTCTTTCTATTTAGAATAACCTGTTCTTCGACATTCAGTCATCACATCTAAGCCTCCCAAGTGCTGGATTAAGATGTAACACTTCACAATTTTTATAAAATGTCATAGATGTGGTATAGTGTCCACTCACCACAATTTTGAATTTTAGTACATTTTTCAGAATTATTCAGCTAGTTCCATATTTTAAGAGTATTAGAATGTATAATTTCTACATGTAAAATTTTTTTCAGTTGTGTTGATGGTTAATTCTGACTCATATAGCATTACCCAACACAGATCCATAAAGATAATTATGACTTATATTCACTTATATATGGTTATTAATCACTAAACAAATAATAACCAAGCAACATCCATAGACCCAGAGAGAAGAAAAGATAGAATGAGTTCCATGAATGGACTGAGTGTGGTGGGAGAGAGGACTGGAAGAATCAGGTGAGGAGAGAAAGGAGATGAGGTTGAGACATGGGATGTGAGTAAAGAAGGCTAGAATTGAGGGGAATTTGAAGGGTGGTATGGAAACCTAGTGTAGTGGACACTTATGTGCTATACAAAGACAATCCTAATGAAGTCTGCAAATAATTAAGGAGACTGAGTCCCAACCAAAACTTCCAGTACAATTCTATGGGATCAACTCTAGCTGAGATTTCTATCAGTGGGAGATTTGGATCCTCAACTGGCCATTTTCTGTAGCCAGGCAGAACTCCCAGTGGAGTGATAAAGACATACAAAACATTTGTTCCAAAATATGTCCTACCTACAATATGTACAGAAACAAAGATAGAACAGAAACTGAGGGAATGGCCAACTAATGACTGACCCAAATTGAGACTCATTCCATGCTCAAAAACAAATCCAAGATACTATTAGTGATATTCTGATATGCTTGCTGGCAGGATCCTGGTATAACTGTACTATGAGAGGCTCCATCCAGAAGCCAATTGAAAGAGATAGAGACCGATAGCCAAACATAAAATGGAGCTCAGGGAGTCTTATGAAAGAGTTGGCAGAAGGATTGAGGGAACCAAAGAGGACAGGGACTCCACAGAAAGACCAACAGAGTAAACTAACCTGAATCCTTGGGGGGGGGGGTCCCAGAGACTGAGCCATCAACCATCAATGGAGCATGCACAGGACCTAGGGCCTTCTTCACATATGGAACAGATTTGTAGCTTGGTCTTCATTGTTCCTAAACAACAGGAGCAGAGTTTCATCTACAGTCTGTTGTCTAACCTGTGAATACCATTCCTCTAACTGGGCCACCTTATCTAGCCACAGTGGGAGGAGATGTGCATAGTCCTGCAGTGAATTGATGTACTAGAATTGGAGGAGCATGATACACAGAGGGGAACTCCTGATTCTCAATGAAGAAGGGGATGGGGGATGGGGATGGGGGATGGGGGATGGGGAGAGGATCTGAAAGAGGGAGAACTTACAGGGAGGAGAGGGGTGTCTGATATTGGTATTTATAGTGGATAAATATTTTTGTAAGTGATAAAATGGCTTCCAATGATATTCTACTGTGCTCATAGATCAGTGCCTTATTCAACCATCAGATAAAAAATCTTGAAGCAAAAGGTAACAAATACAGGGATCCGTAGCCAGACAGTACACAGAACACACACACACACACACACACACACACACACACAGAGAGAGAGAGAGAGAGAGAGAGAGAGAGAGAGAGAGAGAAAGAGAGAGAGAGAGAGAGAGAGAATCTTGAAATGCACAGTTTTAAGTGGGATGCTTCAATCAAATTCCTCACAGATCAGGGGACAATGGAAGAAAGTACAGAAAGGATGTAATAACCAGTGGGGATAGAAGAGAGAAGGAGAACAATGCCCTCTACACCAGCTGAACACATCTTAGAGGAATTCATTCACAGAGTCTAAGACAGCAAACACATAGGGCCTGAATGAGTGTACCAGATCATTTGTGTATAGTTATTAGTTTAGCATTTCATGGGACTACTGAGTGTGAATGAAAATGTAAAAACTTAATTTAGTATTGTATCAGATTCATGATTTCTATAAATTTTTTAGGGGGACTATCACATAGAGTTATATAATATATATAGTATTTTATCTATTAGTTGCTTTTGACATTATCTGCAGAACATGACTTGTGTGTATGTGTGTGTGTATGTGTGTGCATGCGTGTGCTTGTGCATGTGTGTGTATGTGCATGTGTGTGTGTGCGTGTGTGTGTGTGTTTGTGTGTGTGTGTGTGTGTGTGTGTGTTCATCCATGTGTGGATAGCAGATATCTTTCTGTAATATTTCCTCAATTTATATTTCATATTTGGCTTATCAAATTATAGGCTGATGGATATATTGATTTATCTAAATTGGTCTTTCTGTGAATAATGCTGGTATAATTAGTAGTCTATTGGTGACATGTGTTTTTTTTTGTTGTTGTTGTCCTTTTTTAGCTTTCTTGGTGTGGAATTGTTAGAGCATGCAGTAAGTTTTCATTGAGATTTTGAAGGAACTTTTTAAATTGCTTTTCAGAGTGGTTGTACCATTTACCATTCTCCCTAGAAATTTAGGCAGGGTTAAGTTTGTCTACATCCATGCAGATATTTGAGTTTTATCTCATTCTGTTTGTAGCTATCCTAGACTATGTGAATTTTTCTTTCACATTTTATGAATATAGTATTTTATGTATATGTTGGATATGGGCCATTAGTTCTGGACCATCTTGAGACATTTAGTGACATAATTTTTATAACCGCTTCTATAATTATAGCTAGTTAGTTCATAGCTACACTAACCTCAACATGGCAGATACCAAACTTTCTTCTCATATTTATAATGATTTGTAGTTTACAATTTTCCCAGAATCCTCCTGTCTGTTCACATCAGCTGGTAATGATCAATCAGCTGATGGAATTTCTGAATGTTAACTACATGGGATCAAGCAGGTGGCTTAATGGGTAAAGGGATTTGTATGATAACCTTGATGACTTGAGTTCAATCCCAGACTTTCACGGTGGAGGAAAAGGATAAAATCCTTGATGTTTTTCTCACTTATATGTGCTGAGGTACATACATACTAAAACACACACACACACACACACACACACACACACACACACACATAGTAAATATGACTTGAGAATAAAAGGTTTATTTTATCTTATACATCTAGTTTTCACTATATCATTGAGGGATATCAGGTAAGAAAGGCAAAGTACAGTCTTGGAGGCAAAAACTATGGAACTGCATGCTAGTTCACATTCTGGCTGGTTCACAGGATCATGTTTATTATAGATTTATTATAAAGCCCAAGTCAACCTACCTAGCAATAATGCTGCCCGCAGTTGGCTGGGTTTTCCCACATCACTTTCCATTAAGACAATTTCCCATTCATACCCACAGACCAATCTAAATACTCAACGGAGGGTCCACTTTCTTCCAGGGTAACTCTAGGTTGTGTCAAACTGACAATAAAAAATAATTAGGGCAATAATTTTGCAAGAAAAATGTCATCGGCTTCACATAATAGTTTATTTTTTAAAAAAATTATATTAGAAATTTTTAATTTTTAATTTAACTTAATTATTATTGCCTGTGTTTGGTACATGCTTATGCTTGTGTGGCACTCATGTGCTGTGACATGTGTACACAGGTCCAAGAGCATCTATTCTAGAGTGAGTTCTCTCTTTCCATTATGGGTTGCAGAGATTAAAATAATGCTACTAGGTTTAAAAGCAGTTGGTTTTTAGTTGCTGTAACATCCAGCAGGTTCAGAATTATCCTTAGAAAATTTAACTATTTCCCATACCAGTACTCAGCCAGCACAGGTAAGGGGTCCTAAGACCCTCTGCCTACTTCTGCTTCTCCTCACTTCCAGCACATTGTGCAGACAGGCATGGGCTCCCAGGATGGTATGGCTCATAAACATTCAAATACAAACAAATAAGTGATCCCTGATTCTCCAGGACACCCTGACTCTGAGTCACACAATTACCACCCTGCTAAGACTGGGTTCTGAGAAGCAAAAGGTAAAATGTCCTTTAAGATTGTGTTTCCTAGGCATAATTCCACAGTGGACCTAGACAGATATGTGGACCCAAGCTTCCTGCCTCTAGGACACATTTATATTTTTTTAATACTTATGGCAATTATGATAATGACAGGGACTTTGAAGAAATTCTAAAGTGAGAATTTTAAAGAATGATTTTAAATATGTTAAAATTCTCAAAGCTGACATGTATTAATGATTGAACAGTTTCACAGAGACATAGATAATCTTCTGAATGGTCCATAAAAAAACACAAACAGCTATGTAAGAAAAAAAGACACTATCTCATGATATAAAAACAGAATTCATCAAAGAAAACTAGTGAAGACAAACCAAATTGAAAGAATACTGAAAATGAAAGAAAAGTAGAAAATTAAATAAAAATCACAGTGGGAAGTCTCATCAGTAGAATGGATCATGTAGGAGACAGACTACATAAAGTAGAGAAATTAGATTATTCAGCTAAAGACTACTGCAATTTTTAAATGTATAAATTAGACATACAAGATTGTGAATATTGTGGTAAGAAAAATATTTGTTAGAGACATATAAGAGAAAAATTTCTTGCCAAGGGCATTCATTTTTCTAAAACGAGAAGAGAAGGATTAGAAAATAAACACTCCACACGATAATTATAGTTAAGATGTTAGATATGCAGAACAAGAACATTATATAGAAAGACACAAGAGGAAGGCCCAAGATATATAATCTAAAGTTCTATCTTACCCCATATAGAATGGTTATTATTATTATCAAACAATCAGCAGATATCAGGTGCTGTTGAGATTATCTGAACTTCTGGAAGGAGTGTAGTCAGTGTACAGTTATCCTGGAAATCAGTGTAGCGGTTCCTCAATATTTGGACTGCTGTAAGAAGATTTTGAATTTATAGTTCTATGTGTTTAATATAAAGCCCCTACCAACAGGAGATCAGAAAGTCTTTGAGGAAAGGGATGTCCTAAGGGATGAAAGAATTCGAGTCTGGGGCATCCCTAAATTAAATCTTCATATGAGGTAAAGGTATTAGAAGGTTCACAATAAAACTCAGTGAATAGCTGCTAAATTTTCTGTCTCTAAAGAGCTCACAGTTAACTAGACATATACATAATCCATCCACAGGCATATATACTCTGAATGAATGCACATTCATGTACATGTATCGCTAGTAAAAATATCTCTGGTACAATTGTTTATCAATAAACTTTCTTAATTTATGTGGAGAGACAGAATACTTGTAATAGGAATGAATTTTGGAACTAGATGCTCTTATGGTAAGGCACCATCTTCATTCATTGGCAAGCTATGCAATTTCCCTCTCCTACGTAAACGTGTCTACTATAAATGAATTTTTAAAGTTAAATGAGAAGCTCCCTGGCAGAGCAGAAGCAAATTCAATGCTTGGTGTTGTACTGGAGAATTTAGTCTGCAATCTCTTGTACCCAGCACAGGATTAAGACTCAGACAGAGCATTTTTTATTACAGCCAGGCAGATGGTTAGACACATGAAGGCATGGGCATCTGAATGCAGGAGGTACAAGTATTCCCAGAGAATAAAATAAAAAGAAATATTAAGTCAAGGTCCTAGCCCCTGTGTAGAGTGACACAGAGAACTGTCTCCTTGCTTCTTTTCCTTGGTGCCTTTAGATATATTTTTTATTGGATATATTCTTTATTTACATTTCATTTCCCTTTTCCTGGTTCCCAGCCGCCCAAAGGTTCCATATGCTCCTTTCCCTCTCCGTGTTCCCCCATCCACCCCTTCCCACTTCCCTGTTTTGATATTCCACTACACTGATGCATTGAGCCTTTCCAGAACCAGGGTCCACTCCTTCCCTCTTCTCGGTCATCATTTGGTATGTGGATTGTGTCTTTGGTGTTCCAAGATTCTAGGCTAAAATCCACTTATAAGTGAATGCATACCATGGGTATTCTTTTGAGACTGGGTTACCTCACTTAGTATGATGTTCTCCAGCTCCATCCATTTGCCTAAGAATTTCATGAATTTATTGTTTTTAATGGCTGAATAGTAGTCCATTGTGTATATATACCACATTTTTTTGTATCCATTCCTCCGTTGAGGGACACCTGAGTTCTTTCCAGCTTCTGGCTATTATCAATAAGGCTGCTATGAACATAGTGGAGCATTTATACATATTACATGTTGGGGAATCTTCTGGGTATATACCCAGGAGTGGTATGGCAGGGTCCTTCGGAAGTATCATGTCCAGTTCTCTGAGGAAACTCCAGACTGATTTCCAGAGTGGTTGTACCAGCTTGCAGCCCCACCAGCAGTAGAGGAGTGTTCCCTTTTCTCCACATCCTTGCCAACACTTGCTGTTTCCTGAGTTTTTAATCTTAGCCATTCTGACTGGTGTGAGGTGAAATCTCAGGGTTGTTTTGATTTGCATTTCCCTGATGACTAATGATGTTGAACATTTCTTAAGGTGCTTCTCAGCCATCCAAATTTCTTCAGGTGAAAGTCTTTGTTTAGCTCTGTACCCCATTTTTTGGTAGGGTTATTTGGTTTTCTGGGGTCTAACTTCTTGAGTTCTTTGTATACATTGGATATTAGCCCTCTGTCAGATATAGGGTTGGTGAAGATCATTTTCCAATTTGTTGGTTGCTAATTTGTCCTTTTGACAGTATCTTTTCCCTTACAGAAACTTTGTAACTTTATGAGGTCCCATTTGTCTATTCTTGATCTTAGAGCATAAGCTATTGGTGTTCTGTTAAAGGAACTTTCCCCCTGAGACAATGGTCTCAAGGGTCTTCCCCAGTTTCTTTTCTATTAGTTTCAGTGTGTCTGTTTTTTGTTTGTTTGTTTGTTTTGTTTTGTTTGTTTGTTTGTTTTGTTTTTTTGTTTTTTGTTTTTGTTTTTGTTTTTTGAGACAGTGTTTCTCTGTGTAGCCCTGGCTGTCCTGGAACTCACTCTGTAGACCAGGCTGGCCTCGAACTCAGAAATCCGCCTGCCTCTGCCTCCCAAGTGCTGGGATTAAAGGCGTGTGCCACCAATGCGCTGCTTAGTGTGTCTGGTTTTATGTGGAGGTCCTTGATCCACTTGGAGTTGCATTTTTAACACTACTGCTCTGTATTATTGCTTGAGGTCCAGGATACTGATTCCCCCAGAAGTTCTTTTACTGTTGAGAATAATTTTAGCTATCCTGGGTTTTTTGTTATTGCAGATACATTTGAGAATTGCTCTTTCTAACTCTATGAAGAACTGAGTTGGGATTTTGATGGGGATTGTGTTGAATCTGTATATTCCTTTTGGCAAGATTGCCATTTTAACTATATTAATCCTGCCAACCATGAGCATGGAAGATTTTTCCATTTCTGAGGTTTTCTTCCATTTCTTTCTTCAGATACCTGAAGTTCTTGTTATACAAATCTTTCACTTGTTTGGTTAGAGTCACACCAAGATACTTTACATTGTTTGTGGCTATTGTGAAGGCTGTCATTTCCCTAATTGGATTCTTATTCATTTGTTTGGGACAGAATCTTTCCATGTAGCCTCTACTATCTGAAAAAATAATGGCAGTCCTCCAATCTCAGCCTCTCTAATGCTGAGATTATAGGCTTATACCAACATACCAGACTTCAAATCTACCCCTCCTAAGAGTAAAACTACATCTTCCTATCCATCACCAGGAAACCTCCTTCTATCCTAGCTTCTCTCTAAAGACTCTCTCTATCCCAAGATGTTATCTACCTTCTTTCTGGATAGTTTTAGTGGCTCTTTCTGTTTTTCTGTTAACTGACATTTCTTTCATCTTTTTTGAACCCTCTGTTTTCATGTTATTGAAATCACCAGATTATATCTTACATGTTATGGCAGATTTTTTTCTTCCCTTTACTTTTTCTTTGCCTCCTTCATTAGTAATTTTCATTCATAGATTAGGTTCTTGGTTGTTCAGCCTTGAAATAAACTGGGAACACTGGATTTCCTAACTTTAATTCTTCATCATCTTGCCCATTCTATCTTTAATCCTTTCTCTTTGAATTAAGATTTTATCTACTTGCCTTCTAGGACCAAGTCTAGCAAATAGTCTTGACTTCCCAGTTCTGTTCCATGCATATCCAATAAATCAATAGATTTGTTCTCTTGCATATTTCCCTTACTGTCTACTTTAGACTTTTAATAACAAAAGTAGTCATCATTCATTTTTACTAACCAATACAAAAGTGTTTTGCATGCATTGTTGTATCTTGCTTTCACAAAACATTTATTTGGAACAGGAATTACTACTATTATCTTTATGTCGATAAAGAACTGGAAAGTCAAAGACATTTTGTTAGATGCCCACATTCTCACAGTTGCTATGGGATTCCTTCCTGATTAGGGAAGCTTTACCAAACACTGACTTCAGAGTCCTGGTTCTTGTGATGGCTCCTCCTTTGAAATTAGATCCGTGTCTCAAAACTCTTTCTTGAACTTTGGTGAAGATATAGCGCATGGCCTGCCTAAAATCCTGTGTTCTCTACTGAAATCATTAAAAATATTTTCTGAGACTCTTTCCTGCTGACACTGACGCTGCTTTCTGAAGTGAATATGGGTCAAAAGAGCAATAATCAGAACTAGCTACTGAAGGCAGCTGCTCCTCTCTCTTCCCTTTCCACAGTGGCATAAGCTTCCTTAGAGCTTTTAATCCCCAAACTCTGGAAGGGTTTCAGCAGGCTTAATATTTTTGTTTTGAGCCTACCTAAAGGAAAACTCAAACAGAGCTTCTGCGACATAACCACGCTCTCATTTTCCACCTTATCCCCGCTAGCTCATTAGATGGCCACTGCTCTCCTCGCAAGCCGCTCTCCTAATTATGTCGGTGGTGCACAGCTTGCTTCCTTAAAGACCATGCTCCACTCTGTTCATGCTATTTCACCAGAGAGAAAATCTGCATCTTGGCTCCGGTGGAAGCCATAGGTCACTATGTGAAAACTTGGAGGGCAAAAAAAAATTGCTGTCAGTAATGAGATCTCCGGCATTTGGAAAGTTCACAGGGTCCTTTGTACAACAGGGAAGAATCCCTCTGTTTCCTCTGGTGCTGTTTCATGCTAATTTCAGAACATCAGCCAGTATAAGGCATCTCAGCTGAAACTTCAGTTCACAAAGGAGCTCCTTTCATCCTTTTGCTGTAGCTAGGCAGTTAGGTTTATCTTGTTGATCTGTGGAAAAGAAAAAGGAAGGGGGAGAAAAGACAACAACACAGATGCATGAATATACCAGATGGAACAAATTGAGGAGTTTGCTTCGACCACTGTTCCTATTAGACCGAGGAAGGAAAATTGCTTGTCAGTAGGGCATACCTATTATGGTTATTATCTCCTGTGTGGAAATTATGTAACCTACTAAATTTTTCTACGTTGATTGTACAGGCTAATTAGCAACAAATGGATGATTTTAGAGATAGAAGCAAGTTTATATTGATTTTTATTTGAAATTTCCCCCTGCTAGTGTCCGGTGAAAGGCAAAATAACACATTCCCTCATCCTTCTTTTTGTGACTTATTTAATGCCATTAAATATGAAAAGCCAGGAAGGCAGTGAGCAGCCAAGAAAAGAACTGAAACTCTGACCTTTGGCGTGAGCACTATGTGGCTACTGCATTATGCTTGGTGTGAAATTACCTAAGTACAGACCTGTTTAAAGGAGACTACACTAGTTGCATCCTCATATTTAATTACCTGGCCAGGGCCTGAAGCCCACACATTTCCCTTACCCTGATTCTAGCACTGTATGTTGTTCATCTGGCATATGCTATAAAGAAACATGAAAGAAATAACCACAAATGAAGTCTCATATCCAATTGATTCTGGTGCCTTGAGTTTTAGGTATTTAATTTATAGGTATTTATATTATTGGAAAATAGGTATTTATATTATTACACATGTCTATTGCCTTGTGTCATGAGAACAACTAATGTTTCTTTATGGTTTTATTTTTTGGTTTTGTTTTAAAAACCTTCTTTTAATTGAAGAGATGAGCCAAAGCCTTGGTGCTTGCAGTCAAGCAATTAGGAGAGGGATGTCTGTACTGTCTCTTTCAGTCTCTTGCAGAAGATACAGCTGAAAAATCATTTGAAGTAAGAGAAGATTTTTGTTATCAAGGAGAGGAGAAATCATGGAATCAACTGTGCCACGTTGGGATTTAGTGGTCATAATTTTTAAAATGAACACAAATGTGGCCACAGCGTTTGCTTCGTCATTGACCTGGACTATTTTCTGTACAAAGGATACACTGGATAAGTTAGTGTTTAAGCAAATGCATTATACAGACATGTAGACTGGGAAATACAAGAGCAAGGTGATCATGCTCGATGTGCTGAATTCTGTCATCATTACATGACAGGAGGACTAGAAAGTTCATAGGAGGCGGTGAGAAGGAAGGGGCTGAATTTACCTGTAATTCCACCCCGAAATAGCCAAACCATTGGACAGTATCATCCAAAGGATTTGTCCCCTGCTTAGGTACAATACAAAGGTCAAAAAAGAAAAGTGAGAACAAAATTCTGTCTTTGCAGGGATGTGACTACAGGGAATGGCAGACCGGAGATGAGAAGGGAGGTCTTAGGGTGTGACTTAACATTCTAATGTGCTAGTTCAAAGTTGAAAGCAAATGTCCTCATTTGTACAGAAATGAAAATTTCGAGTCACTTAGAGAAACAAATTTGTTAAAAATCTGGGGGTAAGAGGAAGTAATATAAAGCCTGGGACAAAAGGCACAAAAAGCAGCACACAAAATGTTTTAAAAGGCACACATAGCTGATTAAAGAAAGATATATTCAGTGTGAACTACAGAGACAACACACTCAGAAATTTAGAAATCAAAGAGCATAAAAGACAAAGCAGGCACAAGTATAAAAAAGCTCAATGTTTGGTTTTCAATATTGAACAAAGAGATAAATGTGGAAAATTGATTTTCCTTTCTTTTCTTTCTTTCTTTTTTAACAGCAGCACAAATGGTAGGGAAAAAATGGCCCAAGAGGTCAAAGAGAAACTGATGTCCTGTTCCTTCCAGTGTCCTTGTTCAGTGAGCCATTTGGCCTTCCATGTAGCAGATTATAGTCATTTCATATCATGTCATTCTTTAAAACTAGACAAGATATTGGGTTGGATTTGAGAAAATGAATCAGTGATACCAAACAAATATCAACATACCATACTAATTGCTTAGGTGTAAGAATCTATGTAAGGATAGTGCTAAATCCAATTTAGGATGAGGATGACTGGGATGCTGACGTTCATGAATGTGCCAATGGACAGCAGTTTAAAAATCAAAAAGAATACTACAGAAGCTCAAAATTCAGACTATTCAGATAAAAGAAAAATCAGAAGTGGGAAGGATTGGAGTGAGAGTGAAGGGAGAGATAAATGCTCTTTCACAGTACTATCTGGAAGAAAGGGACAGGAAAGTCTAGCAAGAATGACATAGTGACTATTTAGCACTTGCTATTGAATGAAAGTCTCAGCACACTGAATTTGTGAACTCACAAATTATGATGCTCCAGAATTACTTTGTTGACCTTCTAAGACGTATAATCATATTTCTCCTCTATTCCATTTCTTTCTTTGCTCTTCTGAGATACACAAGTATATATACATAGGATAGTGAAGTCATGCTTTAAAATAATCTCTATGATTTGCCAAGAAATAAATTATGCACTTTTTAAAAATTTCCCTATGTGATATTGTATTAATATTTTAGGTTTTTGCCAAATATATCAAACATGAATATTGATTTATTTGAGTGATCATGTACAAAATCTACTGATGATTTATCATAGTGAAAATAATTATAAAAGTAATTTCTTTTAAAAAATCTATTTCTACAAACATTTCCTGGAGGCATATATTTCTTATATCAGTATATTCTCCTTGCTTTGGTCTTCTCTTCCCCTTGTTAGTTTTACTGCTCCCTACTCTGTTAAAAAATGCATCTAAAAGGGAATCTATAAAATAAATGAAGAACTTAATTTAGTTAATCCTTGAGGAGTTACAATATCTATTTCCCCCCCATTTATTGAAAATGGATGCTGTCCAGTTAGTTCAGTGGATTACAGTGTGGTGTTAATAATGCCAAGGTTGTAGGTTCAATTCCATTACAGGTCAGTATGAAAAGTACTTTGCCAGAAGGTGGTGATATATGCCTTTAATCCCAGCAGTCAGGAAGCAGAGGCAAATGGATCTCTGAGTTCAAGGCCAACCTGGCCAACTGAGTGATTTCCAGAATAACCAGGGCTGCATAGAGAAAATCTGTCTTGAAAAAACAAACAAGTCCCCTGGGAGGCTCTGCCAAAGTCCAACCAATACAGAGGCAGATGCTTGAGCCAACCATTAGACTGATCACAAGGACCCCAACAGAGTACTTAGGGGAGGGACTAAAGGAGCTAAAGGAGTTTGCAACCCAGTAAGAAAAACAATATCAACCAACCAGACCCACCCGCAAGTTCCCAGGGACTAAACCACCTGCCAAAGAGTACACATCAATGGACCCATGGCCCCAGCCACATGTGTAGCAGAGGATGGCTTTGTCTGGCATCAAAGGGAGGAGAAGATCTTGGTCTTGTAGAGCTTCAGGGGAATGCTAGGGCAGTGAGGCAGGAGTAGCTGGATGCATGGTGGAGGAGCACCCTTATAAAAGCAGCAGGGATGGGGGATGGGATAGGGAGTTTGGGGAGGGGAAACCAGGAAAGGGAATAACATTTGAAATGTAAGTAAATAAAATAATGAATAAAAAAGGAAAAAAAAGCAAAAAGCAAAAGAAAATAGATCTTCTTTTCTTGCATAATTTAGCCTGATTACAGTTTCCCCTCCTTCTCTGGTTAATTCTCCCAGATCCATTGTCCCTACTCTTCCATATAGATCCACCCCTTCTGCTTCTCATTACAAAAGAAACAGGCTTCTATTGGATAATAATAAAATGAAATATATGACAAAACAAAAAATAACAAATTGAAATTGGACAAAGGAAGCAGAAAAAAAAGAGCTCCAGAGAAGAAACAAATATATATATATATATATGCATATATATATATATATGCATATATATACATGTATGTATATCTGGATTGCTTAAATATGTTTGTGTGTTTATATATACACATGTGCATATATGTGCATATATACATATGTAAATATATAATAGATTTTTATTGGATATATTTTATATTTACATTTCATTTCCCTTTTTGTGGTTCCCTGCCCCCCAAACGTCCCACATGCCCTTTCCTCCCATGTTCCCCCATCCACCCTTTCCCACTTCCCTGTTCTGGTATTCCCCTACACTGATGCTCTGAGCCTTTCCAGAACCAGGGTCAACTCTTTCTTTCTTCTCGGACATCATTTGGTATGTGTATTGTGTTTTGATGTCCCAAGATTCTAGGCTAATATCCACTTATCAGTGAGTGCACATGGGTATTCTTTTGAGACTGGGTTACCTCACTTAGTATGATGTTCTCCAGCTCCATCCATTTGTCTAAGAATTTCATGAATTCATTGTTTCTAATGGCTGAATAGTACTCCATTGTGTATATATACCACATTTTTTTGTATCCATTCTTTCCTTGAGGTGACATCTGGGTTCTTTCCAGTGTCTGGCTATTATAAATAGGGCTGCTATGAACATAGTGGAGCATGTATCCTTATTGCATGCTGGGGAATCAACTGGGTATATGCCCAAGAGTGATATGGCTGGGTCCTCCAGAAGTATCGTGTCTAGTTTTCTGAGGAACCGCCAGACAGATTTAGAGTGGTTGTACCAGCTTGCAGTCCCACCAGCAGTGGAGGAGTGTTCCTCTTTCTCCACATCCTTGCCAACACCTGCTGTTTCCTGAGTTTTTAATCTTAGTCATTCTGACTGGTGTGAGGTGAAATCTCAAGGTTGTTTTGATTTGCATTTCTCTAATGACTAATGATGTTGAACATTTCTTAAGGTGCTTCTCAACCATCCAAAGTTCTTCAGGTGAAAAGTCTTCGTTTAGCTCTGTACCCCATTTTTTGATAGGGTTACTTGTTTTTCTGGGGTCTAACTTCTTGAGTTCTTTGTATACATCGGATATTAGCTCTCTGTCAGATGTAGGGTTGGTGAAGATCTTTTCCCAATTTGTTGGTTGCCGATTTGTCCTTTTGACAGTGTCTTTTGCCTTACAGAAATGTTGTAATTTTATGAGGTCCCATTTGTCTATACTTGATCTTAGAGCATAAGCTATTGGTGTTCTGTTCAGGAACTTCCCCCCTGAGCCAATGGCCTTAAGGGTCTTCCCCAGTTTCTTTTCTATTAATTTTAGTTTGTCTGGTTATATGTGGAGGTCCTTGATCTGCTTGGAGTTGAGCTTAGTACAAAGAGATAAGAGTGTATCAATTCTCATTCTTCTGCATGTTGAACTCAGTTGAGCCAGCACCATGTGTTGAAAAGGCTATCTTTTTTCCACTGGATATTTTCAGCTCCTTTGTTCCACAAAATAGAAACAGAAGGAACATTACCCAACTCATTCTACGAAGCCACAATTACCCTGATACCAAAACCACACAAAGATCCAACTAAGAAAGAATAATTCAGACCAATCTCCCTTATGAACATCTAAGCAAAAATACTTAATAAAATTCTTGCCAATCGAATCCAAGAACACATCAAAATGATCATTCACCAAGATCAAGTTGGCTTCATCCCAGGGATGCAGGGATGATTCAATATATGGAAATCCATCAGCGTAATCCACTACATAAACAAACTCAAAGAAACAAAACCACATGGTCATCTCATTGGATGTTGAAAAAGCATTTGACAAAATTCAGCATCCTTTCATGCTAAAAGTCTTGGAAATAACAGGAACTCAAGACCCATACCTAAACATAGTAAAAGCAATTTACAGCAGACCAGTAGGCAACATCAAAGTAAACAGAGAAACTTGAACCAATCCCACTAAAATCAGGGACTAGAAAAGGCTGCCCCCTCTCACCATATCTTTTCAATATAGTACTTGAGGTTCTAGCTAGAGCAATTCAACAACAAAAGGAAGTCAAAGGGATGCAAATTGGAAAGGAAGAAGTCAAACTATCACCATTTCGCAGATGATATGATCGTATATTTAAGTGTCCCAAAAAACTTCACCAGAGACCTCCTACAGCTGATAAAAAACTTCAGCAAAGTGACTGGTTATAAAACCAACTCAAGCAAATCAGTAGCCTTCCTATACACAAAGGATAAGCAGGCTGAGAAGAAATTAGGGAAATGACACCCTTCACAATGGCCACAAACAACATAAAGCATCCTGGTGTGACTCTAACCAAACAAGTGAAAGATTTGTATGACAAAAACTTCAGGTCTCTGAAGAAGGAAATAGAAGACTTTAGAAAATGGAAAAATCTTCCATGCTCTTGGTTTGGCCGGATTAATATAGTTAAAATGGCAATCTTGCCAAAAGCAATATACAGATTCAATGCAATCCCCATCAAAATCCCAACTCAGTTCTTCATAGAGTTAGAAAGAGCAATTCTCAAGTTCATCTGGAATAACAAAAAACTCAGGATAGCTAAAACTATCATCAATAAATTTTTCTAATAGCCCTGACAATACATTATAAGACTAGGAACCTCCAGAGATGCTATTGAGTTCCTTTACTCTTGGCCAGACTGATGAATATTCAGTCTACCCTCAAGAATACTTGGAAGAAATTGAACTCTGATTTGCAAAGTTTTGATTGGAGATAGGTTCTGGGGCATGTGTCCACTTCTTTAAGCTCTAGGATGCCATGTCTGACAAGAAGAAAGGAGTAGACACTGGAGCTAGAATGGACCAAAGCATCATTGTGGGGGAGTACAAGAACAGGGATGTGGGAGGGGTGAATGAGGGAGCAGGGGGAGGGAAAAGGGCATGAGGGGCCTTTGGGGGTGGGAACCAGAAAAAGGGAAATGAATTGTAAATATAGAATATATCCAATAAAAAAAAAAAGCTCTAGGATGCCATCTGGTACAGACCTGCCTCTATCTCTGAATTCATGAGTAAGTTAGTCTTAGAGATATAGAGGGTTTGGTTTTATTTTCTTGGTGTCCTCCATCCCCTTTGGCTATTACAGTTTGTGGTTGTTTGAATTAGAATGTCCCCCATAGACTCATATAATTAAATGCTAGGATTACAAGGATTAAGGTGTGTGGTCTTGTTGGAGGATGAAATGCATTACAGGGAGTAGGCTTTGAGGTTTTCAAAAAACCCCACCAATACAATGTTTCCCTTTCAGCCTAAGGGTAAGGATAAGGATGTAGTCCTTAGCTACTTCTCCAGCACCATACCTGCCTGCCTGCCATGCACCATGCCATGATGATAATAGACCAATTCTCTGAATCTATAAGCAAGCCCCAAATTAAATGCTTAGAGTTGCTGTGGTTGTTGTGTCTATGCACAGAAATAGAACAATGACTAAGACATTCTTTCTGCTTCCTCTTTCTAGGGGTTCATTGAGTACCAAGGGGAGGGATTTGATGGAGATATCCCATGCAGGGCTGAATTTTCCAAGGCCTCTCACTTTGCATAATGTCTGGCTGCAGGTCTTTACTTATTCTCTTCTGCTTCAGAAGGAAGTTTCTCTGATGATAGTTGGGCAAGTTTCTTATTATCATATAGCAGTGTGTTATTGGGGTCATTTTATTGCTATGGTTATATGGTTTTGTTGCTGCTGCTGCTGGTGGTGGTGGTGTTGTTTTGGTGGTATTTGGTTTTTTGTTTTGTTTTGTTTGTTTTTTAAGAGTACTAGAATTAGTTTTTTCCCTAGGTTTCTGGACTATGTAGTCTCTGGTTCTTGGACAACCAAGCAGTTTCAGTTGTTCCATCTTTGGAGTGTATATTTAGTCAAATCAAATTGGTCCCTCCCACAAACTTTTGCCACCATTGCAGTGGAATATCTTGCAGGCAGGACACTAGTGCAGATCAAATAGTTTGTGGCCGGGTTTCTCTTTACGTGTGTACTTTGCTAGCAAGCGGAATAACTCCTGTAACAAAGATCCTATACATTTATTTGTCTTCCTGTCTCAAATAAACCCAGCGTGTATCAGTTGATACTGATGGAGAATTAAGTTAAAATTGCCACCAATATTATTCTTTTCGCTGCTTTGCCAAATGAAGCATATTTCAGGCTGGCCACTCCTGAGAGTCTCCTCTCTTAGAGGTCTGCTTCTGCCTAAATCAGTGTGCATTCTCTTTGATATTCCCACAGTGTGCACAATATACCCATGAACACGTACTGCTCAGGGTAACATGTCTCTAATGCGATGAAATCAATGGGAACACATCCTTTTTTGCCTGACAGTATTGTCAGGGTGTATTATCTGGTTTAGGCTGTGGCTTCAGTTCATAGCAGTCGTCAGTTAAATTTCCCTTTCTGAAGTTGAGCAAAGTGTGGTAATGTCACTGCCACAGGCGACTGCCGTTCATAGGATGGTTACCGGAGAAGCATAGCCTCCTGGCTTGTCACACTGTATATATCTCAGGGTCTTCTGTTTCTTCCTAGTCAGAGGTTTCCAAGAATGTTGCCTGGAGCAGTCGTGCGATGCAAAAGAGAAAGATTTTTGTTCTGCACTTAGCAACATTACCACACTTCACACTCAGTTTCTGATAAGGGGAAATTTCACTGACTTGCTCTGAACTCCATCTTTCAGATAATGCACTCTGACAAGGCTTTGGATAAAGGCTAGAAAACCTACTAATTTATATTTCATTATCTCTACACTTGGTTTATTCTGCTATCCTTAGCTAAGTGTTACACAGATAACAAGGAGAACTGAACTGAAAGAGGAAAGGGGAACCTTGACCCCACAGGGGAGGCAGAGAGGCACTGGATAATTCAGCCTCCTGTCATGAGAAGTTACACACCAGTGCGTAATCTGGTGCCTGTGCCCAGGATTAGAAGAGGCAGTCCATCTTGCCCAGGTGAGAAGTTGCTGACCGTTGCGAGCCTCTGAGGCTTCTCCTGCACCAGAAAGAAAAATTAAAAAATAAAAATAAAAAGGAACTTTGAAAGAGCTTATATTGATGCTCTTGTGACTTTTGTGTGGTACACTTACAAGATAGAAGAAAATTATCTTCCTGATTCTTAATCATTCTTTTACAAAAATGATGTTTAGGGTTGGTTGGAATTTATAAGCAATAATTATGTGACAGACACATATAAATTTGCTATTCCTCAGGATATAGGATGGCTACTTTTCATAGATCCTCCTGGGTGCAAAAGAGAAGAGATAATATGTAGTTTATGTACAGGAACAGGGCATTGTTAACAATTTTGATAGAACACAAACCCACATCAATATTGTGTAAGCTTTGAAAATTAGTTCTGAAATACATTTAACACATAAATTAAAAGGACATTCTACAATTTTGCTGAAAGTTATAGTATGCATTCACTAATATTTGTTTGTTAGAGACTAGATCATATCAGGCTCCATGCCTTTATAAAACTGACTGCAGTAAAGTTTGTCCTTTTTTTTTTTTTTTTTTTTTTTTTTTTTTTTTTTTTTGGTAAAATGAAGCCATGCAAGAATCTTACAAAGAAAGTCAAATGATTTTTTTGGGGGGGGTTGTGGGGCAGGGTCTATCTTGACCTGCATCTTGGCAGAGGGCTTGGAGTATGATGCAGAGCTCAATTTAAGGTTAGTTCTCCCTTTTCTTCCAAAGATAAATATCCTCTTACAGGCAGATTATAAAACACAAAGTTTGGAATGGTGTATCTTCTCTCAATGCCTGGGCATATTTCTCTGTGCATAGTGAATGATGGCCACCCTCTGAGATTTTGCTTCTGTTCTTGAAATGTGGAGTGACTGGTAGAGTAGGCACATATGCTCTAATCATATTTAGGGATAAAAAGTACTGAAGAAGTACTCATTATAATCATAGAATTTAGCTTAAAGGGACCACAGAGATTACTTAAAGGAATAAACCGAACTAACAGCATCTGGATGCTAATCCTAGCTGTGCCAGTGACTCACTGCATGCTACTTGGAAAACTGTTTCCCCTGAAGTCTCTGCAGTATCTTCCCTGAGAACACAGAAATAGTTCCCAGTCAGGGCTCTTTCTGTTTGGTTCCTTATAATGGTTATCTTTATAATGGCATGGCAAAAACTTAGTGTCTGCTAAACAGTTGAGAGAAAAAAACCATCTCCTGAATCTCTGACTCATTGTAGCCTCTCTCTCTCTCTCTCTCTCTCTCTCTCTCTCTCTCTCTCTCTCTCTCTCTCTCCCCCTCTCTCTCTCACACACACACACACACACTCGCTCTCTCTCTTTCTCTTCTATTTTGCTATATACTTTGTAGAAGACAACTCTCCCTCCCCAATATGGTGTGTGTGTTTGTGTCTGTGTGTGTGTGTGTGTGTGTGTGTGTGTGTGTGTGTGTGTGTGTGTTTAGACAATGAATGTAGAAAGGAAGCACAAGGGAGAAGAATAGGATTTCTTGTTGTTTTTGAAACAGGGTTTTGTAAAAATAACTTCTATTCTCCTGGTATAACTGTCATCCCAGCGTCTTCACTGCCTCCATCTGATAACCTAGGCCTAGTCATGGAAACTACTAGTCTCCATCCAGCCTTATGTATGCTCAAAAATATTTTCATCCTCTGAGACTTTCTGCTGAATAAACTCATCCTTTCTCATTCTTTCTCAACTCTGGCTGGCTGATTTAATTCAGCTGTTGTGGCCCAAACTCCTCTCCTAGCTGACAGATTCAATCTGGCTTCTCTCTCAGTCTCTGAATCTCTGCTTCACCTCAGAGTAACTCTAGCAACCTGTTCTAATCTTTGGCTCCTCATTTTCTGGCTAATTCTGTCATTCTTATGTCTAGCTTATTCTCTCTCAGCAACCAATCAGTGTACAACTGTCACAGTAAAACTGTCTCCTCCTCCTCCTCCTCCTCCTCCTCCTCCTCCTCCTCCTCCTCCTCCCCCCTCCTCCTCCTCCTCTTCCTCCTCCTCCTCCCCCCTCCTCCTCCTCCTCCTCCTCTTTTTCCTCTTCCTTCTCCTTTCTTCTTCTTCTTCTTCTTCTTCTTCTTCTTCTTCTTCTTCTTCTTCTTCTTCTTCTTCTTCTTCTTCTTCTTCTTCTTTCTCTCTCTCTCTCTCTCTCTCTCTCTCTCTCTCTCTCTCTCTCTCTGTCTCTTCCTTTCTCCCCCCTTCCCTCCTCTTTTTTTCACTGGTCTGTCATTAAGAAATCTCCTTTCCTCTCTCCTTTCCTGAGTGTTGGGCAAATCCTATTCTGTCAAATCTTTTTCTTAGTCTTCATTTTGTCATGTGTGCTTCCTTCTACAAACTAGTTTTACCTCCATTGTTTTGGATTAATGGTGTGTACTAATGGTCTGTCCAAATTTTAGCCAGAGAGCTAAAGATATATGCTAAGATATATGAACCATACCACAACTAGAAATAGTTTATTTTTCAGTAAATAACTCAATCTTGGGGTTCACAATGTGATCAAATATCCTGCAACAGGGCTTTAATGTGTAGCATTGGCAGTCCTGAAACTCACTCTGTAGATCAGCCTGGCCTCAAACTCATAGAGATCTGCCTGCCTCCTGAGTGTTAGGATTAAAGGTAAACACTATCTTTACCCAGTAAGAATAGATTCTAATGGAAGAATAAGGAGAGGTACTGGAATTCATGACATATGAAAGCAGAGAAGAGGACTATTGAGGCTATTGTCGTGATCAGCAAGCCAGACTTGAGAGATGAAGAAGGGCATTTGTATAGAGGGATGAATAAAATGAAATATGATATATATATATATATATATATATATATATATATATAATTTCATTATTTTTATTCTAATTTTAAAAATGGCTCAAAATGTAAATTGAAATCCTTAGATTTCATTATCTTAAAGATTCACTCTCTTCCAACAGCCAAAACAAATATTATATAAATTCCTTATTCATTTTTAAACCTTCGAAATAGCCAGTGAAACTAACAATCTTCCTGAAATGCTGCTTTAAAATCCAAGAACAACAGCTTGTTATCGTTAAAAAATTTCTCATTTTAATGCCATGTGTGCTGGTTTGAATAGGAATAGCCCTCAAAAACTCATGGGTTTGAATGCTTGATCCAGAGATAGTAGTAGTACTATGAGGTGTGGTCCTTTTGGAGGAATTTATTGCTGTGGGATAAACCTTTGAGGCTTCCTGTGCTGTTTCCAGGACGTTATGTCTTGTGTGGCTCACAGTTTCCTTCTGTTGCCTGTGGATCAAAATGGAGAACTCTCAGCTCCTTGTCTTGCACCATCTCTGCCTGCTTGTCGCCATGTTTGTCACCATGAGGATAATGAACTGAATCTCTGAAATTGTAGTCAAACCCAAATGAAATGTCCTTTGTAGGAATTGCTGTGGTCATGGTGCCTCTTCACAGCAATAGAAACTCTAACTAAGATAGCATGTTCCAAAACACTATAAAAGTAATATGAGACCTCATGCTTTGATCTTTTGGAAGAAAAGTAGTAGGATATTTTCTTGTAGGGGGGTCTTGACTGGTACCTAGGATTGTCTTGCTGAATAATGCATGCTGCATTTGACAAAAGTGATGCAGTGTTAGTCACTCAATGGTTTCTGCCATCTTTTTAGGGAATTCTTACAGCTCTCCAAGAGACATGAAAATAAGCCTTGCATAATTTGATTTTGTTCACTTTCCATATACAACACCCAAATTTAATTCCACATTTTATTTGTGTGAGGATCCCCTCACTCACCAACTGGGGCACACCTTATCTATTCTCTCATAGTTATTCTTTCTGTTAAGCAGTGTACCATGGTGAATATCTCCTCTAGTCTGATCTCTCCTATCAGTGTTAGTGAATAAAGCTAATCCAATATTTTTTTATTAAATATAAAGATAATGCTCAGGTCTAAGTTATTGATGTATGTCATACAGCATTAGTTTGGAACACTTCTTCCTCATTCTTGATGTTTCTTATTTCTGTCAAAGGTGGGATAATCCTGTCTCTTATTTATTTTGTAATTGGGAAAATAGAGGTAATGCTTGATGGGAGATACTAGATAAAAGCTAGGAATGTATGTTGCATTTCTATCCTTCTATACTTCTCCATTTTCCTTTCTAAGGTCTCTCCCTAAGATAGGTTGAGGACATGAACATAGCTTTTTCTCAGCCCTGCTGGTACATTGGTGTAAATAGTTCTAGGACTCAGTTATGAGATCAATGTGTTCTTCCTAATGTTCATTTGTAAATATGTCCTTTTCAGCAAAAGTGTTACCATTGTGTTTCATAATGTTCAGATCTAGAACAAGAAGAAGCAGAGTAAGTTGCTAAGACTTTCTTTCAAAAGACTACTTCTGCACAATGAATAAAATGATACAAGCATCCAGTGCATGTGGAGTCAGATATCAGACACTGAGGGAATAAGGATGAAGGACAAATCAAATCTACATAGGACACAGACCTAGGGGAAAACATCCTACTACTTTTCTTCCAAATGATCATAGCAAGAAAATGATCCCTAATGACTCATAGCTACAGCAGTAGATCAGTGACTAACTCAATATTCATAAAGATGCTTTTTTATGAAGTAGATAATTACATAGAGACTCAACTGAACAATGAACACAGGAAAAAAGATACTGGAACGCTTAGCCACTTAAAACAGGATATCTACATCATGGCACTCCAGGCAAGGCTTAGGGATTTAGGGGAAGGAATGAACAGAAAGCTAAGAGACAGAGGGTGGTATGTTACTTCATGGAAACATTTTTCATACCCAATAGGACAGATATATGTATGAACTCCTAGTAACTGTGGCAGCATGTACATAATCTGCACAAACTCGAACTACACAAAACCTGACATGAAGAAGGAGAAGCCGACTCAAAACCCAACTTTTAAGCAAGGTGGCATTCCCAGTTAATAACTTCTGGGAGAATGAAATCAATTTTCTTTAGTAGAGTTAAAAAAATCAGTGTATGAACTACACTCCAGTCGGGCCCAGGACCCAGCAGTCAGCCGACCATAATTGCACTCCATGCAGTTTTTGTTTGTTTGCTTTTGCTTTGTTTATAAGAGAGAGAAAGAACATGAAGTTGGGTCGAAGGAAGAGGGATTTGGAAAGAGGAAAGTATAAGATCAGAATATATCATGTGAAAATCCAAAATATAATTAAAGTCATTATAATGAAATCATGCATCTAAATTTGTAGCAGAAGTAGAAAAATAAAAACAGAAAACCTGAAGCTCTTTTCTAATTATATTGAGACATTGCATGTTTTAGTAACCAATAAATGTTTTGTCCTGACCTAGCATAATCTGTTCAGTTTGCTAATTTGTGCTTTAGACTTTCAGTAGCCCTCGTGGAACTTTGTAATAACTATGTGTAATGAACTAAAGACCTCAATGGGAAGTAAGTGAGTAATCAATAAATGCAAAACATTAGCATTAACACTGAGATAAGGAAAAGAATGCATACATTTTAACTTTCCTTTAAGCATTTATTATATTGTTAAGATAGAAAGTGAACAGGCTCAAGATCAGAAGAATAGTACTTTATATGGGATCAGGAAGTGGAATAGAGAAAGGAAGAAGAAAGGATGATATTCATTTACACGTAACTGACTATGAACTGTTTTGTGCCTTATAAAAAAGCTTAGATTTAGAGAAATATTTATTATTTAAACTGACTTTCTTAACTTTAACAAATTACCCTGGCTTTAGAATTTAAGTAGAAATTAAAACTACAAGTTACAGAATCAAGTGATAGTAATGCCAATCTATTGATGCTTTTCCAGATCCCACAGAATAGCATCAATAATTGTTTCCTTAGGCCGGGCAGTGGTGGTGCACGCCTGGAATCCAGGTGCTTGGGAGGCAGAGGCAGGCGTTTATCTGAGTTCGAGGCCAGCCTGGTCTACAGAGTGACTTCCAGGACAGTCAGAGCTATACAGAGAAACCCTGTCTCGGAAAAACAAAACAAAACAAAACAAAACAAAAAACAAAAAGCAATAATTGTTTCCTTGTGAACTTATTTTATTTTCATAAACGCTGAATTGCTAAACTCTAGCTAGAAAATGTTGATTGGCAAAGGTGAATGCTGAAGGCATATAATACATAGAAAGAATATTGGTACAACTTTCCTTATTCTTTCCTGTGTGTCTTAGTTTGCTGCTGCATTTGAAATGGCTAGCAGTGGCTGGAGATAAAAAGATTCTGATAGTTCCACTGTAAAGTAGCTGGCACTCTCTTATTCTGTCTGTAATTCCTCCCTAGATTCTCCCCCAAATTAAGTGCAATTGTACTTTACCTTAGCTTTACATTGACAAAGAAAAATTAGGGAATAATTATTTTCCATTTAGGATGCCTCTATACAATATCTGTTAAGTATGGCCTCTGACCATTTCACATCCTACCTCATCTACTGCATACCACTTTCAGGATCCATGAATGCTGCAATCTTCAATGTACTGAGTGGGTTGCGTTTCAGTAGCAAATTTTATGTAGCTTATGCAGGGTAAATGAGTCACAGAAGATGTGCTGGATTTTCAGTCACTGACTGTCTCCTTGTATGTCATCATCTTTACTTTCTAGAGAGAATTTGTTTGAGTGCATGATGTGCTAGAATCATGGTCTGCCCTTTTGTGAAGCCAAAATGCACCATGCACTGCATCCAGTCCTCTTACCCAACCCAAGGTGTGCCACACACTCCATAGAAGGAAAAGGTCCTGAAGCGATAGAATAGCCATATACTTCACATTATTGCTTTCATAATTTCTATTTGGTACATGAACATTACCTATTTCTTCCCCCAAAATGATTGTTAAGAAATGTCTGGAGAAGGCTAATAATCCTGCCCTACATGCTTTGGGTGTTTACTGAAAACTGATAGGAAATCAAGTCAACAAAATTACTTTATAAATATGTACACACATCCACACTTCCTGTAAGTTTCTTCCCTAACTCACATACAAAAGTATTCTGTCTTTTATTCTTTTCCCTTATAGGTAGTTACAATGGTTTTCATCTCCACAAGGCAGTAGTTATGAATGTTTGTGTTCATCTTGTTAGATTGTGGACAGGGACACTTTATAAACAGAATTTACTTCTAATATAAAAATGAACAATCACCAAGTTCCGGTCTTAACTAGGAGGAACTGGTTCATTTTCACTTCAATATGGTCTCTTTGTGAACAAACTAAATAGGTACACTCTATTTTGGATTAATCACTGCCAAGTTGTTTAACAGTTCAGTTTACTGTCTCTTACATGCAACAAATACCAGCTAGTCCACGCTACCTTAGTGCACATTAGCCAAAAAGAAAAAATACGAATTAAAACAAAATTGGACTAGATGAACACCCTTAATTATGTATGTGCTCTCTGAATTTCATGAGTGACTCAGAAAGGAACTGTACACATTCTATCCAGAAGTACTTCTACTATATCTCTGAGATACAGTGATCCTATAAAGTGAGACAAAAGTTTAGTTATTTTTAAGAAGTTATTTTTAAATGGGATGATCCTGTAGTTAACAAGTTTTTTATTTAAGATAATCTGGAATTCATTAATATTAAAATTGGTTTAGCAAGACCTAGAATTTAAAGAAGAATCTGCCTACTGAATTGCATCCCTAAGGCAAATATTAAAATTAATCTTTATTCCCTGACCACCAGCTAACTGATTTCAAGGGGAGGGAGCCTAGTAAAGCACATGCTCATTAAATAATTGGTTACAATTAATCTGAGATGATTAATCTCCAGGAAGAAATTAAATGAATTGATCTGAGAACTGAAAAAAATAGAATTTTGCTCAACAAATAGTAGTAAAGTTCCCAAATGTAGTTAACCATGAATTCGTCAATAAGTTGCCTAAAGAACCAAAATTGAAATATTTTCTAGTGTATACAAGTTGAATCTATTCTTTTTTTTCTCCTTAATCTGTGCTCCCCATTTGGGCGCCATGTTTGGTTTTAAGTAAAAGTTGCCTCACAAACCTCTAAGGGACTCTAGCTAAAGGGCATGTTTCACTTGCCATCATCTGTTTCTATCTCTTTCTCCCTATTTCGCTGTCTCTCTCCTTCCCTTTTACTTTTCTTCCATTTCATTCTTCTTCCTTCTTTCTTTCCTTCCTTCCTTCTGTTGTTATTGTTGCTGCTTCTGCTCTTCTCCCCCTCCTCTTCCTCCTTCTCTTCCTCCTCCTTCTTCTCCTCCTTCTCCTCTTCCTCCTCCTTTTTTCTGATTTTGAGACAAAGTTTTCCTGTTTAGTTCAGGCTGTCGGGGAACTCACTCCATAGACTAGGATAGCCTCAATCTCAGAGAGATCCACTAGTACCTGCCTCTGCATCTGATTCTTGCCTAGGTTCTGGGTTTGAAGGCATGCACCACTACTGCCCAGCTCCCAAGTTCCCTTAAAAACAGTATTTATTTGAGAGGAATTTCTATAGGGTGTTTGTGGAGATCAGAGGACAGCTTGCAGGAACTGGTTCTCTCCTTCAACCAGGTCGTTTTGGGGGCCAAATTCAGGTCATCATGCTTATCCATAACATCTTTACACACTGAACACTCTTGCCAAAACCGTTGGGGAATAGTTGGGGGGGAGAGGACTTATGGGACATATGATGGGGGGGACTGGGAAAGGGGAAATCCTTTGGAATGTAAACAAAGAATATAGAAAATAAAATTTAAAAAAATCATACTGTCTTTTTAAAGGAAGATAAACAAATGAATGTTAATTTAAGATTAATGAAAAATTTCAGTAAATTTTAATAACATTTAATTTAAGCAATATATATATATTATTTTATGTTTGTAAATATTTTGCCTATGTATCATATTGACATGTCTGATACCTGTAGGGGTCAGAAGTGGGTGCTGAATCCCCTGGAATAGGAGTTATAGATTATTGTGAGCCACATAGTTACTGGGAACTGAACTTGAGTCTTCTGAAAGAGCAACAAATGTTCTTATTCTTTAAGCTATCTCTTTAGCACCTTATCTTTTGTTTGATTTTAGGTGTTTAACAACTATTCAGGTTGAATGGCTGGTTTTTAGATAAAATGTATTTTCATCTATAAACTTCACTTTTTTGGTTTGTCCCCAGATGAAATGAGTTTATTTCTTCTTACTGCTACTACAAGTGGATGCACAATCACTTTAGTTTTATAGACATTTTAATAATGTTCTAGAAAAAGCCATTGAAATTTATATTATCTCATTGTAATAATTTATAAGTAAATTATTATAACCTTTACATAGATTTGTATATTTTTTCCTAGCAGATCTTAAAGGATTCTTGCAACTGTGTGGTAAAACAGGCAATTCTCAAGATAATATTTAGCATAGTATGGCTACCATTGAATTATTTGGTATACCTTTTAAATCTTGTTAGCCTTATTTGTAATTTTTGGTTGTATTCATTTGGCCTTTGGGATCTAATTTGTTGTTCTACATCTGCATAGCCATAAATAAGTACCTAACACATTAATTTACAGAACTTTATTGTCATGGGCTACAAGGCTTCAAAGGATCTGATCCTAGTCTCATGTCTCAACATTTTCTGTTACTGCTTTCTCTTAGCTTCCTCCCCTAGACCACAGTGGCCTACTTTTTATTCCCAACATAATTTAACTCCTCAGTACATTCCACATAGCATTTCTCCTATGTGGGACAATGGCCCTCCTTAACTTTCTCATGTCAATTTATCTACTGAGGCAACTTCAGTCTACAATCAGATTTTCTGAAACTCTATTCTGCTTGCAGAACTTAATATCTTACTGCTAATCTTCTCATTATCAATGTGTTTGAGTTCTTTGTTTGTATTGAGTTGACTATCTTTAATTATCTCCTCACTGTATTTGTTTCTTTTTCATCTATCTTCAGAAAACATGTGTATCTAACAGCTACAGCCTAGGAGACTCCATAGGGTTGTGACATTCTAAAGAAGTTAAAGCTGTCCAGTGTGGATAGCAATTCGAGGAAATGATGCAGACACAATTTAGGTAGTTGAGCAAGCATGACTATTTAAGGCCTGCTCTCCCTACTGCAAAGTCAGTGGGTATGACTCAACAGGTTAGGGTAGTGCTGAGTCTTAATGATTGAAATACTTCAAGTCTGTTGACAGGGCCCGTAATATTTTGAAACAGTGGTTCTCAATCTTTCCATTGCTCTGATCTATACAGTTTTTCATGTTGTGGTGATTTCCCCAACCGTATTTATTTTTATTGTGATCTCATAGCTGTAATTTCTCTACTCTTTTTAATTGTAATATAAATGATTTTTTGAGATAGAGGTTTGCCAAGGGGGATCATGTCTACCATAGCTCTAAAACTTACATAAAATAGGAAGATTTCCATTTGCAGGTCTTCTGTGTATTTGTGACCCTAAAAGCTTAGTAAGTTGACACCTAGCTTGATGATATGTTCAGGAATGAATGAATTGTAAATGATAGAATAGATGGAAAATTGACATAACTATGTATCTCCCATCTTTGGGTATAGATACTATTTGAAGTGTTATTATTCAAAGGACTCTTTTTCTCAAGGCTAAATAGTTCTTTTTTTTTTTAAGCTTAGAGCTCTTTTTGCTTCTCTGCACATTTCTCCAAGTGTCAGGCATATGCTCATTCAAGAAATGAACACTTTGTCTCAGTGGGTGGGCTGTATGTTTCAAGCCTATACTGATGCTTTGGAAGCAACACACACACACACATACACACACACACACACACACACACACACAGAGACACACACAACCAAATTATCAGGGTAATATAAACAGACTGGAGCAGTATCTCTGCCAGATCTTGTTCATATCAGGCCTCCAGTAGGAATGTGTGCCTGGGGATGGGGAGATGGAGAAGATCATTGTGCAGTGGATCTAAAGCAGAATCTCACAGACCATCATTAAGAAAGATACATATATGCATCTCTTTTAACTCTTAATATTCCTCCTATGAACTCAAAGGGGGACTCTGCTCCACAGTTTTAATGAAACTCTATGATCTCCCATTCAGGATGCTGGGTTCACCCTACAGCTTGCTCCTCTCATAATCAAACCAGGTGCTGCTGAACAGTTTCATTCTACTTTGGTTACAACTTTAAAAGATATTTTATTCTTCTCATGAATATATTTACAGCTCTAGGTGAATTTTTGAGTAGCATTTGGAACACTGATAATATTAATTACCACGTATCATCTATCAACTTAGTTTTTCATAGTGGAACACTCTACTATAAATAACTTGTCTACCAAAAATTTAAACTTGGAATACTGGTCCTTTCAACACCAGATGAATAAGATAGCTTCATGTCTCAGAATTTTGTGGGTAGTTTTGAGTCCTAATGCTTCCTTTTGTATAGATTACTGTTATTTCTATTGGAGATATTGTGATTTGTAAATAAGTTTTGTGAATATTGAATTATACTCATTATATTGAGTTAAAACCAACATAAAATAAAAAGAAGAAGAAAGTATTTCCTATGTATCATGATTAAGAAATATCTCAACTCAGTATTTACTGCAGTATCAGAGAACATGATATAGGTGAAGAAATTTTAGTAATTATATTAACTTTTCCATTTTCAGTGTGCTTTCATTACATTTTAGTAGACTAAACTAATATATTGATAAACCATAAAGTTTGCAGCATCAAGCCAAGTCATTACAGTGAGAGTTCAGAGGAAGTTGAGTGGATGTTTATGAAGCAACTTCCTCACATATCAGACTTTTCAGCATATACAAAATCTGGCAAAGCCAAGATGAGGAAGACAGTGATCTATAGCATCAGATTTCACTGCAACATGAAAATGTATATGAGTGAATGCTCCCAAACTTCTGGCTATATACCTGCTGTATTCTAGGGTGAAATTGTCACCTTATGTTTACTCCCAATCTGTGGATCAATTCCCATTCTCGACATATGTTTCCAGACTCTTGGCTGAACATGAGACATGTATATGAACAAACAAATGGATTATAAAATATAGTATATGATAATCCAGCAAATGGGACATTGTAACCATTAAGGATTGAAAATCTACTATAAATAAAGAAGAACTATAGACAATAACAAAAAGAAGCACTGTGGGCATTTTTTGTGATGAGATTCACATTGATTAGTAGATGGGTAGAGTTTGTTAGCTGACATAGAAAAGAAACTCATGATATTCATGAGGAAAGTCAAAACCTAAGCTACTCTTGCCTTTTCAACTTGGCTCTGCTTCTGTCCCTTGCAACTATAGGAACTGGGAGCTGACATTCAGACTTGATTCTCTCACCAAGTTTAAATCAAAGGAAATAACCAAACAATATGCCCATCTTCCCTAGCTTAGAGGTAGGGGCCCTCACCCTCCCCTTTTTGACAATCTCTTACTTTAGAAAACAAGAGGAATATTTTATCAATTTTAATATAATGTTTTAATTTACCTGTGAGAATTTCATACAGTGTTTTTATGTGTGTTGATCATACCCAGCTACCCTCCTCCCCTAACTCTTCCCATATCCCATAAGTCCACATTACCCTCCCAATTTCTTGCCCATTTTTATCACTACTGACTGCTAGGAAGCATGGTTATTAAATTCACTCATGTAAAAGAACTGATTTTCTGAATTCATTCTCATAAAGGGTTAGTTTCTTCACAATGCTGGCTCAGAAAGCAAATGTTTCCATTTTCTCTAATTTATACAAAGAGTCATTTAGGTCATGTAGGAACTTCAAACAAACAGGAAGCAATGGGGAGCATTTGCAATATTCAAAGCTCATGAACAAACTAAACAGAGATTGATAAGCAACAGACCACAAACCTAAGCTTCCTTCTTGGACTTTTGGAAAATTGTCCTAGAATAGTGATATACATTTGTTTTTTTTTATCTTTTGTCTATGAACATTTGTAGTCTCTAGTGTGAGGGTTGAATAGTTAAAGCAAAGAGCTTTCCATGAAGCAATAATAATGTTTATCTGGCTCTGAAAATTTCTATTTTATTGAAGAACATAGAAAAAAGGGACTTAAAGAACAAATTGTCCCAGAGTGTTCCTGAAATCAACAGAAACTTTATTGATAATCATCACATAATTTTCTTGTAGCATGCACAAGCACACACTGCTAATTTCCTGGTTTCCTTGTGAGAACGAGAAGAGTTTTTGATAGCAAACCAAGAGAAAAAAGGAAATGTCTATTGATTGGATAGCTGAATGTAAGAACAGAAACATCAATATCTCTGCTTTGGTTTATTTGATTTGAATACTAATCTATTTTTCTTCCATTAGAAGAATAAATATTTAGAATTATTAGATAGTTATAATAGGTTCTGGACTCAATCTAAGAAAACTAAGTAATGACAACACAAAGAAAGTTTTCACAAATATTTTCTTAAGGGAAAAAACAAAAAATAAGATGAGGTTTCAGCAGATATATGGCAAATGTTTTGATTAAGCTAGAATAGCTATTCAATCTTTAATAAGCAAACTCTTCCCAGCAAAGGCAGGAAGAAAAAAAAGTGTACCTGGAGGAATGTAATTAGGCTATTCTCCCAGAGATTATAGTAAGAAAAGGTGTTTTAGTGTAGAACTGAAAGAACATGAAATAAAAGAAGGTGAACAACTGAGACTGAAAAAAAGGCTAAAATAGTAATAGTACTCTAGGGAAAGATTAAAAGCTTGAGAATGTCATGAGGACTTGGAGACCTGTGCTAGTCTAGCTCAAGACATCAAAAGTTAAAAGGAGCCATGCTATCTCCTTTGATTTAAATATAAACTCTAGTTTCACACTATTTCTTGCCTGCCTTAATTATTATCCATAAGATATTTTTATGGTCAAGTTGTTGACATTCATTGCATCTTCTAGGATTTCCGAGTATCCGTTGAGTATTATGCCTGCCTCTGCTTGTTCTCTGTCTCTGTCTCTGTCTCTCTGTCTCTGTCTCTGTCTCTGTCTCTGTCTCTGTCTCTCTCTCTCTCTCTCTCCATCCACCTCTCTCTGTGTTATATGTGTGTTTGATATACTTGTTATACATGTAAAATTTTTAAGTTTAGACACCCATGCTCATATATACATAGGTCCAAGTAGGATATCAAGCACCTTTTGTTACTCCAAACCTTATTTCTTCGGGACAATACCTTTTACTGTCCAGATCTTCACCCTGTCTGCTAGGCTGTCTGCTAGAAAGCTCTTGGGGTCTGCCTGTCACTGACCTCATTTTGAGGGGACATAGACACATACAGACTTACCTGGATTTTTTTCCTGTGCTTTGGGGACTCAAACTTGTGTTCTCAACTTTCCCAGAAATTATCTTCCCCACAGTTCTATCTCCCTATCCAATTCTGCTTCTCTTACATTTTGGAGAATTTTAATTTAATTATTGTAATTTCTTTTACAAAAGAAAAGTGCCTTCTTGGTACAACTAGAGGGTTTTGACATAGGTTTCAATTATCTTTATTATTTTCCTCTTTTATCATACTCTTATTTCAAGAAACAGCTGCTTATCTTTAAAAAAATGCCTCAAGTTTCAAGAGGTATTATCTGTAGCAGGGTGTCTGCCTAGTGCCTATAAGAAGATTGTCTCTGTTTCCAGTGTTCCATTAGCAAACCCAACTTGACATATGGGAAAAGAATTTCTAATTTGAGGGAAAAAACCCACTAAATTATATATGTGTTTAGTCTTTCCTTGAAATTTCATGAGACAGTAAACCAAAAAAACATATCCAGACTGTCAGCATTTTAATTGGTCCAGATAGAGTTAAGGTTATGACTTATTGCTTCATAGTTCATGTAGCTTGCTCTATGTGTGCCTGTGTAAATGTGGGGTCTCTCTGTGTTCATGGATGTAGGTTTAAAAAGCGTTATAGGAAAAGGCTACTTTTTATACTGTGGGAGGAATATTCATTCAAATTTAGAAATATTGAATAGTTGGAACATAATATAAATAAATAAATTATTATACTTTTATGATATATTTGCAATTTGTCCTGAGATAGGAAAGGTCATTGTAAATTTAAATTGTCTTTGGGGAGAATTCTAAATATCCATGGAAGAAAAGTGGGTCTGGAAATATGAATATAAAATTAGGTATAAGTGTGGTGCCAAAAGATGAAGGTAGGCATAATGTAATTATGCATTTTGAAATGATGCTTTCTATACTTTAATAGAAGAAATAAAATATAAATCATACTGAGTGTCTACTAGAGCTTTTTGTGTATTTACTTGCCAGCTTATTTAATCAAATTAGGCTAACTACCCATGGTAAGTCCTCTGCTACTTTCTTTCTGAAAAAGTCCATCTCAGGATGGACTAGTGCATCATTTCAAATATTCTTGTATTAAAGAAAGTAAGACATCGTGGCTTTCTTTGATTCTAACAAAAAGACTAGAATTCTAGACAGGTTTTGATTGTAGCTGAAATGAAATCAAGCAAAGTAGAATGTTTTAGTTTATTTTACTTATTGCTTTTGCATATATACATGCGTGTGTATTTGTATATGTGTGCACATCTGTGTTTGTGTATATATATATATATGTGTGTGTATATATATATATATGTATATATATATATATATGCATGTGTATGTTTGCATGCACATGTACATGTGTGTGTGTTTGTAGGCCAGAGGTGTATGTGTATTTGTGTGTGTAGGCCAGAAGTTGATGTTGAGAGTAATTGCTCTGTGTGTGTGTGTGTGTGTGTGTGTGTGTGTGTTTTATTTTTCTACATGTGTATTAACAGAGGTCAGAGGTTGATTGCAGCTCTTTCTTAGTCACTCACTGTACATCTCTCCATACCCTTCTGTTATAGGCTACTTTTCTACCTGACTTTTAAATGAGTGTTGGAAATACGAACTTAAGCCTCATGCATGTATGGCAGATAATTTCTTCCATGATTTACCCAGTCCCTAGACTGTTGTTCTAAATATTTCATCCTTTATGACTAGTTTGAACATCTTAATGTAAGTTAGTGATTGAAATTCTTGGAAACCTGCACTGAAATGACACTCAGACTCTGGGCTTATATGCTCCCAAAAGCTTATTGTTTATTAGAAGGAGGTTGGAAGCCAGGGAAGGTCTTCTATTAGGTTGAATGATCCTTGAATTGTGCTTTTTTATGTCATGGACCATGATGTCAAATATCTGTATGTCTCCATACAATAGTAAAAGTGACTACCAGTACACATTGTCTCAACTTGTAGAAAAATGAGGAAATGAAATGTAAAATTCTTAAATGTCAGGTTTAGTGTAATAGTTTTCTTTTTATTTTGTGATAGCTATAAAGCATTATAGACTATAATAACATAAACAAAGTACCTTTACAACATTCCAGGATCAAATTAATAATACTTGGCCAGTAGATCCATTGCTGAATCCAATTGAATTTTAACCACTATAATTTTCCTTAACCTACACACTATCATTTCTTTTTGTGACAGTCAGAAGGTTAAGCTGCATTTTCTTTTCTTTTTTATTAGAAATTTGCATTATTTCCATTTCAAATGGTATACTCTTTCTGCATTACCCCTCTGAAAATTCCCTATCCCATTCCCTGTCCTGTGCTCTTGCCCCCGCCCCCTCAATTTCCTGACTTGCATTCCCCTATACTGGGGAACAGAGACTTCACAGCACCAGTGGTCTCTCCTCTCATTGATGTCTGAAATGGTCATCTTAAGCTGTATTTTGATAGTTTTTCAGAAAAGGAAACCAAGACTCCAGAGAGGTTTTAAATAGTTCAACAGTACAAGGGGTAGTTAGTGGGTTTGAAATCATATTTAAATCAAAGTTTTGTATTTTTTCTTTATTTTCATCAGATTTACTCGCTTCCTAATCTAATACTAGTGCTAGGGTAGTAGAGGAACAAAGTTTCTGAGTTGACTTGTGTTTTTCCCACATCTCCACCTTGCAAATACCACTACTTTTTCCTGGTGACTATACTTTATGCTTTGCTTTGTATCTGCCCATCTTTCTACTCTTTGGTTGACATCAGCCAGACATTGCTTGGGAATATTGTGAATTTCCTTTCCAGATTGTTTCTGTCTTCTTTTTCTTTCTTAATGATGCCTGGACTCACTGTGGCTTCAGCTTATTGGCAATCTTACATCTCCCTGTGCCATTCAGTACTTACATCCCTCCACCCCGCCATGCATTTCCTGCCTCTTTATCACATTATTTCCTTCTTGTTGGCATCTTAAATTAGATATGAGTAGAGCCTTATTTTTAGGAAATGTTTTCAATTTGTGTGTGTGTGTGTGTGTGTGTGTGTGTGTGTGTGTGTGTGTTGTTTCTACCTTCGTTCTATTTCTGTGATTAAAAAAAAAATCTCCTCAAACTAATCTTGAGTCAGGGTGGTGTTACTTTGTTTATGCTTCCAGATTGCAGTCTATTATTGAAAGAAGTCAGGGGAGGAGTTTGTTTCAGGACCTCATATCAGAGACAGTGGAAGATAATGCTGGCTGGCTCTATCTGGGTTGCTCACTGGCCTTCATGCAACCTTTCTTATGTAGAAGTATATATGGAATGGTGTCATGCATAATAAGGTTGGTCTGCTGACATCAATTATAAATCGAGACAAACTCTGGAAGATGTTGTCATAGACCAATCTGCTCTGGGCAATCCTCTACTTAAGTGTTGCTCTGGTGAGTCTAGGATATATCAAGTTGAAAGCCGAACCTAACAAGAACATATATTATGTGTGCGTATATTTATGCTAGCATGTATTGGGATGCAATGTGTGTGTGTGTGTGTGTGTGTGTGTGTGTGTGTGTGTGTGTGTGTGTAGGCCAGAAGTTGATATCAAGTGAGTTCATTAATTGCATTCAACTTCATATGCTTTCTTATTTGAACACAGAACTTCCCAATCACCTAATATACCTTATTCTGAGAATTACTTGTTTCCACCTCCTAAGCACTGAAATTTCAGGTAAGACACCAGGCTCTCTAGCACTTAGTATTTATATGGGTGTTGGGGATCTATCAAGGTTGCCATGATATCATGGTAAGCACACTAACCACTAAACTATCTCCCCAGCTACAGTAAATACCTTTTAAAGTAAAAGATTTACCAAAAACATAGTTTTCATTAAAACATAGGATTTGAAATTTGCAAAAATCCATATACTTTTAAGAAAATTACCTTAATGATTCATTATTAAGTGTCTCTAACTGGATAAATTACTGATCAGTTCATTGTAGATATTTTTGTAGCTTTGTTTAGTTAAGGGATGGGAAAATACCATGTGCTTAGAACTCAGTACAAGATTTATTTGGCTTTTGTATAATGTACTGTTAGATTGGAGAATATAGTATAGAGAGTGATATCAATTTTAGAGAAAAAATTAAGAGGAAGAAATGTGGCCTTTTGGTATAAGATTCATTATACAATTCTTCCTTTTTTCCACCACTATATAAAGGGAAAAGGTCCTGTATGTAAATGAAGCATAGAACCAGGTGGTGGTGGTGCATGCCTGTAATCCCATCACTTGGGAGGCAGAGGCAGGTGGATTTCTGAGTTCCAGGTCAACCTGGTCTACAGAGTGAGGTCCAGGACAGCCAGGGCTACACAGAGAAACCCTGTCTCAAAAAAACCAAATCCAAAAAACCAAAAAAAAAAAAAAAACAAAATAAAAATAAATGAAGCATAGATGATATTTGTGATTGTCTGTGTCTCTTTCCTTTTTCCTATTGTTATTAATCATAGCAGCCTCTAGTTGTCAGAGTAAATGTAATAATCAGATGGAAATTTTGTTTAACTTGTTAATTTCACCGAACAAAGCTTTGTGCTTTGCTAGTAGAAGAGTATTCTGCAAGAACCTTTTGATTCTGAGTGGTGATCTTGGAGCGTCGGCTATGAAGATCATAACAACAAATATGGGTTGGAGTTGCCAGGCGTGGCCTCATTTATTTTGATGATCTCCTACTCCTATTATTTCCATTGAGTACAGCGCCCCCTCTGTCAGCCTCTTAGTCCACCACAAATTCATCTTTATTATAATCTACTTACTGCTGGGAAACTGCATTCTCTAAAATGGCTTTCCCTGTGGATTAAAGATTTTTTTAATAAATAAATACAGTTTATGTTGGGTATTCTCCACTTGAAGGGCTAATGATTATTGACTAGCCTCCAGCAGGCACCAGGGAGTCTTGCCTCAGGCCCTTTCAACTAGCCCCCAAACATGCCAAATGTTAACACATGTTTCTGGATCCTTGGCTGGGATTGGACACACACAAGGCAGTCAGAATGGACCATTTAGTGTACAAGTCAAGATGACAGATCTCTGCTTAATACAAGGAAGAAAAAAACTCGTATCTTATTGAAAACGGCAGAAGAGCCCCGGGTGCTTTCACCTTGTGATTCTGCTGCAGGAAAGTGGGTTGTGTCAATATAAGTCTATGTCACTAGCTCATAGCTGCCACAGTGAATTGACCCTGTTCATGGCAGACATAAAGGCCTTCCATTTTCAAATTCTCTCTAATGCTCATCAGCAAACGGGAGCAGCGTGTGGAAGGAAGCCAACTAGTGTTCTTAATCATAGGAGAGGAAGTGAGACCGAGTTGTCTTAATGCAGTACAACAATCTGTGGTGCGATTCCCACCATAGGGTGACCAGATCAGGGATGTTTGATTCCTTTGGTGTTCTAGAAGGAGCATTATTTGACACAATAGCATATGATTTGCAAATCATGAGCCAGCCATTCTTCAAACTCCTGTAGATGCTTATAAATTGTACAGGAGTAGATCACATAGCCTAGCCACATATTTCTGAAATTGCTTAAGGGACCCTTTCTCAATATATGAATGTTCATAGGAATTCCCAGCCAATAAAGTTTCTAGCATTAATTTAATATAAGAAAGGCTTAGATAAAATAGCGTATTTTTATAACATTTTGTGATATAGTAACATCTAAACTGTACATTCCCAATAGCACTACAGAATCGTTATAGTTAACATGAAGGCAGAGCTTATTTTTATTTTTATTTTTACTTTTTAAGGAATGGCAGTATATGGAACAAACTTTATGAATAATAGTCTATGAAAGAAACAGCATTTAAATTCTATTATCTACAATTTTCTCTTGGCTAGCAAAGTAAAATGTATCTTCATCTCTTAATATTTTAATATTTCACTGAACAGAAACTGGGCAGTAATGACAGTTAAAGTATCATTTCAAAAACCAAGGCATAGAGGCTCTGCCAGA
Source organism: Apodemus agrarius (assembly GCA_964023405.1). NCBI lineage: Eukaryota > Metazoa > Chordata > Mammalia > Rodentia > Muridae > Apodemus > Apodemus agrarius. The sequence continues at coordinate 25,866,685 of OZ030014.1, forward strand.
GTCTGACAAATACAGAGGTGGATGTTCATAGCCAGCCATTGGACTGATCATAGGGGGGTCCCTGAAGGAGGAGTAGGAGAAGAGACTGAAGGATCTGAGCCCCACGAAGGGAACAGCAGTGTCAATAGTCTAGACCCCTCGGAGCTCCCAGGGACTGGACCACCAACCAAAGAGTACACATGGAGGGACCCATGGCTCCAGCCTTATTTGTGGCAGAGGATGGACTTGTTGGACTTCAGTGAGAGAAGAAGCCCTTGGGCCTGAGGGTGTTCAATGCCCCAATGTAGGGGAATGCCAGGGTGAGAAGATGGGATTGGGTGTGTGTGTGTGGGTGCACGCCCCATAGAGGCAGAGGGAGGGGGAATGGGATAGGGGGGTTTTGAAGTGGGGACCTGGAAAAAGGAAAACATTTGCAATCTAAATAAAGAAAATATCCAATAAAAAAAGAAAAACAATTAAAAAGAAAGACTAAGGCACAGATTTGAGGAATCACTAAACAACTCTATATATTCAGTCAGGGAGAGGTAATGATCACCTATAGAGCACTAGGTGCCTTTTAAGTCAAATGTATATCCTCTAGAATTCCATGCCTTTTGCTATCATTGTAGAAGGCCTTAAAGAAAAAAAGAAATTACTTACAATTGGAACAATGTATCTAATCACCTTCTTTTCACATTGAATTATCTATAAGTCATCACACAAGCCAGCTACTTCTCTGTCCAGAAGACTTTAGGCTTCCTCTTGTACTGGGATATTTGAATTCAATTTACCTTACAGTTAGTTTGCTTTCTTTCCTAACATCTTAAATCAGTTATGTATATCCACAAATATATTTTTAAAAATTATTCCTCTAAGAAAAGGAACAGAATAGCCACAGGAGCGATAAGGGAGACAATGTGGGGAGCAGAGACTGAAGTAAAGGCCACCCAGAGATGGCCCTACCCGGGGATTCATCCTATAAACAGTCAACAAACCCTGATACTACTATGGAAAACAAGAAGTATATACCAAAAGGAGCATGTCATGGTTGTCTCTGGAGGGGCCCTGCCAGAGCCTTACAAATACAGAGGTAGATGCTAACAACCAACTATTGGACTGGGCATGGGGTCCCCAATGGAGGAGCTGGAGGATGGTCCAGAGGAGCTGAAGGGGTTTACAGCCCCGTGGGAAGAACAATGATTTTGGCCACTCAGATGCCCCAAGACTCCCAGGGACTGAACTATCAACCAAGGGGCACACATGTTTCCAGCCAAAAGTGTGGCAGAGGAAGGCCTTGTTAGGCATCAGTGGGAGGAATGGTCCTTGGTCAGGTAAAGGCTCAACAGAGGCCCAAACAAAGGGAACCCGTGTGGGGGGAGAGAGTGTGTTGGGTGGAGAAGCATATAAGTGGAGGCAGAGGGAAGGAGGAAGGGGAGGGGTTGGGTTTCTTAGGGGAGGGTGTATACCAGGAAAGGTTTTGCCATTGCCAATATAAATGAAGATAATATTTAATTTAAAAAAAAGACAGACGAGACAGAAGAGAGAATTCCTTAAATTTGATGCCAATGAGATTATTTTCCTCTAAGAAAAGGAACAGAATAAACAGAATGCTTTATTTTGTTCATAGTTCTTCCAAAAATAAAGTTAGAAAAAGAAAACTGTTTCTTGGAATGTCAATTCAATTCTACATACACTATTAGCATTTCCAGATCTCTATGTAGTTTTTCATTCCATAATTTATTTTTTATTCACCTTCTATCCCCGTGGCAGCCCCTCCCGCCTCTCCTCCAAGTCATTCCCTTACAATCCCTTCCCCTGTTATACCCTCCTCTTCTCAGAGAAGTAGAGAGCTCCTGCCCTCTGGATACCAAACCACCTTGGGACATCTAGTCCCAGCAGGAATAAGCACATCCTCTCCCACTGAAGCCCAACCAGACAGTCAAGGTAGAGGAAGGGGATTCAAAGGTAGACAACAGAGTCAGAGACAGCCCCCACTCCAGTTCTTAAGGGACCCACATGAAGACTAATTATATATCTGCAGTTGTGTAGACGGTATAGGTCCAGACCCTGCATGCTCTTTGGTTGGTTGTTCAGTCTCTATGAGCCACTATGGGGCCAGGTTAGTTGACTTTGTAGGTCTTCCCTTTAGGTCAGACTACTATATTAAAAAGAATCTGATGATCTATACAGTAAAATTCCAAATACCTGGAAATCAAAGCATAGGTGTGTATGTCTTATTATCTGGTATGTTCAGATATTAGAAAAGCACTGAATTGTTAAAAGAATATTAATCTGTGAATCAGCAACAATATAAACAGATCATTTTTAAATAAAGTTAATATAATTTATGGCTGTTTTGCATGGTAGCTAAGATTTGGGATTTGACATAAAATTCAATCTCTTTAATTTACAACATTTTTTCTACACTATATGTTGACCATGTTCATCCTCTTCCCCAAATCCTTCCTAGATACCCTACTACCTCTCTACCCACCAAACACCATGCCATCTAATTTCTTTCTTTCAAAGGAAATAGAAAAATAAAATTAAAATATAAAATCAAAATCAAACAAAACATCAATAACAATTGTAAGACAAAAATATCTCAAAGCAAAACAAAACAAAATGAAACAAAAAGCCACAAAAAACCAATGAAGTCTGTTTTATATTGACCAACTACTCCTGAGCATGGGGAATTCCATTGGGGAAACAAATTTCCCTTTCCCAGCAGATATCAATAGCAACTTGCTCTTTGGTTAAGGCTGAGATTTTGTACCCATGTCTTGACAGTGCTGAGATTTTGTCTTATTTGCATGTGTGCAGGTTGTTGCCTCCATGCGTTCATAGGTGCATCATTCCTGTTGGTCCTGGAAGATGCTGGCTCCTTGAAGTCAGCTACTACTCCTGGCTATTAGAACTTTTCTGTTTTCTCTTCTGCATAGATTTCTGAACGTTGTGGGGAGGGGTTGGATGAAGACAGTTGACGTCAGAACAATGTTTCAGCATGTCTCACTCACTTCAAATTTTCTAGTAGTGGGTCATTCTTGTGGTAAAAACTGTTTTAATTAGTTATATTATTACTTTATGCACAAGTTTTTCTTCTTATTGATGGCTATATTCAAAACAATCACAAGTCATCTTCAGGAAGAAACCATATATGCTACTTTGGAACATGCTTATTATGGTTGCAACTCAAGCATGACCAAGACAAAATATTTCTTTTTTAAAAAAGATTAGTTAACCTATAAGACTACTGCATTCAAGTTGGGGTACTGCTCATCCCAACACTCATAGAAATAAAACAATCTCTACTTTAAATTACTTGTAAATATTAGAATTATGGTTAAAATAGCAGAAGTAAATGTATACTGAGACTGGGTTAATAGTCCTCTAAATTAATAATTTCTTATAGTATAGTATAATAATTCTCACCATATGACTCTGATATGATAAGTTAACAAATTATTCATCTGAATACTAAATGTTGAATTTGAATAAATATCATGAAATGATTAAAATGATCTCCACCCCTAAGAAGCTAACATCTCAAATGAAATGTGTGCTAATATCTTTATGATGTATTAGTTAAGTTTGACACACAAACACCACAGTGTTATTAACATTTCATGGGGGAAATCCATTCCAGCTTAGATAACAACAACAGCTTTATTAAATTGTATATTTTCTTTTCAAAAAGATTATATATGTGTGTATGTGTGTACACACACATACCATACAAACAGACACACAAACACTCATAGACACAAACATATAGACACACTCATACACACAGACACAGGCACACAGGCACACACACACACACACACACACACACACAAACACACAAACAATGGGAACAAAATTTGGTTCTGTGCTAAAATAGCAAGTACTGTTAACTGCCAAGCCATCTCTGTGGCCTCAGAATATAACATTTCTGTAATATTTCTAGAGTGGCAGAAAAATTATTGCTAGGAAGGAGATCAACGATAAATTGAGTGAGGCTTGGGTTCTGTCCTCAGCACTGTAAAGTAGTGTGGTATCAGGGAGCTGACTCAGTGGGTGAAAATGCTAGCTACAGAAGCTTGGTGATCCCCTAGAACTCAAGTGAAACACTGGGTGCAAAGGCACACATTGGTAATGCCAGCAATCCTACAGGAAATACAAGACAGACATAAGGGAATTGCCTAGATGATCTCAGGCCAACTAGCTTAGAATGCACAGTGCAGAATCAAGGGCATATTTGTGTCTTTACAAGCATTACAGTGAGCAGATATGTAAAGGCATAAAGTAAATTAATAATTAGTAGAACTAAGAAAAGGAGTTGTGAATGTTAGTGGGCAATGTAAATGAAAACAAATAAAATGTGAAGAAAACTTTCAAAATCTGCATTATGTCAGTATGTCAGTGACTTCACACATAGGCTTACTCTAAACAAACTACACAAAACAAATCATCCAACTCTCCATTTATATGGATGAATAGCATATTAATCAAATTATATTTAAAAATAGTTAAAGAAAGAGGAATGTACTAGCATACATAAATTTGCCATAGTAATGCATGGAAATAAATGTTGTTAGATGCTGTGTGACAAAACATATCCTGAGGAGACACAAAACATGTATACTCACCCCATATAGAGACTACAGCCCAAAATATGCATACTAGCAACATCCAACATGGTGAATCAATCAGTTTTATTTGGGATTAATTAAAGGAGTAAGGGCAATGGATTATTTACAAACACAGAAATGACTTAAAGAGAGCTGTATCACCAGATTCCACCCAACATGGATTGACAGTTCACAAAAGCTTCAGAGTTGTAATACACAGAGAAACCTGCAAGCAAGCCAACATATAGGTGCGGGCCCTTTCCATGTGACTCTGTTGCTCTAAATCTCTTTCAGACAGCTTGGTTTATCTCTGCTTCTTCTAGGCATCTAATGTGGTCTCTTAGTCTTCTTTGCAGTTTTGTCTTGCCTGAGTCTTCTTTGCATCTTAGCTTGTTTGATAGGGACTATCAGTAACCTTCATTATTTACTCTTGGGAAGAAGTGACCTAATGAAACTCATTAGTTGTGGGGACTTCCTCAAGATATTCTGAATTGTTTATCTTCTGGTTTAAGAAGCTTCCCTTCATGATGGATTGCTTCAGTTTCAGAGTAAACTGCTACACAATATTAAAGCAAAATCTAACTTTAAAAATCTGATAGCTGCCTACATGCTCCTAGCGACTAGCCACCAGTGTGCTTGCTATAGTTCTGACGTTTGATTTACTTCAACAGTGGCTAACACTGTTTTTTTTTTTTTTCAGGTGTTGTTGTTTTTGTTTTCTGTTATCCAGCTCATCTTAGGATGTGATTGAATTTCATAAAGTATAGTTCAACAGAATATACTGAACTTAGGTTGTGAACTGTAGCTGTCGGGCTTGTATATTCTGTACTATGGAATACTACAATGTGTTACTTTTACATAACTTCATTTTGTTCCCTGATACCCATATACTTTTCACCATTTCCCACTATTAGTAAATGTAGTTCTACATTGAGATTGACTGTTTAAGTTATCCATATGTGAGAATATGCTGATTAACACAAAATAGTGATGAAGAGCTGGAACTATTCATTAAACTGCTTTGATCAGTACATGTCATCTCCATGTACGAACATTTCACTCCCTACCACATAGACAAGATCCATGGTTACATATCAGTCCAAAATGGATGGAACAGTTCAATCATAATATAAGTGATAAACATCTGATGAGATTTTATCATTTTATATATAAAGACATTCAATTAAAATTATATATATATATATATATATATATATATATATATGAACATGTTACTGAAATAAAGGAAGCATGTACACTGGTTTATTCAATAAATAATATGATAAATTATGTTGATTAGAAATGGAGAGAGGCATCCGTTCCTGTGTATACTCTAGGAAAATACAGAGCTCAGGAACTTCTACCATTTTGGAGAGGATGGGCCACCCCACCTGAAATTAGATGCTTGCACCAACCTTTAAGTATCTTTTAATATCTATTTTTGCAAAGATTGTGTTAAAGCACAATTGATAGAGACTCAATCGTTGCTAGTACCTATTTCTTGGAGAATAGAAGCAGAGATGAAAATTCCTGATTCCCTTTATCTGGTGACTACAAAAGAGTCCATCAAGAATTTCCAACTAAAACATAAGCGGTATCCAAATTCCTGAGGAATTTGGTGACTGTTTTGTGAACTACTGTTGACTTAACAAAAGGTGTGGTGGTTATCTTGGAAGAGGGAACCTCACTGAGGAACAGACTTCATCGAATTGGCTTGTAGACAAGTTTGTGACACATTTGATTCACAATTATGTGGAAGGGATCAGCTCACTATGGACAGTGAAGCCCTGGCCAATGGCTCTGGGGTGCATAAGAAAGCCGATCAAACAAGACATAGATAGTAATCCAGTACGAGATCCATGCTTCAGTTCCTGCCTCCTGCTTCTTGCTGTAATCCCAGCCCCGACTTTCTTCAAGGATGGCCTCACCTCAATGATGAGAAGTGTTAATTAAGAGTAAGCTTTCCTTCCAACCAAGTTGCTTTGGTCATAATATTTAAATAGCAATAGAAAGCAAAGAGAGATAGACACACACAATCATATATATATAATTAATTATATATATAATATATATATAATATAATTATATAATTATATATATAATAATATATATATATAATTGATGTATTCATGTATTTGTTATAAAGTTTCTTACTTTTCATGAACCATCCATGTCAGGAAACCAAGGGGGAAAAACATATATTTAGTATACCCATACAAAGTGCATAGTACAATTGCTTTTTATATGTTCACATCCATGTTTCTTATGAAAATAACCCACAGGTTTTGCTCTTACTTTTCAGATAAGGAAACTGAATGATTATAATACAGTCAAGTGAGCATCTAACCAAAGTGCTAAAGCATTTCCTGTGAACTTCCACTGATTGACATATTCCTACATGTAACAGCATTAGTACTGTTACTGACTTTAATATGGACTATTCATATATGTAACAACACTGGTATTGTTACAAACTTTATTATGGGCATCCTTTTGTCTTTTCAGCAGGATTTTGGCTAATGCTGACCTCAGTTTTGTAATTTTTTCTTTGCTTCCACTGTTTTGGGATTTCATATGTGAACTACCATGCCTAGCTATAACCTCAATTTTAACAGTGAATTAACTAGTAATGAAAGAGTTTAAGGGACTCATTCTGTTTGCAGATGATATACTGCACATATAACCAACAAGGTTATTTCTTTCATTTTTAACATGAAATCATTTTCTAACATGTGAATAACACGCATTGGCATTTTAAATAATGTCTAGGGCAAAATGTCAAGGTGGATGATGGACCCTTGCTCAGATCTTGGTCCCATGCTGCAACTGATTTTCTTTTTTTTTCTATATTCTTTGTTTACATTCCAAATGATTTCCCCTGTCCCAGTTGCCCCCTCCCAATAAGTCCCATAAGTCCTCTTCCCTCTTCCCATTTCCCAATCAACCCCCTTCCACTTCTCTGTTCTGATAATTCCCTACATCACTGAATCAACTCTTTCCAGGATGAGAGCTCTCTCCATCCTTCTTATTGGAAATCATTTGATATGTGAATTGTGTCTTGGGTATTCAGAGCTTCTGGGTTTATATCCACTTATCAGTGACTGCATTCCATGTGTGTTCTTTTGTGATTGGGTTACCTCACTTAGGATGATATTTTCCAGTTCCAACCATTTGCCTAAGAATTTCATAAATTCATTGTTTTTAATTGCTGAATAGTAAGTATTTCATTGTGTAAATATACCACATTTTCTGTATCCATTCCTCCATTGAGGGACATCTGGGTTCTTTCCAGCTTGCAGCTATTATAAAAAAGGCTGCTATGAACATAGTGGAGCATGTGTCCTTATTGCATGCTGGGGAATCCTCTGGCTATATGCTGAGGAGCAGTATAACAGGGTCCTCCGGGAGTGTCATGCCCAATTTTCTGAGGAACCGCCAGACTGATTGCCATAGTGGTTGTACCACCTTGTTATCCAATCAGCAGCAGAGGAGTGTTCTTCTTTCTCCACATCCTAGCCAACACCTGCTGTCTCCTGGCTTTTTACTCTTATCTATTTTGACTAGTGTGAGGTGAAATCTCAGGGTTTTTTTGATTTGCATTTCCTTAATAACCAATGATGTTGAACATTTCTTAAGGTGCTCCTTAGCCATTCGAAATTCTTCAAGTGAAAATTCTTTGTTTAGCGCTGTGCTCCATTTTGATAGGGTTATTTGGCTAAGCTCAACTCCAAATGGACCAAGGACCTCCACATAAAACCAGACACACTGAAACTAATAGAAAAGAAACTGGGGAAGAGCATTAAGTATATGGGTACAGGGGAAAATTTCCTGAACAGAACACCAATAGCTTATCCTCTAAGATCAAGAATTGACAAATGGGACCTCATAAAACTACAAAGTTTCAGACAAAATGGCAACCAACAAATTGGCAAAATATCTTCACCAACCCTACATCCAACAGAGGGCTAATATCCAATGTATGCAACTGATTTTCTTGAACACAATTTCTCTTTGGAGAATCTCATGTGCCTTTTTGAATGTCTTGGCTCAAGTGAGAAAAATGATCTTGAATGGCTTCCAACATAATGAAGTGTTATAAAAGTGAAAGGAATTATAACATAAACTAGGTCAGAATTACTAAATCCATAAAATTTTATAACATCCACTTTGCTCATTAAGGTAGCAGGATAGTTTCAAATCAATAATTTACTGTGTTTTTATTCTGCGTGGGCAGGTGTGAGAGAGCAGAATGCCAGGGTCTAAAACCTCAGATCTGTGTAGCTACTGGTATGTAGTATAACCTCAGGAAGGTCCCTGGTCATTGGCATTTGCAAAATTAGGAGTGTACAACTGACTTATTTTGTAGAGTTGCAAGGATAAAAGATAATTATAAAGTAACTTACAAGTGGCTTGTGAGTTAATTATGCTAGCAGAGTTCTTGAGATTCCATTTCTTACATGAAACTACAGAATTTAAACTTGAAAAATTTGACAACTAAATAAAGCTTTTCAGGAAGTCCTACACTGATGTTTAGACCTATGCTTTTACTTTTTCATCAAGTTTTTAGGCACAGAAACTAATATGCTAACAAAGACCTTACAATTGTATTTGAATGGCCTATCATACAAGGCGCTTTAATAATATTCAAAATTTAATGAAAGTGTGCATGGTGTCACATACCTGTAATTCCAAACTTTTGTGTTGGAATTACAGAACGGTTTGTCAAAAAGGGCCAAGTGAAAAACAAACAAACCAGATGAATCTCATAACAATGCAAGGACAAAGGAATTTTGAAAAACAGCATTTTACGTACATATATTCAGAGGGAAACCTGTATCTTTTGAAACCCATTAAAAAACATAAATGAAAGATTTTTTTATTGGATATATTCTATATTTACAATTCATTTCCCTTTTTCTGGTTCCCCATCCCCAAAGGGCCCACATGCCCTTTTCCTTCTGCCTGCTCCCTCTTCCACCCCTTCTCTCTTCCCTGTTCTTTTTTTCCCCTACACTGATGCTTTGAACTTTCCAGCACCAGTGTCTACTCCTTTCTTCTTGTCAGACATCATTTGGTACGTGAATTGTGTCTTTGGTGTTCCAAGATTCTAGGCTAATATCCACTTATCAGTGACTGAATACCAGGGGTATTCTTTTGAGACTGGGTTATCTCACTTAGTATGACATTCTCCAGCTCCATCCATTTCTCTAAGAATTTCATGAATTCATTGTTTCTAATGGCTGAATAGTACTCCATTGTGTATATATACCACATTTTTTTTTGTATCCATTCCTCAGTTGAGGGACATCTGGGTTCTTTCCAGCTTCTGGCTATTATAAATAAGGCTGCTATGAACATAGTGGAGCATGTATCCTTATTGCACTAAATCTAATAGAAAAGAAACTGGGGAAGACGCTTGAGGACATTGGCTCAGGGGTAAAGTTCCTGAACAGAACACCAATAGCTTATGCTCTAAGATCAAGAATAGACAAATGGGACCTCATAAAATTACAAAGTTTCTGTAAGGCAAAAACACTGTTAAAGGGACAAATCGGCAACCAAGAAATTGGGAAAAGATCTTCACCAACCCCACATCTGACAGAGGGATAATATCCAATGTATACAAAGAACTCAAGAAGTTAGACCCCAGAAAACCAAATAACCCAATCCAAAAGTGGGGTACAGAGCTAAACAAAGACTTTTTACCTGAAGAAATTCGATGGCTGAGAAACACCTTAAAAATGTTCAACATCATTAGTCATTAGAGAAATGCAAATCAAAACAACCCTGAGATTTCACCTCACACCAGTCAGAATGACTAAGATAAAAAACTCAGAAGACTTTATGATGTTTGTGGCTATTGTGAAGGGTGTTATTTCCCTAACTTCTTTCTCAGCCTGCTTGTCCTTTGAGTACAAGAAGGCTACTGATTTGCTTGAGTTAATTTTATAACCAGCCACTTTGCTGAAGTTGTTTATCAGCTGTAGAAGTTCTCTGGTGGAGTTTTTTGGATCGCTTAAGTAGACTATCATATCATCTGCAAATAATGATACTTTGACTTCTTCCTTTCCAATTTGTATCCCTTTGACTTCCTTATGTTGTCTAATTGCTCCCGCTAGAACTTCAAGTACTATATTGAAAAGATATGGAGAGAGAGGACAGCCTTGTCTAGTCCCTGATTTTAGTGGGATTGCTTCAAGTTTGTCTCCATTTATTTTGATGTTGGCTACTGGTTTGCTGTAGATTGCTTTTACTATGTTTAGGTATGGGCCTTGAATTCCTGCTCTTTCCAAGACTTTTAGCATGAAAGGATGCTTAATTTTGTCAAATGCTTTTTCAGCATCTAATGAGATGACCATGTGGTTTTTTTCTTTTAGTTTGTTTATGTAGTGGATTACATTGATGGATTTCCGTATATTGAACCATCCCTGCATTCCTTGAATGAAGCCTACTTGATCATGGTGAATGATCATTTTGATATGCTCTTGGATTCGGGTGGCAAGAATTTTATTTAGTATTTTCTAACCAAACAAGTGAAAGATCTGTATGACAGGAACTTCAAGTCCCTGAAGAAAGAAATCGAAGAAGACCTCAGAAGATGGAAAAATATTTCTTGCTCCTGGATTGGCAGGATCAATATAGTAAAAATGGCCATCTTGCCAAAAGCAATCTACAGATTCAATGCAATCCCCATCAAAATCCCAAATCAATTCTTCATAGATCTAGAAAGAGCAATTCTCAAATTCATCTGGAGCAGCAAAAAACCCAGGATAGCTAAAACTATTCTCAACAATAAAAGGACTTCTGGGGGAATCAATATCCCTGACCTCAAGCAGTACTACAGAGCAATTGTGTTAAAAACTGCATGTTATTGGTACAGCAACAGGCAGGTAGATCAATGGAATAGGATTGAAGACCCAGAAATGAACCCACAGACTTATGGTCACTTGATCTTTGATAAAGGAGCCACAACCATCCGGTGGAAAAAAAGATAGCCTTTTCAACAAATGGTGCTGGTTCAACTGGAGGTCAACATGCAGAAGAATGCGAATTGATGCACTCTTATCTCCTTGTACTAAGATCAACTCCAAGTGGATCAAGGACCTCCACATAAAACCAGACACACTGAAACTATTAGAAAAGAAACTTGGGAAGACCCTGGAGGATATGGGCACAGGGGTAAAGTTCCTGAACAGAACACCAATAGCTTATGCTCTAAGATCAAGAATTGACAAATGGGACCTCATAAAATTACAAAGTTTCTGTAAGGCAAAGGACACTGTCAGAAGGACAAAACGGCAACCAACAACGTGGGAAATGATCTTCACCAACCCCACATCCGACAGAGGGCTAATATCCAATATATACAAAGAACTCAAGAAGTTAGACCCTAAAGAACCAAATAACCCTATCAAAAAATGGGGTACAGAGCTAAACAAAGAATTTTCACCAGAAGAAATTCAGATGGCCGAGAAACACCTTAAGAAAGGGGAAAGCCTTTGGAATGTAAACAAAGAATATAGAAAATAAAAAAAAATGATAAAAAAAAAGAGAGATGTTCAACATCATTAGTCATCAGGGAAATGCAAATCAAAACAACCCTGAGATTCCACCTCACTCCAGTCAGAATGGCTAAGATTAAAAACTCGAGAGACAACAAGTGCTGGCGAGGATGTGGAGAAAGAGGAACACTCCTCCACTGTTGGTGGGATTGCAAAATGGTAAAACCACTCTGGAAATCAGTGTGGCGGTTCCTCAGAAAATTGGGCATGCCACTTCCAGAGGACCCTGGCATACCACTCCTGGGCATATACCCAGAGGATTCCTCTGCATACAACAAAGACACATGCTCCACTATGTTTATAGCAGCCTTGTTTATAATAGCCAGAAATTGGAAGGAGCCCAGATATCCCTCAAAGAGGAATGGATACAGAAAATGTGGTATATTTATACAATGGAGTACTACTCAGCAATTAAAAATAATGAATTCATGCAATTTGTAGGTAAATGGTTAGATCTGGAAACTATCATCCTAAGTGAGCTAACCCAATCACAAAAGAATACACACGAAATGCAATCTCTGATAAGTGGATATTAATGAGCCCAGAAACCCTAAATACTCAAGGCACAATTAGCAAGTCAAATGACTCTCAAGAAGAAAAAAAGGAGAGGACCCTGGGCCTGTAAAGATTGGATCCAGTATTGTAGACCCAGAACAGAGAAATCGTGGGGGGGGGGAAGAGTGGGGAATAGCATGGGGGGGAGAGGAATTATGGGACATATAGTGGGGGGTAACTGGGAAAGGGGAAAGCCTTTGGAATGTAAACAAAGAATATAGAAAAAAAACTCAGAAGACATCAGGTGTTGGAGAGGATGTGGAGAAAGAGGAACACTTCTCCACTGCTGGTGCGACTGCAAGCTGATACAACCACTCTGGAAATCAGTCTGGTGGTTCCTCAGAAAACTGGACATGACACTTCCGGAGGACCCAGCCATACCACTCCTGGGAATATACCCAGAAGATTCCCCAGCATGCAATAAGGAAAGACTTTTTGTGATGTTTAAGCTATTGCATTTTTAAAAAATATTTGAACAAATTGAATAAACTAAAAAATTAATATTGTTTATGTTAGATTATAATTTGTTGAATCTCTGTGGTTCAAGAATCTGCATCTGTAATAAATATCCATGTTACTGTTGCTACTGTTCTATTGAGCAGCATGACATTAATCCTTATAAAAGAATGTAAATAATGACTTCTTAACTTTTTTTCTCTTTTTCCTGAAACCTTGTTTAGCGCTTGTCCTTTTCTGTTCTCTATTTAATGTCACAAAGGGCTTCTCATAGTTTACAAATGGGTTCATAATTTTAAAAGTCATAAGTCCATTGTACTTATTTGGAAATTGCTTGTGTATTTTCGCTCCTCACATCTTTATAGATTCTGTACAATTTCTCACGGGTGAAACGGACACTATATAAGGAAGCTATGTCAGAGGCATCTGAAAACTTATATCAAACAATGCTTAAAACATAAATAAATTTCTTTTATTTTCAGAGATGTACACATAAGACTCAATATTTCTATGAGTCCAGCAAAATTATTGACTATTTTCTACTCAATTCAAGGATTCTTTTGTCTGAGTAGAAAATCCTTAACTTTTACTAGATGGTGAAACGTGTTTTTAGTTTAAATAGAGTTTGTCTGAATGTGTGTGTGTGTGTGTGTGTGTGTGTGTGTGTGTATTTGGAATATCTGAGATTGAACATGGGTCCTCATATGTTCTACAAAAGAACATGGGACATATGGTGAGGGGGAGACTGGGAAAGGGGAAAGCATTTGGAATGTAAACAAAGAATATAGAAAAAAAAGAACTGCCATTGAGCTATGTTCACAGCCCTAAAAGCAATTGTAAAAGTAGAAACACTCTTTACACTTATGTGTAAATGTTTTCCATCAGTGATTAACTTTAACTTGGCATAACCTAGACTTACATGGAAAAATAGTTTCAGTGAAAGATCATCTACAGTGAGGTATCTGTCTCTTTCTCTCTCATGTGAGTGTGTGTGTCTGTGTGTGTGTGTGTGTGTGTGTGTGTGTGTGTGTGATTCGGGAATTAAGTAATTTAATACTGATGAGAATCATGCAAATACCCTTAAAGAAAAAGCATCTGAATTTATATGAGGAGATATTTGTTCCTCCATATGAATGCCTTTCTGTAGTTTATTTCATGTCATCCCATTGCACTCAATTCCAAACTCAGCAGCAGGACTTATTTCTCGATGCTGGATTTTACTTTTCTCAATATTATAGGCTCAGGTTAATCTCAGGGAAGAGATTTGTCAAAGTTTCAGAGACAGAAGAGAACTAAAGCTCTCAACAAATCTTCGCCCTCAGAAGAATTGAGAGACCTGGTAAGTCATAGCTTGTCTCTCTCTGCACAGTAAGCAAGACTGTATTTTACTTGTTGTCCCAGTCCTGAAGCTAGATATTTCCCACAGATCCACAGAGGCAATTATCTCCTGTAGATTGCTCCATGGGTGCATTTCTTTTAAAGGGGCATAGTTAGTGTTTCATTATCTGAATCTCCAACCTCACCTTATAGACCTGTGTTTTCCCAATACCCAACACTAACTAGTAAGTAATCTTTTAATAGGTACGTTATTTATTGAATTGATTATGACTATGCTTCCTTGGTTCTGTCTTCCTTGTAAAATAATTATTTTCTAAGATCCTTGATAATATGGACATAGCTTGAAGATAAACCAGTGAAGTCAGGGAAATTCTGGACCCAATCTAGAACAGAATTTATCATCTAACTTTGGCATAGCAAATGAGTTGCAATGAGTGTGACTTTTTTCTACTTCAAACGTAATACAAAGGAAGCTTCTGGATCCCCTTCCAGAGTAAGGAAGAGATTCTGTTCTTTGTAACACACAAATGGGAGAGGCAGCAAGCAGATTCCTACCTGCTGGTTCCCACTTAACCTCTAGAAACCATGACCTCATTTCACACAATTCAGATGATTAGGGACCCATTTCACTATAATATAAGAGTGAAATAAATAGAGAGAATAGAATGGAAAGTTAAGCCCTTTCTCCTTATAACAATAGTTATCTATTCTAAGTGCTTCAACTATTGATAAACCCATGTCAGCATTTACCTATTTATTCTGTTGAGAAAACTGGGTAACTCTTAAGTGTTTTGCCCTCCAGGCTTACATTAAAAGTTAATTACCACCACATGGGACAAACCTCAGGAGGCTCTGACAGTCTTCAAGTGGTATCTGCAACTCATGCATCTCACATTAGCCCCTGAGTTGCTCACTTCATCGTCCACAATAGAATGCTTTCTCTGTAAGGAGATGCTCACACATTAAAAGACCCATGTCACTATTAGCGAGTATTATGTTGAAGAAGGGAAACTACTGCAAGAATGACTTTAGAGTTTTCAGTTATACTGTTAGGGGCAAAGCACCATGAGATATGTGGCCTCAGATGTCAACACTTGAGTGCAATGCTTGATACACCCAAATGAGTCAAATTATGTAACTCCCATGGCTCTGTTTTTAGTCACATTTTATTTCAGTTTAAAGTTTAATTAGTGTACACTTTTAATTAATATGTTCATCCACTAGTTATTGTTATTGTTATTTATAATATATACATATATAATGAATATTTAGGTTTTTCTGTTGGTAACTGTTATGTGATTTCAGGACAGCTCCCACACCTGCTTATGTAAGCCCATCATTAAATGCATTAAGAGCCTTACAATATGATTCCAGGGAAGAGGGGTTGCTGCTAGCAGCTAGAAAGAGTAAGGGTTAATATGAAGTATTTGGTAGTGAGAGTTTAAGTAATTACAATAGAAAAGAGAAAAAAAAGAGAAAAAAAGACCAATAGTGTCCTGGAGAACAAAATGAGTTATGAAGAAACAAAGAAGGTAAGGAAGTAAAATTTCACATGACATTGAATCGGACCAGCAAAACATCTGAAAATCTACTAATTGCATCCATGTCAAAAATTCCAAAGTGAGCAGGTGATCTGAATGTGCAGCTGACATCCATTTTCACACTCGCTTGGTCTATAAAATACTTCCTTAGCTTTCTTGAACAAAGACACCACAGTGGGCTACACAAGGTGTAGAAACGGCAGAGAAAACCATTCCGTCTCCTCCGCATGCATTAGTCAGTCTCAGCCTTTGAGCCTGTGTCTTAATTGCCTTGCCTGTCTTATTAGATTGAAAACCCACTGGGTTGGGACCATCAGTACTAAAGGTGCGCAGCACTGAGCCTGGCAGGTGATCAGCACTCAATAAATGTCTATTGTGACTATAAACCAATGTATAAATCTCAGAAATAGGCATAATAATGGACCTGACAGATTAATGCCTCGGGCTATTTTTGTACAGCAGCATGGGCCAGCCAAATCAAAATCAGACACCTCAGATTCAATTCTTCTCAGTTTTGCATGTGAGTCTCAGTCTCTCACAGTTTTTTCCTGTGACAGACAGGAAGAAATGATAGTCAAACTTTTCAACATAATTGAATTAAAAAGTATTCTCTTAGCCCTCTTCCTTCCTTTTGGTCCCCTTCTCTAAGGATTGTTGGCCCATTATGTAGATGCTATTGCTCTTCCATTATTGATGGAGTGGTTTCAGCTTCTGCTGCAGATGTTTTACATGGTCTATATTCTCAACACTTCATTTTTGTGGTAGATTTTTTCCTTAGAGTCAGAAGCCAAATGACAAGAACAACTGGTATAATGGCACATGCCCATTTCCTTACCACCTGGTGGTGCTAGGTGGGTGGAAGTTAAATTTGAGAGATCCTAGCTTAAAAAAAAAGACTTGGTGAAGTTAGGTCAGTGGTGGGATATTTGATTATCATGCCCATGACCTCAGGTTCAACTTCCAGCAAAGCAAAACAAACTATAAATATCCAATTCATGCTCATTTGTGACTGAGAAAGAATCATTGCTATTTCTCCTTGTATAATATCAGGTCAAGAACAAATGCCTGGGAACAAATGAATAACTGTGTTGACTTTCAACACAACAAAGCATGCTTGTCTCCAGGATCTCTCAGCCAGCATCACACGTAACTATTACAAGATCCATGGTGGCATCCTGGCTACTCTCAGCTCTTCTTACCCTGCATCCTACCCTAAAATTTCTAGCTCATGAGCTTCACTTCCACTAGCTTCTGATTCCTATATAACCCTGCCATATTGGCCAGGTCTCTCTTCTCTTCTCTTCTCTTCTCTTCTCTTCTCTTCTCTTCTCTTCTCTTCTCTTCTCTTCTCTTCTCTTCTCTTCTCTTCTCTTCTCTTCTCTTCTCTTCTCTTCTCTCTCTCTCTCTCTCTCTCTCTCTCTCTCTCTCTCTCCTTTGCTACCTCTCTTTTTTCTTCCTCTCTTGCTCCTCTCCTCTCTTCTCCTTCTATGCATAAGTTCAATCTGCTGGACATATTATGTCTACTACTTTCTTTGCCTACTCAACTCTTCCAGATGCCTCTGGCTATACTTTCCTTCAGATTCACAAGAAATATTTTCTCCTCAATCATACCTCAGAGTGGTCATGTCTTCATGTTATACATCTGGTATCTGGCTCTACACTATATTCACTTAATGCTAGCACATATAAAACTTTTACCCCCTTTTGTAAGCTTAAAAACATCATGTAACTTTGGTGAGTTGAGACTTTGATTTACCTCTTATAAGAACAACGAGTAAGCCCTCTCTCCTTGCCCTCGGGCTCCTCCCATTTCTCCAACAACCAGGAAAATGGGCTGAACAGTTTCAAGTGTACACCCAAGGTGGACATTTTAGCTCCTAAGCTCCTTAACTATCTTCTAGCTCTACCCTTATTTGTCCAGGCAGATTTCAAATCAAATTAAGAGTGCAAACTTCTCTAAATCAGAACCACTGAACAGTAGACTTGTTGAAAGCAGATGTAAATTAGATATATCTGACAACATTCCAACCAGCCTGAGCCTGCTTGGATTAGTATGAATCTGCACGTTCAGACTGCTCCAGAGCTGCCTTCCCCCCACTAGCACCTACAGGAGGTCCTACATATCTTGGGCCTTCACTTCACTTTCTCTTCCCAACTTTGATCAGCATTCCAGCCTTCCCACACCCTGGTGACAAAGATGGCCTAATGTCAGCTCTGAAGGAGTTACAGAGGAGATTTTGTCATGCCTACAATGGCAGCTTCAAAAGAATCTGGGACAAATGGCTTACTGTGTGGCCTATTGGAATACTAAAGAACATAGTGGCTTCCAGACTCTCTCTCAGTATCTCAAGTACCTATAATAAATTCCATTCTGGCATTCTGGCTCACCTCAACCCTTCCTATTCCATCCCCATTCTGAACTTACCCAGTTCATAGGTTTCCCTTCCACTAGCTTCTTGCCCCTATGTAATGCTGCCATTTTGGCCATCTGCTCTCTTGGCTCTCTCTTGGCTCCCCGTCTGGTTGCCTCTCCACTCACAGCTATTTCAGCCTATTGTCCATTTGAGTCTCATATTTCTCTCCTCGCTCTGGACCCTTCCAGATGCCCCTGGCAGTGCTCTCCCTCATAGCTACAACAAAGTCCTTCTCCTCAACCATACCTTGGAGTAGTCAGGTTCTCACGTTAGACATCTAGTTGCAAAACTCCCACTTTATACAGATCACAGAATAGCATGTGGAAAACTGGATAGGTTAATCGGGTTCCTTACGAGGCGAAAAGGTAATGGTGTGGGTGGGTCTTTTCAAAATAGGAAAGGCAGCCAAGGGCAATGACAATATCCTCTGCTGTTTGGGGGGAGTCTAGTTTTCCTCTGACCAATAACTCCATGGGAAGCTTCCCATGCTTGGCATTGGCATGTGTTAGATAATGCATGGCTCTTTGGAGAAGCAATATTATCCCATGTGTCCTAACTCAGTTCTATCTATCTATCTATCTATCTATCTATCTATCTATCTATCTATCATCTATCTATCTATCTATCTATCTATCTATCTATCTATTTATCTATCTATCTATCTTCAATCTATCATCTAAGACGACACACACATATATATGTATCATATACGTATCATATATCATATATATGTATTGAATAAGTTTGTAAAAGAATATTCTTCCCTATTGGTTTTTTAATTTTCTTCCTGTTATGTCTCCTGTTCTGTTCCCTGTATGTTACCCTTCCTCCCTCCTCCTAAGTTAGCCTACCTCCATTATTAGTCTTATTACTCACGTCATTGCATCCCTTTCCTGGCTTCTTAGTCATCTTCAGATTCCATAACCCAATTTAAAGATTCAGAGCTAGGGCCCACAAGTAAGAGAGAACAAGTGGAGTTTGTCCCCTTGAGCTAAGGTTATTTCAATCAGTGTATCTTTTAATTCTATCAATTTATCTGCACATTTCATGATTTCAATATTTATGGCTGTGTAGTATTTCACTGTGTGTGTGTGTGTGTGTGTGTGTGTGTGTGTGTGTGTGTTCAATTTTTCAATTGAAGGACATTTGGGTTGTTTAAGTTTCCTAGCTCATGTGAGTAGAATGGCAACAGAGAAGACAGGATTTTTGTAACTGGTCTTTAAAGATTTACAAAAACAAAGTATGATAGTCTTTAAAGCCTGGGTTTTTGCTTTAAAACAATGCGCTAGTTCTGCCTGTGAGACAAGATTATGAGCTTTTGCTTTGCATAAAACTAGCTGTTTTTGATAAAGTTTTATTTTTGCCGTTTTTTCCTGAACAGTAAACAAACCAAACATTCAATTTAGATTATATAAACTTGTAATATGATCAATGGAAATTCCTGAAAGTTACAAAATATCATTTAGTTACTGCAGTCTTTTCTGGTAACCCTTCCTCCTATTACCCTTCCTCCCTCCTCCTAATTTAGCCTACCTCCATTAGTCTTATTACTAACTTCAACGCATCTCTTAGGATCTTGCTCTCACCTTTTTTCTTCTTTCCTGGCTTCTTAGTCATCTTCGGATTATATAACCCAATTTAAAGATTCAGAGCTAGGGCCCACAAGTAGTCTTTTCTGGTGATATTTGGAATATGTATAAAAACTCTTCTGGAGCCATTCATTTGTGAAGATTATTACTAAGATAAACATGTGTCCATGAGTGTGTGTGTGTGTGTGTGTGTGTGTGTGTGTGTGTGTGTGTCTGTGAAGAGTTTTGGTACATGAACAAGTATAGGTACTAGGCTGGAGTCAGAGGAGGATATTGGGTATCTTTGTTGTTTTCAACATTATTTCCTTGAGACAGGGTCTCTCACTGAACTTGTCATTACACTAGGCTGACTGGAGACTGTACTTCTATACTGTGTATTGCTTACCTTAGCATTTCCAACTATGTACAGCCATGTCCAGCTTTTTATATGTGCATGAGGGACTCCATCTCAGGTTCTCATGTTTGCACAGTAGGTACTATTATACTCTGTGCTATCACCCTTGCTCAAATATAAGTCATTTTTCCTTTTTAATTTGGCTTCTTAAATGACTTAGTAACCTAAGGAATCCTAACCTATCATTATAACCCTGTAAGATATTTAGAGCATTGGGATTCCAGAGTTTGACTATTAATTTCCACCCTCTTTGATAAATTTTCCATCATAAATGTCCAGCTGCTCCTCTCTAGGTCTTTGTTAAGGCATGTATGAATAAATATGTGATCATCATGAGCCAGCTGGCATGATTCACAGATCATGAGAGACACAGCTCTCTGCTGAGAGACTGTCCTTAAAATTTATTGGATTTGAGAATTCATTAGTGGCATAAACTTACAAATGGGGTTCTTTAATGGATATTCAAAAAATATTCTAGAATATTCTTAAAGTAGGAGTACACAGTATGGAGCTTGCAAGCTCTCCATGGAAAAGGAAGACCATGAATGAGCATTGATCTTGTTTCTCTTAGTATGTAACTTGAACACACACTGTATGTGGGAGTCAAATGTTTATTAAATGAGATTTACCTAAAGTTCCTTATCTCTGTTCTTCCATAAAATGGCAACGAATAGGCAATTTGGATTGAAAAATTAACCTTAGCTCCTATAGGCATAATATAATGCAAATGGAGAATTCCTGGGGAAGAAAACAGGTATAAAGAAAAGGACAAGCTGAGGAGTTTGCAATCCCATAGGAAGAACAATATCAATCAACCATACCTCCCCTAGCTCCTAGGGAATAAACCACCAACCAAGGAGTACACATGGCTCCAGCTACATATGTAGCAGAGGATGGCCTTATTAGGCATCAATGGGAGGTTAGGTCCTTGGTCCTATGAAGATTCTATAAATGATCCTGTGTGGGGAAATTGAGGGTGGGGAGGCAGGAGTGGGTGGGTGGGTGGGTTTTGGAAAACCCTCATAGAAGCAGAGGGAAGGGGGATAGGAGAGGGGATTTCCAGGAGGGGGGAACCGGAAATGGTATAACATTTGAGATGTAAATAAGGAAAACATCCAATAAAAATAATAGAAAGAAAAGGACAAAAGAATGAGAAATATGATGAGCTTTCAAGTCAGAGCTCATACCCCAAGTTGCTCGATAGTATCATCAGTCTCTTCTGATCAGGCCTGTACTCAACCAGCACCTGAACTGCTCTCTTTTGTCTGTGGTATGCAATAAAGCACATTATGTGCATTTGAATAATTTTGAAATTATGTGGAATTTTCCTTTCTATAGGCTGTTCTTATTTCCATCTTTTTGAGAATTTACACTGGGAAGACTTAAAGTTTCGCAAACGTCTGAGCAGTGTCAGACTTTTCCCCATAAGCATGGGACTTGTTAAATAATCATAATTGTAATGTCACAAGGATTATGTAATGTAAAGAAGAAAGCATGAAGACATTCAAAAATCAATTGCTGTCTTATTTCTCAGACAATGCTAGTCAATAAAATTTTAGTGAATTTAATACAGATCCTCAAACAATGGCTCTATGATATTCCTTCCACGAATATTGTAAGATTACTTGATTGGTTGGTTGTCTCTTGCTTAATGCTAGACTCACTTTTGAATTTCCAATTCTAACACAAATTTCTAGCAATTTAAACCTTTATCTGAGGATCATTAATACCTATTGGTGTGCCTTTAAGGCAGCTCTATTATGGCCAAAATAAAAATAGCTAACATATATTAAGGACATATTATGATGCAAGCACTTTTCAAAGATTGCACAAAGTAATTCTCTCAAGATTATACAATAGAGCTACCAGTTCATTTCCTTGAAATAATCAAGGACTTGGTTAAAGCTATTCAGTTAGTAATTCATAGAGACAAGGCCTGGATTGAAAACATCTATTGGTGAGGATTTTTCTTTTAAAAGACTAGACACATCAACACTAAGCAAACCAGCCTTAGCTTTCAAGAGCTCTCTAGCTGAGTACATTTGACATTACACCCATTCTGACCTAATTCAACCAAGCAGTTTCTCTCTGTGTTTCATGGATTTCTTGTCCCATATTGTTAAATATGCTAACCCCAGAAAGGAGTCTCCAAGAATCTAAGCTTCATGCTTAGCATATGCAAATTGCCAATTTTCTTTCTAGCATTCTTTAAATTATTTGCCTCAATGTTTGTTGCTGTCTTAAGAAATTAGCACAGGAATGATGATTATATTCATTGCCACTAGCTATAATGCATCAGACTCCTACAGTGTGGCTTGAGGGATTTTGTAGATTTTCTTCTTCCGATTAATATTTAAGATTGAGTTAAGGCAGACAAAACTGAATACATAACAAATAAGCATCAAGGTTACTCTTTATGGGTCAAACATAATGACAGCCTCAATTATTGTGATCCACTGCAAATGAAGGTAATGGATTTTCCTAAAAATAAGCCTTAAGTTCCTTTTCTAGCTTTCTGTTATTCCAGAATTTACAAATTAAATTTGGAATACTACTCACTAATTGTATAGGTTTAGTTGCTGCTTTTTTTTATTCTTCAAATTTATAAACCTTGTATTTATATTCACTGGGCATCTTCTATCTGCCAGGCCCCAGGGATATATGCTCTACAATGATTACTTTTCCCACTCTTCATAAGAACTCACAAGGTAGGATTGATTACTCTCCCCAACTTATGTCCAAAGAAACCAAGGGTGGTGAGTGTAATGGCACTAGGCTTCACAGCAAGGCAATCTGGCTCTAAAACATGTGCAGAAAGCTAATGTGCTAGGCAAAAGAGATGAAAAAGGAGTCAGGGATGGACACACTGTGACCCCAATCCACTCCAGAAGATTCAGATGCATTTGGAATAGAAGAACATTCAGCAACTGGAAAACGTTAACACCCTTTCATCTGTTTTGACAATGTTGGTGCCTAATAGACATTGACTAGCTAATACAACTTTGGAATGAGGGTAAGTATATAATTCAATAGATAAAGTGCTTCTCTAGCATGCATGAAACCCTGCATTTGATTCCTAGCACAACATAAACCCAGCATGATGGTGTGTACCTTGAATCTCAGCAATTAGAAGATAAAGGCAAAGAGACATTCAATTGAAATATTAAGATTATTATCCTAGGTAGCTCATCTGAATGTCATTTTATATATATCAAAGCTTTTAGGTTTTAAGAGGAAAAACAAGGTCTCTGATTCCTTGAAGAAGACCTAGGTTCCTTGAAACCACATAAACGTCTCCTGTTCTGAATTGAAATGATGCCCATTGATTCTCTCCTGTTCTTTGGTCATCCCCCACGCACTGATAGCTCATGCTTGCCTAAAATATAACAATTTTGAATTGTTATACTCTACCCCCTTTTTACTTATGTTCTGCTCTCATTTTCATATTTTTGTTATTTCTTATTTTAATGCCTCCAAAGTTCTCTGTCACCATTAGACTGCATTGCAACAGATGAGGGTGTTTTTCTCCTGATGGCAGAGACAGCTCAGCATTGTCACCAATGATATTTTTCCAACAAGCCAATTTGGTCCTTCCTAATGAATTCTATTTCATTTCTCAAGACCTCAATGTTTTTACCTCTTTTAGTAGAAGTTTGCCTTTTTACAGACTTAACCGTACATTTGCCACGTAATAATGTATCTGCCAAAAAATATTGTCATGTTTTAAGAATGAAGGAGGTGATAGCCAAACATTTAACTGTGATGGTTAATAGTGACAAAATGAATGGATTTAGAGTCACCTAGGAGACACAACATGTCTATGAAGGCATTTCCAGAGAAGGCTATCTGAGGAAGGACAATTTATCCTGGGTGTGGGCATTACTGTCTTATGAGCTGGACTCTCTGAAGACAAAGGAAACAGGAAGTCAGCCAGCTGAGCACAGTACTCATCTCATTGCTTGTTTGCTTCCTCACTATGGAGACAATGTGTTGGTCTCAGGCTCCTTTAGCCATACTTAGCCACAATGAATAACACATATAACCTCAAATTGTGAGTCCAACTTAACTTTTTATTTCTTAAAATTTTTTGACAGGCATTTTGTCAAATAATGAGGACAGAAATTTATGTAATAGTTACGATGGAGAGTCACAGGAATGTGAAATATTCCTCTGGTCAACCATGTACCAGCAGTTGAGGTTTCTAAAGTAACAATACAGAGAAGAACATGCTAGATGTCATCATATTTAAACAGGGATGGCAAAGCAGCTGGTTCAAGTAGAACACTCCTGGGCTTTCATTCGAAATAAACATAAAAACCTGAACAAAAAATGAGGTAATCTGTATTTCATTTATTTTTTGCTTAAGTTCATACTCAAATTTCAGAAACTACCTTCACGAATGTGACCTAAGGGTTAACCACTGAAGAAACCAACACAGTTCAGGATATTCTATGATAAAAGATAGCTTTTTGAACCTATGCCAGGATTTCTTTTGTTGTGTGTTGCTTTGTTTTAGAGGATATAGCACACCAGTTTTCCAAAGGATAAACATCCTAAGAGAGGAGCTGGGAGGAGTGTGATTTTCTGTTTCTTTCCCTTTGGATGAGATTTTTTTGAGATTAATATTATTTAACTTTTATTAAATTTATGTATTTAACATAGATATGATTATAATTTCTACTGAAAAATTGAGCACATAACTTAATCACAAGAGACAGAAATGAATAAGATGCAAGCACTAACAAAATGGCACAGTCAAGCTCTGGCCTCTCAGGCTCCCGAGGAAGACATAATATCCTGTCAGCCTTTGGTTATCACAGAGACAGACAGGGGGATTCTCAGAGTGTAGAGAAAAAGCATTTAAAAACGTTGTATTTTTTTTCAAATAGTTCACCCCCTAGGAGTAGAAGAATAAAATAGGCTGGGTTTCTGTCCCTCTGTTTTAGAAAAATAGCCAAAACCTTGTACAGAGAACAAATGTATGCTTAGGCTATTAAAAATAAGTTAGCTATCCCCTCAAACCTTTGTGAAACTTGATGGGATTTCAGATAGAAATTACTCTGCCTGAGTGGTTCTTTTAAATGTTGTGGGTTTTCTTTTTCCCTCCTAATGTTTTCTGATAGAAAAGCCAATTGCTAGAAGCAAATTGGGTGGAAATAATTCATATTATGTCAGGACATGAAATAAAATTTGGGAATATATGGCCCTATCCCCATCTCTATAATCTGACAGCACTGTTTCCTATTCTTCATCCCCACCCATGATATTTGTAAAGGTGCCTTTTATGTCCACTACTCTCTCAAAACCATGACAGGTTTCTGCTTTGTACTGACTTCCTATTAACTAACCTTAGCAAAAACTTTGTTTTCATAAACCTAGGAATGATATAGAATGATTTTGAAGTTCTGTGTGTATGTCTGTCAATTTATGTATTTACTCAGGAGAAAAAGAATGAAATAACCTCTTGAGTATAGGATATTTACTGCTTTAGGGCACAATCTGTTGCAGAATAGTTAAAACTGTTGCAAAACCATCTTTTTTTCATAATATATGATTGGATAGCTATTCTCTGGCTTGTTCTCCATCTGTGAGTTTGGTGACTTATTGATTATACTAATAATCTTCTTTGAAAGCCATAGAGTAGCTAAGTCAATCACTTTTGAAGAAAAATCAGTATCATTTTCTTTTTTTTAATGAAATGATTATGACTGATTAAGTATACATCTGACTTTGTGAATAGGAATCTGTAGAAGTTAGTGAATGCATTTTCTTATTTAATCAATTAAAAAGGAATCATTTATGTGAAATTCCCTTATTTTAAGTATGTGGTATTTTTTAATCTGCTTTCATTTCCAAAGATGATAAACTCAAGTGGTGATAACACCATCATTACTACAAAGTTGTACTGAATAATTAGTAAATGCAGAGATTTAATCTTTAAAACAAGAAGTTTAGAAATCTGGGACCCTAAACACACAGAAACCTAACTATTTCTCCAGAGGAACAACTTAGAAAGGAGTCCACTTACTATTACCAACTTTTTTTGTGACAGAATGCTACTTGTAGTAAAACTAGGAGGGATTGACATTGATTGGGATCCTGTTACCACCAGGCTGGACCACTGCTTTGAAATTCAGATGTTCTGATGATCAGTAGTGGAGTTAGGGTGTCCCCAGGCAGCTGTACTCAAGGTACTCAAGATTCACACTCTTTCAGTTGTCACCCAGACTGATCCCAAGGTGAGGATTGGGCATGAGAATAGGTAATTAGGAAAATTTATTTTTGTGTCAGACCACCAAAAAAAATTCACCCTATTTTTATTTTTCTTTGTGTTCTATTCCTTTATCATATCAAATGCTGTCTTCACCTCTAGATGCACAATAAGGAAAAGGAGAATGGTAACAGCTCCCAGAGGTAATTGGTCTTCATTAGATGAAAACTGTCTGTCAAACAAATATTGTTCTAAATTGAGGACATTAGTTATCCCATGGGAAGGATGTTGGTATGTATGAGAACAGTCTGAAAAGATAAGAGAGTGCCTTATCCTGCCTCAGTCTGCAAGGGGAGCATATCACTATCAGAGAGGCATTAGGGCAGACTGACCTGAATTTAAATTGAGCCTTATAACTCCCTTGCTATGGAAATATGGGTCAATTTCTCAAATTTTCTAAGCTCCTAATTTAATTATCATGGAGATTTATATAGTTTATATATTCTCTGGTTCCTGGTGCAGATAAGGAGACATGCTGTGAGTGAATGACATATTCACCTCAGTGTTTGGTGCTTACCTAAAGTTTGCCCTTTCTAATCATTAAAGATTGGCAACAGAATTCCTATGTGTGAAGTCCATAGTTAAATAACCCACCTTGCCAAATCTTCAAACTGCTTTGATTTATTTGAGTTCTTACCACAAAAAAAGAAGCATTTCTTAAAATGCAATGCTGTGGTTTATTTTAGGCTTGGATATTAGACAATGAATGCAAAAAGGAATGTTGCAAATAGTATGGACAACAATGAATATGAAAAATCAAATATATGTATATATGTTATCTGAGTTCTAATAGATATCACTTCCAAATACATGATTATTTTATTTTTATTAAGTGATATCTCATAGTAAAATTTTTCAGGATAAAATTAAGAAGAATTCAAAAACCATTAGGCTGGGGATATGATAGCATAGCATCTTACAAGCATGAGTACCTGCATCTCATCTTTAGGACCTATGTTAAGAAAACTCTAGGCAAAGTGGGACAAATTTACAATCCCAAAGCGGAGGAGGAAGAGATAGGCCAGTCCCTGAAACTCACTGGCCAGCCAGCCTAATGGAGTTGGCAAGTTCCAGATCAGTAATAAACCTTGGGGAGGTTGCTCAGGTAATGACACCCAAAGGAGTCCCCAGCCTCCACATGTACCCACACATGTGCTCATGCCCACTTGCACATGCATGGACATGCACACACAGGCACACTCACATACAAAAATATTGAACCTAATTACCTATATGAAATATATATTATTAAATACATGCTGTTATTGCTAAAGGATAATGAGGCAGTGGAAAATTCTCCAAACTGTAGACATTGCACTAATCAGGAATCATTCTTTCTAATTTTTTTAGCTAAATGAAACTGCCATATATCTTATAGCTTAAGTTTTCTTTTCTGCTGTTTTTATACTATTAATAATTGATAAAAAACATACATTATACAAAGGCATGCTCAATATATGGTGAAAGATAATGGCTGGATATTTACTACATGCATTGTATAGTTTCTTCAGAAATTCTCTGCAGTGTTTTATAATTTATAACATCTGATCTATTTTATCTTTTCTAACAAGAAAGAATAGAAAAAAAAACCAGGAACTTGAACATGTTCATATGTTCTGTTATTCATAATATAACCAACAAGCCAACACACTCACAAGTAGCTTAGGGAAATGAAAAGCATCCTTGGCTTGCTTTATTGTTTTGTTTTATTTTGATTTTTCTCTTTGTTACCCTTTCAAGAGAAAGGAGTTAATTTCCTACAGCCTGTTTAAGGCCTTTGCACCTCTCAAGGAATAATGGGGGTAAATTAATAATGACAATGATGAATGCATTTCATATTTTCAGCTTTTTGTATCTCACCAGCTCTGCCTTTCCTTCCTTAAGTGTGTTCTCTATTATATTATCTATTATTCTCTTCCTGGTAACTCCTGCTTTGTTAAAGTACAGCCAAACTCTTCCTTTGGGTTACCATAGCAAATTGCATGAGAATTTATGCTATAAATTATTCATTGCACCCAATTTAGTATAATTATTAATTCCAGCATACATTGGTGCCTGATTGCATCTCACTGCTCATTGCTGGATCTTGACCATCTTCTGCTGAAAATAATGATCTGTCAGGGCTAATCAGGATCTAACAGGGCCTCCTAAAAGGTGGAAACATTTAATTAATATTGGTTTAATGCAACACTGATGGATCCAGTTGTTAGAATCTGTCAGAGATTCTTTATAAGGAAGCCTAAAATGTAACTGGTAATGAATTTAAGAGCTAGCACTGATATGCACACAATCAACATGTTCTAATTCGAGGGCAAATTGGGATGTACTCTTCCCTGATATGTTTCTGCAACATAAATCTGCTCCAATTTCACAGGGCAGCTTTGCTCCCAACATGAGACTTGGTGTTTCAGGCTTTCATGCCTTCTGCTCCCAATGAGCCCTTCCTTGCATTAAAGATGTACCCTGCATTGTTTGCAAATGTTCCAAGCTGCACTGCCTCCCACAAGGATCTCATTTTAACTCAGACTAAGTTGAGCTGGGCAAAGTTTGCAGTTGTGTTTTCCCCTGGGATTTTATGCTGTTTGAACTATGGTGACTGGCTAAGTGCAGAAGTCTTCTTTTGAGTAAAAGTCCCGATAGTTTAAATAACCACAGAACCTCAAAATGTATATGACCTAATTTGGATTTGAATTTGAGGGTCTTTTGAAGCATAGCATATCAGTAGATATGAGATGTAATTTTAAGATTATTGTGCTGCTATTTTATGCACAGCAGTCCAAATATTTATCTTTTGTGTATGTTGAATATTTGCATCAAGAATGTCAGACACTACTATTTTTAAATTTATACAATAAAATCAATTGTTAATTGTTGAATACTCAGAGGTGAAACAAATTAAAATAATAACATCATCTCATTCACTGAAGGTAAACAATATGTTAGGCAGTTTTTAAAATATTTGCCTTCATAGTGGTAATGGGGCTATATATACAAATCAACAGCCTAGTTTTCATTTTTAAAACAGAAAAATTCAAGTTCAGAGATTCATTTCTAGTTAATGATTTAGAAGGAATATATCCACATCTTCCTAGTCTTAAGTATATTTTATGGAAAATAATTTCTAAATTACAGGCACATGGAACTGATTACTTTAAAACCCAAACTTGTTAGAAACATCATCCTTCCCAGCTTAAAACCCATGTGAATTTTAATGCAACATCTTTGTAGCCCACTGAAGGCAACTTTACTGAATACTTGTTATAAATTTAAAATGTAATTATATCTATATATCAGTATCTATAGTAATATATCTTCATGTTCTGAAATAAATCATAATATAAAACCATGCTTGGTATATTTCAATTTGTTATTTCCCCACCTTAATGTGCTCTGTGATTCCCAAAGCAAACATCCAGAAATTACTTATAAATATACTATTTTGGTGTGTGGATTCTGTCTAAGGCACTTTCCCAGAGCATGTTGGGTTTTCCAGGGCTTTCAGATTACTTTCCATTGTCTACATTGAAGGCCTATGGACTGTGAGAACCTTAGTAGCTTTTTGATGAGTCAAGTTATTGAACTACTGATGGGCAGTCACATGCTATCATATTTGCCCTGGAGTTCAGTGAGCACAAGTTGAAGGTGTTCAAGCACCACCTGAGGATTCATTAGTGTCTTCAAGGCTAACCTCATGTATAACAGTCTATTCTGCAGCTCTTCAACACCACAAAAGTAACTCACATGTAAAAGAAGAGGTATAGCAATGTTTATATATAACCCTTCCACTTCCTTCTGGGACCTCATTACACCTAGTGTCACAGCATACAATTTCAGACATTATTTTTCTGGAATAACTACTTCTTGAGTTGGTACAATCCTCTTCCTCTTTTTCCCCTTATTTTCTCAAGTCTATTGGGTTGCTATAAAGTTGAGAGGGAAACTCCCTGGAGGAAGAATGTGAAAGCTACTGCAAGAACAAAGACTGCAAGAACTAGGCTGAATAAGGAAAGAGCTACCATAGAAGCGGAGAGTAAAAACTGCAAAAAAGAAAGCTGGCCCCAATGACCTCTCTATGCACATATATTACACCAGAATTTTCGCAGGAGAGACTTCTAAGTCACTTGATTATTTATTTATTGACCAATCAGTAACATCTATGCCTCTGGAAATTGATAATCAGAAAATGCAAAACAGTGAAAGTCTATTAACTTATTTAATTTTTATTTGTTGGTTGCCAAAGGGAAAGTTAATAAATATCTCTAGATGGACCAGAGGAAAAATAAATACTTTTTTAATATTTAAATACAGACACATTTCAATCATTCTTCATGAAAGAGTTGAATTTCAGAAACAGGAGAATATCTTTTAGGCAAATCATGACTGCAGCTATCAGAGTTCCTGCTGAGTGAGACTGATGGTTACTTTTCTCTCTCCAGGACTGTGAATTCTACCGAAATGGATGAAGCTTCTAGCTGATCACCAACCCTACTTCCAGATGCTGGAAGTCATAGTATGTAGTGTCTTCATCCATGTGCATCTTACCATTAGGTTGTGGAGGGTAACTAACAGGGTTGGCAATAGCCTATAGTGGTTGGAGTTGGGTATGATAAGCTTTTGGCCAATACCTCATTCTAGATATTGGAGTTTTTGCTTGTTTGCATATGGTGCCTCATTAGGGCATTATTTCCCTTGTTATATGATGACTTCATTTAAATGACTTACATATATGTATATGTTTTAAGAAGCTTGGACAGGGGTAGGTTTCCGTGCAGCTTTTCAGAAAGGCCTTTAGTATTGGTTATCCTGTGCCATGTTCCCTTCTTCATTCTGCTATCTTCCCCTTTCCCCATTTAACCATCACACTCTAATATCCTCTTTATCTTTTTATTTTTTTTATTTTTTCTTTACTTTCTATATTCTTTGTTTATATTCCAAAGGCTTTCCCCTTTCCCAGTTCCCCCCTCTCCATATGTCCTATAAGTCCTCTTCCCTCCACCCATTCCCCAATCAACCCCCCCCATTTCTCTGTTCTGATACTCTCCTACAAATCTGGATCCAGTCTTTTCAGGACGAGGGTCCTTTCCTACCTTCTTCTTGGGAATCTTTTGATTTGCTAATTGTGCCTTGAGTATTCAGAGCTTTTTGGCTCATTAATATCCACTTATCAGTGATTGCATTTCATGTGTATTCTTTTGTGATTGGGTTAACTCACTTAAGATGATATTTTCCAGATCCAACAATTTGCCTACAAATTGCATGAATTCATTATTTTTAATTGCTGAGTAGTATTCCATTGTATAAATATACCACATTTTCTGTATCCATTCCTCCTTTGAGGGACATCTGGGCTCCTTCTAACTTCTGGCTATTATAAAAAAGGCTGCTATGAACATAGTGGAGCATGTGTCTTTATTGTATACAGGGGATTCCGCTGGGTATATGCCCAGGAGTAGTATGACAGGGTCCTCTGGAAGTGTCATGCCCAATTTTCTGAGGAACCACCAGACTGATTTCCAGAGTGGTTGTACCATCTTGCAATCCCAACAACAGTGGAGGAGTGTTGCTTTTTCTCCGCATCCTCGCCAGCACCTGTTGTCCCTTGAGTTTTTAATCTTAGCCATTCTGACTGGTATGAGGTGGAATCTCAGGGTTGTTTTGATTTGCATTTCCCTGATGACTAATGATGCTGAACATCTCTTAAGGTGCTTCTCAGCCATCTGAATTTCTTCTGGTGAAAATTCTTTATTTAGCCCTGTACCCCATTTTTTGATAGGGTTATTTGGTTCTTTGGGGTCTAACTTCTTGAGCTCTTTGTATATATTGGATATTAGCCCTCTGTCAGATGTGAGGTTGGTGAAGATCTTTTCCCACTCTGTTGGTTGCTGTTTTGTCCTTCTGACAGTGTCCTTTGCCTTGCAGAAACTTTGTAATTTTATGAGGTCCCATTTGTCAATTCTTGATCTTAGAGCATAAGCTATTGGTGTTCTGTTCAGGAACTTTACCCCTGTGCCCATGTCCTCCAGGGTCTTCCCGAGTTTCTTTTCTATTAGTTTCAGTGTCTCTTGTTTTATGTGGAGGTCCTTGATCCACTTGGAGTTGATCTTAGTACAAGGAGATAAGAGTGGGTCAATTCGCATTCTTCTGCATGTTGACCTCCAGTTGAACCAGCACCATTTGTTGAAAAGGCTATCTTTTTCCCACTGGATGGATGTAGCTCCTTTATCAAAGATCAAGTGACCATAAGTCTTTGGGTTCATTTCTGGGTCTTCAATTCTATTCCACTGATCTACTTGCCTGTTGCTCTACCAATACCATGCAGTTTTTAGCACAATTGCTCTGTAGTGTTTGAGATCAGGGATATTGATTCCCCCAGAAGTCCTTTTATTGTTGAGAATAGTTTTAGCTATCCTGGGTTTTTTGTTACTCCAGATGAATTTGAGAATTGCTCTTTCTAGATCTATGAAGAATTGATTTGGGATTTTGATGGGGATAGCATTGAATCTGTGGATTGATTTTGGCAAGATGGTCATTTTTTCTATATTGATCCTGCCAATCCAAGGGCATGGAATGTTTTTCCATTTCCTGAGGTCTTCTTCGATTTCTTTCTTCAAGGACTTGAAGTTCCTGTTATACAGTTCTTTCACTTGTTTGGTTAAAGTCACGCCAAGATACTTTATATTATTTGTGGCTATTGTGAAGGGTGTTTTTCCCTAATTTCTTTCTCAGCCTGCTTGTCCTTTGAGTACAAGAAGGCTACTGATTTGCTTGAGTTGATTTTATAACCAGCCTCTTTGCTGAAGTTGTTTATCCGCTGTAGGAGTTCTCTGGTGGAAAACTTTTATAATGTTATAGTTCCCCTTCCTTCTCCTGTGTTCTCAATATCTATCTAAACTTTGTGGAAACTCTGAACAAAACAAACATAGATAAAGCTTAAAAGCTAACAGTCACATATAAGAGAAAGCATGAAATGTTTGTCTTTTTTAGTCTACATTGTGTTGTTAAGGACAAGTGTTTCTATGTTGCATGTAGTAATTCAAAACTCAAGTCCACACTAATGCTGGCTACTTTCTGGCTGCGGGAGTCTCCCCGCCCTCATGGCTATCCTCATGTGGGGATCCATGGAGCTCATATCTTCCCAGCATTTTGCCCCCTGTGGCTAGCTCTCATAAATTCCTGTAACCCAGTAAAATAAGAAAGAACTCTAGATGCTTGTAATTTATCAGTCATGTTTATATCAGTAAATTCTCAGTTCACACAAAGCCCACACAAAAACCTCAAAACTCAGTTGATATTGATACAAGCTGCCCATCTCGATTGGACAAATTGCCCTATTTATTCTATGTTCATTATGATATCCATAGTTACTTATGGCTATTTCAAGCCATGTGGATTGGGTTTGCCCTCTTCCTCCATTTTCTCCATTCTTCTGTCCTTTCTTTCCAGTCTCTAAAACTCTCAGCCTGTCTGCTTTTACCACTGCCCAATCACAGGCTCTAGCCTTATCTTTTCCCTGCCCTCATCTGCACATAGACAGTATTCCACATTTCCAGTTCAATTCATATGCCTTCAAATTTCACAAATTTATTTACATTAACAGCTGAATAATACTTCAGTGTGTAGATGTACTACTTTATCCACTCATCAGTTGATAGGCATATAGGCTGTTTCCAATTTCTGTCTATTATGCATAGAGCAGCAATGAATTTGGATGAACAAATATCTCTGTAGTAGGTTGATGAATATTTTGCATATATGCCTATGAATGATATAGATACTTTTTTATGAACCTAGTGCTAGCCTTTTGGGGAGACTCCACACCAATTTCCATATTGGTTAAAGAAATTTACATACCCACAGTAATCAATCAATAAGTGTTACCTTTTCACCATTCTGTCATTTGCCATATTAATATTAGATCATTCTGAAATCAGTAACATGGAATCCATATTGACATTACCCACACATATGTAGCAGATATGTGGGAGATAACCTAAAAACTGTTGCCTGTACATTGAATAAGTTCTTCTAGCTGGACTGTCTTGTCTGGCCTCAGTGGAAGAAGATGTGTCTAGCCTCATAGAGACTTGATGTGCCAGGGCAAGAGGGTATACTCAGGGGGCCCCACCTTCTCAGATGAGAAGGAGGTAGGGGATGGGCAAAAGGATTGTGGGACAGGGTGACTGAGAGAAGAGCAGTGAGTAGGATGTAAAGCGAATAAGTAAAAACAATAATAAAAATTTGAGTATAAAAATAATAATAAATGTGCCATTTATTTTAGAAAGTGACTTTGGAGACATGGGAAATGGATATCATCTTTCCCTCTAAGTAGGCACTTCCACCATTTTGATCCCATGTGATCACCACAAAGAGGGATTTGTCTTTAGGAAAAGAGATTAAGAAAATATTAATTTTTCAAAATTAGTGATTTCTTATAAATTTTGCATTCATAGTTTAAGGTAGGCCTTGCCTTCACATTCATTCATGTGTAAGAATTAGGAGACTACAGCATATTTGAAAATAAAAATATATACTCTTCAACTTGTGACATGCAGTGTAGGGTTTGCAATTGAGATCTCACTTTGTACCTTAAGAGCTATGACTTGTACACTAAAGATGTCTGTGGATGGTACATGAAGCAGAAAGTAGAAGAAAAGATAAGGTTGAAGTCAATAAAAGTACTTAAGAAAGTGAAGAAAAAATCAGTAAGATATATAGGGTGGCCAAAAGTATAGCAGTATTTCTCCTAAAGGAAGAATGTAATGAAACCAAAGGATAAGAAGAAGATACTAGCCTTTCCTAATTTGGGCCATTGGGATGATTGCCATCATGGACTGACTGACTGTGTGTAATTCTGTACAGCTGAGACTGAAGAACTGTATTTTCACACTTGAAATTCATATGGATATTCCAGTTCTCCCATTGGTTGTGAACATAAGTGAAAGACCCCTGGAGAGGGGAGACCCTCACTCAAATTGCAGGACAATGCGAACCCTAAGAACTCATGAAAGACTTTCCTTGCTGCAATCGCACGAGGTTTATTCAGGAAACCAGTGCACTGGGGCCGAGCTCATATCCCACACAGGGGTAGAGGAGTTCAACCGAGATCAACTGAAGTCAGGGGTATTTAAAGGGGAAAATCACAAGGCAAGGGGTGGAGAAAAAAATATGCACAGAATGTGGAAGTACAAAATGGCTCAATTTGCTGGTTACCTAGTTCCTGCAGCAGGATATTCTAGCCCTAGGGCCAGGCCAAGGTCAGCCAATTCCCAGAACTAAGGGTCCAGTCAGGTGGGGCTGAGCCAAACATGCAGTTCCCACTCTATTTCTGTCTCAGGCTCTAAGTTTGCTATGGGTCTAATTTTCTCATGGGGAGCTTAGGTTTTTCATTAGGACTATAAAGAAAGTGAAATTCAGCCAAAGCTCTAAAGCAGAGATATGTGGGAGAACCAGAAGGGAAATGTTAGCATTAGAAAAACACTGAAAATGAGAGGCCCCAACTTAATAATAATAAGACCCCTAGCAACTAGCCCAGCTCAGGAAGACTTGTTTGTTAGTCCATAGCCTAAGAAACCACTGCAGCACTCCCAGCTCCAGGAACTAGCACACCACAATCTTGGCACACCCGGTGTTTTGCTTAATGCCCCACCACACAATGTTCCAAAAATATTTGCTCAAGACAATCTATAACTTTCTGTTAATGCATGAACTCTTGCTGAACTTCCCTGTTCCTTGTGGTTTTTGCCTTTATATACCCCTGACTTCAGTTGCTAGGGGCCAAACTCCTCTGCCCCTCTGAGGGTTATGAGCTTGGCCCCAGTGCACTGGATCTCTGAATAAACCTCTTGTGGTTGCATCAAGAATGGTTTCCAGTGAATCTTTGGGGTGTTGCCACATCCTGAGACTTGAGTGAGGGTCTCCTTTATCCGGGGGGGGGTCTTTCAAAAAGCATAAAGCTGAACCTTTGTCTGAAAAAACATTGAAAAATAGTCACAAAAATGGGGGGGGGCATGATCTCTGGGAGCTCTGAGAGTTTAAAATTTCAGCTTAGTTTAATAAAATACTGTGGAATGTTATAGGCTTATGTAGAGAGCCTAACTATGCTATGCCACCTGGCAGGACTTGATATTGATCAAGGTGAAATTCCTCTCCCAGCCTTTCAGCAGGAATTCCTGTGCTAGCTGTAATCCCCTGCACCTAAGGTGGAGCACTTAGACCAAGGTGAAGTCTATTTTTCTCCTAGGATAGCTGCTTCCTGCTTCCTGAGAGACACTAGCAGCCACCTGACACCAGCCTCCCGTAGAACAAGCAGAACTATTTTCAAGCTTTTGGGGTCTTGCCCACCTATGTATATTTGGAGACCTGAATTAAACTTTGAGCCTTGAGCAGGAAATTCATCTTGGCTTTATGTTTCTCTTGTCACCCTGTTTCCTATCCCCAGCTTTCCTTCCACGGAACCCAAACAGTGTGTTTGTAGCCTTGGGTGGCTACAGGCTTATATCTTGATTACATAATTGAATCCAGTCCATGTGGGTGTCACCATTCCCTGAGTTTTACGTCCTGGTATATATAATATTGGAAATGATGTGAATATTAGGCCTGCATGAATTCATTCTTTGCAACTCTTGACTTCAGATGTGTCAAGATGTTTTCAGTTCTTGCAGTTTCAATTTCTCACTTCCTCACATTGGTGGATGATGCCTGGAATTAGGAAGTAAATAAGCGCTTGCTTCACTAAGTTGCTTTTGGTCAGGATATTTTAGCACATCTATAGAAGTGAGACTGAAACAATTGGTTAGTGGTTATTGTATAGAAAGTTCAGGTATGCCATATACCAAAGATGACTCACAGAAAGAGATTTGGAAAAGCACCACAGAATGTAACACATGCAAGCTGAAAAATTATCTTCATTCACCCCATCATATTTTAGCATGATAAATATATATTATTAAATAATTCCAAATTATTTCGTCAGGTTTAAAATAGGTTATGATAAAACAACACAAGAAGTGATATGTGTGCAAATTCCATTTTCTAGCAATTCAGTTTTATATTCTTGAGACACTCTAAACTTGTTGAAACAGTTAATTATTTATCCAAGCAAATATCAGTATGTCTGATACTAAGGAATCATTATTTTCTTTTTTAAAAATTAACTTATTTTTTCCTTGTCTCATCCTCACCACAGTTTCCTCTCCCTCTTCTCCTTCTAGTCCCTTCCTTGCACATCCCCCCACCCCCACTAAATCTATCCCTCCTATTATTCCATTCAGAAAACTACAAGTTTTCCACAGATATCAACCAAACATGGCCTAGCAAGTTGCAATAAGTCTATAAAATCAATCCTTTTATATCAAAGCTGGACAAGGCAACACAGTAGGAGGAAAAGTGTCCCCAAAGCAGCAAAAGAATCACAGACAGCCTCACTCTTGTTGTTAGGAGTCTCACAAGAGCACCAAGATATACAACCATAACACATGCAAATCCATACCAGCTCTGTGATTGTCATTTCAGCCTCCTCCATGAACCTCTAATATTGTGAGCTATGTTCCTTTGTTGTTCTTGACCCTTCTGCCTCTTAAAATCCTTCATACCCTGGATTTACTCAGCTCTTCTTACTTAATGTTTAGCTATGAGTCTTTGTATATGTT
Organism: Apodemus agrarius; assembly: GCA_964023405.1. NCBI lineage: Eukaryota > Metazoa > Chordata > Mammalia > Rodentia > Muridae > Apodemus > Apodemus agrarius. The sequence goes on from OZ030014.1 coordinate 25,905,045, forward strand.
CCTTGTTGAAGCCTCTCAGATGAAAATTAGGCTCCGATCAAGGAGTAGAGCAGGATATTATTAGGAATTATTTCATTGGCTTTTTGGTCCTATTTGGTTCAATACTAAGTCTCTGGGCTATCCAGCCTCTGGTTATTGGACATTCAGGCAGTGTGCATTGTGGACATGCTCTCATTGCATGGGTCTCAAGTTAGACCAGATGTCTGCATTTAGAGGGTTGTAGTTAGGCTAAATAGACTATAGTCCAAATTGATTAAAGACCTCATCATAAAAGCAAATACACTGATCCTGTTAGAAGATAATGTGGAAATAGAGTTGAATGCATTGGTACAGGACATAACTTCCTCATCAGAAAACCTATAACAAAGTTACCAAGATTGGCAATAAATGGGATCCCATGAAACCTCAAGTCAACAGCCATTGTTAGTAGGAAAATGGCAGCCTAGAGGATAGAAAATATTTTCCTGACTCCAGATCTGAGAGAAGGTTAATATCCAAAATACAAAAAGAACTCAAGAAACAAACCAAATAAGCCAATTAAAAAAAGGATACCATTCTAAACAGTATTCTCAGAGGAAGATCAAATGGCTGAGAGATACTTTCAAATGTTCAATATCATTAGCCAACAGGAGGGAGATTTCACTTATACATACCAGAATGAGTAAGATCAAAAAATACAAATGATAGCTTATGTTGGTGAGGATGTGGAACAAAGTAATCAAAACTTGTATGGTAGGAATTAATATGGTGGTTTATCAGAAAATTGGGAATCAATCTACCACAAGACTCAGCTATACCACTTCAGGGTATATACCCAAAGAACACCCAATCCTACCACAAGGACACTTGCTAGCAGTTTTATTCATAGGCCAGAAACAAGAAACAACCTGGATGTCATTGAACCAATGAACAAATAAAGATAATGTGGTTTATTTGCACAATGGAACATTACTCAGCTGTTTAAAAAATTGTTATGAAATTTGCTGGCAAATGGCTAGAACTAAAGCACAAAACAAAACCATCCTGAGTGAGGTAACCCAAACCCAGAAAGACAAACATGATATGTACTCACATATAAGTAGATACTAGCTGTAAAGGAAAGAATAATCTTATTACATCCCAGAACCAGATGGTCTAAGTAACAAGGAATGCTCAAGGGGCATGGATGAATCTTTCTTGGAAGGGAGAAATAGAATAGATTTCAAGGGTGGACTGGGGACAAGTGGGTATTGGAATCAGGTAGGGGGGTGGAGAGAATACTGAGAGAGACAACAGGAATTGGGGGTCATTTCCAGAGCAATGTAGACTCCTAGTGCAATGGAAACTCTCTGGAATTGGAGGATGACCCTAGAGAAGACTCCTAGTAATGAGAGATATAGAGCCAGAACAGCCCCTTTCCTGTTACCAGACAAGATTTTCAGTGGAGGAACTGAACCACCTACTCAGGGTGTCATCTTTGACTTACAAATTGCCCTACCTGCAAGATATGCTGGGTAAAAGGTAGCAAAGAACTTATGCAAGTGGCCAAGGTTTTCTTCTTTACTTAAACAAATTTAATGGAAAAAACTGAAAGGGAAATGCTAGAGGAGAAAGTTCTGAAGACTACTTTCAAAAGCAGCCAACATTCTCTTTTCTTTCTTCTCTTTGGCTACGTTGTTCTCTTCCTCAAAGCACTTAATATCCTTCATAGTATCTTAGTAGAAACTTTCACAGATGATAACTTTAATCAATAGTAACATAATGCTAATTGTCAAAGGATGTATTTTGACAGTAAAGTTCAACATCAAAACTGAATATTGTCAGCAGACAAAAATAGTCTAACGGTGACATCTGTGACTTTACCAATTAGAGAAACAAAGGAATTGAGACTCAAGTTGCTGAAAGCAATGATGTTAAATTATTAACTGACCAGATGGACGTAGATGATACACCAGTACACAGGTAGTAAACAGGACCTTCTATTAGGCTCAAATTGGGTTTGTCTCTCAGAAAATAGATCAAGACAGGAAGAAGTTGAGATAATAGGGACATCTGCATAAGAGATTCATTAGATTTAATCCATTCGTTTAAAATCATTGCATGGTGAATTCCACTAGATATATTTTTTTTATTTTCTATATTCTATGTTTACATTCCAAAGGCTTTCCCCTTTCCCAGTTCCCACCCACCATAGTTCCCATAGTTTCTCTCCCCCCCAACTGTTCCCCAATCATTCCCCCTCCCCCCTCGGTTTCTTTACTAAACTGGATGCAATCTTTACAGGCCCAGGGTCCTCTCCTTTCTTCTTCTTGGGAATCATTTGACTTGCTATTTGTGTCTTGAGTATTTAGGGCTTCTGGGCTCATTAATATCCACTTATCAGTGATTGCATTTCATGTGCATTCTTTTGTGATTGGGTTAATTCACTCAGGATGATATTTTCCAGGTCTAACCATTTACCTACAAATTGCATGAATTCATTATTTTTAATTGCTGAGTAGTATTCCATTGTATAAATATACCACATTTTCTGTATCCATTCCTCCTTTGAGGGATATTTGGGCTCCTTCCAATTTCTGGCTATTATAAACAAGGCTGCTATAAACATAGTGGAGCATGTGTCCTTATTGCATGCAGGGGAATCCTCTGGGTATATGCCCAGGAGTGGTATGCCAGGGTCCTCTGGAAGTGTCATGCCCAATTTTCTGAGGAACCGCCAAACTGATTTCCAGAGCGGTTTTACCATTTTGCAATCCCACCAACAGTGGAGGAGTGTTCCTCTTTCTCCACATCCTCGCCAGCACTTGTTGTCTCTTGAGTTTTTAATCTTAGCCATTCTGACTGGTGTGAGGTGGAATCTCAGGGTTGTTTTGATTTGCATTTCCCTGATGACTAATGATGTTGAACATCTTTTAAGGTGTTTCTCGGCCATCCGAATTTCTTCTGGTGAAAATTCTTTGTTTAGCTCTGTGCCCCATTTTTTGATAGGGTTATTTGTTTCTTTGCAGTCTAACTTCTTGAGTTCTTTGTATGTATTGGATATTAGCCCTCTGTCGGATGTGGAGTTGGTGAAGATCTTTTCCCAATTTGTTGGTTGCCGTTTTGTCCTTCTGACAGTGTCCTTTGCTTTGCAGAAACTTTGTAATTTTATGAGGTCCCATTTGTCAATTCTTGATCTTAGAGCATGAGCTATTGGTGTTCTGTTCAGGAACTTTTCCCCTGTGCCCAAGTCCTCCAGGGTCTTCCCAAGTTTCTTTTCTAATAGTTTCAGTGTGTCTGGTTTTATGTGGAGGTCCTTGATCCACTTGGAGTTGATCTTAGTGCAAAGAGATAAGAGTGGGTCAATTCGCATTCTTCTGCATGTTGACTCCAGTTGAACCAGCACCATTTGTTGAAAAGGCTATCTTTATTCCACCAGATGGTTGTGGCTCCTTTATCAAAGATCAAGTGACCATAAGTCTGTGGGTTAATTTCTGGGTCTTCAATCCTGTTCCATTGATCTGCTTGCCTGTTGCTATACCAATACCATGCAGTTTTTAACACAATTGCTCTGTAGTACTGCTTGAGGTCAGGGATATTGATTCCCCCAGAAGTCCTTTTATTGTTGAGAATAGTTTTAGTTATCCTGGGTTTTTTGTTGCTCCAGATGAATTTGAGAATTGCTCTTTCTAGATCTATGAAGAATTGAGTTGGGATTTTGATGGGGATCGCATTGAATCTGTATATTGCTTTTGGCAAGATGGCCATTTTTACTATATTGATCCTGCCAATCCAGGAGCAAGAAATATTTTTCCATCTTCTGAGGTCTTCTTTGATTTCTTTCTTCAAGGACTTGAAGTTCCTGTTGTACAGATCTTTCGCTTGTTTGGTTAGAGTTATGCCAAGATACTTTATGTTGTTTGTGGCTATTGTGAAGGGTGTTATTTCCCTAATTCCTTTCTCTGCCTGCTTGTCTTTTGAGTACAAGAAGGCCACTGACTTGCTTGAGTTAATTTTATAGCCTGCCACTTTGCTGAAGTTGTTTATCAGCTGTAGAAGTTCTCTGGTGGAGTTTTTTGGGTCGCTTAGGTAAACTATCATATCGTCTGCAAATAATGATAGTTTCACTTCTTCCTTTCCAATTTGTATCCCTTTGACTTCCTTATGTTGTCTAACTGCTCTCGCTAGAACTTCAAGTACTATATTGAAAAGATATGGAGAGAGAGGGCAGCCTTGTCTAGTCCCTGATTTTAGTGGGAATGCTTCAAGTTTCTCTCCATTTATTTTGATGTTGGCTACTGGTTTGCTGTAGATTGCTTTTACTATGTTTAGGTATGGGCGTTGAATTCCTGCTCTTTCCAAGACTTTTAGCATGAAAGGATGCTGAATTTTGTCGAATGCTTTTTCAGCATCTAATGAGATGACCATGTGGTTTTTTTCTTTCAGTTTGTTTATGTAGTGGATTACATTGATGGATTTCCGTATATTGAACCATCCCTGCATCCCTGGGATGAAGCCTACTTGATCATGGTGGATGATCATTTTGATGTGCTCTTGGATTCGGTTAGCAAGAATTTTATTTAGTATTTTTGCATCTATATTCATAAGAGAAATTGGCCTGTAGTTCTCTTTCTTTGTTGGATCTTTTTGTGGTTTAGGTATTAGCGTAATTGTGGCTTCGAAGAATGAGTTGGGCAGTGTCCCTTCTGTCTCTATTTTGTGGAATAGTTTGAAAAGTATTGGTGTTAAGTCTTCTTTGAAGGTCTGGTAGAATTCTGCACTAAAACCATCTGGTCCCGTACTTTTTTTGGTTGGGAGGCTTTCTATAACCCCTTCTATTTCTTTAGGGGTTATGGGACTATTTAGCTGATCTACTTGATGCTGATTTAATTTTGGTATTTTATATCTGTCTAGGAAATTGTCCATTTCCTCCAGATTCTCCAGTTGTTTTGAGTATAGACCTTTGTATTAGGATCTGATGATCTTTTGAATTTCCTCAGTTTCTGTTGTTATGTCTCCCTTTTCATTTCTAATTTTGTTAATTTGTATACTGTCTCTGTGTCCTTTGGTTAGTCTGGCTAAGGCTTTATCTATCTTGTTGATTTTCTCAAAGAACCAGCTCCTGGTCTTGTTGATTCTTTGTATGGTTCTCTTTGTTTCTATTTGATTGATTTCAGCCCTGAGTTTGATGATTTCTTGTCTTCTACTCCTCCTGGGTGAATTAACTTGTTTTTCTTCCAGGGCTTTAAGGTGTGCCATTAAGCTGCTAGTATATGCTCTCTCCAGTTTCTTTTTGGATGCACTTAGAGCTATGTGTTTTCCTCTTAGCACTGCTTTCATTGTGTCCCATAGATTCGGGTAGGTTGTACCTTCATTTTCATTGAATTCTAAAAAGTCTTTGATTTCTTTTTTTATTTCTTCCTTGACCAAGGTGTCATTGAGTAGAGTATTGTTCAGTTTCCATGTGTATGTGGGATTTCTGTTGTTTTTGTTGTTATTGAAGACCACTCTTACTCCATGGTCATCTGATAGGAGGCATGGGATTAGCTCGATCTTCTTGTATTTGTTGACATCTGCCTTGTGACCAATTATATGGTCTATTTTGGAGAAGGTACCATGTGGAGCTGAGAAAAAGGTATATTCTTTAGCTTTAGGATGAAATGTTCTATATATATATATCTGTTAAGTCCAATTGGTCCAGAGTTTCAATTAGTTTCACTGTGTCCCTGTTTAGTTTCTGCTTTCCTGATCGGTCCATTGAGGAGAGTGGAGTGTTGAAGTCACCCACAATTATTGTGTTAGGTGTAATGTGTGCTTTAAGCTTTAGTAAGGTTTCTTTTACGAATGAGGGTGCCCTTGCATTTGGAGCATAGATGTTCAGTATTGAGAGCTCTTTTTGGTGGATTTTCCCTTTGGCCAGCAAGAAGTGACCTTCTGAGTCTCTTTTGATGATTTTAGGTTGGAAGTCGATTTTATCTGATATTAGAATGGCTACTCCAGCTTCTTTCCTGAGACCATTTGCTTGTAAAATTGTCTTCCAGCCTTTTACTCTAAGGCAGTGTTTGTCTTTGACACTGAGATGTGTTTCCTGTATGCAGCAAAATGTAGGGTCCTGTTTCTGTATCCAGTCTGTTAATCTATGTCTTTTTATTGGGGAATTGAGTCCATTGATGTTAAGAGATATTAAGGAATAGTAATTATTTCCTCCACACATTTTTGAAATTATATTTATTTATTTTATTTATTTTTTATATTCGAGAGGTTACCTTCTTTTGGGTTTGATGAGAGGAGGTTTCTATCTTGCTTCTTCCCGGGTGTAGTTTCTGTCCTCGTCTTGGTGTTTTCCCCCTATTATCCTTTGTAGGGCTGGATTTGTGGAAAGATATCGTGCAAATTTGGTTTTGTCATGGAATACCTTGATGTCTCCATCTATGGTGATTGAGAGCTTTGCTGGGTAAAGTAGTTTTGGCTGAAGTTTGTGTTCTCTTAGAGTTTGCATTATATCTGCCCAGGATCTTCTAGCTTTCATGGTCTCAGGTGAGAAGTCAGGTGTTATTCTGATAGGTCTTCCTTTATAAGTTACTTGGCCTTTTTCCCTTGCTGCCTTTAATATTCTTTCTTTGTTTAGTACATTTGGAGTTTTGATTATTATGTGACGGGATGTATTTCTGTTCTGATCCAGTCTGTTTGGGGTTCTGTATGCTTCTTGTATATTCATGGGCATCTCTCTCTTTAGGTTGGGGAAGTTTTCTTCCATAATTTTGTAGAAGATATTTGCTGGCCCTTTAACTTGTACATCTTCATTCTCGTCTATACCTATAATCCTTAGGTTTGGTCTTCTCATTGTGTCCTGGATTTCCTGGATGTTTTGGGTTACAGCCTTTTTGCATTTAGTATTTTCTTTGACTGTTGAATCAATGGTTCCTATGGTATCTTTGGCTTCTGATATTCTGTCTTCTATCTCTTGTATTCTATTGTTGATATTTGCATCTATGGCTCCTGATTTCTTCCCAAGGTTTTCTATCTCCAATGTTGTCTCCCTCTGCGATTTCTTAGTTGTTTCTACTTCTGTTTTTAGTACCTGGATGGATGTGCTCAGATCTTTCGCTTGCTTGATTGTGTTTTCATGTATTTCTTTAATAGATTTTTGTGTTTCCTCTTTCATAGCTTCTACTTGTTGGCCAACGTTCTTCTGTATTTCTTTAAGTGATTTTTGTCTTTCCTCCTTATTGTCTTCTTCTTTTTGATCCATCTTCTCCTGCATTTCTTGAAGTGATTTTTGTATTTGCCTTGTAAAGGCTTCTAACTTTTGATCCATTTTCTCTTCTATTTCTTTATGAGATTTTTCTATGTGTTCAGCTACCAGCATCCTGACCAGTGATTTTATATCCAAGTCTTGTTTTTCTGGTGTTTTGGGGTATCCAGGGCTTCCTGTTGTTGGCGAACTGGGTTCAGATGCTGTCATGTTGCCTTGATTTCTGTTAGTGACATTCCTTCGTTTACCTTTTGCCATCTGGTTATTTCTGGTGTTAGTTGACCTTGTTGTCACTGGCTGGTGTTTGAATCTCCTGTGAGGCTGGGCTTACCTGTTGTTTCTCTACTGGTGGTTATGCGTGATTGCTGCTCAACGGGATCAGGAGCTGGCTGCCACCGGCTGACTTTGTGCATGGCCTGGGGTCTCCGGGAAGTGTGGGGGAGTGCAGCAGAGCCTCGGCAGGCGCTGATGGGCCTGCCTAGTAGCGAGAGCCTAGCAGATCCCCCCACGTGGTAGCCCCTGATGGAATCTGTCTACCTGTGCCTTTCCAGCTGTGTTCTGGTTGCAATATGGAGGCCTGCAGTTATCGCTGGTCCGGGGTCCTGGGGAGCTGGGTGGTTCCGGCTGCCTCGCCTAAGCTCGGAGGGACGTGCTGCAGAGCCTAGGCACCTGGGCCCGCATGTGGGCGAGAGCTTAGCAGCTCTCCCTGCTCTATCCACAGACGGAGACTCTACCTGCACCTTTCCAGCTGTGTCCTGGTTGCAATATGGAGGCCTGCTGCTATAGTTGGTCCTCACTCTTCTTAATAAACAAGAATTGTTGCTTATCCAGGTTCTGCTGGCAGGGTCTGAGCATCTGGCAACCTGGCTAGGTCTGGCTTCCCTGCTACCAGCTGGATGGGAAGCTGCAGGCAAGATGGCGCTGCCTGCAGGGGGTTCGGGGTCTGGCCTGCGAGCGCAGAGCACAGGCACGGCCGCTGTACTCCAAATCGCTAGTCTGTGCGCAGTTCCTGCCCCAGACCTGAGTCCCCGGAGGTCTTAAACTCAGGCTGTCTCTGGTACCTGGTTCCGCCGGCAGGGTCTGAGCACCTGGCAAGCTGGCTAGGTCTGGCTGACCTGCTACCAGCTGGATGGGAAGCTGCAGACAAGATGGCGCTGCCTGCAGGGGGTTGGGGTCTGGCCTGCGAGCGCAGAGTGCAGGCACGGCCGCTGTACTCCAAACTGCTAGTCTGTGCGCAGTTCCTCTCCACTAGATATTTTTAGGGTGTGAAGAAAGAGCGATTGCTGCCCCTTTGAGATCTGGAGATATGATGTTGAAGAGCTGACCCTCAGACTTTAAGGATGCTGAGCTGTCCTTCTTTAGGAATGCAGAAAGAACAAATAGAGGAGGAGCAGCGTAACCTGAAAGGTAAATACAGAGGCCCTAGGCTGGAATAATGCATGGAGCAGCATCCACAAAAAAGCCATAGACTTCCTCTACCAACCTTAAAGTCTTAAGGAGAAACCCAGTAGGAAGTGTTGGTTTCCTTCATATTTTCAGGCTTCTTGTCCTAACATTACACAGACAAATGCATAGGTTAAGGCACCACCATGAAGGGTAAATAGGGATTTTTAATGGTTTGCACCAAACAGAGAAGTGGAGTGAAAATATTTTAATGATATTTGGCTTTTGTATAATACTTTCATTGAGAGGTCATTTCTTTTAATTCTCTTTAAAGAAGAAAAGGAGTATGAATTTGAGTCTGATGATATGTCTCAGTGAATAGTTCTGCAAGGGCATCATTCCCATGGTGAGATGGGATGCAAAAGACAGGATAATCCTCAAAAGTACAGTCCAAAGAGTTTGCTGTCTACAGCAGATAACGATGGGAAACCTGTCAGAAGAAGGATGGGAGGTTAGGAACCAACACCCACTTGGAATCTTACTAAATTTATTCCCTTTAAAGCTGTATGCATTTAAAGTTTCTAATATATTTCTAACACAATTTTTGATTCCAGCACACTCATTTGAATCTTTCTAACTACATTGCAATCAGAACTGAGATTTTATCACTTTTGTCTGAGACCAGCAAGATGGCTCAGTGTATGAAAGTGTTTACTGCCAAGCATCATGACCTGAGTCTGGGACACAAGTCACAAATAATGGAAGAAGAAAGGCATCCCTTGTAAATTTCTCTGTGGTAGGCACACACACACACACACACACACACACACACCATTTTTTAAAATTTCTTTTTAACATAATATCTATTGTCATGAACAGATCAGTTTTAAATTTCCCTGCATAATTACAATAATTATATCCACTTTAGGCTAATTCTGTGACCTATTGTTTTATTGGCTAGCTGGTATATATATACATATATATATATATATATACATATATATATACATATATATATGTATATATATATACCATCTACAGTCTTCAAAATGACAGTAATATATATATGTGTACATATATGTACACATATATATATTACTGTCATTTTGAAGACTGTAGATGGTTTTATTGATTTGAGACATGATATTTTCAAAGTTCTAGATCATGTGATCGACCACCATATATTATTTACATAGAACACAATGAAGAGATACACTGAACAAGGATAGCATGGAACCTTCCAGGATAATTTTGCTATTTCTTGTTGGGCAGACACTTTGGTGGTCTGATAACTTTAGTTTGACTGTGGACTATCCTGTGTTGAGGCTGAACTGTATGTCACTAAAATTCTGCCAAGAACTGCTTCATCCAGTTTCAGAGAGTCTCAGTATCTGGAGACTTGCTGAGCTTTTTGATGTCACGTGTTGCTCTGTTCATACTTACAGTGTGGCAAAGGAGTATGGAACTAGACTAGCTTGTTAAACGCCGCTGCAGTGCACTATGTTTTTCCTCTACTCAAGACCTCTGCTTTTCTCAAAAATCAGCTGGAAATATAACATCTCTCTTTCTGGGAGATAGAACGTTTTCTCAGTCTCTAATGGTGCTCAAATTGTCAAGTATTCCCAGGTAGGTAGCCTTGTGCCAGCGGGACTGCTGTCTTCTTGGCCAGAGGCAAAGAACAAAAAATGTTCTTTTTACCTTCACTACCTTTGAAGATTTGGAATTCGTCTAACTTTTTAACTTTTTATGGGTTTAATTTCGGGGAATGGAAGTTAGAGAAGTATGTTGTTGCACATAGATCTCTGCTATCTTACCTTAGTCCTGATAAGACTATGGGGGGAGTGTGGGGTAACTCAGCTTTCAGCTTCAGAGTACCCTACTTATTCACCCTTGTTACTACTATTGGTTTTGGTACCAAGACATTAGAGAAACTTCTTTAAGTACAGTATGTTTTATGATAAAATATAGGGGGAATTGTGGGGAGGAGCAGAGATACCGTATTAGATATTAGCAAACTAATACTGAAGTGAAATGAATATATATATACATATGTGTGGGTATTTGTGTATCTATGTATATTATGTATAAGTTATATGTTTGTATCATGTATGTATATCTGTATATACATGTAGTATATTTATATATTCATGTATACATATATATTCATATATATACAAATATGTGCATACATGTATGTAAATTAATATATGTATATACATATATTTTACAGTTTAGTATATTTTTATTACCAAGGTTAATGTGTCTTCTGCCATTTTAACCTTATCAATCAAGTTCATATACTACCAGCTAACTTTGGTTGTCTTATGTAATATATACTTTATAAATATGTTTTCTTCATTTTTATACTTCTTTGTTAGTGCCTGTCGTCTTCTGCTACTTCTTAATGTTCTTTGGAAAAGTATAAATAAATCTTCTGGATGGAAAAGGTTACCCTTTTTCTCATGAAAGACATGTTATGTGAGCTGGTCAAATATTCCTTAGCTTATCTTCCATTCTATTCATTGTTAATACACACACACATACACACACACACATACACATACACACACACACACACACAAGAGTATCAAGGCTAAGTATATTGACTAATAAAGGCACAACTTAGTGTTTGTAAGATATTAGCTCAGTATGAATAACAAAGTTCAAGGCAGCTAGAATTCCAGCATGATTCAGGAGGACCTCACACATCCTACACACAACTGAGGAAATCTGATGATTGAGAGCTTCTGGTATATGGAAAGTCAGGGGATTTACAGAGGGCTCTTGCTAGGTGGTGAATGCAATAGTGGATGATCCAAGTCACCTACACACGGCAAGCTGTAAATGGACTCAGAGAGTAAAGAAAACAGGACTTGGGGCTGATATGGAAGGTGAAAGGTTTTAGAGGGGAATGGGAATCGACATAATCAAGATCTTTTGTACAAACTTGTAAAGTTCTTAAAGGTGAATCAAAAATAAATGCACATGAGAAGATTTATTGAAGACGTGTATGTGATGAGTATTCCAAATCATTATTATCCAAAAGCCATTTCACGTAGAAATGACTTACTTCTCTAGGCTGAAAGAATCCTAGCTTAAGAATACATTTTCATGACACATGTTTACATACATGAGCTTCTGAAAGTCAATTAACTTTTTTGCTCTTTGAAATCAAGGGACTATATAAGATGATTTTATTACTAACTATTTAATACTCACTTATTGATGTTCTGCTCCCCTTCAGATAGTTTGCCGAATTCTTGATTTCTTCAAGCTCTAACGTTTGGAGAAGAATAAAGAATTTATGGGGACTCAAATACACCAACAATGAAGTGTCTCTTAGAGTAGGAGGAAAATAACAACTGAGTCTCAGTCTTGAACATATGTAAGTTGCAATGGTATCCAATATTGAAATAGAGCGGTGAATCTAGAAAGTCCCTCCACAGTGTAGGAAGGCAGCCTCTAGGAGATGGAGGAGGTATAGCCTTTAGGTAGTTTTGATGGTGGATCTCAGGAACTGATTCCATTGCTGAAGTGATGGCTGTTCAATCTGGAAGTCCCAAGTTGTATCTGTTCCACCCATGAAATAGCAGAGCAGATAGAAAGTGTTATAGGCCCAGTACTGGGAAAGAGAAAGAGGCAAAAATAGAAAAGGAAGCTCCAAGTTCAGTGAGAAATACTCTCTGAAAAATAGTGAAAAGGGCACACATTCAATATAGACTTTTGACCTCCACGGCTCACATACATATTATTATTATTATTATTATTATTATTATTACACGTATATATTAAATGATAAAAAGCATTGCTGACTCACATAGCTTATGCCAAAAGACACCTACTTTTTGTTTTTTTTTTTGTAATAGGTTTATAACCTTTATTTATTTTCAATGGACATAAGTTAGAGTATATATGTGTATATACCATTTTAGAATTGTTTTATGTATGTATGCATATATATGTGTGTGTCAATTGTGCACCATTGTCTACAGAAGGTAGAAGATAGTGTTGGATCACCTGGGACTGGAAGTACAGGTGGCTATGAGCTCTTAGACATGGGTGCTGAGAACCAAACACTGGTGCCTTTGAATAACAGGAAGTTCTCTTAACTGCCGAGGTTTCTCTTCATCTCTTTAGTATGAATGTTATAACAGTATAAAGTTATATAAAATTTGAAAACACCAAAACAATTTGAAAATATAACCAATGTCACAGTTTTTAAATTTCCTTCCACATAAGAGCAAAATCAGGCTTTTATTCTTGCTGTTTAAACATGTTTCTTCAAGGTTTACATATTTGAATAAGATTTGGTAGCCACATGTATAAATTAATCACTTTTTGGAGTCTTCCTGCTAAGATATACAGACAGACTGTTCTTTGCCATGCCATAGTCAGTTATCACATCTGAAAAAAAAATCTGAAAGTCTATTTACAAATCATCCATATGTACCAATGTTATCCACTCATCAATTATATTCTTATCTATGAAACATTATTTGCATATATTTATCATTTATTACCTGCAACATCTCATCTTCTTCCTTGTGCTTGTTATTTAGGGGTATGTCTATGCTTTAGATTATTCTTCATATTTGATAGTTATAATCATCATTATATTTTAGAAGAATAGGATGCAGAGGAGAAACAATGCATAAAAGAATCCCCTCTAATGGAGAGACAATTTTAATCACTACTTTGTTAGTGTCTGATCCCCCCCATCAAAATTGGTAGGATAAATTTTATTGCTAGAAAGAGAAGGGAAAATAGCCATAATTCAATAGCATGTACAATCAAGTTTGAAATAACTGTCAAAAACTTTCCTTTAAATGCTAATAAATAAGTTAGTTATTCCTTTTTTGTGCCAAGGGACTGCTCTATGACACACAGTAAATGCTCTGAAAAAGGAAGTTCACATACCTTTAGGATATGCCTGACTGTAAGCAAAATGGGCAAAGAAGGAATACGAGATGAAGCGTTTGCTGAAGTGGCTATCCTCTTGAAGCTTCTTTGTGTGCTGGGCTCAGAGAATTCTGTCAACAGAATAAGTGAAAACAGAGTCCATATGAGCCCCAGAAAGTGCACCTCTGAGAACCCACTGACCTGTGTCATTAGGGACCACTGCGTCAGACCTAGCTCAATTGCTGTAGTTCAGATGTCTAGAATTTACATATCCTGATTGGTAAAAATAAGAGAAAATACTTCTGAATTGTCATCCATGTTGTGAGGCTTCACAAAATATGTATAATTTCTGAATAACACCTTTGTTCCTTTTATTCTTGTCTCTTCCAACTTTTTCTAATGACATGCCATAATTTCTACTCTACAGCTTCAAAGGCAGAATTCTTAAATAGTTGTCATCTACAAATGTACCTAGGCAAATGTGCTGTCACAACAGTGAAGGAGAATGAGTTTTTATAATCTGAACTATATCCCAGAACTAACATTAGCAGGACCAAGCCAAGAGTGGTTGCGTGCATGCAGTCCTAATCCTAGCGATATGGAGGCTGAGGCTTGGGAGGAAAAGTCTGGTGCCATGAGCAAGAAGCCAGTTTGGAATATATAAGACCCTGTCTCAACAACAACAAACACAAAACCAAACAAGAACAAAATACCAAGATCTCAAATGTTTGTTTGTATTTTCATTATTCTATTTCCATCAGTTACACTCTTAGTCTCAAGTTTTGTGGTAGATTTTTTTTTTTCAAAATAGACTCGGTTTTGTGACCATTTGTACTTCACACCTTTTGTTCAATCTTCTGCAAAGTTCTACATTAAGGCCATGACATACATGTGTATTTTAATTCCTCTGTATCATAACTTTTGTCAAATGTGTTCTGTAACATGTTCACACCTGTATCTAATGCATTCTAGTGACTCTCAATATATCCCTGCATCCTTCGTTCATGTCAACATCTTCCTCTTCCCTACGAAATCCTTAACTTGTACCCATGTGTTCTTGTTGTGTTAAACATAATGCAAGTCACTTAATACTTCAACTCTTGATGTGCATTTATGAATTTTTGAATAATAACTTCAAAGAATACTTTTACACAAATAGATATTTTTCATAACTCTTTCCTTTACTAAAAAGCTTTTATGAAATGTTTTCTCCAGTTAACCTATTGGTGATATTCTTATTATTGGGGATCCTTAGCTTCTGAATGAGCTGATTCTGCTTTGGGTCTCCTGTTCCAAATACTCTGTTCCTGTGTTTTGCCTTTTGTAACACATGAAAGATATTTTTATGTCTCTTCAAACCTCTCTATGATTCTGTAGTCTTTGTGTTATTTATAGACTGATTCTTTTAGTTGTGTTGTCATCTGTCTACAAATATTTTCTGCTACTTTGAATGCCTATTAGTTGATAAATGGACTGTGAATCTTACCTTTTTTGGAGGCTGATTTGCTATTTTGATGACTTTAACATTTAAAATATATTCCACTGTGCAACTAAGTGTAACCTTTTGAAACTTAATTGTAATCTCTATGAGAAGAGATAGGATTGGTTTATGTAGCTCCACTCCCCAGGCAGCCTTCTGCCATAGTCCAAGTGTCAGGAAATCTCATTATTGTGACTGGCAGATGAAGAGAATGTTCCCGGTCTTGTACGAACCCCTGCTCCTGTTTAGTGACTTCTCTCCAGGCTCAATGGCTTCCTCAAAGTTTTGTGCAGAGTTTAGAGACAGAAAGCCATTTGAAAATTTGAATTATGCGTGTCTGAAAGCTTTCTGGTTTTACTGGCAGTTCTGTCCACTTTGACATCCTAGAATGTCTATTCTGCCTGGTTACTCACAGAAATAAAGAAGATTAATATCATTTGCAGTGCAGGCATTATCACTTAGAAATCTCCAGCTGGAATCTAGGACACACGGAAAGGACAAGTCTCATCTAATTTATTTCTTGTCTCCAAATCAATGTGCTAAGACAATTATTTAATGCCTTTCACAATACCTATTTTTCATTTTATTTTTTCATTGTTAATGTGGGAGTGATATCTATTACTCTGTCATGAAAAGAAACAGAAGCCTCCAGTCAGTTTAATTTGTCAATAAATCTGGATTGTTGTTTGGAATTCTCTGAACAGTTAGAATGGGAATCAAATCCATTTCAATGTTTGTGGACTCATACAATACCACATCATCGTAATGGTCTTTTCTCCCTTTCTTTTTCTTCCCTTCCATTTTTCTTGTATTATTGTCTTTTCAAAAGCAGTGCTTTACTATGTAGTCCAATCCTGCATCAAACTCAAGATCTCCTTTTCTTTAGTTCCTGAATGTTATCATTACAGGTACACAACATCATACCTGCTGTAGAGGGTTTACACATAATAATTGCTCCTGTCTATTGATCTGAAATTATTGCTCAATATTTTTATTTTTAAAAGTGTGTGTTATTTCTTTTCATCTTCACAAGAAATTTATGTTTAGTACTGCTACTATAATCTTTATATGGACACGAAGAAGCAAAACTGCACTGAGCCACATCTTTTACCCTGTAGAAAAGACAAAAATCTCCAATATGCATACTTAAGATTGTGTGTATTTGTGTGTGTGTGTGTGTGTGTGAGAGAGAGAGAGAGAGAGTGTGTGTGTATTTGTGTGTTTATGTGGGTATATATATTTGGCTCATTCAATTGATAAAGAATGGAATCAAGTTATGCTCAAACACTAAGAACTTGACATAGAGTTAGAGGATAAAGAAATCAAACTAACCTATTCATTGGGCTTAAAAGAGAGTGCCATTAAGTTTAGAACATCAATAGGATGGAACTAGAACAAGGCTAAAGGAATGAGTCATAGAAACAAGGATGAAAGTCCTTGTGCATTGGTAATAATAGATCATTTGTTAATCAGGCAGAGAGGAGATCTATCACTCTAACAATATCACTTACTTAGCAATACTGTATTTTAGTGAGAGAAAGATGATATTCTTTTGAGACCGCAACAGAATGATCACATCTGAAAATGGGTATGCTCTATATTCCTAACAGGCTTAACAGATGGCAATTGGCAATTGTCATTGCCTTTCCCAGCACCACCATGGTAGAATTATTTTTGCATATTACTTTTACATTTTCTGATCTAATATGATCATCGTTTGTGTAAGTGGTTTTCCTTTTAGTTTGCCAAAATCTTGCTATCTAAATCGAATCTACAATGATCTGGTGAGAACAAAGTAGATTATATGCTCAAATATCTCTACATCTTAAATGACTATTTTTCCCAAGTATTGTAACTCTCATAGTGTGTTCCATGAAGACTACAGAATTGTTGGAATTGCCATAGGGGTAAAATGGAGGAACAGAAATATAAGCAGGTCTCTCACCTTTATAACATCTCTGTCTGTGCTGCCTCTCCTCTTTTATCTGTGAAGAAGGATTTGCATTAAATCATCCTCCCTCCCTCCCCTGGTACTGTTCTAATGAACTGACCTGAAAATAAGTGCATTAAGTGGCCATAGAACATAAAGACACTAATTAGTTCACTTGGGGATCAAATCCATGATAACAGACTTATTCATGCTTTTTTTCTATCCCCCAAACTATTCAGATAAAAGGAGAGGGGAAAAATAAATCTATCATATATGTGACAATCCTCAAGAACAAACACTTTAAGTTTCAAATATAATCTGGTTGATTCTGTCAGAAGGAAACAATTCTGTCATTAGTTAGGAATAAGTAATAATTGAGTCTGGACCAACAGGAAATCTTATTTCACACCAAAAGAAATGCAAATAACCAGCAAACACAAAAAGATTAGTGTTTCCTGTCATCAAAGAAATTTATAATATTATTACAATGAGACTATTTTTTTAGACTCCAAATTTGTGTTTACGATTATTACCTATGACAATGATAAAGTTATCATTTCATATGCTTCTGAACTACTTGAAGATTGTAGTCATTGTTTAATTAATAAAGAATAGAAATAAGTCACTCTCAGATAGTAAGAACCTGTGGTAGAGATACAAGGATAAATGAAATAAAACATACTCACTCATTGGGTCTAAGTGAGATGATATTCAATTTAGAAAATCACATGAAGACCTTGCCATTCGAGAAATGTTATTGTTTAAAGAGCTATATCCTATCACATTCTTAACGGTGTCATCTTAACTAATGCTTTACCTATAGATTATCAATTTGTTCCAGGGACTCTGGAATTTTTGTTGCCCTTTAAATTATTTTACTACCTCAGGACAAAATTCCCTTGCATCCTATTTATTGCTTGCACTCTTATTTTGGTTTCCAGTAACCTATGGAGTATTTGAGCTTTATTGATTGCTCCCCTGTGCTCTTCAAAGGTCCTTGCCATTAGGTTTGCTATTCTCTCTCTCATACCCAGCAATGCTCCAACAGGTATATTTCTGGAGATGGCCTCATAGTTTGGTTTTTATGGAACAGGTTGTGATTATGCATAATACATGACAAAACTCTAATATAACATGAGAAGTCACCAGGTGTGAAACAACTTATTCATCTCCATTTGGAAGAATCAATATATGTATTATATTATACATATAAAATATAACAATGTAATATCCAATGGCATTATAATAAGGGACAGATTGATGATAAAATTTGAACTGCAAACATATTCAAAACTATGTAAGTGAATTTTATAAAAAATATATTTACAGAAAAATTATAGATTAAAAAATTATCAAAGCATAGAATACTGAAACATGGTAACAAATCTTTTCTTGCTTATATATATTTTCCAGTTTTAAACCAGTTTTACTTATATAGTAATTGTGCTATTTTATGAAACACAAGAGAAAATGATTTGAAAAAATAAAAAATAGAATCAGATAAAGGAAATGTTTAAGGCAATTCTCATAAGACAGTTTTCCTGTTTCTTGGATTTCTGCAAGCAGGAGCTGCAATTCATTACACTACCTAGAAAAGAGTATCTTCTTGGAAAGCAACTATACTTTCAACTTAATATTGAAAGTGTAATTGCTATTATATTTTATCTCTAGCATGTTACAAGAATATTATCAACGTCTTGTAGCAAAATGGACAATCATTACCCATTGTATTAACACTAAACATTTTATTGCACACACACACACACACACACACACACACACACACACACACTCATTCATTCTTTCCTTAGAGAAAAAGGTATCTGTTAGTTTCCATAAATATCAGTGCTCTCCAACAGGTTACAAAAATAATTTGCAGAATGAACATGGATCCATCTATGTTCCCCCATAATCAATTATTCATGCCTAAACACACACACACACACACACACACACACACACACACAAATGGTCTAAATAGTTATGTATATCTCTCACATATACCTCTAGGGAACTGGTAGGGTACAGATTGATGATAAAATTTGAACTGCAAACATATTCAATTTGTTGAAGCAATTTAACTTTTCCCTGTTACTTTCAGCAAAGGATATTGTTGTTGTTGATGATGATGATTACAATGATAAATTAAAACAAAACTTTGAGTTTCAGAATAGCACAGGCCTCAGAATCCTAGCATTCTTCCTGTTGTATAATTGAGAATATCGAAAATCAAAGACAACGAGGGGTTGTCTCAAATCCTGACTACAAAAAAAGGAGGAAACCTTTATGTATGCTGCAAACTTTAAAACTGCTAACCTAAAATCCGTTTTTGTTATGTTCAATTAAAACATGTGTAGCTATTGGATATCATCTTCCTGAATCACCCAATAAAAATGATTATGTGGCATTTGATCCCAGTGAGAAAGGTTTATATATTTCCCCATTGCATTACTTTGTTCTTTGCCTTTCCTTGTCATAAGAAGGCAAATAGATGTGTTGTGATATTAATTCTAGTTCATAGTACTTTATTGAAATTCAGCATTTCAGGAACAGACCATAAATTAGGGAAAGTTGGCTGGTATAAAAGGCAACCAAAATGAAATTAACCAATCAAATGTAGAGAAACAAAACAACCACTCCAACAAAACATATAGACACTGATGTATTAAAATCTAAATCTGGTAGGGGTTATTTAAATTCAACTGGTCTATAAAGTTTACTGATAAATGAGTACAAATTTGTTTTAATTTTTGAAAAGGTAAAGTTTTTTTTCTCAAATATTTGTAATAGTTGATGGCTGTACATTAACTATCATAGCAGCATTGTCTAGGACCCAAAAATATTTCTGCACATCATAAATATTAGGCTACACAAGGAAGCACATTTTTAATTAGAAATTGGTACCAAGGTCAGGAAGAATAAGAGTGGCAGTTTGAGAGTTGGGAATAGAATAAGTTGGGTATAAAAATATGTATGTGTACCTAAGTTTGCACATGCTCTGTGGGATCATGGAGCTCAATGTGTTTCCATTGACAGATTTCTGGTCAGTATATTTATAATGGAAAACATTATTACTGAATAAATATTTACCTTTTGCTACTTTTAACTATTGCTTAAAAACAACTCACCAGCTGCACTGGTAGTGACTTGAACAACCTATTGGTAGAAAAGAGCTCTGTGTCTATTCTGCCACAAGCAAAACAGGCAAATTGTCATAAAGCATATGAAAAGTTGCCAATCACAGACATGTTTTACCTATATCTCTACTCATCATGGTGCTTGGATAATACATATCTCATGGTTATTCTTTTGAAACCTTTATAAGACAGAAATTTAGAATTTTGTAAAATTAGGGAACATTTAGCCTCTATCATAAAGTGTCTCTCGTAATCACAGTAGGCTAAAAGTGAATTGAAAATGAAATAAAATATAAACTGTGTGAACTATTTTGACCTGAAATTTTACATTGCCATAGTGAAGCTTTACATTGCATGCTAATATTTTTGCCAACTTCACATGCCGTGTTTATGTTCTTTTCTATTAGCTTAGTGATATGTGTTTAGGATGTTAAAAACAACAGCGTAAAACATTCTTATAAAGACAAATGTTGATGTTTATGTTTTAGAACATATGAACAGAAACTCCCCAGATTGTTTCTTTTGATATTTATTCACTTATTTATTTACTTTTTTATTTATTATATTGTCATATAATTTTATCTTTTGCATTTTACCTTTCTTCTACCTCCTTCAAAGATTGTAAGAGCTAAAGGAACAGGGAGTTTGCTGTGTCATTATATCTTCTAAAAATGTCAGAAGATAAATGAATAAAGTCTCACCATCCAGTTTGATAGAGTGTTAATTAGAAAAATGTAATGGCTTTGTACCCCATTTTTAATAGGGTTGTTCGGACCCTATTCTGGACAAAGAATTTTCACCAGAAGAAATTTGGATGGCTGAGAAGCATCTTAAGAAATGTTCAACATCACTAGTCATTAGGGAAATGCAAATCAAAACAACCCTGAGATTCCACATCACAACAGCCAGAATGGCTAAGAATAAAAAACTCAGGAGACAGCAGGTGTTGATGAGGATGTGGAGAAGGAGGAACACTCCTCCACTGCTGGTGGGATTGCAAGTTGGTACAACCACTCTGGAAATCAGTCTGGCATTTCCTCAGAAAACTGGGCATGACACTTCCGGAGGACCCAGCTATACATCTCCTGGGCATATACCCAGAGGATTCCCCAGCATGTAATAAGGATACATGTTCCACTATGTTCATAGCAGCCGTATTTATAATAGCCAGAAGCTGGAAAGAACCCAGATGTCCCTCAATGAAGCAATGGATACAAAAAATATGGTATATATACACAATGGAGTACTATTCAGCCATTAGAAACAATTAATTCATTAACTTCTTAGACAAATGGGTGGAGCTGGAGAACATCATCATAAGTGAGGTAACCCAATCTCAAAAGAACCCTCATGGTATGCACTCACTGATAAGCGGATATTAGCCTAGAAGACTGGAATACCTAGGACACAATCCACATATCAAATGATGTCCAAGAGGAAGGAAGGAAGGGCCCCTGACTCTGGAAAGGCTTAATGCAGCAATGTAGGGAAATACCAGAACAGGGAAGAGGGAAGGGGTGAATGGGAGAACAGCGGGAGGGAAGAGGCCTTATGGGACTTACAGGGAAGGGGGGAGCCTGGAAAGGGGGAAATCATACCAAATGTAAATTAAAAATATATATAATATAATATAATATAATATAATATAATATAATATAATAAAGAAAAATGCAATGGATGGCTTTGGTTGTCATTTTAATACAATCTGAGAAGAAAGCCCCATTGAGTTGACTCTTTGGGAAGAAGCTGGGTCTCTTGGTGAGGGGTTGCTTTATTTGAATAAATATATGTGGGAAGATGCAGTCCATGATTGTCAACACCGTTTCCTAAGGGGAGAAATCAAGTTAAGCATGATGAAGCAAACAAACACATGAGGATGAGTAATGACAATTTTGGAATCTGGGTTTCTTTTTAAAAACACAGAAATATAAGAAAGTGGCTTAATTTTAATCTCTGGTGTGGGAAACTAGGGATGTTTTGGACAGTCTGAGACAGCTTACTATGATTTGCCTCCTCCTCGAGCAGAGGAATAGTTTTGCAAGCTGCAGAATTTTGTGGCTGTGTGATGTTTGGAATTCTGGGAACTTTCCATGGGGTATATACATGCTAGGGCCCTGAGGGCCAGTGGTTGTTGGTAATTCAGCATGGTTGTTTGGAGTTTGTTAGTAGTTGAGGTCAAAGAAGAAACAAGAAGGAAGAAATTATACTCAGGGATCTCTCTCTCTCTCTCTCTCTCTCTCTCTCTCTCTCTCTCCCTCTCCCTCTCCCTCTCCCTCTCCCTCTCCCTCTCCCTCTCCCTCTCCCTCTCCCTCTCTCTCTCTCTCTCCCTCTCCCTCTCCCTCTCCCTCTCCCTCTCCCTCTCCCTCTCCCTCTCTCCCTCCTTTATTCTCTCTCTCTCCTATCTAGTGATAGGGAGAGAAACCAGAGATGGGACGCATAAAGGATGGGAAAAAAGAACCCAGTAGAAGTAAAGACTAGTTAGAAGAATTAGTGCATGCATTTCTCTCTGAATTTGGTTGTGGATGTGATATGACTTGTTGTTTGAAGTTTCTGACTTGGCTTTGTCACAAAATGCTGTACTTTAAACAAGACTGTAATTAAAAATGACCATTTTACTCTCTTAGACTGCTTCTTGTCAGGGTATTTTACCATAGCTACAGGAATGAAATAAGGTAAAGGATCACTATAATGAAACATTTTCATTTTATTTTAAAACATTTATTGGAATATTTATTTATTTATATTTATATACACATACATACATAGTATGTTATCATCATTATAACCCTAACCTCTCTGAAAACCCTGCTTTCTTTTACCTCACCTATTCTCTACAACTTTTTCCCATTCATATTTTGTCTTTAATGAATTGCTGGGTTAAACTAGGGCATCTGAGTGAACCCGAGATTGGAACTAAACCTTAGAGCCCTGTCCACTCATCATTGGGTTCATGATTGAAGCAGATGTATTCTCCCACACTAGAATATCAGTAGCCAATAGCTCAGTAGCAAGAGTTAGGACCTTGAGAGGCTTACCTAGTCCATGATTGACTGTTGACATGCTCAATCTTGTGTAAGGAGGCTCCTTGCAGGCAGCTTCAGCTTATGTGAGATCATAATTATACTGATAACTTTATGTCCAGAAGATTACATTTCATAGTAAAATCCTCCTTATAATATATGACCCAATATAAACACTCAGGTGAGTCATGAAGATTCTCTTCATTAAGACTACTCATGGCATGATTAGATGGCTATTGCCTTTCTGTTAAAACTTTCCCACTTTTATGCTGTACATGTGTGTGTGTGTTGTCCATGTTTATGTATTTTCACACCTATATAGTTGCAAATGTATTTGTGTGTGTAGTAATGATGGTAGAATAAGGGTGGTCTTCCCCAGTTGCTCTCTAACTTATTCATTGAGGTAAAGTCTCTCCCTTGATGGTTTGGACCTCATCAGTTCAGCTAGTCTAGTTAGCTACCTTCCTCTGGGAATCCCATCTCAGTCTCCAGAGTACTAAGATTGTAGATGGATCACAAAGCCAACCTCGTATTGTGGGCTCTGAAGACTCAGGCTCTGATAGTCACACTTTCATGGCAGGCATCTTAGTCCCTGAATCATTTCTCCAGTCCTAGTTAAAAAAGATTCCAACTTTGAAACTTGTCATATGATAAATTTCCATACCAAAAATTACATACCAAATAATGGGAAAAGGTAATTTACATGTGATAATCTTCTAGATGCTTTGTGTGTTGACTTTAAAAAATGCAATCATAGTCTCAATATCTTAATCATTAAGACACATTGCACAGTATCGATGGCATATATGTGGTTTGCATTCAATATCTGAAAATATTTTGAAGGGAGAATTATTTCTGTCTTATGTATAACTCTGACAGAATCTTATTAAGGATTTGATGAAACATCCCAAGAAATTATAACAATAGGGCACATATTCCCAATAAGATTTGTGCTCCATTTAAATACAAGATGAATATTAATATCATGCTTTGTTCCCTTTTAAATGCTTTCCCCATTTTACTCTTTTCCATGGGTCAATGGTCTTTAAGCTGAGTTCTGAACAGTTTGCACAGTCTTATTATCTACAGAATTATGCACAAAATCCACAGGTATCCTGTGAGACCCTTCAGAATCAAGTGCATTAATTCCTATTAATTCTTGCATTCTCTAAAATGTTCCTCCAGTTGCTATGCCACATGCATCCAATTATGGGAAATGGGAATGCGTTAAAATATCACATCCTGGTGTCAAATGTTTTGAAAATCTTTAGGGGGACATTTGTTTGCTTTTACTAACAAGTCCAAAATTGTGCCTACTGGGTCTCTCCGGTGGAAACAAAGATCTCACTTTGCTCTAAGAAAAAACAATATTGTCATATGGCTGCTATCTGTCAAATAGAGACTGGCTCACAGCTCATGAGAGAGGAGCAAGAGGCAAAAACAGGCATTCAGAGGTGAGAACTGCTTTTTCCCCTGGAAGATAATGGTTTTTTTAAGACAACCAGAAGAAAGTTTTTATTTTAGAATCCCTCTCTCCCCAGGCTTTACAAAATGTAGACACTGTGTTGTCAAGCTAGGAAATTAGAGATCTGATTACCTTGAAAAAGTGTAACTTGTCAGAATTTCTTCCCAGCATGTAAAACACCCCTTTGTAGTACCTCATGCCACATTTTCATTTCTCTAAGACATACCGTGGAGAGCACCTTGTCCAAAAGAGTCAACATCAATGCTTTTCACAGCCTACCAATTGATTCTTAGAACACTTTATTTCCCACCAGGCACATCTTCGCAACTTTTTGGAGTATGACAAATGCAATTTAGTTCTAAAATCACAAAAGGACCCGAGAATTATTTGGATTCAGTGTTGGGTTTACAATTCTAAACCAAATGATACAAGTATAGGATACACATGCACACGCATGTGTGTGTGTGTGTGTGTGTGTGTGTGTGTATACACATACATATGTGTGTGTTCATGTGCATGCACTTGTGTGTATGTGCCTGTGTATGCATGTATGTATGTATGTATATATATATATATATATATATATATATATATATGTATGTATATATATATCACATGTCAATAAAATAAAGCTTATGCAAATTTTGGTAAAAGAATTATGGGGCCGGGGAAATGGCTCAGTGTCTAAAAGTACATTCCATACAAGTCTGGTGACCTCCGTTTGTTTTGAGAACTTAAATAAAAAGCCAGAGGTGGTGGAATGCATCTGTAATACCAACATTCTCATAATGAAATGGTAGGTAGAGACAAAAGTCTCATGGTGAGAGGGAAACACTAGAATCAGTCAGAGAGTCACAACTCCCTAGCCTAGTTTATACTCTGCCATAGAAGAAACAAGGAAGAGACTATAGCCGAAATAAGGTGAAGGCAAGAACTGACACTATAATGTTGTTCTCTGACCTCTACATATGTCCTGTGGCTCATGAATGACTGTGTCACACAATTAAAAAATGGAAAATATATAGCCTGGTGGTTGTGCCAGCACACATGCCTTTGGTCTTAGCATGCAGGTGGCAGAGACTGGCTGATTTTTGAGGTGTGGGGTCAGCCTGGTATACAGAAAGCTTCAGGCCTGGCCAAGGTTACACAGAGAAACTCTCAAAAAATCTAAATGAAAATAACTTTAAATAATAAAATAAAAACACATCTAAAATAAACAATGTATGATGAATAAAAATTGGGATTAATATGAAATTTTTTATCAAGGCATGGTGATTCATGGTGGCTTTAGTTACAAGCTCTTACTGAAGAGGGTGATACAGGTTGAGTGTGAGCCAGGCTTGAGTAAGAAACGACTCTGTTACCCAGTGGAAAGAGTGCTCTTTGAATAGGGGAAGAAGATGCTATATGTAAGATTCTTAATTCAGTAGCTTCATGAATCTGTGATATTCCAAGACTCATCTTTTTGTACTTCTTCAGTATATATGAAATCCATGACATTGATTGTCAAAACTTTCTCACCAATAAGATATACATTCAAAAATGTGATATAATACATTATAAGGACCCTT
This sequence comes from Apodemus agrarius, assembly GCA_964023405.1. NCBI lineage: Eukaryota > Metazoa > Chordata > Mammalia > Rodentia > Muridae > Apodemus > Apodemus agrarius. Next base: position 25,931,143 of record OZ030014.1, read on the forward strand.
GAAGTTGAAATATCAAGGGAGATAGTCAATACCTTGCTACTTCTTACTGTGTGTAATGGGTGTGCAGCTAAGTGTCTATCAAATGGATTGAGAAGACTGTATGAACAACTGGTTTCTAATACTCTGTAAGGAACTGACTTCACCTCATCAGTGTCTCAGATTTCTATGTCACTTTTCTTACCCTTCTCTTTGTAAAATTACAACTATAACTCCTTTCCAGCCAATCATTTCAGAGGATCAGATAAAGGATATTGGTATCAATAGTGTATCAGAGAACTGCAGTAAAACCAAGGAGCAATGCTGAAAGCCCACTGGAGTGGTATTTAGAATAAGTACAAGAAACTTAAACCACAGATGGAATGAAAAACACTATCAGTAATAAAAACATTATGTGGGCAATGGCTACAGCAGAAAATGCACCAGAAATACATATATGTAGCAATTTACCTGATGAGGAAGGCAAATGAATCAGCAAGTGAAAGGAGGTCATGTCAGAGAAAGGCTCAGGAGTTATGTTAAACAATTTGTTGAGATGTCACCATATTAATGATTTTAAAAACCCAAAGTTGGCTGTTGTGATTAAGAAAGTATGTTATCCTCCCTAATCAATGAAGACCATCCCATTTTAAAGGCTTCAGTATTAGAGTTGATATTATATAAAACTTAGATCTCATCCTACTAGGGATAAAAGATAGTTGATTCTAGACACAAATATGAGGCATACCCACAAACACATAGTACATTACCTCAAAGTCTATGTTCCAGTGTGCTAATAGTTTGATACAATTTTTATAGCAACAGAAAAAGAAAATTGTATATCAATGCATTATTGAAACATACTGATAGGCTCGTCTTGTAAGTGGGTAACAGCAAAGTGAAGAAATCTCTGTTATAGTTCTCAGATATTATCTGATGTCATTCTTAGTCTTTAGGTTGGTCAAATCTAACTGGTTGGTATGTTTATATATTTAAAAAGGACTTACTAATAGTTCCAAGAATATTATGTCATAGGGAGAGATGGCCAATAAATGATTATTAAAGCACAAGATAACTTATAACCAGGCTCTATACCTGCAACATTCCAATCTCTCCACAATCTTTGAAGCTCAAATCAATTACTCAGTTTTCAGAATGTCCCAAGGAGGGGTATTGTTCCATTTCACAAACCTTACTCCATAAAGTCAAAATAGAGAAAATGAACCACAAAGAATACATTGGCTAAATCCAGAAAATGAATTACTTCATTTGAAGAAATTAAAAATGTCCAGACTGAATGAAGAAACATGCAGTGAAAACATGGATGCTCATATTACATATGTGAAGATTGTGTAGGCTAGTTTCATGTCAACTTGATAGACGCTATAGTCATCTGAGAAGAAAGATCTTTAATTGAGAAAATGCTTCCATAAGATCTGGCTGTGGGTGAGCCTAGAGAGCATTATCTCCCTCCCTCCCTCCATCTATCTATCTATCTATCTATCTATCTATCTATCTATCTATCTATCTATCTATCTCTCCATCTCTCTTTTTCTTCATCCTTTCCTTTTATTTCTTTTCTTTTCCTTCTTTCTTTCTTTCTTTCTTTCTTTCTTCCTTCCTTTCTTTCCTTCTTTTTTCCCATAATTCCTCCTCATTTCACTCTTGTATGCTCTGTTCCCTGCCACAAGCTCTCCTCTCCTCCAGATCCACTCCTCTTCTGTCTCCCTTCAGAAAAGAGCAGGCTGCAAGAAACAAAAGACAAATACAACAAAACAAGAAACAATAAGAGAAGGCAAAAAGTCTTCATATGGAGACTGGACAAGATAATCCTGTAGAAGGAAAAGGGTCCCAAGATCAGAGAAAGAGTCAGAAATATATCCGTTCAACTGTTAGCAACCCCTAAAACACCAAGCTAACAGCCACAACATGTATGCAGAGGACAGAACAATATGTATGCAAGTGACTTGGAACAGACCAGTGCTTGTTGCTACAGTCTCTCTCAGACCATCTGAACCCTCCTTAGTTGATTGAGTAAGCCAGAACCTCCTGGAGTCATTCATCATCTCTAATTCCTAAAGTCCTTCCTCCCTCTCCTCCACAGAGTTCTGCAAACTATAATAGGAGAAACCTGATGCAGACCACAATTTAAACTTTCTCCACCTAATGTCTGGCTGTGGGTCTCTGCACCCACTCCCATCTGTGTTAAGATCGACAATTAATAAATGTGACCTCATAAACCTAAAAAACTTCTAAGGCAAAGGACACCATCAATTAGACAAAGTAGCAGCCTACAGAAAGGGGAAAGTTGTTTTTGTTTTTGTTTTTACCAACTATATGTCTAATAGAGAAATAAAATTAAAAAAAATATCAGGATTTCAAGAAACTACCTAGAACATTTTCTTTTACTTTCTTTTTTTTTTCTTCTTGTTTCCACCACCTACTTTGAGATAGGAGCATAGTGTACACAAGTAGGTTTGGTTTTTAAATGATCTGTAGGAATTAGAATATGTCCCCAGGCCTGGTCTGAAAGCTCTTCACTCACTGAGGCATCTACATAACCCTTTTATTATCAGAAAGTTATTTATCTGTATGTGATTAATTGTAAGTTGACGGACTTTTAAATTTCAGTACTTTAAAGAATTTTTTTCTATATTCTTTGTTTACCTTCCAAATGATTTCCCCTTTCCTGGTTCCCTACTCCCCATAAATCTCATAAGCCCTCTTCCCTCCACCCATTCCCTGATCAAACCCCTCCCACTTCTTTTTCCTGGTCATTCCTGTCCCTGCATTGTTGCATCAAGCCTTTCTAGGACCAGGGCCCTCTCCTTCCTTCTTCCTGGGAATCATTTGATATGTTAATTGTGTCTTGAGTATTCAGAACTTCTGGGCTAATATCCACTTATCAGTGATTGCATTTCATGTGTGTTCTTTTGTGATTGTGTTACCTAACTTAACATGATATTTTCCAGTTCCAACCATTTGCCTAAGAATTTCATGAGTTCATTGTTTTTAATTGCTGAGTAGTATTCCATTGTGTAAATATGCCACATTTTCTGTATCCATTCCTCCATTGAGGGACATCTGGGTTCTTTCCACTTTCTGGCTATTATAAATAAGGCTGCTATGAACATAGTGGAGCATGTGTTCTTATTGCATGTTGGGGCATCCTCTGGGTATATGCACAGGAGTGGTATAGCAGGGTCCTCTGGAAGTGCCATGCCCAGTTTTCTGAGGAACCACCAGACTGATTTCCAGAGTGATTGTACCAGCTTGCAATCCCACCAGCAGTGGAGGATTAGAAATGATGAGTTCCCTGCACATTATTGGTGATGCCATTCATAGGCTGGTAGTCTCATGTTCTATAAGATAGCAGGCTGCGCAAGCCTTCAGGAGAATGCCAGTAAGCAACATCCTTTCATGGCTTTTTTTTTAATGGTTTGTTTGTTTATTGTTTTGGACAAATTTAAATGGCAATATAGTCAAACAGTAGTGGTGCAAATCTTTAATCCCAGCACTCTGAGACAAAGGCAGGTTCATCTCTGAGTTCAAGGTCAGCCTTGTCTACAGAGTGAGTTATAAGACAGTCAGGACTACACAGAAAATCCCTGTCTAGAAAAGCAGACCTTCTCCCCAAAATACAATGAAGTGGCAATCTAGAGAAAAACTTGTTTGAACTTTTAAATTATCTACCCTTTTTTGTTATTTTTAAATTCAGGCAGAATATCATGTAGACCTGGCTAGTGTGGTTTTTTGTTTGTTTGTTTGTTTGTTTGTTTGTTTTTTGTTTTTCAAGACAGGGTTTTTCTGAGTAGTCTTGGCTGTCCTGGAACTTACTCTGTAGACCCGGCTGGCCTTGAACTTAGAAATCTGCCTGCTTCTGCCTCCCAAATGCTGGGATTAAAGGCGAACACCACCACTGCCCGGCTCCTGGCTAGCCTTCTATTAGGTAGCTGAGAAAGACCTTGATCTCCTCATCCTCCTGCCTCTACATCTCAAGTCCTAGAATTACAAACATACACTACTATGCCTAGCTTTGAATAACCTATTTCTGCAGATGGACAAAAACCCTCTCTTGCTCCTCTACAGACCACCCTTAGCAGAAAATAAAACTTAAGCAGCTTTTTAAGGAATATATTTCACCAATAGTCAATTAAAATAACACTTGCTTATAACTTTTTTCTCTCAGAGGTTAGTCCTACTTTCTATATTAATTTAGACTATTCCAAAAACATTTTAGCTGTGAGATATTCAAATGTTCATTTTCCACAGAATATTTGAGAGGTTTCTCGGTAGATCACAGGAATTTATTTCAATGAAATCTTTATTTGGCCAGTCAATAATTTAAGCAGCATTTGTTGAGAGTCAGTTATGTGCTAGACACTGGCTTGGTGCTGAGGGGCACAAGTAGCTCAACAGACATTAAATGAAAACTCATGTGTTCCTGGTGCAAGCAACTATGATTCCTCTGGACCTCATTAAGTAATCTCTGGTACATGTGGTTCAACTGATGTAGGTCTCCCTATTTGATACAATGAATGCCTGCCTGAATGTTTGTTTTGTTTTGTTATTATTGTTGTTTTGATACTGTCTATTGTTGTGATACTTCTGACTAATCCTTCAAGAAGGTCATATCAACTCTTTGGATCTGCAAAGTCAGCTGTATGCAGCCATTGACAACACAGTAACACACACAGGATTTGAACATTGACTTAAATATACACCAGGTGGAGGCTATCTAGTTGTTTTCTCTCATCTCATTGTGATGTGGAATACCTGTTGTGGGGCAGCCTCTCTTTTCTAGAAGCCAGGAAGAGCAAGGAATAGTACCAACTCTGTACTGAGAAAGCTCTTATTGCAATGTGGAGACATAAACAAATATTAATGTCAGAAGTCATGGAAACTAACAGAAGGAAGGAGGCAAGCATGGTGGGGAGGGGCATGTCACCCTAAGAACTTAAGTGGTCATCCATCCACTCACCATCCTACTAACAAGAAGTTTAAACTTTCTTTCCTTTCTTCCACATTTTACCCTAGCCCTTCATGATTCAGAAAACATTGTTCTATACTTTTTAAATAATTTTTAAAACTCTTAATATTAGCCAAGATTTACTGAGGTGTTAATTTGTGGGATAGAAAGCTGTTTTCTTTGACTTATGAATTGACTCTTGCAAGGTCTCTATTAAAGGGATGTAGCTATTAATTTGCTTCAGAAATCTATAGCACACAGAAACTAAATACTTTTTCTATAGCAAACCACTTCAATATGCTTTCCCAAGTCACCAAGTGAAGCTCAGAAACAAAGGAGTCTGATTTCTAAGCATGTACTCTTAATCAGCAAGTATACATTTCCATTTTTCAATTTTTTTTGAGACAGGGATTCTCTGTGTAGCCCTGGTTGTCCTGGAACTCACTCTGTAGACCAGGCTGGCCTTGACCTCAGAAATCCGCCTGCCTCTGCCTCCCAGAGTGCTGGGATTACAGACGTGCGCCACCACTGCCCGGCTCATTTTTCAATTTTTTAACCTGAGAATAAACTTTGTTCCATTTATAAAATGACATATCATTTACATATATAGAACTCACCCATTCAAGTCTCTTCCTCATTGTCTTTCAAGATTTACTTTAGACAGGCATGGTGACACAACTTCAGTTTCTACACTTGGACATTTTTAATGCATTTATTACTTGAAGAATATTGGGCTTGTTTTGATCTTTTGAATATTATGAAACATGTCTTACAAATATTCCCATGTAAATTTTTGTGGACATAGGTTTTTAATTCTCTTGAGTATACCTAAAAATTAACTTTGTATTTAACTTTTTAATTAGATATATCTTTATTTACATTTCAAATGTTGTCCTCTTTCCTGGCCCCCCCCCAAAAAAAATCCCCTAACCCATTCCCTCTCCCCATGCTCACCAATCCACATACTCCTGCTTCCCTGTCCTGGCATTCCCTTATACTGGGGCATCTAGCCTTCTCAGTACCAAGGGCCTCTCCTCCCTTTGATGTCCAACAAGGCATCTGCTGCATATGCATCTGGAGCCATGGGTCCCTCCATGTGTACTCTTTGGCTGATGGTTTAGTCCCTGGTAGCTCTGGGGGTACTGGGAGGTTCAAAGTGTTGTTCCTTCTATGGCACTGCAAATCCCTTCAGTTCCTTGGGTCCTTTTTCTAGCTCCTCCATTGGGGACCCTGTACTCAGTTCACTGGTTGGCTGAGTGTCCCCCTCTATATTTGTCATGCACTAGCAGAGCCTTCCAGCTGACAGCTATATCAGGCTCCTGTCAGCAAGCACTTGTTGGCATCCAGAATAGTATCTGGGTTTTGTAACTGTATATGGGATTGATCCCGCGGAGGGGCAGTCTCTGGATGGTCTTTCCCTCAGCCTCTGCTCCACATTTTGCCAAAGCGAGCACCTTCCATGGCCTCTTAATTGCCTCCAGGTTCCTGCCCTGTTTGAGTTCCTGCTGTGACTTTCTTCAGTGCTGGACTATGATGTGGAATTGTAAGCTACATAAACCCTTTCTTCCAAATCTTGCTTTAGGTCATGGTGTTTCATCATTGCAGTAGTAACCTTAACTAAGACAAAGCTCTTTTAATATATATGTTCAAAGATTAAAAACATGATGTTGGATTTCTGAAAAACAAATTTCAACCTAGTATCTTTTAATAATATAGCTTCTTTGGGGACCCAAGTTCCTCCACAGCAAAGATTCTTATGTAATACTGGGTCAGTATATAAATCAAAAGCATGGTTGCATTTTAACACAAAGAATAATTTCTATTATAAGTTATTCCACTTGAATTTCTAGTTTTAGATATATTAAAAATTAATTTTGCCTGAAGTAAAGGAATAAAGTAGAGCCTTGCAAACTATCAAATTCCATTTGCTATCACATTTCCACAACTCTTGAGAAGTTTGTTCCAATAATCTAGGCAGAAAGAATGTAAACAAAAGGCATGGATTCTATAATTGGGTAGAGCTTCCTTAGAAGATGGGGGAATTAACAAAAATAACATTATCACCAGTGACATTTTACAATAAGACTTGTTAACTCCTTCTTTCAATCATTTATGACTGCTAGGATATTAAGTATTGGTATACGGGCCACATCTTAACAGATATGTAGATTGTGGCCCAAACTTTGGTGACTGTGGCCCAATCTTTGGAATCTTTGAAGCACATATTGTATGTCTCGGAAGAGTGAATGCTTGACAGCCATTTTCTGTTTGCTTATTATTACATTATATATGTATATATGTATGTGTGTGTGCATATGTGCGTGACTGTGTGTGTTTAAATAGGAAATTATCTAGGTAAATATTTGTTTATATTTGATGGTTAGCAGTCCATTCTATATTTCAAGGAAATTTTACATCTTTTATCTTTAGTAATCATCTCCAATCCATAGATATTTTTTGCTTCCTTCCTCTCATGCATAATTCTATACCTAACCTAATCTTTCAGATGGAAGTTTCAGTACTTGGATAGTTTATGATAATTGACAACTTGACAAAAATTCAGAACTGTCTGGGAGACATGCCTAACAGTCCTTTGTTTTTCTTGTGTTAATGGATATGGGAGACCCATCTTCATTGTGGGTAGGACTATTTTTTGGGACGATGATCTTGTAGAAGACAAAGAAAGAAATTTGATCACCAGGATGTATTCATTTGTTACTCTCCATTTATGATTGTAGATGAGGTGTAACAGTCTCTACATTTTCTTTCTTTTTTTATTTATATTTTTAGATTTTTTTAATTTTCTATATTCTTTGTTTACTATCCAAAGGCTTTCCCCTTTCCCAGTTCCCCCCTCACCATATGTGCCATAAGTCCTCTTCCTCCCCACCCCACCCATTCCCCAATCCCCGCCCAACTCTTTCTCTGTTCTGGTACTCTCCTGCAAAACTGGATCCAGTCTTTTTGGGAACAGTGTCCTCTCCTTCCTTCTTCTTGGGAATCTTTTGATTTACTAATTGTGCCTTAAGTATTCAGAGCTTCTGGGCTCATTAATATCCACTTATCAGTGATTGCATTTCACATGTATTCTTTTGTGATTGGTTTAATTTACTTAGGATGATGTTTTCCAGATCCAACCATTTGCCTACAAATTGCATGAATTCATTATTTTCTTATTGCCATGACAACCCCATCAAGATAGACTAACACTGAACAATGAGGTAAAATAAATCCTTTCACACACTTGTTGTTTTTGCCAGAGCATCTTATCATAGGAAAAAGAAAGAAAGAAGAGAAAAACAATTAAGAAAAACAAAAAACAAAAGAAAAGAAACTAAGACAGAAATCAATTTCCAGAAGGAGGGCTATTGCTTTGAAAACTTTACCACATGGTTCTCAGTCCTTCATAACTCTTTGGTGGTGAGAATGCGGAAATTTATGAGGCATTTAATTAAAGACCTTGATACTGTAAGCAAAGCTTAGTATGACATTTTAATAGGAGCCTGGAAAACAAGAGTGCTAAGAGGAATATAGCACTGCTCATGGGGCTTCATGTATAATGAGGACTCTGTCAGAAACTGGGTTGCTGACTATTTATAAGGGATTTTGGTCAGGAATCTGACTTCATTTTGAGCATGAGAGATACAAAAAGGCCCTGAGAGGGCACTGGATGAAGCTTTTAAAGTAAAGCCTAGGTTGTAGTATGGAACCTCAGGACACTAGAATTTGTAAGAGCCATGGGACATTTGTCAAGGAAAGCTACTGGTATGGAGCAGAGCCAGCATGAGGAATAATGTGTTTACAGCAGGTGAAGAACTGGAGATGGGGGCTCCCCAAGCACTTTTGGAGACTGAATGAGTCCACCACAAGTAATAGAGGCCAGATATGGAGCAGAAGAATTATTCTTACAGTTAATCTGTGTTACTGCCAGGATCCTATAGAAGTACTGGTAGTTCATTTCTGAAAATAGGATGTAAAATTCACTACAACTTCCATCTTGGTCATTTATTCTCTACATTTCTTGGATATCTCACTTTGGTAGAAGTCAAACTCATTTAGAGGTGTCCTATGGGAAATCTCACTGGCAATAAGCTGATGTTGGCTTACAGTTACTGCTAGATTTTGTGTTTCATTTTGCTAAGATTGTTTCTTGCTATCATTTTGGAATAGTAATGTTAACTATGTGTCAGACAAGGGCATTGGAATCTGGCATGTTTGGTTTTGAATGGACATCTTTCAGAAGACTCATTTCTTATATTTCCTTTTTAGGCTAGGAATGTTAAATCTTACTTTAGAGATTTTCCATAGTATTTAGTCATATTTGGTTGACAGGCAAGCTTTCATCTAATGTTTAAATACCTAACTCTACTAGTTATCAAAACATAGTTTGTGTTGTGTGTGTGTTTTTTTATTAGCTTTACTGGGCTTCTTTTATTGACAACATTGTCCTTATTGTCAGAACTATGGGCTATACCACACCATATTGAACAAGGTTGACTTTTGATTTTAGAAACTAAGTCAAATTGGGACTCATATATGGATAAGAGACTGTTATGGGCTTCATTAACCAGAATGAAATGTGGATTTCAGCTTGAGTGAAAGTTATTATTTAAGCAATTCTTTCATGACAGGTGTATTCATTATCTTTTCACTTAGCATTCAATATCAGGGATTACATCCTATGTCAGGAAGCTCTGCCATCTATATTCCTTAGACACTAGCTTAAAGGCCATCAGTTGTTCTGATACTTACTAAACTATTACTTGCTGTAATAATGGTGTTTCAACTTTTCCACCTGAATATTTAGATCAATTTCGAAGTTCCTTTCATGTTAAGCATAGTTTTGACAGAATCTCAAGAATAGGTTTAGCAGATTTTATAGGTTTCTTATGCTATTGACCAGCAAAGTTCCTTGTAAATAATCGTGAAAAAGTCACATATTTGTTGACTGAAAAAGAAAGGTTAATTAATTATGTAATTTTGTTAATTAGCATATGATTAGAATGTCCTTATTTTAGAATGATTGTTACTAACCCCATATACATACTTTGTCAGAAATTTGCTAATTGCAGTATACTTGGGGGGGGGGGACCTGTGGACAGCAACTTTAAAGGTAATCTCTAATAGCTTCTGTTCCCCATTTACTTACCCTCTTTTATGGGCCCTTCTGTATTCTGACAGTTAATCTGTGTTACTACTAGTATGCTATAGAACTACTGGTAGCTCATTTCTGAAAGTAATATGTAAAATTCTCTACAACTTCCATCTTGGTCATTTATCCTCTACATTTCTTGGATATCTCACTTTGGTGGAAGTCAAACCCATTTAGAGATGCCCTATGGGAAATCTCACTGGCAATGAGCTGATATCGACTTGCAGTTACTAATGAGGACTGAGGACATCCACCAGTAGCAATATATGTGAGACATATTAAGATCAGTTCTTCCATTGTCATTCGAGTGTTCCATTGACAGATTCCCAGCTAATCTCATAAAATGCTGTATAGAAGAACCACCCTGCCCTGTCTGCCTACATTTCTGACCTTGGAAATTGTGAGAAAGCATATACTTCCTGCTTTGTAGTGTTATGATCAGGTGTAGTTTGGTAATTTAATAATAAGTAACTAACACAGGTCCCAATCTCTATTTACTAAATCATAAAGTCCAGAAATAGAGCCTGGGCATAATTATTATTATCAAGCACCTCAACAGTGATGCTATTTTTATATATCAATATTGGAGGACCATGATATCAACTTTGCTTCTGAGAGCCAAGTATCTATAAAAATACATTCTTCACTAACTCGCAGCTGAAAAAAATGTTCCTGAACTTTTATCATTCAAAGAGGGGTAATCTAATTTTTATTGTTTAATTTTGAGTATTGTTTATTGTAATGGTTCTGTATTTTCTAATGGAACACTGTTGATGGGACAGATTCAGAGATTTGTTTCTAAGTGTACCCTTCAAAATTACATGATTAACACTACTCCTGACCTTTAAGACTAACTACCCAAAGAACTTCAACTTGACTATAATTATTCTGTTGTATAGTAACTGCTCTGAATTCTTTCTCTTCAGTCCATGTTCCTTTATGAAGCATAGGGTCTAACTTTCTAAGATCAAAGGAAATATTTTCTTTTTTTTCAAAGCTAGAAAGCCATTAATATCCATCTCTGTAAAGTAACCCAAATGAATATTTCAAAAGTGACTTGTATAATTAGCAGAATTCACAACAGTGTCAGCATTCATGTGAGGACTGTTTGTAGGGGCGTCAGAGAAGCCCGGGGTGGGAGCCGTAGGCAGCAGAAGCTTGGTAGAGTCGCCTTCGTTTCCCTGCATTGAGCTTGTTTTATTTCTGAATTGAACATGCCTTTTTTCTTTATGAAACAGGAATTAATTAGCAACTATAAAGGGCCACTTTGTAAATTTTGAACATTTGGGGAGTGAATATTGTCACCATCACCTTGGGCTTATGACCACACTACAGAAGTCAAAAGTAGTACTTTATTACTCTCGTTTTACTGAGAATAAAAGATGATCTCAGACTCCACACTTTTGTGGATTGTATTAAGGTAAAAAAGCATTCACGAAGACAAGTTGGAAGATCACAGAAACACATTTTAGCCATCATTCCTCCAAGGACTGATGTTTGAGACAGGGTTGAGCCTGCAGCTAGAATGTGACCAGTAGGGGGAGCTTGTAGGAAGTCATGATGGAAGTTCGTTACATCTGATACCTGTTGCCTCAGTGAGCAGCAATCCAGTGGCAGCCATGAGTTGTTAGAAAACAGGGCTAGAGATATGTTGAAACATGGATGTGAAAGGATGAAAAGAAGATGACGCTTTCTGTCACTTTATATCTGCTGTCACTCCAGACCATATCCTTGGAGTAACATGGTGCCTCACAGTGGACTCATGCACCTTCCTTTTAGACCATATCTGGTTTAGAAACACTTAAGAAAAGATTATCTAGAAAAAATACAATGCAACCACAATGATAATTTAATAAAATGAGAAATGTCAAAAACAGTATATTAATTTTAAAATGAAAAATATGGGTGATACTTCATGTCCACACACTGGATTAGAATATTAGTTCCTTCTTAATTAACTTTATGTTTTATTTCCTTACTTTTCTTCCTGGTATTTTTGGTTCTTATATTTATAATAGGAAGTGATGGGAATATGTATAGTGGAGCAGAGAATTTTAAAATGGTTAATGTCCAAGATAAACTATTATTTCTAGATAGGCAATCTTTGTCATTTCTTCTAGTTCTTAAGGTATGGTTCAAAGAAACAATATCTTTAGAATAAAAGTTATTTCTGAAACACTTGCCTCTCATAGCAATCTGTTCTATTAACCATTATAAAAGCCATCCAGTTCACAGATAGACCTTTAAAATAAAGCTGCATTTTATATAGAATTTTTATGCTTGGTGGGGTTGGGGAGGCAGGTGTGGAGACAAAGTTAGATGTTTTCAGGAATGTTATCTTGGCTGAGAAGAACACAAGAGGAGTCACCAGGCTATAGAGTGAAATCACTGTAAGACGTGATTAAAACTACTGATTGTGAACTTTAAAAACACAAACATTTACTTAACTGATGCAAAGCAGAACCCTGACAATATTTATTCATATTTTTTGTTGTTGTTATCTTGTGTTTACTTCATACTAGTCCTGCAAATCAACGCAAGAGAGTATTTGACAAGCAAGGGAGGGCAAGTGAATATTATAAATTTGTCAAGACTAAAGAAACTTCATAAATACCATAGAGTTTCACTTTTAAAGTAGTCATATCATGTAGATTGAATTACTATTCTCTTTTTGCAAAAGCCTGAAATGAAAAATCTGACCCAAAACTCATAGGAAATTGTTGTAGCAACAATGGAATGAATTTGATTTGGAGCCAAAAGCTTCATTGTTCTCAGCGCTACTATTTTTTATTCTCTGTCAGATATACATAATTGTGATTACCACAGCGATGGTTCATTTCAATGTAAACTAGACACAATCCAGAATTGCATGCAAGGATTTTTCAAGTCAACTTGGTTTGTAGGCATGTCTGTCAGTGACAGTCTTTGCCGCCTTAATTTATGTGCCCAGCCTACAAGACGGTGACATCATTCCCTGGCTTGGGGGCCAGGACCACATAGAGAAGGGTTGTTGGGTACCACGTGTGTGGTCATTGAATTTCCTCTCCTCTTGATGGTAGATGTGATGTGACTGGGTTCTTAAAGTTCCAGCTGCCTTGACTTTCCCACAAGGATAGTTACTAAACTAGAACTGCAGACTGAGAGAACACATGTCTCTGCTAAGTCGCTCTCTGACAGAGAATTTTATTACAGCAATAGAAATGAGACCCAGGAGAATATCTTTGCTCTTGTTCATTGAATTAGACTAGCAGAACAGATGAGAATGTAGACTTTGGCATGGGGGAAAATGCGTTTAAGATGTATAAAGTACTCTCAGAGATGAATTTAAAAAAACAGAAAAAGAAAAACTTTCTTGCTTGGGTTTCTATTTTAGATTTTCATGTCATTAATTTGGAAAAAACAAAATATTTATTAATTTATTAATAATTATTAATTATTAATTTATTAACCAACAAATATAAAGACTTCAGAAGAATAAGTGTCAGCCTTGTTTATAGAATAATTGCTTTTATTTGCTAATATGAAAGAAGCTTGAGTAAAAACTTAGATCCAAGCCAGTGATGTAGCTCAACATGCTAAGAAAATTACTACCATTTACAATATTGTTAATTGTATACATAAATGCTTAAAAATTAAATATTTGAAAATAAAGACATTTTTTCTGGGTACTGGAAATTTGTTAGATTCAGAGTTTTCCATAAATACTTCATATTATAACACTTAGTAAACTATTATTTGCATTGAGTTCAGATTAATCTTATATTCCTAGTATTTTAAAGACATTGTCGCATATTGTAGTCCAGGATGGTCTGAAATTCACCGTCTACTCAGCCTCAACTTGAACTCCCAGATTCCTTCCTTAGCACAAATGCTAGGCTTAGAGGTGTGAAGCCTCACCACTGGCTCAGGTCCTTTCTTTTGTCACTCTGTATTTTTCTGTATTTTTTCTTTGTGAAATGAATGATGAGAAATTCATCTTTTTTTGATTTGTTAGGGGTTTCACTTCTATTAAAAAACCTATAAAATGATATTTTGCAAATAAGATATCAATGACTCTAAAGCAAACATCTGTATGCTTCATTAAGTGTTTTTCTAAGCAAATCCCTTTCATAGTCATTTCTAGTGTATTCATTTTAAGGATGAACAAAAAGAAAGCCAGAACATAAATGAGCAGAATATAAAAATTCTTTCTTCGCAAAAGCAGTAAAATTTAAAAGTCTTACACATACTTGTGACCCTTAAGAATGCATACCTATTTATAGTTCTCTTTGGAGGATATCTTTCTCAATTTAACAACCTTTAATGCAATAAGAATCTAATTGCAGGCTTGATTGAGATTTATTTTGACTGATGTCTTCTGCCCACTGTATCTTCTGCTTCCAACGTCACCACAAAGATTTGAAAAGGACAAAAATGACTCCCAGGTCACATTTTGCAGCCCTGACCTGAGCATCAAGGGTAGGACTGAGAAGAGTACTTTTAGGAATTCAGGGCAAGCTAAATAATGTGCCCTCCAAGTGATAAGAAAAGCCTGTCAGCTTTATTCTCAGCTGCTTCCCACTGCTTTAGAGCACAGAGAATTTTATATGAAGTGCACCAGAGAAAAGGAATGAGGTGTGATACATGAAGATTGCAAAGGGTCCATTTGAATTAAACTACGTGAACAGAAAGCTGTTTTGAAAAAACATGGAGAACTTGACATAACTAGTGAATCTGTATCATGTGGTCTTTTATCATCATTGTCATCATCCTTTATTGTTGTGATTTCTCAGTTGACAATTAATGCAAGAAAGAGAATGCATTAATTTGTACCCAAGCCAATGTCAGTCAACACCCACAGACTTTCCCGTGTCCTGTCATTGTGCTTCAGGTCCCTCCTTGTTGAGCCTTTCTTAATTGACTCCAGTGAAGCAAATCCAATTTCTGCTCTCGGTCCTTACACTTATGTGAAGTATGCTAAATTTATACTACTTCTGCTCAATTTCGTGCTGTCAACTCCTGATACACAAGACAGAATGGGATCACCTGAATATTTTTATATCTTATTTTAAGACCATTTAATTGGAATGATGCTATACCATTGTTTCATGTTAGTATTAAAGTGATGTCCTAGAGGTTGGAATCAAGTACTTTATTCGACTCCATCATCCAGGCTCTCTGAAACCACCATCTGTTTTGTCTGCAGGTTTGATTTATGCCTGAGATGTAAGTGTCAATAACTTGGTTCTCATGAGTGCAATATGGCAAGTAAAATGGATATGGTTGAACATTAGGCTATAAAGAAGGGTATGAAGCATAATTCAGATGGGCTTCAGGACACTTGTCCACACATGACACACATTCTCTTCATTTCCAATTTCACCGGAACAAGCAGGAAGAATGGTTTCCAATCTGTCCCACCTCATAAAAATAGACCTGTGTTTAATTCTCTAGGACCTAAAATTATCCTTTGGATATTGTCAACCAATCATGCAAGGAAAACGTTCCTAGCCAAAGTAATAGGAATCTTCTGGTGTTGAGATAGCTAAAATACTAGTTACCTTGCTTTTAGTGATTACACAAAATAGAAGCAAATATGGCAATCATCCTGAGACATCTTGATATATCTCCTCTTTCCTTGAATTGTGCCATTTTATCAGGAACATGATGCAGTTTTCAACTGTAATATTTTTCAATAGAAGAAAGTCTAGCTTCATTGCCCATTATTCCTTAATGCAGCAAAGGAATTACATTTATCAAGGCCTTAAGCCTCATTTAGTTGTAACAAAAGATGTTATAGGAAACAAAATACTTTTATTGTAGATTATAGTTGAGGTAGGAGAAGAGTAGTATCAAATGAATTTCTGTTCTGGTTTAATGCAATAGAAAATTATCATAAGGCTCTTATTGCTAAAGTGCAGGGTATGGGAAGAAGTTAGCTAAATAGATTTTTGAGGTTTGGGTATTCTCTAGCAGAATCTATTAATCCTGTCATATCAAGCTGTTATGCATAAACCAAATGGCATTATAGGAATTATAGCATTCTGTTTAAAAATCTGGGCATAGAGCCAAGAGTAATTTTTTAATCCAAGTTTATTAGGAAACAAAAAAATGTGTAATTTGTATCCTAAAACTGTCTATTGAACAGATAAGTACATTTAAAATTTCTCTATTTCCTGAATAGGAAATGGTGAACTATCATTATTTTTGCACAACACACACACACACACACACACACACACACACACACATACCACAAAATACAAAATACTAGTTAACAAATGCATAATTCTGAGTTTTGCCAAACAGCCCTAATATAAGTATAATCTCTTGAACATACTCACAGAAACAATTTGTTTACATTTTTATTGCAATCTTTGCATCTTTTTCTGTCCTAACATGAATGATTTGTATATATATATATATATATATATATATATATATATATATATACACACACACACACACACACACACACACACACATACACACACACACACACACACACACACACATACACACATACCAACATACTCAGGATTAACCTGCATCCAGGTATGCAACATTATTTTCACAAAATTCCCAGTTAATTGATGTTGGAGTTATTGGACTGAGAGCTCGTCATAACAAAAATTTGGAGGATTGTCAAGTGATATATACTGTCATTAGGCTTTTATAAGTATTAATCCAGTACTTTTATCATTGTGCATTAATTAGAAGAAATTATGTTTGTGTTTCATTTCCCACTGTAATAACAGCATTAGTCATTAACAAAAAATAGGCAACAGGCAATATTTGCACAATACTGTCTTTCATGAACATATCTGCTAAGAGGAGGAGCAGTCTAGCATAGGGCATTTTATGATAGAAATATGAGTTGATTCCATCTGTTAGAATGTTAAAATCAATTTGTGGTATTAAGCGAATTTCAGTAACTAGGAGGTGAACCTCTTTTAAAGAGAAAACAAGCTAAAAGTAGGGATGGAGCATAATGGGAGAACAGCAACTCTCATCAGAAAAACCATTCAAAAATTCTTCTGTCTTCCTGAGCAGCTTTGTTCTGCTGGACTTATCCCATTTTGGCCCTTTATGTGAATCTTCAGCTTGAATGATATATTTCTGGTGGGAATACAGCTTTTTTGGAAATCAGTATAGTGGTGTCTCAGAAAACTGTCATTGATAAGCCACAAGATCCATCTATACCACTCCTGGACATACACCCAAAAGATGCTCCATCCTATCACAAAGACACTTGCTCAATTATGTTCATAGCAGCTTTATTCATAATAACTACAAACTGCAACAACTCACGCATTATTTAGTTGATGTCCCTCAACTAAATAATGGATAAAGAAAATGGGGTACAGTTACACAATGGTTTATTACATCTGTTTAAAAAAAAACAGACAAATGAATGGAACTAGAAAAAAATAGTGCCAGGTGAGGGAACCCAGACCCAGAAAGACAAACATGGTATTCACTCATTTCATTATAAGTGAATATTAGCTGTAAAGGATAACACTTTACAGAACCAGAGAATAGAAATAATAAGGATGGATCAGGGGAGGATGCATGAATCTTACTGGGAAGCAGAAATAGAATAGATACCAATTGGGAACCCGGAGCATGTGAGCTTGTGGCTAAGAGAACAGGGGGAAGGATGGAAGGAGAGAATACAGTAAGAGGCAACTGGAACTGGGAAGTCATTTAGGAATAATCTATAAACTTAGTGCAATGGAAACACCTAGAAATCTATAAGATTTCCCTGGGTAGGAATCCTAGCATTGAGGAATAGGAAGACTGAAACAGCCATCTCCTGTAACCAGGGAAGACTTCCAGTGTAGGGTTTGAGACAGAAACACAGACACAAAATCTTTGACTTACAATTTATCCTGTCTACATTGTGTGCTAGATGAAAGGTGACACAGAAGTTATGGTAGTGGCCAACCAGTGACTGGTCCAGCTAGAGACTCATGCCAATAGAGGAATCCCACCCTTGACACTACCTAGAGGACAAGGAACCAGGAGTTGGATAGGTTCAGAGACCCAATGTAGAACCAAACAGTACTGGAAAAACAAGAAAAATGGCAATGAATGGCTCTTAATGATATTCTTCTACACTGGAACACAGCAGCCTATCATCGGAGAAGCTTCATGCAGCAGCTGATGGAAACAGTTGGCAAAACACAGAGCCAAACATTGAGTGGAGCTCATGGAATCCTGTCGAAGAAGGGGAGGAAGGATTGTAGGAACCAGATGGGTCAAGGACACCACAACAAACCCCACTAAATCAACTAACCTGGATTCATAGGAAAGAAGAGACAATCTGATTTGCAAAGACTGAAGAGACAATCCTGTAATCTGCATGGGTCTGACTAGGCCTTCTGCATATGTACTATGGTTGTGTAGCTTGTTCTTCCTGTGAGTCACCTAACAATGTTAGCAGGAACTGTCTCTGACTTTTTAGAGTGCTTTTGGGACCCTTTCCCTCCTACTAGGTTGCTCGTTCAGCCTTAATACTAGGAGCCATGACTAGTCTTAGTGTAACCTGATATGCCATGCTTGATTGATATCCATGGGAGGCTTGCTCTTGTCTGAAGAGAAATGAGGAGGAATGGATGAGGTATGAGACTGGTAGGGGATGGAAGAGAAAAAAACCCTGCATCCTGGATGTTATATGAGATAATATTTAAAAAAATTGAGAAGCCCCTAAATTGATTTCTATAATAGCTGCAACACATTGCATTACCAACTACAGCAAATGGTATGTTTTCTTTTTCTACACATCAATGCTAACATTTATTCCCCCTCCCCACTTCTCTCTCCTCTCTCTGATGATAGTCATTCTGATTGAAATGAGATCAAATTTCCAGGAAGTTCTAATTTGCTTGCCTTCTAAAATGCTTTTTGGAATTTGTTTTGTTTTGTTTTGTTTTGTTTTTTTGTATTTTTTCTTCACTTCCCTGCTCAAAAATTTCAATTTTGCTGTTTAATATTTGCAAGTTTTTCCATCTCTTAGTTCTTAGCTCCAGTCTGGAACACACGTGGCAAAAACTTTCACACAGTGTTTAGCCTGCCTTCCTGCTCTGCTAATAGTTTCTTTTACTGCGGTAAGACGTTTTAATTTTATCTAATGCTGTTTGCTGGATTCGGGGATTATTTTCTGTATGACTAGAATCAGTTGCAAAGTGTTATTGTTTGCCTGGGTCATATCTTGAAGAACTTTCCTTGTTCTTTTAACACTTGCAGTGTTTTAGGCTTTGTATTAAAGTCTTGACAGTTAAAGATTGACAGTTTTATACACAAACTATGCATTTCCCTGTTCAAAATATAAATATAACATTTACGTTTATGTTCCCAATACAATCACTAGTTCAAGGATTCAGAGATTATAGGGAAAAGTCAATGCTTGGATTTGCTTGTGGAAATTGAAGTTATTAGTATAAAGTACCACTGATAGATACATTTCAGTCAAATTATGGAAATTTTCACTGTGAAATGATTTGGAGATCAGCTCTGTTTTTCTGTAGTCCTGTCTTAGAAGTTTTGCCAGAGATGCAGGATCCATGTATCCCCAGGTTTAATCTGTACTGCCAGTTTGCTAAACAAAACCAAACAAAACCTAGAAACATATGGTCTTCTGCTACTACATTAAACTATTCTGGTTCTTGTACTTTTGAACCTGATAATTCTAAAAAAGTGTTTTGACTGTTTTGGTTTGTCTCTGAATTAGATTCCACTTCACCTCTTTATGGTCTATTCACTTATATTTGAGGAAACATTTGAGGTATTTACACTGGGAAAGATGAAATAACCGTTTGCAAAGCTTCATTTGTAGCATTTTTATAATATATTCAAATAAAATCAGAGTTTCTGTAGTCTTTCTGCTTCTAAAGGTTATATTTTTCTAATTAGAATCAAGCAATTAATTTTGTTACTATTCTTCCACTTTTCTGGAAGCACTTCTCGTCTTTGCCACAAGCTCTTTGTTCCTTTCAATTTTAATGGTTTAGTTTATAAAATAATTAAAACGTATGCTTCAATTCATGCACAATTTAACTGACTCACTGTTAACCATTGATCAGTGCACTGTGACTCTTTGAGAACTTCCTGGTATAGATCACCTTGTTGATTAGTAGTATTAGTACGAGAGACTTTCTACTGTTATTGTGAACACTTAAATCCAAAGATGTTCATCTACTTGGGGAGGAAATCAGTGACAACTAGGAGACCATTCATCAATTTATAAAATACCTACGTGTAAAGACAGAAAAATATGAAAATGTTGCCCCTCTATTTTGATTATTCTATATAAAAATAAACTTAGGTAATATTTGAATGCTGATTTACAATATGAGGCCACTTTCCTTCTTACTCTATTTTCTTCTCATGCCTTTTATGTTCGATCTTTAAAAGTCTTAAAACAGTACTTATTGGTGTTTCTGCTCATAGAATCACTCACTTAATTGTGTATTTATGAACAAATACCTTCCGAGTGACTTCTGCCTTCTAACACAAGATACACCCCTATGTAGTAAAGTCCACGCTTTACCCATCCACCTGCAGCACCTTTCTAAAGTCGACTTAAGCCTAACTTTTTGTTTCAATTACTGCCTTTGTGGAGTAAGATTTGTTTTAGAATAGTGCCTCTGAGTTTTATTCTTTCCTTATAATTTTATGTATATGTGTGCTTTTTTTCTCCATGTACTTACATGCACCACATGCATGCCCTTGGATGACAGAAAATGGCATCCGATTCCCTGAACCCCAAGTTGCAGGTGGTTGTTAGCTACCACGTGGTGCTAGGAACCTAGCCCAGGTCCTCTGCAAGAACACCAGTTGTTCTTAACTCCTGAGTCCTCTCTTCAGCCTCTGCTTATTGAATTTTACTGCAATCACTGGAGTTTAGAAGGGCAGGAGAGGGATAGGGCCTAGGATTTTGCGTTTCAGGGGAGATGGTTAGCTATAGTTTGTGGGCTACAACTCTGAAGCAAAGAATTGATATGGTTCTTTGTTTGCAAAAACCCATGGAATTATGATAGTTTTTAATTATAATTTTGCATGACCTATTGACATTACCTTTTTTTTCAATTACCGACCCCCCCCTTTTTTTGTTGTTTTGTTTTTTGAGACAGGGTTTCTCTGTGTAGCCCTGGCTGTCCTGGAACTCACGCTGTAGACCAGGCTGGCCTCAAACTCAGAAATCCGCCTGCCTCTGCCTCCCAAATACTGGGATTAAAGGCGTGCGCCACTACCGCCTGGCCAACCCCTTTTCTTTATATACAACACTTCACTTGCTGTAATATCACATGCATTTGCCTTGCTATGTCTTCTTGAGATGTGGCAATGCATTCATTCTGTCTATTTTTTCATTCATATTATTTATTACAGTATTCACCTAGCAATAAATGTTTAGAGTTAATGAAGAAATGGCCACATTACCACTGTAACATCTATTCTTTGATTTTTCTTTACTTTTTTTGTCTTTATAAGGGTAAAAGTAAGGCTTTCCCTACAATGTCCCTGTTAATAATATTTTTCTACTCAGCTTTAAAATAAGCTTCCCATTACATCACGTGAAATGTTTATTTCTGAGGAGTAATGTAAAGTAATTTGCAAAATTTTGAAAAAAAAAGGGTAAAGGAAAGAAAATTTTACATTCCAGCAAATAAACTTTGAAATGATGACATTACTGAAAAATGGTTAGCAGTCAGAGGGGATTGACTTAAAGCAAACACTTTAGCAAAATTCAAAACATAGCCAACATATCAGTGATTTCAACATATCAGTGATTTCTCTATAGTTAATATCACAAGGTGCTTGAAATATCATAATATTTTAATTGTTATACTATTTAACATATGATATGACAATACCAGTTACATTGCACAGCTCTTATTAGATGTCAAAGTGGCATCATTTTTTCTTAGTGTTTTGCACACTAAAGTTCTGAAATCATTTAAAGAAGTTGGTTGTCGTTTTACATGTAAATGTTTTCTGCAGTGCAACTTTGTGAGTTATTTGCTCAAAGTGGCATGATGTGAGCAGCAGAGTTGGGTTCTAAATCCAAGTAAATTTGGATGTGGGTTCTGTGGGTTAGGGTTAGGGTTAGGGTTAGGGTTAGGGTTAGGGTTAGGGTTAGGGTTAGAGTTAGGGTTAGGGTTAGGGTTAGGGTTAGGGTTAGAGTTAGGGTTAGGGTTAGGGTTAGATTTTAACCTCTACAGATTGTAGATGATATTTTCCAGAGACAGGGTTTCTTTGTATAGCTCTGGCTGACCTGGAACTCACTCTGTAGCCTGGGCTAACCTTGAACTCAGAGATCCAACTGTCTCAGTCTTCTGCGTGCTGGACTTAAAGGTATGCACCATCAACATCAGGCTGATGATGTTCTTATTAAAATTTTTCTTGATCTGGAAATGAAATAGCTGAACATATTGGTTCATCTAAATGGAATTGAGAATATCACAATACAGTTGTGCAAAAAAAAATGGGAGTTGTAAGTATAAACGCATGGATTCCAGCACTTATGTATACAGAAAGAAGGGGAACGTTTACTATATCCAATTATTTATGCACCATAGCATATCATCAAACATTTCTGCCTATAGGCTAAAGAAATTTGTGTCTGTTCTTATCTAAGATGTTTCCTGAAAACCCTCAATATTATTAAAGAAAATATAGGAAGGTATAAGTAGGCTCTAGTCCAAGTCTAATTAAATACCTATTCAAATACTATTCAGCAATAACCAATGCAAAGGCTTTGTAGACCTGTGTAACTGGGACTCAGAGACTGGCTTTTTTTGTTCTGCAGCTTCATCAGAGGTGAGAATGATATTAAAAAATGCTCACTGTGCTTTCTTTGTAGATAACACAAAACTGCAAAGGATGTAACTGTCAACTGAGATGGCTGAAACCTTTCCTTATTGAATTGATGAGCTGAAACTAATAAAAATGCAATTTTACTCGACTATTGTAAATTCTTGTTTATTGCACACTTAGGATATAGGAAAATTCATGGTAAATTTCCTGTGGTTTTATTTGACCACCTGCTTGGCATGATCCAGAGTGGCAGTAGCAGATGATTAAAAAGTTAATACATTCTTAAACTGCATTATGAGAGGCAGAGTCAAGTTCAAGGGTGGTAACTGTTCTGTGATAATCTGAACTGTTCAGACTGTATATTTAATATAACACTCAGTTCAGCAAACTATACTTTTAAAGTTGAAATTGTGGATTAAACCTGGAGGGTGACTGGAATGTTGGTGAGATTGGATCCACAGTGTTGCAAAGATTGGGTGCCTCTAACCTTGATAGGAAATAATAAGACCTTGTAAAACATTCCTATTGTAAAATCATTTTTATATCCTTTATTTGCTTTGAAATGAGATTTTTTTTCTATACTGAATAGTTTAGACATAGACTCCATAGGTCCAAAGTCATATATTAGGCACAGACATATAGAAGACCACATAAATATTGTGGCAGGAGAGAATGAAGTGGTTATTCTAATTTAATCACAATAGAAGGTATGTATTCAAAACTGTAACTTACTTTAGATCCTAAAGAATTTGAAACTGCCATTTAATTTGAATAGCATCACCAGAAAATTAAAACTTCATTTGCTATCAGAAGCTCTGTTGTCTCTCTCCACACTGTTATAACTGCTATTACCATATAATCTCCTTGTATTCATGGATAATTTAAGATATTAACCATATGCTATTTAAATACATTTAATGTAAAATTAACCACCCAAAAAATATAAATAGAGTTCCCTACATGCCCACCAAAATGAAAGTGATTTATATGATTTCATTTTACTATATCTCAATATGATAATTGAAACAAATCTGTTTTGATTTCTACTAATAATGATCATAAACATACTTGATAGTATCCATTGTTACTGTTCAGTCCTTAAACTCCTATTCACAGTAGTTTCCATTATTATATGAGAGTTAAATTTAAAAAAAATTAGTGGAGTATCTTTAAATATTCAGAATTTCAACACACATGAATTATACAGCTTTGCTCTTCTAATATTCAATTTATCCTTTAAATCAAACTGTTACATTTATTACCTATTTCATGTGTTTTACTTATAAGTAAAATTAGGAAGAAAAATAAAAATTAATTACATTCAGTTAAATTCATCAAGTTATAGGTTAGGCAACTCTCCTTTATTCCTCTAAAATTCCCTGCCATTCTGGCCATCAACATAGGGAAGAAAATTAAAGGTAACCTGCTAGAAGAGTAATAATTCTAACTTTTAAAATGTCTTTTAAAAAGTTCAGGTATGGGAATGTCCCTCTAACAGACACTTCAAAGATGCAGAGCAGTAAGGATGCTCTACTTAGACTCTATCTAGTCTTAGAATCTCAAATTAGTGTCACAATTAGTGGCAATCACACCCACAGGATAGAATCATGATACCCACCTTGCCTTTTATAGCATTTGTGAATTACGTTGCTGAACTGGTAATGTAGAATATAACTGAAGTGATGTATTAGTCAAAAATTATCATAGATTTCTTATGATAATGGAATTTAGATGTTTGTGAAATATTAAACACACTAACGATACTCTTAAATTGATTACAGAAATATAGCCTGACAGTGTATTAAAGTCAATGAATTTATAATGGGAGCAATTTACAATATTTGCAGAGGTGCCATTACTTTTTCCCCTAAATTTTTTTAAAAAGGTAATTTTGTCCCTAAACCTTAATTTCTTTTAAAAATGATATTTAATTTAAAAGACTAAGAGTTTTCAAATACATAGTTGCATTGACTTATATAGATACTTGAAGTTGACTAATCTTCATCTTTTCCAGATTTTTTAACTAGCTAAAAATTGTTTATAAATCATCAGTACACAGCCATGAACCTTCATGGTCTTTTATGTGTATTTCAGTTCAACCCAAAGAGTACTTTATCAGCTGAAGTAGAATTCTTTATTATCTTATTGTACTAGTTTTTGTTCTGGAAATAAACCTCTCATTGTTGGCCAGTTTAGGCCAGAAGAAGAAGTTTAAGCTTCTTCTGGTTTGATCACACATAAGGGTAGGAGTCAAGATTGCTTCAATATTTCTTATAGAGAAAAATAAACACATTAAGTATGTGCCAAATAGTAGAGCTTCATTGCTTTTGACTGACAAAGTCTCACCTTACAAAAGTTCAGTGAGGCTTTAATTAAATTCTTTTGACTAGGGCTTTGTCCTTTCTTTGGCTTATGGGAACACTCATTTTGCTATTATGATAAAACAGTCAGATCAAAAGCAGCTTAGGAGGTTGTTTTTCAGCTTAAAGGCCATAATTCACCCTTGAGGAAATTCAGAGTTTGAATTCAAGTGAGAAATTGAAGCAGAAATCAAGAATGCCGCTTCTGAGCTACCTCTCAGTTTCATGCTTAGTTAGCTTTCTAATGGAGCCAAGACTGCCTACTTAGGGAATGGTACTGCTCATAGTGGGCTGGGTGCTTCTGTATTGGTTAACAACTGATTAAAAAAAACTCTCTTAGAAATGCTAACAGGCTAATCTGTTGTCGGCAATGAATCTATAATGTATCACATTGACAGTCAAAGCTAAGGAGGGCAGTTATAAGCAAAAAATTCTATGAAGGCAGTTAGGAAGAATCTTTATACTACCATATCTAGTCAAGTTCTTTATTTCATGTCTTGTCATATCATTAGTTCTCTGTGTCTATGTATGAGAATGTGCATATGAATAAAATACATGTGAGGACCAGTAGCATCAGTTATTTCTAAAGCTAGAGTTACAAGATGTAAGCAAGCTGGTCATGAGGACCACAAAACAAGTTTACTGTAAGCGTAGTACATGTGATCATAATGGCCAAATGGTCTCTCTGTTTTTTATTTACCATTTCTGATGTCCCAAAATTTCATGTATCCTTGTTGTACTTGGAGTCAGTTTTATTTGTCTCATATTCAATAAAACCTTCCTTACCTTTGTGATATTTTATCAGATAATTAGATTATATATTTTCTTTAATATGAGTTTCTTGTTAATGTATCAATAATATATATTAAATGAAATGTCTAAAACTGGTATATATTTAATTATGTACCAATAAGCTAATACAAATATGATGACAGGTACAGGAATTAACTCTGTATTTATTCCAAGAGCTACTCAATATTCATGTTCACTAATTTGAGAATAGTAGGTCATAAGGAGTAATATGTATGTATTATGTAGACAAATATGCACAAAGTCATACATGTACACAGAGATCAAAATGAATGTTTTGATTTTAATGCATGCAGACATTATCAATGCTATTTGAAAAGAATTTTGAGTAGTAAAATATAACAGTTTATATTAGTGTTAAGCTCTAAGGTAGAGCTAGTGCTTATTATGTTTAAGGCCTTGGATTTGATAACAACATTGCAGATAAATAAAAGTATAAATGAATCTTTCATCAATGTCCAAACTGCTTAATAGCCTGTCTTCAAAATATTTGTATATATATATGTGTGTGTGTTCAACTCAACCCCAGGGAGTCAGGGAGAGAGGGGAAAAGAGATTGGGATTAAACACGTGGCAGTTTAGAGACTGACTTCTGTGCCTATTACCTGAGTCATCTCACCGGTTATATTTTCAGAATGCAAGGAGAAACTATAACTCATAAGAGAAAATGAAAACATATCTCAAAAGGAAAACCTACCTTGTGGGAGGGAAAAGAGACGGAAGGGACTGCCTGACAACAAAGGCCTTCCTCTGATGCTTAGGATGGGGCGGGGGCGGGGGTGTGGGCTGAATCTTTTGTCATCTGTTCTACTTTGACTGTAAATCTCAGAAGTAACAGAGAAGAGAGGAAGAAAGACACAGATGAAGAAAAGGAGAGGAAGAGAGGAAGGGAGAGAGAGAAAAAGAGAGAGAGACTGGATGAGAGTGGGAGAGAGAAATGGGGGAAGTGAGAGAGTTCGGGAAATGAAGAGAGATAAGGAAGATGGAAAGAGAACTCATTACTAAGTAGAGCAGAGAGCAACAGAAAAAATGGTGCATAACTCTAATGGGTGTGGCAGATTTTTTGACATATAATAAAAATTAAAGTGAGC
This sequence comes from Apodemus agrarius, assembly GCA_964023405.1. Classification (NCBI taxonomy): domain Eukaryota; kingdom Metazoa; phylum Chordata; class Mammalia; order Rodentia; family Muridae; genus Apodemus; species Apodemus agrarius. The sequence goes on from OZ030014.1 coordinate 25,958,299, forward strand.
CAAATTTTCCAGTTATTTTTCATTTCTTTGGTTGTGTTGGGCACATTGAATGATTTGCTTATAAGGAAAGTACTTTACGAAGACTTTTATTAGATTACGTGTAAATAAGAGTGACTTACTACTACCATTCCTGAATCTCGTCAGATGTAGGCTCCGCAAACTTCGTGGCGCATCCCACCACCCTGAATATCACAGTTTATAGCAAGACAATGTAGGGGTTAGCCCCGAGTTAGCAGTTACTAATTGAGCATATTTTTGCTTTCCTGGGTCTGACAATCCAACCTACCATACGTGGTAAACAAACTTTGCTTCATAGCTTTGAAGTCTTCTTGCTAGTTTTCCCCAACTTAGAAAAATTACACTATTTATAAAAGTGCATAAATTGTAATTTAAGTTAAAAAAAGCCTTGAAATTTTTATCAAAAGCATTCAAATTACTCTCTCCCCAGGTCAGCTAATGAGTTGTCAGGAGCTGGCCCCTTACTGTAGTGCACCTCCTGCAGACTAAGACAGTTAACCATGTTTTCATCAAAGGAAATGCTCATTAGTAGAGCTTTCAGAAACTGATTTGATTATAGTTTCACTTGTTAAAGTGAAATATTTTGAGCTCATTAGGATGATTATGATTCAAGGTCATCGTTTGAAGCCAGTCCTGTCAATATAAGATAAATGGGTCCTCATCTTTCCCCTTCTTTACGTCTGTGCTTTTTAAACTCTTCTGTGTAAAACTTCCATAGCCATAATTAATTTTTAGTTCTTCTGTTACAAAGCTGCTTAAAAAAAAAGAACAAAGATTTTTGGCTACCAAAAGGGCCTTGAAGAACTATGAAGAGGAGGAGGAGGCTATCTTGTTTTAGAAAAATCAGAGAAAAACCTTGAAAACTTCAGCCTTTGAAAGGGAGTGAGTATCTCCTTGACCTTTGCAGTTTCTAAAAGGTGCTTTGTACATAATTTTTGCATGTACTCTTTCATCTCGAAACTATAAAACTAAACTGAAAACCACCCAAGAACTACCAGTGGCTTAATTAAACATCTCCTCCTTTATGGCACAAGATGAAGTTCGCACCTTTTAAAGTTCTTTCCTTTCTTTTTCGAAATCTGGAGCTTAACTCTCAGAGTGTTAAAGAGCCACTTAGACATTAAAGGGCGTGACGCACACTTCTATCACATTGTCATTTTAACAGGAATCTGGCCCATGAACTTCATTGGTCAAATATTACATTTTTCCTCTAACACTGAGATGAGGTTATAGGGAAAGCGAGCAGTTTAAAAAAAAATCATTTTGATCTTTCAGGCAATTCAGTCTCCATTACTTGAATTCAAACCCACACTGAGCAGTAGATAATATTTGACAAACCATAAAAGAGGACTTTCAGTTAATGTTTTCACTTAATGTCTTGTTTTCTCTTTACTTATGTAGACAAAAGATAGAACTTGACTTTTTTTTAAACTAATAAACCTTGAAAATGACTGCCAAACTCATGATTTTATTTTTAAGATATTGTTTAATGAGTTAAAGTGTTTGTATTTGAACATGTTATTCTCTGAGACTGGGCCCAAAGGTTAGTCAGAAGTGCTTTGGAGAGCAGATAGGAATCTCAAAGCAATTAATTTTGTATTTTCACATGAGCTTTATGGCTTCGGTGAACATGAAATTTAGAGCTTAATTATGAAATAAGTTTTTGTTTTGGCATGCTTCTGTAAATGAACCTGAACTGTTCAGAAGCTAGTTAGATGCTAGAAGGCTTGAAAGTCACTGTGGATAGACCCTTCTCTCACTACAAGCAGATGGTAAAGCCAGGAACTGAAATCTCAGGACTCTGGTACTAGTCAAAATAGAATGATATGAGTCCTGGGTTAGGTCCTGGCAGGAGACAGAAAACTCTTAAAGGCACTGAAATTATTGGTAGGTTCTCTAAAACTGATGATAATGTCTAGTTAGATGCTCTCTGGTAACCAGCAAAGGGTTAGTATATTATCTTTTTCCTTAAGAATTCATCCAAGGGCACCTGGCAATTACTTGGAAAAACTAAATGTTTGTCAAGAGAAGCAGAGACTTCAGACCTAACATAAAGCCTGCATAAATAGTAAGTGAGGTAAGCCCAGTCAGTGGTCACCTTGGCCACGGTGCACGCCTACTGATGGAGAAAGTGCTTTATGATAATGGTCTGTTTGGCTAATGGCCACTCTTAACTCTTTAGAGTACTTCATGCTGCTGTGGAATAAACACTAATATCTTTAACACTACACTGCATGTCTGTTCTAAATTCTTTCCCCTAAAATTACAAGCAAACTGAGGGGAGGACAGACAGAGATCACGGTGACACTACTGACTAAACGACCTAGATATATTCCAAAAAGCAATCCACAGCACATGGCAAACAGACTGTGAAAGAGCTGATTTGCTTTACTGAATAACAGACATCCAGGTCATGAGGATGGGTATGCAGAATGCAGTAGGATGGCATTAAAGCTCCTCAAATGTGATGGGATAGCAACTGAGAAGCTGAGAGACAGGCTGAGAGTGTGACTCAAATTACTTCCCCAAATTGCTAATGAAAATCATTCTTGGATTAAGGAAAAAAAAATTCTGTTGACTTTGGTTAAACCATAGGGAAGTATTTTGTAAATGTGAACTATTGTAATAGGGATGGGGCCAATTGGTTGGAATCTTCAGGCTTGAAGAAAGACTATGTTCAACTCTTGAATACAGCATGGGCAAATGAAAAATTCTTGTCAAAGAGCATGCGCGTGGCAGTGGGAGAGGCATTGTATAGAAAACTACTTAGAACGAAATCACAGTTAAAGGAAGATGCTTACCAAACTGTCCAAGGATTCTTGCTAAACCCATTCCAGGATTATCAGACGAAACCTTGAGGATGATTAAGAGGATAAAACCTGATAAAGATAGAAAGCATGAGGGGATAGAAGGCAAGCCAATATAGCAAGACATTTGCTAGAAGAACAGTGCATATCTAAGCATGGAAAGTAATGGAAGGCCAAGTTGAAGACATCCTAGAAAAAACATTGATTTTTGACTCAGGAGATCTTTGTTACTTGTTTCTACTCTTTCATCCTTGACTTCAAATGTGGTACCAGACTATTTTAAGTAACATTCATAATGATTGGACCACAATTTATTACATATTAGTCTTAAGTGATATATTCTTCAGGGTGTTTAAATCGTATTAACATTATTAACATGTGTTCATTGCCTAGCACCTTCTTTATTCAAAATCAGGACTCAGATGCATTCATGCAAAGAATGGATGTTTTTAAAAGTTATATTAGCTCTTTGACAGTTTAGTAAAACTGGTTCTTATTATTTTACTCCCTCTTTAAACTCCTCATAGATCCACCCCTTTCTCTAACCATCCCAATTTCCTGTCCTCTTTTTTTTCCTTTAAGCTCCCCAAGATGAATTTGTGATGCCCAAATATTTTTGAATGTGTGATCTTTTCATTCATTATTTGTATCTTGGTTGTTCTTTTACATATTAAAATATAATAGAATTCTTTGTACTGATACAGTTAAGTGACTTCAAATTCAACTCCCTCAGACAAAACATGCTAAGAATCTATCATAAGCTAAGAGCAGTGAGGACTGATAAGAACCAGATGCATGAGTCATAAAGAAGAGTGATTAGAAACCTGGAGACTACTCACTGGTACTTTGAAAGAAGAAAATAAAAATGTGCGAGCTTCAGTTTTTCATCATTGGGCTATTAGGTAGAAGATACTCTCTTGATCAAAATTATGCGGGGCAATGCAAAGGCAGCAGGAATGGTGGAAAGCTCCCAAAGCAAATTAGTTCTGTATACCAATGCATCTGTATTCCAAAAATTTGGAAGTATTTTAGGAATTCTGTGTAGAGGTATAATTTTGTGCCCAAATGTTAGAACTCTCAAGTGTGCCTGAAATGGTGTAATATTTAAGTCAATGACCAAATACTTACTTGTAGGATGATATAGGTAAGTGGTTAATGGATGAGAAAATAGAGAAAAATAGAGACATAAAAAATTATCTATGTATACTTAAGATAAAGGTCATCTCCAAGTATCACTTTGCAGCATCTCTCATTGTCTTTGAAAATATTGTTTTAGTTTTAACATTTTTGCTCCAAGTTTTGGGCTTCTCTGGCAAAATAACCAGTTTCATTGCAGTATATGTCTCCCTAAACACACACACACACACACACACACACACACACACACATTTGTTGTGAAACATCCTCTGCTTTGTCTATTTTTGATTAAATACTATATTGCATTTGTAATTCAAGTTCACTGTGTATTGGTCCAGGTAGATAATCTATCCTAATATGCATAAACATTTCTTTAGGTTTGAGCTTGGATGCATACTGAGAGCACTTAGCACTTGTCAAACAATTAATGTCACCAGGTAAAGTATCCTGGTTGTTGATTAAGAGACTTCATTGTGTGTCCCCATTTGTAAAACTGCCAATATGTAGTCAACTTTGTATCAGAAGGGTTTTATACCTTAGGCATTGATATATGATTAAGATGTTTAGCTGTGGTATACACTCAAGGGGTCAATTATATTGTCTTAGTTTTTGTTTTCTGCTCCTATGCTAAAATGCCCAGAGAAAGGCAACTTAATGGCATACTTAGCTCACAGTTCCATATTATAGTCCACAACTGCTAGATGTGGCAAGGGAACTTGAAGCAGCTAGCTGACTACATTATATCCACACTCATAATCTCTTGATCAAAATTATGATCCATTATATAAAGAACACTGGACTAGTACATGGTTAGTGGTTGTCCAATAGCTTCCTCCTTTTCCTTCATTCCTGAGTCTGGTCCATGAAATGGTGCAATTCCATTCCAGGTTTATTTTCCCACCTCAGTGAACCTAATTAAAGCATTCCACCCAGATGCTTTTAATTTTTATTTCTGCGAGACAGAAACATGATGATCTCTGTAAGTTCAAGAGCAACTTGATCTGCATAGTGAGTTCCAGGCCAGCAAGCACGTCATAGTGAGACCACCTCTTAAAGAAAGAAAAAGGTGTGTGTGTGTATGTGTGTGTGTGTGTGTGTGTGTGTGTGTTTGTGTGTGTGCAAAAGAGAGAGAGAGAGAGAGAGAGAGAGAGAGAGAGAGAGAGAGAGAGAGAGAGAGAGATCGGTCTACAGGCCAACACAACCTATACAATTTCTCCCTGGCACTCCCTTCTCAAGTAAGTGTCAAGTTTTTAGTTAAAAAATCTTCGGAATCTACTATTACTCTAATTGAGGATGCTTTATGGGCAGCCAACCTCATCTTCACAGAGTCTGCTCTCAAGCTTTACTTTCCAGGCCTTGTCAGCATTTCCTTCTTCCCCTTCTTTAGTTGATTGACAGCTTCCATCTTTTCTGCAGTATCCTGCTGTGTGTTCCTAAAGTTTCTCAACAATTCTCTCAAGTAGGGAATTACCCTTGATTTTCTTTTTAGATGAGGCTTTATTTTTGGAAGGAACAATCAGCAAGGTGCTATCATCTTTTTTTTTGTTTGTTTTTTGGTATTTTGGATTTGTTTTTTTCGAGACAGGGATTCTCTGTATAGCCCTGGCTGTTCTGAAACTCACTCTGTAGACCAGGCTGGCCTTGAACTCAGAAATCCGCCTGCCTCTGCCTCCCAGAGTACTGGGATTATAGGCGTGAGCCACCACTGCCCTGCTCCTGTTATCATAATGTTTGCCCTGTGTTTTTCTTTTTTTCTTTTCTACATTCTTTGTTTACATTCCAAATGATTTCCCCTTTCCTGGTTCTCCCCTCCCCATAAGTCCTATAAGCCCTCTACCCTCTGCCCATTCCCCAATCAACCTCTTCCCACTTCTCTGTCCTGGCAACCCCCTATATTGCTGCATCAAGCCTTTCCAGGACCAGGGCCCTCTCCTTCCTTCTTCTTGGGAATGATTTGATATGTGAATTGTGTCTTGGGTATTCAGAGCTTCTAAGCTAGTATCCAGTTTTTAGTGACTGAATTCCATGTGTGTTCTTTTGTGAATGGGTTTCCTCACTTAGGATGATATTTTCCAGGAGAAAGAAAGATGAACAGTCAAATCTTAAACAGACTGCGGTTTAATCAAGGCACTATTGGCAAATTCATACTGAGTTAATACATGTGTGCATTTTTAAAATTATAAGTTGAAATTGTGAGAGAAGATATTAAATTCCTTTCTTTAGTTTCTTCTGACTTCACATAGATAAAAAGTTTCATTTTGGCCAGCCACTGCTCTTTCACTGGAAGTCCATCTATTAATATCTATATTAATAGCTATTGGTATGCCGTGCGGTGGTGGCGCATGCCTTTAATCCCAGCACTTGGGAGGCAGAGGCAGGCAGATTTCTGAGTTCAAGACCAGCCTGGTCTACAGAGCGAGTTCCAGGACAGCCAGGGCTATACAGAGAAACCCTGTCTCAAAAAACCAAAAAAAAAAAAAATCTATTGGTATGAGCATGCATAAGAAATACCACCAATGTCTAAGAGAAACAGACAGTGATAGCATTTCAGTTATTATGGTTGAAGAAAGGGCATCACCAAAAGCCAACAATGCATTTAATATATGCATGGTGTGGGTAAGCATCAAAAAGTGTAGGCAGGTATGCAATGTAAACCTGAGAGCTAGAAAAGTAAGCTGAGTGGAGGGAATATATTTGATCTTTCAGGAGCGAGAAGAGGAGACACTGATTACTTCCCTAGAGAAAACTGAGCTCTCTTCTTTCTTCCTATCCTTTCTCCATCTGTCCCTTACTTCTCTCCTTGTTATTCTCTTCCTTCTTTTCTCACTCTTTCTCTTCCCTCTTTGATCCTCTTCTATAATTAGTTTGGTCTTTATGCTATTTGTTCTGTTTCCTCCCCGAATTTATCTCCTTGGCAAAGTAGCGTGTCAGAAATTCTGTTTTTATGGTCAACTTGAGATACTATCTTGAGAGTAGTATCTAGTACATATCTCAATCCTTCTAACTAGCTAAAAAAAACCAAACCAATAAAACAAACAAAAAAAATCAACTGAACATCATGGTAAGTTAAGGTAAAGATTAAGTTAACTAGATTTCTGTTTTCAGAGGTCCTTCTTAAAAGGCTATTGAAACAGAATGACAAAAATCAGCTTTATGTAATATAATAGAAACCATAACAGTCACAGTAATATGGAATTAATGTGCAAGCAAATTTGATGCTTAAATCATGAATAATTATAGAGGTCTAACTATGGGTAATGAATGGTAAAACTGAGGGCTTTCCTTATTTCTATCCTTACTTAATACCAACCAAAGCCAGGGAGCTTTTTGTCATATATTTTATATGTAAAACTAGAAACACTTCAATACATATACAGAACAAAAGAGGGGCCAAAGATGTGTGATGTGACATTAAATAATCTTTACCTACTACACATGGGATAGTACTCAAAGGGTACTGTCTGTAGTGGCTAGTTTTGATGTCAGCCTGACAAGAATTAGAGTCGTTTGGTAAGGAGGAATCTTAACTGAAAAGCAAATGCCTCTAAAGGATTAGCATGTAGACAAATATTTAAAGTTGTGGGTGTGTGCAGGGTGGGGAGGTGTACCTCATGTGGACCAGTGCCACATCTTGAGTTGTGTAAGACAGTAGATTGTACAATCCAAAAGGAGCAAGCCAGCAAGCAGCATTTACCCATAACCTGTGTCTAATTTTCTATCCTGAGTAAGGATTCTAACTAGCTTCCTTACCTTCCCTCAGTGATGTAATGGAATCTAAGAGTTAGAAACTAAAACAAACCATTATCTTCTCAGGTTACCTTTGGTTCATAGTGGTTATCACACCTATCACAGCAAGAGGCCTAACTAATCACGCTTGATTATCTGAAATTTTTCAGAATCACTGGATGATGTTTGAAGTTAGACAGAAAACAAAGATGTAAGTCAAATTTAAATCAGCATTAAATAAAACACTGAAAGTAATAGTAAGTGGACTAAAGAACATGTGGGCAGGGGACAAAGAGAAAAAGAAGGATCAGACGTGGGACAGTAGATTCTTAGCATGTGTTCTTCTTAGCTTATGTATTCTGATAAAGGGTGTATTCTATGTCAAACACCAAAATAAGTCTGCGTAGATAGAAATTAATGTTATTGTCATCTTCGACCACAGCAGTTCAAGTTTTAGGAAATCTTTAGAGCTTGAATACTGATAAAAAGTGATGACCATGCAGTCCACAAGACAGTTAGATGACAAATTTATTAAGAGAAGGTGTACACATTAAAGGGGACCTGCTTTCTGATATAAGTTATGGTGCTGGTGATGCCTTCAGACTTCAGAACATTAGCAATTGTTCTTGTACTTTCTTTTCTTATTATATTGTCTTCAACAAGATGGAAGATCTCAAATCACCTTTTCTTGCCTTAAAAATGAATCCTAACACAGCGATAACTCAATCCTTTTCTCATAATTAAAATAATAAAACTCTGGACCTCCATTTCCTCAGTCTCTCCTCTATTGCATTCAGAGCCTAACATGGCTGTCCTTTCAATGGCCCAACAAGCAGAGGTGACTGAGACAGATGCAGATTCTTATACTACTCCTGGGCATATACCCTGAAGATGCTCCTACATGTAATAAGGACACATGCTCCACTATGTTCATAGCTACTTTATTTATAATAGCCAGAAGATGGAAAGAACCCAGATACCCCTCAATGGAGGAATGGATACAGAAACTATGGTATATTTACACAACGGAGTACTATTCAGCTATTAAATCAACGAGTTCATGAAATTTTTAGGCAAATGGATGGAACTAGAAAGTGTCATCCTGAGCTAGGCAACCCAATCACAAAAGAACACGCAACAATGGAATGAAGTCAGGGACTCCTGTGGTTTTCAGGAAAAGGGTATTAGAAGCTGAGGAGGAGGACAACCCTACAGGGAGACCAGCAGTCTCTACTAACCCAGACCTCTGAGATCTTTCAGACACTGAGCTACCAACCAGGCTAATCTGAGGCCCCTCCCACCCCCAACACATATACGCTGAGAACTGCCTGGTCTGGCCTCAGTGAAGGATGTGCCAAACCCTAACTCTGGAGAGACCTGAGGCTGCAGGGAGTGGGAAGCCTGGTGAAGAGGGGGTGTCCTATTGGAGACTAGGAGGAACTGTGGGAAGAACTGTGGGAGAGTGGACCAGGAGGCAGGTAAAGACTGGACTGTAAAAAAAATAAAAGTAGTAAAAAGAAAGTAAAATAATAAAACACAAGAAGATCATAAAAGAAATTTATTAAGCTACATGTAATTTTTCCATCCTCAACCAGAAATACAATTTTTCAAAAGAATAAGTATAACCTGAGTCATAGGAATAGTAGTTTTATGGTATGTCTTATAGGAAAAGTTGTAGTTGTATTAAAGATTAAATATTTGGGGGCCATGTTCAAGATTTAATGAAGTTTCCCTAAGATTCAACATTTTTTCAATCCTTAAAGCATAGAAGAAAGGAAATGAAAAACAGGAGCTACTGGGTGACTCATATTGTTGTTCCTCCTATGGTGCTGCAAACCACTTCAGCTCCTTAGGTCCTTTCTCTAGCTCCTCCATTGGCAGCAGAGAATAGACACCAAAGGGAAAAGAGGCCCTTGGTCCTGGAAAGGCTCGATGCCATAATGTAGAGGACTACCAGGACAGGGAAGCTGGAGAGGTTCACTGGGGAACAGGGGGAGAGGAGATAGCTTATGGGACTTTTGTGGGGGGAGGGACCAGAAAGGGGACAACATTTGAAATGTAAATAGAGAATATATCTAATAAGAAAAAAAGAAAGAAAAAAAGGAAGATCATAATATACACAGAATTTCCCACCTGAGCAACATCGTTACTATCAATGGCAGTTCACCAAGATCAAGGACTTTCCCTTTTATATTGCAAAATGTTATCCTTGGACATTTTTATAAACTGTATAAAGTATATACAATAGGGATGACCAATTTTGAAAATATACTCACATTTGGATGGACTCAGCTGAGAAATCATTGAAGTTTTTAACTGCTTGGAGAAGGTAGTTTTAAAAGAGTTACATTGATAAGTCTTAATTTTCTTATATTCCCTTGAATCAAATGTATGTAGATAGTAGAAAAGAAGAAGCAGGTGAGGCTAGGGGATGAGGAATACAGTGCACAGCAATGCATGGAGACAAAACATCAACCTACATAAAGTTAAAATTAAAAAAATAAAACCTTAAATAAAACCACTATTTCTCTGAAGATAAAACTTTTGCTTGCCTCATGCCTTAGAGAAATTAACATATTATTAATGTCAGGTCAGAGAAGCCTCATGGAATAACCTGAATTGAACTCATAACACAATTAGACTCCTAACAATTAGAAATCTTATGGGATTTTGAAAGCCTGGTGTCATTTGTCATTTAAAGAATAATATACCTACCAAGAAACCAGTGCAGAGACTCTTCAGCAAATGAAAATGTGGTTCATTACCATATCACCATATAAAATGTACACTCTCTTTTTATTCTTTCAGGTCACGATAGAATGTCAGTATTTGAACGTACAACAGATCAGGATTCAGGAGCAGATTCTAATTCTTCAGTTCTCATTGTAAAGGACTTAGGGATAGAATATCCTTGCTCTTAATCTTCAGTGATGACAAGAATTGTGTTAGGAACACAGGATCCTGGAATATATATGGCCCTTCATTAGTTCTCAACTTGAAGACAGTTTCATTTCTCTGAGGAGAGTTCTCAATACCTTTTCCAGCAAGTTTGATGTAACGAGAGAAGACCAAGGAGTCGAGATTTTTGTTCTTCTATAGTCACAGCTGTGACAGACCACTTCTGAAGCATAAGGGCAATTATTTTAGTACCCAGTTCCTGAATTTCATTTTTTTTCATTTTGAAACTATATTTGTGAATAGTGTTTGATCTCAGTTCTTTCCTACTTTTTGCTCCATCTCAATTTTTAAGTCAGTAGTTTGTATTTAAAAGAATTTTAAAATTTTTTGTAATGATTATAAGGTGAAAGAATGTTTAAAATATATACAGTTACTTTATGTTTATTCAGGAAATCCGATTTTGGCCCAATATATCTATAATTGTATGGAAAGAAAATACTTTTTTATCCCATTGAAACCATAATGCAATAGACATACCAGTGCATACATAGAGTACACAGGGTGAGGAAAATTTTCTAGTCACAAAGATAGAATTATTAATTGAGAAAAATGCAGATTTTAAGTGAACAGTTTGAACAGAAAAGACAGTGATAGCCTCAGGGTAACCAGGAATATTGAGCACAAAGTGTTGACTTTTCAAAGGAAAAGATACATAACCTTGTTTTCATGCAAAATGTTGGTATGGAGGTGTGCACCACCTGTAGGATAAAGCCACACTAAGTTTCCAGAGGCAAGATGAGAAGTATCTAATAGCCCAGATGACTTCTCCACTGTCTACAAGACTACACTAGACCCTTCTCTAGGTCCTCAAGTTAACCCATGTAGCCTCTCTACAGAGCCCATCTTCCTGGGAAAGCTGACATGTACTTTGAAAAGAGTTTCAATATCATCATACCTCATTGTGCACTTGGAATTGTGTTATACCAGAAGACATTTTTCCAAACTGTACTGTATGTAAATATGCCTAGAATAAACTTCTTGGTGTCAGATTCTCAAAGTTTGAATCAAGATAAGTGTATTGACTCAGACTTCCTACTTGCCTCACAAGGATCATTACTCTCCCAGCTCTGGTATTCACAGAGAACCCCATAAATGATTAGAACATAATTCAAAACTTAGGGACAAATAAGTGCATAAAAACTGATTTGGTAGTATACAAGTTAAATCCAATGTGAATCTCCATCGATAAATGACTTCACTAGATGTACAGAAGTTTACTGAGTTGTATAAATTTGGTTCTTGTTAATTTTGATGTGTAGTAGTTTTTTTTTACTTGCATTTTTTTAAAATTATAAACCAATATTTTATTTTTTAATTAATTATTTTGTTTACATCCCAAAAGATGACCCTGTTCCTGACTCTCAGAGTTATTAATTTGATCCCCTCCCTCATTCACCTCTGAAAGGGAAGCCTGCCACCCCTGCCCCCAGCTTCTACCCTCTGTGTGTTGTCAAGTCTACTGAAGCCAGACAAGGCAGTGTTCTGCTGGATATGTGCCAGGGACCTTAGACCAGCCCATCTATGCTCTTTGGTTGGAGCTCAGAGAGCTCCAATTTAGTTCACGCTATTGATCTTCTTATGGGGTTGCCATTCCCTTCAGCTCTTTCAATCTTCCCACTAACTTTTCCATACCAGTCCCCAACCTTAATCCAATGATTGGCAGTAAGTATCTGCATCTGTTTCAATCAACTAATCAGGAAACGAGGAAAGGGGATCATATTTGTAATGTAAATATAGAAAATATCTAATAAAAAAGTATCACAGAAAAATACTGTTTACCAGATCACTCACTCACTCCTCACTCAGTCACTCACTCATGCACTCACATTGCTTTCTTGTAAAGCCCAGACCCACCCACCTAGGAGTAATGTTGTTCATAGTGGGCTGAGCTTTCCACATCTCTCATCAACAAATCTAATCACTAATAAAGATGTCCATAGCCAAATCTGACCTGGGCAACCCATCAACTTTGATTGCTGCTTGCTTAGTTAGTGACTGCAGTTTGCTTCACATTGACACTAATATTAACCAGCACACTTTGCTTCCTGCCCTTCCCTGTTTCCCACAACTGCTGAAGAATTTGTACATTTAGAAAGAATGTTTTATTTATTACACATTATCCACATACCAGTTATTTCCCAATTTCCTGATTGTCCACAGTACACTTCTTTTATAGTTTTTTAACTGCTTTCTAACTTTCTAGAGTTGCAACTGGACAACTGAGATGGGCAATCATTGAACTTCTCCTAACATTTAAATGTCATCGTATGCTTCACGTTCTCTTAGAGCTTTCCTTAACATTTAGCTATGCATATTCTTTTATGTGTGAACTCACACATTTACACACATACCCATGATTCTGTGGATGGAGAGTGCTGTCTCCTCCATATGGCAACCTTTCCGTGTCCTAGTGCCATCCTTGTCAATGCACTGCCTTCCTGTCACTTCCTACAAAATGTGCAAGTTCTTTCCAAAGTTCTATCCCATCCTAACAAGGAGCCTATGCAAGAACATTACTGTCCTCTTGTATTGAGTCTTGTTTGAGTCCCTTGTACTTTTTTCAGGGCTTGGGGCCTTGTTATTTATAAGTCAAATAATACAGCTTTGATTTAACGTGACTGGCCTACTTTTTCTTTGACAGTGCTAATTCTGTCTACAAGGTTTGCTTTACCACTCCTGTTGTCTAAGGTTATGCGCTTACTGACACTGGAATACATTCTATAGAAGGTCATATAACCTCGGCAGTAGCAAAATAGTGACCTTTGCTTAAAATCAGCATTAAGGTCATGGTATTTCATTCATTTCAGTGGATCAGTATCTGTGTTCTCAGGTTGAAACTCCAAACAGAGGAGTAAAAGAGTTGGCACAAAACCACTCTTGGAGGAAACTATTACTTGGACTTTATAGGGAACTTGGTGAGGAATACTCAATTATACCATTTTTTTTTCTGATGGAGTGGGCAATTTCAGGATTGGTGTAGACTGCCTGCCTCATGGCCTAATCCTATTCCCCTTTGGTTCTGTCCACATATCTTACAGTAGGGTTAGTACACATAACATTTATAGACTTTTCAGAACAAAAATTGGACAGAGGCATGATCAAAGCCTTTCTTAGCAATGCTGCTTTTAGTCTTATATTAGCTTGCACTCCTTTCTCATATCCCAAAACGGACTCCACAAAACTATTCAGGAGGACGTATTGGTCATCCGGGCAATGCTATTTATATATTCTCTCTTCAAAGGTGGGTGGCACTGTCTTCAGACTTGCCCTTCAATGTTCCCTGCAGAATTTGACTCCAGATTTAGAGTCATGCGTATGTGGCACTGACCTCTAGAGTTCTCATACCATTCTTTTGGTTTCTTATTCCTTTTTTGAAAAGTAGCTTGCCCTTTGCCCTCCTTCTCATTAGATTTTTCTCACTGGAGAACCGTCAATCATCTGTGTCCTTTTTTTTTCCTGCCTAAAAATAAATGGAAGTAATTAAGAGTGAGCCTAGACTGGCTTTCTTTCAGCTGTAACACTTTTCTCTAATGCTTTGGGGAACAGAATTATTTTTTCCTCTGACAGGTCTTTGGAAATTTAACCTCTATGGTTTAGAATTTATCCATTCTGAAATCTTGCTTAAGTATTCCTATAAATCTACCAGAGTTAAGAAAGCTTTGTCCTTCAAGGATCCAATGATTTCTAGAATAACCACTTAAGAAAGCTTTCAAGTAAGTATTTCTTTCATTTGTAAATATGTAGACAAATAAATTTTATTCACATACATGCAAAGTATATATACATACTTGCATATATAATTTTAACAGAGTTACCTCTGTTAAAAATTTAACTCTGTTAAAATTATATTGACTATTTTCTTAGAGTTTAAAGTCTTTTACAATTACTGCATCATTCTTCAAGGTGTTTATTCATTTTTAAAGGTTCTTGATTGCCTTCAGAGGTCACATATTTCTTGAGGGATAGAAGTTCATGTATGCCAATCTTTAGTCAGTGGTCCTGTACCTAGAGAGATTGATATCAACTGGACCCTAAGGGTTATTGAGACATTTCCAAACCAAATCTATTGTCCAACAAAGCAAGGTATGCTTGTCCTGAGTATTTTAAATGTTAAGCTTATGGAAACAACTTATCTCTTTCTAGATTGTATTTACTTCACAGAAATTTAATAAAAGATATTAGTGAATCCATCGTGTTCTGGCCATATTGATATTTCTGGTTTAACATGTTAGCATTTTGTCTAAGCTCTACCCCACCGTTACCTGGCAACAGCCAGTGTGCTTGATTCACTATAAAAGGGGCTGCTTGTCCCCTCTGCTCTCTCTTACTCTCTTGCCTTTTGGCTCTGTGCTCCTTCCCCTTTCCCCTCTCTCCCCATTCCCCTTCTCAATCTCTCTTCACATGCTCATGGTCAGCCTCTACTCCTTTCTATGTTTCTGTCTCAGTCTCTGTCTCTGTCTCTCTCTCTCTCTCTCCGTTTCTCTGTCTCTACTACCCTATCATCTCCTCTCCCCATGCCCTGAATAAACTATTCTATAAAATAATGTTGTGTGGATGGTCCCGCAGGGGGATGGGATGCCTCATCCCCTTACCCCACACTTTACCACTATCCAACAAACATATTCCTTCTTTTTATAAAAAATATTCCTCATCTTTTTATAAAACATAACATAACCCCTAATGGGTTTGAAAGAAGTCTATCAGAAGACCTCATCTTCAACTAAAGGTAAGCTAAAAATATAAAAATATTACTGGTACAAATGCTTTCTCACTGTGTCTTGCATATATTTTTCTAAAAACTCTTGCTCAGGCTAGAGAATTATTGAAGAGTCTATGTATCAATTGTGTAGAGGAGTGGATTTAAACAACAAATATCGATACCAAAATTCTTCATGAATACAATCATAGCTCAGATATCATTACCTCATGAAGCTTCTTTTCTTTGACCATTTGGATGTTAGATGCCAACAAACATTTTTTTTTGTGAAATATTCTGAAAATGAGGCTCTGTTGTATGCTTTAAAATAGCAGTTACAGAATTATGATCTACCTTAGTTAGTGGAATGCTTTCTTAGCATGTTTGAAGCCTTGGGTTGTATGTCTGACACCTACTTACAAAAACTGAATATGGCAGTGCATGCATTTAATAGAAGTACTCCAGAAGAGGGGGCAGGAAGATCACAAATTCGAAGTCATCCTTACCTACATAAGGAAAATCAAGCTGATTGAAAACATCAAGCTAAATCAAATAAATACAATAAAATAAAACAAGTGGTAGTTTGATGTTAAATTTATGTTGTAAATATCTGCTTTTTCATATTTTTACTTATTTGAACTATCAGAAGCAGCAAGTCATTGAACTGTTTGAATAGGATCTTTCCCATGCATGTCCCTGTCAAGTGAGGAGTTGCCAGCAAAATAACCATTTTGTTGTTGTTGCAGATGTTCAGTGGCTGAGTGTCCTCATGGTAGTCTATTTTCAACACTTAATGGACACCCAGAAGAAACTCTATTCCCAGCACATGGAACACTGAAGCTATGTCTGGCTATTGGAATTCAACTTCAGATTCAGGACTGACTCTATTCACTACTCATGTTTGAGAGACCATTATCTCTCTTTTCTTAAACTACCATCTAAAGAACTGTTTTCATATATGCTAGGTATAACATTGTTGTTTATTTTAGGCAGAGGATGAAATAAATTCATCTTCCATTGGTTCATATTGAGTGTAATTTGAGCTTGTTTTCCAAGGGTTGCTGATATAATTTCTTGATTCTTTGCACCAGTCTAGATCCCTGTAAAGAAATATTTCTGTTGAAAATATCCTGACTTGGGTTTTTACAAATAACATCCAAAAATAATTCATTATTAATAAATAGGCAGCATTTAAGTATAAATTAGCTAGACATTGACAGATCTATTTAACCTTCTTAGCAATTAAATGCTAAACATCTTGTTTCCTGAAAATCTCTAGTGGTACTTTCAACTGTGTCTAAAAGCCCAGCAAAGGGATAAAGAGTACAATTCATTTGCATTTGGATGCACTCTTAAGGGTCTGGTAAGTATATCATTAATTTACAGATAGCAGAGAAAAAAAACTCCATTTGTTTTTGTTGTGCTATAATTGACAAAGCCACACTTTTTTTCTTTTTTAGAAACTAAAACTGTGACCTAAATATTCCATAAAATCAGATTCAGTATGAAATGTGGGTTCACTTCAGGTCACAGGAACTGTTCATATGACTAATGCCATCTCCTTGGGTGTGCTAAGACTCTCACACTTAAAAATAAGCTAAGAAATGCTGTAAATAGTAATTCCAACTATCTCAGTAGATAGTCATCTAGGGGTTTCTTTGTTCTTTCTGGTATGTGTGTGAATCATTGGCTTCTTTTGGAATATTTAGTGATCAAATGCCATGGCCTCTTTGTCACCATGTGACATCACCATGTGAAAACCACAACCCTGACCTCATAGTGTGAAGCATCAGGAAATGATCAGATGGCAAGGCGGGGACCAAATGAAGCTCTTGAAATGTATTGTCTAAATAGTTTTCGAGTTGCCTGACTTTTTGGCTCATCTCACTAGTTTTATTCCTATGACATCTTAGTCACAGAATAAAGTTTTATGGAGAAATTTCTTTCCGTGGTTTTTAAATAAAAAAGAAATGTTAATTTTACTCTCCTTATATTTTGTATCATGCTACATCACCTGACATTTATGAGGCCACTTGAAAATAATGCTGAGTTTAAAAGTACACTCAGCAATCGCTACCATAACAGAAATAAATGTCCAGAGTCTTTTAAGTGTTACTGTATCCAAAATGGAAATTGACATATAAATGAATTTGGAAGAACACTAAAAGAAATAGACACACTGAGAATTAACAGAAATCTAAATATTTAATTTAATGAAATAAAAACAAATTTTTATTAGCGGAAACATTTTACTGATTATTTTGACTAAATGAAATAGGTGCAAAAAGAAGTGACCAGACATGCCTACTAAATAACCATGCTTCTAAGAACAAGATGACAGGTTTTGGATTGATGTGAAGTTGGAAAAATATGTATGTTAGATGACAGGATTTGGAGTCAAAATGATCTTGACAGACTAGAAAATGAAACCTAATTTTATTATTTCTTCAGATTCAGTATATATCACAATATGCATACGTAGTTTTAGAGACTTAGGAATTTCTTATTGTATGTGTTATACATAAATATAGACAGCTAACATGATTATTAAGAGTAAATTACTGGGTGAAATAACCTATATATTATCTCATTTTATATTTGTGACAGAATGTAATGAGTATTATTAGTTCTATAAATGAAAAAATTCAGCCTTGTGGTGAGCTACAGGATTAAGATAGGAAAGTAATTCTAAGTGGAGTTGAGATTGCTGTTTATCCTCTTTGTCTACTTTGTACTACCCTGTAAGTAAATATGAAGCAGAAAATGTATGCAATTGATGAAGAGAGCCAAATGATGTGAAAAGCAATAGAATGACAGTAGTGTCTTAGTTGAGTTTTTTCACTGTGAAGAGACACTATGACCAAATTAGCTTTAATAAAAGACATATGCATGAACTTAGAGAAATCATTGTGAAATAGTGGCTGATTAGCTGGTCTGATTCTTGCAGCATATACATGTTTTCTGTTCATGCTGTCCTTTATTTATGATTATATAATACAGACTGTCTTAAATAATAGAAATCTATTTCTTCATAATTCTAGAGACTTCTTCAAGATCAAGTTATTGACACTGATGGCTTCATCGAGATTTGTAGATTTTTTTTTTTCTTTCAGGTGTGCTTATATAGTCTTGCCTGTCATGGCATTTCAATCATCCTCAGCAGACTCTTTTCTCAAAGAGCTCCTGCCTACACATTTCATTGGGGCTGGCTTACAGTTTCAGAGATTTTTTTTTTGTTTTTTGTTTTGTTTGTTTGTTTGTTTGTTTTTCGAGACAGGGTTTCTCTGTGTAGCCCTGGCTGTCCTGGAACTAGCTCTGTAGACCAGGCTGGCCTCGAACTTAGAAATCTGCCTGCCTTTGCCTCCCAAGTGCTGGGATTAAAGGCGTGCGCCACCACCGCCCAGCCAGTTTCAGAGATTTAATCCATTATCATTATGGAGGGAAACATGTCAGAGTGTAGGTAGACATGGTACTAGAAAAGGACCTAAGAGTTCTATATTTTGATCCACCAGCAGCAGAAGGACACTGTCACTGAATATAATTTGAGCCTAGAGGACCAACAAGGCCATTCTTACTCCAACAAGATCACATCTCCTAATAGTGCCACTCTCTATAGGCCAAACATCCCAAGGCATGAGTCTATAGGGGTCATGCCTATTCAAACTACCATGTTAAAGGTAAACATCTTTCTAGAATAAACCAAGGAAAATCATCTGAGGCTGTTTTATAGTCCGTTAGCTGTTAAATGGGAATCCTCTCTCCTAAACAGGGACATATGCATGAATTGAGAGAAATCATTGTGGCATAGTGGTTAATCAGCTGATCTGACTGTCCTGCAGCTTGTACATGTCTTCCATTCATGCTTTATTCTATTTATGATTAAAGAATACAGACTGTCTTCAATAACAGAAATCTATTTCTTCATAATTCTAGAGACTGGTTCAAGATCAAGATTTTGCCACTGATGGATTCTCCAAAGTTTGTAGATATTTTTCTTTCATGTATGTTCATATAGTATTCCCTTTGTGTGAATTTTTGTCCCACAAATTTCTATTTTAAAGTAAATTATTTTTTATTTTTCAATTTAGTAATTTTTAAATTTTCTATATTTTTTGTTTACATTCCAAATGCTTTCCTCTTTCCCAGATCCCCCCTCACCATATGTCCTATAAGTCGTCTTCCCTCCACCCATTCCTCAATCACCCCTGCCCCATTTCTCTGTTCTGGTACTCTCCTACAATACTGTATCAAGTCTTTTTGGGACCAGGGCCCTCTCCTTCCTTCTTCAGAATCATTTGATTTGCTAGTTGTGCCTTGAGTATTCAGAGCTTCTGGGCTAATTAATATCCACTTATCAGTAATTGCATTTCATGTGTTTTCTTTTGTGTTTGGCTTAGCTCACTTAGGATGATATTTTTTTCCAGTTCCAACTATTTGCCTACAAATTTCATGAATTCATTGTTTTAATTCTTGAGTAGTATTTCATTGTATAAATATACCACAGTTTCTGTATCCATTCCTCCATTGAGGGACATCTGGGTTCTCTCCAGCTTCTGGCTATTATAAATAAGGCTGCTATGAACATAGTGGAGCATGTGTCTTTGTTGCATGCAGGGGAATTCTCTGGGTATATGCCCAGGAATGGTATGACGGGCTCCTCTGGAAGTATCATGCCCAATTTTCTGAGGAACCACCAGACTAATTCCAAGAGTGGTTGTACCATCTTGCAATCCCACCAACAGTGGAGGAGTGTTCCTCTTTCTCTACATCCTCGCCAACACCTGCTGTAATTTTATTGGTTAATAAAAATAAGCTCTCTCTCTCTCTCTCTCTCTCTCTCTCTCTCTCTCTCTCTCTCTCTCCCTCTCCCTCTCCCTCTCCCCCTCCCTCCCTCCCTCCCTCCCTCCCTCCCTCCCTCTCTCTCTCTCTCTCTCTCTCTCTCTCTCTCTCTTTCTCTCTCTCTCTGAGTCAGGATTTCTTGGTATAGCCCTAGCTGTCATAGAACTTACTCTGTAGACCAGGCAGGTCCTGAGCTCAGAAATCAACCCCCTGCCTCTGTCTCACAAGTGCTCAGATTAAAATTGTGCTCCACCACACCCTCTTCTGGTGTGTCTGAAGACAGCTACAGTGTACTCATATACATAAAATTGTGCTCCACCACTGCCTGCTGCCTTCATTTCTTTTTCATATTAATTACCTCAATATCCAGATTTGATACCATCCTGTGATGTACTGAATATTTTATTTTAATCAATGTCTACAGACAGCAATTCAACGACTACTTGTAAAATACTTGATGGGTAATGTTGTGGATGGGTCTGGTGCTCTTTGTATTTTGATGCTAACTCCAACCTCCTGGGAGGGGTTGTGGAAAACAAGTGAGTCACATACTCAGGTGACTGCTTATGAACCAATCCCTTATTGAATAAAGGAGCCAATCTCTAGGCGAGTAGGAGGGACTTCTGGGAGTGGGAAAATTGAGGAGGAGCTGAGAAAGTGGGTCTTTTTTGGACTGGGATAGCATGAGAATAACATGCAATTACAAGTGTCTCTTGGTTTCAGTGGTGGATGCATCAAGCTTTGCCAACAGGCAGTTTAGTTAATAAGGCTTACAAGATTAGGATTTTAGTTATTGCGTCCAATGATTGATTTACCATTGTTTCTGAACTAAGTTTGTGTTGCATTTTCCTTCATAAGGTGGCTGATCTGGGTTCAAGAGAGAAAAGTATGGCAGTAAAGAGTGAGTTTGCCTGATATGGACCATAAAGGTTGCGGGGGATTTGAAGAATGGGTCTGGTGTGGTAGCAACCCACCACTGGGAACTTAGCTAGCTGGGTAGAGAGGTTTTGGAGCTCTGAGTCAGTCTCGATGAGATAAAAATAGGTCGGCCATTGCCCACCAGTGCATGGCATGGGGTAGAGAGTTGCTGGTGCCTGGCAGTAGTGCAGGAACTTGCCATTCTTTCTTAGTATTTCCTGTAACATAGCCTGAGAGACACCATATGTACTGGCCTGGAATAGGTTGTACTCAGAAGTTCTATTCTAGGGTATTCTCTGTTATTCCTCATTGTAGGAGGTGCAATCCATCAGTGTGTATTCTTAACATTGAAAGATAGGTAATTTTTCCAAACTAAGAGAACTCAAAGTATGAATCCATAATTTTCCAAAGTAATATATCTGCATGTTAATATGAGGTATCAATGTACTCTTTACTTGTCATAAGGGTCAAGACTTCTTATAACACAGCTACCTTGTTTGCAGAATTGATCTTGAGAATAAGCATGCAATTTCCTCAGTTGTCTTCATCCTATTGGAGTAGAAAGCCTTTTGATAAACTGCCAAAGAAAATTACTAGTTTTCATTATTTGTTTTCAATTACTTATTAACTGACAACAGTTCTCTGCCTAGAGAATGTTGATGCTTAGTGGTACTGTCCCTTGCTGCATACTTTAAAGCACCTGGTACACTACAGCATTTAAACAGTTCCCCATGCTGCCCAGTAGTGTTATTTTTAATGTGATAGACTAAGCAGGGCAAGTATCTTCAAAGGATGATTCTGGTATGAAGTGCCATCTTGGAAATATCCTTTCCTTTGCCTTCAGCTAAGTCTTTGTAGTACAAACTGAGCAGGATAAGGAATGCACTACTAAAGCATGCATGTTAAGAAATTAGCCCATTCTTGCATGAACATACACATATCTCCTAAAGAAAAATTTCATGCTTCCTTTGTCTAAGGAGAACATCACTTTGGAATTGGAAGCCTTGCTTTTCTTACCTGTCACAAGTCATGAATATTCCTCCATTATTTTATGCCTTTGCTCCGTTTATTTGGCTTTGGACTCATTAAGATATAAACTCACTGTATTTGGTTATAAATATACCATCAGAAAATTGTATAGGGCTGCTATCTCAAGCCAAGTATGCATTTTAATTACTATCAGTAATTGAGTTTTCATTGACAGGTAGTTGCTTAGTTAAATCTGGGACAATGTTAAACATTGTCCCTTAAAATAAATCCCTGGTATCAAATAGCACAATGGTTCTCTGATAGCATATTACTGATTTAGAATTCTATGTAAGATGATCAAGAAAGGAAAAAGTCTGTAATTAAGGGAATCAGAAATAGAATTGCAAAACAGAAGACAAATTGCCATTATATCATAACACACTATAAATGTCTGAAAGACCTGCTCACAATTGGTCAAAATGATCAGGCTCTATTCCTCACTGCACATGCTACATCTAAACTATGTCATATTGCAAGAATGTACCTCTGTACATAGCATCAATGCAGTTAGGGAAAGTTTAAAAAGTTGAGAAAAGGTGATTGTCAGCAGAGCAGAAAGGGTTTGTCATTCTTTGCAAGATGTGGCTAATGAATCTCATTCTTTTTTTTTTATTTTCTATATTCTATGTTTACATTCCAAAGGCTTTCCCCTTTCCCAGTTCCCACCCACCATAGTTCCCATAGTTCCTCTCCCCCCCCAACTGTTCCCCAATCATTCCCCCTCCCCCTCGGTTTCTTTACTAAACTGGATGCAATCTTTACAGGCCCAGGATCCTCTCCTTTCCTCTTCTTGGGAATCATTTGACTTGCTATTTGTGTCTTGAGTATTTAGGGCTTCTGGGCTCATTAATATCCACTTATCAGTGATTGCATTTCATGTGCATTCTTTTGTGATTGGGTTAATTCATTCAGGATGATATTTTCCAGGTCTAACCATTTACCTACAAATTGCATGAATTCATTATTTTTAATTGCTGTGTAGTATTCCATTGTATAAATATACCACATTTTCTGTATCCATTCCTCCTTTGAGGGATATTTGGGCTCCTTCCAATTTCTGGCTATTATAAACAAGGCTGCTATAAACATAGTGGAGCATGTGTCCTTATTGCATGCAGGGGAATCCTCTGGGTATATGCCCAGGAGTGGTATGCCAGGGTCCTCTGGAAGTGACATGCCCAATTTTCTGAGGAACCGCCAAACTGATTTCCAGAGCGGTTTTACCATTTTGCAATCCCACCAACAGTGGAGGAGTGTTCCTCTTTCTCCACATCCTCGCCAGCACTTGTTGTCTCTTGAGTTTTTAATCTTAGCCATTCTGACTGGTATGAGGTGGAATCTCAGGGTTGTTTTGATTTGCATTTCCCTGATGACTAATGATGTTGAGCATCTTTTAAGGTGTTTCTCGGCCATCTGAATTTCTTCTGGTGAAAATTCTTTGTTTAGCTCTGTGCCCCATTTTTTGATAGGGTTATTTGTTTCTTTGCGGTCTAACTTCTTGAGTTCTTTGTATATATTGGATATTAGCCCTCTGTCGGATGTGGAGTTGGTGAAGATCTTTTCCCACTTTGTTGGTTGCCGTTTTGTCCTTCTGACAGTGTCCTTTGCTTTGCAGAAACTTTGTAATTTTATGAGGTCCCATTTGTCGATTCTTGATCTTAGAGCATAAGCTATTGGTGTTCTGTTCAGGAACTTTTCCCCTGTGCCCAAGTCCTCCAGGGTCTTCCCAAGTTTCTTTTCTAATAGTTTCAGTGTGTCTGGTTTTATGTGGAGGTCCTTGATCCACTTGGAGTTGATCTTAGTGCAAAGAGATAAGAGTGGGTCAATTCGCATTCTTCTGCATGTTGACTTCCAGTTGAACCAGCACCATTTGTTGAAAAGGCTATCTTTATTCCACTGGATGGTTGTGGCTCCTTTATCAAAGATCAAGTGACCATAAGTCTGTGGGTTAACCTCTGGGTCTTCAATCCTGTTCCATTGATCTGCTTGCCTGTTGCTATACCAATACCATGCAGTTTTTAACACAATTGCTCTGTAGTACTGCTTGAGGTCAGGGATATTGATTCCCCCATAAGTCCTTTTATTGTTGAGAATAGTTTTAGCTATCCTGGGTTTTTTGTTGCTCCAGATGAATTTGAGAATTGCTCTTTCTAGATCTATGAAGAATTGAGTTGGGATTTTGATGGGGATCGCATTGAATCTGTATATTGCTTTTGGCAAGATGGCCATTTTTACTATATTGATCCTGCCAATAGTTTGCATTATCTCTTCCTAACATATACCTTAAACTAAAACAAACTCTACATTAATCAAATAATAAAACTATTAACCACTAGACAAAGATACATAGTATTACATCTTAGTATTAGTCTGAATTTATATCACACAATGTTTGTGTTCCACTGAAAATACATTCTATTCCAGCATATGTTTTTGAAAGATATATTTATTTATTTATTTATTTACTTATTTATTTATTTATTTATTTATATTTTATGTATGTATAAACTATTGGATGTATACATGTATATCACATATTATCCTGGTGCCCATGAGAGCCAGAAAAGTATATTGGATCCAAAAAACTGAAGTTATATGTAGTTGTCTACCATTTGGATGCAGGAACCTAAAGATGGGTCCTCTGCAAGAGTAACAAGTACTTTTAGCTGCTAAGCCATCCTTTAACTCCTTGTACCTTTTCTTATTCTCCGTTTTAGATGAGTGTGCATCTATATGGTGATAAAATATATCTTCCATTTTATTATCTTTGTTGAGTGACAAAGTTATTTTATGTTTTAATTAAAATGTTTTCTCTTGAGAATTTCATACACAAATGAGTGCTTTAAGATTCTTACCATGATTTCCATTTGCTTCTCCAGCTGCCTGTGTGTCTCTCCTACTTCCTCTTAAATTGATGACCTTTTAAAAATGGTTATTGTTATGTACTTATGTGTCCACATGCATATATACAACCTATTGAGTTTATTTACTGTTGTTTACATGTAGCATATGTTTATGGGTAACTACTTGGGATTTGATAAGAAAAACATTGTCCCTGAAGCAAACTGATTTTTTCCTTTCTTAAAGGCCATTGACTCTCTGTAGTTCTTCATTCAAGGGCAAGGCCTTGTAAGATTTTTGAATACCCATGTTTACATGACAACTGGTGAAGTCATTGTGTAGGTCTTGTTTGGGCAACCACATTACTGAGACTTTGTGGTTACCCTTTCCTGGACATATCCAATAGACAAGGTCTCACAGTACGCATATTGGTCTTCTGCTTCTTAGAAACTTTACAAACCTTCTTTTCCAATGCTTCCTGAGCCTTAGGCATAAGAATTGAATTTTGTATGTATCAGTTCGAATCTAGCACAATATGTTCATTCATTTCCTGAATTATTACCAGTTAGAACGAAATTATTTAGTAAGCATGTACAGAGAATTGAAATATTTTTGCTTACTTTCAGAATAATTGTATTTATTCATGTATCTGGTTAGCTAACATTATTCATAATACACAAGCCATTAAATTGGCATGCATGAAAGACTGAGATAATATATGCTTCTGTTAAATCAGTGAAGTTAAGAATATGTTAAGGAGCAATGAATGCTACAGTTATTTTTATTTGTTTGCTTATTTATAGAATATGCCCTTAGTGAGGGTAAAGTTCACCAAGACAGGAACTATGTCTAACTTTATGATTCATTTCTAGCATTGTAAATAGATCTGGGTATATATTAGGCACACAGAAGCATATTGAGTAAATGACTGACAAAGATAAGTGAAATCAATCATGAAAATATTCCCTGGTTACAATCATACCCAGAAATATTTGATCAGAAAATGATTGCTAAAATCAAATGCATTCACATACTATCCACCTCTACTCTTTTAATGTGGCTGTGTTCCTATTCATAGTAGTCTCAAATAAAATACAATATTTAAGACTAGATTTAACCAAGCAATTTAAGAATTTAAAATATCTCTCCAATAAGTCTTCACATATCTCAGGAAGGAAATTGAATAAGATGATATATATTCACACAGAGTTCAATTTGTGAGTGTGGGACCATCCACTGTAGTGTGCTTTACTTACCAGGATCCATGACCTTACAAGAAGAGCTGAAGTAGAATTTCAACATATGAACAGCAGCAGGATTTAGGTATGAGAAGCAGAGTAGTGAACAAAGCTTCCCATCTCTGAAACCAAAAAAAATGCATCTGGTAAATGAGAGTCATATCTGAAAAGATTTTTTCTTGTGAAATGACGAAAATAGTATTTTCTTCAATATTAAACATTTATAATGTTCTAAATACATTTTCTCTTGTACTAAATTTGTGTTCAAAATGTTAATCTAATAAGCACTTTTCATTACTATTCTGGTCAGCAAAGCACTGAAGTAATAGGCTCAATAGTAGGCTGATATGACTTGATTTCACACACATCTAAGAAGCCGGGATTTACAGGCTAAACATATCCAAGTTGCTACATTTAATACATAATCATTACTGAAGGAAGTCACTGCATTGTTTAGTAATATTTCCTTATCTTATTCATCTTATATTCTAAGAAGTATTTCTTACATGATCCACTTTCTATCATTATTACTGTGTGCACAGGATTCCAGGAACACAGACCGTTTTAATTACCACAATCCGTTGTCTTTTTAAATAGGAATAAATACAAAAATTCAAAACAATGGGGACACCAAAATAATTGGTGGCAAAGAGGTAGATTTATTTCCAACACTAACTGCAATGCCAAAGGCAAAATAACTGCCAGCTGGCTGTAATATGTGCACAGGGAAAGGTCTCCATTGTGACACTGAAAACTCACTTGCAATGCAGACCTCTGATGTAGAAATTTACAATATAAAAATTAATTCCAGACTAGTAGATGATACATCTACTAGTCTATTGCCTATGTATATGCTAGATAGATTTTGCACAGTGCAACTGAATACTTTGATAATGCTGACAAGTATGTAACAACAGTAAAGACTAATCCTAATAAAAGACAGTGATAGACAATAAGAGTCAGTGAGTAATAGCTTAGGGGAGTTAAGGAAAGCCGTAAGTGTCAGGGAAGGTGAGAGCAGAAAGAAGGAAAGGTAATAGCAGGCTCTCCTTAATAGACAGTATCGTAAGAAGTATCAGGACCACAAAAACACATGCTGTGGCACCACCAGAGTGTATGTATCAGTGAAGTGCAGTGTGTACTCTATTCCTGGTAAAGAAATAGATGATATTTTCCAAAAGATTGGCAGAGAAAATTATTTTGTAAAATGTTAGTGCAACTAAGATATAAATCTATTTTTAAAATTAGATTATTAAAACATACAGAGAGAATGAAAATAATTTTTTAATGTTAGCATATGTTGAAACTGAGCTAATGTTTGTTTGTTTTCTTTATTGCTTACTTTTACTGGTACACACAAGCATGCAGGTTTTTCTCCCCTAGGGGAAAATACTCTTGGCTTATCTGTTAATTATTCCTTGCTTGCAAAGTGTAATGCAATATACATCATACATTATCACACAACAATAAAAAAGACTCTATGTGTGTGTGTGCATGTATGTGTGCATGCGTGTGTGCATGTGTGTGTGTGTGTGTGTTTGTGTGTATATATACATATACATATACATGCTCATTCATATGTTCTTTTTCTCAGAATTTTCTTATCAAGTCACCAAGTTTCAACCACTGGGGCTCCTCACCCTGATGACTTTAACTGATGTTAATCCCCTTTCAAAGTCCACACTTCTAAACAGCATCCTGGGGTTGTTTCCCCATTGTTAAGATCTTAGAGATTGAATTTGAACACCTGAAACCAACTGGACACATTTAAGACTTATTTAACTCTACCCCTACACTGCTTTCTACTACCCGATCCATTGTTGACTCTTGAAGTATTCATGGATAATTTCTTACAGCCAATTATTTATTGCTACTCCAAGATGAAAAACTACTAAGGACATTGATTATATTGGTTCTCACAGACATGGTCTAAATCATTTGTCTGTAAGAGGGACAAAATGGTATCTGCACATTTTACACTTTTATGAACAAGCATTAGGATTAATTTCACTTGTGTTGTTTCATAATGGAAAAAGTCTATTCCTCTATTCTGAGTAGCCAAAAAAAACATTGCTTATATCCGGTTTTTATTATATATATATATATATTTTACCTATATGTATGTTTGTATACCATATATACACATGGAAATGTGTGAATTTAAGAATTTTATATATGCCAATAATCTCAAGCATTCAATTGACTGAGGGAAAATGATAACATGACACAGATGATAGCATTTGATTTGTGAGGATAGGAGAAAGTACGGAGATAATATATATGCTTTCAAACTGTACGTAACCTTTATTTTCAGAAGCCAGAGGGCAGAAGAGGACATACAGTAGCCTGAAACTGAAATTGCAGATAATTGTGAGCTTGTATGTGTGTACAAAATAATTAGCCCAAGTCCACAGCAATAGCAGCAAATACTAATTCCTAGTATCTTCAAACCCCTCATAATTTTTTAAATATATTATGTGCTTTTATTTAATTTATATAGTAGTATATAGTATTCCTATATAGTGTAAATCTGTATTATACACAAATTGTAGATTTGCTTGCATTATGACATTCTATAAATAACATTTCTCATTCTTTTTAAACAGGTGCAAAAATTTCAAAAATTACTGTAAGTGGGTTTGGGTAACATCTCTTCCTCTGATATCAAAAATCCCCCTAGATTTTGTGAAAATTAGAAAATTTTAGAATTAACTGCTAATTCCACTTTAAAAGATATTTTAACATTGAATAAAGAAAATAAAAGATACCATGTGAAAACATACTTGTACTCTTCATATTTTCTCCCAGCCTACCAAATCAAATATTATTGTTTGTATTATACCATCATTTCCCCTCAGTTGGGCTACCATTAAATGCTTGACATTATTGACTATAATAAATTAATGCACTCTAAAACATTTATTACCTCTGCCTTAGTAATTTTTTTACTGCTGTGGTAAGATACAACTACCAAAGCAACTTATACAGGTATGTATGTTTTTAGATAGTTACAGCACATGATCATCATGGCAGGGAACATGGCAGTATGTAGCAGACATGACACTAGAGCAAGAGCCTAGAGCTCTACATCTTTAGACACACCATGAAACAGAGACTGAAATATAGTGGGAATAACTATAGGATTTTAGAACCTCAAGGCCACCCCTAATGAAATTCCACCTCCAACACAACCATACCTCTAAATCCTTCCCAAGCAGTTCTACCAACTAGGCATGAAGTATTCAAATATACGAACCTATGAGAATTGTTTTCATTCAAATCACCACAACTTTAATACCATGGAACTTCTTGTCTTTAAGTTGTATTATTTAAAGTGCTTGATTGTCAGGATAACTTGGGTAAGATCAAAACACAACATTTATTTCTATTTCCTTTTCACTTTGTAATCATATGCTGAAGAATGTTTTGTCTGATATTCTTACTATACTTACATTGTGAGTATGACCTATTAGGCATGGAATTGGACATTTTTGACATCATTACAGCAATCAAAATTATTTGGCTATTGAAAAAAGTTAGATTTAGATAGTTTGTATTACATATGCTCATCACATAATGATTCTATCATAAATAGCTACTATATAAACTAACTTGAATAAAGACAATATTTGCAAGTGGAAGCTTTAACTACCTGCAGATAACATCATTTAAATGATAAAGCTCATAAGATTGATCTTAACGTTGTAGTTAGAGCTGCCCAGGCATTATTTTTTAAAAAAATAAAAAACAAAAGGTGCAGAATATACTTATCATCGTACATTTGCACACATGTCTATATAGTCCTTATACGCCATTTACATCTAATGCAATATGTGTTGAAAGTTTTAAAGCAAATACTGGGAGTCAGATATGCTCACTGCTGAAAAATAGTTTGAATATACCTCTCATGTACATTCCATGACAGATTTAAGACACATTAGACAGAAACCACAAGCAAAATTTCTCACAATTCCTTTTTATTATTTGTAGAAGTCACTAATTCCTTCTATCCCACCAACCTATTATCTACTTAGTTTTCATTATGTATGACTCTTCTTGTTTTTAATCTCAGTATTATCTAAATATGTCAAAGACAATACGTGTAAAGGAAGAGAGTGGTTTATTAAAATAAAACCAAACCACAGCCCTGTCTCAAATGGTGAGGCTGGCCAGCATATGCAACTAATTCTCACAATGGCATTCCGGAAAACCGATGACAAGATTGGGACTCTGGGCTAGCCCCAGGGCAGTCAGCAGTGGTAGACTGGTACACAAGGCCTCATGTGTAAAGTTTCTGAACTGACACAAGGCTTAATGGAAATGAACCTTGACGATGTGGCCAATCGAGTGTAAGTGACATCCTGCTTGGCATGCCCTGATGATTTTTTTTCCTTTCCTCTCTTGAAGGCATAATGCTTCCTATGGGAAACTCAGGCTTAGAATGCCATTATGTGCATAGATAGGAAATTTTCTAACACAGAACTGAATATCAGCAAATTACGGTCCTCCTGAATCTCATGTTGTAATATTTATAACCACCCAATGAAATGTGTAGGCCACATCTTCAGTTTCATCTGGCACAGTGATGGTGGATGAATGAAAACTTTTCTACAGATTAAAACATAAAAATTTAGCTAACAATTAAATAAGTACCAGTCATTTTCCATTTTCTACTGAGTTATTACAGTGAAACACTGGGTTATGCCAAAGGGAAATAAAAAACATAAAAAGACACTGAACTTTTTCTGAGGGTTCCAAAATTCCATTGACAAATATAATGAATAAGATAATAACCATAATAATTTTGATGGCTAATATTACCTAGGAATTATATAGATAAACATACTTGAAAGAAACACATTTAGTGAAGAAAGAAAGAACTAAACAAAATTTTCTCTCAGTAGGATTAGCCATGTTCTATGAGAAGATGATAAGATTAGAAGATGATTAGTATTTTCTCTACTTTTTGAATCTAAGTTGCTTTTCTCATCATGACTGAGCCTATTAACCTTGTTATTGTATTTCCTTGTTAATGAACTTGTGGTTGTGAGAAGCTTAAGCTCAAGATAATCTATGACAAAGCAGGAGTCTGATTGACAGACCATATACGGTGCATTTCTATAAGCAAAGAACAAATTAGGAATGTGCAACTCAAGGCATATTTTATCCACTTGGTTGAACTAATATATTTTCATTTGGAAAATGTTAATAAAACTGAGTAGGTACTCATGAAAGGTATAATAAGTGTCTTGATAGGTGGTAAAACAAAAAAGCATAGACTGAATAGGAATTAAGACACAGTTGGAGCTGGATTATAATACTTCAGTAAAGGATCGTCAAGAAATTTGGCAAATGTAGATGGACCATACATGTATAGGTAGTGATTTCTTCAGATTTATGTAAGTGGGACAATTCAACAGAATAAGTAGTAAATGAATTTGCATTATTTTCATTGGTGTTTTTTAAAAAATGAGCAAGTTGGATTTGCATGTTTAGGAACTGTGGTGGCTTCAATTAGAATAGTCCTCATAAACTCATGTTTTTGAATGCTTGGCCCACAGGGAGTGGTGGCATTAGGAGGTGTCACCATGTTTGAGAAGTTGGAACCTTGTTGGAGGAAGTGCTCCACTGTGGGGACCTGGTGGGGTTGGGGGGTTGGGGTGGGAGGGAGGGAGGTTTGAGGTTTTTCTCTTGCTCAACCTCTTCCAAGTGGGGAATCCCAGTCTTCTCCTAGCTGCCTTCAGATCAAGATATAGAGCTCTTAGCTCCTCCAGCACCAGGGGTTGGCATTTCTTCTAGGCTCTGTCCACAGTTACCTGGCAACAGAGAGGTATGCCTGACTCATGATAAAAGTATCTGCTGGCCCCCTTCTCACTCTCTTCTGCTCCACCCCCCCCCTTTATTGGAAGTTTATTGCAACTCTCCAGCCGAGCATTACTTTTCTTTTCAACATCTTGAGCTGCAGCTTCTTAAGACCTTTTTGCTCATATGCCAAAGAGTTGGGCATTGCATGAGCCATGTGGAGACTTGCAAAAGCCTTAAAGTTCTTTGTTTCTTCTGTGATGACTCTGGCCTTTTCCTTTTTGTACACATTCCAGGTGGGCATCACAGGTCCTCCTTCATGCTCCCTTCCTCTTCTGCCTCTCTGTCCCTTTTCTGACCATTCCCCTCCCCACTCTCTCTCCAAGTGTTCATGGCCTGACTCTACTCCTTCTCCCTCTCTCTGTCTCTGTCTCTGTCTCCCCCTCTTGCCCTTCTGTCTCTACTACCCTCTCAATTCCCCCCATGCCCTAAATAAACTCTATAGCATCTTGTAGCTGATACCTCAAGGGGAAGGGATACCTCAGCATGGGCCCACAGAAGCTCCCCCTTCCCCACACCATATGGCAGCTCCACCAAACATATCCCTGGCTTCTTTTTTCTTTTTTATGAAACACAGCACCATGTCTGTCCATACACTGTCATGCTTCCCATAATGATGATAATAGACTAATCATCTGAAACTGTTATCTGGAACACATGCACACACATGCACGCCTATACATGTTCAACATGAAATTGAAAGAGAGTAAGGAGATGCTATACTACATGAGAGGTTTTGGAGAGAGAAAAGAGAATGCAGAAATGATGTATATATAATAATATCAGAAAACATATCTTCAGTTTTTTTCTGACGGAAGGACTGGAAGCTTTAGCATAATTATGCAAAATTTAATTTTTTATCAAAATGAAATTAATTTTAACACTGACACAATGTAACCAAAGTAGTTGTTTTCAGTAGCCAAAATATCTAGGGGGACAGTTGACTATGTCCTTTTGGAGTATTGTTTCTATGGCCTTACATAGTATTTATGTCTAAATTCTGTTTATGGAAACCTACCAAAGGAAATCCTGCAGAACTATTAAAATTATGTGTCACTATCCAGTCATTTTCCATAAGTTTTCTAAGAAACACAGGAGACAACCCGAGGTTCATTCAAGAAACTATGTCATATCCCAGTGTAGTATTGAGATCATTTGAATTAATGAAGATTTATTGACACATTAAATACCATCAACACTGTATATTTATTTGAGGGTCTTGTGAGATCTGCCATCAAATGGAAGATAAAGTACCAAAGTAACTTCCTTATTGAGGAGTATGAACAGGTTGAATGTCCCTGTAGTTCAGGTACTAGATGTACCATTGATGATGGGAGATACTCTAAATAAATGAACTTATGTCACCACAGTATAGAGAACTGATTTGCAAAGTCAAAATTGGCTTAAATTCATATAAGTATTCATAGAAATCATAACATGAAGCTAACTTCATTTCTACAATAGCTTTGACAATAACTAAGTTGTATTTCTCAGTTATGTTTTTGTGGTTTGTCTATATTCACATATTTGAATGGAATTTTTGAAGCAAGATCTTACAGAGCCCAGGCTAGTTGCAAGTTTAATATGTGGTGAGCTTCTTTCTCTACTTTCAAATGGTGGTTTTACAACTTGTATGCTACCACAAGCTAAAAATTTGTAATTACTACATTCACTTACTTTTATAAAATATTATATGATGATTTAAAATATACATAATATAGATATTGTTTTATTTCATTAGGCTTTATCATATGAAATTTTTTCTGACTTATATTTTCAGTAACTGACTAAAAGGCGCAATTTAATCAATAATAATCAAACTCATAATTAAAATTTTGTATTATACCCATTATGTGTTTACTCACATTTGTGAGATATTTCCTTATACAAGTAAGTTATTTATAGTAAAGTACTTTTTGGAGATACTGATTTGATCTGTCTTTTGTTATCTAAGATCATTCAAGTAGTAATCCCAAATTGTCTGCATAGTAAACTCAAAGGAAGAATGTGTAGTCTTCAGTGACCTTCAGCTCACTTTCTTAGTGGTTACTTTATTAGTAGTATTTATGAAGCATAGATATTTACTTAAAAAGTCAAATGTCATAGGAATGCACTTAATAGAGCAGTTGCAGGGGATCTGGCATATCCATTGAGTCACTGAAGAGTCTTTCAAGTTTACCTGGATTTGGATCTTTGCCCTGAGACTTAATGACTTTACAGCCTCACAACACTATATGATTTGTGAGCTATCAGTTCTGTTCAAATATCATTTGTCAAAGAAAATTTGGCTCATGGGGTTAAAGCTTGTATATATAGCAATTCATTTTCGTCCTTACTACAAACACGTTGGCCCTATATATAGCAGCTAGGCAAATACCTGTATTTTTCACTATGAGAGAGGACATTAATGCAACTCTCTGACCCATTTTGTTTTCATCTAGCCTACTTCAGAACTGAATCTGCATAGAGATCATATAATTTGATTATTTTTAAGAAAGAACTATTTGGAAGAGGAAAGATTTAAACTGCAAACGGGGGATGTGTGTGACTTTACACAATGCTCTTAGCTTCTCTAGGTGCTACTCCTTTCTTTGTTAAGTGACAGTCAACTTTCTGGTTGGTCTAATATCTGATTACCTCACTTTAAGCTCTCATCACATGCAAGTTAACATTCCTGTACATTAGTTAATTGTGAATAATATTTTATGAACAAGTCTTTTATATATTATTAAATTCAATTACAATGTAAATAAGTCAAGGTATGTAGTTCATCCATAACCTATACTAAAAATTAGATTAGTTTAATTGCTTCTGAATACCAAACATAGTTTAAGCCAGCAGTAGGGATTTCAGTGTTCTACGATGTCAAATACCAACCCCAGGAAACAAAATTTGTTCAGTTTTGTAATTACTTTTTGAGTGTTAAATGATTCTATTAAATGAAGTTCCACAAATTAAGTATTGAAATGAACTGACCTGAACAACAAGCCGAATGTGCCCGAGGCATCAAACAGGTTTCTACTTTATTTTTATTCCCTTTCATTTGTGGAGATGATACGACAGAAGAGTCTTTAGTGATTTTTGAATACTAAATAAATTAGTTATGCCTGGGATGGCATTTCAATCCTCCTCAGTGAGCAGACTCTGTCCTCAAAGATCACCTGCTTGTGGCTTTTCTGAGAACTGGAACAAGCTGGGATGAAGTAGTGACAAATGCCAAGCAATTCAGGACAGCCTGGCACTCAGAGGACGAATGTGGGGCTATGCCATGGGAGAGCTGGAACTCAAACAAAGGCCTGTGTCCTGGGAGTGCCCCACATCCATCCACCTTTATGGGACAAACAGGATGAAAGTGGGAGAGATGGGAAGAAAGAGACAAACTCCAACCTGAATGAGGTATAGCTACATGCTCGCCCCTAAGCAACCTCTCCCTGTGCTCTGTATTCCATTTAAGGAATTGTGGAACTTTTAGGAAACAGATATTTCTCCATGCAGCAGGAACTATTTGGGAGTCTACATAAATTACATAAAGAGTCCAGTACCTCTAACTTATAGGGTTATAGGAATTAACTAATAAATTCTCACATTTTAATATTTAAGGATATTATTTGTAAAAAAATACTTGTTTCATTATATTTTCTTAAATGTGTGCAAACACACTATGATCACATTTGTCCTTTAAAAAATATAAATAGAAAACATGGTCTCACGTAGTACACATTGGCCTAGAATTCTTTGTGTAGTAGATGATGACTTTGAACTTCTGAGAACCCTGCCTCAAATTTTCAGACTTCTCTCTGATCCCCATATCTCCACTCCCCCCACCCCGTCCAAGAACTAAATTACAAGAATGTGACACCATGAGCAATATATGTGGTTCTAGAGATAAAATCTAGGGCTTTGTGTACACTGAGAATGAACACTAAAAATACTGCTATTTCTCCATCACTTTTCCTATCCTTTCTTTTTCTCCTCTGCCTGACTGTAATTTTCCTTTTCCCTAGGACTATTTAGTCCTATGTTTCTTTCTCTTAGGCTAGAATCTACTAAGGTTAAAGATTTATAAACTTGTTTGGGCCTGGTGGTAGCTGTTTTTAATCCCAGCACTTGGGAGGCAGAAGCATAGGCCAGCCTGGTATACAAATCCAGAACAGCCAGGGCTGTTACACAGAGCCCTGTGTCTCAAACAAACAAACAAACAAACAAACAAAGACCCAAAATTTTGTAAGCTTGATGAGGTGTGTTTGCTTTGTGCATTTTAGATAGGGATTAAATGTGAAAAGAACTCACCAGGAGGTTTCTACAAGGAGCTTTATGTTAACTTATACTTTACTCTGCTGAATCTGAGTAAGTAGATCTTTTTCTCTAGTCCTTTGTGTACACTAAGTTGTAACATTAAGTTCAATCTTTTTGTCTTTATTCCCACTTCATCTAGCTTTAACCCTCAACAAGACAAAGCCCAGACTCTAGCACTAGACTCACCTGTAAAGGAGGTCTCAATTGAGGGATTGCCCAGATAAGAATGGTCTATAGACATGTATATGGATACTATATGATTGTAGGTTCTAGACCACTGAAGTTGAAACCACTCCCCTTCAGAAAGCTAGCTAAGCATGACCTTGTGAGCTAGCCTCCTGCAGTCAGTGTTTCTCAATGGTTTCTGCTTCAAAGTCCTGCTTGAGTTCCCTGCCTGACTCCCTTCAGGAATGAACTGCAACTTGTAAGCTGAAATAAACTCCCCCACCCCCGGGCTTGTGGTCGTCAGTCTGTGAGTGGCAACCCTTTCTGGAACCAAATGACCGTTTTACAGGGGTTATATGTATAAGATATCTTCTATACCATATCACTATAGCAGTAGCTAAAGGACAATTATGAAGTAGCAATGAAAGTGATTTTATGGTTGGAGGTCACTACAGCAAAATGAACTGTACTAAGGGGGTTGCAGCATTTGGAAGGTTGAACCTTAAGGCGCTTTTGGTCATGACATTTGGAATAGCATCAGGAGGAACCTTTAAGGAAACCTACCACATCTTTAAGGAAAGATCACATTGCTGTTGAGTTTCGATAGAATATCAAAAAAAGAGCTAGCAGTAAAATCTAGTACATGTGGGTTCATTATCAATATGTTGTTAATTTCTTTAGAAAATGAGTTCTTGCTGTTAGAGAAAAGGCTATGTAGTAATTTAATCCTGCTATTTGAGAAACATTGGCTGGAAAATTTGAAAGTATAGACTAAAAATTACAAAATAGACGACTCTTACCAAATGAACTCCCATTCTCCGATTGATTTTTGTACTTATTTGCTAGAGAAAGAGAAGAGGATGCCGTAGACATATGTCGGGGGTGCATAGCTAGTAAACGATGAATTCGAATTCTAACATAAATTTCGATTCCAAAGTTCAACCCCATTTAACCATCTCGACTCCTGTGAATGTTCAAGATTTACAGGCCTTTCAAACAAGCTCACACTTGCATATCTTTGCTCCCAAGAACAAGGGATAAGCAAGGAACCTGTATTAGAGGTATTTTTTTGTGTGCTTGAGATTGACCATCAAAGTTTCAGTTTGAATAAGTGACCTTTTGAATAGGTATCTGGAAAAAATTCCTTCACAGTTCCAGGACACAGTATAAGGCTCTGGTAACCTTTAGAGCTTCTGTTTCTGTTAGCAGGGTTGCCTTATGGTCTGCCTTTGTCACCTGGAATCATTGATTTAAATTACCTTACTTCCTCTTGTCATCTCTGTAGTGGGGAAAACCACTGAACATCTCTGATCCGCTACCCTAGCACACCCCAATACCTTTTTCAAAAAGTCAGGTTCATAACATCAACCTCCTCTGTTTATTGGAGGAGATAAAATAATCACCTTTGGGTGATGATATTTATAGCATAATGAATGTCCTCCAGTCTCATCATGAAGAGCTGTTAGGGGCAATAAGTCAAAGCTAGTTCAAGGGTGCGTATAATTTTCTATGTTCTGTGAATGGGAGGGACTGCTTCTTCTGTGAGATTACGTGATCAGTGATGGAAAGGATTGGGCCATGGAAGAAAAAGCACATGCTCTGGAGACGAACAGCCTTTGAAATTTCTCCAGGTTCTTTTGTGCCAGGAAGTGTTCCTGAACCCTAAAAGACCATCAAGGAGCCGATATTTTTCTTATTTTTATTTCTTTTTATTTTTTTAATTTTTGGAAATCAAGCAGGCATAACATAGGATGTTCTGTTTTAACCATTCCTACATGCATTGCTCAGTTGTATTAGTTAGGTCATATCACTGTGTAATCATCACCACAACCATTTTTCTCCAAAACTGTCTATTAACCCTTCCAAATTCTCTCTGCTCATCCATAACACCACACCCCCTTTCTGTTACTTCCTGACTTTATGAATTTGTTTTTTCAATTTTTCATCAATTATTTCTTTGAAAAGTTTGCACGAAGGATTGTTGAATCCTTCCCCTAATTCCTCATTTTATCCCTACCCACCCAACATTGTATTCTCTCTCCTTTTCTTTTGTTTAATTTATTTATATTTTTATTGAATATCGTCTTCATTTACATTGCCAATGATAAAATCTTTCCTAATATCCCCCCTCCCATAAGACCCCCTACCCCTCCCCTTCCTCCTTCTCCCTGCCTCCACATATATGTCTCTCCACCGAATACACTCCCTCCTCGCCCCTCGGTTTACCTTTGTTCGGGCCTCTGTTGAGCCTTTACCTGACCAAGGACCATTCCTCCCACTGATGCCCAACAAGGCCTTCCTCTGCCACATTTTTGGCTGGAACCATGTGTGCCCCTTGGTTGATGGTTCAGTCCCTGGGAGTCTTGGGGCATCTGGGTGGCTGAAATCATTGTTTTTCCCATGGGGCTATAAACCACTTCAGTTCCTCTGGACCATCCTCCAACTCCTCCACTGGGGAGCCCATGCCCAGTCTAATTGTTGGTTGTTAGCATCTGCCTCTGTATTTGTAAGGCTCTTGCAGGGCCCCTCCAGAGACAACCATGGCATGCTGTTTTGGTATACACTTCATGTTGTCCATAGTAATGTCAGTGTTTGTTGACTGTTTATAGAATGAATCCCCAGATATGTGGGTGGCCTTTACTTCAGTCTCTGCTCCACACATTCTCCCTTATTGCTACTGTGGCTATTTTGTTCCCTTTCTTAGAGGAACCGAAGCACCGTCACTTAAGTCCTCCTTCTTGAGCTTGGTGAATTGTAAATTGTTTATTTTGAGCTTTTGGGACAACATCTGCTTATTAGTGAGTGCATACCATGTGTGTTCTTTTGTGATTGGGTTGCCTTGCTCAGAATGACACTTTCTAGTTCCATCCATTTGCCTAAGAATTTCATGAATTCATTGTTTTTAATAGCTGAATAGTACTCCATTGTGTACATATACCATAGTTTCTGTATCCATTCCTCTGTTGAGGGACATCTGGGTTCTTTCCATCTTCTGGTTATTATAAATAAGGCAGCTATGAACATAGTGGACCATGTGTCCTTATTACATGTAGGAGCATCTTCTGGGTATATGCCCAGGAGTGGTAATGCTGGGTCCATTGGTAGTACTATGTCTAATTTTCTGAGGAATCACCAAACTGATTTTCAGAGTGGTTTTACCAGCTTGCAATCCCACCAACAATGGAGAAGTGTTCCTTTTTCCCCAATATCCTCTCCAGCATCTGCTGTTCCCTGAGTTTTTCATCTTAGCCATTCTGACTGATGTAAGGTGGAATCTTAGTGTTGTTTTGATTTGCATTTCCTTGATAAATAAGGGTGGCGAACAATTCTTTAGGTGCTTTAGAGCCATTTGAGTTTCCTCAGTTGAGAATTCCCTGTTTAGCTCTGTACCCCATTTTTAATAGGGTTATTTGACTCTCTGGAGATTTACTTCTTGAGTTCTTTGTATACATTGGATATTAGCCTCTATCAGATGTAGGATTGGTAAAGATCTTTTCCCAATTTGTTTGTTGCCATTTTGCTTTACAGAAGCTTTGTAGTTTTAGTCGGTCCCATTTATCGATTCTTGTTCTTAGAACATAAGCCATTGGTGTTCTGTTCAGGAACTTTTCCCCTGTGCCCACGTGTTCAAGATTCATCCCCACTTTCTCCTCTATAAGCTTCAGTGTGCCTGGTTTTATATGTAGATCCTTGATCTACTTGGACTTGAGCTTTGAACAAGGAGATAAGAATGGGTCGACCTGCATTTTTCTGCATGTAGATCTCCAGTGGATCCAGCACCTTTTGTTAAAAATGCTATCTTTTGCCAGGCGGTGGTGGTGCACGCCTTTAATCCCAGCACTTGGGAGGCAGAGGCAGGTGAATTTCTGAGTTCGAGGCCAGCCTGGTCTACAGAGTGAGTTCCAGGACAGCCAGGGCTACACAGAGAAACCCTGTCTCAAAAAACCAAAAAAAAAAAAAAAAAAAAAAAAAGCTATCTTTTTCTACTGGATATTTTAGCTCCTTTGTCAAATATCAAATGACCATATATGTGTGGGTTCATTTCTAGGTCTTCAATTCTATTCCACTGATCTTCGTGCCTGTCTGCATACCATTACCAAACAGTTTTTATCACTACTGCTCTGTAGTAGAGCTTGAGGTCAGGGATGGTGTTTCCCCCAGAAGATCTTTTGTTGTGGAGAATAGTTCTTGCTATCCTGGCTTTTTTGTTATTCCATATGAACTGAGAATTGCTCTTTTTATATCTATGAAGAATTGATTTGGGATTTTGATGGGGATTGCATTGAATCTGTAGATTGCTTTCAGCAAGATGGCGATTTTTACTATATTGATTATACCAATCCACGAACATGGGAGATCTTTCCACCTTCTGAGACTTTCTTCAATTTCTTTCTTCAAAGACTTAATGAAATCACATTAGGCTCTTTATTTGTTCGATCTTGAGCCACATCATCATCTCTGATGGAAGAATGGGAGGGTGCAGCCCTGAGCTGTTAAGGGGACAGGGCATTATAAGAAATGATGAGTGTAAACTGCCTAGTATCTAACTGAATGAGTATTGTACTCCAACAGGTTGCTGCTCTGAAGCAAGACCTTATACAATCACGAATGGTCTGGAACAATCTGGAACAATAGACTATTCTTTGATTAACTGTTGCTAGGCAGTAACTCTGGCCAGGGCCCTTCCTGGTATGTGGATACAGCTTGGGTTCTGCTATGGGTCAAGTTCTCAGGCTTTTTTCTCTCTCTTTTCTTTTAAGATGAAGTAGGTTTGTCCTCTAAGTTCAAATTTTGGACAAAACAGAAAATTCTACAATGTGTATTAGTGATGATAAAGAATCACAAATTACTTATCATAGAGTTATGTGATGATTAAAATAACTAGTCTGAACCAAAAAAAAAAGAGAGAGAGAAAGAAAAAGTCTAGTAGTAGTGGTGCATGCCTTTAATCCCAGAACTTGGGAGGCAGAGGCAGGTGGATTTCTGAGTTCGAGGCCAGCCTGGTCTACAGTGTGAGTTCCAGGACAGGCATGGTTACACAGAGAAACCCTGTCTCAAAAAAACCAGAACAAAAAGAAAAATACTAGTCTTGGAGAGGATCTGAGCATAAAGGAAGGTTGGGAGAATGAGCTATAGGTAAATTTACTCCATTATTATCTGTATTGTAAACAAAGGTGTGCAGCATATTCTTGACAAAGGACACATTCTTGTTACAGTATTAATAAACAGCTCTGCCCTTCCTGCATAAGTCATCCACTATGCCATCTGAGTCTTAAAAAAATAGTAGACCTGCATAATGGTGTCTATATTAGCCTGTTTGTCTAAAAACTATATTTAAGTGATTATTATATCTTCAACTTTTGAAGAAGTTTCTAAGGTATATGCTGTAAATCAAGTGAATTCATGTGACGTTAAACAAAATAAGGAAAATCAGGACAGTCTTTAATATCCCCTTCTTCTTACAACATTTAAAGAAAGAAAGCATCAAGAGAACGACAGACAATTACAGTCTCACTTGTGGCAACAACTTCGTAAGTCCCCTCTCATATCCCTTTCCTATTCTCTGTGCTTGTTTCAGGGTTGTCAGGGGACTCCTCAGGCACGGGTTTCACTACTTGCCAGAGAATGCAATTTAGAGCATTCAGAGTATAGTTCTGTGGTGTTTAATTTCCCAAACTAAACTCACCAACTAGTTTAATAAGTGCGTTTAAGCCCATAAATTTGCAGTTTGCAGTTGGATTCAATTAAATGTTTATTTCTCCAACCAAACATGCTCACAATAGATGTATACCAAACGAGTGATTTGAGACAAGTAGGCCATTTTGTGACATTTTTTTCATCACTACTTTTTTTTCCCATGGAGAGAAGCTAATATTGTAAAAGTATGTGTTGCTCATTGCCCCTATTTGAAATGCGTGTTTTCTGAGAACAAACTTCTGAGCGAACAGTACTGTAGGAGTTCTTGCCTAAGTGTGTTCAGTTTGGCAAAAGCAATCACACTGTCGCAGTTCCTCTCAGTAACAGACCGAGCAAATGTATCTGGGCAGGAATAGACAAAGGTCCAGTTCACTAATTAGAAGAATTGTGCAAGTGTTTTTATGGATCCAAGCATCCATAAAGTTTTAGGAGATGGGCCCATCCACATGATTGGCAATGAGCCTCTTGCTCATCCTATCATCATTTGTGAGCAAACTTATGGGAGTGTTTCTGTACAAAAACTCATCAAATAATTTAATGCATAATTGTGAATATAATTTGGTTGGAAATACAAAGAAAGTAAAATAACATAGGCTAATAACATAGACATTTACAAGGAGTTATGTACTAAGCCAGATAAATGATGTGTTGCTTCTTACATGGTTTAAGAATATACAAATCACTCCACTATAGTGAAGTAAGACATTATACCTGGAAAATGTAAGAACATTTCCAGCTTTTTAGGAATAATTTATACATGTTCAAGATGAATCATAAAATAGCATTTTTAAAAGTGTATATGTGTGTATGATCATATTTAAAAGAAAATGATTTATCTTCACATGTACAGATGGATAGATGGTTTATCTGACTGCACCAGTCACAATTAACTGCATATTCTAGGCTCTGGAGTGTACATTTTTTCTTTCCTTCTTTTTTTTTAATTTTTATTTTCTATATTCTATGTTTACATTCCAAAGGCTTTCTGTACATTTTTTCTTACTGACTTCAGTTTGTCTCCCTTTGCATTTTGGGTGGACAGTGCATTAAAACCTATACAAAAATTGTGCACCCCAGTGTTCTGAGAGATCTCATCTGAGAAATCTAAATGCAAGTCAGAGGCCTGGACAGAGCTCTGCTCCTGACAGCTGCCCCAAGACTCCAGGGAGCAAGGGCTGTAATCACCAGTTCCATAAAGAGAATTCACAAGGGGAGGTGCCTTCCAATCAACCAAGAAAAGAAAGGACCTGATAACCCTCCCCCCAAACCAGCTTCCTCCTACTAGGACAAGTCTATCCTTCAATGATGGCTAAAGCTCTTAATAGAGAAACTGGAAGACCTGACAGTCTAGAGGGAAAAGGGGCCTCATACCATGCGAATCTGCCCTTGGGCAAATCTATTTTACATAGTCATGGTAATTATTTTGTATGGTTATGCCTCTTTAATTATCATTAGTATTAGCACATTTAATATAGGAAAAAAAGTGATTTCCTTTTCCCCTCTCATAGACACTATTATACAATAGTTTTAATATCTATTCAGAAACTGACAGTAAATGCTGTTTCTGATTAAAGTTCCTGAATTTTTGTCATATGGCTTGTTTTTTGGCATTTGTTTTGGTTTATTTTCACAGTAAACAAGCAAACTCATCTTCATTTCCCTATATATTATTTGACTCTGCAGCCTTATACGAAGCCAGACAATACATTATATATGAAATGAATGATCAGATGTTGCATGAGAAAGATAGGAGATTATTGCTATATAAATCGGTTTTCTATTGCTTTACGGATGAATCTCTTATTGGGATCGCTTATAAAATTAAACTTCTGGACAATAAATATGCTTTCATTAAACACTCTGAATACCCTAAATCAACTTGTGTTTTAATTATTTAGGAAATAACTTTGTTCTGTTTAAAAGTAATTCTGAATATCTTAGGCTGTACTTCATACAGCATGCTGCCACTGCTGATTAATGTACTTCCTGGCAGGCCACGGGTAAGAAGGCATTAAGCACTGCCTGTTGGTATATGGCATGGGAAAATCTCCTGTTGCAACAAATAAGAGGAACTCCCCTTTGGAGATATCTCTCTACTGGACTGTGATGAGTAAGGCCCTACTTTTGCAAATTGATAAAGGTGAGTTTTGGTTCGTAAGAGGCAGAAAAAAAATCAAGGACTGTAAGTAAGCATATCTGCACATGACCCAAACATGAAATACGCTGCCAACTATTTTACCCTGAGCTTTGGTCTGGAGGCAGGTCTTTAATTCGTTAATTTCACTGTCTCCTTTGGGTCTGGTTTGGCTCGAGGCTGCGGAGTTACAGAATATCTTTCTCACTTTCCACACTGACAGGACCCCGGCAACCTTTCTTCTGTTTGCTCCACACCTGCTCTCTGCTGTCTGGAGCCCATCTGTCCACAGTGCTGTCTAGATAGGTCTCCCATGGGTATAATATATGGGTCTGCAGTGC
This sequence comes from Apodemus agrarius, assembly GCA_964023405.1. Taxonomy (NCBI): domain Eukaryota; kingdom Metazoa; phylum Chordata; class Mammalia; order Rodentia; family Muridae; genus Apodemus; species Apodemus agrarius. The sequence goes on from OZ030014.1 coordinate 26,003,001, forward strand.
TTCAGAAGCAAATCAATTAAAGAAGTCTGAGAATCTGTTCCAGGGTTGTAGCTGCTAGCATATTTTCTCACAGAAAATATTCCATTTCTGTTGTAAGCTGTGTAAACTAAAGGCTCTTAATTTCTTGAGGAACCCTACCTGCTTGCAAGTCCGTGTTCCTGTTCACTGGTACGATGAAGAGCAGAAGACTGCATTTCTAGATAATAACATGTACTTACCTTAATACTTACTGTAATTTCTGTTTCCTTGGACTAGTAACCATAGGCTCAGATGCTGTAACAATCCAAGTGCATTCCATTCAAATATACTGTGGCAAAGTTCATACAAGCCACCCAGACCAGCAGTGACAGCAGCAGGACTCTCAAAGTTCATGGGTTTTCATCTTTCCTCATTGTTATCAAAGCATGAATACCCGCTCTTGTGAACTGGAGAGATAAGGGTCCTGAGAAAGAGAGCTTCCATTGATGTTCTATAAAAGACAAACATGCCAACATTAAGTAGATAAACTGATTTGTCTACTTTCAGTAGTAGGATGAGTCATGTTCAAATAAATTCCATATGGAAGATTATGTTAGACTATAAAATTATCTAATTCATAGCTTTGTTATTTTTATATACTTAGTTACTTCTTTGAATTGCATTTCTGTTCAATGTGAAAAGAATATTATTTAGCTTTTTAAGTTCTTACTTTTTAGACTAGTTATAACAATTAAACAGAAAATTATATTAAAGGCATTGATTAACAATATGCATCAAATTATGAAGTGATGCTTTCTTTGTTATAACTGCCCCCAACTAAGCAACCTCTGTTTTCATTAATCATCTTCATTCCTGAGTTTCTGTCCCACTAATTAACCGCCTCCCACATTTAAAAGTTTTATAATTTTTTTTTTTTATCCTCAGGATGCAGGACTTTTTCAGCTATTACATCAGGCAGTGAATAGTTAGGGTGATTTCAAATTGCACATTATTAAACCAGGTCATATGCTAGGAGACCAAACAAATCGCAACATAAAACTTTTATATTCAGGAGTAGGAAAATTAGAGCATTTTATTGTAAGATAGCTTCTTCCTTTCTCCCTTGAAGATGTTCTGACCTCTTTTGCAGGGTTGTTGTGATGACTATCTAATAAAAAGTGTTGGAAAGCACTTTGCAAAAATAAACTGCAACCATAATTGCTTAATAATAATAATTAGATTGGAGTCCATTAGCACACATAACAATAGCCATAATGATAGCAAATAATTTAATTGTTCTGCTGGCTTTTCTTTAGGATTTCATGTTTGGTTTCAGGATGCTGACCCTCCTTGTTTCTAAATGGCTCGGTCTAACTGCACTGGCATCAACAAGGCTACAAAACTGCTGAGAGTCTTCCCCCTTCCCAATACCATTGTTCTGAGGCTACGAGCTTATGCTGAGCTAAAGCAGTTTGCTGCATAATTGACACCAAGTCTGATGACCTGATTTTGATACCTGCAACCCAAAGGAAAGAAGGAGATCATAAACTTCTACAAGTTTCCCTTTGTCCTTGACAAGTTTACCATGCCACATGTATGTGCACACACACAACAAAAAATACATAACTATATGAACGTCTTATAAAAAGAATGGTATTTCTGCAAATAAAAACATCAGTGGATTTTTCTTTGTGGACTCTGGTCAATTATTTGTAAAACATCCTGCTTTGAATTGTTAATGCCCTAATTATCAATTTATCTCTTTTTTCCCCCTACATAAGCATGGAACCTAACGTTAGCATGAGACTTAACATGTGTACCAGAGGAAAGTAATAAGAAATATGACAGTAGTTGCTACCAAGCTAAGCTGCATAGCAACACACTAGTTGGGGATTTGTGTGAATTTATTTCTTCTTCATTCCAATCATCAGAGGCAGGTCCTTAGCAACCTGTGCACGATTCAGACCAGGTGAGTGGGAAGCTGAGATCAATCTCCTAACATAAATACTCATAATATTAGTATATGTTTGGGTGCATATAGTTGATTATCTCATAGGCAAGATGCTCTTAAATTCTCTTAAGACACAGAGTTATAATAGCAGTAACAAAGGAGGAACATTCTATAAATCCAGTGCTCAGCATGTTAGTATCTTTTGGATGCATATAATTGATTATCTTATATGGAAGATGTTCTCAAATTCTCTTAAGGCACTTGGTAATAATAGCAGTAACAAGGGAGAGACATTCTAGGTATTGTATATTTTGAGATTCATTTATAGACTAAAAGCAGGAATGGAAAGCTTCCTTGTGCTCGAGAAGTATTGCACCACGATTGTAATATATTAGGTAGACACATCCTTGTGTCCCCAGGTTAAAATATCCTGCATTCCCCATCTTGTAGGAATTTTTTCATGGAGGGTGATTTATAAATCATTCAGTAACAGATGATGTTATAACTAAAGCAGTGGGAGTTTTGAAACATCTACTTCGGATTAAGCTTGTGTTTATTTCAAAAAAGGCTCTGATCTAGCTTAGATTTTTGGCAGGCTCAACATGAGCACAACATGAACTATTGTAATCAAAGCGCCTTTTTTTTGAAAGTCAAACTTGGAGTATTTCCAGTCCCAATTAAATATCATTTGATGTATTTAGACTTATCTTTTTTGTTTTCCTTTTTTTTTTAAAGAAAAAACTTACTCATTCTCCTCTCATACCGAAGGTTATGAAAAGTTTATACCTATGATTTTAAGAAGCTGTTATGGAAATTTATAAGAAACCCTCAATGCTTTTGAAATTTATAAGAAAAATTGTTCATGAAACCCATAGAAAATATTAAATGTAAATATAGTCATCAAATATACAAATTAAACTTTGTCTTCTTCTCCTGATTGTTTCAAACATGGGAAATTCTGGAATACAGACATTGCTTTGTATCTCCTCTGTGGATTGCTTCAGTATTTTACAGATGGGACTTATAATTATGTACTAATAAATAACCCATTCCTGACTTAGCCAACCAAAAAGTGTTAGGCAGCAGTCACACCAATGGGGGTTACTCAAGGGAAGACTCTTTAAATGTCTCTCAAGAGATTTTGTTAACAAAATAATTTATGATTATCTCATACTGTGCATGAATAACCCTCATAAATATGGCACAGTACAATCCAATTAATTATGCATCCTAAATGACTTGATAATTTATGAAATTGTGGGATTCTGTTTAGCCTGACTTTGAAAGCTGAATACACAGTTCAAGAAAAAGGAAAAAGCCCTAACATCAAATTATTAATGTGTTATTTATTTTATTTATTTATTTATTTATTTATTTATCTTTTAATGCAATAGCACTAAAAAACCATGCAATGTGGATTTCTATATTTGGGGTCAAATCAATTTGTATATATTATAGTTTGGCATTTAGATTTGGAGGCATTTCTGGCTCAAGTGATTACTTCCCATTTTAGCTGAGTTGCACCCTCGCTAATTCATTTTATAGCATTAAAAATATAAACTAAGAAAGTGTGCCTTTTTGGTAACCAAAATCCCATGCCAGAAAAAAAAATGTGTATCAGTTTTAAAGCAGCAGCACAATGCTTAAATAATTTACATTTTAGGTGTGAAGGATGAGGAAGGAATCACAAGGCCAGGAAAGGTACAGTATTATTTATTTTTACAATGAGGGATCAGTTATCATCTATCTACCTGTGGCCAAAGCCCTACATGACCTTCGGAAGATTAAAGCCCTGGTTCTTTTTGTAGGGTCCAAACTTTGCACAGTGCTGTCAGATATGGAGACAAAAGCCCAGCTGGCTGGGGCAGCTTCCACAGCATCGTTTAGAGTATCTTGCTGTATTCCACTGTTTTGACTTACTATGACTTGATTTAGAAACTGTTAATTATTAAAGGATCAGTATTTTATGGGTCTTTTACCTTCGTGAAGAGTGGATGAATGGAAATGCCTGTTACTGATATTGAGATAAAGGAAGTAGTTACTGCCAGGACTTCCTCTTCTCTCTGTTTATAGACATTCAACTGCTTATTCAGCATTCCATGGGCAGTTATTGGAGAAAAGGTAACAAGCCATCTTTATGTCTCAGTTGTTTTTCAATGAATATAACCTGTAGAAGCCGTGCACTGAATTGATTTCCAAACCCAAGTCTAACACTCCATAGCATATTGTTTTCAATTCTCTTAAAAATAGCTTTTTAGTTTGAAGCAATTCTATATTTACAGAAAATTTCAGACAGATTTCAGAAGATCCCATAAACTCAAACCCTTTACCCCACTTCTCTAATATCTTGCCTATCATACACTATTAACCCTGAGCCTTGATTTTGTCACAAGTCACAACTTGATGTAGATCTCAGTACTCAGTGTTTTTGTTTGTTTGTTTGTTTGTTTTTTTGGTATTCATGTGTATGGGATTCTGTATAATTTTATATTACTGTTGCTATTATCATCAAAAAAGATAGGAAGTTATATCATCTTTGCAATGAAGTCTATTTAGATTAGTATTGTGCATTAGATATTCATCATAAATTAGTTTAATTCTGTACCATTGGCTAATTCTTCTCTCCTAATGCATTTAATTGCTCTTAAAGGGCAATTAAAATATTTAACTGCAATGACTGATTTTCCACTTGTTTCTGCTTGTCAATTATTGATAGATTTTGAAATTCTGGTACTTATTATATAGTCAATATGACAACTCATAACTACTGACTTGATCTTTTCATTGTTATGCAAAACCACTGTTTCCATAGTCATTTTCCTTATTCTGTCTACTATTTTTATGACACTAATATTACAATTTTAATTTTTTAAATGTCTGCATGAAATGTTTTTGTCTTTTTCCATTCAGCCCATTTATGTTATATTTAAGCATGTTTGGATTATCACACAGATGAGTTGCAAAAACGTGTATGTGTGTGTCTCTGTGTGTATGTGTGTTTCAAACTCACACTACTGATAACTGTGTTTTGACTAAGTCTTTGTCACTAAGAACCACAGAACAAACAAGCCAAAAATATTGTACTTTTTTCCTGTTTTCGATTTCTAAACTTCTCAGAGTTATTTTATACACACTTTATTAAAAGGTGTTTCTTATGCAATATGCCATTTAAATATAGTTTTCTTACTGTTGGATTTTCAACATTCACTTTTTATTCATTAGAACCTATTGATTGCATCTTACCATTTCAAATGAATGTTAGAAGCTTCCAATTAGGATACTGTTCCCTCTCAATTAAAATAAAGCACACTATCTATTGCTTCATATGTTGAAAATCCATACTAAGTCGGTGAATTTTTAGTTTGGTCATCAAATGCAATTGAGGAAATTTCATTTCATTTTAAATATCATCAACAATACTTTTACCTAAAATGGTCTTCTTTCTACTTGAAAATGCCAAACACTCTTTTTTGTCCTTTCTCTCTGTTTTAAAAAGCACCTTTTAAGCCTTCCTAGAAGCTACATCTGGTGAGCAATTCTCTTGATTTTGTCTTCTCAGATTATCTTTGTTTCTTCATTTATGCTGGAGATCTGATAGTAGCAGTTCTTCCATTTTAGCACTTCAAAAAGTGCCATCTTTCTCCTCTCTGCCTCTATATTCTGGGATGAAGCCAGAAACGTCTCTATGTGGCTTATTACAGGGTCATGCTCATCTTACTGTCAGTTCTCAGAGGATGTTAGGACTTGTTATGAACTTCTTTTACTATGTTCTTAGAGTGAATAGGCCATATTTTTACCGACATAAAAATGAATTTGTTCACTGTTTATGATACAGATGCTTATTGGATTATATTGATCTAATATCTCAGAGCCAATAAGAAATTGAAAATATCCTAAATTTAAAATTCAGCAATGGTCTAATTTACAGAACACATCAATTGTTGCTTGTTAGTCCTCGTGATTGTATAGGTGATTGACAGCTGCAGAATGATGACCTATCGAGCACCATGACATAGTAGCATGTAGTAAGTCTCAAGCCTTAGAGTAGATAACATTCAAAGATTAAGAAGAAATTTCTATCATGTGTGTTCTCTCTTTGTACCCTCACAGAGTCAAGAAATCAAGCCATCTATGAAGTCATCTGTTACTTGGCTGGTTCCACATTCTTTCCCTGCTTTTTCAAAAGCTATGATGAGATCTGACTTTGGATTTTTTCCCATAAGCCATGAAGCTGGCGTTCAAATACTGTTAATCTCCCTCTCGTCTTCCCTCTCATGCGTCCAGCTAACTGATTTGAGACTCTGTTCTACTTCCAAATGAGTCCATCAAATACATTTTCAATGTCATATTTTCACATCTATAATTGCCATTTGACAATTTACAAAACAAGTTTTATTAACAAAAATTTTCAATTCATTTTAATTTTTAAAAACTGACTAAAAATATCTCTGTAACTTTAATTTAAATATGTTTTATATTTAAAAATATAATTTTATTCTTTTTAGCCTTAATAATAATATTGTGTGTGTGGTATGGTATAACAGGGTATATATAACTGTTGGAAGATTTTTTTAAGATAATTTCAATGTCTGACATGTTGTATTTAATTTTCTTGCCTTCAAGTGATGTTTTATTTGATTATGAGGGTATTCCATTGTTTTATGTAGGATATATTAATTTTACAAAATATTATGTTGTTCCATAATATTTTCATGAAGTCACACAATGTGTTGTTGTATTTGCCTTCCTTATAAATATATTTCATTTATCCTCCTTTCTGCTGACAGTTTTCTCAAGAGTTTCCCTTCAATTTCTATGTCTTTCTCCCACTAGCTTCCATATATAAGAGAAAATATGGGAGGCTTTTCTTTTTAAGTTTGATTTACTTTGTGATAAACTCCAATTACATTTTGTTCACAAAAAATACTTTTGTTCTTTTTGGCCTTAATAATAATGATATGTATGTTATGTTATATATATATACATATATGTGTCTATGTGCGTGTGTTATATGGACACATATATGGTCTATATGTACATATATATAGTAAAATATTAAAACATGATTTTGTATTTTGCCTTAATAATATGGTATTTATGATATGCCATGGTATATGTGTGTGTGTATACATATATATATATATATACATATATATATGTATACATATACTCATTCTTTATCCATTTTGTTTATTTGTTCCAATTCTGTACCTGCACATGCTACGTTTTGGTAGAATTAGGTGAAATAATAGGATTTTCTATTTAAACTCAAAGTATCTTCATGATAAAAAGCCCTGAGAAAATTAGAAAGAGAACATTTTCACATGTACCCAATGACATCTATATATAAGAAATATATAGTAGCCAAGAATGCCTAAAGGGACTGAGAAAATATTTCTATTCCTATTATTCTTTTTTTGCATTTTTCATTTTTATTCTGTCAAGATTCATTTTTTACTCTTTATTTTTATTTTTATTTATTTATTTTTTACTGTTCACTTTTTTCTTTTTCTTTTATTATTAATTTTTATTACATATTTGCTTCATTTACATTTCAAATGGCTTCCCATTTTCTCCTTACCCCTCCAAAAAAACCCTATCCCATCCCCCTGCCTACCAACCCTCCTCCCCACTTTCCTGACCTGGCATTCTTCTACACTGGGGCATTGAGCCTTCATATTCCTACTATTCTTATTCAATGTTTTCCTTGTACATGTAGAAAAAGCTATAAGAAAGAAAGGATATATATGTGTGTGTGTGTGTGTGTGTGTGTGTGTGTGTGTATAATATTCCAAACAATAACTTGGAGAATAAATTAAAAATACACTTTTGAAATGAAGAAGTACATATGACTTGTCACTATATAGGAAAGAAATGAGACTGTAAATAAACAGGAAAGGAGTCAAATTATCCTTAACTGTAGATGATGTGGTATTGTAATGACATAATATAAAGATTGTCTCAGAGGACTGATAAATTTGACAAAGTATTTTTAGCACAATTACAGGAAACAAAATCAATTTACTAAAATCAGAAGCTTTTTTTTTTATAATAAATTCACTAGGAAAGAACTGAAAACGAGTCTAACTCACATACCCACTGCCCCAAGTAAAGGATCTAGGAATATACATTACATAATGATCTCTTCAATGAGAAGTATAAAATAGCAAAGAAACTATTAAGACTGTATGTCTTAGTTAGGGTTTCTATTCCTGCACAAACATCATGACCAAGAAGCAAGTTGGGGAGGAAAGGGTTTATTGAGCTTACACTTCCACACAGCTGTTCATTACCAAAAGAAGTCAGGACTGGAACTCAAGCAGGTCAGGAAGCAGTAGCTGATGCAGAGGCCATGGAGGGATGTTCCTTACTGGCTTGCTTCCTCTGGTTTGCTCAGCCTGCTCTCTTATAGAACCCGAGAATACCAGCCCAGGGATGGTACCACCCACAAGGGGCCCTCCCCCAGTTGATCACTAATTGAGAAAATGCCCCACAGCTGGATCTCATGGAGGCACTTCCCCAACTGAAGCTCCTTTTCCTATGATAACTCCAGCCTGTGTCAAGTTGACACACAAAATTAGCCAGTACAATTGACCCCTTGTCAACTTGACACACCAACATATCTCTATTAAGCCTCAACCCTTACTTTCTTATTCATCCCCAAGATCTAAATAAAGTTAAAAGTCCCACAGTCTACATATTAAAAGTTCAATCCTTTTAAAATGTTCAATAACTTAAAATTCAAAGTCTTTTAAAAATTCAAAGTCTCTTAACTGTGGGCTCCACTAAAATACCTTCTTTCAAGAGGGAAAAATATCAGGGCCTAGTCACAATCAAAAGCAAAACTCAAACTCCAATGGCTCAATGTCTGGGATCCAACTCTCGATCTTCTGGGCTCCTCCAAGGGCTTGAGTCATTCTCCAGCTCTGCCCTTTGTAGCACACACCTTGTCTTCTAGGCTCCAGCTGCCTGTACTCCACTGCTGCTGCTGTCCTTGGTGGTCATCTCATGGTACTGGCGTCTCCAAAACACCATTATCTTCCGCTATAACTAGTTTTCAGCAACAGCCTCTCACAGGCTTTCTTCATGGTGCCACGCCTCAACTCTTGCATGACTCCTTCAGTCCTGGGCTGTCAATTACAACTGAGGGTACACTTTCACCAATGGCCTTCCGTGGCCTCTTACAGGACCAAGCCTCAGCTGTTCTTCATGATGCCTTCATGCCTTCAAAACCAGTACCACCTGGTTGACTCTTACACAGTACCAAGTCCTGCTACAGCGCAAGGTACAACCTTGGCTATCTGGAACACACCCTTTGTGCTCTCAGAAAACACTTCCCAGAAGATTTTACCTCAGTGATGCTGGTTTCTTCTTAATCACCGCTAATTTCTTAGCTCCAGCTAACCAGCATCAATATTCCCAGTAACACAAAAGTTGACTTTAATGGTTTTGTTATCAAAATCTTGTAATCTTGTTAATTACAGCTGATTCTTCAGCCCCAGCTAACCAAAACCACAGAATCTTCATGGCCCTGATAAGAGTCTTTAATCTTCCCTCTGAAATTTCACAAGCCAGGCCTCCATCTTCTGCCTTGTTCTCAACATAATCGTCCAAGATCCTACACATCTCACAGAGGTCTCAACATTGAATGGACCATCTAGCCCAAAGTTCCAAATTCCTTCCACAGTCCTCCCCAAAACATGGTCAGGTTGTCACAGGAATACCCCACTACGCTGGTACCACTTCTGTATTAGTCTGGGTTCTCTAGAGTCACAGATCTTATGGGCAGTCTCTATGTAGTTAGGGGATTTGTCGATGACTTACAGTCTGTAGTCCAACTCCCCAACAGTAGTCAGCAGCAGCTGTGGATGGAAGTCCAAGGATCTTACAGTTGCTCAGTCCCACGAGGCAAGCCGGCAAGGAAGAATGAGTCTTCCTTCTTTCAATGTCCTTACATATGTCTCCAGTAGAAGGTGTAGCCCAGATTAAAGGTGTGTGTATCCATGCCTTTAATCCCAGATGATCTTGAACTAGAATCCATAGCCATAATCTGGGATTAAAGGTGTATGTCTCCACACCTTTAATCCCAGATGATTTTGAACTGGAATCCATGCTTCAAGATCTCCATGCTAAGTCCAGGTCAGAAACTTATATCTCTGAGCCTCCAAATTAGGATCATAGGTGAGCCTTCCAATTCTAGATTGTAGTTCATTCCACATATAGTCAAGTTGACAACCAGGACTAGCCACTACACTGTAGCAGAGGGAATGTCTTTGCATGGTCATGGTTCAGTAGAATTAATATTGCTCAAAAGGCCATATTGCAAAGTTCAATAGGTTGAATGCAATTTCCACCAAAATTAGAATTGCATGCTTCAGAGAGAATTTTTCAAACAATCCTAAAATGAATATGGAAACAAAAATCCTTGAACAGGAAAAAGTAATCCTGAGCAAAATGAGAAAGGTTTGAAGCATCACATATTAACTTTCCAGAAGGTTAATACCTAGAACTGATAAACTGTATATATAAATATAAATACAAATACAAATATATGTGTATCTATCTATCTATCTATCTATCTATCTATCTATCTATCTACTATTCCAACTGATAACCTGGAGAATTAATAAAAAATACACTTTTGAAATGAAGAAGTACATGTAACCAGTCACTATATGTCCAATATTTTTACCTATCAGAGAAATAAGAATCAAAACTACACTGGGATTTCAACTCAATTCAGTCTAAAAACCTCTCATCAAGAAAACATCTAAGAAAAATTAAAAAAAAGAAATGACATCTAAAGGCTAGTAAGGGTGTATACTAGAATCAGAAACTTTATGGGCTATTGGAAGAAATATAAACTAGCGTGACAACAAGCATAACACGACTGGACATTCCTCCAAAAATCCACATGTGTTACTAACTTTTAATTAATCTTCTTTATACTCAGAAGACAATTTCAATGTTGACAAATTCTTGATTCTATTTAAACATTTTGTTTTTTCAGTGAGCCATCTTATTTAAGATCAGAGTGTGACTATAGGCCTAGTTTTCTGCTCTATCTTTAATGAAAAATATATTTTCAGAATTCTTACAGTACTGTTCTGATGTTCCTTATGCTTCTGTTTCCTCTGAGGTAAGTGAATAACTATAGAAATATTAATGTATAACCCCTGCATTATTAGGACTATCTGGTACTCTGCTATGGGAAGTACTGTACATGCTGAGAATGAGTGTCTCTTTGCCAGAGAAAGCATGGCTAACATATGGTTGCAACTTTACAGATGTGAACACACAGATTGGAATGTCCTGGAAAGTTCTATGGCTCGTTTCTTTCTTGACAGTATTTTTCCTACAGAATATAAGCTTGTTTGGTTGGTTTGGTACTTTTAAGGATTTCATCTACTGTAAATTCTGAGTTACTGACAATTCCTGAGTACATATGAAAAAAAAAAAAGATCCAAGAATTTCACTATGTCACTGTCTGGGGGGCCAGTAACCATTCAATTTTCTATCTTCACATTTATTAGTCATCTTGTTATTATTGTTGAACTATACCCAGGATACTTAATTTAGAAACAAAGAACAGAGAAACCTGTTTCTAGAACCATAGTCTCGAATATCTCAGAGTGTGATTTTGTTTTGTGTACCTTAGGCATACTCTTAATCAACGTCACTATAAGTGAGAAAATAGCATATTATTCATTTAATGAGTGAATATGCTAAGCACATATTATTTCTTCTGTAGCAGTTGTTCTCAAATGTCATAGTGCTGCCATTATTTAATACAATTCCTCATATTGTAGTGATGAACCACCATAAAATTATTTTGTTTCTACTTCATAACTGTAAGTATGCTACTGCTATGAACTATAATGCAATTATCTGTGTTTTCTATTGCTCTGAGTACAATGCCCAAAGAGCTCATGATGCACAGGTTGAGAACCCCTGTTCTTTAGGCTTTCTTGTTGGAAAACATTATTTTCAAGTTCGTTTAGAAGTGCCAGTTCCCAGAACAGTACTGTGGAATCTCATGTTGAGAAGCGACCTGTTTTTCTCCACTTGCTCAGTCACAAAATCATTCATTGGCAAAAAGAGTAAAAATGATCTTTCTCCTTTCCATAATCATGAATTGAAGAATTGATCTTTTAATATTATTATCACTAGGAACTAAATGCAAAACAGGGAGTAGCTTCTCCCCAGTGTCACTGTCAAAGCATTTAATTCCTAGTGATAATAATAGTAAAAGATCAATTCTGCTTCTCAAATTAATAATAAGGCTTGTGTTTCCCAGTCAGAAACATTGATGATATATAAGCCAAGCTCTTGTTTGATATTGGTGACAAAAATCGCAATAAGAATCCAAGATTATTGAGGAAGGAAGAAGGCACTTGGGAATATAGCATACATTTAAGTAGAGATGTATAATTAGTTGTGTGTGTGTGTGTGTGTGTGTGTGTGTGTGTGATTATTCAAGTTTTTTAGCATATAAAAACCTGGAAGGCCCAGGTGTAAGAAATATTCCACAGACATATTCCAGTACTAGTTAAATACAACAAAATGGGTATTAGTTTGAGGTTTTGGTATTATCCATAACTCCTATCTGGCTCTGTCTGTGTAGAAGGTACTGTTCCTTTCTAATGTAAAATTGTTCTACAATGTTCTCCTTTCTTCAGCTGAGATTTGACTATGATTTGCTATTAAGAGTAGTTACTAAATGCTTAGTGGGAATAATACTTCTCTTCTGAACAGCTTATGACTATTTTCAACATTCTGTTGAAAACAATATTAAAAGCTAAAAATAAAAATTCCCATTTGTAGATACAACAACTTAAAATGTCATTATATATTTTGATGATTTTATAGCTCTGGGCAACGTGATTATCATTTACAATGTGTAACATTTAATAAGGCAATTATAAATATAACATGCTGTAAAACACTAGACAACAACAAATAAATGGACCCTTTTAATCTTAATCTTAGCCCCAGAATAGAGTTAATGTAGCATCTACCTAATTTATAATCAAAATTCTAAATAAAATTCATTTTAACAGTTATAGCACATCTAAGGTGTTATGTTTCATAAATTTAATAAAGCTGAAGGCAACTCTGTCTTTTTAATTAAATGAGATTAGAGATGAAGTAAATTCTAATACAAATATACACTGGTTTAAAATTATAACATGCTAGTACTTTAAATAGTTCTAAGTTTTGTCAATATGACTTGTCTCTGTTTTAGGACTCTATATAAATAAATAAAATTACTAGTCAAATTCAAGTAAATGACACAGATGTAGAATTAGAGGAAAACTTTTAATGCAGATTTTAAGAAAAGTGAGATACGTGCTTCCTGGAAGGAATGTCAGTTCACTACATTTTTAAAAGCAGTTTCAGAACAGCAAAGCTCGATTAGAAGTCATGAGTGCATGTTGCTCTTGCAGAGGATTTGAGTTCAGTTTCTAACTCTCTTAACATATAGTTCATAACCATCTGTAAGTACAAAGACTCCAACAGCCTCTTCTGGCCTCAATGGGCATCTGTGTAGATATGCACAGACACATACATATTTACATAAATAAAAATAAATCCTAACACAATTGGAACACAATGATCATATAAGAACCATACACAGTAATGCTCAATTTTTATGTCATTCATTGAATTGGCATATAGTTATGTTATATTATGTATGTTTAAATATATTATTAATATATTCTAATTTCACATGTAATGGGTGTGTATATACCGATTTTCAGTGAAAGCCATTGTCATAACCTTGTCTTGTTCTCTTCAGTTTCCAAGTATTCTTTTTTCTTAACTCACACCATTCTAGTTTCACTCTCTTGTTATTTTTATCTCCCTGAGAAGTTTTATTGAGGAGTAAGTTATTTACATCACAATGAGCACCTAATGGAAAATTTTCCATTGAACTCTACTTTTGAGAAAGATCCACCTAATAAATAATAACAGTATTGAGTGATATTGTCTTAGCAGAAATTATGATACAGAAACAACAGTAAAATTTTTGAGTATGTTGTGAGTTACTGTTTTGTGATGTCCTCTTCTTTATGATAGAACCCGGTATTTTATGGAACATTTTCTATAGATTAGTCCCCTCCCACACGCTGCCCAAAGCTCAACTTGAAATTTGTCACTGAGTTTGTACAAAGAGCAGGAATGTTAGGAAGCGATTGAATGATGACTGATGACCAGCATGAGCGCTGGTATCAATGGATCCTAAGAGCAAGAGAATGTGGGATTGAGCCTGGCTGTTCTTACATTCTCCCTTTCCAGGTCCCCTTGCTTTTTGTCCTTCTAAGCAGAAAAACACAAAAACCCTTTCTACATGCTGTCCTTCAACCTTAGACTTCTTAGCCTCTTGAACTAACAACAGAATGAATAGATGATATTTGTCAATTATACAGTTGTGATGTGCAGTTATAATTTCATCCGGCTGACTGAAACAATACCTGGCATTATCATTAAGACCATTTTTTCTTCTCCTTCCCTCTCTTGTCGCCTTACTTTTGTTTCATCTCTCTCCCTTGTTCCTTTCCTTCTTCCCATTTGAACCTGATAAAACTTATGTCTTCTGTAGAAAATGTGATATTTTAATATATGTGTACATTGAAATGTCTCCATATAGATAGATATCATATATGTGTATCCATACCAGTATCCCAGTATCTCTCTATTTCTGTATTTCTCTCTCTCTCTCTCTCTATATATATATATATATATATATATATATATATATGTGTGTGTGTGTGTGTGTGTGTGTGTGTGCGTGTGTGTGTATGTGTGTGTGTGTGTGTGTGTGTATGTGATTGCTAATGTTATTTGGAATATATTTTATCTCTATAAATTCTTTAACCATAACAACCACCCTGTCTTTGTGAGTCCCTAATGGTAGGAGTAGGTATATCTCTGTTTTACCTGCCCTTGAGATTTTTTTCTGTGTTGTTTTGTCCAGTCATGATAAGAGGGCCTGTCTGACCTTACTGTATCTTGTTGTGTTGTGTTTGGTTGTTCTCTCTTGGTGGCTTGCTCTTTTCTGAAGAGAAAATGGAGGATGAATGGATCTAGAGAAGAGGTAACAGGAGGGGAGGGGATTAGGAGTGGGAAAACTGATGGGGATATATTGCATGACAGAAAAATCTATTTTCATGAAAACAAACAAACATCTCCTAGCCTTTCACCGTACTTTCTTCCCTCTACAGTTAAGTACTGTTCCAATGTTCTTCCTCTGTGGGTTCTGTTGTTTAGTGAGATGACACAGCGTGTTTTATTGTTTGGCTTTTTTGATTAATTTTCTATCCTATGTGTTTATCTACATTGTAAAAAATGGCAGGACTTTAAAACAAATAATGAAAACCCATTGAATTAAGCTTTATAATATTGGTCCAGCTCCCCACCTTTCTTATTTTTCTTGCATTGTTTCTTCATGTTAGATGTAGGAAATATGATAATCTTACCTATACTATTAAGCCCAAGAAGTCATTTACATAGTGGGGAAAGGGGAATTACTGAAGACATCTCAGCTTCATTCTTCCAGTGTCTATATTAATAACTCATCCTTTATACAACTATTAATTAATACCTGAGAGTAGATATCAATTGGTTCAAGAAGAGGTTTAAGGAGAACAGGCTATCATTTTCGTCCTTAGCTTCCAGCCTGTTTTCCAAAAATAAATTGAGTAGTTACTTTGGTACTCTCAAAAACAAATAAGTTATACACATTAAAGAGATAAAATTATGTTTATATTTTCTTAGTTACAAATAGAATTCATTATTTTTCATATTAGAAACTTAAAATATATATAACTTAGACTTCCATATCTGCCAAAGCATATAACTGGTTTTCTTTCAGGCTTATTATCATGGTTCTACTTTTTGAATTTAAGAATCAAAAAGAAAAAAAATAAAAGCATTTTAGCGACTGTGCATTCTGGCTTTCAGGATCACTACTCCAGTGTTTCTGTTTATAGGAGGCTGAGCTATCTCAGGGCAATTAGTCAGTATGCACATGAAGAAAAAGTCTGATTATTAGGATTTGATTGGAATTAAAACTTCCTGTCTTAAACTGCGTAGTAAACAACTTCACAAGCAAACAGAATTCTATCTGATGTTCATGTAATATACATGAAACCTGGGCATTTCTTGGGCAAAATCAACTGATCATCTCAATGTACTTAGTCAGGCCCACTTAGTGAGAAGCAAGACTATGCACCTTGGTTCAAATGGATGCCAATGCCTCTTCACCTAAGGAGAAGAATCAGTTTGTATTACGTAAATATTACCTCTGAGAAGTCTATATGCTGAAGAGGAAAACACTGACAAATAGTCATTAACTAAACTCTCCTCTTAGGCATGGTGTTTTAATACATATCTGTAAGGGTGTTATTATTACTCTTGTAAAAGATCAGTATACACTTATGCTCTTAAAGTAGATTTTGCACATGCCCACACAACTAAAGGTTTTTGAATGAATCAAAATGGTGTTATATAAAACCAGGCAGCAACACCCTTCACAATAGCCACAAACAACATAAAGTACCTTGGTGTAACTCGAACCAAACAAGTGAAAGATCTGTATGACAGGAACTTCAAGTCCTTGAAGAAATAAATCGAAGAAGACCTCAGAAGATGGAAAAATATTTCTTGCTCCTGGATTGGCAGGATCAATATAGTTAAAAATGGACATCTTGCCAAAAGCAATATACAGATTCAATGCGATCCCCATCAAAATCCCAGCTCAATTCTTCATAGATCTAGAAAGAGCAATTCTCAAATTCATCTGGAGCAACAAAAAACCCAGGATAGCTAAAACTATTCTCAACAATAAAAGGATTTCTGGGGGAATCTATATCCCTGACCTTAAGCAGTACTACAGAGCAATTGTGTTAAAAACTGCATGGTATTGGTACAGCAACAGGCAAGTAGATCAATGGAATAGGATTGAAGACCCTGAAATGAACCCACAGAGTTATGGTCACTTGATCTTTGATAAAGGAGCCACAACCATCCAGTGGAAAAAAGATAGCCTTTTCTTTTTTTCTTTTTTTTTTTGTCTTTTTTTTATTTTCTATATTCTTTGTTTACATTCCAAAGGCTTTCCCCTTTCCCAGTTACCCCCACCATATGTCCCATAATTCCTCTCCCCCCCATGCTATTCCCCACTCTTCCCCCCCCGCCACAATTTCTCTGATCTGGGTCTATAATACTGGATCCAATCTTTACAGGCCCAGGGTCCTCTCCTTTTTTTCTTCTTAAGAGTCATTTAACTTGCTAATTGTGCCTTGAGTATTTAGGGCTTCTGGGCTCATTAATATCCACTTATCAGTGATTGCATTTCATGTGTATTCTTTTGTGATTGGGTTAGCTCACTTAGGATGATAGTTTCCAGATCTAACAATTTACCTACAAATTGCATGAATTCATTATTTTTAATTGCTGAGTAGTACTCCATTGTATAAATATACCACATTTTCTGTATCCATTCCTCTTTTGAGGGATATCTGGGCTCCTTCCAATTTCTGGCTATTATAAACAAGGCTGCTATAAACATAGTGGAGCATGTGTTTTTGTTGAATGCAGAGGAATCCTCTGGGTATATGCCCAGGAGTGGTATGCCAGGGTCCTCTGGAAGTGGCATGCCCAATTATTTGAGGAACCACCACACTGATTTCCAGAGCGGTTTTACCATTTTGCAATCCCACCAACAGTGGAGGAGTGTTCCTCTTTCTCCACATCCATTGCCAGCACTTGATGTCTCTCGAGTTTTTAATCTTAGCCATTCTGACTGGAGTGAGGTGGAATCTCAGGGTTGTTTTGATTTGCATTTCCCTGATGACTAATGATGTTGAACATCTCTTAAGGTGTTTCTCGGCCATTCGAATTTCTTCTGGTAAAAATTCTTTGTTTAGCTCTGTACCCCATTTTTTGATAGGGTTATTTGTTTCTTTGCGGTCTAACTTCTTGAGTTCTTTGTATATATTGGATATTAGCCCTCTGTCGGATGTGGGGTTGGTGAAGATCATTTCCCACGTTCTTGGTTGCCGTTTTGTCCTTCTGACAGTGTCCTTTGCCTTACAGAAACTTTGTAATTTTATGAGGTCCCATTTGTCAATTCTTGATCTTAGAGCATAAGCTATTGGTGTTCTGTTCAGGAACTTTACCCCTGTGCCCATGTCCTCCAGGGTCTTCCCAAGTTTCTTTTCTAATAGTTTCAGTGTGTCTGGTTTTATGTGGAGGTCCTTGATCCACTTGGAGTTGATCTTAGTACAAGGAGATAAGAGTGGGTCAATTCGCATTCTTCTGCATGTTGACCTCCAGTTGAACCAGCACCATTTGTTGAAAAGGCTATCTTTTTTCCACTGGATGGTTGTGGCTCCTTTATCAAAGATCAAGTGACCATGACTCTGTGGGTTCATTTCTGGGTCTTCAATCCTATTCCATTGATCTACCTGCCTGTTGCTGTGCCAATACCATGCAGTTTTTAACACAATTGCTTTGTAGTACTGCTTGAGGTCAGGGATATTGATTCCCCCAGAAGTCCTTTTATTGTTGAGAATAGTTTTAGCTATCCTGGGTTTTTTGTTGCTCCAGATGAATTTGAGAATTGCTCTTTCTAGATCTATGAAGAATTGATTTGGGATTTTGATGGGGATTGCATTGAATCTGTAGATTGCTTTTCGCAAGATGGCCATTTTTACTATATTGATCCTGCCAATCCAGGAGCAAGAAATATTTTTCCATCTTCTGAGGTCTTCTTTGATTTCTTTCTTCAGGGACTTGAAGTTCCTGTCATACAGATCTTTCACTTGTTTGGTTAGAGTTACGCCAAGGTACTTTATGTTGTTTGTGGCTATTGTGGAGGGTGTTATTTCCCTAACTTCTTTCTCAGCCTGCTTGTCCTTTGAGTACAAGAAGACTACTGATTTGCTTGAGTTAATTTTATAACTAGCCACTTTGCTGAAGTTGTTTATCAGCTGTAGAAGTTCTCTGGTGGAGTTTTTTGGATCGCTTAAGTAGACTATCATATCATCTGCAAATAATGATACTTTGACTTCTTCCTTTCCAATTTGTATCCCTTTGACTTCCTTATGTTGTCTAATTGCTCTCGCTAGAACTTCAAGTACTATATTGAAAAGATATGGAGAGAGAGGGCAGCCTTGTCTAGTCCCTGATTTTAGTGGGATTGCTTCAAGTTTCTCTCCATTTATTTTGATGTTGGCTACTGGTTTGCTGTAGATTGCTTTTACTATGTTTAGGTATGGGCATTGAATTCCTGTTCTTTCCAAGACTTTTAGCATGAAAGGATGCTGAATTTTGTCAAATGCTTTTTCAGCATCTAATGAGATGACCATGTTTTTTTTTTTTCTTTTAGTTTGTTTATGTAGTGGATTACATTGATGGATTTCCGTATATTGAACCATCCCTGCATCCCTGGAATGAAGCCTACTTGATCATGGTGAATGATCGTTTTGATATGCTCTTGGATTCGGTTGGCAAGAATTTTATTTAGTATTTTTGCATCAATATTCATAAGAGAAATTGGCCTGTAGTTCTCTTTCTTTGTTGGATCTTTTTGTGGTTTAGGTATCAGCGTAATTGTGGTTTCGAAGAACGAGTTGGGCAGTGTCCCTTCTGTCTCTATTTTGTGGAATAGTTTGAAGAGTATTGGTGTTAAGTCTTCTTTGAAGGTCTGGTAGAATTCTGCACTAAAACCATCTGGTCCCGTACTTTTTTTGGTTGGGAGGCTTTCTATAACCCCTTTTATTTCTTTAAGGGTTATGGGACTGTTTAGCTGATCTACTTGATGCTGATTTAATTTTGGTATTTGGTATCTGTCTAGGAAATTTTCCATTTCCTCCAGATTCTCCAGTTGTTTTGAGTATAGGCCTTTGTAGTAGGATCTGATGATCTTTTGAATTTCCTCTGTTTCTGTTGTTATATCCCCCTTTTCATTTTTAATTTTGTTAATTTGGATACTATCTCTGTGCCCTTTGGTTAGTCTAGCTAAGGGTTTATCTATCTTGTTGATTTTCTCGAAGAACCAGCTCTTGGTTTTGTTGATTCTTTGTATGGTTCTCTTTGTTTCTGCTTGATTGATTTCAGCCCTTAGTTTGATGATTTCCTCTCTTCTACTCCTCCTGGGTGAATTAACTTGTTTTTCTTCCAGGGCCTTTTAGAAATTAAGTTGACATGTGAAGCCAAATATCTCTTATCCGAGGTAGCCTAAGGGAGAATAAACTAAGTGTTATTACCACTTCCTGATAGTAAAACACAGGTGAGTAGCATGGTTGGTGTAATTGCCATTTCAGTAATTTCAAGCAATGTTTTATTAAACATACCTCTGTGAATGAATGGAAAAAGATAAATCACTCACAGATTCAAGATATAAGTTATATTGCACTTGTTAAGCCATCCTTGGTTGATAGCCCTGGGAGACCTTCCATTTTTTGAGGGGAAATGGAGAACAAATGGATCTGGAAAATGGAAAGATATATATGGCAATTGGAAGTATTTAACAGAGGACAAACCATGGTCAGAATGTATTATAAAATGATAATAATAAAAAGAATAAGAATAGCAACAACAACAACAACAGAAACAACACCAAGTTAAACTAGAAATTCTTCCCTGAATCCCCATATCTGCTACTTTACTCTGTAGTGATCCATACTGCTTATATCATTAAATTGACATTTCTTGCATCTGTTCTTTACTTTGTCATTTATGCTGGCCTTCTCTCGTTTTTTTCTTTAGACAGAATGATGTAAACTTTGAAAAAATAATATATTTTTACCATCAAACAAATATCATCTAATTATATAATAATGCTTCCTCAATATGTGAACTGCTGGCATTTGGGCTAGATAATTTTAGCAGCAGGAAGATTTTGTGTATACTAGGACACTAAATGGCATCTGCAGTCTCTGATCATATGAAGTCAGTGGCATACTCAATCCTGCTGTTCTGACCATCAAAACTGTTCCTGCAATCTGTAGATTTTTTTAAACAAAACAAAATCTGTAGATTTGTTTAAAAACACAAAAGGAGGTATGGGGTACCTCCTTATGAATTGTTTGTCATGGAGTGTCTAGAGTCCCTCAAGAACAATACAATCTCTTGCTATTCCTTCTAGTTGCCAGGAGAACAAAATGATAAGACTTTAAACAACAAAATGATACGCCATTAAGACTTTTCTTAATGGCTCATGAGGCAATCAAGGTATAACTGGCTTGGAAGCATCCTTCATGATGGTTTCCTTTGTAGGCCCAGAAGATGGTATGTAGTCTACTGGAGAAAAAGGACATCAGTAGTCTGACCCACTGAGAATCACACAAACTATTAGAACAACCTTCCAGATGAGATGGACCCACTTATACAACAGTGGCATTACTGTTAATCAGTAATCTACTACCCCTGAAGGGATATGAAGCCTATTCTATAGGAAAGGGTCCATGCCAGGTAATGGAAAAGTGGAGAATCAATAGCAGCAACAACCTGGATTGGTAAATCATTAAGTCAAAGCAAGAAGTCTTTACTGCTGTTTACCTAAATTGTTATTTGTTTTTTTTACTTAGAAACTTCACTCGAGCGGTTCTCCACCTGGACCTAGTGCTTTCTATTGGTTACTTCAGCTTTAGTTCTTCTTTAGATGGTTTCTGCTGCAGTACTTTATTTAGTGATCTTGTATTTATGCAAGTATGTAGCACCTATTACCCATCATCTATCAATCTATTATATATATATATATATATATATATATATATATATATATGTGTGTGTGTGTGTGTGTGTGTGTGTATGTATGTATGTATGTCTATCATCCATCTATCATGTATATCTATCTGTCATCTGTCTATCATGTCTATCTATCTATCTGTTTGTCTGTCTGTCTGTCTGTCTATCTATCTCTCTATCCATCCATCCATCTATCCATCCACCCACCCACCCACCCATCCATCCATCCATCCATCCATCCATCCATCCATCCATCTATCTATCTATCTATCTATCTATCTATCTATCTATCTTTCTACCTAATCTATCATCTATGTATCTATCCATCTGATGGATATTTACTCATTGTAAATTTGCTTGTTCTGTACTTGGGAAAAAAATCATTCAATCAGAAACAAAAATATGACTATTACAGATTATTCTCCAGACTATACAAAACAAACAGATTAAATTGTTAGGCCAATATTTGTATTATTGTATCATCATATGCGTATGTCATGCAACTCTTGGTTACTAATTTTTAACTCTGACACTTTAGGAATGTTATATTTTAATTTATTCAGGTTCTTGAGATATTTGGTTCTCCATGGTTTATATATTTTTCCTTTTTTTCCTCCAGCCTTTGTTTCCCATACCTCAATGTTCTACATCTATTATGGAAAAATATATATGAATACATATGCGTGTGTTATTATATGAATATGTACATGTATATGTACTATATATGTGTGTGTGTGTGTGTGTGTGTGTATGTGTGTGTGTGTGTGTGTGTGTGTGTGTATACATGTCTGTGTTAACCAGCAGGACATTTTTTGGTTGGATTTTCCTTGTATAGTAGCCAAGATAAATAATGTATAAGTAGAAGTATAGTAGTACCTTAGCAGTGTTTCAGCAATTTCCACCTAGAAACAGATTTAAGGTATTAAATTAACAGCAATTTGGGGGAGGGGGCTTTTTCAAGACAGGGTTTCTCTGTGTAGCCCTGGATATCCTGGAACTCACTCTGTAGACCAGGCTGGCTCCAAACTCACAAATCTGCCTGCCTTTGCCTCCCAAGTGCTGGGATTAAAGGCGTACACCACCACCACCTGGCAACAGCAATCTTTCTTAATATTATTAACTTATCTAAAGCCACAAAGTTACTTAATAATAACAAGTTGCAACTTCGTATATTTTAAACCTTATGAATCCTCTGTATGGAATTAATTTGTTTTCTTTTTCTTGAGATAATTTAAAATACACACACAATTGAGTAGAATTTGTAATTTTCAGAGGGCCCAATTATCCCTATATTTACATTTGTGCTGGGGTGTTTACCCTTACAGTTATCAGAAGCATATTTTAATAAGTTACTATTAGGATTTTTCTTTCAGAGCCTCAGGCAGAACTTACACCACATTTGCCATGGTACCTAAGTGAACAACAGGTGACTTTGTTTGCACAGACAATCATCTTTCAACCAAGGATTGACAGGCACTCAGTGGATGCTATCTTGCTATAATATTTTTTTACACAAAGGAGAAATATACTGGTGCTTATGTGAGTAAATGTATTCACAATCTTTCCACGTCTTATTCTTGGCTTTTCTTCCTTGAATCTATTCCATTTTTACTCTGACTCAGAAGAAGGCCTGTAAATGTCTGTGTCTCCCAATATTTGTACCCCAACTTGACTTCCCCAATAACCTCAGTAGTGTGTCAAGGAACATGGTATGTGAGATGACAATAATCAAGATTTACTCAGAGTTTGAGCTCTGAATAGACAATCTTCCATCCATCTATAGTGCCTTTAAAGGTATGTATGAAAGAACACAAAATCTATTTGTTCTCCCATCATAGCCCAGTATTCATTCGTACATGTAAAACAGATTAGTAAAAACTCAAAAACATTGGAAAGAACTTTGGTTTTAGATAGCTAGAGAATTCCTGAATCATTGTGACAACAAATCAAAACAGATACATAGTTACAGGAAAAGGCATGATGCTTGAAATAGCACATAGTACAACAGTGAGAAGACCTAAAAATGCACAATTTTAGGAAAGAGAAGCTATTAGCATTGACATTGACTATCTTAGTTAAGGTTTTTATTGATTTGAAGACACATGGGACTGGCTTGTAGTTTTTGAGACTTAGTGCATTATTATCATGGTACTAACCATGGCAGTGTACAGGCAGAAGAGAGACTATAAAAGCTGAGAGTTCTACATCTTGATCCACAGACAGCCTAAGGAGAACTATATTCTATACTAGGCAGACCTTGAGCATAGGAGAATTCAAAGCTTGCCCTGGAGGAAGTGACATACTTCCTCCAACAAGACCATACCTACTCCAACATGACCACATCTCTTAATAGTGCAATTCCCCATATGCCAAACATTGAAACACATAAGTCTATGGTGGTCAAACTTATTCAAACTACCACATTCATTATTTGTTGGCAAAGTAGTGGAAATGGAAGAACTCACTTAATGTGAAAATAATCAAAGGAATGTAAGTCTTACTTAGCTCTAAAATTCAGTATCTGGAAATTTATGTTCATGTAGTCTAATAAAAGAAATTTGCAATCCACTGAGAAAAATTTCCTTTGCACCCCTGGCTCAATTATCTGTGTTATAATAGGGATATAAGAGGGGTTCTCTTGTCTAATGTTACTCCTGGGAGAACCAGAAGTTCCTATATTTTATGTCTACTAAGCTCCAAACGTCTTTCCTATTTATTTTATCCGTTGACAGTCTCCTACAGAGAAAGTATAGGGTCAAGAAACTGTTACTTATATATAAGATCATGGGAACATATCTACATTTATAGAGGAAATGTGTATGCTACAAAGCAAAAAGTAAGGATTCTTCATTTAGCAAGAAGATGGCTAATCTCTAAGAATAAGGAAAAAAACAGTTGTATGTGAATCCATGTGGGACTTGGATAGGACTAAATGGATAGGGTTGTCTGTGCCTAGCAAACCGTTGTGATTTTGTTATACTTTTCATGCTCAACCAGTTAGGAACATCTAGAAAATATGATGTTGGTGACTGGGAAATCCCTGTATCCATAAATATACTTTCTGGATATCTTAGATGCAACATTCATCAACCTGAGTAGATCACAAGTTCTCTTGATAAGAAATGGTAACAGATCATCATTTATACTTACTATCCAAAGCTGGGTATAGAGCTATAGAGCTCTATGTCATGAATCTAGACTTAGAATGGTCATAGTCCTAATGTGTACCATATATCAGCTATTGTTATACTATATATTTTTTCTTTTATATACATTTATTATTTTCTATATTCTTTGTTTACATTCCAAAGGCTTTCCCCTTTCCAGTTCCCCCCTCACCATATGCCCCATAAGTCCTCTTCCCTCCCCCCCCATTCCCCAATCACCCCCTGCCCCACAATTTCTCTGTTCTGGTACTCTCCTACAAAACTGGATTTAGTCTTTTCTGGACCAGGGTCCTCTCCATCCCTTTTCTTGGGAATCTTTTGCTTAGCTAATTGTGTCTTGAGTATTCAGAGCTTCTGGACTCATTAATATCCACTAATCAGTGATTGCAATTCATGTGAATTCCTTTGTGATTGGGTTGACTCACTTAGGATGGTATTTTCCAAATCCAACCATTTGCCTACAAATTGCATGAATTCATTATTTTTAATGGCTGAGTAGTATTCCATGGTATAAATATACCACATTTCCTGTATCCATTCCTCTGTTGAGGGACATCTGGGTTCTTTCCAGCTTCAGGCTACTATAAATAAGGCTGCTGTGAACATAGTGTAGCATGTGT
Source organism: Apodemus agrarius (assembly GCA_964023405.1). Classification (NCBI taxonomy): domain Eukaryota; kingdom Metazoa; phylum Chordata; class Mammalia; order Rodentia; family Muridae; genus Apodemus; species Apodemus agrarius. The sequence continues at coordinate 26,028,455 of OZ030014.1, forward strand.
CTTTATGGCATGCAGGGGAATCCATTGGGTATATGCCCAGGAGTGGTATGACAGGGTCCTCTGGAAGTGTCATGCCCAATTTTCTAAGGAACCGCCAGACTGATTTCCAGAGTGGTTGTACCATCTTGCAATCCCACCAGCAGTGTAGGAGTGTTGCTTTTTCTCCACATCCTTGCCAGCACCTGTTGCTCCTTGAGTTTTTAATCTTAGCCATTCTGACTGGTGTGAAGTGGAATCTCAGGGTTGTTTTGATTTGCATTTCCCTGATGACTAATGATGTTGAACACCTCTTAAGGTCCTTCTCAGCCATCCGAATTTCTTCTGGTAAAAATTCCTTGTTTATCTCTGTACCCCATTTTGTAATAGTGTTATTTGGTTTTTTGGGGTCTAATTTCTTGAGTTCTTTGTATATATTGGATATTAGCCCTCTGTCGTATGTGGGGTTGGTGAATATCTTTTCCCAATTTGTTGGTTGCTGTTTTGTCCTTCTGACAGTGTCTTTTGCCTTACAGAAACTTTGTAATTTTAAGAGGTCCCATCCAACAATTCTTGATCTTAGAGCATAAGCTATTGGTATTCTGTTCAGGAACTTTCCCCTGTGCCCATGTCCTCCAGGGTCTTCCCCAGTTTCTTTTCTATTAATTTTCGTGTGTCTGGTTTTATGTAGAGGTCATTGATCCACTTGGAGTTGATCTTAGTGCAAAGAGATAAGAGTGGGTCAATTCGCATTCTTCTGCATGTTGACCTCCAGTTTAACCAGCACCATTTGTTGAAAAGGCTATCTTTTTTCCACTGGATGGTTGTAGCTCCTTTATCAAAGATCAAGTGACCATAACTCTGTGGGTTAATTTCTGGGTCTTCAATTCTATTCCATTGATCTACTTGGCTGTTACTGTACCAATACCATGCAGTTTTTAACCCAATTGCTCTGTAGTACTGCTTGAGGTCAGGGATATTGATTCCCCCAGAAGTCCTTTTATTGTTGAGAATAGTTTTAGCTATCCTGGGTTTTTTGTTACTCCAAATCAATTTGAGAATTGCTCGTTCTAGATCTATGAAGAATTGATTTGGGATTTTGATGGGGATTGCATTGAATCTGTAGATGGCTTTTGGCAAGATGGTCATTTTTCCTGTATTGATACTGCCAATCCAAGAGCATGAAGTATTTTTCCATTTCCTGAGGTCTTCTTCAATTTCTTTCTTCAAGGACTTGAAGTTCCTGTCATACAGATCTTTCACTCTGAGCTGTGTGCATTGAGCTGAGAAGGAATAGAGTCATACTACCATTTCTTCCAGACCCAGACAATTCCAAAACCAGAAGCCTGGAGAGATATTTTCTCCATTAATGTGAATCTTTTCTCTTTGTGTTATTCTTAATTCATTTTGTTATTTTACTATAATCCTAAATTCATTGATTATGCATTTTTTAAAGTGTTCTATATTGACCAGTACACTTTTTTTTAACCTTTATCCCATTTTGAATACTTTTTCATTGTATTGTAGATCTGCTGTGATTATAACTTGCTCATGGTACACTTTGATATATTCTTCTCTCTCTGCAATGCTAAGAATTATGCATAACTCATTGAACACAGAGTCTGTGCTATGAAACTGAAATATACACAAAACATTTGGGAGAAGTCGTCCCTTAACCAATTCATGTTACAGTCCCACAATCACCTGATATCCAAGCAACTCTTAATCCTAGAAATATTGAGCTTGATTTTCATATAAGTCCTCAGAAAAAAGAGTTGGGGTGGTCTCTGTTTTCTGTCATTAGACCATCTTCTTCCTATCTGGAGTGCTTGATTAGGTCTCAATGGGAGATGATATCCCTATTTCTATTGGGAAAAGATTTCCCATTGTGGGGGTAGTACCCAAGTGGGACTTCTTTTTTTCTAAAGAGAAGAGAAGGGGCAGTGGAAAGAGGGATTTGTAAGGGTGGGACTGAGAAGAGAAGAGTGAGAGGTTCTGTGATAGGTATGTACAGTGAATAAAAGATATAAAAAGAAAACAACAACAAAAAGAATGATTATTTCAAGGCCTCAAATAAAACATGCTAAACAGTTATTCTTCAAATGTGGACCAAATACAGACCAAAATGAGTATAAAGGAGAGAATCAATGCCCCTAAGTCAACATTTCCAGAGCTATTTGAAATAATATTATGGGAAGAAAAAAAAAGTAGCACACAGTAGCAAGATCTAGTGAAAGAAAGCAAATGATAATTAGGAAAATATAAAACATTAGTATTTCTGTAATTAGTGAACTCCTGAGAGTAATAATGGAGACAAAAAATAAAAGATCGAGACAAATTAAGATAATAAAATGAAGAGTGTACTGTATGTCTTTCAACAGTAATTCTGAATGTGAATTTTTCTGATTTTCCAATTAAAATATACAGATTCTTTCTGTTCAGATTAGAAAGCAAGCCTCAACTGTCTTCTGCCAGCAAGAAACTCACCTCCCTGGCAAAGAAACACAGAGACTGAGAGTGTTAGCATGGAAATGATATACAGCAGCAAGCAAGCAAGCAAGCAATCAAAATTATCATAAAGTTGAGAGGCAGGAGGTATATAGGAAGGTTTGGAAGGAAGAAGGGAAGTAGGGCATGATCTAATTATAGTACACTCATTTTTTTTGCTTTTTTCAAATTATTTATTTATTTACACTCCTGAATATATCCCCCCCTTGTAATCCCCTCTCCCACTGTTCCACATCTGATATCTCTTCCCAACACCCCTGTCTCCAAGAGGATGTCCCCACCTCCCACCCCCACCCAAACAGACCTATAAATTCTGTGGGACATCCAGTGTCTTGAGGATTAGATGCATTTTCTCTGGCTGAACCCAGACCGAGCAGTCCTCCGCTGTATATGTGTTGAGGACCTCATATCAGCTGGTATATGCGGCTGGTTGGTGAGCCAATATTTGAGAGCTCTTGGGGGGTCCAGGTTGATTGAGAATGCTTGTTCTCCTACAGTGTCATCCTCCTCCTCAGCTTCTTTCAGCCTTTCCCTAATTCAACCACAGGGGTCAGCAGCTTCTCTCCATTAGTTGGGTGCAAATATCTGCTTCTGACTCTTTCAGCTCCTTGTTTGGTCTTCTGGAGTGCAGTCATGCCAGGTCCCTTTTTGTGAGCATTCCATAACCTCAGTAAGAGTGTCAGGCTTTGGACCTCCCTTTGAGCTGGATCCCACTTTGGGCCTGTCACTGGACCTTCTTTTCCTCAAGCTCCTCTCCATTTCCATCCCTGCAGTTCTTTCAGACAGGAAGAAATATGGGTCTGAGTTTTGATTGTGAAATGGAAACCCCATCCCTCACTTTTATGCCCTGTCTTCCTGCTAAAGGTGGGTTTCATAAGTTCCCTCTCCCCACTGTCAGACATTTTTTCCATGTCCCACCCTTTGAGTCCTGAGAGTCTCCCACCTCCCAAGTCTCTAGTGCATTCCAGAGGGTTCCTCCTGAGGTTGTCTGTTTCTACTTTCTCCACTCCTTTTCCCTCACCCAGTACTAGATCAGGTTCCCCTTCTCACATCCTAACCCCTCTCTAGTCTACTTCCCCTCCTGAGTCCCATCCTCTCTCCCCACTTGTTATTGTTCTCTTCTCTCTCCCAAGTGGGATTTGGGCCCTTCAGTTTGTTGATCTTTTTTAGTTCTGTAGACTGTATCTTGGGTATTCTCTCTCTCTCTCTCTCTCTCTCTCTCTCTCTCTCTGTTAATATCCACTTATTAGTGAGTACATACCATACATGTCTTTCGGGGTTTGAATTACCTCACTCAGGATGATATTTTCTAGTTCCATGCATTTGCCTGAAAAATTCAGGATGTCCTCCACCTTAATAGCTGAGTAGTATTCCATTGTGTAAATGAACCACATTTTCTGTATCCAGTCTTCTGTTGTGGGATATCTAGGTTGTTTCCAGCTTCTGGCTATCACAAACAAGGTCTCTATGAACATAGTGGAACATGTGCCCCTGTAGCATAATAGGGCATATTTGGGGTATATTTCCAAGAGTGGTATTACTGGATCTTAAGGTAGATCTATTTTCATGTTCTGAGGAACTTCCATATTGTTTTCCAGAGAGGTTGTACTAGTTTACAAATCCACAAGAAATGAAGGAGTGTTCCTCTTTCTTCACATCTTTGACTGTATGTGTTGTCACCTGAGGTTTTGATTTTAACAATTCTGATCTGTGTAAGGTAGAATCTCAGGGTTGTTTTGATTTGCATTTCTCTAATCACTGAGGACTGTGAACATTTCCTTAGGTGCTTGTCAGCCATTAGAGTTCCTCTGTTGTGAATTCTCAGTTTAGTTCTATACCCCATTGGGTTGTTTGTTATTTTTTTTAGTGTTCAGTTTCTTGAATTCTTTATATATTTTGGATATTAGAACTCTATTGGATGTGGGGTTAGTGTAGATTTTTTCCAGTCTGTAGGTTGCAGATTTCTCTTATTTACAATGCCCTTTGCCTTCCAGTTTCATCAGGTCCCATTTATCAATTCTGGTTCTTAGAGACCGAGCCACTGGAATTCTGTTGAGGAAACGTCCCCCTCTGCCAATGAGTTCAAGGCTCTTTCCCAAAAGCAAAATAAATAATAAAATAGGAAATTAAAGAGTCGTAAAAGTCCTAATGCAGAAACTAATGCCTTTACTAAACACCAATAAGAGAATTGAGAAGATAATCAGGGAAATAATCTCATTTACGTAATTTACATGATTTCCCCATTAACCATCCATGAAAATATCAAGAAATAAATCTAACTATGGAGGCAAAAAAAACTTTTCATAGAAAACTATAGAACAGTATAGAAACAAAATAAAGACACTAGAAGATACATGTTCTTATGGGTGAGTAGAATTAATACTGTTCAAATGTTCATATTATTAAACCAATCTGTGAGTCAATGTAAGCCCCATCAATATCTTAATGACATTTTTCAAAGAGCTACATTGGTATTTTTTTGTAATTCATACTTTAACATTTGCCAGATGGGTTAGAGGAGTATCAGCAGTAAGTGTCATCTCTCTTTCCAGTTTAAACTCAGTGTGAACTTATTGTGAATTTTAATTATTTATAAACTCTCTTTCCTAAAACAGTCTCTTGTCTATGACTACTTTATCACACATTCATCATATTTATTCTCATAACATAGTCTAACTAAGATGACAAATATTTCAATATTTCCTTTTTGAGACTATATATATATATATATATATATATATATATATATATATATATTTAAAAGGAAAGGTGGAATGGGGGAAAGTGAATATATATATATATTCATTCACTTTCCCCCATTCCACCTTTCCTTTCTCAAAGCCCCCCTCTGGGTGTCAAAAAAACAGTACCTTCCACTCCCCCCAAACCCTCCTCCCATCATCCTTCCTACTCCCCTGTCCTCACCCTTCTTCTACTCCCTTACCTTGAACATCAAGTCACTGCAGGACAAAAACATCCTCTCTCATTTTGGTGAAACAAGACTGTCCATTTAGGAGACAGATCCACAGGCAGGCAAGAAACTGGTTCTGGGACAGCACCTGCTTCAGCTTTTTGTAGGGAACCACACAAAAACCACACTTCTCATCTTCTATATATATGTGCAGGGGCCTAGGTTCATCCTGTGTTTCCTCTTTTGTTAGTGATTCAATCTCTGGGATCCAGTCTACTTGACTCTGTGACGTCCTTGTCCTCTTCAGGTCCCTTAATCTCTGTCCCAGTTCTTCTGTGAGACTCCCTGAGCTCCATCTAATGTTTGCATGTGATTCTCTTCATTTCTTCCCACTGGCTCCTGGATGGAACCTCTCAAAGGACCATAATGCTAGCTTCCTGTCTATAAGCATAACAGAGTATGATAAATAGTGCCAGGGTTTGGTTCTTGCCCATGGATTAGGCCTCAATTTGGTTCAGTCATTGGTTGGCTATTCTCTCAGTCTCTGCTCTATCTTTGACCATGCACATCTTATAAGCAGGACATATTTTACATTGAAGGCTTTGTGGATGAGTGGCTGCCCTTATCATTCCACTGGGAGTTCTGTCAATATACAGAAGTAACCACTTTAGGATCCATATCTCTCACTGCTAGGTACCCCAGCTAAAGTGTCCCCCATAGACCCTCTAGGGCCTCTCCCCATGCGAGGTCTCTGGCACATCCTACAGATTCTCCCTTCCCACAGCCAATCACCCTTCACTTTTCCTATATACGATCTTCCCCATCCCCTCCCCTCCCCATCACCTCTACAACCCAATTTCCATTGACCTCCCATATCTTTTGTTTTTCCTTCTGAAAAATATTTCACCATCCTCCCTTGGGTGTTCCATTATATTTGGCTTCTTGGTCTATAGATTATAGCATGGTTATCCTATACTTTATGGCTAATATCTACTTATAAGTGAGCACATACCATGCATGTCCTTTTGAATCTGGGTTACTTCACTCAGGAAGATATTTTCTAGTTCCATCTATTTTTCTGTGAAATTCATGATGTCCTTGTTTTTAATGTCTGACTTGAATTCCATTGTGTAGATATATACATTTTCTGTGTAGATTTCTGTGTAGATAGAACATTTTATGTACCCATTGCTCAGTTGAGAGACATCTACGTAGTTTCCAGTTTCGGGCTATTATGAATAAAGGTGTTGTGATCATAGTTAAGCAAATGTCCTTGTGGAGTGGAGCATCTCTTAGCTATGTGTCCAGGAGTGGTATAGCTCGGTCTTGAGGTAGAACTATACCCAATCTTCTGAAAAACCACAAAATTGATTTCCAGAGTGGTTGGACAAGTTTGCACTCCAGCAGTAGAGAAGTGTTTCACTTACTCCACAACCATTTCTGCATGAGTTGTCCTTTGATTTTTTTTTAATATTTACCAATGTAAGGTACAATCTCAGATTCCTTTTGATTGCATTTTCCTAATGACTAAGAACATTGAGCATTTCTTTACATGGTCTTTGGCCTTTTGGAGACTCCTCTGTTAGTTCTGTCTTTAGTTCTGTACCTTATGTTTTACTTGGCTTCTTTGGATTATTGATGTCCAATTTCTTGAGTTCTTTATATTTTTTGGATATTAGCCATCTCTTGAATGTAATGTTAGTAAAGATATTTTTTCCAATATTATTAGAAAAATCCACTGTAATTGTGTACAATGATGGTGTCCTTTGATGTACAGAAGTTTTTCAGTTTCAGGAGGTCCTATTTATTATTTCTTGACCTTAGTGCATAAATCATTGATATTGTGTTTAGGAAATTGACTCCTATATCAACAATTTCAAAATCATTCTCCTCTTTCTGTTCTAGTAGATTAAGTGCATCTGGTTTTACATTGAGTTCCTTGATTCATCTGGACTTGAGTTTTGTACAGAGTGATAAAGATGTGTCTATTTGCATTGTTCTACATGCAGACAACCAGTTAGGCCAGCACCATTTGTTGAAGATGCTATCTGGTTTGCATTGTATATTATAGGCTTCTTTGTCAAAAGTCAAGTATCCATAGATATGTGGGTTTACTTCTGATCTTCTATTTGATTCCATTGATCTATCTCTCTGTTTATATACCAATACACAAATTTTGTTGCTATTGCTCTGTAATAGAGCTTAAAGTTGGGGATAGTGATACCTCTAGAAGTTCTTTTATTGTTCAGAGTAAATTTAGTTATCCTGGGCTTTTTTTCCATATGAAGTTGAGAAATGTTCTTTCAAGATCTGTGAAGAATTGTGAAATTTTGATGGGAATTGCATTGAGTTTGTAGATTGCTTTTGGTAAAATGTCCATTTTCACTATGTTAATTATACTGATCCATGAGCATGGGGGATCTTTCCATGTAGTGATATCTTTCTCAATTTCCTTCTTCAGAGACTTGAAATTATTGTCATACAGGTCTTTCACTGGGTTGGTTAGAGTTACATCAAGATATTTTATGATTCTTGTGGTTATTGTGATAGCTACTGTTTCCCTAACTTTAGTGTGTTTATCTCCTGTATAGAGAAGGGCTACTAATTGCTTTGAATTAGCTGTGTATCCATCCACTTTGCTGAAGGTGTTTATCAGCTGCAGCAGTTCTCTAATAGAGATTTTGGGGTTGCTTGTGCATACTATCACATCACCTACAAATAGCAATACTTTGACTTTTTCCTTACCAAATTGAATCACCTTGATCTCTTAGTTGTCTTATTTTTCTAGCTTGAATTTCAAGTAATATATTGAAGAGTTATGAGAAGAGTGGACAGCCTTTATTGTCTCCAATTTTAGTGGAAATGCTTTAAGTTTCTCTCGTGTAATTTGATGTTGTCTGTTGGCTTGCTATATATTGCCTTTATTGTGTTTACTTATGCCCCTTGTTTCCCTACTCTCTCCAAGAGTTTTTTCTTGAAGAGATGTTGGATTTGTTTCAAGCAATTTTTTGGCATCTTGTGAGATGACCATGCAATTTTTTCTTTCAGTTTGTTTATATTGTGAATTATGTTTATGGATTTTCATATATTGAACCACCCCTGCATTCCTGGGATAAAGCCTACTTGATCAAGGTGGATGATGTTTTTAATGTATTCTTGGATTCTTTTTTTGAATATTTTATTATATAATATTGCATCAATGTTCATAAGGTAAATTGTCCAGCAATTCTCTGTCTTTGTTGAGTCTCTGTGAAGTTTAGGTATCATGTTGATTCTGACCTCATAGAATGAGTATGGCAGTGTAATAGTTTAAGGAGTAATGGTGTTAGCTCTTCTTTGGAAGCTAGTAGAAATCTGCACTAAAACAATTTGAACCAGGGGCTTTTTTTGGATGGATGACTTTTAGTGACTGCTTTTATTTCTTTAGGGGTTGGTTGTAGAACTATACAGATAGTTTACCTAATCATAATTTAGCTTTGGCAATTGATATCTTTCTAGAAAATCATCCATTTCAATTTAGATATACCAATTTTGTGGAGTATAAACTTTTGAAGCAGACTTTAATTATTCTTTGAATTTCCTCAATGTCTGTTGTTATGTCACACTTTTATATCTGATTTTGTTAATTTTAATCTCTTACTTGTAGTTCATTTGGCTAAGAAATTTTCTAGCTTGTTGATTTTTTTTAACAAAAGAACTAGCTCCTGATTTCATTGATTCTTTGTTCTCTTTCTTATTGACTGATTTCAGCCCTGACTCTAATTATTTCCTGAAATCTACTCTTCTTGTGTGTGTTTTCTTTTTGTTTTCCTTCTTTTTCTACAGCATTTAGATGCACTTTCAATTCATTAGTATAGACATTCTCCAATTTCCTTATGAAGACATTTTGCCCAGGAACTTTTCTCTTTCATAGTGCCCCATAAGTTTGGGTGTATTGTGCCCTCATTTTGACTTAATTTTAGAAAGTCTTTTATTTCTTTCTTTATTTCTTCTCTGGCTCAGTTGTCATTGAGTAGAGAAATGTTCAGTTTCCGTGAATATGTTGCCTTTCTGTTGTTTCATTTTGTTGTTGGAGTCCCGATTTAATCCATGGTGATCTGATACAATGCATGGGGTTATTTCAGTCTTCGTGAATCCATTGAAGTTTGCTTTGTGACTTTTTTTTTTTTTTTTTTTTTTTTTTTTTTTTTTTTTTTTTTTTTTTTTAATTTTATTTTCTATATTCTATGTTTACATTCCAAAGGCTTTCCCCTTTCCCAGTTCCCACCCACCATAGTTCCCATAGTTCCTCTCCCCCCCATCTGTTCCCCAATAATTCCCCCTCCCCCCTCGGTTTCTTTACTAAACTGGAAGCAATCTTTACAGGCCCAGGGTCCTCTCCTTTCTTCTTCTTGGGAATCATTTGACTTGCTATTTGTGTCTTGAGTATTTAGGGCTTCTGGGCTCATTAATATCCACTTATCAGTGATTGCATTTCAGGTGCATTCTTTTGTGATTGGGTTAATTCACTCAGGATGATATTTTCCAGGTCTAACCATTTACCTACAAATTGCATGAATTCATTATTTTTAATTGCTGTGTAGTATTCCATTGTATAAATATACCACATTTTCTGTATCCATTCCTCCTTTGAGGGATATTTGGGCTGCTTCCAATTTCTGGCTATTATAAACAAGGCTGCTATAAACATAGTGGAGCATGTGTCCTTATTGCATGCAGGGGAATCCTCTGGGTATATGCCCAGGAGTGGTATGCCAGGGTCCTCTGGAAGTAACATGCCCAATTTTCTGAGGAACCGCCAAACTGATTTCCAGAGCGGTTTTACCATTTTGCAATCCCACCAACAGTGGAGGAGTGTTCCTCTTTCTCCACATCCTCGCCAGCACTTGTTGTCTCTTGAGTTTTTAATCTTAGCCATTCTGACTGGTGTGAGGTGGAATCTCAGGGTTGTTTTGATTTGCATTTCCCTGATGACTAATGATGTTGAACATCTTTTAAGGTGTTTCTCGGCCATCCGAATTTCTTCTGGTGAGAATTCTTTGTTTAGCTCTGTGCCCCATTTTTTGATAGGGTTATTTGGTTCTTTGCGGTCTAACTTCTTGAGTTCTTTGTATATATTGGATATTAGCCCTCTGTCGGATGTGGGGTTGGTGAAGATCTTTTCCCACTTTGTTGGTTGCCGTTTTGTCCTTCTGACAGTGTCCTTTGCTTTGCAGAAACTTTGTAATTTTATGAGGTCCCATTTGTCGATTCTTGATTTTAGAGCATAAGCTATTGGTGTTCTGTTCAGGAACTTTTCCCCTGTGCCCAAGTCCTCCAGGGTCTTCCCAAGTTTCTTTTCTAATAGTTTCAGTGTGTCTGGTTTTATGTGGAGGTCCTTGATCCACTTGGAGTTGATCTTAGTACAAGGAGATAAGAGTGGGTCAATTCGCATTCTTCTGCATGTTGACCTCCAGTTGAACCAGCACCATTTGTTGAAAAGGCTATCTTTTTTCCACCGGATGGTTGTGGCTCCTTTATCAAAGATCAAGTGACCATAAGTCTGTGGGTTAATTTCTGGGTCTTCAATCCTATTCCATTGATCTACCTGCCTGTTGCTGTACCAATACCATGCAGTTTTTAACACAATTGCTCTGTAGTACTGCTTGAGGTCAGGGATATTGATTCCCCCAGAAGTCCTTTTATTGTTGAGAATAGTTTTAGCTATCCTGGGTTTTTTGTTGCTCCAGATGAATTTGAGAATTGCTCTTTCTAGATCTATGAAGAATTGATTTGGGATTTTGATGGGGATTGCATTGAATCTGTAGATTGCTTTTGGCAAGATGGCCATTTTTACTATATTGATCCTGCCAATCCAGGAGCAAGAAATATTTTTCCATCTCCTGAGGTCTTCTTCGATTTCTTTCTTCAGGGACTTGAAGTTCCTGTCATACAGATCTTTCACTTGTTTGGTTAGAGTTACGCCAAGGTACTTTATGTTGTTTGTGGCTATTGTGAAGGGTGTTATTTCCCTAACTTCTTTCTCAGCCTGCTTGTCCTTTGAGTACAAGAAGGCTACTGATTTGCTTGAGTTAATTTTATAACCAGCCACGTTGCTGAAGTTGTTTATCAGCTGTAGAAGTTCTCTGGTGGAGTTTTTTGGATCGCTTAAGTAGACTATCATATCATCTGCAAATAATGATACTTTGACTTCTTCCTTTCCAATTTGTATCCCTTTGACTTCCTTATGTTGTCTGATTGCTCTCGCTAGAACTTCAAGTACTATATTGAAAAGATATGGAGAGAGAGGACAGCCTTGTCTAGTCCCTGATTTTAGTGGAATTGCTTCAAGTTTCTCTCCATTTATTTTGATGTTGGCTACTGGTTTGCTGTAGATTGCTTTTACTATGTTTAGGTATGGGCCTTGAATTCCTGCTCTTTCCAAGACTTTTAGCATGAAAGGATGCTGAATTTTGTCAAATGCTTTTTCAGCATCTAATGAGATGACCATGTGGTTTTTTTCTTTTAGTTTGTTTATGTAGTGGATTACATTGATGGATTTCCGTATATTGAACCATCCCTGCATTCCTGGAATGAAGCCTACTTGATCATGGTGAATGATCGTTTTGATATGCTCTTGGATTCGGTTGGCAAGGATTTTATTTAGTATTTTTGCATCTATATTCATAAGAGAAATTGGCCTGTAGTTCTCTTTCTTTGTTGGATCTTTTTGTGGTTTAGGTATCAGCGTAATTGTGGTTTCGAAGAATGAGTTGGGCAGTGTCCCTTCTGTCTCTATTTTGTGGAATAGTTTGAAGAGTATTGGTGTTAAGTCTTCTTTGAAGGTCTGGTAGAATTCTGCACTAAAACCATCTGGTCCCGTACTTTTTTTGGTTGGGAGGCTTTCTATAACCCCTTCTATTTCTTTAAGGGTTATGGGACTGTTTAGCTGGTCTACTTGATGCTGATTTAATTTTGGTATTTGGTATCTGTCTAGGAAATTGTCCATTTCCTCCAGATTCTCCAGTTGTTTTGAGTATAGGCCTTTGTAGTAGGATCTGATGATCTTTTGAATTTCCTCTGTTTCTGTTGTTATATCCCCCTTTTCATTTTTAATTTTGTTAATTTGGATACTATCTCTGTGCCCTTTGGTTAGTCTAGCTAAGGGCTTATCTATCTTGTTGATTTTCTCGAAGAACCAGCTCTTGGTTTTGTTGATTCTTTGTATGGTTCCTCTTTGTTTCTGCTTGATTGATTTCAGCCCTTAGTTTGATGATTTCCTCTCTTCTACTCCTCCTGGGTGAGTTAGCTTCTTTTTGTTCCAGCGCCTTCAGGTGTGCTGTTAATGTGCTAGTGTATGCTCTTTCCAGTTTCTTTTTGGAGGCACTCAGGGCTATGAGTTTTCCTCTTAGCACTGCTTTCATTGTATCCCAGAGATTTGGGTAGGTCGTACCTTCATTTTCATTGAAGTCTAAAAAGTCTTTGATTTCTTTCTTTATTTCTTCCTTGACCAGGGTGTCATTGAGTAGAGTATTGTTCAGTTTCCATGTGTATGTGGGCTTTCTGTAGTTCTTCTTGCTATTGAAGACCACTTTTACTCCATAGTGATCCGATAGGAGACATGGGATTAGTTCGGTCTTCTTGTATTTGTTGAGGTCTGTCTTGTGACCAATTATATGATCAATTTTTGAGAAGGTACCGTGCGGTGCTGAGAAAAAGGTATACTCTTTTGTTTTAGGATGGAATGTTCTATATATATCTGTTAAATCCAATTGGTCCAAAGCTTCAATTAGTTTCACTGTGTCCCTGTTTAGTTTCTGCTTTCCTGATCGGTCCATTGAGGAGAGTGGAGTGTTGAAGTCACCTACAATCATTGTGTTAGGTGCGATGTGTGCTTTAAGCTTTAGTAAAGTTTCTTTTACGAATGAGGGTGCCCTTGCATTTGGTGCATAGATGTTCAGTATTGAGAATTCTTCTTGGTGGATTTTCCCTTTGACAAGCAGGAAGTGACCTTCTGTGTCTCTTTTGATGACTTTAGGTTGAAAGTCGATTTTATCTGATATTAGAATGGCTACTCCAGCTTGTTTCCTGGGACCATTTGCTTGTAGAACTGTCTTCCAGCCTTTTACTCTAAGGAGGTGTTTGTCTTTGACACTGAGATGTGTTTCCTGTATGCAGCAAAATGTAGGGTCCTGTTTCCGTATCCAGTCTGTTAGTCTGTGTCTTTTGATTGGGGAATTGAGTCCATTGATATTAAGAGATATTAAGGAATAGTAATTATTACTTCCTGACATTTTGGGAATTGTTATTATTATTTGTATTTGAGTGGTTCTCTTCTTTTGGGTTGGATGAGATGGGGTTTCTATCTTGTTTCTTCTGGGGTGTTGTTTCCTCCCTTGTGTTGGTATTTTTCCCCTATTATCCTTTGTAGGGCTGGGTTTGTAGATAAGTATCTTGCAAATTTGGTTTTGTCGTGGAATATCTTGGTTTCCCCATCTATGGCAATTGAGAGTTTCGCTGGGTATAGTAGTCTTGGCTGAAGTTTGTGTTCTCTTAGGGTCTGCATAAGGTCTGCCCAGGATCTTCTAGCTTTCATGGTCTCAGGTGAGAAGTCTGGTGTAATTCTGATAGGTCTTCCTTTATATGTTACTTGTCCTTTTTCTCTTACTGCCTTTAATATTCTTTCTTTGTTTAGTACATTTGGGGTTTTGACTATTATGTGACGGGAAGTATTTCTGTTCTGGTCCAGTCTATTTGGGGTTCTATAGGCTTCTTGTATATTCATGGGCATCTCTCTCTTTAGGTTGGGGAAATTTTCTTCCATAATTTTGTAGAAGATATTTGCTGGCCCTTTAAGTTGTAGATCTTCATTCTCATCTATCCCTATAATCCTTAGGTTTGGTCTTCTCATTGTGTCCTGGATTTCCTGAATGTTTTGGGTTACCAGCTTTTTGCATTTTGCATTTTCTTTAATTGTTGAATCCATGGTTCCTATGGTATCTTCAGCATCTGAGATTCTGTCTTCTATCTCTTGTATTCTATTGTTGATATTTGCATCTATGACTCCTGATTTCTTCCCAAGGTTTTCTATTTCCAACATTGTCTCCCTTTGCGATTGCTTAGTTGTTTCTACTTCTGTTTTTAGATTTTGTATGGTTTTGCTCAGATCTTTCAGTTGCTTGTTTGTGTTTTCCTGTAATTCTTTAAGGGATTTTTGTGTTTCCTCCTTTATGACTTCTACTCGTTGACCCATGTTCTCTTGTATTTCTTTGGGTGATTTTTGTTTCTCCCCCTTATTGGGATTCACTTTTTGCTCTATATTCTCCTGGATTTCTTTAAGTGATTTTTGTGTCTGCCTTGTATGGGCTTCTAGTTTTTGATCTATTTTCTCCTCTATTACTTTAAGAAATTTATCTAAGTGATCCTCAATCTGCATCTTTACCAGTGATTTTAGATCTGAGTCTTTGTTTTTCTGGTGTGTTGAGATATCTGGGATTTAATTGTGTTTGTCTTGCAATGGCTTCTAGCTTTTGATCTATTTTCTCATGTATTACTTTAAGAGATTTATCTAAGTGTTCCTCTATCAGCATCCTGACCAGTGATTTTAGATCTGAGTCTTGTTTTTCTGGTGTTTCGGGGTATCCAATATTTATTGCTGTTGGGGAACTGGGTTCGGATGCCGCCATATTGCCTTGATTTTTGTTAGTAGCGATCTTACGTTTGCCTTTTGCCATCTGGTTAACTCTGGTGTTAGTTGGTCCTGTAGATACTAGCTGGTGCTTGACCCTCCTGTGGGGTTGTAAGGCTATTTCCCAGTGACTGGGATACCTGAATCACTGTCCTGCGGGGCTCTTGCTCACAGATTGCTGACAGGTGGCCTGAGTCCCCCGAGGTCTTAACCTCAGGATATCCCAGGTATTTGGTTCCGCCTGTTGGGCGGCTGCTCTGCACTGCTCCTGCTCAGGGTTCGCTGTCTGATATCCTGTTTCCCCAGGGGTCTTAAAGTTGGGATATCTCAGTTATCTGGTTCCGCCTGCTGGTCCCAAGCTGCTGGGAAGCTGGCTGGGTCCGGTTTCCAGCTTCCCTGCCACTGGCTGGATGGGAGGCTGGTTCGGCCTCCGGCTGGGTCTGGGTACCTGGCACACTGGCTGACTCTGGCTTCCTCACCACCAGCTGGACGGGAAGCTGCAGGCAATATGGCAGCTGCCTGCAGGGAGCTCGGGGTCCGCCCCGCGCGCGAGTGCAGAGTGCACCCGCTATTCTGTGCCCAATTCCCACTCCAGGCCTGAGTCCCCGAAGGTCTTAAGCTCGGGCTGTGTCGGGTACCTGGTTCTGCCGCCGCCGCCGGATGGTTCTGAGCACCTGGGACGCTGGGTGACCCTCCGGCTTCCCCACCGCCAGCTGGGCGGGAAGCTGCAGGCAATATGGCAGCTGCCTGCAGGGAGCTCGGGGTCCGCCCCGCGCGCGAGTGCAGAGTGCACCCGCTATTCTGTGCCCAATTCCCACTCCAGGCCTGAGTCCCCGAAGGTCTTAAGCTCGGGCTGTGTCGGGTACCTGGTTCTGCCGCCGCCGCCGGATGGTTCTGAGCACCTGGGACGCTGGGTGACCCTCCGGCTTCCCCACCCGCTTTGTGACTTTTATAATGTCAATTTTGGAGAAGATTCTGTGAGGTGCTGAAAAGAATGTATATTCTTTTATGTTTGGATGAAATGTTCTAGAGATATCTGTTAGGTCCATTTGAATCATAACCTCTGTTAGTTTAATTATTTCTCTCATTAGTTTATGTCTTGATGATGTGTCCATTGGTGGTACTATGGTATTGAAGTCTCCCACTATTAGTTTGTGAGGTTTGATGTGTGATTTAAGATATAGTAATGATTCTTTGTAAAATGTGAGTGACCTTGCATTTTGGACATTGTTTTCAAAGTTGAGATATCCTCTCAGTGGATTTTATCTTTGATGAGTATATCTTTTGATTACTCTTATTTGAAAGGTTTTGTTGTTGTTGTTGTTGTTGTTGTTGTTGTTGTTGTTTTTAACTAGACGTTACTGAAGCTTGTTTCTTAGGCCCATTTGCTTGGAAAAACTTTTAGCAGCCATTTATACTGAGATAATAACTATCTTTGTTACTGAAATGTGTTTCTTGTATATAGTAGAAAGATGGATTCTCTTTATGCAACTACTCTCTTAGCCTGTGTCTTTTTATTAGGGAATTGAGTCCATTGATTGAGAGATATTAATGATCAATGGTTGTTACTTCCTGTTATTTTGTTGATAGTGATGAGTGTGTGTGTGTGTGTGTGTGTGTGTGTGTGTGTGTGTTTCTCCTCTATTTTTATAATGTGAAATTATTTATTTCTTTTATTTTTCTTGAGTAGAGTTAGCCTCAATGGTCTGGAGGTTTTCCTTGAGTATCCTCCATAGGTCTGGGTTAGTGGAAAGGTATTGTTTTAATTTGGAATGATTTTGTCATGGAAAATCTTGATTTTTCTACGTATGGAAGTTGAATGTTTTGCTGGGTAGAGTAATCTGGGTTGACATCTGTGGTGTCTTAAACCACAAGTTTTGGAAAACCTCTTCCTATGCCCTACTAGCTTTTAGAGTCTCAGATGAGAATTTGGGTGTAATTCTGACTTTATATGTTACTTAGCCTTTTCCCTTTGCTTCTTTAAAAATTATTCCTTTGTTCTGTATATTTTGTGTTTTGATGATTAAATAACAGGGGGATTTTCTTTGATCCAATCTGTTTGGTGTTCTGTAAACTTCTTGTACATCTATAAACATCTATTTCTTTAGGTTAGAGAAATTTTCTTCTATAATTTTGTGGAACATGTTATATGGCCCATTGAGTTGGGAATCCTCGTCCTCCTTGTTGTTGTCCTCCTCCTCCTCCTCCCCCTCATTTCTATTATTTTTAGATTTGGCCATTTTATGAAGTCCCAAATTTCCTGAATATTTTATGTCACAAACTTTGTATGTTTTGCATTTTCTTTGACTGATATATTGATTTCCTCAATTGTGCCTTCTATACTTGAGATTCTTCCATCTCCTGTGTTCTGTTGGTGATGCTTACATCTGTAGTTCCTGTTTTCTTTATTAGAATTTCCATCTCCAGGATTGGCTCACTTTGAATTTCCTTTATTGCTTCCATTTTCCTTTTCAGGTTTTTGACAGTTTCATTCCTGTACTTCACCTGTTTGGTTGTATTTGCCTGTATTTATCTTTATTTGCTTCTTCTGTGAATGCCTATACCTGTTTAAATTATTTTCCTGTATTTTCTGAAGGGATTTATCGCTATCCTCTTTAAAGCCCTCTATCACCTTTTTAAGATCGTATTTAAGATCTTCTCCTTTTCTTATTCTTCAGGTTTGTTAGGTTATCTTGATTTTGTTTTAGTGAGATGGCTTGGCTCTGTTAGTGTCACAGTTCTTTGGGTATTGTTGATTATGTTCTTATAGTGTTCTTTAGGCATCTTGTTTTCCCTGGTGTTGGCTGGATGATCTGAATGGCAGCAGGACTTCTGAGGAAGGTGCGGGATCTGTGGGCCCTATAGGATGCCCTCAGATCCCCACCTGGGTCAGATCTGACTAATATGGGTGGTTGTATGGGTGGTTGGGCTGTGTTCCAATCTTGTTGGTTTTAGGCACCCCTAAGATTTCCACGGGGAGACAGAAAGCTTTTGGGGTTCTCCAAATCTCCCTACTGACAGCAAGATTAAGCTAGACAATGGGACTTAGGGGAACACATGTGCCACTCACCTCTGCAGACTCTCAATATTTTCTGCTTATGGAAATATTTAACAGAAAATATGAAATACGAGTGCAAGACATTGTACATCTGTTTAAGTTCTGGGCTCTTAAGAACATGTACAAGGAGTATACTGCTCTTGGTGCTCAGCAATGATTTACAAGGGGTGATGACATATTAATCAAAAACGGACCACAATTTATTCTGCAAAGAAAGCAATCACAGATGTCATAAATAAAATTTGCAAAGGTTTAAAGACTCAATGATGTAAGCTGGAAGTGACACCACACTAATAAAGGAATGATAATATTTCAAAAGAACTGAAGCAAATAAATAATCATGGCAACAAATGAATATGATGGTTTAGAATATTGTAAGATATGGTATAACAAATTTCAGTGTCACTTGAAAATTATCGGTAGTCACTGATTTTTGAAAGCCTGAGAAAATTAATCTTAAATGAAGAGATTACAATATTAAATGTTGGATTATTGTAAATAAAAGAGCACGTGTGATAGAAAGCATGGAGTAGTGGAGGGCAACCTTAAAGGCAGAATGTCAGAAAGAAGGCCATATATTGTGAATCAAGGAATCTATGATAGTGAGGGTGTGGCAATTTTGAGAATGAAATATAGAATCTCCCACTGCAGTAAATATAACTAACAGCCCTAGCTGAGGCACTCTGAAAGCTATCTCTAAATTTTCACTGCAGTAGAGTTTCCTATAGCAAACAACAAAATGAAATCCTCTAGAGTTGGCAAAGCAGGTCAACTCATGGGAGGTGTGATCCCCCTTAGGTGATGACCCTGGCTCAGACTCCAAGATAGCCTTTCCTAAGTTTCCTTTGTACTAGAGTTCTAAATCTTTCTAATGCTGCAACACTTTAGTACAGTTTCTTATGTTTTGGTAACCCCTGATCATAAAATTACTTCATTTTTACCCAATAACTGTAATTTTGATTCTGTTATAATTATAATATAAAAGTCTGATATGCAGGATATCTGATATGTGACCCCTATATAAAGATCATTCAACTTCCAAAGGGATCACAATCCAAAGGTAGAGAACTGCTGCCTTGGACCATCTGTACAGTTTTCTCAGATTCTTCACTTGAAGGAATTTCTCTTTTGCCCTTGTCCCTTTCCTCCCCACAACACTTTAACTCATGACCATTGCTGCATAGATATTTGATAACTTATTCATTCTCCAAAACCCTTCACTATTTCCTCATAACTATTTCTCTGGTGTCTGGCATGGTTATTCCCATTTAGCATCAGTTTCTTGGAGAAACTGAAATAACAGAGAAAGAAAGGAACAGATGGACAAATCAAAGATTTGACCCATATTTACGACCTATGTTCCTAAGTAGCTAGAAATGCTATTCCCAGAAATAGAAAGGGTGTAAATCTGGGCCATTGATGATGAATTTTATTTTATATAGGTTGAGTTTTTAACCTTTTCATGTTATTCTCCTCTACACTCTTCTCTCTTTCCTACCCCTCTCTCCCTCCTCTCTCTCACCCTTACATGTGAATGTGCGCCCCTTTGCAATTTATCACTCAGAGTTGTCATGAGTTATGTAGTGACAATCAAACAGTGTGAAGAATACAATAAAAAAGGAGAAGACCACAGCAAACTTGGGCTAGAATGTTTAAGAACAAGTACAATTGTTAGTTATTGGTCAAAGTATGTTGTGGGGTGTGTGTGTGTGTGTGTGTGTGTGTGTGTGTGTGTGTGTGTAGAGCTCAAAGGATGAACAGGGCTTTAATCACGTTTCAATATTCACTAACATTCATCTCTCCCTTAGTGGAAAGACAAGATTTTAATAGAAAAATAAAGAATACAGGACAGATGTTTGGAAATTGCAGCTCCCTCTCCGATGATTACAAAGGCTGTTATACTTTCTTGAAAGTATCCACCCAGCCCAGGACAGAGGAAATACTGCAGAACTGTGCTTAGTTGTTTCAGAGTTCCCCATACTGATGACTACAGAGCCTCCTGAGTTTGCTAGTGACTCCTGAGGAAAAAAAGATTAGTGCAGGAGATGTTTGGATTCAAGGTATTTGGACACCAGGTTGTCCTATCTCAAGTGAAGGTATTGATGATTCAAACTACTGCTAGTTTTCCAAAAATGTTCATATGTCAGAGAATGGGCAGTGCCTGTCTTTTGCCTACTTTTGTGACCCTTTCCTCCTACTGGGCTGCCTTCTTCAGCCTTGATGTGACGGTAAGTGCCTAAGCTTATTGTAGCTTGTTATGCTGTGTTTGGTTGATGGCCCTGGGAGATCTGCTCTTTTCTGAGTGAGGGATGAGTCGTGGGGAGAGGGAAGTTAGGGGGGAAAGCCTGGAAGGAGGAGAGAGAGGCGAAACTGCAGTTTGGATGTAGTATATGAGAGACGCATAAAACATGTTTATATAAAATGTCAGCTTTCCATTATAAGTTCAACCTTAATGTCTAAATTCAAATTATAACATTAAGCATGGATAAATCTGTTGCTTTTATGTCTGAGATACATGAATTTTAAGTTTTTATTTGGAAGACAAAGAATGTCTAGTAGTGAAACAGTGGTTGATTGGCATGAATTAAGGAATGGCCATTAAAGTACAGAATACGTATCTAGAACACAACACGTTGACTCACACTGGAAAGAATAATCAGTGCTATTAACAAGAAATGCAATATAGAGCATCTTATAATTTTTCTTTAATTCCTTATGATGAACATATAGTTTTAAAGTAGATGTTAATGATATAAATGTACGAACTAATTTAGAATTGCAACTTGAAAGTTACAATAAAGGAAATGAATATGACCTTGTAGTCAGGGAGTAATGAAGAACAGAATGCTTCAGAGTGTAGAAATATTTGAAATATCTCTTGGGGCTTAGCTTCCAAATATAGGCTAG
The DNA here is from genome assembly GCA_964023405.1 of Apodemus agrarius. Lineage (NCBI taxonomy): Eukaryota > Metazoa > Chordata > Mammalia > Rodentia > Muridae > Apodemus > Apodemus agrarius. The sequence continues at coordinate 26,049,482 of OZ030014.1, forward strand.
AAGTCCACTCAGAAAAGAGTTCATGAAGTATTTTTAAGCAAGAAAACAGCATAAGTCAAATGTTCCCTTCCTCTTATGACCTACAATGAAATAAATCTACACAGAGTATCATTAGATTGTATAGCTCCTCTACCTCTCAATGGTTATTTATTTATTTATTTATTTATTTATTTATTTTGTGTGTATGCATGTGTCTGCTTTTTATTAGATATTTTCTTTATTTACATATCAAATGTTATCCCCTTTCCTGGTTTCCCCCTGGAAAACCCCCTATCCCATCCCCCATCCCACTGTTCACCAACCCACCCACTCCTGTCTCCCTGTCCTGGCATTCCCCCATACTGGGGCATGGAGCCTTCTCAGGACCAAGGGCCTCTCCTCCCTTTGATGTCCCACAAAGCCATTCTTTGCTACATATGCAGCTCTTTGATTGGTGGTTTAGGCCCTGGGAGCTCTGGGGGTACTGGTTGGTTCATACTGTTGTTCTTCCTATGGCCAATGGTGTTTTAAACTGAAACCTTTCAGTGACATTAGACTGCTCAGTTATTTGGAAGTATGTCTCCAATTTGTGAATGGCATGACCTTCTAGTCTTTGTCTGCTCTATGGTCTACTGCTTCAGAGCCATTATGTCATAACTATCTATTCAATATGTATACTTTAATCTCACACTCTTTGCTTACATCTGTCATTTTGCTTCTTCCAGAAGGCCTGTATGTGTATATATCTTACCATTACCCCTAACTACACACTCCACCTAGCTAATTCCTTGTTGCTGTTGTTGTTGTTTTTTAGACATGGGTTCTCTTTGGAGCCCTAGCTGCCCCGGACCTCACTCTGTAGACCAGTCTTGCCTCTAATTCACAGAGATTCTCCTGCTTCTGCATCCTGACTGCTGGCAACAAAGGGATGTAGCACCATGCCTGGCTGAGTTAGCCATTAGTCATGTTTTGATATTAGTTCTACCTATTTCCTCAGGGTAGCTTCATGTAATTAACAAGTTAACTAAACAAAAGTTAATTTGTAACTATAACAATGTCTCTCCCCTCTACTATTCTATGGGAGTAGGTAAAGTGGCAGATTTGGCTTTTTTGCTACAGTGTATGCCTAACCATATAGCCCATTAAGTGCACAATAAAATGCTCAGTAAACATTTGCCAAGGGGTCAAGTAACTTGCCAGTGAGAATATTTGTGGTAAACTGGACAACTTGAACAAAAAGATGCATTCGAATGGTTTCTGTGTCCAGTGCTCAAGTTCTGTATCCTTTTGATTTCTAGCTATAAAATGGGATCATTATAAAATTGCCCCATGTTGGACCTCCCCATTCTCAGAGAAGAAGGGGAGGAGGGAAGGAGGAGGGGCTTAAAATGAGAAAATGGGGGAAGAAGGAGGCTGTGATCAGATGTAAAGTGAGTAAATGAATTAATGGGAAAAAATTCCCCATGTTGACATTTGGTATAAAAAATATCTTAAAATATCCTGAATACTTGCTAGGTCTGTATCAAACATGTGATTGCCACTGTTAATTAGATGTTACCAGCAACATCAAAGCCTTCCTACTATGGCTGCTGAGTAATTTTGAATTGATTCTTGTTTTAAAAATAATATAAACCCTACAAAAACTCTCTTTTTATTGTCAACATATGTCAAACCAATGCACTCTTTCTCCATGCTTACATATGTACATTAAAGTACAATGTCACTATCTTCTTCATCAGTACTATGACTACCCTATTCATGTTTTCATCAAATTCCCTCCTCTGAGTGTGTTTGGCACACACACACACACACACACACACACACACATATATATTCTAGTGTGTATATATACACTAGAATATATATATATACATATATATGAATATATATATACTAGAATATATATATATTGTGTGTATCATATATAAATATATCATATATTCTAAAGTGTTCATCAAATATATTGCCCATTACTTATTTTTTGTTGTGGTACGTGCGTAGTTTTTCTTTAATTGAATCTTACAATCTCTAATTTACTCTATAACACATATGCCATGAACATTATATTTTGCGTGTAATTATACAAAGCCTGTGTATAGGCTTTCCCAAATGAAGTTTCATGCAAATGAGGAATGTAAGTGTGCTTTCCGAATGGGTCTGTTGACTCGGTGTTCAATTCTTTCTGGTAGAATGGAAGTATGCCCCAGTGGCATGGCTTTCGTCCTCTTATTTGGTCTCCACCCTCACTTTAAACCCCTAGTTAAGTAGCACAGTGGCTTTTCACCTCTCCGCCTGGTTCATCTGGCCCGATAGTGCTCTTTTTCCCAATTTGCCCACACTGAACCATGAACACTAAATGAAGCGAATAATTTGGTGCATTGTTGGGGGGTGGCATGGGGGTGGAAAAGGGAGGGGACAGCTGACAGTGAATGGTGTCAGCTGCGGAGGCAGCAGAAAAAGCCTACATCTTAATAAAACAGCCTCAGGCAAAATCCCATTAAAGCCTTCAGAAGGTTGTTTCCCTGCAGTTGAGCAGGTAGGCGTTGAGCACTAAGAGGCAGCCCTGAGTGCTCTCAGGGAGCCCAGTTCAAAAAAAAAAAAAAAAAAAGAGTGCTTTTTTTTTTTCTTATTATAAATCATCAGCCAGCATAGCTCCTCAGAGTCATTTGCAAGGCAGAGGGAAAGAGAGCTAGCATAGGAAAGAAGTAGAGAGGAAGGGAGGATGCTGGGGAAAGAGCGGTATAAAGGGACGGAGCTCCTCTGCCACCGCAGGAAGTGAGAGGGCTGCGTGTGCACCCATTAGTAGTGGAGTACAGACCCAGGGGTTGACCTTTGGAGAGGCAAGGAGGCAAGAAGGCAAGGAAACAGTCAAAACCCAGGCAGAATGATAATGAGGATGAGGCATCCAAGAAGTGCATTGTATGGCTGACTCCTAGCTTAAAGATGGTGCATTCTTTGCAAGCAACACTGGCCTGTGAGCAGAACACAGCTGAATAGCATAACAATTGCTCTTGAGAGAGGATGACAGGCATTCCATAGACCTATAGTAAAACATGAACATATGCACATGTATGCCTCTCTCCAATGCACACCCTCAATACACAGCAACACAGGTAACAGGATGTGCTCCCAAATATATATACATATATATATATATTCTCATAGTACACACACAAGCGCTTTGTCTGTAGTGTGTTTGCTGGCTGACACCTAAGGTTTTCAAAGCTTATTAGCCATTGACCTAGCACCTGCTCCAGCATTCAGGATTCCTTCTCTGAGGAAGTTTATTGACATATGTAGAAAATATGCCCACTATTTCTGTAATAGATTTTTTTTAACAGAATGAACACATTTTGTTGATAAGCACTGCAATTAACATAAGCACAGTCGTTTTAATTGTCCTGAAGCCCACTGTCCTTTAGTTGATGGAAGTTAAAGTGCCCCCTAAAAGGAGGATCCTTTGTTCAATTAGCATTATTTAATAATAACTAAATTAAAGTTTGCTTAAATGTAGGCATCCTTTACTATGTAAAGTTGGTATGGTCCTGACGAATGTGTGGGTTTGAAGTCTAAATTCTAAATTCAATCACATTTGAATATTGAAAAGTTTTGCATTTAAATAACAGATATTAGGAATTGAATCTTCAGTCAGGTAAGACACCTGTCTCTAGGTTTATTTTGGTTGCTAGTTTAATACAGATTTTCCTTATTAGGTTTTTCCAAATATTCAATGCTAAATTAGGCATATTCCATGTTACAGGTTTCAGCTTTAGCCGTTCACACCTGGGAACTATGCTTAACAAATTTAAATTCGCACACTAAGGAAGATGGTAATAACAGAGGTTTTGAGGGAAGTCTACTCTTAAGCCTACATACATTTTTGTGGTACTGGAGACTGAACGTGGGCCGTTTTTTGCATGTTAATTGTATGCTGTAGCAGTGGGTTGAATCTCAAATATTTTTATGTTTTTATTTTTTTCAGACAGTTTCCACTAGTTTTTTTATAGCTTTGCCATATCTATGGTTTTCCTTCCATAGCCTCCCAAGTAGGTGATTATAGGCCAGGAATCTTCTATATAAGCAAATTCGGTAGTCAGTCTCCAAACCAGCTCTAAACAGGTGTAAATGATGTAGATATTTAATTTTGTCAATTTGAATGATTTTTTTGCCTTTTAGGTAAAGTTTTAGGCTATTTTTTCCAGCCTATTGTTCCTTGGTGTCTCTCCATAGCACCTTGCTAGCCTCAGCTGTAAGAAAGAGAAATAAGGATATTGATCAAATCTAAGTAAAGTTAACAGAAAATCAATTTTTCTAATTCTAAGTTGAGGTAATGTGGCATCTACATCTCAGGAGTTCTTTCCTCTTTTTTAAAAATTTTTTGAAAAATTTCTTTCTTTAATTTTTAAAATATACTCCAGCATTTCTTTAAGTTTGAAATATGTTCTTTATTCAAATGAATGCTACTGTAAAATAAACATAAGTTATATGGTTTTGCTTTAATATCCTAAGAGGGGACTTAGATAAAAATCTATATTTCTGCGGTTGTCTTTCAATTAATAAGAAAATGCAAGATGTAACGTGATTTGAGTAGGTCTGAGTAATATTATATTGCTCTAATGCATTTTTTATACAGCATATCTCAAGAGTGTATTTGCATCAGAGTTCATAAGACCCAAGAAGATGGACACTCAGCTACTACTCTGGATAAGTTATTTCCAGCTAGTAGGACTCCACTGGGTTCACACAGCTTCACTAGGTATTTTGGTGGTATAGGGGTCAGGGTGAGATTCTATAAAGATAGAATCTTTGTTGATTTTCCCCATTGTTGTTGTCATTGAAGTTGAAGTGGGGTGTCATTTTGCTGTTAGTTATAGAATATATATAGAGTTGGGCTTAGCTTGAATAACATTTGGTTTGCCCATAAACAGGTCCAGTAGCAAGTAAATCCATCAGGCTGTGGTGTGAGACACAAAGCTGTCTTCCAAGAAAAAGGCTGTAATGGGGAGAGCCCTCTAGTGTTCAAACCTCTAACTGCACTTACATCTGTGGCTAGCTGATGAGCACTCAGAGAAAACAGGATATAGTGAGGGTTTTGACAGTGATGCTTCATATCTAGAAGACTCTCCAAATGGCCTAGCAATCCCTAAACTCTGATCTACACACACACACACACACACACACACACACACACACAGAGAGAGAGAGAGAGAGAGAGAGAGAGAGAGAGAGAGAGAGAGAGAGAGCCTGGCCATGAGCACATTGAGAGAGAATGGGAGGGGAGAGAGGAGAGGGAGGAGGGGAGAGGGGAGAGGCGAGAGGCGAGAGGCAAGAGGTGAGAGGCGAGAGGGGAGAGGAGGAGGAGCAGGAGCAAGAGGTGAGAACAAGAGCAAGAGAGCATCTCCATATTCTCTTCAATCAATTTCTCAGGCATATTGGACGACCATGATGATGCCTTTTAAAGTACCAGAGTAAGAATTTAACTGGAGGGAGATTACTGATTACATATAGTTTACCAGGTTGCTTGAGGAACAGAGCAAATGGATTCTCCTTTCTTCTCCGTGATGAAAATCCTTAGGCGAAGACTTGAATCATTTGCCTTGTATCATATATGTATTGCTAAGCTGACGGGGCTCAGAGAATAGTAGCAGTTCTACTCTTGCTTCACAGGACAACTCTGAAGGAATGAGCGATGGATGCAGCTGACTTTTCTGGAGTGCCGTAGCAGCAGTGGGAGAGCACCTGTTCTCAACAACTGTTGTCAAAGACGTCATAAAAATAAATGTTCACTATAATCTGTTTTCCCTCTCTTCCAAAATTTTAGACATATAATTTCCTTCAGTGTATATTTTGTATAAGGGTATCTATTTGTTCAGCAGTAGTAATATTCAGAGCTTAATATTCAGAACATTAAAAGTGTTCATAGGTCAAGATATAGTCTATTTATCATCTATCATCTATCTATCTATTCATTTATCAATCATCTATATATCTAAGTATATATGTATCTATATATTTATGTATCTATGTATGTATCTATCATCTATGTATCTAAGTATTTATGTATTTATATATGTATCTATGTATCTATGTACCTATGTATGTATGTATGTATATATATATATGTATGTATATATATGTATGTATGTATGTATGTATCTATCTATCTCTCTATCTATCTATCTATCTATCTATCTATCTATTATCTATGCCTCCTTACAAACAGAGATCTTGCAATGTAATATGATAAGCTGTAATGATCCACACAGATCTTTAAGATCTTTAAGGAGAAACCTGTTGCCAGGATTAGAGCCAATATAGCAGGCAGAAATTTGAGCTCACTGCTCTGCAGGAATTGCTTCCCATTTGGAGAGATACTTATACCCAAGGCCCAAGGTCATGTCTCAAATCAACACAGTTCATATCTAATGTATGATTAATGTGTGCTTAAAATTACTTGTCATCTTATCTAACTAAACATATCTAAAAGAATGTTCTAGCTTGAGATCTCCCTCAACAACTTATCCAAATCTCACTTTGGATATATGTTATGCAATTTCTGCTGCTCAGTCCTGCTTCTTCTCCTTCCTTTTGTAACTGAATTCCAAATTCATTTTGGAAATTTCAATAAATCTCTTGTGTCTTGTTTTCCTCAAAGCGCTTCCTAAGGAAGGGGGTATGTAATATACGTGACTTGAATATCTCCCATGTGAAAATGATGAAATGAAGATACAGGAGGGAATAAGCCTTTCTTTTTCTAAACTGGAACTTCGTACAATTACATTTGTACATATACACAAACAGAAACCTTTTGTATTATTGTCTCATTGTATTATATGTATTACCTACATATAATGGGTTTTGATCAAATCCATCCCCAATCCTCTCCTAAGTTCATGTGCTCTTTTACCTAGAGTCTAATTAGAACTGCCTATATGTGTGTGGGTGTAGGGCCATCTGCTGGAGGTAAGCTTTTTGCCCCTAATCACTAGTGTCATAAATGGCAAGGCTAATGCAAAGGATCTAGACCCCCTACCCAAAAGCACAGTTCCCTGATGCTGGAACTTGCCTGGGTAAGTTCTGGTTTACCACCAAGCTCCACAGTGTGAGGACAGGACATGTGGCCTGGGGCTATAACTGAAGACCTCTGAACAGATAAGGAAGGGACCGCTAGGATGAAATGTCACTGCTGTGCTCTGCATACAGATAAGGAGCTCTGGCATTTGGAGAGTAGGGCAAGATTTCTTTTTCCTACATAAATGTGTGGCATGTACTTTACTAAAACAGTCATAGATATGAGAATATGTGCACAGTCGCTTCAATTAGAGAGGGTTTTTTTTGAGGTAGTATTTATGACTACATCAGTTTCATTACCTTGAAGCTAAATCATTATCCGGGGAAGATTGTGAAGGAGAAGCATTAAACTAGGGATTATATATGACCTCAAGTGAGTTTTATTTCTACGTGGCAGCCTTTCCCACTTGCTAAATGAACATTATATAAGTGGGTATAGTTTACCTAGAATTTCAAGGCGCATCTGCCTCTCAGTCTCCATTCTCCCTTGGATCCCCATCTGTGACCGCTTTCTCCTGTATTCTGCACCTGTTCTCTTGGCCTCCATATTCTGAGAGAAACAACAGTGCAGTTGTAGTTATGTCATTAGGTAGTGTGAGAACTGCACACAAACATTCTGTGTGTGTGTCATTGGCTTGGTATTCAGGAAATGCTTAGTGCAACTGCCTCCATGCACCCCATCTCTATGCCTCATTCTCTCTCCTTCCTTCTCCTCTCTCCTTTCCTCTCCCCCTCTCTCCTTCTTTTTCTTCCTCTCTTCCTTTTAATTTGTGCCAGTATATGAAGAAATGTTCAGAATGCTGAGAAGCTTGTAAAGCTAAATTATGAAGTGAATATATCCTTAGAAGCACGGGTAATTTTCTGATGGTATATATTATATCACAAAGCTACTACAAAGCATCCTTTCATAAAGCACTAAGTTGTCTGTGGTCATTGATAAATTCTTTTAACACAAAACAAGAAGGCAGCTATTAATGGCATACAATAAGTAATACAAAAGAAAGCTGACCAAGTGTGAAATAATCAAAATATGAGACCACCACATCATTTTGTCAAACACTAACAAGCATAAACACACAGTATTCAGATTGTGCCCACTCAGTTTCTTCTGAATCATCGGAGTTCAATAAGCCCAATAGCTGTGATGATTGCACTATATTTAAAAAGGAGAAATTGCACTTAAAGATGAAAAAGATCTTAGTTTGGAATAATTTAGAAGGATTTCTTCTTCTTGATAATTTCAAAGCTACTGCCACTTTATACTATATAGGTTAGTTCCACCCCATGGAGCTTGGTAATATGGAAATCAGGAAATTTAGAGACATCAAAATGAGATACTAGAAGAATGCCCTCATTGACCCCTGACATCAACATATAACTTATTGTGCTTGAACATGATGCTGGAGACCATGTGAACATGAAGTCAAACCACAGAGGATGAAACAAACACCTTCTAAAGAGAGGCTCTCCCAAGTCATAAAAATGGGACAGAAGGTAAAGCAGCCATAGTGACTGCATTTCAGGCCAGAGACACTTTTCTCCCAGAGAGGATGGTGTAGGGAATCTATTTTGCCTGTGAATGTCTTAAATTTTACATGAAAATGTAAGCTATGGTGTGACGGTCTGAATGAGAATGGGCCCCATTGGCTCATATGTTCGAATACCTAGTATTCAGTTAGTGGAGCTGTTTGAGAAAGATTAACAGGTTGGTTTTCTTAGAGGAGGTATGTTACTGGGGCTTTGTGGTCTCAAAAGCCTATACCATTCCAAATTGGTTTTCTCTGTCTCATTCTTATGGATCAGGATGAAAGTTGTTAGCTACTGCTATTCCAGTGCTAGTCCTGCCTACTACTTCCATGTTTCCTGTAATGATGGTCTAACTACCCTTGAAAACTTTTATCAAGCTCCAATAAAGTATTCTCTAAGTTGTCTTGGATATGGTGCTTCTTTGCACCCAATAAAAAGCAACTAAGATACATTGTTTCAAAATTGTTATCCATTGTTCTTTTGTAAAGGGTTTTATCTTTTATTTAGTTGCAAGTGTGTCTCTGATATGGGTGCTCCCAGAGGCCAAGAGAAGGCATCAGATCTCTTAGAGCTGGAGTTACAAGTTGTTATGAGCCACCAGACAGGATTTTGGCAAGAAAATCTAGTCCCCTATAAGAACAGCAAGACCTCTTACTCACTTAACTATCTATTCAATATCTATGTAATAATTTTCATACATAACTTTTAAAATAAAATATAAAGTTATTTAATTTCCTAACATAAACACTGTGGAATATATGTTCAATATAGTCAATAGGCACATACACAGACATGTCAAATATAAACTACATGTTAAATGCATTCATTTATTTTTCTATTTATTTTTTAAATAAATTGGTACGGAAATTTTTATGGAGGGCAATCTGCCTAGCTGTAGATTTATTTGTTTCAACTGTTTATATATACATATACTAACTTTTATATTTCCATAGTCATTAACTTCACCCATTGTTTATATTTTCCTTTTGTATAAAGTTTATAGTCTTTTCATGTGAATGTATTTCTCATTTTAATTTAGTTAAAGCTAAGCTTTTGTCATTATGTGTATTTTTTGTGTCTTACCTATCAAATTGTTTCTTTTAAAAGCCTCATTTTGCTCCATTTCTTCATAGTATTATGAAACTCTATTCATTTTTATTTAATTACTTACTCTTATTGATCTTCATTTGTAAGAAAGACAATTTCACTTAAATTTATTATTATTCTTCCATATAGACAAACATTGTTTCAACCATGTTTAATATTTAGAGCAGGTTCCTAGTGGGTTTGCAATACTGTCAATATGTAGCAAGTGTTCTGCTCATATTACCTTCAGGATTATAGGCTCCATTAAAAAAAAACTGGGTTAATTTTACAAATAAGAAATGAAGATCAGCACTTAAGAGTATGATCATTGGGATTTTTAATACTGGTTGCCAAATTCAATGAATCAGTACTCAACTAAGAATTAAGTCGCTGGGCACAAACTGTAAGGGACTTTATATGATGCTGTAGGTGGGAAGACAGAAATCTAGAGGGAATTATCGGGTGGTAACCTACAGAAAAAAGAGGCCCAAGAGAAGAATTTTCTAGTTTTTGTTTCATTGCCTTTGAGTCTAAATAAAGAATTCATCTACTCTGTTTCTGTTGTTGCTGTTCCTCCTACATCCCTTTGATGATGTCAGAAGCCAGTTTCATTAGACTGTAATGTGAACTGAAGATCAGATGTTCTCCGGGATCCTCCAGTCTTTCTGCACATGACTGGAAATGCTGGATTATCCTGCTCAGGGTTCTGAGAGGCTACTAGGTTCTCAATCACTCCAGTGAGGATACTCATGTTAGCCTATCCGGAGCAGTTTGTGAAAGAACATCTATTAAATCTTTTCTGTTCCTCAACCTGTAGGTTGCAACCCTTTAGGCAACCTTGTATCTCAAAAACTACATCAAATTTGTAATAGCAAAATTATGGTTATGAAGTAGTAATGAAAATAATTTTATGGATGGGGTCACTATAATAATAGGTACTTTATAAAAGGGTCAAGATGTTAAGAAGATTGAGAAACAAGACCAAAGAAAGTCCTGACTAGACACATGAGGGTGTAGTGTTCAGTGCAAAACAAATACTATATATTTTCTCCTTAATGCCACTTTCTTTGATGCCTTTTAAATTAAAAATAGACATTTTCTTTCTTCAAATGATCTCACAATATTTACAGTAATGTATTTCACAATTGATATTTTAAATCAAACATCTAGTAGAAGGCTTAGATAACCTTTTAACTCCGAGGAAAAGAATGTTTAAAATCTCAGATGATGACACCAGTTAGCTACTGTATTTTACTGAAAATAATTTTGACAGTGCATTCAAGTCATAATTTTCCTTCCCTTCTTTTCTCTCAAATCCTCCCCACTTCCCTACCCATTGAACTTAATGCCTTCTTTATCTCCTTCTTTAGAAAATAAAGATCAATAATAACAATAATAATAATCCCATAAAACAAAGAAAAGAAAATCAAAAACAAAAAAGGAACAAGTAAAGCAGATACATACACACAGAAATACCCCTACAACACATACCCCCAAAACAGATAAACTTAAATTCACAAAAAAAAATTCAGAAACCGTAATATATAAACCCAATACAAGTAATGTTAAACAACAACAACAAAAAACTCAAATAAAGCATTATGATACAAAACATCCTTGAGTTCATCTTAGTGACTTAGAGCATGAGACCTCTCTTAGGTGTGGTGTGCATTTCCAGTGAGTCTAGTTTGAAGAATCTAGTTTCTTCTTTGTTAGTGACTATTAATTGCAGGTAACTTCTGGGTTAGGGACATGGACTTACCCATCTCTTTCTATCATGTGATTTTGACCTGATCTGGGGTACACTTTTGCAGGCTCTGTGCAGACTGCTGCAATCTCTGAGAAGTCATATGGTGTTAATCCTGTTGAGTCTGTAAGGTACTTTTTCCTTCCTATCTTGCATCCCAACATCTCACAATTTTTTGGCTTTCTTTTGTACAGAATTTCCTGACCTCTAAGGGGAGGGATTTGATGAACACCACCAATGAAGTTTTTAAAGGCCTGTCATGCTTTGCTTATTTCTCAGTTATGAGTATCTCTACTTACATATCTACTGTAGAAAAAACAAAAAGATTCTCTAAAGCTAATTAAGTGAGACACTGATCTCTGTATATAACAAACTATCATTACAAGTTATTTTATTGCTGTGTTTATTTAGCAAAAATATTTTGTTTTCCTCTAGGTTCACATTCTATCTAATCTCAGATTCTTAGCTACCTGAGCAGTGTCGAGTATAGATTCTATCTCATGGAGTGGGCCTTAAATCTAAGTAGATAGTGGTTGGTTACTTCCATGATGTTTGTGCCATTACTGCACTAGCATATCATGCAGACATGTCACTATTGTAGATCAAAGAGTGTGTAGCTGGGTTGATATCTACCTTTCCAGCTCTGGTGACTTAAAGAATACCTTCCAGTATCGTTAATACTACTTAATAGAGGTAAAATATCTACTTAAGCATCATTTCAACTTCTCAGTCTTCAGTGAGATACATAGGTGTTGTCTTCACAAATGGGGTTTGACCATCAGTTTATAGAAAGCAAACAACATACTTGGTAAATGTTTGGGTGATCTGAGAGTTTACAAGAGTCCCCTTTGGCCAGCAACTCAATTAGGTATAATCCATTCCTGGCACTGGAGATTATACTTGCTGTCATGAGAGATCTAGCTGGGGCTTGTCTCTCCCATAATTTGGTGATTCCATGTATATATATATACACATATATATACACATATCTGTATATATAATGTATATATTTATATTTTATAAATATATTCATATTTTATAAATATATATACAAATTATATTATATAAAATTATAATTATAAATATATAATTATATAAATATTTGTATATAATGAACATATTGTTATATATAGTTATATATAAATATAATATATAAATATGTATGTATATACATTTTAAGACTTCTACTGGAGTAGGTTTCCATATGATCCTTCAAATGGCCCTTAGTAGTAGTGGTCCCTAGTCATATGTATTCTAGCCCCCTCCCATCTAACTATACTACATATATTTTTCCCTACCTTAGGATATCCTTCTCTTTCTCCTAGTCCCTCACTCTATACCTAAGATCTTTGGTCATTGGAATAGTAGCATGACTAATAAAGGCTTAAAAGTTAGCGTAGACATGTAAACAAATACAAAACTTTTTGTTGTATGTTTGGTTAACCTCACTCAGGATGATTTATTTCTAGATCCATCCATTTACCTGTGAATTATGTTATTTTATTTTGATAACAACTGACTAATATTCTATTGTTTGAATATACTATATTTTCTTCATCCATTCATCCATGATGGGCACTTTGGATGCTGTCACTTTTATCTTCGATGAATAGAGTATCAAAGGCATGAATGGACAATTGTCTTTGTAGTAGGACATAGAGTATTTTGGGTAAATACCCAAGAATTGTATAGCAATATCTTGAGGTGGAGGAACTGACACATTGATTTCCATAATTATGGAACAAATTTGCACTTATATTCTCACTAGCACCAGTTGTCATTTTTTTTATTAATTTTGATCATTCTTACTGGTCTAAGATGAAATAATAAATAGTTTCAACTTGCATTTTCCTGATGACTAAGGATGTTGAACATTTATTTAAGTGCTCCTCAGACATTTGTGCTTCATTTTTTGAGATCTCTCTATTTATTTCAGTACCACTCTTTTTGTTTTGTTTTGTTATTTCATTTGCAGATAGGATTTATTATTCAAATTGTCTTGTTTTCTTCATCCTTAGATGACAATGTTTACAATCTGAAAAGAAGTCAATATTTTACTGAAGTAATGTTTTCACTAATCTTATTTTAGAATCAGTGTAATGGCTCAGTGGGAACTGTGTGTGGTGTAAAAAGCTAACAACCTAACATTGTTTACCATATAAACATGTCCAAAATCCTGCCTTCTAAGGAAACTACATAGAAATTCTAGATACTATAGCAGCAATGAATTTTATTTAAAGAAAAATAATTCTGTTATGTGTATGTGTGTAATGTGATTATGGGTTCTCAGTGCCATGACATATATCTGCAGACTGGAAGATAACTTTTTGCATTCTACATTTGACATCAGTATCTCTTTTTTCATTGAGCTATTTGTTTTCTTGATATCCATTCTTTGATGTTTTGCTTTAGTTTGTTTGGTTAGCTTTTTTTGTTTTGTTTTGTTTTGTTTTTTAGTTTTATATATCTATATTTTAGAAATTGGCCTTTTTAATATATGTAGTTGGTAAACATCTTTGCCTGATAATGTAGTCTGATGCTTTGTCAAATTATGATATCCTTTGCTATATAAAAAATTTTCAATTTCATGAGGACCCATTCATTAATTGTTGTTCTTAGTGTTTGCGATTTTGATGTTCTGTTCATAAAGTGTTTGTACCAGTGATTTTAACACTATTCTCCATGTTCTCTTCTGTCAGTTTCAGTATATCTGGCCTTATATTGAGACCCTGGGTTAATTTTTGAGTTTATAACTCAGCTATTGAATAGGTTTAAAGTGGTTTAAGAAGCTGACGTCTTACTTTAAAAGTTAGATTGACAGTTGAATATATTTTGCAGAACCTAAATTAAAAGGAAGCAATACAAAAACTTACAACAGGTAAAATTTTTTAAAATATTTATTTTGTGAATGAATGTTGTATATGTACATATGATATGTTTCTATGTATGTATTCACATTACTGAATATGCATGTGCTATCAAATGCTTGTAGGTATTATTCAAAGTCATCACATATCAGTTCTTAACATGTACCTTGTTTGACACAAGATCTCTTTTGTAGTTCTTTGCTATGTCTACTATACAAGTTAGTTTCCAAAATTCTAGGCTGCAGTCATTTAACAAGAAACGTTTCCGAGTGAACATTTGAATGCTTATTCTCCAGTTGGGGAAGTGTATGGTATGAATTTTGGTTGGAGAAGGTATATCACTGAAAGTGAACTTTGAGAGTTTAAAGGCTTTCTAATTCTATTTCTCTAATATTTTTTGAGTACAAGAGGTAACCTCTTAGCTTGTTGTTACTGCCTTTACTCTAATAACATGCATTCTAATCCTCTGGAATGAAAAAAAATCCTATTTATTCTCTAAGATACCTTATGGGGGCATTTTATCCAAATATTATAAAAATAATTAACACTCAGGCATTCTCCCACCTCGAATCTTATACCTTCACTGGAGGAGTTATGATTATTATGCGACTTTACATGGGTTTTATATATTTGAACTAAGGCCCATTAACTTGTGCAACCTATCCCCAAAGTCCAATATATGGTTTTGTAAAGTTTATCTTATTACCAGTTACTTCTGACTTCCTTTCTCATTCTAGAAGACAGGCTCTCTCTCTCTCTCTCTCTCTCTCTCTCTCTCTCTCTCTCTCTCTCAAATACACACACACACACACACACACACACACACACACACACATTGCAAGGTCTAGAGGTATTGAGTCCTCTTTGAATTCTGACTTGAATTGATTTTAGAGGAGAGAAGGGTGAGTGGGTAGTATTTCTATTCCCTTCTATCCTTATTAACAGAAGTTCCTCTTCTCTGTCATATTTCTGAGTTATAATATATGTAATCATATTCTTTATTAGTTCTCTCTATTTGTCTTGATATATTATTTCAAATAATTTAAAAGGAAATATATAGATGATAAAAATAACTAAATTAAAAATAAGTAATTTTTTCTCTGCTCTTGCTTGAGTTATATTTGTACCCATCAGAATAGAATAATGTATTTGGGTTAAAAGCACCCAAGCTATCAGTGCCTTAATATAACATAGGTCTAATCTCATTGATATCACATACGCATTATAGCACGCTCATGGAACAAGTTGGTCCTGCTATTACTGTTACTCTGAACAAACTGTAGGAATACTCAGCACAATATACCGGCCCAGTTACCAAGTCTAAGGGATGAATATAAGTTACTAGATGGTCTTCATCAGAAATTATACAAGACAGCAACTCCTTCCACTTTTTCTAACAAAACACCTATTATACATGACCATATCTGTCATAGAAAGAAGACAGAGAAAATAAATTCTTAATGTTACAAGGAAAAAAAAGAAAACAGATAATGTTTCATGGTCAGGACCATGAATTGCACTCACAATTCTCAAAATAATTTAGTTCATGTTCCAAAAATTCTATAAGTTAAAGACTGGTTTTCTGAGAATTATTCTTTATGATTCCTATGTTTCTATGTAGGTTTGTTTTACATTGTTCATTTCTACAACATGTCTTTCTATCCAAAATTATGTCTGCACTGAAGTTCATGACCAGCAGTTTCTATTACCTTTGTTCCATTAACTCCAATGATTTTAATTTTACTTCTTTACTTACCTTGTAAGTAAAGCCTATTCATCATCCTTTTCTCACATCTCTACTCTTATTCATGTTCCATCTATGTGTAAAATGACCTTGTTACCTATCAA
Organism: Apodemus agrarius; assembly: GCA_964023405.1. Lineage (NCBI taxonomy): Eukaryota > Metazoa > Chordata > Mammalia > Rodentia > Muridae > Apodemus > Apodemus agrarius. The sequence goes on from OZ030014.1 coordinate 26,065,607, forward strand.
GAATGTCACATTCATTTTCTTGCTAACACCTGATATGGGTTAGTCACTATCGCTGTCACCAATATTACTATAAAAACTGCTGAGCTTGTCTGAGCGCTTCAGCTTTTACTTATGTTGTGTCAATTCTGTGCACCCAACTATCTTTTAAAGATGCCATGACTCATGTGTTCAGAATACATCAGTTATTTCTCACCATACTAGAAAAAGAATGAAATGCCTTTCGATAGCTATCCACTCATTCCCTCACCTATTTACCCTGTTCAGTACTATGCACACCAATTTGTTTCCTGGGACTATCCCAATGTTTTTCTCTTCTTGAATATAAATGTGGATCAAAACCACTTTGTCTAAACACATATTCCTTACCAAATTTCAATTTCCTTCATTCAAAACTTTTGATATGATATTTTATCTGGACTTATTTTGATTCTTACTCACACCCAGTTCTATATGGTTTTTACCTTTAGTTCATTTCATAGTATTTATTGTTTCTTGACACTGTGCTACCTATTAGGTTATCTAACACATCCCTTTTTCCTCTGAATGATGTGTTCCATTGGAGCAGTGCAACGGTTTAATGTATTTAACATTTATTTTTGGCGTGAATGTCTCTCCTGTGTGAAATGTTTACTTAAAATGACTGATGATGTTTGGTTACTTATTCAGCTCACTTATTTTCTCTAATGAGGACTCTGGATAAGCTAGGTAGTAAGACCATCTTTGAGATAATAGTAAGAACTAAAGTAATAAATAACTCCTAACATCTCCAACAGCAAGTGTAGACTAGACCTCTTTGGCCTCGACTTCAAAATGCTACTTTTTTTTGTATATTGAACAAGTATATATTAGTATTTCATACATGTTTGGTGAGTTTAACAATTATCATTGAAGGCATGAAACTGTAATGCCATAGAAATGACCAAACATACACCTACATTGATACCCAAAGAGTGTCAACCACACAGCTATATCAACACTAAAGAAATTATGGAGAAATGAAGGTATTCTATGACAAAAACAAATTTATGTGGTATCTTTCCACAAATTCAGCCCTTCAAAGGATAATGAATGGAAAATACCAACAAAAGGAGGGAAACTACACACTAGAAAATACAAGAAATTAATCTTCTTTCAACAAACCCAAAAGAAGGTAACCACACAAACATAAAAATTACATGAAAAATAGCAGGAAGAAACAATCACTATTCCTTAATATCTCTTAACATCAATGGATTCAATTCCCACCAAAAAAGGCACAGACTAACAGACTGGATATGGAAACAAGACCTAACATTTTCCTGCATACAGGAAATGCATCTCAGTGTCAAAGACAAACACTACCTCAGAGTAAAAGGCTGGAAAATAGTTTTCCAAGCAAATGTTCCCAGGAAACAAGCTGGTGTAGCCATTCAAATATCCAATAAAATAGACTTTGAACCAAAAGTCATCAAAAAGACACAGAAGCACACTTTATGCTCATTGAAGGAAAAATCTGTCGGGAAGAACTCTCAATTATGAACATCTATGCTCCAAATACAAGGGTACCTTCATTCGTAAAGAAAACTTTACTAACGCTTAAATCACACATTGCACCCCACACAATAATTGTGGATGACTTAAACACCCCACTCTCATCAATGGACATATCAGGGAAACACAAACTAAACAGAGACACAGTGAAACTAACATAAATTTTGGAACAATTGGATTTAATAGATATCTATAGAACATTTCATCCTAAATCAAAAGAATATACCTTCTTCTCAATACCTCATGGTACCTTCTCTAAAACTGATGATATAATTGGTCACAAAACAGACCTCAACAGATATGAGAAGATTGAACTAATTCTGTGTCTCCTATCAGATCACTATGGAGTGAAGGTGTTCTTCAATACCAACAAAAACAGCAGAAAGCCCACATACACATGGAAGCTGTACAATGCTCTACTCAATGATACCTTGGTCAAGGAAGAAATAAGGAAAGAAATCAAATCAGTTTTAGAATTTAATGAAAATGAAGGCACAACATACCCAAATTTTGGGGAAAACATGAAAGCAGTGCTAAGAGGAAAACTTATAGCTCTATGTGCATCCAAAAAGAAACTGGAGAGAGCATACACTAGCAGCTTAACTGCCCACTGGAAAAATTTAGAACAGAAAGAAGCTAATACACCAAAGAAGAGTAGAAAGCATGAAATCATCACACTAAGGGCTGAAATCATTCAAATTGAAACAAAAAGAACTATACAAAGAATCAACAAAACCATGAGCTGGTTCTTTGAGAAAACCAGGATAGATAAATCTTTAGCCAGACTAACAAGAGGGCACAGAGACACTATCCAAATTAACAAAATCAGAAATGAAAAGGGAGAAATAACAACAGAAACTGAGGAAATTTAAAAAATCAGATTCTACTACAAAAGCCTATACTCAACACAACTGGAAAATCTGGATGAAATGGACAATTTCTTAAAAAGTTACCAACTACCAAAGTTTAATCAGAATCAGATAGACCATGTAAACAGTCCCATAAACCCTAAAGAAATAGAAGTGGTCATTGACAGTCTCCCAACCAAAAAAGCACAGGACCAGATGATTTTTAATTCAGAATTCTATCACCTAACACTAATATTCTTCAAACTATTCCACAAAATAGAAACAGAAGGAATACTACCCAACTGCTTCTATGAGCCACAATTTTGCTGATACCAACACCACACAAAGTTCCAACAAAGAAAGTGAACTTTAGACCAATTTCCCTTATGACTATCGATGTAAAAATACTCAATAAAATTCTTGCCAACTGAATCCAAGAACACATCAAAATGATCATTCATCATGATTAAGTAGGCTTCACCCCAGGCATGCAGGGATGGTTCAATATATGGAAAACAATCAAAGTAATCCACTACATAAACAAACTCAAGGAAAAAAAATCCACATGGTCATTTCATTAGATGCTGAAAAAGCATTTGACAACTTTCAGCATTCTTTTATGTTAAAGGTCTTGGAAAGAACAGGAATTCAAGGCCCATAACTAAACATAATAAAAGCAATATACAGCAAACTAGTAGCCAACATCAAACTAAATGGAGAGAAACTCGAATCAATCCCACTTTAATCAAGGACTTGACAAGGCTGCCCTCTCTCTCCATATTTATTCAATATAGTACTTGAAGTTCTATCTAGAGCAATCAGAAAATGAAAGGAGGTCAAAGGGATACAAATTGGAAAGTAAGAAGTCAAATTATCACTATTTACAGATGATATGATAGTATAGTTAAGTGACACAAAAACTCCACCAGAGAACTCCTACAGCTGAAAAAGAACTTCAGCAAAGTGACTGGATATAAAATTAAGCAAATCAGTAGCTTTCCAATACACAAAGGATAATCAGGTTGAGAAAGAAATTATGGAAGTGACACCCTTCACTAAAGCCACAAACAATATAAAGTTTCTTGGTGTGACTCTAACCAAACAAGTGAAAGATCTATATCACAGGAACTTAAAGTCCTTGAAGAAAGAGATTGAAGACCTCAGAAGATGGAAAAATCTTCCATGCACTTGCATTGGCAGGATTAATATAGTAAAAATGGCCTTCTTGCCAAAAGCAATATACAGATTCAATGCACTCCCCATCAAAATCCCAACTCAATTCTTCATAGAGTTAGAAAAAGCAATTCTCACATTCATCTGGAACAACAAAAAACTCAGGATACCTAAAAATATTCTCAACAGTTAAAGAAATTCTGGGAAAGCAGTATCCCCAACCTCAATTTGTAATACAGAGCAATAAAGTTAAACATTGCATGGTATTTGTACAGTGACAGGCATGAAGATCATTGGAATAGAATTGAAGACCCAGAAATGAACCTACACACCTTTGGTCACTTGATCTTTGACAAAGGAACTACAACTATCCAGTGGAAAAAGATAGCCTTTTCAACAAATGGTGCTGGTCCAACTGGAGGTCAGCATGCAGAAGAATGCAAATCGATCCATTCTTTCGTGTACTAAGCTCAAGTCCAAGAGGATCAAGGATCTTCACATAAATCCAGACACACTGAAATTAATAGAAAAGAAACTGGGCTAAGACCCTTGAGGACATTGGCACAGGGGAAATTTTCCTGAACAGAACACCAATAGCTTATGCTCTAAAATCAAGAATCAACAAATGAGACCTCATAAAATTACAAAGTTTCTGTAAGGCAAAGTACACTGTCAAAAGGACAAAATGGCAACCAACAAACTGGGAAAAGATCTTTACCAACCCAACATTTGAAAGAGGGCTAATATCCAAGATATACAAAGAACTCAAGAAGATAGACTCCAGAGAGCCAAATAACCCTTATTTTAAAATGGGGTACAGAGCTAAACAAAGAATTTTCACCTGAGGAATATCGAATTGTGGAGAAGCACCTAAAGAAGTGTTCAACATCTTTAGTCATCAGGGAAATGCAAATCAAAACAACCCTGAGATTTTACCTCACACCATTCAAAATGGCTAAGATCAAAAACTCAAGAGAAAACAGGTGCTGGCAAGGACGTGGAGAAAGAGGAACACTCCTCCACTGCTGGTGGTTTTGCAAGCTGGTACAACCACTCTGGGAATCAGTCTGGTGGTTCCTCAGAAAACTAGGCATTATACTATTGGAGGACACCGTTATACCACTCCTGGGCATATATGCAGAGGATTCCCCACCATGTAATAAAGACACATGCTCCATTATATTCATAGCAGCCCTATTTATAATAACCAGAAGCTGGAAAGAACCCAGATTTCCTTCAATGGAGAAATGGATACAGAAAGTGTGGTATACTTTCACTGTGGAATACTTCTCAGCTATTTAAAACAGTGAATTAATTAAATTCTTAGGCAAGTGAGTGGAACTGAAGAATGTCATCTTGAGTGAGGTGACCCAATCACAAAAGAACACACATGGTATGCACTCACTGATAAGTAGATATTACCCCAGAAGCTCATAATACCCAAGAAACAATTCACATATCAAATGATGCCCAGAAGGAAGGAGAGGCCCCTGGTCCTAGAAAGGCTCAGTGCAGCAGTGTAGGGGAATACCAGGACAGGGAAGTGGGAAGGGGTTGATTTGGGGACAGGAGGAGTGAAGAGGGCTTATGGGACTTTTGACAAGGGGAGACCCTGGAAAGCGAAAATCATTTGAAATGTAAATAAAAATATATAGAATAAAAAAGAAAAAAATATATACAGTGAATTATACTTTATCAATTTATTCATTGAGGCTGTTTCTGATTTTGGGATATTATTGTTCCAGTGAACTGGAAGCACAAGATGTTTGTATGTTTGTTTGTTTGTTTGTTTGTTTAGTCATGGTTTCTCTGATTTTTTTTAATTTCCCTTACTTCATTATCCTTTGTTTGTTGAAGCTCATGTGTTCTTTTAGAAAATATGAAAAATGAAAATATAAAAATATGTCAATTGATATTCTCATTATAGCTCTATGCTCTCATGTTTATTTATCATGATTTCTTTTAGCATTTTGTGAAATAATTTTTGTTATGTCTCTATGCTATATTTTTATTGCATATGTGCTACATTTTTATTGTCTAGTGACATGAACTCTGTTTCATTTTCCTTTTAATCTTTAATAAAGTATTAGTTGGATTTGACCTTTATTAGTTTATTTTGCCTATTTAATTCATAATTTAACTTGGGGTAGAATTCCAAAATGAGTCAAGGCTTTAGAAAAGTTTCCTAATATCAAAGAACTCCATCTTCTGTAGTTTAGTCACCAACTTTTATTTCCATTGCTTTGATCGTTTTCTCTTTCTGTCTATATTATACACCTTATATTCTAGTTAAAGCAACTTTTTCTTTATTACAATTGCCTCTTTCATAAAGGAAGAGTGATGGGGTTTGAGATTTAGTTGGGAATAGTGCTGTTTTACTTCTTTCTGAGTCTCTAAGCTAAGCTTGCATTCTTCCTTGAAAAGAGGGAAATTTGTTTCTTCTTCTTCTTCTTCTTCTTCTTCTTCTTCTTCTTCTTCTTCTTCTTCCTCCTCCTCCTCCTCCTCCTCCTTCTCCTCCTCCTCCTTCTCCTTGTCCTTCTCCTCCTCTTCCTTCTCCTCCTCCTCTTCCTCATCCTTCTCTGTCTCTGTCTCTGTTTCTCTCTCTCTCATTAATTTGTACATGTATACAATTTACATCCCAGTTGCTGTCTCTCTCCCTCCTCTCCTCCCAGTGCCACACTTCCATCCCACTTCTCACACCTCTGCATTCTCTTCTCTAAAGAGAAGGGGTGCCCCCTCCGTCTGTTGCTCTTCTCCACTTAGCCAGCTTACTTTCCATTATGTAGCTATTATATATATATATATATATATATATATGTATATATATATATACACACACACATACATACATACATACACACACACACACACGCACACACACACACACACACACACACACACACACACACACATATATATATATATATATATATATATATATATTATGTATACACAATGTAGCTATTAGACTTTGGTGGTTCTCCTGTTTTAGGCTACATCAGGCATCACCTCTGCAGCTTCTTTCTCTTCAAAGAGACCTAGATCTATGTGGCTGAGACATATTTTTTAGTCACTTTGCTAGTTTTGTCTTACGTATTATTTAACATCAGGTGTCTCTTTTTCTGATTTTACTTAGAGTTTAGAAATATTTGATATCTATTATGCTACATTACTGTCAGTACAGACCTTTTGCTAATTTTTTAATATAAATAATTTGATCCCGTTCCCTTCTATCTCCCATAGACTGCTAGTTTTCCTTCAGATAATCAGAGATGTACCTTGTGACATAGTTATAAGAACTATGTGACATTCACACTTAACTAATGTTATGTTATGATTAGTTCTTTTAATTTTTCTATAATATATTTTATAAATGTAACTCCCTTCCCCCAACTTATCCCAGACCCTCTCACTCACTAGACACCCAATTTAGTGGCTGCTAGTTTTGTTTTTGTTTTTTGTTCAATAAAAGTCCAAGTTGTGCTGTTCAAGTATTCTCAGATGTGTGGCCTTTCATTGAAGTGTTTGACTTACGAGGAATACCCCTAGTAAACCAACTTTCCCTCTTCCAGTAATTATCAAATTCCAATCACTACTTCCCTGAGGGTGGGATTTGGTGCCTAATGTCTCTTTTCCTGTTGGGATTTCATCTGATTTGTGCATGTTGTGTATGATGCCATACCACAGACACGTGAATCACTGTGAAACACTGTGAATTCATGTGTAGCATCCATGCTGTGTCCAGAAGGATGAATTTCCTTGTAAACTTCCTCTTCCTTCAGCTCTTATGTTTATCTGCCCCCTTTCCTTTAAGTCTCCCTGAACCCTGAGAAAAGGGGTGCCATTTAGATGCCCCAGTTATCATTGAGTATACCATATTCTTGTATTCTTTGCAACTTGACCAGCCCAGTATCTCAGTGTTAGTGATCATCTACTTTAATAGCTTCTCTGATGAGGGTTGAGAGGATCATTCATCTGGGGCTATAATAGTAATCATAAGGAATTGGCTTAATGATATGTTTATTTAGCAAAATAATGCCAATCATTTCTCCTCTAGGTCCTGTGACTTGTTTAGCAATAGGCTATTGCTCCTTACCTCAATAATAGGTCCAAACATGGCTTTTATCCTGTGTAGTTGGTCTTACATAAAACCAAAAGTAGTTTGTTACATCCCTAGTGTTTATTCCATTATTTCATTACTGGGCATTTCTTGCCAGACCAGTGTTCATTATAGATCACAATGTTCATGGCTGGGTGAGTTCATTTACTGATTTTCTCAGGTAGAATGCATAATGCCTCTAGCACTGGGAAAGCTAGCCAAAAGAGATTAAGCTTCCCAGTAACAAACCAGCTTGATGTTTCAAGATTTGATGGACTATTGTACAGGGTATCTTTGGAACAGGGTCATACTTTCAAGTTCTGAAGGGTATGCAACAGTATTGGCAATAGTCTGTAATGTTTGTGGGTCTGAGTGAATTCACTGGCCAACAGCTTAATATATGGTAATTAATTTCTGGCATTGGACTTTTTTAAACTTTGTTAGCTGAAAAAGTCAATTAATTGGTTTTCTATTTTTTATTTAGTTTTTGTTGGTGGTGGCTTTCTTCTTTTGGAAGATTTTAAATTTTTATTTAATTTTTTTTTTAAATCTGAGACAGTGTATCATGTAGCATAGTCCACAGAATTGCTATGAAGCTAAAGCTGGCCTTAAAATGTGATTTTCTGTACTTCACATCCCAAGTGCTGTGGGATTTTTCTTCTTCCCTTCCTTCCTTCCTTCCTTCCTTCCTTCCTTCCTTCCTTCCTTCCTCCCTTCCTTTCTTTTTCCTTTCTTTCTACAAAATTGTATAACAATATTTCAAGTCATGTCTGGAGAGTATCAGTAACCATATACTGGTCTAAACTTTTAGAATAGCTTTGGTAAATGGTCCAATTTTAGTATCAAACATTGTTGTTTCAGGAAAAAAAAGTACAATATAGCTGACATTTTGATCACCTATTAGCAAGGAAAGATATCCTCCATGTTCTTTCCTTTTCTGTGTATTTGATTTTTCTCTATGTACTCAGGCTTAAATTTATGTGAAACTTTGGTTTCTATAGTTTGTTTCAGAAAACTGGAAATGGAATATGTTAGATAACACTATACTAATACTTTATACTGTCTAGTAATACTATATTTATATAATCTTGCTGTAAAATTAGATCTGAATAGACTCTAAAATATCTTTTAATACAAATGCTAGAATGATCAAACTGATAAATGAAAAGATAAAATGAACTGTCTGTGTTGACTTGTCCTGCAAAGATATCCATCAGCCCCTCTAATGTCTATTGCAGTCCTTTTACCACATAAGGCACTATGATGGTTCTCTCCCTATCTGTGCTAATGTGTTAAATTTAATCTGGGGAGATTTACGCTTTCAGCAAAAAGAAAATTACATGCATGAAGATACAGTTGTGTTGCTTTCTGATATTTAATTTTATATTAATATATATATATATATATATATACTATGATTGTTTTTACTAGCATGCATTAATTTACATAATAATGGGTTTCATCATGAGACTTTCATACATCTATATAATGTTCTTTGCTTGCCATTTTGATTGGTTACACTGTGTTTAATGGGCCATTTATTATTTTATTAGATAAAGCCTTAATTTTTAAAACATCCAAAATAGCATATATTCACATACATTTGTTATAATGTAAAATTGAACCTTATTCACAGCATGTCCTGTAGAAAATATCACACTAAGGATACATTTTGAAACTAATTATGCTCACATAAATCTCTATTAACAATGATGCCTCTTAAAGAGTCTTTATGAAAAATGTAATAACACAAAATATCATAATTCTCAGATGTGACCCACAATGCTACTTCTTAATTCCTTTTTGCTCCATTTCTATTTAGAGGCTCTGCTTTTCCATAACTTTGCTTCTGCATTCACATTGCCTCTCTATTCAAGTTGCAAATACAGAAAGCACTGCCTCTCCTGCAGTTCTGACTGACAAGACACGGAATTTCAGTTGACACATTTGGCAGTTTGACAGTGTGAAGGTCACAGATAGATGTTTTGACTAAGGAGGACAATCACATTTCAAGTTTCAAGGTATAGCATTATGACCATTAGTTTATATCACAAACCAAGTATGGTGTTATATATGTATTTCTCTTTACTTTTTTAGGCTACAAATACATTTGTTTCTACAAAGTCGATTAACCAGCCTAGACAATCTACGAATAGTCAGAGCATGTGTGGGTCTTCTATACACTGGTCTCAGGAGATCAGAGCTTGTCTGCCATGCTCCTATTTCCTAGTCAGATCAATATAATCCCATATCCTGCCCTGATTTTACTAACAGAAAAATGTTATCAAAATACAGAGTGATTGCTTTCTGTTGTTTTTGTTTTGTTTTCTAAACAGAAAGTAACATAGTTCCAGAACTCAAGAGGAAAAAAAGTTAGCTGATGAATAAACACTCAAGAACTTGGGGGGACAAGTATATTTTTTTTATTACCCACTAAGCTAGGATAAGGGTTATTATCATGAGATAATCATTCCTCTGGAGCCATACAAGACAGGGGACACAGCTGAGTGCTATCATGCCCATGGGATGTGATTATCTCATGATAACAGCATCCCCTGGACTCATTGCTTTATGAAATGTCTATTCCCTCCCCCCATTTTCTATATATAAATAAATGATTTTGGCGGACAGATTCAATTCCCACAAACTGCAAGTTTGCATTAAAATGCGTCAGCTGTGAGATTCACAGATATTAATCTACCCTTTTGGAATGCTGAACAGTCAATCAGAATCTTTCTTCGTCTCAAGCTGTTTTATGATATTATTACAATGTATTTTGTGACGGAATGGTGGGTAAGGCAAGTTTCAGAGAAATAGGCTTGTTTGGGCTCGATTTAGTTGCTTCAGGGAAACCTCTACACAAAATGACTTTGGCTGCTCATGAAGGCATCCTAACTTTCTCATTATTTTTTTTCCTGCCTGACTCAATTTCTTTGCTGTGTCTCAGAAGTCTGAAGTTCATTCCTCTAACTAGATTAATAAAAGCAGATTTCTCATTTTATATTTCAGAATTGGCAGAAGAAAATACTACTGTGGTAATGTCAGAGTAAAGTGAGAAAATGCTAGTACAGAATTTGGAAATTAACTTGGAAGTAAGTTTGATTTTTTTTTTATTTAGGTACAAATGGAAAGAATTTGCTATAGTAGAAGACTGGTGTGATAGCTTTATCTGAATCTAAATGAATATTGAGAAAATGCAATAATAAGTTGATATAAATTTAAGACTTAATATCATTTAAAATGCCAAAGAATTTGGATAATAATATTACTAGGCTGAAGCTATCTCCTTCATTGTGTGCATGAGAAGCATAAAAATATATTCTCATGCATTTCTAATAAAAGCATTTTATTATAAAATATTTCTGCGTGTATGCTAATGATATTATAATATATTATTTTATATGGATAATATTGATATGTCACCATGAAGGGGAAGTTCAGGATTTAATCCCAGTCCTCAAAGCTATTTATTCCTTTGCAAAGACTGGTTCTTTATCACCCTTTAGCTCTAGTGTTCTGTAGTGCTGAAACCATGCAGAGATTCATCATGTGAATATGTAGTGTCTTTAGTAAAAATACACCATTTGTTATCTTTTCCTACTTCTATCATTCTACAAATGCTGCCTTTATGGGATTAATGAGAACAAGTTTCTGTCATACCACACTAAGCCAGTAAACAGAATTGTGCACTGATTTTTCTGCAGTGTTGGACAGAAACAAAACTTCAGTTATCACCTTGGATTCATAAAGTATGAAAATGCAAATAGTGTTTTACATGTGATTTTAAATGATAAATACTCTCAATATTTTATGAATCAATAGACTGATATTACTGGCACAGTTACTTGGAATAAAATGCTGGATTCTACAATTCCAGGGAAAAGATGACCTTTTTCAATTTTTGTAGCTTTTGGAAATTGTGTGTCAAGATTTGTGAAAGTGGGGGAATATGTAAAATATTAGTCTAAATGTGGAGCATTTGTTTACAATAATAGGATGTAAATGTATTTTGCAGATACAATTCAAGATGCTGTAGATATTTTCCAGTCTAATGAATACTGCTGGGTTTTTCCCCATCACCACCTAAAGATCTTATGTTCACAACATCTGTTTAAAACTTTATCAACAAATTCTGACAATTTTTAAAGGGTTTGTTTTGATTTGATATGTATATTTTTATAAGATTTTATTTCATATTTTTAAAATGTGTACACATATTTATGTCTGTATCTATATGTGCATAGAATGCATTGCCTATAGAAGCTAAAAGAGAATATTGGGCCTCCAGGATGTGTTTGCTGAGAATTGAACTTGTGCCTTCCATATAAGGAGTAAACACTCTTAACTGTTGAGGGCATCTCACCAAAATCAGATTTTTTCATTTAATGTACAAGAATTATGTTTCATATTTTTTTCTAAAGTTTTCTCATGTTTATGTCTAAAGGTAAAATATGAACAAGCACACATCATTAAACTTTCTAATTATTTAGGATATTTGCTGGATGGGTGATCAGGTTAGCCCAAGACTTGAAGAAATTCTACAGCTGGAATTAAGTTTGAAAATCAATAGCTTGTTTCACAGTCAATAGATATTGAAGATTAACTTCAGATATATTAAAACAGTACACCCCAAACATGACACTTTATCAGACACCTTCCTCAAGCCATAACAAATCTTACTCCTTTGAGCATTATCTTTCCTCTCAAAGAAACGATAATAGAGAATACAGCTGCAAAGCTGACAGCCTTACATTATGCTTGCCCTATAGATACAAGGCCCTAGGATGCTTTCCTAGCACTGGGGAGAGGGGAGAGAAAAATGAATTAACTCCAAAAGTATATAAAATACGTATTTATCATCAAATGATTATTTTCTATGACTGTTCTCACAGTTCTAGCTTTATCTTAAATTTTAGTATCAGTAGCAGAAAGTTGAGTGAAAAACTTCCAATTAAATAGATACTTTTGCATGTGTACACTCAATGGTTAATATGATAGTGTGCTGAATTAATTCTGAAAGAAAATTGCATGAACATAACAACCGTATGTTAGGAATAAGTTTGTCATAGCACACTTTTGCCAATGACAGTGTTTCTTCTGAATTTTCAAAGAACTTGTCTAAACAAATTTTCATAAAAAATACTGTTTAGAAACAATGCTCCACTAGTAGTAAGACTGAAATATAAAATATTTTGCTATATGTTCTTCAGGTTTGCCATGTGAAAATTGTGCTTGACTCGGGTTTTCCAAACCTGTGTACAGGAATCAAAAACTGTCTCTTGCTCTTTCATTGCAAGTCTCACCTCTCTGCCCCTTTTGGGCTCTCCTCCCCTCCCCCCTCTCTCCATGTGGTCATGGCTGGCCTCCACTTCTCTACTCTCTCTCTCTCTCTCTTTCTCTCTCCTCTCTGCCTCCATTACCCCATTAACTCCCATCCTTTGCCCTGAATAAACTCTATTCTACACATAAAAAAGAAAGAAAGAAAGAAAGAAAGAAAGAAAGAAAGAAAGAAAGAAAGAAAGAAAGGGAAAGGAAAGGAAAGGAAAGGAAAGGAAAGAAAAGAAAAGAAAAGAAAAGAAAAGAAAAGAAAAGAAAAGAAAAGAAAAGAAAAGAAAAGAAAAGAAAAGAAAAGAAAACTGTCTCTCTCCTGCTTCCATGCACTGCTGTTGGTGCCTAAAATGTTAGGCATTAGTACCTGTAACTACAGAGGCATCAAAAACTGTTTTCAGACAACTGGCTCTGGCTTCATTATTGGTATACTTAGAATGTGAGGCCAGCCCTAGCTGTAAAGGCACCACGGGATGTAGGGCCCAGAAGTGTGCTGCATACTCCTTTATTTCTTCTACTAAATTTAGAAAACGCAAAATCATTTTAGCTTGAGGGCCATATATAAGCAGAGTGTATTCCAGAATGCATAATGCCTGAGAGTCAAAGTATGAGGACACTGAATTAAATAACAGAAGTACATTTTTAATAGATGGCTATGAAGCAGGAAATAAATTACATTAAGTCATATCACACTAAGGGAGTTAATCAAATGACATTTGGGATAAGTACTCAAACTGACAGAGAAAAATGGGAATGGATGATGGGTTTAAATTATAATGATTTGGACTGGGTTCAGTCATTCAATGAACTGAAAATTATGAAAAGTTTTGATTAAAGATACCTAGGTACCACATATAATTAAGCCTTATATTTATAAATTATTATTATTATTATTGATATTGTTTTATATGTGAGTATATATCTGTGGGGGCTCATGTGTCATGGTGTATATGTAGAGAACAATTTACTCTATTAGATCTCTCCCTTCGTCTTTATGAGGTTTAGGAATCAAACTCTGGAGACCAAATTTGCACATCATATAAAAAATACATCAAAAAACCCATCAGGTCCTAAATGTGATTTTATAGACAAAAGTTTATTAGGGTACCCTACAATCCTTAGATTTTTATATAGCACTCTGATCCAAGTGAAAATGAATACCAAATCTCTTCTCATTTTTACAGTGTGTACATATAAGAAAGCACAACCTAGTATGCACTAAATTCCTTAGAGAAAAATAGGAAGAAATAAAAATTTGAAGTCCAGATTTCTGCTTTGAAATTATTAGTGTAGCAAAGTTGGAAAAAGTAGTGTAATTGAATTTAAATAGAATAATAAGCAGTAAGAAAAATGAGTATATATTAAGAATGTTTGCTTAAGTGAAACTGATGAGAAAGAGGATATATATTTAAATTAATAATATTTAAAACATCATCTTCATGAAAAATAACAAACCAGAGAAAGTTTCTGCTTTTAACTGTTGCACTAATATGAAGCTATTTTTCTAGCCATGTACTAATAGGAAAAGATAAATGCTGGAAAAAAAACCAAAATCCAATCAATGTATTGGTCTGAAATATGCAATTATGCAAAAACTGTACAAATTCTTATATTTGGAAAAGAATATGGAGTTTAAATTTAGCCAGTGCTATTGTGTGATGGTTTTCTATTCTTTATATATCCTATAAAATTTTTACAAGACTAGGAATACACTCTTAGATTCTTTGTTTAGAAGATGTATTCTCTGACTTAAAAAAAAAAAACTTATCATGGATAGTTTCATTTCTGGAAGTACAGAGTCCAGACATGAAATATAAAGTAGAAATTCCAATCAATTATTTGGGCTAATGTACTTCACATATAATAATGATTCATTTGGAATTACCTTTTTGAATCTTCTCTTTCTAGGTGACATATGGTGTTATGCATTTGTGCAAACTGAAGTCAAGCAGAGGTGTTGCACAAGGCTTTGTTATATGATTACAGTCATTCCATATTCCTGGGCTTGGCAGATGGGAATGCCTCTTTTAATTTAACAAAATATCTCTATTTTATTATTTTCCTCTCCTTTCTTTTTTTGTCCTGACCAGATAGCTTTATTGAGCTGCCCACAAGGTTGCCTGGAACCCTCCTCTCCAGCTCACTGAGATATGACAGTCTGAAGGCTTGGATAAACCTGAGGAAGATGCTCTACCATTCCTTCTGAAGTGTTTGCATCAGGACTGGCACTGTTTAGTCAGAGTTTCATCTGTCACTTGATTGCAAAGTGATTTCTCACTTCTTCCTAGCAGCAACATCTTACTTCCAAATCTTACTTCCAAATGATTGTGTGTGTGTGTGTGTGTGTGTGTGTGTGTGTGAGCATCACTGTGAAACAGAAAGCAGTTTTTGTTTTTCTTCTAACTTAGTTAAAATTCCTGCAAAGGGTTTAGAACCCAGCTATCCTGTTGAGCAGAGCATGGCCCTGTGTGTATAGCTAGGGTCTTTGTGCCTGAAGGACTCCGCCACTGTACACCTGTCTTGACAGATTGAGGCCCCAAAAAGCGTATCGCTTAGTCACACACTAACCAGCAGGGGGAAAGTCTGTGCTTTTCATTAAAGCATACCTACTGGCTTAGTGTTTGGAATTCAGCTCTACCTATAAATCAACATCAGAGCATACAACCCAGTGTGTTCAAATGCTTTGTTTAGACATCAAAGGAAGAACACAGGCAAGCAGTATGATAGAAATATAACTAATCACTTGCAAATACATCTTTCCTGTCAGTCGGAGCTTAACCTTTCCGTTTAATGTGACTGAGAAAATGCAGTTGTTTCCATCCTATCTGTTTCCTTTAAAGAAACATAGTCTTGTTTCTATGAAAATAGGGATTTGTTCTTAATGCAACACGGAGCAAAGTGTGGCAGTTCAGAATCGTGTAACTGAAGGAAGTCACAAGAAAAGCAAGTCCTGTCAAAATCTAAAAGCTGATTGTCACTTAGTGAAGGACCAATTCATTCCCATTGAATCTTCTGTCTGATAGAAGGCAGCGGGAGGGAGAATCAGGCAACAGTATCATTAGGATAAAAAGTCAAAGATAATTCTTTAAAGTACTTTTTAGTATAAATCAGAAGAGCAATTCCTTATTTGTTTATTGTGTGTCAGTGAATGCAACTGGCTGCTTTGCAGTACATCGATCAGGATCAGTTTAACTTTAGTTTCTGCTCATGGTTCTACCCATCCATGAGGGGCCTAGCAAGGATTTATTTGAGGTGCTTAGAAAATCCTAGAATCTATACACCCCTCCGTAGCTTTGAATGCTACAGATTTACGGATGAAAGTTTGGTCACCTGAGTATGGATTGGAGGGATTAGAGACATCAAAGGAAAGAAAAACTATGAAAGAGAAGCGAAGAAACAACAAACAAAAAGTGCCAGGGTACTGACTCAGGAGGCAGAGCTGCAGGGAGTGTGAGAGCTGGTTGAGAGTCAGTATTCTGGGATGCCTGGACGGATGAGCTCTGTGTCTGTGCTGGCCTTCTGTTTGAAGCTGGAAGAAAATGCAGAAGCATAACTGCTCAAACTGAGCATCTCTGCAAATGAGGGTTTTTTGTTTGTTTGTTTATTGCTTTCTCCTTGATATCTATCTCTATCTAGGGTTAGAAATCTTGATTTTCAAACATAGGGTTGTAAAAATGTGTGTGGTGGCTGTATCAGTCAGAATCATATATATATATATATATATATATATATATATATATATATATATATATATCCGATTGGTATTCATGGTGTCTGGTGATTGTATGTCAGTGTTGTGATTGCCATGTACCTGAGTGAGAGTTGATGCTGTCAAATGATACTTTAACTTCATAATAAGGGAGTCGAGGGCAGAAAGGCAGAACTACTGACTTGGGCAAATCTAAGTTGTCTTCTTGAGCCACTAGTACAAGTTGTGAAATCTTGAGTAATCAGTATTTGGGAGTATTGGAAATAAAAATGATCTCTCTCATATAACGTACTAAGTTGCACTTCCTGAAACCTATATATTCTATTTAGCACTGCTAGCATTGTCACTTAAACAACACATCATGGGGCCAATGCTTTTATTTCAAGTCTAGATGATTCAGTAAAGGGCTTATCAATTGATTCAGTATCTCCCTGTTTAGTATTTAATGATGAAACCTTTTACTTTAAAGGAGCAAGATCGTGGTCTTCTGATACTCACACAAAGTTGCACCTGTGTCCTGGTGTCTGAAAGGACTTCTCTATTCTACTTGCAGCTATATCAGCATTACTAAATAGAGCATGGCTGAGTCTCTCCCCACTCTTTGCTCCCCTCATGCTATTCCTTAGAAATGTACTCTATGCAGAGCATGGACATTCTATGTGGGAGTATTCACATATATCAAGGTTAATAGCCACTTCCCACTGGCAAATGCTAATCCATGTTACCAATGAGTCTTCACTGGAATAAAAAGTGGCAGTTGTGCCCAATTAAATAAGGCTTGTCTAACAGCATCACAGAATTATGGCACTATTAAAATGCTAATGCACACACAGTGCTTTGAAAGAGATGGTAACATCCTTGAGGGCAAGAATTTGTTCTGTCCTTGGGTTGTGTACTGCATGGAGGAAAGTGGAACACTTAACGATTTTGTTCTTAACAGCAAGCTAATTTTCTTTGTTTCAAGAAATATTTAGGAGGGAAAATAACTTCCGGAGGCTGTCTTCACAGGAGGGGAAAACAAACTGGTGACTTACCGAAGTCAAGTCTACAGGATCTAAAAAGCACTCAAAACTTCTGCAACACTCCAAAAAGACAGAAAGTTGAAAAGTCTTAGGGAATGCAGATGTGCCCTGGAAGGGAAGTGAGGTAAGACTCCCTCTAAGTAGAGAACACCTATGCTCTGAAGGTTCCTAGAGTGTCCACACCTCTCTCCTTCAGACTTAGATCCAGAACCCACCCAATGATACCTTATTCATGATTCCATGTGTTGTTCTGTAGCCCAAATGTGGCTGGAAAGATAGAGGCAAAGTGTTTAGACCAGGATGTCAGATCAACTATCACTTCATAAGAAACCTATATAGGAGTACAGGACAAAAAAAGATTGCGAGGGTGGAAGTTAGGAAAAGAATTGGAAAACATTTTTACAACACTAGAAAAAACCCTAGTACTCTGGGTTACCCTCTGAGGTAAATATACATAAGGATTAAGAAAACTATCTTAAAATCAATTTCAATATATTTATTATACAAAAGTTAAGCACATATCTAAACTTCATTTATGTTTTATAGCTTTGAAGTTGCTTAGGTGGGCTAATGATCTCAAGAGTCAATGTTTTAAATACACATGTATGCATGTATGTATGTTTGTATGCATATATGTATGTTTTCAAGTATATATTATGTATTTTATAAAATAGACACATTAATTAAGCCATTAGTGGCATCCAGAAATAAACAGAAAACAAGATTTCTTTCCAATAGTTTCCTCTGGTAATATTTATTTAAAGTGTGTGTGGGGGGTGTGTCTGTGTAACAGCAATGTCTCTGTGCTTTTTAACTCATTTCTAGAAGCTGTTAATGACTTGAACAAATTTTTTCCTGTTACTCTGACTCAAGGAGGACCTCAAAGCAAGAAATTTTGACATAGAGAAAGTCCACAGGTCTGGAGAGGTGGCTCAGTGGGTTAAGAACACTGTCTGTTCTTCCAGAGGTCCTGAGTTCAATTCCCAGCAACCACATGGTAGCCCAGGACCATCTGTAATGGGATCCAATGCCCTCTGGTGTGTCTGAGGACAGTGATGGTGTACCTATACCTACATACACAAAATGAATAAATACATCTTTAAAAAACCAGCAAACAAAAAAAAACCAACAACAAAAGAAAGGAAATTGTGACCTGGAATGCTTACTTACACCATATTTACAGAATAAAATGTCCTCCCTTTGAAAAAGTTACCATGCATGAGTAACTGATTTTAGGAAGCCAACCTGTGCCTTTTCTTTTTCCAAGCTCTACTCTTGTACCTGGATATGTACCAAGTTGTTAAATGTGTTTCCATATCTTCATAACAGACTAGTAAGCCAATGGAAATAAATGAAAAACTGCTCTTATCTTTGTTATACTCAGGCAGATAGATCTACAAATAACCACTCATAATTGCAATAGAGGATATGACATATTCTGGACATGTCTTTCATCTTTCCAGAGAGAAAGGATCTGGATGGTACCTTTAAGAATTTTTTGTAAAGGGAGTTATTTTTCTTGAGTATGATGTATTGAATCTTGGAGTTCTGGACCCCAAGAATCCAAACACAGTTCTAGTCTTTGGTACAACCTATGATGTTATATACCATTTGTCTGGATTTGTCTTGGAAAACGAGTGATAGCCTTTTCTTTTCTTTTTTTTTTTTTGCCTTTTCTTATTCATGTTTCATTGACCCTAAAATATGAATAGGGAGTTTGATCCTAACATTGATATCAAAACAGCAGTCACATTTAATCTACACAAATCAATCTTTCACAAATTATTAACTCTGGAATTGTTTTTTTTCCAAGCTGGCTAATTTTCCCCTTAGCTTGAGTTATCTATTTGAATGGCTTGAGGTTTAAGTGGCTTTTTTGTCCACCCAAACATATCCACTAACATGAATACATGTATGTATTACACACACACATACACACATACATATATACCCACACACACAGGCCCACACACACATGTATATGCCCATATGCACACACTGCTCTCTCTCTTCTCTTGTCTTCTATTGTCTTCTCTTGTTTTCTCTTCTCTTCTCTTGTCTTCTCTTGTGTTGTCTTCTCTTCTTTTCTCTCCTTCCCTTCCCATCCCTTCCCTCCCCTTCCCTTCCCTTCCCTTCCCTTCCCTTCCCTTCCCTTCCCTTCCCTTCCCTTCCCTTCCCTTCCTTTTCCTTTCTTTCTCTTCTTTTCTCTTCTCTTATCTCTCTTTCAACAGGCCTTTGAAGAGGCAGAGTAGTAGCCACAAGAAAGGCATAGAGAGAATTTTTAATAATGATCTTTAAGTCTCCTGCCATCTCTTGTAGGGAAAGGAGAAGAGGAGGAAACACATGGCAGGTCAGGATCAGAGGATATTGCCTTCTGTGGATGACCAAAATAAAGAGTCTTTCCTAGTGAGATATGCCTCTGCCATAATCACCCAACAGAGTGTGTGGGTGTTTGCTCAGACCTTCTTACTCTGCTCCTTAAGTTTGGCATGGAGAATGTCTGACTGCTACTGCCCAGGAAAGATGCCTCTTACTGGTTTGTCAGCTAATCTAAATTCTCTCTCTCTCTCTCTCTCTCTCTCTCTCTCTCTCTCTCTCTCTCTCTCAAAAGTCTATAGGTTCTTCTGGAAGTCCAAGAAATTATAAGAAAGACAAACTTTCTGTAGTTAGTAGTAAGGTGCCTGCGTTCAGAGTCAGTTTATTCCATTAAGTTTAGGTTTTCATTTTTATCCATCCCCTGCTAATAATGATCAATTTTGTTTCCCACAAATGGCTGAAATCTATAATGTACAAGCTTCTACAGTCTCAATAACCCATGGATAGATGGTTTTGCATTTTTGGACATCATATCCTACTAAGGATTTAATTCAGGCTCACGTTTCTCTGAATCCGATTGGGGAATAGTTGGGGGGGAGAGAAATTATGGGATGTATGGTGGGGGGAACTGGGAAAGGGGAAAGCCTTTGTAATGTAAACAAAGAATATAGAAAATAAAAATTTAAAAAAAAAGAAGAAGTAAAAGACAACCAAAACAAACAACAAAACCTTATTTTAAAAAGCAAAGAATTTTTCCCATATTGTATCTGGAAGACAAATTCATGCAAGTTAAAAGGTAACTGTTTAATATGTGTTGTTACAGGTTCGAGGTAATAAGGGTTCCTTTTTTAATCTATCAACCTAAAGAGAAATTGTACACCAAGGAAAAGTGGATTGGAGATGCTTACATCCTTTGGGTGTAATTTTATCATTATCTATGTTATATTAATCATTAACATATTAATCATTAATCATGATACCCATGAGCAAATCAGGAAAGCTGGGGCTAAAGCAGCCGGTGAGTAGCAGACTCTTCCTACTCATTATCCATTTAGCTAAAGAAGAAATACTCAGCAACAGTTCATGTGCTATAGAATCTCTCCAAGTAAAGTATTTACCAGAAGTAGACTCTTCAATACTGATTACATATATATCATATCAATGTAGAACACCATTCTACAAAACAATGTGTATTGGATACAAACTTTGATAATGTATTATTCACATTTCCGTTATTCATCGCATATGATGTGACTGTCATTTAACTGTCAGTGGTTTTACATCACAGTTAATAATTTCTTTCTTCTGACACTAGAAAGACTCTTGCCAAAAAGTATGTTTATAAGACATTGTCTTAGCTACAATATAAAAAGAGTACAGACTATGCAAGAATGCAAGGGATTCAGAAGGAGCTGAGCAACTGAGTTAAAAGACTTACTAACTCAAAATTAAAATTGGAAAAGTTGAACTCTTCTTTCTCTTTTTAGTTTTTATTTATTCATATTCTGAAACTTTAAGAGGTTATTATAGATTTTAGTTAAATATTTTTAAGTGGAGTACTATGGTAATAAATTAGCTAAATTTTAACTCGTATTTATAATATTGCATTATTCTTAAGGTGGAATACAATATTTATAATTTGGAATATAGGTATGGTTTTATATCCAATAAAGATAAGTTATATAGATATAGTTTTATATCTAATAAGGACCATTATGGATAAGAGGATTTAGGGGAAAAAGTGAATGTCAAAATGGTTCTATTTTTAAAAGTACTTCTTAATGAGGACTACATGCACATACATACATAAACACGGTTTATCATTGTTTGCAGAAGCTTGTCACAACAGTTAGCTTTTTTCCTTCCCAATGCTGTTTAGTAAATATCTTTTGAGGTTTTCTTTCTTTTTTATTTTACTTTACTACCTCCCGGATTATAAGACCCACACTGGCTATCTCATTAGCCTGAGAGACTGCTAATACCTAATGATGCTTACCAAGCTCCACATATTTACATATTCCTCCTTCTTCTTCCTCCTCTTTATTTCCTTGTGTATTAGACACAGTGCATCTCCTCCTAGTGGTATCACAAGGGAACTCACCAGCTCACTGTAAAACACTGCGGTGACAGAATGTCATTTCAATTGCCTTATTAACCATATGAAAAAATATATCACAATGGTGAGAAAACTTCTCAGTTATCTATATCTTTCCCTTAGGCTATTGTCATGAGCCACTGGCATACTAAGGGGAGTGTACTAATTCAGTTGTCAGCTGCCTTGCCTATTAAAGAGGGGGAAAATACCAGTGGAAAATACAAAACCAATAATCAGAGTGCCGGAGAGGTCTGGATCGCTCTGTCCACTTGTAGTCCTGAATTAAACACCCTCTAAAACAACCATCCTGCTTTAACTGTCAGGGAGAACATTGTTGTCACGCCTCTGGCTTGGTAATGAGGCATTAACAGTGTTGTGAAGGCACCTTGTTGAAGAACATAAGACCAGGGCCTCATGCTTGAAGTTTCAAGGTGGAATGTATCAATTGTCTTTTGCTCTTTTATGAGAATTCATGAGAAAGGTATAAGACTAAGATAGTCTAGATATAGGATCAGAGGCTTAGGCACAGCACATGTGTATGCACAAGCACACACACACACACAGACACACACACACACACAGAGAGAGAGAGAGAGAGAGAGAGAGAGAGAGAGAGAGAGAGAGAGAGAAACCTAAGCAAGTATGACATATAGAAAATTTAAAGCTGTTAGATTTAATCAGGAAAAATGGAATTATGCTGATTCCCCAGTCTCTTAATATGCCAGTCTAGGAGAATGAGCATTTGATTGAACATTTAAATGTTGTACTTTTAAGTTGCTAAATATGGAAATATGTGTTGCAGCTGATGTGTAAAACATATGTAAAATCTGCTTAATTATAAACTGTCAAGGTAATTCCTTATACATGTGAAAATGACTGAAATATTTGTACTTTGCTTTTGAGGGTTGAAGAGTTTGCTTGCTCCTTTGTTTGTTTGAGACAGTCTCACCATGTAAGTCTGACTAGCTCTGAACTTAGTATGTGGGTCAGGCTCAAACACATAGAGATTGACTTTCCTCTACCCTCTGAGTACTGGGATTAAAGCATGTTCCACTATTTCTGTCAGTCACATGTGCTTGACAGTAGAACAATACTTTATATGATGACACACAAGAATACCAAAGTTATATGCTGTTCATACACTATACCTGCCTGATACTCTGAACAGTGCTTTACAGTTGATTATGTTGTCATCCTCTTTTAACATTGTCAGTAACTCTATGTGTGCATATGCATACTCATAGTTTAATTTCTGTACAAAGCATGTTCTTCACCCGCCATTACATACCTAACAAGTTATCAGAAGCATGACCTTTGCACAAAGAGCTAATACCAGCCTTTTTTTGGCTTTTCCTTTCAAACTCAATGACTCATTAATCGGTACAAGAAGTTCTCATTTGGAATCCACATTAAAAGTAATAAATGTGGAAAATACACTTAGATACTTATAAGACTGCAATGTGTCCTTTGAGATTATCCATTATTATGGGACATCGGGAACATTAAGTTGGCCCCTTCTTTCCCACAGTCTTGGACTATTTTTAATATAAGCATAAATAAATATATTGTTGTTGCCACTTACTAGTTTTTAATTTCACAGAGATTCTGTAGGTATTCTAGCAAAGAAAATATAACTATATGTGCCAGCTTTAATGTAGCTTTTAAAACTCATTTTCTTTGTGGATATATAAAAATGTCAGTGTATATGGGAGAACATAGAAAAATGTGCAAGGTTATATAAAATTCATTGGAGAGGGTTTTAAATTGTGACTATCTACCTTTACGACTTCAGACACACATGATCCAACACTGCATAAAGTATATCGTCACTGTCCTCACATCTATTTTGAGTTCTCCATCTGCCTTTTGTTCAGTTTACTTAAAGGAATATGGTTAGTCTAGTTCATCAGATCCAAAATTAGGAGACCCAGAAAGTCCTATGAGCCGATGGTCTTCGAAGGGATGTTCATTGCTCAGCCAATCAACTGCAGGAATAGGAGTCTTTAACTTGGAATATTCTATTCAGATGTCTTAGGCTTGGAGGTGCAAGAAAAATTACATATGTCTTTATGAGGTGAATAGGAAATGACCATTTTATTATCTCTTTTGTAAAAGAAAGACAGTGATCCATCTAAGATGTCAGTATTCCACAAGTATGTTTTAGGAACTTCGTTTGGAGTGAAAAGTCACAACCCATGTATAAAGTGCCAGCCTACATTACATTTTTGTATTCTCATGAATAGAGTATTTCTGCTGGAATCTTCTTTCCACAGATATTCATACATATAAATCCTATGTGAGAAGTGCAATAGCTGAGAGATTAGATGTTTGATCACCAGGTAATAAACAGCTGATCACCTGCTACTAACATGTATGCTGCTCCCAAGTGAGCATACCGAAGATGTCACAATCTTCAAGTGAAAACAGTGAATCTTAAATCAGAACATTGCCTTCATAAGGTTTTCTTTAGGGTATGTAAAATAACGGATGCACCTCTACTAAAGAATGCACTACTAAGATACTCTAGAAAAGACAGGCATGGGTATGAACTTACTAATAAGTGGATATTAGCCAAAAAAGGGTAGATAATACCCAAGAACAGTCCCCAGATACTGGTAGATACAGTCCCCAGAACTCAAGAAGGTCAACAAGCTGAAGGGCCCAATTGAGGACACCTGGACACCTCAGTCCCACTTTGGAGGTAGAAGAAAGCAATCACAAGTGGGGAGGGAGGAAGGGTTATAGGAGGGAACATGGACTGGAAAGGGGTTAGGATGGAGAAGGGGAACCTGATCTGGTATTGGATTAGGAAAAAGAAGTGAAGCCCTGAGTGCCAGCAGAAGGAATGGAAACAGGAAACCTTGGGAGGAAGGAGGTTGGGGAGATCCTCTTGAATGCACCAGAGACCTGAGAAGTGAGTTATTCTCAGGACTCAAAAGGAGGCACCTTGGGTGAAATACCAGACAATAGAGAGAGCATATCTCCAGCAGGAAGACAGGGCATCAAGTGAGGGACAGGGTTGCAACCCCAGAGTCAAAACTGAAAGAACTACAGGGGTGGAAATGGATACAAAACTAAGAAAAAGAAGATCCAGTGACAGGACCAAAGTGGGATCCAGCTCAACAAGAGGTCAAAGGCCTGACACTAGTACTGAGGCTATGGAGCACTCACAAAAAGGGAACTAGCACTCCGGAAGACCCAACAAGAAGCCAAAAGATTCAGATGTAGATATTTGCACCCAACCAATAGTTAGAAACTGCTGACTCCTGTGGTTGAATTAGGGAAAGGCTGGAAGAAGCTGAGGAGGAGGCCGACCCTGTAGGAGGACCAGCATTCTCAATGAATCTGGACCCTGGAGATCTCTCAAACACTGGACCACCAACCAGGTAGATACACCAGCTGATGTAAGGCCCCCAACACACATACAGCAGAGAACTGCTGCGTCTGTGTTCAATCAGAGATGATGCACCTAAAGCTAAAGAGACTGGAGGCCCCAGGGAATTTAGAGGTCAGGTGGGGTGAGGGGTGGGGGGTGAAGGTTTGAGATTTTTTGGGTGGGGACATTCTCCTGGAGATATGGGTTTGGGGAGGAGGTATGGGATGTGGAACAGTCATAGGGTGGACTGGAGCTGGGGGCAATAAAATTTGGAGCGTACATACATACATACATACATACATACATGAAGTCAAGGTTGCAGAAATCTGAAGCATCTTGAAAGACTAGAATCAACAGTAAAGAGAAGAGAGAAATGAATTAGCATTTTCTTTTAGACCACATTCCAGTAGGTAAAAAAGTAATGCCTTTCACATTCAGTGACAGTCTTCTCACATTAAGCCACCTGATTATGAAAATCTCTCTCAGGCAAACCAATAGACTCATCAATCTAAACAGTATCTCTTTGTGGTGGCTTCTTTCTTAGGTTAATTCTAGAATGTGCTGTTAATAATAAATCCAAGCATCAGATACATACTAAAAATATAAGTGTCACCTAAATAATAATAATATTATTTAATTTAGTCAATAGTCTAGGATTATGATCCTCAAAATTTTGATTACTGGTTGAATAGCCCCATTAGTAACTCCTGAGATCTAGATCAGATAAATTTATTGTTATAATCTTATGGGATAAAAATTCTGTTAGTAGGTGAATATGTGGCATTAAGAAAGTCATTTGCGATTGTTTTCTAATCATCTGTGGTTCTTCTTCTCTTTGGTGAACGGCTTCCTTGGATGAGCTCTGTGAGGTCTGCAGCCGTTTTCTGACTCTAAACTGCCAGAGACTCCTTATGGGTCCTGTAATTGATGTACACAGTGACAAGGTCATCAAGACCTTTCACACAGACAAATCTGCTTACCATCTGAGGGCTGTCCTTCTGTAAGTTCTACCTCCCAACTTTGTCTCATGAAGAAGGTGCACCTTCTATGGTGTGAGGATTAAAGTACTCTTAATATGTATCTTTGATTCCTACTTATTTAATTTAATATGATAAACTCTGTACCCATATATTCTCATGCCTAAGCTACATATTTGCATAGAATAAATATTGCATGTAGTGTACATGTAATACATACATAAAATGTATATAAAACAATCTAAATATAAACTTAAAATGTATATATGAATCATTTCCTTTAATAATTCACCTGATAAAGGGTATTTATGTCAACTTTATATATTGTTGTGATAGATAGTGCTTAAGTTATCATGCCACAAAGACCCATCTGCATCATGTTTACTACAACACTATCCAGATGTGTACCAGAAAGTTGTGTAACTGGATTACATGATAGTTCTCTTTTTAGCTTTTGATGGTTCTGTATCTGACTTCCATATTGACTGCACTACTTAGTTTCCTACCAGCATTGAATAAGACATTCTTTTTCCCTCTATCCTTGTCAGCATTTCTAGCCATTTGATTTTTAAACACAAATACCATATAATAATGAAATTAATTACTATTACTTCAAAACTATACATACTTCTTCAGAAAACTAAACATGTCCAGTTCAAACAACTTTTTTCTTCTATTCATAATCCATTACTCAAATATTTTCATCTCTGGCCTCCTAGTCAAACCAAGTGAAAAATCAATTTTCCATTTTGCCTTACAGGGAACAACAACAACCAGGCTCCAGTATGGAAGGTAGATGCACAGTCTTCAAAAGTGCATGGTCACATCATGAAGAAAAATCGTTTGGGAGTGGATAAAACAAGAGAAAAGAAGACATATTCTTAGATGCGTCATAACATTTACAGTAAGTTTGGGTGAAAAGAGCAGTAAATTTCAGCAGATGGAGAAAATCTGCAGCACAACCAGCCTGTGGTGGGGCGGGGGGTGGGGGGTGGAGTGGAAGAACAAAAATCTGTCTTCCACTGAGATCTTAAAACCTTCTGCTGCAAAGGCTTCCTGAAATGTGAAGATGTTGGATATTTAGTCCAGGATTCTGTATTTGTTGCATTGTTAATTTAGCATCCCCAAATACTCAATCCTTTCTTCTTGTCTTTTTTTTTGGGGGGGGGGTCCTTGGGAGTCCTGGAGGCTTAGGGTCCTCAGCAGCATCACTAATGCTTATGGGGATCGGCTTGTGAGAAGGGACAGAGTGGTAGGAGCTTCAGTTTCAGATGCCCGAAGCCTGCTCTTAGCCTGTGCAATCCTTTCCTGGTATCTAGCCAGTTCTACAACATAATGGATTTCTCTATAATAGGATATAATATTACATTATTCCTCACTTCAATACACTGCTCATCATGTGCTCAGGGTGTGACTATCAAGAGTTTATTTGTTCTGGGTCTACAAAACTGGATCCAATCTTTTGTAGACCCAGAACAGAGAAATCGTGGTGGGGGGGATGATTGGGGAATGGTTGGGGGGGAGAAGAATTATGGGACGTATGGTGGGGGGGGGAACTGGGAAAGGGGAAAGCCTTTGGAATGTAAACATAGAATATAGAAAATAAAAATTTAAAAAAAAGAATTTATTTGTTATTAGGGAAGTTTAGTGGAGTCACAGCTTGGACATACAGAAAACTAGACTTAACCCATTCAGATGTGAAAAAGAATTTCATTTATTATTTTCTTCTCTTTCTCCTCATCCTCCTTTTCAATTTTGGCATTTTGTGTCTCCTTTCCTTTCCTTCTTTCCTTTCCTTTCCTTTCCTTTCCTTTCCTTTCCTTTCCTTTCCTTTCCTTTCCTTTCCTTTCCTTTCCTTTCCTTTCCTTTCCTTCCCTTCCCTTCCCTTCCCTTCCCTTCCCTTCCCTTCCCTTCCCTTCCCTTCCCTTCCCTTTCCTTTTCTTTTCCTTTTCCTTTCGTTTTTGGATCTCAGTTCTGAGCTATCTCTGTGATTGTACACACTAAGCCAGAGCTTGAACAATGAATTATATGTCTGAGATGTTTTTGCCTTCCTTTGAAAGCTTCAATGCATATATGTTTATGAGCACACACAGCCAGCTTTGACCACTGTGATTATGAACAGACTAAATATATGGTCACATTTCACAATGTGTAATATTTTTATTGTACCACACAATATTGTCATACACTGAGGTTTTCATCTGTTACCATACTCTTGTTATTACTGCTTCAAAAAAAGAAACATTTCAGAGCCTGACATTGTTTATTATTTAGGCTTTTTGAGAGGACAGAACTGATAGAAGAATTCTATCTTACAAAAAAGATTTACTAGAGTTTCTTATTCAAGTTGTGGCTGCATCTCTAATCATTGATGTGTCCACGTTAGAGAGGCTGAAAATTCAGTAGCTACTTGGTCCCATAAGGCCAGGGGACTCACATTCCCAATCTTCTGATGGAGGCCTAAAGGATTCTTAGCAAGTCATGGGTCTTCCAGTCACTGTGGAAGGACCAAGAGAATGGATTCTGATACCAACCTACATAACTGCAGCATCAGGGAAGTGGCAGGGGAAGCATTCACTAACAGAGTAGAAATATGTAGACAAGAACACATTCACACAACCACCAAGAAGTGGGTCTCTTATTACATTGCAGACTGAATCAAGATAGCAGTCAGGATTAACTATCTCACACATCTGGCATCCTCCCCAATGGTGGAACAAAGGCATGAGCAAATTTTATATTCCCCCAACTGTCTACTCAGCTGGCGCAAATTAGCATTTTTCTTTTTCTTTCATATTTAAAATATTAGATCATCCACATGCCCCATTCCTCTCCTTCTTCCACCCTCTTCTATGCACCATCCCCCAAACACTCTCAAAGCTGAGACCTACCTTTTATGATCATTAGGATCATGCAGTTATGTACACACATGCATACACATAGGCATACACAGAGAAACACACAACTCTATAAATACAACTGAGTTCATTGAGTGTTGCTGCATATACATAATTTTAGGGCTGAGTACTAAAGAACAATTCTTCTAGTCTTGTTAATCATTAATTTTCTGTAGGTCTATAGATGTTCGTCTAGTAATGGGCCCTGGGGGACTTACCCTCTCACTAACATGCCTTTTGGTGTTGTCCATGTTTAGGTGACACAGTTGTAGCTCAGCTCTCTCTTCTAGGACACTTATACCTCTGGCTCTTACAATTACTGCCCGTCAATGTCCACTGATCCTAAGGTACCAGATTTATACCCTTTTTTAGATTCATCAGTTATTATAGATGGGTACATCATGATCTCTTTATTTTCATGAGGTGTGGGTTTCTGTGATAGTGTACATCTGCATCAAAGAGAGGGTGAGAGCTATACTTTGGATAAGTATTTAGGATGGAGCTGTGAATTATTTTATGAAATATTTTATGAAAAATGCAGGCAATTATATTTATTCACCTGGTAAAGTAGTGGTAGTAAGTTCTCCTTTACTACTCATGACCTCACTACCTCCACATTTTTGTCTAGGTTTCTAATACTAGAATGATTTTCCTTCTTATTGAATGGTCCTTGGGTCCAGTCAGAGCTGCATTTCTCAACCTGTGGGGTTGCAATCCCTTTGTGATCAAACCTTTCTTCAATAGGGGTCCTCTAAGAAACTGAAATCCACAGATATTAACATTACGGTGCATACACATAATACAATTACAGTTCGAAAGTAGAACAAATGTAATCATAGGATCAGAGGTCACCATAGCATGAAGAACTGTACTAAAAGGTCTTAATATTCAATACCACTCAATTATAGAGCTGTATGTTACTGTGAAGATATGTGCTGTTATTATACCTTTAGGAGTATCTTATAGGACTAGTATTGATACATTTCCTCAGCATCACAGATGAGTAGAACTATTAATGGCTACCCCCTTTATCAGCCTTCATAGCACATTCTCTTACCTTGAAAGCTAGTACTTAATAAGGAGGCTCTTAAGTCAGATCTAACGTGAATCTGTTGATTCCTGTGTCCAACATACATGGTGTGTTAGCAGCCACATCAACAAATGTCCACTGCAGATTTAGTAACTTGCAATATCCATGAAAAGCCCAAATGATCGGTCTACTTTAGTTGCTTTTTTTTTTTTGAAAAATCATGGTGATTTGTATAACACAGTATTTTCTCATGTGCCACTACACTTTATAATTAGTAAAAGAATCCTAAAATGTTGAAACATACACACACACACACACACACACACACACACACACACACACAGTAAAACCAAAACAAAACATGGTTTATTATTATTTTATTGGATATTTTATTTATTTGGATTTCAAACGTCCCCCTTCTTGGTTTCCCCTATGAAAACCCTCTATCCCATCCTCCTTTCACCTGCTTTTATGAGGGTGCTCCCCTATCATCCACTCCTGCCTCACCACTCTAGCATTCCCCTACACTGGGACATCTTGCCTTCACAGAAACAAAGGCCTCCCCTCCCAGTAATGCCAGATAAGGCCAACTTCTACTATATATGCAGATGGAGCCATAGATCCCTCCATGTGTACTCTTTGGTTGGTGGTTTGGTCTCTGGGAGCTATGGGGTGAGAAGTCTGGTTAGTTAATATTGTTATTTTTCCTATGGGGTTGCAAACCCTTTCAACTCTTTCAGTCATTCTCCTACTCCTCCATTGAGGTCCCCATGCTCAGTCTGCAGGAAGGCTGCAAGCATCCGCATATGTATTTGTCAGGCTCTGGCAAAGCATCTCAGGAGAGAGCTATATCAGGCTCCTGTCAGCAAGTATTGGCATCAGCAGGAGTGTCTGGGTTTGGTATCTACATATGGGATAGATCCCAGGTGGGGCAAAGCATCATTTTTAAGCAAAGATCCTGCAATCAAGAGATCTGGGAATTTTGGGATCAAAAATTCTTCAACACTTGTTCTGGGAAAAAATTATCATCTCTAAATCTCCATGGAATAATATTTTTATCCCTGGGTAAAGTAATGATGAATACATTGTTTCAGAGTTTTCATTATTTTTAATTTCTTACTTTACTTTTCAATTTGTAGACGATAATTTTTTGTATCCAGATATCATAATTATAGTTTATAAGAATATTCACACACAGGGCTGGAGAGATGACTTCGTGGTTCAGAATGCTGGCTTGTCTTCCAGTGGACCTGAGTTCTCTTTCTCAGCATGAACACATCTGCTCACAACAGCCTCAAAGAATGTGATTCATTCTTCTGACCTCTGTGGGTACCACATGCACATGGTGCACAAAAACATATGAGGCAAAACACATGCACATAAAATAAAGATTAAGGTAGTCAATTTAAAACATTCTTGCACATTAAATCTTTTATAGTTCCAGGGATAATTTCCAGAAATCACTCAACAATTCTATACTACTCTATCTAATAATAACAGAGACTCAGCATGATAACATAGATACAGAAGGCCATTCTGAAGCCCGGAAGAGTACACTCCTTTATCAGAATCAGAGTCTGATTATAACAATGACTTCTGGACCTTTGCCAAGGGCAGAGGAACTTGAGCCTCTGTAGTCAAGAGTTCACTCGACAAAATAAATATTAACTAAATAAATTCACTTTAGGCGATTTAATGAAAAAAATAGAAAGAGTAGAATTATGAGCTCTCATTCTAGCAACTTTTTTGTCTGTGGAAAACAGTTTGCTCAGTGGACTTTGTAACAAGATACTCTTTGCAGCCTCATGCAAATAGGAGCAGGGAGAGAAGACAGGGGGGAAATAACAGAATTTCCACTTATATGATTTTTTTACCCACGTATGTCTAAAGAGAACTTCATCCCAGGAGAGAAGTGGAATAATCAGTTGGAGTTCTTTGAACCTATCAATAGTTTAATGAATAAAAACCACCATAAGCTCAGCCATACAGAGGTCAGCTGTGTTTTATCCTTTCCTACAGAACTGCACTGAAACCCAGTTCTAAATTTGGGCAGACACTAAATTCAACCCAAATCTACACTGGGCATTATAAAATTGCTTGGGTAAGAGTCTTATTCAGATAATTTTTCTTTCTGATATATGAGATTAAAAGGGTCATTTGGCAATGTACATATGCAGAGATTTCAGTTTGCTTGGTCAAAAGAATACGTATTCTGAAAGAAATAAACTCAATAAATCAGGCTGGAGTTGATTTGGTCTTTATATTTCAACTTTAATTACTGAGACTTTGGCTAAAAGAGAAAACATAGTCTTGAACTCCAACAAATAGAAAGACTCCAAAAACACCAGTTATGATTTTGTTTTAATTCCACTCTCCCTGCTGCAGGTTGGGTACATTTCATTTCTTCCTAAAGAATGATCAGCGTCAGTATCAGAATGTGCATATATTAGATTTAGATGAGAATTTACACTAAGGACACCCATGAGTGTTAAAAAAATATTTTCTTGCCAAGTATACATTCTCAGTACCAACTCACAGCATTAATAATGTGACTGTACATTTTAATTGTCTACTTTTAAGAATTTACACATTGAGGGGAAGGGTCAGGTAGGTCTGTGGATCACAGTACAGTTTTTCTTGGTACTGCCACTAAAGTCATGATTCCAGAGATAATTACATCCTTTTCAAGAAGAAGAACTTGTATACAGAAGTAAGGTTGGTGAAAGAAATAGAGATAGAAGGTTTAATGGTAGTTCCCCTGATATTTATCTTGTTTCATAATTATTCATTAAAGTGTACCATTCTTAAAATTTCCCCCTTTAGACTTCAGAGATTTGGATATATGTTTCATCACAATTAATCTAAATATACAAAAGAATGATAATTGGGTACTAAAGTTTAGGACAAAACCAACAGCTAATATATATGTATACACACACACACACACACAGAGAGAGAGAGAGAGAGAGAGAGAGAGAGAGAGAGAGAGAGAGAGAGAGAGAGAGAGATATTGTGTGTATACATATATGCACACATATACATATAAACACACATATATGTATATATGTATATATATACATATATATCCTACAGTATAAATAACTGTCATTGTGAATATTTCCATCGCCTCTGTCTCATAGGACATTCATATAATTTCTGCAGTGTTACAATAGAATTACTCCTCTGAGAAATCTCATACTGTGAGAATGCACTGGAGTAATTGAGCTGGCAGATGGTCTTAATATAAGAAATATATTGATACAACTACCGCTTACCTTCTTGACCAATGAAGCTGATAAAAGACAGCATAGAGCGGAGAGTATATGAGGGGAAAGCACACCTGCTGCTTAGACACCTGCTGTGGGAGTTGGAGTCAACACAATATAAGCTGCCTCATTCACTTTGATTAAGTTTTTCCTCTGGTGGTATTCTTTTATTCTCATATTACTGTTGGAGATATTTACTTTGCTGGGGTTATTTTCTGTTTTGTAGACAAAGTATCAAGTCCCACATTTTAGTCATAGCCTGAACGAAATGCCCTTTGCCTATCTTTACCCGTTCACAGGACTGTGTAAGCTCATTCTGGCCAGAAC
The DNA here is from genome assembly GCA_964023405.1 of Apodemus agrarius. Lineage (NCBI taxonomy): Eukaryota > Metazoa > Chordata > Mammalia > Rodentia > Muridae > Apodemus > Apodemus agrarius. Next base: position 26,099,600 of record OZ030014.1, read on the forward strand.
CTGTTTCGATCATTTTATTTATTTCATTCCTCCGCACTTGGCACACAGGAGATAGTCCAAGGAGCATATTCTGAAGTGAATGGGGATCTTTATTAGAGGCTGCACCTCCTCCTGAGCTTTGTAGACCTGAATTGTTTTCTCACTTTAATATATTAGCCAGGTTACTTCCTTCTAGAAGTGATCTTTTATCAATTAGCTATGTTGTGTTGGGCTGACATGTCAAGTGCACATAGCCTTAGTTACCTTAATTAATTATTCCTTCATATGGCGACTGCTACTTCTATGAGTCCTTCTAGTAGGAAAATATAATTATTGAATTTGGAAACATTTGCGTTTAAATGCCAGCTTCCAGAAAGACTAATGGTGTGAGCATGTATAAGTTGCTTAATATCTCCACAGTTATGTTCCTTTACTTGTTTTAATGTCTGCCTTTCAGAACAGCATCACTGAGGAGAAATCTGCACCGACTTCTGTAGCATAGGAGAGCTCATCTAAAATCATTTAATAATACCATTCATGGGTTTCACTGTGCCAAAACACACTGAGCCTAATTCTCTAATGCTGTTAAAAAGTTTCTAGCATCTCTCATTAATTTAAACCAAAAACATACTCCATGAAAATAAATTTATGTTGGACTCCAAAATGTATTGAAGTATTCAGTTCAAATCCACTAATTAGAACAGTACACACTCAGAGTAATGCTAAAACTCATGAATTAGATTGCCCCTGTGATTTCCCTAACACTTCGACAATGAACTGATATTATTTAACACATCATCGAGGTGAAAAGAATACGAAGCCTTGGTCTTCTGGTAACTAGTGAAGCTACAGAAAATGCCTGAATCTAGCCTGCTTTCTCTCTGTTTACACGGCCTCACAGTTAAAGACCCGCAGGTTACTCTAGATGAAACACACAAGAAGTGATTTTTACTCTAAATCCAGGAAGAAGTTTAAGAAAAAAGCCAACTATGATTCTTTCAACATAATATTTGCTATTTTTCTTTATTCAATTCTTCATCCTTTGGAAAGATTATTATTGTATAATGTGTACTGATTCAGTTGATGGTTATGCTTAGGAAACTGATTTTCTCTATCAAGGTCTTTATAAACTAATGACGAAGGAAACCTTTATAGTAAATTAAATGGTATGGTTGCATGTATTTTAAGATACAGGTTAAAAATATTTTATTTTGACATGCACATTTCCAAAACAACACATGAAATAAAGTCCTAAAATAGCAACAAGGTACTCACGTTTATAATTGAAATATTTTATTTTAAATGTTTGTTATTTTATATTTTTAGTGGGGGGGATGAGTTTTTTTGCTTTTGAAAGTTCCGTTATCACTGTAAAATCATTTTCTCGCACTGTCAGCAGAGGCACAAGCCAACCTCTATATTGTATGAGTACATGAAGTTCAGATGCTAAACCTTTTGCTCCTAAGTTGAGGAAAATATCCTCTCACAGTCTGATGACTCACATATACAATAAGAGCAGCAGAAGTGATAAATCATAGAGGTACAGTATCGAACCCAAGCTGAGGTTTCTTATTGCAGGGAGCTGTTTGCACGATGTTTCCCTGGAGGTAAAGATCATGACCTTTATTTTGATTTTATACAATATCAAATAAGAGTCTAAGAAGCTGTAATTTCCAGGATTCTAGAGTGGAATGTGATATCCTGTAGACTGAAGGTAACAAGAATCAAGGTTCTTTCAGCTCTATAACCACAGGCCAGTCTCTGTGTAACACAGTGTTATGTCTGGTTTCTATAAGAAATAGCTGAGTGATCAACTATAGAGTATCAGTCTATTTTGATCCCCTGTTTCAGAAGTTTCAATTATGTTATATAACTGTGCTCTGGGTCTGGGATAGATTTCAGCACTTTGGGTGTGGAGGCAAGAGGATGGAGATTTTAAAATTATCTTCAGCTACAGAGTAAATAGACATGACTTAGAATGTAGGAGACTTTCTCAACACACACACACACACACACACACACACACACACACATCAAGAAAACAAACAAAAGAAGTTTTTGGTATAGAAGCTGTTCCTATCATATTGTTGAAAAAGAGATAAAACACCAGTTTTCCAATAATACTTTTGAAACAACAACCCAAGTATGCCTCAAACTCCCCCACGAGTCTCCATATCTGAAAATTTTATCACCTTCCAATAGAGCCAAGCTCAAGGCTAAGCCTTCAGTATATGCATTCACCTTGGGGAGGCATTCCATAAAGTCCTTTATAATCAGATTTTCCATGTCTGAATGCTGCATGTCAGCAAGTGTCTTGCCCTACTTTGGTTGTTCTAGGACTATGTTACCAATAGCAACCTTACATACTGACCTCTGACATCATCACTCTAACTGAAACTTATCAGTCTCAGTCCATCAGTCTTTCTTATTTGATCTTCAGATCATCTCCACATGATACAGTTACTGCTATGTCTACCCAAGAACCCCAAAGACTAAAGGTTCAGTAAGTGGCTTAAAGTGGCAGAATTGAAATTTGGGCATTTTACCTCCAGATCTGTCTTCTCCTTTACTGAACTAAATTATTATATTTGGCAGAGACTTAAAAAAGCATTATTGTGTACCAAAGTATACATCAAACTTTCCTATTTGTTTCTGTATATACATTACCTAAACTTATATAAAGGACAGAGAAAAGTATTCTTCCTTTGGTATTTTTCTATTTTAATTTTCTTGTGCATTAGATGTTTTATCTAGAATTATTCCTTCTATAATTAAAAAATGTTTTCTTTGATTTGGTGTGTGTGTGTGTGTGTGTGTGTGTGTGTGTGTGTGTGTATGTGTGTGTGTGTGTGTGTGTATGTGTGTGTGTGTGTGTGTGTGTGTGTGTGTCTAGATAGGGACTAGCCCAAATAGCTTCAAATCTGTGATCTTCCTGCCTCAGCCTTCCAAGTGCTGACATTACAGGCAAACACCATTATTCCCATCATTACAGTAAAGATTTTGGACAAAGAAAATAAGGCACTTATTCATAACACCTACTTTATTCAAATATTTTTTTTAAACTCCAGGATTCTCAGAATACATCCCTTAAAAGTTATGGTTCACACATTTTGGTGAATAGCAAAAGTTGACAGTGAATTTTAATTCATTTTATGTTTATTACAGATATATTTTAATCACACTGGGGAAAAAATGAAAGTAATGCATACTGCAGCCTCTAAAGCTTTAAACAACTACTTCCAGAATACAAAGCAAACTGGCCCCGCTGCAGTTTTTCGTTGTGACAAGACTGCCACCTAGTGGTGATGTATAACTATAAAGGAAAAATCAACACACATTTGGCTTCAAATCCTAAATCTCTATTCATACAAAGGTTAAAATTAGATAATGCAAACATCAATGCAACTGAATATATTGCTTCAAAATACAAAGAAAGTATATTTAATTCCTCTGATTATTTCATCATGGAAAAATAATTTCTCTGTTGTCCTACTAAAAGGAAAGGCAAGAATTATTTGAACCATAATATAATTTGACTCTTTTCTGTTTCATCTATTAGAAGAGCTGGAGTTATTAAAGTAATTCAGTGTAGTTAAATTGCATCTTTATTAATTGGAACATAAGGAGATGAAACCTTTGTGAAATGGTAAACATTTGAATTACACTCTGAAAAAAATGCAGATTCTGTTGTACAAGTAACTAGATACACTGTCACAGAAAAGGACTTAATAAACATCCAGAATGACAGGAATTCTTGTGGGTGCCAACCCAGGCATTTGATGTGACTAGCAGTTATGTGCTTCAGTATGTTTGTTAAATAGTATTTTAAATTCTTCCTAATAAGTCAAAGAAATAAAATTCTACACTTCATTACAACCTTTGTCCAAATTGCCTAACAATTAAATTAAGATTCTAGTGTACATGCTTTGATTGCAAGCACGTTCCAGAACCTGTCTTCCATAACTAGTACTTTCTAAAATAAATTTTAAATGGGCCGTTTTGTAGAATGCGTTTCCAAGTTGCACAGACCATATTTCATGAAGTTGATTGTGATAGACATTGTAAATCAAGTTAATATTGCAACCTTACTCACTCGTATTTGTAATCTCCACAGAACTATGGAAAATGACAGTAATGTTTCTTGGAATGCTTAATCCTCTCTGTAAGGCATTTATCAGTTACTATTTTCACTTTCAGTCTTTCTCCTGCTTTTTGTATTATTTTGAACTTGAGTTTCACAACTTTACCAGTGATTTTATTTCTGTCTCAGAAACAGCGGATACCTTTCGAACTGTTGTTTCGGTCTGTGATCTAGCAACATAAATCTCTCATCCACCAAACAAAATAGATTAAGACACTGTTCAGACAACTTGGCAACAATATTATCTGTGTAGCAGCTAAAGAGGTCTGTATGACTTAGACTTTCTACCACTGGGATAAACACCATGAACAAAACACCTCGGAAAGGAAACAGTTTTTTTTTTCAGCTTACAATTTTGGTCCAGCATGAAGGAAAGTAAGGGCCAGAACCTGGAAGCTGGAGCTGATGGGAGTGTCATAGAGACATGCTTCCTACTGGCTATTTCCTCAGAGATTTTTTTCAGCCTGTTTTCTTACACCATCGTAGGTTTTCTTACACCTGCCCCTGGATGATTCTGCTCACAGTAAGTAGTTGGACCCTTTCACATCAATCATCAATAAAACAAAACAAAACAAAACAAAAGAAACAATGCCATATAGACTTACATATGAAAAATTCCTATGGAAACATTTTCTTGATAAAGAGTGCTTCTTCCCAAACGACTGTAATTTTTGTCAACTTGACATGAAATATAGCCAGCACATGGTCCATAAATTTTAATGCCAGTTACTGGTCTTAAACATATTGTCTAGACACTGTGTTGTCCATAAGGGTAAAGAATAAAATCTATAGCTAATCTGTGTAATACAACACTAACATCATGGAAGTTCTTGTAGCCAGGGACTGGGTTAGTAGATTAATCAGTGAATGTTTGAGTGACTGTTTCATTGTAGACCATTGTCTTTGCTTGCATTACAACTGATTGAGAGCCACACCACAGATATCATTGTCAATCCTATAGAGAAACAAAGCAAAACAAAAACTTGAAGCACCTGATATGACAAATCAACTGCTATGTCCCAAATAAGTAGACAGGCAGTATTTGTTTTAAGGTATGTTTGAAGAATCTGGAGAGATAATCAGGTCTCTTAGCTATGGTTTTATTGTTGTGAAGGCACAACATGACCAAACTAACTCTTCTAAAGAAAAATATTTAATTTGGGCTCACTTACAGTTTCAGAGGTTCTGTCCATTGTCATCATAATGGAAAGTGTGGCAGTATCCCAAAAAAAAAAATGGTACTTTTAGAGCTGACAGTTCTACCTCTTGATGTGAAGGCTGCCAGGAGGAAGCTCTGATTCCACACTTAGTGAATTTGAGCACTAGGAGACTTCAAAGCCCATCCCAATAGTGACACACCTCCTCCAACAAGGCCACACTGATCCCAACAGGGCAATACCTCCTAATAGTGGGAAATGCATTCAGACACAAGCGTCTATGGAAGCAGTACCTATTCAAACCACCACAGCAAGTAAAATATACATTGTACAACTGGGGTTCAGATCTGAGAACCTATGTAGATTTTTGGAGGCAGGGTACCCCATGTTTCTTTCTGGAGTGTACAAGGCAGAGAAAAGGATCACTGGAACAAGCTGGCTACCTAACCCAGCCAAAACTACTTGCTCAGGATGAGAACACTCAAGAAAGACATATTGTCAGCTTGGATCTCCAATGCATGTATACACACTTGCACCAAACATACTCTACACACATACACATGCATACACACAAGCACAGTGCACACACTTACAAACAGAGCAAAACAAACATAATACTAAAGCTATACCTATAAATGTGTACTTTGATGGATATAGAGCAACATGGTTGAGAGGAAGAGTAAAGGAAATTATTGTTAGAGAAAAAAATTTGTTAGAGAAAAAATTGAAGGCTGGCAGGACCCAAAAACTTGTATGTGTATTTTCACTCAGTGTGCAGTGATCAGTGGGCTTACATAGATTGAAGAGACAGTTTCTAACCTCTTAGCTCAGTTTTCTGTCTTAGGAGATGATTTAATACTTTTTATTGGGGGAATATAATGAGCAATGGAAACCTCCAGAAAATTATGTAGATGACCATAGCTAAGACTTTTAATAATGGGATATAGGGACCCTGAAACATTGATTTCCCATAACCAGACAAGACACTCAAAGAAAGGTTTCCGATACCAACCCAGCCACAAAACCTTGGACCTACAATTTGTCCTGCCTACAAGATATCCTGGAGCAAATGTAGAAATTGTGGGAGCGGCCAACCAATGACTGGTCTAGCTTGAGACAGGAAGTCTATATTTCTTTAAGTTTTTGTCAGTAGCATTACTGTAAATACAAAATGAACTTATTGTGGTTACAGAAGATATATCTGCAGCTCGTAGCATGGGACTGCAGAAGCAGAACTGCAAGGCATAGCAATGGTCATGTCATCAGTGATGGCCAGCCTGGGCTCCTGGAGACTAAAAGCAACAAATCGTAACTGGCAGCATTTTACTCTTCAAGAATTCAAGTCTATAGAGTGGTGAAAATCGTGTATCTATTTACTTAATGATTATTTATTTTTGTGGTGTTGAAGATTGAACTTGCCTTTTGAATGTTAGCCATGTGCTTTAGCAGTAAGCTACATCCCTCACCAAAGAGGGGGAATGATTGGGGAATAGTTGGGGGGTAGAGGAACTATGGGAACTATGGTGGGTGGGAACTGGGAAAGGGGAAAGCCTTTGGAATGTAAACATAGAATATAGAAAATAAAAAAAAAAAGAAAGAAAGCAGCTTAAGTGCTCTATCTGTGCATTGAATTTGAATATGACTTTAAATCTGTAAGTTCCTTCTTCCTTGGTTTTCCTGTAACCTTTCAGTTTGAAGTTTGAAATACGGACATTTCTGTAACTTACATCACTAAATTTTCTTCCATTAAACTTATACAATATTAAAAAAAAAAAAGAACAGGAAACCTGTACGAGGCATTATCAGCATGGTGGGGAGGAGGGCTGAGCAGCCTGAAGAATGGAGTTGCCAGTGCACTTTCCTGAAGACTTTGCGAAAAGCATGTTTAATGAAGGCATTGTGTGCTCTCTTGATCTCTTGCTCTAGCTCTGTCCTTTCTCTCCTGCTCCTCCTCTCTCCCCATTCCCCTCCCCCTCGCTCTAGTAGTTCTCATGGCCGGTCTCTAGTCCTCCATTCTCTCTCTCTCTGCCTTTCTCTTCTGTCTCTACTACCTTCTCAACCCTGCCTCCCCAAACCCTAAATAAACTCATTCTCTACTGCAGGAAAAGAAATGAAGGAGTACAATGCTCTTTGGGGGAGTATAGATGATAAACACCTATTGCCAACTAGGTGCCATCAAACCAGAAGCTACATGTAGTCAGAATACAGGGGGATTTTGGGGGTGAGAGTGCTTTTACTCTTATTTTTATTTTTATTTTGTCTTTTAAAGTATGTTGCAAATATTTAAAGTCAAGAGCTTCAAAAATGTTTGTAATTCCTCTTCCAATTAATTTAGTAATGTTTTTGTGATTTTTTTTTTTTTTTGGTTTTTTTGGATTTGTTTTTTTCGAGACAGGGTTTCTCTATATAGCCCTGCCTGTCCTGGAACTCACTCTGTAGACCAGGCTGGCCTCGAACTCAGAAATCTGCCTGCCTCTGCCTCCAAGAGTGCTGGGATTACAGGTGTGCCACCAGAGTGCTGGGATTACAGGTATGCGGCACCACCGCCCGGCTAGTAGTTTTTATTTCTACCATTTTATCTGTATTATTTTCCATGATAATCTTCAATTTTAACATGTTTTTCTATATATTTCTTCAATTTTATCAGAAATATTTTCCATGTAGATCTTCAATTTTATCACAATATGTTTTTTATTCCACTTTCAAGCAACTTAGAAATTTTTTACGCGTACCATTTTATCTGTATAATTTTCCACGAAATAGACCATTTTAATGTGTTTTTCTACATATTTCTCAATTTTATCAGAGATATTTTCCATGATAATCTTCAATTTTAATGTGTTATTTTTTATTATTGTTTTTTTAATTTTTAGTAGATATATTCTTTATTTATATTTTATTTTACTTTTATTGGATATATTCTATATTTACATTTCATTTCCCCTTTTCCTGGTTCCCTGCCCCCCAAAGGTCCCACATGCCCTTTTCCCTCTCCCTGTTCCTCCATCTACCCCTTCCCACTTCCCTGTTCTGGTATTCGCCTACAATGATGCTTTGATCCTTTCCAGCTCCAGGGTCCACTCCTTCCTTCTTGTTGGACATCATTTGATATGTGGATTGTGTCTTTGGTGTCCCAAGATTCTACTAATATCCACTTATCAGTGAGTACATACCATGGGTATTCTTTTGAGACTGGATTACCTCACTTAGTATGATGTTCTCCAGCTCCATCCATTTCTCTAAGAATTTCATGAATTCATTATTTCTAGTGGCTGAATAGTACTCCATTGTGTATATATACCACATTTTTTGTATCCATTCATCTGTTGAGGGACATCTGGGTTCTTTACAGCTTCTGGCTATTATATATAAAGCTGCTATGAACATAGTGGAGCATGTATCCTTATTGCATGCTGGGGAATCTTCTGGTTATATGCCCAGGAGTTGTATGGCTGGATCATCCAGAAGTATTGTGTCCAGTTTTCTGAGAAACTGCCAGACTGATTTCCAGAGTGGTTGTACCAGCTTGCAGTCCCACCAGCAGTGGAGGAGCGTTCCTCTTTCTCCACATCCTGGCCGATACCTGCTATTTCCTGAGTTTTTAATCTTACCCATTCTGCCTGGTGTGAGGTGAAATCTCAGGTTGTTTTAATTTGCATTTCTCTAATGACTAATGATGTTGAACATTTTTTAAGGTGTTTCTCAGCCATCCGAATTTCCTTAGGTGAAAACTCTTTGTTTAGCTCTGTACTCCATTTTTTGATAGGGTTATTTGGTTTTCCAGAGTCTAACTTCTTGAGTTCTTTGTATACATTGGATATTAGCCCTCTGTCAGATGTAGGGTTAGTGAAAAACTTTTCCCAATTTGTTGGTTGCTGATTTGTCCCTTTGACAGCGTCTTTTGCCTTACAGAAACTTTGTAATTTTATGAGGTCCCATTTGTCAATTCTTGATCTTAGAGCATAAGCTATTGATGTTCTGTTCAGGAACTTTCCTCCTGAGTCAATGTCCTCAAGGGTCTTTCCCAGTTCCTTTTCTATTAGTTTTAGTTTAACATGTTATTTTATATATTTCTTCAATTTTATCAGAAATATTTTCCATGTAAATCTTCAATTTTATCAGAAAATGTTTGTAGTTCCATTTTCAATCAACTTAGAAAAAGTTTTATGTTCACCATTTTATCTGTGTAATTTTCCATGATAATCTTCAATTTTAACATGTTATTCTATATTTTCTACAATTTTATCAGAAATATTCTGCACATAAATCTTCAATTCTATCATAAAGTGTTTCTATTTCCTCTTTCAATTAATTCAGCAATGTTCTTTATGTTTACCATTTTACTCTTTAATTTTCCATGAAAATTGTCAATTTTAACGTGTTTTTCTTTATATTTTTTCAATTTTGTCAGAAATAGTTTTCATGTATATCTTCAATTTTATCAAAATGTTTTTACTTCCATTTTTAATAAAAGAATAAAAAGGAAAAGAAAGAGAAAGAAAGAAAGAAAGAAAGAAAGAAAGAAAGAAAGAAAGAAAGAGAAAGAAGGAAACAAAGGAAGGAAGGAAGGAAGGAAGGAAGGAAGGAAGGAAGGAAGAGGAAGGAAGAAAAAATACCAAAGAAGGAGAAATTTTCCACTCAATGAACACTACCACAGGTCAGAGCTTGGAAGTCAGAGAGACAATGGACACCAGTACAGTAAACATTCTGGAGATGGTGAGAAGCCTGCTCGCACTGCTGGAGCAGAACTACAACAGTGTTGCTCATTTAATGATTTCATTTTATGAGAATAAGTGTAGTTTTAGGCCAGAGAACCCTGAGAGTGTACCTCCTTTAATTCAGTGAGAGAGAATACAAAGAAATAATTCATGTAGGAAATTTGTTGCACTTTGTTTTAAATACTATATTTGTATTTTGATAATCGAAAATCCTTGAAAACCTCAATTGTCAAGATACTGATTTTTAGATGATAGGCATTAACCTTCATGCATGTCTAAAGTATCTCCTGGAACACTGATATTACATGAAAGGACATCACCCATCTGAGCTCCCCATCTGTTTTACTTAGGTGTGTGTGTGTGTGTGTTTTTTTTCCTAGAAATATTCAGTGTACCAATAATCTTCTTGGAGTTTTAGTGATCGGACATAGTAAATAAGGGCAATTCATGTTTTACTCATAATTTCTCAAAACCCTGGCTATATAATACAGTTTGCAACCTTACCATAAACGCCTTTTGGAAAATGCTGTTTTATGCATGGATACTGTTGCTTATGAACAAGTAAAATATTGTTTTGTGCCCTGGCTGTCATTAAATGGTTGACAGATTTGGGAATGGGATGTAACAAGATGCCCGTAGTTATCCAAGGCAAGAGTTTCTTGGTCGACAAATCGAAAATCAGCCCCTGTTTGAGTGCTCATCAGACTGTACACTGGTGAAACAAACTGGTAAGTGAAAGGCCTGAGCCTCCCATTTCTGTAATTGGGCTAGATTTGCAGCACACATTCATAAAAGCTGGTTCATTCTGTAAAACATGACATGAGTGTGATTTTAAAGAGGAGGAAAAGAAATCATTTGCTTGGAAACAGTTTCTTCTGAGCTCTGGATCACTTGTCATGGTGGAGCAAGGTAGCCCACTAAAGTGTTCGAGGCAACTAGCACTTCCTTCCATGAGATGTCACTTCATGTAGAAGCTGAAAATGACAAAACGAGATTCCATTTGGAGAAAAGACAAACCTGCACAATCGCCATGTAGACAGTTGAGAAGGGGAAATGCAGAAATTGATACTGTCAAAGGACTTTGTAACTGAAAGATGGACAGTTAGCGGAATGATCCCACAATCTGTAGGGTTTGTAATATTGAGTCTGAGAGGGCCAATGTTACTTAGAGATGCAGACATAGAATCATCAGACTGTGCACTGGGAAGGTGGTAAGCTCCAGTCTCATGGCAGAGAAATTCCATTGAACACGCCCATTTGCATACAGACATCTCATTTTGAAAGCAAGGTAGACAAATTGGAAGGCAGTGAGGTGAGATATGACGCCATGGTTAAGAGAATGATAAGCGGACATCATGGAAGCTTCAGGCAAACAGATGCAAATGGGATGCTCTGAAGGAGCACCAATGCAGCGTGGATTTCACAGCTCCAACTGCACACTGCTCTGAGGTAAAACACGTCAGAGGCTGAAAGTATGACAAGTTAGGCTTCTGCAAAAGTTATTTATTCTTTTAAATAATCAGGCCATTATGTTACAATGTACATTTAATTTTTTTTATTTCCCAAGAGATTAAAGGCGCTGCCTAGTATGTCTCACAATCATGAACAGATAACGGTATTAACAATATTTTAACTTCATATAGGTAGTACAATGTGTTTTCAGTACCTTGCAGAACACCTTCATAGTTGAATATTCAGATCCAGAGTTGCATCACCTAGAGTTGTCCCTAGGAATTCATCACTCTTATTCAAGTAAGGATCTCAACTGGTCATTGACATGCACACTAACTGATGAGTTCTCACCTCAAGCTTCTTGCATTAGTTAGCAGACTACAGCCCATGAGCAACATCAGAACACGACTCAGAATCACAGGAACTCTCTCCACGTGGCATAAATTGGGCTTTTTATGACACTAGTGAGTCTTATTGTTTGATGTTCTTGAGTGATTGTGAAAGTCTCAGCATTTATCAGAAGCATTTGGTACCATGCCCAAAGTGTGGTGTAGATATTTTCTTTTTCAAGCTGAAATGAGCATCCCCTTTATGAACCACAGGTATGGCATTAAAATGAACCAACTAATACAGTGACAACTCCATCGATGATGGTGGTAGTGGAGCTGGTCTATACCAATCCAGAAGAGAGGGTTGTCTACCAGACACTCATTGGATATTGGACCCCCCACTGTCTCCTGGTATTCCGTTTTGCTCATCTTGGCAGATGATGGAGTATATAGGAGGTGTAAATTAGACTGGGTGTAGCTGTTCTGCATGGCATAAACAGATGAATCTTTATCTCCAGTAGAACCCATTAGTACAAAATGGCTGCAGTCATGGAAACCATATAGGCAGAAGGAACATAAGGCACAGGACACTTTGAAAAGAAATGAGAAATAACAATGTAAAGATCAAAAGCCAGATCTGTGGGACTTCCCTGCACCCTCTGGCGAGCACCGAGGCTGCTTTCTGCAACCAGCTCGCCGGCCCCTGGACCAGCAGAAGCGGCGGGCCTCCATATTGCAACCAGGACATACCTGGAAAGGCCCAGGTAAACACCCCTTCCAGGGCTGCCCACACGGGGGATCTGCTAGGGTCTCGGACCCAAGCAGGCTGAGTTCCGCCTAGGCTCTGCGGGACATCCCCGTGCCCTCTGGCGAGCACCGAGGCTGCTTTCTGCAACCAGCTCGCCGGCCCCTGGACCAGCAGAAGAGGAGGGCCTCCATATTGCAACCAGGACATAGCTGGAAAGGCCCAGGACACAGCTGGAAAGGCCCAGGCTCTGTGGGACATCCCCGCGCCCTCTGGCGAGCACCTAGGCTGCATTCTGCAACCAGCTCACCGGCCCCTGGACCAGCGGTAGCTGCGGGCCTCCATATTGCAACCAGGACATAGCTGGAAAGGCCCAGGTAAACACCCCTTCCAGGGCTACCCGCACAGGGGGATCTGCTAGGGTCTCGGAACCAAGCAGGCCGAGTTCCTTGCAACCAGGACACAGCTGGAGAAGCCCAGGTAGACAGACTCCAACAGGGGCTACAATCGCATGGGTGGCAGCCAGCTTATGATCCCTTAAAGCAGCAGTCACACATATTTACCAGTAGAGAAACAACAGGTGAGCCCAGCCTCACAGGAGATTCAAACACCAGCCACTAACAACAAGGCCAACTAAAACCAGAAATAACCAGATGGCAAAAGGAAAACGAAGGAACGTTACTAACAAAAATCAAGGCAACATGACAGCATCTGAACCCAGTTCTCCAACAACAGGAATCCCTGGATACCCTAAAACACCAGAAAAACAAGACTTGGATATAAAATCACTGGTCAGGATGCTGGTAGCTGAACACATAGAAAAATCTCGTAAAGAAATAGAGGAGAAAATGGATCAAAAGTTAGAAGCCTTTACGAGGCAAATACAAAAATCACTTCAAGAAATTCAGGAGAAGATGGATCAAAGAGAAGAAGACAATAAGGAAGAAAGACAAAAGTCACTTAAAGAACTACAGAAGAACGTGGGCCAACAAGTAGAAGCTATGAAAGAGGAAGCACAAAAATCTATTAAAGAAATACATGAAAACACAATCAAGCAAACGAAAGATCTGAGCACATCCATCCAGATACTAAAAACAGATGTAGAAACAACTAAGAAATCACAGAGGGAGACAACATTGGAGATAGAAAACCTGGGGAAGAAATCAGGGGCCTTAGACGCAAGTATCAACAATAGAATACAAGAGATAGAAGACAGAATCTCAGAAGCCGAAGATACCATAGGAACCATTGATTCAACAGTCAAAGAAAACACTAAATGCAAAAAGGTGGTAACCCAAAACATCCAGGAAATCCAAGACACTATGAGAAGTCCAAACCTAAGGATTATAGGTATAGACGAGAGTGAAGATTTACAAGTTAAAGGGCCAGCTAATATCTTCTATAAAATTATGGAAGAAAACTTCCCCAACCTAAGGAGAGAGATGTCCATGAATATACAAGAAGCCTATAGAACCCCAAACAGACTGGACCAGAACAGAAATACATCCCGTCACATAATAATCAAAACTCCAAATGTAATAAACAAAGAAAGAATACTAAAGGCAGCAAGAGAAAAAGGCCAAGTAACATATAAAGGAAAACCTATCAGAATAACACCAGACTTCTCACCTGAGACCATGAAAGCTAGAAGATCCTGGGCAGATATCATGCAAACTCTAAGAGAACACAAACTTCAGCCAAAACTACTTTACCCAGCAAAACTCTCAATTGCCATTGATGGAGACATCAAGGTATTCCATGACAAAACCAAATTTGCAAGATATCTCTCCACAAATCCAGCCCTACAAAGGATAATAGGGGGAAAACACCAAGACAAGGACGGAAACTACACCCGGGAAGAAGCAAGATAGAAACCTCCTCTCATCAAACCCAAAAGAAGATAACCTCTCGAATATAAAAAATAAATAAGATAAATAAATATAATTTCAAAAATGTCTGGAGGTAATAATTACTATTCCTTAATATCTCTTAACGTCAATGGACTCAATTCCCCAATAAAAAGACATAGACTAACAGACTGGATACGGAAACAGGACCCTACATTTTGCTGCATACAGGAAACACATCTCAGTGTTAAAGACAAACACTGCCTTAGAGTAAAAGGCTGGAGGACAATTTTACAAGCAAATGGTCTCAGGAAACAAGCTGGAGTAGCCATTCTAATATCAGATAAAATTGACTTTCAACCTAAAATCATCAAAAGAGACCCAGAAGGTCACTTCTTGCTGGCCAAAGGGAAAATCCACCAGGAAGAGCTCTCAATACTGAACATCTATGCTCCAAATGCAAGGGCACACTCATTTGTAAAAGAAACCTTACTAAAGCTTAAAGCACACATTACACCTAACACAATAATTGTGATTTAGAAATGGAAAGAAGAAAAAAAAGATAGAGAGGGTACATGTTTGGCCAGGATATGTATCTATGTGTTCACCATCATAGTGACACTGTTTTCCAGGAGTTCTGAGGAATAAATAACTTACCTGCTCATAAACCAACATTGATGAGCCTTAGAGGAACACACCCAAACCAGAGCGATAAAGTCATACCAATGGTGACTCAAATACTGCTTCAAGTTTCAAATGTAACTATAATTTTCTCCATCAAAATTAAAAAGAAAGAAAGAGAAAAAGAAATAGGAACAAGTTGAAACAGGCCTGAAGGGTCATTGGCACCTGAGATGTAGACAGAGTGAGCGGCATGGATTAAGACTGTGCCTAGAAAGACCACTCAGAACAGTTTTCATTTTTAGTAACCATATAATTTAAAATGGAAGTCATATGTGGCCTAAGAAATGTTACTCATGTGTGATGAACCCTGAAGGGTATCTGTCCTTAACTTAAATAGGTTCAACATCATACTATCCTTACTTTAGAAATGATTCTTGCCTTACCATGAGGTTAACTCAAAAGATATAGCCAAGCATTTAAAAAAGTATTGGCTTTTTAAAATTGATGAGATTATTAAATACCAACTATCTGAAAGCAAGGTGGAATGTAGACTCCTAAATAAATGTTGGAGATTGGACAAGAAAATACATGGGGTCAAATATTTCATTAATTTTATTAATTTTCAAATTTTATTAATTTGAAGAGGCACACTGAGATTTGCTCGATTGCATTCTGGATTTTTAATTAACAAAAGCAATATGGGATTAATAGGGGACAGAAAATAAGTTATAAACATTTTAACATTAATTATATATTAAGTTTATTTCTTATCTTACTGTTACTCCTATTTACATTTAGGACTTTTATCCCAAACCTGCAAAGAACATTCATTACTTCCTTCTTGGTAGCATGTAGGACTGCTTCAATGTATGTCCAGTAGAGATATGAAGATATAGGTTTCCCTGCTATATTTCGGTTTCTTTAAGCATTCAGAGAAATACAGCTGCTCTTGGTTATTCCAAATGCTAAAATGTATGTTTGCATCTACAATTTTCTTGCCTACAAACATTACCAGAGACTTCTAACAGGGAAGTAGCCTGTGACAGCCCCCATCCCAGCACCCAATGACAGAAATGAGTAACAGTAAATAGTAGAGAAAGGAGTTTCATTCACACACAATGGGCCCAGTGATCATTAAGTCCAAGGTTACTGAAATGAGCTTTAGATTTAAACATGGATTGGTGCAGGGGGTAAGAGATATGCATTATTTAGAGGTCTTGGTCAATGTTTTGATTGGTATCTCAGTTTTAGTTTGCTATATGGTCCTGAAGAAGTTGTCTTCACTGTCATCACTTAAGGGAAGCAATCTGATTCCCATGAAATGCTTATTTTGCTCCAGGGTGTGACCTTACTGTCATAGATAATTGCCTCATTTTGCTATAGTCTATTCAGAAACCTGACAGTTGTTTGGAGGTACTTTGGGATCCAGGTCACATAGTTATTTATCTATCTTCTAATTTCTTCAATTAAAGATGACTCCAAAAGAAAGACCAAGCAGACACATTTACACATTTAGAGACAAATTTTGGAAAAGATGGGAATAAGCTAGTCACTAGAGCCTTTCTTCTATAAATAAGCATATGTATAGAATACATATAGAATACACACACACATAGAGAGAGAGAGAGAGAGAGAGAGAGAGAGAGAGAGAGAGAGTCTTCATGAATTTTCTCTTTTGAGTCATAATTCCTAGTTTGCAATTTTTCACATACAAATATACACAGAAATACTGTCAGATGTTCTCTCTATCTATTTTGCTCAATTTTTTCTTATTTTTTAGAAAGTTATTTGTTTGTGTCTGATTCTCCTCTTTTATCTTCTCCTATCTAGACCTCTTCTAGGTAGACTCTACTTTCCACTCTCCTAGTAACATTGGTCTTCTTGAGGTTACCAGTGTTACGATGAACTTTTTCTCATGTCTTCCCATTAGGCATGACATTTTATTTAGTTTAGTTTTTATTTTTTATTGGTTATTTAGTTTATCTACGTTTCACAAGTTATCTTCCTTCCCTCTTTCCTCTCCAAAAACCCTCCATCCCACCCCTCCCCCTGCCTCCACGAGGGTGCTCCCACTCCCACCCCACAGCCCTAGCATTCCCCTATGCTGGGGCATCAAACCTTGACAAGACCTTTAATCTATCTGCAAAATCCACTTAGTACTATTCTTATCCAAGTGTCATCCATGATGACTTGAAGTATTTGTGGGAACACTTTGTGTATTGACATATAAAGTTGTACTGATATCATAACCCATATAATTAAGCTCTCTAACTATATTCATTTATCTACAGTATATTATTATAGTATATATGTTGTATTTATCTCTTCTACGTATCTCCTTTAGGATCCATGTTATATTTTCCTTGTCTGACTTCCTGCCACTCTGTCTCCTAATGTTCTTACTATATATTCTGCCATCATGTTATGGAATGCAATGTGCTCACAATACATCAGTAAGTGGATTGCTCAAGTTATGTCCCAATCATTCAGGATATGTTTGAAGCTAATTGATTTGAAAGAAGATTAGGGTATTGGACACTTCATCAGAAAATTAGTTTCATATTCAGCCCTGAACATATATTTTTGGGCTAAATTAGAGAACATTGTTATATTTTTAAAATAATTATTGAAGTCATCTTATTGGCTTGTCATAAAAATTAAAATGTCCAATGTGGACCTCAAATACATGAAAAATATATGTCTGTACTGGGCAACTGCCCCCATCCTAAAATACTCTATACATTATTTTTCTTTTTAGTAAAAAACAACTATGAAAAATTTTGCCTTGCATATGTGATGTAATTCATGTAAATCAAACTGATAGAGAGTAGACACTTCTGAAGGGGTGAATCATGTGCACGTTAGTCAACTTGAGATGTTTTATCTATCCTCATAAATGCCATCCATACATAATAAGAATAAGATAACTCTCAAAAGTATAATCCAGGGTGTTTAAAAATACAGTTGAAAATTCTATTTTCTTGCATTAATCTAAAAAAAAAAAAACAGGGAAAAGAGCCACCTGGGCATCTAGTTGGGGCTCGTTTTGACCCTTTTAAAAGCAAGCTTATAGCCAACCAATAGAGGGGATACCATTTGAAATGTAAATAAAGCAAATATCTAATAAAAATACAAAATAAAGGGTGGGAAACAGAAGAACCCACAAAATTTGTAACTCAGGCTACAGAGCAACATTTCTTCTACCCTACCATCACCCCCCGAAAAAGTAATTCATAAGAATTTAAAGCTGTAGAGATGAGAGAACCACATTATATTCAATTAGATGCATTTTCCCTGAGAATAAATAAATACATGTGAAAATCAATAAATGAAAAAAGGAAAGAGTGAAAGAACAAAAGAAAGAAAGAGAAAGAAAGAAAGAGAAAGAAAGAAAGAAAGAAAGAAAGAAAGAAAGAAAGAAAGAAAGAAGGAAGGAAGGGAGGAAAGAAGGAAGGAAGGAAATGAGATTGAGACATGGGTTGAGAAATGAGTAGATTATAGAAAGCAACAGAGGGAGAATGCTTTAAAGCCCTTGAGTATTTAGGGCTTCTGGGCTCATTAATATCCACTTATCAGTGATTGCATTTCATGTGTATTCTTTTATGATTGGGTTAACTCACTCAGGATGATATTTTCCAGGTCTAACCATTTACCTATAAATTGCATGAATTCATTATTTTTAATTGCTGAGTAGTATTCCATTGTATAAATATACCACATTTTCTGTATCCATTCCTCCTTTGAGGGATATTTGGGCTCCTTCCAATTTCTGGCTATTATAAACAAGGCTGCTACGGGCACAATTAGCAAGTCAAATGATTCCCAAGAAGAAGAAAGGAGAGGACCCTGGGCCTGTAAAGATTGGATCCAGTTTTGTAGAGAAACCATGGGGGGAGGGGGAATGATTGGGGAATAGTTGGGGGGGGATTATGGGACGTATGGTGGGGGGGGAACTGGGAAAGGGGAAAGCCTTTGGAATGTAAACATAGAATATAGAAAATAAAAATTAAAAAAAGAAAAAATTAAAAAAAAAGAAAAAAGAGTACATACACTTGGGGCTCTCAGAATCTGAACCACCAACCAAAGAACATACAGGGTCAGGCCCTTGACCTCCCCGCACATATGTAGCAGATGTGTAGGTTGGTCTTCATGTGGGTTCTGAATAAATGGAATGGAATCTACCCCAAACGCTGTTGGCTAAATGTGGAATATGCTCTTCAGGCTGGGCTACCATGCCTGGCTTCACTGGGAGAGGAAGTGCCTAGCCTCACAGAGACTTGGAGTGCCAGGTAATGGGATATATGGGGGACCACCTGCTAAGAGGGGAAGGGGAGAGGAATGAGTAAGGATTGTAGGAGGGGGTGACCAGGAGGGGCCAGTGAGCAAATATAAAACGAATAAGTAAAAAAAATAATAATAATTAAATTTTAAAAATGGCTTACTGTGTATCCAAGTAGTTTAAATGCATCCTGCGAAGACATACCTATGATGGAGAAGGAGTTCATTAGCTTTCTCCTTCATGCCGGGTGTGTGTGTGTGTGTGTGTGTGTGTGTGTGTGTGTGTGTGAAATTGGTCTCAACAGACAACATAGTTAGCTGGAGAAACCTAGTAGTATAAGTAAGAGAACTCTATAGGCAACTACAAGATGCTAGATTGCAGGATTCAAGCATTAAGTCATATTGGGTCTAGGAGAGACAGTTGCATGTGCTACAAAGAAAAGAGGATAATGTGGTGGTGGTGGAAGTGGGAGCTGTCACGGGAGATTATGGCTCTAGACAATCCTCTGAAATATCAGACTCTCACAATAATTTAACTGACACATGGTAGAGTTTTCATCTTAGCCACAGTGTCCAAAGCTAATTTTCAAGTTCAGACACAGCGGCAGTGGAGGGGGACCAGAAATGACAAGAAAGAGATTTCCTGGAAGAGCCAGAGTTGCTGAAGAGAGGTAGTAGTTCTTTTCAGAAATTCTACCATGAAGTTAAACTGTTGAAATGAAGTCAGAGGAGTTTTCCTTACTCAGCTTCCCTCTCACCCATTAATATCCAACACCTCTCCTGTTAGTTCCTACAGTATCTATCATGCCCACACAGAATGTACATATGTTGTGTCCAGTGAAAAGTACTTACTTGGAAGGGGTGAATCCCTTTAGGATTAAGTTAGAGTAGGAATGGGGGTTCAGGTGTAACTGTGGAAATAGCTGAGTTTCTCTGGTGCTCTCTTGTGGATGTGCACATCATTGCAGTGATGCCCTGCAGCCCGCTTGGTGTGCTTTCAGTTGGGCCACTCTCAGTAGACCATCTCTGTAGTTCCAATAGGATCTATATTCCAGAGCACATTCAGTCAACACTGGAAAAAAATTACAGCCTAGTATTCTGACAGCCCTATCATAAACAACTCAGATTCTTTGAGGTGCATGCAAATTATGATCATGTTT
This sequence comes from Apodemus agrarius, assembly GCA_964023405.1. Classification (NCBI taxonomy): domain Eukaryota; kingdom Metazoa; phylum Chordata; class Mammalia; order Rodentia; family Muridae; genus Apodemus; species Apodemus agrarius. Next base: position 26,120,030 of record OZ030014.1, read on the forward strand.
GTATGTGTTACACTGTGGTGGGTATCTACATATTTGACTGCTGCTTATGCACATAACAATTTTATGTAATGAATGTGATTATCATTACACGAAAAATAACCTCCATGACTTGTATAGCATTAGTAGGTTCGCTGAAGAATAAAAGCACTGAATGAGTTGAAGAAATGAGAAAAGGAGAAGAAGCAGGCAAGTGGGGAGAGATTTCTGAAGGCTGGAATTCCAATCCACAGCTTTATAGTTTTGCGACTGAAGCCCAGAGCTCTGACCAAAAGGCACAGGAAGAGATCTCTAGCCTGAGAGTACTGGACACCTTGGCTTTCTCATGTGCAACAGAGGGCCAAAGAGAAGGGAGCTTTAGCAAACAGACATACATTCTCTCTCTCTCTCTCTCTCTCTCTCTCTCTCTCTCTCCCTCCCTCCCTCCCTCCCTCCCTCTCTCCCTCTCCTCCCTCTCTCTCCCTCCCCCCTTCTCTCTCTCTCTGAGAAGGGACAGAGAGATGGAGCAAAAAAAAAAATCATCTAGAGTAATTCTCACAAGAGCCCTACTTACTATAGAGACATTGTTGACATCAAGATGGGTTCAAAACAAGCTATTGACTTCTTGTATTGCTGTTTAAAAGCAACCCACTAACTTCTGTCATCAGAGGCTACTCAGGGGCTATTTTTTTTCTCAAAGCTTGGAATCAGAATTTGTTTAAGATGTTGAGATTTGAAGCATTTTGCTTTCTGGTAGCAAACAAGAGAAAGGCCTCCCTGGGCTTCCCCTCAAATATACTCCTAAGTATCTGTTTGACTTGATATTCTTTGCTTCTGTGTCAACTAAAGAGAGTCTGTGCTTCAGATCCCTGGAGTTAACTGTCCTTTTAGAGAAAGAGACATAAAAATTTGACACTTTGTGGATTCGGGTAGGAAACAGCAAAGCACCTGAAAACCAAACTGTCATTTGAGACGCACATGCATGTTGACTGAATTCTCCATTTGCTTTCTGAGTGTGGTAGCTGAGAGTCTCAGCCGTCACCTACCAAAGGACTTAATGTTGACTAAAACAGAATTTCAAACTACACACTAACAAGGAAAGCACCATTCTTTGCGGAGGTTTCTTTTATGTGGGCCACTGTGTACTGATCTTTCTCTTTGCCTCTGTAATCCTACAGTGTTTGCAAGTTAATATCTGCCTATTTCTGTGGATAAGAGAAAAATAAAAAGCCACAGAGAGAAGCTAAGTTTCTCCAAGTTGACAAAAATTTGCCAGTGACAAAAGTGATCTCCAAAGGTCAAATTCAGCTCTGTCTCTTGTATTATTATTATTATTATTATTATTATTATTATTATTAATTTTTGTTAATCATTCCATTTATTTACATCTCAAATAATATTCCCCTGTTAACCCTCCACAATCTTCCATCCCATCTGCTCTCTCCCCCATCCCCTTTGCCTATATGTGGGTGTTCCCCACCCACCCACCCACTGGCCCTTGTTCTTAAACACTGTATTTTACTTCTTCTTGGGGGGAATTTCCAAAGCTGTTTTCTTAGAACTATGAAATAAATTGGTGGGTTTAAGGACTATCTATATCCTTGCCTCTGCAAAAGTTAGACTCTAGTGGCTACATATGCATTAAGCAATTAAGTAAGAAGAAAATTATTTCCTCCAGCTTTCAAGGAATTGTTTGGGGACGGGGTGTTAAGATTATAGGAGTATGGGATGGTTTCCTTTTGAGGATTTTATTGATTTTGTATGAACCTCTGGCTTGTGGAGGACATGGCTGCTCCCTTTGGCACTTTCTGCTTCACTCATTGTGAAACTCAGTAAATCCGTTTTATTATCTCCCAAACTAATTGAGAGTGATGTTCAGCAGCTCCATCTTTACCTTGTCTCTGCTTCTCTCTGTTTCTGGGATGTCCTTTGTTTGGTTCTGTTGCTGTGAAGGGAGGGGTAGATTTCTGCCCACCTGTGCTAGTGTCCTTAGGAGGCTACCCAGAGGTTCCTCTGTCACCACAGCCTCAGGCTGACACTCGAATAATAATAGACAGTGCTGGTACAGGACCTGGGGAAAGCACTCCAATTCTCATGTCAACTGTGTCTGAATTGCTTTTTTAAAACAGAAATCTCTGACAGATCTCACCACGGACCTCTGATTAGCCAGATGACATGTAGATAAGGTTTCGGGGACCTACTACAGAGAATGAAACTTCAGGGTCTGTCACCAATCTTCTCTTCGCGAAGCAACTTCTTCATCCAGATGTGTCAAGAGGGCAAATCTCTAACAAAAGGAAGTGAAGAGAGAGAAATCACTGAGCCCACCACACTGCGGGAAGAGGCAGAGGCAGGAGCAGCTGTGACAGTCACAACAGCAGGGCTGCAGCTGCGGCCCAAAAGTCCTACCTGCCTCACAAAAGCATCAGAGTGCCGAGTGCCCTAGGCAGGATACCCCAAACCCATACTCTCTTCCCCAGGATTCCCTGGTGCTCATTTTCAGAGAAGCAGAAATTGTCTCACATTTTGACAGATATTCAAGGAGGGAATCTATGGTCTTTATACGTGCCTTTAAAATGTACCTTTCAAGAAGTTATACCACTAGACCATAATTAAACATTTGTGTGTTTTACTATACCTAAGATTTTAAACTAAATTATGTGCTCTGCTGTTGGCTGAGGTCAGCTACTTAAAACTTTCAGATCCAGTAAAGTAGTGGCACGTACACAATGTTCATTCTCTGTCTTGATCTCTCTGTCTTTTCTCTCTGCGTCTCTCTGTGTACGTGTCTTTCTGTATGTGTCTCTCTCTGTCCTCTCTGTGTGACTGTCTTCTGTCTCTGCATCTGAGTATGTCTCTGTGTGTCTCTCTGTCTCTGTGTCTGTTTCACTCTTTCTGTGTCTGTGGGTGTCTGTTTCTGTCTATCTCTGTCGCTCTGTCTTCCTGTGTCTCTGTGTATGCCTTTCTCTCTGTCTCTCTCTGTCTCTGTCTCTCTGTCTCTCTGTCTCTGTCTCTCTCTCTGTGTGTGTGTGTGTGTGTGTGTGTGTGTGTGTGTGTGTGTGTCTGTTTCTGTCTGTCTTGGCCTCTGTCCTGTCTGTCTTATGTCTCTGTCTCTGTCTGTCTCTGTCTCTGTGTTTCTCTTCCTTTCTCTCTCTCTTTGAAGGTCATACAGTCAGTCCTTCTGTGTCTAACTTCTTCCCCTTTGAATAATAGGCATGTGCTACCCAACCACCTCAGGGTTTTTTTTTTTAAGATTTATTTTTTATTTTATGTGTACAAGTGTTGCCCGTACGTGCATCATATATATTCCTGGTATCCAGAGAGGCCAGGTAGAGCATCAGGTGCCCTGGAACTGGAGTCACCGGAAGTTGTGAGCTTCCATTTGTGTTCTGGGAAACAGATCCTGGTCCTCTACACGAGCAGGAAGTGCTCTTAACCACTAAGCCGGCTCTCTAACAGCAGCTCAAGGTTTTGCTTCACATTTTCTTTAAAAGCTTCCCTCGCTCCTCCTTAGTACCTTTGTTTCTCTCATCAAAACATACTGTTCCGGGATTGTCATAAACTAGGCTTTACATGTTTCAGCCAAGGGAAGAATGGAGAGGGATGGATTTTAATTGGCACTCTGTTTAAGCACAAGAGAATCTTGACGAAAACTGATACATGACATAGAAATCAACAGAGATTATGAAATTGTTTCTCCTTAGTTTGATGGAGTCACATTCTTGAGGGAGAACTGGGACTTCTCATCAGCTATTATGTTTGTCCTTTTTGAAAGCTGAGGGCAGGCAGTTCAGTTCAGGCAGTTGTCTAATTGGTTAAGAGCCCTGGGGTTACACAAGAATGCTGATGTTAGGACTTAACAGTCTAGAATGGACTCTACTAATTTTTAGCAGGTATGAATCAGGATTGAACTTCCCTACCCTGATTGACAGAGATTGTATTCACATTTATCAAGGTGTCTAATTATGGTGATATTGTATCCTTTTTGAGATAACTAAAGAGTGAGAGTACAGAAAGCATTGGAAAGTAGTCCACCCATCAGTCCACTGAGTTGATAGAATATGACTTTAGCCTCTCTTAGAGAAAAGAACAGAAATTCCTTTCCTTCAGAATAGTACCTATTCCAAATCAAAGATTCTGTTTTTGGTAATCAAGAGCCTGATGTTTCTGTGCAAAGAAGAAAAATCAGTTCAATATCTGCCTGAGAATGTGTATACATGTATTGCCTGTGTCCACTGCTGGGGAAAGACAATACACGCATTGACATAGTTCATTCAAATTGAAGTGTGCCTTTTATCCCTTGCTCGTAGCAAATGCAGTATGAAGTAGAGACAAGAAGGTGGTTTGCCTGTCATTCACCAAGTCATCTTTAATGAGAACAGGAGGCATGTGGAATCTGAACATTCAACAATTTTATAATCTTTTTTTTGGAGAAGAAAATAAAATCTGGGACATTATAATAAGGCATAAAAAGCACTAGTGTAAAATGAGAAAGTGCCCCAACAAGGTAAGTAGATACAGATGTATATGTGTATATGTGTGTGTGTGCATAAAAACTGAGTAATGTTTCACATAAGTCCAAAAATTGTAATGAATTTAGTATGATTGTCATTAAAGGGAAACTATTGTGTTTGTATTTATTTGCATGGTACAAACTATTGAGAGTACTGCTTCTGTTTTGACAAGACACCAGTCAAAATGGCAACCCCATGTTCATTCTCTGACTACATTCTTCTCCTACATACTGGTATAGAACATTCTCAAAGAGTGATGGGACACCAGGCCATTATTTTTTGTGTGAACATAAAGAGACCAGTGAATTTCTCTGCTAATTTACTTACTGTATTCCCAATTTTGATTGTCTAAGGTTAATTTCCTAAAGAATGAGAATATTGCCCATTGTAATTAGAACAAAAGTAAAAAATACCTCAACTTTGGCAAACTTTTAAAAATGCACATTTATGATATATATCTTGAAACTTTAATAAGACACTTTACAGGCAAACATGGAAATAAATCCTTTAATTTTTAATCTTTCTCAGCCACCTGACACTTTGAGAGAGTATAAAGGAAAAAACTAAGTGTTAGGAAATCAAGGAAATGAAGATAGAGAAAAGAAAAACATTAATCAAATGATTCTTTGAAAATGACCATACTGTTTTACCTTTAGTAAAGGAGCTTGGTAAGTGATGTATATAATTCTTTGCCACCTAGCCACTTTATAAATCTATAGTAATTAATCACATGTGATCGGTTACTATTCTCACAACTAACCAAACAGGATACACACAACTTAAAGGATTAATTTAAGAATACATATATTTTTCACCAAAAAGGAGAAGGAGGAAAAGGAGAAAGGGGAGAAAGAGGAAGGGGAGGAGGAAGAAGACTTAGGATTTAGGAGAGAGCAAGGAGTATTGAATGGGAGGGGTGGAGATGTAATAAAAAAGGGATGGTGTAGTGGCTATTCCTGGTTCTCAACTTGACTATATCTGGAATGAACTACAATCTAGAATTGGAAGGCTCACCTGTGATCCTAATCTGGAGGCTCAGAGATATAAGTTTCTGACCTAGATCTTAGCATGGAAATCTTGAAGTGTAGTGGCTATGGATTCCAGTTCAAGATCATCTGGGATTAAAGGCATGGAAACACACACCTTTAATCTGGGGTACACCCTCTGCAGGAGACTTACAGTCTTTAATCTGGGCTACACCCTCTACTGGAGACATATATAAGAACATTGGAAGAAGGAAAACAGATTCTTCCTTGCCGGCTTGCCTTGTGGGACTGAGCAACTTCTAGATCCTTGGACGTCCATCTACTGCTGACTATTGTTGGGAGTTGGACTACAGACTGTAAGTCATCAACAAATTCCCTAACTACATAGAGACTGCCCATATGTTCTGTGACCCTAGAGAACCCAGACTAATACAGATGGATATGATGAAATTATGTTAAAATGTAAATATATATATACATATATATACACAAAGTTAAAAAGTTAACTTGGCTTCTGGTTTCAAGGCTGCTTCAGTCCACTCTGGCAGTGTAGCATGGAAGAGGGAGTCATTTGCTCTGTGTAGTGGATATGTGTTCTGGCAGGTGTTTGCATGAGAAGGCAGAACACGTGACCTAGAATCAGCAGAGGCTTTCTCTTATTGAGTACTTCCTCCACCCAAACCTTTCTTCGTACAGGTTCCAGATTACTCAAAGTATTGCCTTAAGCTTGGGACAGAACATTCAAAGAACAAACCTGTGAGAGACATTTCAGATTCAAATAGTAATGATATGCAATTTACCTAGAATTTTTAAAATTTGCAGGGTGCACTGTAATTTTTAATGAAGTGATTTGAGATCTATGCAACTGTTAACAGACAGACTTCTCTATTCTTTAATATAAGAAAATGGGCTCTACAATAATAATGATCTTTATTTCACCCTGCTTTTATTTTTGATCACAAAATATCGGAAGTAAGTATATTTCATCTCCATTTAAACACATAACATCGTAAATAATATTTCATATACTGTCTGATTTGGTTTTGTATTTTGCTTGGATTACTGTATTTCTATCAGGCTCTCATATAATTTTCTTTGAAAGAAGATGGCCTTCCTGTCGCTATCTACAAAGTTTTGAGAAACAAGTTGGGTATCATTATGCCCAGCAAACCATTTTAGAGTGAAACTAATTAATGTCAACAAGGCTACTATTGTATACTATAAATCTGTATAAAATCATATACCTATACATTATATCTAATCTATTTTAAGACAAATCCACCTAATAGTGATTTTTGACTAGGTGTTGTGCTACACACTAGCCATTGAAAGATAGAGGCAACACAATCAGAAAGTTATTGGATATCCTGAGCAGCATGAGCCTCTGTCAAAAGAACAGAAGAACAATGAAGGAAGGAAGGAAAGAAGGAAGGAAGGAGAGAGAGAGAGAGAGAGAGAAGGGAAGGGAAAGGAAGAGAGAGATTTACAAATTCTCCTGGGAGTGTAGTAAATTTTACTATCTATCTACTTCTTACAGAAAGTGAACCATCTTGTTATTTGTGGAGCTGCTTTTGTGTCTCCAACGTTAACCAACTGTGCTATGTTAAAACCATTCATGGATACTATATTTTCTTCTTTATTTTAAAATAAGCTTGATGAGGACTGGAGAGTCAGCTCAGCAGAAAAATCATGGGATACTATTACAGAACATCTATGTTCAGTTCCCAATACCCAATTTGGTTAATCCATAACTGCCTGTAACTTCAGATTCTGGAAAACTAATATATATATATATATATATATATATATATATATATATATATATACATATATATATATTACTCTGTATAACCTGCACTTACATATATATCACACACACACACACACACACACACACACACACACACACAAACACACACACAAACATTTAGAACTAATAAAAATAAATTTTCCCTTTTATTGAAAGGAGATGATTTTTGAAGATAATATATCCTGGTTACACTTTCTATACATCTCCCCACCTCCTCTCCTATGTGGATCTACTTCATTTCTGTCTCTCATTAGAAATGACCAGGTTTCTCATAGATCATAAACCAAACATAACAAAATAAAATATAAAACCATACCTATCCCATGGAAGTTGGACAATGCAAACCAACAGAAGGAACAGAGCCCAAGAGAAAGCACAAGAGTCAGAGACCCACTCAAACACCCTTAGACATCCCACAAAGACACTAATCTGAAAAATATAATGCATATGTAGGGTACTTCGTTCAAACCATGTAGCCCTGTGATTGCTTCTTAACTATTCTATAAATTCTTATGAGCTTTGCTCAGTTGACTTAAAGAAACACATTCTCATAAAAGTAAATCCCTAAAAAATAAACATTAAATATTGCTTGGGCAGATATTCCTATTTAAGTATACAGATATCCTCGAACCATTTAGTATGCTTACAAACTGTCCCCTCTAACCATTACACATCTGGTTTCTTGTAATCAGCTTTGTGCCAATTGTATTTTTGCTAAAAATAAGCTTGCCCCTGTCTTTTGTATTTTCTGCAGATTTCACCAAAGATTCAGGCAATTTTATTCTTGCTACAACTCAAAAGGTGATACACATGGAAATTTAACTCTCAGGGATCATGACTCTCCTGTTTTGCTTTAATTCTTTTGGGGATGCTTATAGGCATTTAGAGGGCCCAATTACCAAGGAATACCAAAAGATGACTTTTTTTTTAAGTTTTAACGTCTTAATCTATATTTCTGATAGCGATTAAATGTGACTTTTTTTATTAATTCAGTTATTTATTCACTTTACATTCTGATCAAAGGCCCCTCTCTTTCCAGTCCCACACTCCCACACCTCTTCTCCTATTCACCTCTTCCTTTCTGATCAGAGAAGGGATGGCCCATTCCTCAGGGCAGCAAACCTACCTGGCACATCACATCGAGTTTCATCAGAACTATGCACATCCTCTCTGACTAGGGACAGACAAGGCAGCACAGCTAGGAGAAAGGGTTCTAAAAGCAGCCAATAGAGTCTGAGCCAGAGACGGCCCTCATTCCAATCGCAGGGGGACCAACATTAATACCAAGCTGCACATCTGCTACATATGTGTAGGGATCAAGGTCCAGTCCATGCACGATCTTTGGCTGGTATTTCCCTCTCAGTGAGTCCCCATGGGCTCAGGTTAGTTGTCTCTGTGGTTCTACTTATGGTATCTTTGCTACCACCAGCTTCCTCATTCCTTCCCTTGACTTCTAGAAAACTTCTTGAGCTCTGCCAAATATTTGGCTGTGGGTCTCTGCATCTGTTTCCATCAACTGTTGGATGAAGCCTCTCAGAAGACAGTTGTGCTGGGCTCCTGTCTGCAACCATAGCCAAATAACGTTAATAGTGTCAGGGGTTGGTTCTCTCTCATGTGGAGCCTCTCAAGTTGGGCCACTCATTGGCCATTTCCTTAATCTTTACTCCATCTTTATCCCTGCATATCTTATAGGAAGGGTGAATTTTAGGTTGAAGGTTTTATGGGAGGGTTGGTGTCCTGTGGGCCTGTGGGTTGGTGGCTGGTGGCCCGGCTGGGTGTGAGAGTTCTGGCAGAGGGGAGAGGGGGTGAGCAGGCAGGGACATCATTTCCACAGTTGCCACCACAGCTGCTTCCATCTCAGTCTTCACCTTGCTACTGTGTGCTGGTTACCAGTGTTACCCTGCACTAAATCAGGTCCTGTGGGCCAACAAAAGGCTGCCTAGCCAGGGAGGATTACAGCAGAGATGATGGTGGTATTTTGGAAGAGCAGACCTCTTCCCCAGTGTTACAGCTCTTATGACAGAAGCTCTCACATGACGGAGTAGTTCTCGCACACCTTTAATTCCCTGGATAGTATTTATGTACAGTTTGGGGAGTAATTCAGGGTTTGACAGCAGGTACTTGTCATTGGCTTGGACTGAGAGCTTGGGGAAACCTTATTTACATGTGGGAAGGCTTGGTGGTGCTTCTACATGACTGATAGCCACACACCTCTCCTACAGGAAGCTGTGGGAGCTGTAACTGACAGGGGCGAGGAGGACTGGACCTACTGGTCGCGTGAAGGTGGAAGCCCCGCCTACTAGGTTGAAAGTCCACCTACTAGGTGCTCAACCTGGGGTCAGGCGGTCTGTGCACAGCTCACCTCCCTACAATGTCCTCCTCCTTCTACTGGAAGTCCTGCCTAGCTACAGGAGATGGTTATTTCGTATATCCCCCCCTGCTGTTAGCAATCTCATATAGGATCCATATCCTCTCATCAGCCTCCTTCAGCCTACATCATCCACTGTTCCAGAAAACCCACACACACATATACTAATTTTCCAACTCTTTCCCAGCCTCTCACCCTCAATCCTGCTTTCCCCATATGAGATCCCACCTTTGTTCTCCTCCCAAAGCTTTCTTCTACCAAGTTCCCTCTTGCTATCAATTTCTAATGTCTACGTTTTTGTCTCTTCTGTGTGACATTCAAACACCCTCCCTTGGGCTCTTCTTATTACTTAGGTTATTTGGGTTTGTGGATTGTAGCATGGTTATCCTGTTCTTTATAATTAATATCCAAACTAACAAAATCAAATATGAAAGGGAGGACATAACAGACACTGAGGAAAACCAACGAGTTACCTAAAAAGTATGTACTCCACAAAATTTGAAAATCTAAATGAAATGGATGATTTCTTTGATAGACTCCAATTATCAAAGCTAAATCAAGATCAGATAAGCTACCTAAACAGTCCTGTAACTGCAAAGAAAATAGAAGTAGTCAACAAAAATATCTCAAACAAAAAAGATCCTAGGACCAGATAGTTTTAGGGCAGAATTCTATCAGACTTTGAAAGCAGAGATAATACCAATACTCCTTAAACTATTCCATAAAATCAAAACAGAAGTATCACTGCTAAACTCATTCTAAGAGGCTATAACCACCCTGATACCTAAACTTGACAAAGATTTGACAAGGAAAGAAAATTCCAGATCAGTTTCCTTTATGAACATTGATGCAAACATAATCAATAATCCAGAAAGCAAATCCAGGAACACACAGAGGAACAAATACAGGTCATCATCCACCATGACCAAGTAGGCTTTATCCCAGAGATGCAAGGATGAGCCAATATATTAAAATCAATCAACATAAGCCACTATATAAATAAACTTAATGAAAAAAAACACATGATCATTTCATTACATGCTGAAAACTCCTTTCACAAAATCCAATACTTCATCATGATAAAAGCATTGGAGAGATAATGGATTCAAGTCCTGTACCTAAACAAAATAAAAGCAATATTCAGCATGTCAATAGCTAACATCAAATTAAATGGAAAGAAGCTTAAAAGAATTCCATTAAAATCATGCACAAGAAAAAATTTGGGGAAAGATCCTCACCAGCCCTACATCCAAGAGAAGGCTAATATCCAACATATAAAGAATAAGAGAAATTAAACAACCCAAATAACCCAATTTAAAAATGCAGTACACTGCTAAACAAAAAATTCTCAATAGGAGAATCTCTACTGCCTGAGAAGCAATTCAAGAAATGTTCAACTTCCTTAGCCTTCAGGGAAATACAAATGAAAATGACTGTGATTCTATCATACACCTGTAGGTCAATAACTCAAGTGTACACACATGTTGGCAAGGAGTGGAGCAATGGAAACACTTTCATGCTGGTGGAAGTGCAAGCATATACAACCACTTTAGAAATCAATCTGGATGTTATCAGAAAATTGCAAATAATTCTACCTCAACAGTAAGCTATAAGACTCCTAAGCATATATACTCTAAAGATGGTTCACCATCCCATAAGGGTAGTTGCTCAACTATAGTCATAACAACTTTATTAATATTATCCAAGAATTGGAAAAAATCCCAAGTGTCCCTTAACTGAAGATGGATAAAGCAAATATGCACTATTTACACAATAGATTTATTGTAATTTTTAAGCACTTGCATTCAGAGTACATTAACGTTCCCCTTCAGAATCCCTTTTCCAAAGTCTGCTACCACTCTTGTATATTCATGCCATTTTGCTTTGCACATAGGAAAGAACATGTGGTATTTATTTATCCGTGTCTAGATCATTTCATAACACTTGTGCTGTTCATACTGATTTAAGTAATAGAATTTTACAGAATTTTATACTTCTTTAGAAATGAACGATATTCAATAAAGTATAAAATAAAGATTTTACACACACACACACACACACACACACACACACACACACACAGAATTTTTACCCAGTCATCTAATGATAAGAGCTCGTGCTTTCTCCATATCTTGGCCATTGTGGATAGTGCCAACAATTAACATACGAAGCAGATAGATATCTTTTTCTTTTTCTTTCTTTCTTTTTTTTTTTTTTTTTGGTCTTTCTTAGTCTTTTTGTTTGTTTGTTTTGCCTTTTTCTTTTCTTTCTTTCTTTTTTTATTGGAAAGTTTCTTTATTTACATTTCAAATGTTATCCCCTTTTCTGCCCCTCCTCCAAGCCACTCTACCCTATCCCTCCTCCCCTGCCTCTGTGACAGTGCTCCCCCATCCACCCACCACCTCCTGCCTTCCCACACTAGCATTTCCTTACACTGGGGCATCAAGCCTTCACAGGACCAAGGCCTCTCCTCCCACTGATGTCCAACAAGACCATCCTCTGCTACATATGTGGAGACAAAGTGTGGAGGAGAGATTGAAGGGAAGGCCATCTAGAGACTGTCCCACCTGAGGATCTATTCCATATACAGTCAGCAAACACAGACACGATTGTGGATGCCAAGAGGTGCTTGTTGACAGGCGCCTGATACAGCTGTCTCTTGAAAGGCTCTGCCAGATCCTGACAAATATTCAATACAGAGTAAAATAAAGATTTTACACACACACACACACACACACACACACATGCTCTCAGCCAATCATTGAACTGAGCACTGGGTCCCCAATGGTGGAGTTAGGAAAAGGATTGAAGGGGGTTTGCAACCCTATAGGAAAGACAACAATATGACCCAACCAGCACACCCAGAGCTCCCAGAGACTAAACCACCAACCAAAGAGTATGCATGGAAGAACCAATGGCTCCAGCCGCATATGTTGCAGCAGGCCTTGGAGGACATCAGTGGGAGGAGAGCCCAGTGTAGGGGAATGCCAGGGCAGGGAGTTGGGGTTGGGTATGTTGGTGGGGAACACCCTCATAGATGCATGCAGAGGAGGTATGGGATAGAGGGTTCCAAGGGGGGAGAGAGGATAATATATGAAATGTAAATAAAGGAAATACCCAATAAAATTATAAAAAAATAGAAAAAATTTGTTTCTTATTCCTCACTTAACCTGAACTCTTTTTATTATAAATTCACTATCTAATTCACTATCTGATTAATAAAGATACAGAAAACATACCTTATAATTTATATAAAAAAGAAATATTTGCCTTATTTCATTACCTTCTGAAATAGAATATTACAAAAGTTAATTATAAATTCATACTCTTAAAAATCTTATATATTTCAATGTATAGAAATTGTTCTTTCTGTACCTCAAATTGCCCGATATTTGGCCTTCAGGTTGTTCCGTGAGTGTGATGCGGTCCTTGAGAAGTGTGCTCACTATGGAATATCAATCATTTTGTTCATTGCCCATGTCAACTCTCTCCTTAATCTATGGAATATAGTTTCATTCAGTGGAAAAGTTAGCCTGAGGCTTCTGACTCCCTTTTGATAATATCCCATGCATCATTCATAATTGTGCAGATAACCATTTTCTGACGTTTGCCATGGACATAATCGAGATATGTTAAATGTATATGTCACATATCTATACTGACCTTTTTAATTGGTAGTTTACACCTTACTCTTTTATATGAAGAAGTCATAAAAGATGGTATAATATCTAGAAGCTGGGTCATAAGTTAGATATAATTCTAGGGTTATGGAAGGTCTATATCTCTGATTTCAATAGTGGCTACACTAGTTTGAGCTTTATAGATGTGTTTCTTGATGATATACAGAGTCTTCCTGTGTTGTTACAGTAGTTACTTTCCCATTGCTATAATAAAATATCATGACTAAGAAAACTGACTGTTCCACAAGGTTAGCTTCCATAATGTCAGGGACAGCTTGGCGGGAGGCAGAAGGCATGGTGACAGCAACAAGAAGATGAGAACTCACATCTTCCACAATAATTACAGCAGAGAGAACAAACTAGAAGAGGCCAAACTCTTTACACTCAAACCCAGCCCTCAAACCCCCAGGAATACACAGCCTACATCAAGGCTGCATCTATGCACCTCTTGAAAAGTCACCACGAACTGGGGACAAAGTATTCAAATGTCTCACAATGGGGAACAATTTTATTTAAACCACCATACTTTCCCAGGCTGAACTCAAACCTTTGGATTCCAGTTTCCCCTGTCTCCATCTTCTTATTAGCTGGTATGATAAATGAGTCCTACTTTGATGGGAAATCAAAACTGGTGACTGTACTTTATGTTTTCAGTGTCCTATAATCAATACTTCATAAGTGTAATTTTGAGCAAACTGTGAACAGATCCCCAAGAAGTATAATTTGCTTATTACCTCTATGAACAGAATAACTTGGTCATTTTAGAATCTGGTGTTCATACAAGGAAAAGAAATGTATGTCCGGGCTAGGGAGATGGCACTATGAATAAAGTACTCATCACACAAGTGTGAGAACCAGAGTTCAAGTCCTCAGTACTCCTCTCAATGCTGGTCATGGTAGGAGATATTTCTAATCCCAGTACATCTGAGGCAAGAACGGAGGCAAAACTAAAGGAGGTCCAAAGCCAGCTGACTTGGCATTCACTGTGGTGAGCAGCAAGAGACTCTGTCTTCAATGAGATGAGAGGCAAGAACCAACACCCAAGGTGGTTATATGATTCTGTGTGAATTATTGCATGTCATGTCATGCCTGTACTTGTACACACATGCACAGAGATTTAGACAGAAAAAAAAATATTTCCCTGGCCTAGCCTTTTCAACAAATGGTGCTGGCTCAACTGGAGGTCATCATGCAGAAGAATGAAAATTGATCCACTCTTATCTCCTTGCACTAAGCTCAACTCCAAGTGGATCAAGGACCTCCACATAAAACCAGACACACTAAAACTAATAGAAAAGAAACTGGGGAAGACCCTTGAGGACATTGGCTCAGGGGGGAAGTTCCTGAACAGAACACCAATTGCTTATGCTCTAAGAGCAAGAATAGACAAATGGGACCTCATAAAATTACAAAGTTTCTGTAAGGCAAAAGACACTGTCAAAAGGACAAATCCACAACCAACAAATTGGGAAAAGATCTTCACCAACCCCACATCCGACAGAGGGCTAATATCCAATATATACAAAGAACTCAAGAAGTTAGACCCCAGAAAACCAAATAACCCTATCCAAATGTGGGGTACAGAGCTAAACAAAGACTTTTCACCTGAAGAAATTCGGATGGCTGAGAAACACCTTAAAAAATGTTCAACATCAGTAGTCATTAGAGAAATTCAAATCAAAACAACCCTGAGATTTCACCTCACACCAGACAGAATGGCTAAGATCAAAACCTCAGAAGACATCAGGTGTTTGACAGGATGTGGAGAAAGAGGAACACTCCTCCACTGCTGGTGGGACTGGAAGCTGATACAACCACTCTGGAAATCAGTCTGGCGGTTCCTCAGAAAACTGGACATGATACTTCTGGAGGACCCAGCCATACCACTCCTGGGAATATACCCAGAAGATTCCCCAGCATGCAGTAAGAATACATGCTCCACTATGTTCATAGCAGCCTTATTTATAATAGCCAGAAGCTGGAAAGAACCCAGATGTCCCTCTATGGAGGAATAGATACAAAATGTGGTATATATACATAATGGAGTACTATTCAGCCATTAGAAACAATGAATTCATGAAATTCTTAGAGAAATGGATGGAGCTGGAGAACATCATACTAAGTGAGGTGACCCAGTCTCAAAAGAATACCCATGATATGCACTCACTGATAAGTGTATATTAGCCTAGAATCTTGGAACACCAAAGACACAATTCACGTACCAAATGATGTCTGACAAGAAGAAAGGAGTGGACACTGGTGCTGGAAAGGATGAAAGCATCAATGTAGGGGAATACAAGAACAGGGAAGAGGGAAGGGGTGGAAGAGGGAGCAGGGGGAGGGAAAAGGGCATGTGGGACCTTTGGGGGGTGGGGAACCAGAAAAATGGAAATGAATTATAAATATAGAATATATGCAATAAAAAGTAAAAGAAAAAAAAAGAAAAGTGCTTTTGGTTTGCCCAGATGAAGATGTCATCTTAACACTCTGCTCCAATGATCAAACGCAGTTCTTATTTCCTTGGCTTGGGTGATATTTACTTCCTTTCCTATTATAGAGGGATGTGTTAGGCTTTGCTCTTTGTGGCATTTCTAAATGACTTTTATCTGAGCAGGTTTTTTTTTGTTTGTTTGTTTTTGGTTTTTTTTTTTTTTTGTTTTTTTACATAACATGCATGAGAGAGTGTGTATAAGTACCCATCCTAATTTTTCCATAACGAATCTGGCGTGAGAGCCCAACACTTGGGAAATCCTGACCCTTGGCAGATAACCTAGCATTTTGAGGGGGAACGGTCCTCTTCGTTGATATGTAGTCAAGACAAGACTATGACTGTCAGGCTTGTGGAAACTGTGTGAGCAAAATACTTCGGCCTGCTGAAAGATATAAGCTGCTGGGCTGTGGTTTTAAAAGGAAGTCTTGATCCCTACCCCAGATGTGCAGACAGGATCATCGCTGCTTTTGACTTAGCAGAGAAACCAACACCAAGCTTCAGATTTGACTATGGCACTGTTTTCCTGACAAGCAGTCACTTGCTGCATGGCATCTTTTTGCTTGATTATTAAGATTTCCCTCTTGCCGTTCTCCCTCGAGCTTTAATTACAGGATTGCAACACGTTCAAAACATGCTGCCAGGCTTCTTGTTGTACAGGAGACAGAGCACATTTCCACATCCCCTGTGCGTCCTTTATCCCTCATATTGATTTCCAAGGCAATTCTATATTGATTTGATCTTCATATTTCAATGCCTCCTTGGTCTTTTCTCCCTCTTATTTCTCTGAGCTCACAGAACTCTGGCTGTTTCCTTGATCGGTCAGGTCATCCAATTAGTATTTACCTGTGATCCTTTTTTGCCACTCAGAAGACTCTCATGATCCAAGCCAGAGCCCAAATAGTATTAACAGGATGGCTTTTATCTAAAACTCAGATTGCCTTTCTAACCCCTAGTACCAGCGCCAGCAGCAGCCCGGAAAAGAAAGCAAAATGAGAGACCTCGTGCCTAACAGTGCCATTTACTGTCCTATCCTGACCCCCCACCCCAACCAAATAAATGTTCAGTATCTTCAAACCGGTGATACAGTTTCTTCTGAGGGCTTTGTTCTCATGAAGCACTCAAAGGCTAAGAACCATGTAGGGATGCATCCTCTCGTTGTTTCAGGTTCTTTTGTATGAATATTTGCATCTTAAAAATTATATCGTAGCTTCTCTTAATAAAATTTTTAAAAGATAAATAAAAGTTAAGTAAATTCCAGAAAACAATAGTATATACCTCAAAGTAGAGTATTTTGCAAATTTGTATTTTGTAGTATTTTAACTACAGGCACTCTTGGTTAGGAATAAAAATTATAGGGGAGGAGGGTGACTGGGGGATGGGGTGGAAGAGGACTTATGGGACATATGGTGAGGGGGGATCTGGAAAGGGGAAAGCCTTTGCAATGTAAACAAAGAATATAGAAAATAATAAAAAGGAAAAAAAAGAATAAAAATTATAAATAAAAATTAGCTAAATGACAGTTACAAATAAGAGTCAAGGTATATACCTCCTTCTAGATGACTTATTAAAGGGATAGACTTAGTCTAAGAAATCAGCTCATGTGACTATAATGCATATTTCACAGGACTAGAAATATTTCACAAGTAACACTTGAATACAATACAGAAGACTGGGGCAGCAAAATCCTTCATTTTAATAAAGGCAGGGTTGTTTGAGATTCTTTCATGAGCTGGAAAGAGAGCTCAGCCAGTTAAATGCTTGACCCTGGAGTTGGAAGGCTTTCCTTGATTCAAGCAGCACTATCACCCACATAACACATGTGTGGTGGCTTGTACACAAACCACCAGCACAGGTGAGGCAAAGATAATCCGCTTACTAGAGCAGGCTAGCAAGTATGCTAGCTTAGCCACATCAACAAAACTCAGGTCCAGAAAAGGTCTTTTCTTTAAAAGAGAATGCCATCTAGAGAATAGAACCCAAAGTTGACCACTTGTAAGGGTCTGAAAATGGCTGAAGACTCCAGACTCAGTATGAAAACCCAAAGAGCATTTATTCTGCAGAAACACCAGTATGAGGGGGGTCAACCATTTTGTGAAATGGCAAACGCCACAAGTATGCCTCCTTATAGGGAACCAGGGTAACTTTCTAGAAGAATTAAGTAATGTAAAATTTCATTGGTGGGTGCTAGGCAGTCACAGGTGGTCAGTGGTCTGCATTCCTATGTCATGAATGTTCAACCACAGGACGAAATAGGGCAGCCCAAAACAGATGGCCCATTCTGAAATATGGTATTTGCCAATTTTTGTGATTATCCCCAAGGTATTCTTTGGGAGGCATGTATATGATCTGTTCTGGATTTTATAGTATCTTATGACCTAGTTTCTGAGACTTATGGTCCATTCCTGGAGCTGGTGCCTTATGACCTTTTTTTTATTATTATTATTAGTAAATCAGGCCAGGTCCTTATATAGAAAAAAATGAGTTTTGTTGCCCTTTCACTCTGGCCTCCAGAGTACATACATATATACATACATTACACACACACACACACACACACACACACACACACAGTTCTCTTATATACCTGTAATGAAAAATACAGGAATTTTTAGATTATCTCTTCTCCAGACCAAAGGAAAAATGTTCTGATACTTGGTTGTTCTTGCTCTTGTTGGTTGCACGTATATTATTTTAGAATTCATCACTTGGTGTTGTATAACTAAGCAGGGTCTTCATTTCAAGGGAAGATTAATTCTCCTTCTCTCAGCTGTCCTTAGTTGCCTATAGATCTTGATCTAGGGATAGGGGACCATGAGAAATCACCTTCTACAATAGCATTTCTCATGGCCTCTTCCTTGTTCAGATCATGTTTACCCAATTATATTACTGAGGTATCATGATGTGACTTGTATTAAATTTCTAGATATACAAACTCTCAGCCTACTTCCTTGTCCTCCCTCTCGTACAACCTATCTGCCTCCTCCCCCATGATGTTCTTTGGACTTTCAGTGTAGGAGTTGTGGTACAGACATATCCATTGTCAGAACTAGCCACATGATCAGGCTGTTCTCTGCAGTTTGACAGATTTTGACCTACTGTGAAGGTCTCCCTTTGAGATTTAATTTAAATATAGTACTTAAGGCCTTCCAATCTGGGTGCACGTACTCTGCCTGTCTCAGATGTAAGCACAGAGAATTCCATTATTGTTAGATGACTACAGAAACACGAATCTGGTCAGCAAGTGGCTGTAATTGTTGAGTATTTCTTCATTCATTTGATGCTTGATAAATATGCATTCAGTATCTCTTTAGGCTTTTCCTAGTATTTTTTTCTTAGCTTATAATGCCGTTGTGTAACTTCTTGGCTCTTTCAAACTACTTGTATATATATATATGTGTGTGTATATATATGTGTATATATATATATACACATATATATACACACACATATATATATATACACATATATATACACACATATATATGTGTGTGTGTTTATATATATACATATATATGTAGATGTGTATATGTATACATATCCCACACACCCCACATACACATATGTATGTGCATATATATAGATATATCAATACATATACATATACATATATATGTTTAAAGAATAGAAATTCACTGCAAATCAATTAAGAAAGGTGAAGTGAATGATAATAACTGAAACCTTTCCTGCATCAGCAAGTTTATAGTGGAACACAATCAGGACACAGATTTTTATTTTATTCTATTTAGATTCATTCTTTGGTAAGGTTCTATTATTCTGTCAGAAGTCCAATCACTACCACCTAGACCTCTAATTTGCTCTAGTTGGTCATATATAGTGAACTAAAGTACATGCCCTGCTTTCTGTTCTATTAAATCAGCCATGAATAGGGGCTTCCCAGTGTGCCTCAGAATTCCCCTGTGGAAGCAGACTGAAGACAGAACTTGGTCTCAGCTCACATCAATCTCTTGCTAACTTCTGACTGTCACCAAGGGAAACCAAATAGTGAGGGGTACAGTGTTGTATATTTTAAATTCCAAGATGACATCTCTGTGGCGTGAACAGGAAAAAAACCAAACAGTGTAAAAGGTAACTTATATGAATCTTGTTATGAAGAACAACACAGTCATAAGGAGAGAGAATATACAAGTCTCAAAGTAGAAGCAGCAAGTTCATGTGTCTGGACATAGGGGAAACATTGCATAGGGGTAACTTTTCAAAGTGTAGTGAGCTCACATTACAATTTTTACTGTCTGAATCACAATATTTTCTCAAAGGAAATTCACACTGTGTACAGAGCCTGGTGTGGCCCTGATGGGGACAGAGTGACATGGTTTCTGCCCCTGGGACAGGGTCCTGGTGAGAGCCTCCATGAGCACAGATGGCTGCTGTGGACATGAAGGCTTGTTTGTATAATAATGCACACATTTCATGTTCCTCCTAAGATTGTCTTTCCTTTTAAAAAGGACTCTATGAGAATTAGAAATAGCATTATTCTAGGAACTAAGGGTGTGACTATGCCTCCATAGAATGGTAAAGTTTGGGTGGGACCTTCAGGACAGCCCTATGGGAAAGATCTCTAAATAAATGAGTTTTATATATATTTAGATTCATTCTTTGGTAAGGCTCTATTATTCTGTCAAAAGTCCAATCACTACCACCTAGACCTCTAATTTGCTCTAGCATGTCATATATAGTGAACTAAAATACATACCCTACTTTCTGTTCTATTAAATCAGCCAATGAACAGGGGTTGCCCAGTTATATATTTTATAATATATAAAAATTATACATATGTATATATTAACTATTCAAAATAAAAGGATGCAATATGAATTTTGAGGGATTTACAAATCTAAAGGAAGAAAGCAACTAGACTATGAGTCAGCTTGTCAGAAAGATAGAAAGGCAAGCAGATTCCTGAGTTTAAGGTCAGCCTAGAACAAATGAAGTTAGACCCAGGTGTGGAAGAAATGGGAATTTCAGGGCCCAGTCTTCCCATCTAGCTTATCTGCTGTGCTTAACAAAGGCAGACAGATCTCTGAATTCTTTTGCAAAGTTAAGAAAAAGTGTATGCTAAATGTATGCTTGCTGTCTCTTAAGAGCTATTGTCTGGAGGGATGCTGATTTGTAAGATAATCAAAAGGAAACCTGGAGTAGATAACTAGATTGATATGTAAAATAAAAGGCTGGACCTGTGTTCTCAGGAAAGGAGCTATCCAGAGAATATTTTAGTATAAAACGAAAGAACTGCTTGGAGAATGGACAGACAGACAGAAAGATGGATGGACAGACAGACAGACAGACAGACACACACACACACACACACACACACACACACACACACAAGAAAGCAGGACATGGGCAGAGAGATCTCAGAATAGCAAGAATACAGGTTCTCAGCTTGGACTAAGGATTTGACTTCACGCTGTTCTTTTCACTGCTCCCAGACACATCTTTCAGAAGCCTTTGTCCAAGCCAAGTCTGGTCCTTGGCAGCTGTGGTGGAGAGATATAGCTTCTAATTTTCTTTCAGAAGATAATATTCATACTATCCTTTCTAGAGACATTGACAGAATGTGTTTAGGTAACTCCAAATTCAAATTTTCTCTAGGTATACATGAAGTGGTATTTATTAACAAATGGCTTGTTTGTTATTAACAAAATGAAATAATGTAATTACTTCAAGGTTCTATTATTTTCTTGAAATTCACAGAAATGGAGAGGCTGTGTATATGTATGACATAATTATAAAGATCAAGGAAAATCATGGGTTTTACCATTTAAAGTTTTAGTTCCTTTCTATGTAAAAATTTTTGTTTTATATTTAACATTTAGAATTATTAGGGAATTAGTTGTCTCACCACCCCAACATTTTATTTTAATAGAATATATTTTATATATTTCTTGACAACTTCAAATAACACTATCATTACAATATTACTGTAGCTCAGCTTATAAAATGCTAGCCTACATTGCACAAAACACTGGGTTCAATATCTAGTATCTTATGAAACCAGATATGGAGGCACACACTTATATTCCAAGACTCAGGACGTAGAGAAGGAATGATCAGAAGTTCAAGGTCATCTTCAGCTACAACGTATATTTCAGACAGCATGGATATTGGAGACCCTATATCCTCAAGGAATACAAAAATCAAACAAAACAAAACTCTCCCAAAACACAAACACATTCATAATATGCATCTGCAGCCAACAACTTTTTCAGTATTTCTTTTTGTTTTTAATTAATCAATTAATTAAATTTTTTTACACTCCATATTTTATTTTCCCTTGTCCACCCTCCTTATCTCATACATCCTCTCTTCCCCTGTCTCCATGTGGATGTCCCAATTTCCCACCCTACCTGACCTCTAAATTCTCTAAGGACTCCAGTCTCTTGAGGGTTAGGTGCATCATCTCTGAATGAACACAGACCCGACAGTACTCTACTGTATGTGTGTTGGGAACCTCATGTCAGTTGGTGGTGTATGATGCCTGCTTGGTGGTCCAGTTTGAGAGATCTCAGGGGTCCAGATTAATTGAGACTGTTGGTCCTCCTACAAGATTGGCCTTTTCCTCAGCTTCTTTCAGTCTTCCCCTATTCAATAACAGGGGTCAGCTACTTCTTTCCATTGGTTGGGTACAAATATCTGCATCTGACTTTTGGCTGATTGTTGGGTCTTCTGGAGTGAGATCATGCTAGGTCCCTTTTTGTGAGCACTCCATAGCCTTAGTAATAGTGTTGAAAAGATAAGGTTGCAAGCTAGGAATCCCCCGTGCCTGAGTTTTGAGTGACCCCAAAGGAGCAGAGGTTTGGCCCATTCTTTCCTGCGAGCCTCAGGCTGGGAGTGTCCCTGGCATCTTTTCCTGTCTCCCTCCGCGCGAAGCGGCTATGGCAAGGACAAGCGCAGCTGGGGGCTGGCAGAATCACCACAGGGGCTGCAGAGCTCATGCCTGGGGTGCTTAGGTCCCCAACACCTGCCAGTGGAGGAGGGTGGGCTTTGAATATGTAACTCTGGCGTGACCCTGTGTGTGGTGGCCACATAAGCGGAAATGACTTAACCAGGTCCCATCTGGCCTCTTTGGGAGGCTGATTTGTTCAAGAGACCACAGGCTCAGATGGTTTGAACTGATTGGCTTAGAAGCTTGTGGTAGGTGGGTTCTGTTATAAGCCTATAAAATGCCAATCCAATTCTGCCCACGTGGTTCACATTCTTTTACCCTGCATGGTAATACTGTGACCCCCCCAGAGCTCTGGAATTATAATCCCTCTTGCAAATTGCATCAAGGCTGTTTCTCATGTGTGATTGGGGTGCCCAAGGCGTAGGGTGCAGGGGTGTCCTCGTTTTTCTTCCGGGTCTTACAGTGTCAGGCCTTGGGACCTCCCCTTGTGCTGGATCCCACTTTGGACCTGTCATTACAACTTTTTTTCCTCAGGCTCCTCTCCATTTCCATCACTGTAATTTTTTCACACAGGAATAATTACGGGTCAGAGTTGTGACTGTGGGATGGCCCCCCTCTCCCTCATTTGACGCCCTGTCTTCCTGCTGGAGGTGGGATCTATAAGTTCCCTCTCCCTACTGTCTGGCATTTCATCTAAAGTCCCTTCGTTTGAGCCCTGAGAGTCTCTCACCTCCTAGGTCTCCGGTGCATTCTGGAGAATTCCCCCAACCTTCTATTTCCAGAGGTTACCTGTTTCCATTCTTTCTTTTGGCCCTCATGGATTCAGTCCTTTTTCCTCACCAATACCAGATCAGGTTCCCCTCTCCCCCTTACTCCCTCCCTCCACCCATGCACCCTTTTCAATTTCCCTCCCAGATCCATCCCTCCCTCCCTCTCCACTTGTGATTGCTTTCTTCTCCCTTCCAAGTGGGACTGAAGCATCCTCACTTGGGCACTTCCGTTTGTTAACCATTTTGTGAGTTCTGTGGACTGTAACTTGTGTACTCTGTACTGGTTTATGTATTGTTGTTATTTTGGGCTAATATCTACTTATTAGTGAGTACATAGCATGCATGTCCTTTTGAGTCTGAATTATCTCACTCAGGATGATATTTTCTAGTTCTGTCCATTTGCCTGCAAAACTTAGGATGTCCTCCTTACTATCTAAGAAGTATTCCATTGTGTAAATGAACCACATTTTCCACGTCCATTCTTCTGTCATGGGACATCTGAGTTGTTTCCAGCTTCTGGCTATCTGAAACACATTAGCTTTCCTGAATTCAGTGGATGAGTCTTATTGTCTATAACAAATCTACACTAAATTTCATGTCCAGTCTGCCTAAAGGGTAAAGAGAGGCTTGCTTTGTTTAATAATTTCAATAATTCCTTCATAAATAGTTCCTGACATGTGATTTCAGTACCTATATTTGCTTTTTTGAGTACAATCAAAGAAAACTAAAAGCATTTTTTCTAAATAGCATCAGGATAATAAGTCAAATTATATCAGGACAGAAAAGAATTATACTTTTAAGTAACTAGAATTTGCACTTTCCCACTGAACTTAGTGAATAATCTTGCATAATATAAGTATTATATTCATCATTTTATTGAGTTGCATGATATTCTTCATTAAAAA
Organism: Apodemus agrarius; assembly: GCA_964023405.1. Classification (NCBI taxonomy): domain Eukaryota; kingdom Metazoa; phylum Chordata; class Mammalia; order Rodentia; family Muridae; genus Apodemus; species Apodemus agrarius. The sequence goes on from OZ030014.1 coordinate 26,144,434, forward strand.
GATTGCATAAGCTTTCTATGTTGTATGTATTTAATTAATGAAGAATGGTCTGTGCTACCACAGAGCATTTGTAAAAATTTGTTTTTTTATGGTAATAGTGATTTTATTAATAAGTAATAAATCTTTGAGGGATAACTTGACACCTGTGAAGTTTCAATTTTTAAGCCTGGAGTAAAAGTTTATGCAGCAGTGTAATTTTACATCCTAAAATTTTACATCCTAGTAATAGAAACTTTCTTGTCCCCTTCTAACCCAAACAGACTTTAACTCATTTACACTAGGTTTTTGTCCCAAAAGAAATATAGGTTTCAGCCTAACCCATATTTCTGCCAAACATTATATATGTCACTGTAGAGGGATTTTAATACAGCAACATGGGTACTCTGGCTGGAATACAGACACAACCTTAGCATACACTTTTAATCTAATCATAAACAAGGAAGATAAAGTTAGTTTTGTAGAAGAAAGCACCCATGTTTGAAAGTGATGTCTAATTGAGAGGCAGGCAAAGTGACAAATCAGAGAAAGATTGGACGGAATAAGATATGCCCAACTCTCAAAGGAACAAGGTTGTATTCACCTTAATTGTAAAAGTCGAAGATAAAAATCATCTGAGCGTCTTCTATTGGCATAAGCATTTTTTTTGTAATGAAGAATGGAATTTGAAGCTGAAGAAAATAAGGCTGGAAAAAATAGAAGAAGCAAAGAACAGAAGTGACAAGTGTGTTCACATATTTCTTGGATTTAATATTCTGAAATGTGTAGTATTTGTAGTTGGGTTTCACTCTCTTCCTTTGGCACATTTAGACTCTTGTAAGAACAGAGTCCATGGATGTTCAGAGCGAACATTGGCTCTTGAGTCATTCTGATATAGTGAGTCCAGGTGAGCTTCTTTGAAGGAGACCATGTTCATGGGGTCTCAATGGAGCTGTTCTGAACGGAAATCTTAAAGAGAAAATGAGAAAGAACAATGATGACATTTTGTGTGTGTGTGTGTGTGTGTGTGTGTGTGTGTGTACTAATTCTCCAAGGATTAGAAGTCTTAGGCTATGTTTATCCCAAGTACTTACTAATGTTCTGATATACTACTGAGCAGTGTGACCATGTAGAAGTTAAAGCTAAAACCTCCCTAGTAACATTGACCAGAATAACGTGATATAATACTACACATTCAACCTTTTTTATGAAAGGAAATAGCCTGGGAGATATGAATTAGTATATATATAGACAACATAAAATAATGAAAGATTTCTCAAAGAAATATACTATGTATGGAGTTAATATTTAATATTTTTATATTAGCAGACAGATTTTGAAGAATCTGTAAACAAATGTGTACTCATGACTAATGTCATTTCAATGGAACATCATAAATTTAAATATTTGATGAAAACAGGCTTTCGAATATTAAGGAAGTATATAGAACTTTTTAAAAAATTCATTGTCACAACCCACAGGAGATATTGGAATTCAGATTATAAATTAAATCTAAATGCCAGAATCATCTTTAAATTCTTTTTGGTCTGTTCTCTTCATAATTATAGGACAATAAAAAGTCATTTGGAATTCATTTGTGGTTCCTTTTTTTTTACTTATTTTTGATTCAATTCTCTTTAGAAGGATTGAATTTACATACCCAGGTGTATTTACATCAAATTATCAGCATTTGAGAATGTGTGCTTCTGCTTATCCGTAGCAGTAAAGCAGAGATGGAGTGTTAATCCCACAGATCTCTTCTTGCAGGCAACACTGTTGTGATGCCTGCCCTCTCAAGGACTCAGGCAGAGCACAGCTAGTGATTCTGCAGGTGAATATTTTATTTAGATTTTCCTCATGTCCCCTTATTGCATTGTGCTCTTTATTTTATATTCCAGTTTGAATTGTAGTCATGTTTTAATTTCTGATGCTCCCTGAACAGCCCCAATGTCTTAACCTCAGCCAATGGTAACTGCTCCCACCCTGAATTGATTCACAGAGCCATCAGTGTGCGCAGGAGCATGCATAATCCCCTTGCTTCTCAAGCCAATGCTTCTGTATCTAGGCAGTCTGGCAATAACACCCACAATGTCAGTAGTGAGGGCCTAGCTGTGAACTATGAAATAGCATATGCATGACCTTCTGTTAAAATAAACAAAAATAGAAAAAATTAATATTAATATAATGATCTTTTTCCCAAGAAGAAAGCACTTGTATGCTTCTCTCCTTTGCTCTTGCTTTTCTCTGGTTAAAGAGAACTAAACTTAGCGGGGAAAATGAGCAATTATCACCAGGTCTAGAACCGAAGTTGAATAAACGTGAAGCTGTTAGCATTGTTAGAAAAGTAAGGGAAACTACAAGGAAGTGAGACACTTTTGATATGTTGCTTTTGATGCTCAGCCTGAGTCTTTGAGATGGACGGTATCATGACCTTACAACCAGGGCTGGCCACGGTAAAAGGGTGTCTCTATGACACACTGTCACAGATTAGTTCTTTATCACTGCTGTGAATTAGTCCCTTCATTGTCCTCTCCATCTTCAAACTTGGACCACTTTATTGCTAGCGAGTTATCATCTTGATTCATAAATCTGATCACATACTTTTACACTTCAGAGATGGCTTTCTGTTAGCAAGAGCAACAACCATAAGATTTTAGACAAGAAAATGTCTCCTGTGTTTGGACTTTGCTTGCTTTCCAAAGATTATGCCCCAAAGTACTGTTTTTATCTTCTACAGCCTCTTCATAGTGCATGTACTGTGCTATAGCTGCTTGCAGGACTATGACCCTCTCATTCAAACATAGCTAGGCTTGTGTTGTAGGGTGTGCTCTTTCCTAAACCAGTACAAATAACTGTACATTCACATACCAGCAATGAATACAAATGAACCTCTTTACTTCCAAGGAACAACCACTGATTTCATTACCAGGCCACAGTGTAAGATGTATATCAAGTATTGTACAGAGGTCTTGTGTCTCATTCCAATAGAAACTAAGCTACAATACCCAGGTCATATTATCCTTTGAACTCCCTTCCCCTAGTACCTTCTTCAAGTGGTTTTAAAACACAATCCTTTACAAACATTCTCACTTTGTGGAAGGTTGAAACTCTGCAGGTAAGAAAACTACTTGACCATTTGTTAATGCCTTAAGTACAACATTGTTAAAATAGAGTACTGAGTCATGGGTGAGGGGACAGTACTAGACATTTATTCAAAAGACATCCTATAATAATTTATATATTAAATTGCTAATAATTATAATTACTTTTTAAATAAAAAGAAAAAAGTGCTTGTATTCAGACAGATCTTTGTTGACATTTTATCTCATACTGGATACTATTCCGAAGTATTAATTACTGACTTGGTGTTATACTTCCAAATGGAGATTCAAATATTTATATTTGGAGAATGTTTTAATTTTTCAGTAAATACAATGGGAATACAGTACAAAAATAAATTGCCAATATCCCACCACATATACTTTTAGAGAGAGAAAGGTCTTCCTGTGGAAGAGTTTCATCTTAGATACTCTAACTGGGTAAAAAGTATTCCTTATGGACTTGCTTCTTATTAAGTGTATTAATTGCTAAAGTTGATCTGATGCTGTGTTATGATGAGATGAAGTGAGGAAGATTCATAGTAGTGAAGAGGCTAAGAGATGGCTCACTGAGAGAACCAATGCATGAAATTTAAATTTGCTCAGCTTGTGTTTGAAAAGTCAAGCAAAGCAAGCTGGTCCTGTTGCAACTTTCATCCTATGAATTGGGTTGTCATTTGACGCTGAAAAACTTAAATTTAATGGGAAGCTTGGCAGCTTCCATTCTGAATGTCTATTCTAACTGTATGGAAGTTCATTGAGTTATATAGACTTTGGGTCTGGTGAATATTGGCATGTGGTGTTTATAAAATTAAAAAAATTTTAATTGTTATGCTATTGACTGAAATACAAGCTGCCATTGAATAGGCTTCTACTGTGCACTTTATTTTTGATGCAGCAATATAAAAACAAATGAGTTGAGGCCCTCCTTTTGAAAAGCTGTAGAGATAGCTGTCACTCAAGACAGGCATCAATGTATTTGAAAAGATATTTAAGAGACTAGCTACCTGAAATTATAGTGGATGATCTATTTATGTCACAACTTCATATACATCTTTTAGGATTTATATACATCTAAGTCTTTAGGAAGGTTCCTATTTATATTTGAGAATTGATTGGCTTTCTCCTATAATCCAATCCACTCATTTAAAGGGAATACCAAAGAACTTAGAAGCATGTAACACAATCATAAATAACATTTATATATCCACATACCCAATGAAAGAAATACACACATAACAACTACACATCATAGAATTTGAGATGTTCTGCAATATTTGGGTTCTGGAAATGACTCTAAACTTAAGGAAAAGATGCAAAAGTTCAATCAATTTGTTGTGAAGATGGGTATCTTTATTTCATGAAATTAGAAAAAGTTGCATAAATCCATGAGTGACAAACAACAATTGTACATAAAACCATTATTTCTTAATAAAATGGTTATTATTATTATTATTATTATTATTATTATTTAATATTTTCTATGATGGTATAGTTTTATAGTATTTAATATAGGGTTTATTATAGAATTCAGCTTTTTTTAAAGTGACAAATGATTAGATTTAATTATTGAATCAAGCTATATTTCTAGAAGGTAAATAGTGTTATAGCAAACAAGAAAATTTTTAACATTCATATTGTAAGTACTGACCCAAGTTTGTCTTTGCTTTACTTTGATTTAGGTTGAAATAAATCAAGAAGATTTTTTAATTTAGAAAATGTGTTCTGAACGACAAGTTGCACCAATGTACATTAGAGGCAGACCTCCAATATTATATTGTATCTAAGTGTTTGAATTTCCAGCTAGTAAATCAAATCTGTAACAAAATATTTAATAGAAATAGGTCACCTTAAGCAAAACATATTTTTGAAAGAATTATCCTTCTTTTTTTTTCCTCTACAAGTTCAAACTACAGATTTGAAATTGGAAATTGTTTAAACATGCTAGAATCCAAAATGCCTCATGGCTTCTATTTCCTTTTATTCTAATATAAATTACACATCTTGCAACAAGGTATCTTTTGAGTATATCATATTTGTTTAGAAGTAGATTATTTTGTCATCCATTGACATAATAGATCCATTTCAATTTGATGCTTTTAGAACTCACTCCAATGATCATATTCTTATTTTATCTTAACTGAAAAAGTGTGTATTTCACAAATAAAAGAAGTTTTTATATGGAGGAAATGTTCTATTTAAAAGCGTGTATATAATTCACCAAATTTTAGTTCTAATTATCTTATAAGGCACATGATGACTGTGAAATTGGAGTTAATTAATATTGTACAATAACCAAGGTTCGCAAGAGGCAGATGGGCAGCAATAAAACACATAAGAGAGAGTGAAGGCTACAGACATGAAAAGGAATATAGAGATGGCCAGTCTGCCCGAGCACGCGCCTCTTCTAGTCAAGAGTTGTTTTACTGGGTTACTTTATGTTCAGTATATTCTTTGACATGTAGGAAGGGCAAAATTTCATTGAATAGTGAAAATGTACTTTATTTATATATGAATATTACAAAAAGAAGCTATATATGTGTGTGTGAAATATCCATATGAATATATATGAATATTTTATTTCTACTGCCATCAATAATATCTCCATATGCCAATTTCGTAAAGTACATCATGAAAAACAACATGGATTTGTTCTTTTCTAGCTTGAGATGGAGCTTATAGAACTCCAGCCTTTCTTTAAAGTTCTGATTAAAACTTCCCGGTATGTGCAGACAGAATATATTTTGTATTTGTACTTTGTGACTGTTTAAGTTATACTAGCTGTGTTCAACAATTTGGAATAAGTTGGGGGTCCGAAAGAAAAAAAAAGTTAACACAAATGAAAAAAATAAGATCATTGCTACGTGTGAGGTGGTCCCAGCAATGCTGTGGATTTCATCAGCAATGCCGGATGGATGAGGAACCCACATTGATTTAATACTGAGTCTCAGTTTGTAGAAGATGCATTACTCACATTGAACACATGTGCTCCTGCGATCCTGCCCCGAGTGGTGTTCCTGACAAGATTTAAATTTACAGCAAAATAAAAGCCAGCCCTTAGCATTTCAAGATTCTAAATAAATCTAAGCTATCATTGCCATTTAGAAGAAAAATCTCTTATTTCAGATCACAGATGAAGATATGTCACTTTAAAAGCAAGCTAGTGTGTGTGTGTGTGTGTGTGTGTGTGTGTGTGTTATGTATGTACACATAGAGAATGCAGAACACAAGAAACATTGGTTAAGTTTCCAAATTGAAAAATATTGTGATGAGTTGATTTCTATTGGCTAGAAGCTATAGAATATCACAGCCAAACTGGAAGCTGACGAACAGTTTATTTTTTTTTCTTAAAAAAAAAAATCAAAATTAGCTGAAGTAACAGACACACAGGCATATATTAGATCCCGAAAAAGATAGTAAGCAAATGCATGTAAGCACAATCCAACGATGGAGAGGTAGTTTCAGGCCTTTCGCTTTTAGTAGGTTAAAAGCAAACACCATACATTTCAAGGTTAGGTATATCTGCGCAGACACTCTAATTATTAGTTCACTTTATCTCTGCTGGCTCAATGTGGTTCTCAGCTTTTTAATCACCTCTCTACTGGCACAGCTAGTGTGCCTACAAGTTGTCTGGAATTTTAATATTGCTAAATTTAGGGATGCAAGTTGTGATTAAATTGCAAAAACTTGTTTAATGCAGACCCTGATTGAAGAGAATACATGCTTATTTAAGGAAAATGTACAACTTTGCAAAAATTATAAAGCGCTATATATAGTTTCACATTTAACAGCTTTACCAACCTGCAAAAAAGTTGGTTCTTGTAGAGAACTGCCAGGCTATGTAGTCTGAAATCTGGAGTCGTAATACCAGAGAGCTGTCAGTCAGCCATCCATCCATCTAATTGGCTTCTTACCATCTTTCCATCATGTTTTTTTTATAACTGGTCGCCTCTGGCTAAAATGCAAATCATGAGGAAGAGCCGTCTAGAAAAAGCTGCTGCTTTCTTAATTATCTGTCAGAGTATGGACCAGTGGACCCAGGGCCGCACTGTAGAGTTATGCTAAGCAGCAAGGCATCATGGGAATTGGAGTGACAGCTCATTTTCCTCCTGTGTTTTCTGTGTTCGAATGACAATGCAGAAATATGGGTTTTCCCACACTTTCTCTGAACACCTGGGCTATTGCTCAGGGGAGCACAAAGCCAAAACTGTCACATTTCCAGACATGGTCTTATTGCTGTCACTGTGACAGGATTGTTGACAAATGCCAGCAGTCATCTCGGCATCTTGGGAAATGTCTGCCATGATTGTGTCAACAGCCTGACAGAAATTGTTAATGTTTAAACTTCTTCCACTGACAGAATCCTGTCTTGCTGACAACATTTGTCATATGAAACTCAATCTTTGTCAAAGTTGCTTAAAAATTAACACTTTCTCAATTTTCTTCTTTTCCCAGTTTACTGCCTAGCAGTGCAAAATTTTAGCAATATGATTTCAGCAAGGTAATGTAACGCAGTAACTCAGGTCCACATGCCACCCAAATCTTCCAACTGCTACAGCTCATGGACATCTTGTCCTTTTGACCCTTTCTGCCAGAGTAATTAGGCACTTAAACACTTATGAAATATGCATTTACAGTTAAGATATGCAGACATATATAACATATGTATGTCTTAGGATTCAAACTTGTGAATTATTCAAGATATACAAACCAGTATTACTAAATATACAATGAGAAAATGTAATTAAGCTTCCCAACTTTTGCTTACATAAAATTCACTTGCAAATTTATATATATACATTAACCAATTTCTTGAATTAAATATTTTAATTAATATCTTGATATTGTGATAGATAATCTACAACATTAACCTGACAGAATAAAGAGGCATTTTGTATGTACCGGTGAAATTACAACAATTATTTAATGTACTGTTTTATCAAACTAGACTATTGTGATGTGATGATAGTGTTAATTTCCTCATCCCAGCTTCTGTTGGGAAGTATTTATGTGAGCAGTGTAAAATCAATGAGTTCTTAACAAAGAAACGTCATTATTAATATCCACAGGTGGTACATCTGAGTAGATGCCTCTGTTTCCCTGCAATGTTTAGGTCACTTTGAAGTGGATAAGACACCTCTGACTTTGCTACATTGTTACCCTTCTCATAAATGACAGGAAAAGAGTAACTGGTTAAAAAAATTAAAGTGTCCATCTGTCCCTGAAAAATTAATCCATGTGAAACTAAGTGACAGGTTGTTAATAATAGTATAACTATTTCTAATTTTAATATTATTAGATAGTGTGTAACAGTGCATAAATATGGGATACAGTTGTATCAGTGGGAACATTATCACAATAATGTATTATAAAAATAGAAGTCTCCTAAAATGGAATGTGTCTACTAATATAATTTGCTCAAATTGCTGCCAGATATGATTTCTAGTATTTTACTGACACTTAATATACCAGGGACTGCCTATTATAAGGACATGTATAGATTTTTGTCATTAGTACATTACATTATTTTATATGTATTTTCCACCCAAACATTATAAATACTTCCAATAGTATATGGTAAAGTTACAAACATGACATTGGAACATGTATTATGCCATAAACCTAATAATAAATATTTTAGGTCTCTCTCTCTCTCTCTCTCTCTCTCTCTCTCTCTCTCATATCTATGTAACTATGCCATCATGATAAATCAAGCATTGTTAGGATGAGAATGGTTTTGTTTTGATAAGATGGTATTTAGAGATAGGCAGTGAGCTGTTTTGATTACAGGTTGTAACTTCCTGTTTCAGACTCTGACAATCAAATACAGTCTCTGATTTCAAATTTCTCTACTCTTTCTCCATACTAGCTGTTTAATGCATAGGATATTTGGACATATCATTTCATTGATAAGTTATTTCTCAAAATAATATTGAAAACTGTATTAACTCCTTCATGTTGTAAGTAACATTGGTGGCCATGACACTAAATGTCCCAGATTATGAGAAATAAATCTGTGAATCTTATATAGGTCTGTCATAATTCAGAGCTTTCAATTATTAACATTTGATGTTTCATATAATTCCTATTTAATGATTTTTAGGAATAAGTTTATTAACTTAGAATTTCATACAATGTAATTTGAATATTTTTCACCTCTCTTCCCCAAACTCCTCTCATTGCTAACCTCCCCACACTTCAGTGAGCACTATTGATTATCCAGTACATGGAAGACAGAGGCCAGAACTTCCTTGCATTGTACTTCCTTTTAATTCATGTCATTCTGTGTGTGTACGTGTGCACGTGCGCATGCACACACACACATATGCACACTGATAGAAATATAATTGTATATGTACATATGTATTTAATTTCTCTCACTTTTCAGAAAAAAACTGAAACTAAAACAATAAATTCATTTACTCAGTTTCTCACTTCATGGGGAGTTAGGATTTATCCAGGCCTTGTTCTAATGGGATTGTACACTTGTTATCATCCACTGCCATTCTGTGAATGGCACACATCACTTTTTACTGACCACAGATCCATACAGACTTAGTAAGAAGTATTTTATTAGCCACCCAATGACGTTCTTTCTGCACAATTTAGCCAGAATTAAAGAAGGTAACTCTAGATATTTTCTTTGTTTCTCTGTAACATTTCAATATAATAACATCCTATCAAAATCCACAGTTATGCATATATTGTTTTAGGTTATATGATGTTGGGAACTTATAGAAGCATAAGCCTGGGCCACTGATACTGTAGTAATACATTATAAAGTCAAAAAGGGTTTAAGACTCTTTATAAAGCCAAGTAGAAAGAGCAAAGACTACTCCCCTCTATAGAAGAGGAAGCTAAAAGCTTTAAGATTCTGAGACAGAATCGTTTATAAGTTTTATGACATGAAATCTGTAATTCATTATAGTAGAAGTTCTGGGAAACTAATATAGACACCAAGACATGAGATCCGTATTCATCATATAGATTCTAGATTTGGAACCACATAAATATAGATTGCAATCACAACTTCTGCATCGAATTCTGTCAACTCTATACTAGAATTGGAGGGTATGATTAACACATAGATGATCTTAAAAAATATTATAAATATATTCACAATATTTTGTTGTTGTGATAGGACCTAGGGTAGCATCCAAAATGATTACAGGTCTTTAACAGAATTTCATTTTTTCTCAGAAGATGTTCATTGTTATACATGTACATGTATTTATACATGTGCACACATACACACAAGCATCACACAGATGCATAACACATCATGCACACATGTCCACACATGCATCAGAAAGCACACACTTTAGACACACCCACAAAACTAAAACTGGTAATAAGGCTTGTTACCTGCTTATTTTCTATCATAGTTATGTATGGAATTTGCTCCCTAGAAACATTAGCCCTTGGTGATTTTGAGTTAGGGGTTAGTTTCATCATGACTTCATTAATTCTCACACTCAAAACAATTATGTGTTTTTGTAAAAATATGAATAAAACTAAAAATATCATGTGGATGAATATCTTAAATTTGTGACATACATGGTGAGGGATAAAAACACAGATATAGATGGGCCTGTGTAACCTGAAACTCTCGAAAGATCCTTTCTACATACAATCTCCACTGGGAATTCCAGAAGACAGAGACTGTGAGGGCTGGTGCATGATTATTTCCAGAGGGTAATCAGTGTTACATTTTCATGGCTCAAGCTGAGAAAAGAAAAATAACACAATCTTCGTCTGTGATTTGATCAGTGAATTATATTTTTCTACTTTTCAGATATCATTAAAATATGGGACCACATGGGAGGAAGCAGATCTTTGGGGATTTATGTTTGAAAGGTTTGTATTATTCCAGGACTCCCTCCAAGCCATGAGAAAGTACCCCTGGATACATAGCATGTACTCCACCGTGATGTTTGCTCTCATCATACATGAACTCAGAAGCAATGGGGCCCAGAGACCATGAACTGAAACTTTGGAAACTGGCCAAAGTCAAGACTTCTGTTGTTAGTGGTCCTCTTAGTTCATTTTATGTCATAATGTACAAGAGTGACCCCTGAAGGACTACATAAAAGTCCAAGTGGCTCCCAAAACCTCAAAGAAAGACCCACACAAACTTACAATGCCTTCTGATTCCAGTGAAAAGAAATTAAGAGAAGCCAATCTGCTTCCTCTGAGGATCAAAACAAACAGAAAAGGAAGGGTTATATTCAAGGGACGTAAGGAACGCAAATGGGATGTATATTGTGCCCATTTTGTAAGGGATATGAATAACTACTTTATCTGTTATAATGCTACAGTTAAAAGTATTTCTGCTTGTTATTGTGTGATAGTGGATTTGGGAAAGAGAATAGTGGGACTGAATTAATAGGCTAGCAAATGAAGCTTAATACATTATTATTCAGGTTGCACATAATTGACATCACTTGGGAGTAGGGAGAAAGGAATAAGACTGAGAAAGGTGAGCTGCAACACAGGGACACTTTAGCAAATGAAGCATTTACAGCCAATTACCATGCTATTTTGCCTTTACTCCTAGGTTCTATTAAATGTCTTGATATCCTTTGGGGAAACATGTCATACACATGATAAAATGAGGTTAATTATAATCCATTCAAAATGTAACTCATTTATATCAAATTTCACTCAGGGGTATTTATTTTAAGTAAATCTATCAATTTTGGCTTTATGATTACATAAAGCTTGGCAGAGGACCACACTTTTGAGCAAGCACTTTGTTTTGCACTCCAATTTGTTTTGCCAATTTAAATGTTTATTTTTAGGATAGAACTCTCCTTATTTCAACAGGGATTTCTCTTGTCTTCTCCATAATATCTTTCTACATGGTCCTTTTCTCTAAGAAGTTAATGCTACAGTGCTTGATCTTCTGCTGGGCTAGCAGCTAAATATGCATTTGAATGTACTTTCGAAGTCATTGCTCTGTAATTACTCCCTTCCCTAAAGAATATCAACCATCTATTCACCTTTCCAACCTGGTAGAAGAGGACCAATATTCCTGATGCCATCATATCTATATGCATAAGCTACCGAGGCTGGATACAGGCCAACAGCCAATTTCTCCAACCTCTTTCAAGTAAGATCTGAGTTTTCAAAGTATAGTTCTTTTGCATAATGCGGAAAATTCTGCAGAGTAAGCTTTGTCCCTATACATAGAACTCCAGAACTCCAGATTTTAGTACTTGAATGTTAGGATTTGAAGAAGTTTCAAGAAATGAATTAGAGTGCACGTTCAGTGCAAAGCTTAACATATGTAGCAGCAACTGCCGGGCCACCTCTTTGTAAGTGCCAGGGACCAAGCAGCCACAAAATTATCTCCTGCAGGAGGACCTATTTGAGGACTGCCTACAAGACCAAGAATTGCTGGTACAGACAATGCCAGCCGATTGGGAACTGCTGTTTAGCAAAGATGCTTTCTTGGGACCAATGAGGCATGGGCGGAGGGTATTAAAGGAGCTTGAAACAGCATTCAGATGAGCCTGCTGCAGTGATTCTCACCTGCTCCCAGGTGTGTGGCATTGACTTTGCACCACTTCATCTCCAACCCCCAAGGGCAGGTAGGGTTGCACAGCAAGTAGTCCAGGGCATAGGCAGCAAACACACATCACAATCAAGTCTAATCTCAATGAAAATTTTAAAATGAGGTGGGTGGCAGTATCACTTGAAGTTGAGGAGAGGAAGGTATTGCTTGAGATAAATCACCCTTGCGAGTCTGTGGGTAATGGGAGTCCTGGGCACTCTTTTTTCTTGCTTCTCTAGATCACTATCTTAGGGTTTTACTGATGTGAACAGACAACATGACCAAGGCAACTCTTATAAGGTCAGCATTTAATTGGGGCTAGCTTGCATGTTCAGAAGTTCAGTTCATTTTCATCAAGGCAGGAAGCACAATGTCCAAAAAGATATGGTTCTGGAGGAGCTGAAAGACATACACTTTATTTGGAAGGCAAACTGAAGACTGACTTTCAGGAAGCTAGGAGGAAGATCTCAAAGCCCACCTCTACAGTGACACACGTCCTCCAACAAAACCACCCCCTTTTCAACAAGGCCACACCAGTTCCAAAAAGGCAACACATCCTAACATTGCCACTCCTCAGGCCAAGCATATTTAAGACCACCACAATCACCTATTTCATCAACATGATCTGTTCAGACTTCTTAGAACAGTGTGTGAAGTTACAGTCACTTTTACTTTACTGAGCAACAAAGGCCCTCCTGGTCTCTTGGTGAGTCCCTACCCAGAAAAGATAATTAAAATGTAGCACTGTAGGAACACATAAAATCTTGAAGGTAATACCCATTAAACAGTATGTTATGGGCAGATAAGGAATGACCCAGTATAATTTCTAAGAGCCATTTTGATGGAGTTCTAGAAGATACACGTATTGAGATATAGTTCTTGATATTTTTGAACCCATCTCCTCAATGATGTTAGGAGTTGGAACTTTCAAAGAACAGACGTTATTGTGAAGAATTCTCTATGATTTTGGGTTTAGAATAGTGTACTATGAGTAGCAATAGCTGAATTAAACTAATTAGTTGATAATCACAAGACTAAGTTTTTGGTGGTTTAGTTTGTTTTAGGCTAATACAGATAAGTAAAGACTGGAAAGGACAAATACTTTTAGATAACTGAAATTGTAGGAATTGTTTGAATGCTGTTGTTATGGATTTTTAGACTGTAGGGATTAGAATTGCAATTAGAATATTTAGTATAACTTGGAGCAGTTAGAATAATCTAAATAAATAAACAATAGGTCCCCCTGCCTAACTCTAGATTCAAATGACTAAATGACAAGGAAGAAATTTATTTATTCATTAATGTATTTATATACGTATTCATATACTTATATTTTGTAGTTTTGTACATTGTGGTAAGGTAGCAAAAATCATCAGCAACTGTAAAAAGAAAATCTCATTTCATTGTTAAGTATCTTATTTCTATGTCTTTCAGGCTCTCCATACTCCTATGATATTTAACAAACCTCACCATGTCTCTATCCATGAATTATATAAAGAAAACTCCCATTAGTTAAGAGTTCCAAGAACAAAGTGAAAAGTAATAAAAAGTAAAAAGATGCCAAATAAGATGTTGCCTATGTGTAGGCAAGAGTAATGGCCCCTTAAAAGAATTCCTCTCAATGAAGTTTATCACAGTTAGCTGCTGCACTTTGACATGAAGGTTTGGGTATAACACATGTCAGTCTGGCCACTCCATCACAGAAATAGCTTCCAAATGTGCAGCAGATGGCAATCAAATTTGACTTGAGGCTTTTGAAGATACATGTTCAGATTAGCTAGACATGGACTGCACCACTCAGAAATTAAGGAATGTTGAGTCTACAATAGGAATGTGACAACAATTTGGGGTATCAAGATCAGGTGGTGACATGAGCCATTCCCAGAACAGCATGCGATGTGACAAGACATGTGATGGGGTGATAGAAGGTGTTAGCAAAGTCATGTATGAATGACACTTCATAACTTCTCTAGTAACCCTGTGGTAGATTAACATAAATCTAAAATAGCATAACATCTGAACCAGTACTTGTGACAACTCCCAAACATTCACAGACATGAAGGGCATTTGCAGTGAGTGTGCACTGTGGAGGAGGTTTGTAGAACCTCAACCACACTCCATATGCCTTCCAAAACGCCCCCATTGTGATCCGGATGTGAATGAATGACAGGTATCAATCACTGTATTCTTACAGAGCTCTGACAATGACATGACAGCTCACTGGTAGCTTATCGAGACAATTATTTTCCATGTAACCAATATCCTACAGCATTCAGGAGAAACCACAAAGTGGAACATTGCATGTGAAAACAGGGTAAGAACCTTCATGATCACGATCATTTTCTCCAACTGATGATGTTTCAACTACAGGATCATGAAAACAGAGTGTCATTCTTTTTAATTAGAGTTGATCTACAGCAAAATCAGCTATAAAATGTTTGACAATTTGCTTTGCTTTCATTCTTTGAAATATAAGACTTTTGAAAATTTGAGTCTTTTGCTCCATCATAAACCTCTTACCTTTTCCCCCAGTTAGCTTATACATTAGAAAAATAATTCCAGACTTCTATTTGAGAGTTACTAAGTATTTTGTAGTCATAAACTCATTTAGTCTTTATCCTGACATTATAGATGAAGCATTAGTGCTTTCATTTTCATTTTATTGTCAGAAACAAATAAGTATTGTGAGGCCTGAGATTATACTGCTAGTAACTTTATGTCTTAGGTCAACCAGGTCAAACTGACTGTCTGATCCAAATTGTACAACTACCATGTCTTCTAGCTTCATCCTTCTACACAATTTATCATGCTTCACCTGCCTTGAGAACACTGGGTGCAATGTCCCAAGAGTAACACTCTTCACTATTGTGTTAAGATTTGTTGAACTCATAAGCATAGTACCAAAGGTATTTATAGAATTGTACAAAGCTGCATACTGAGCTTTTCTTATGGTCATTGTCTTCAAAAAAAACTTGGGAAGATTTAAGGACATTACTTTTAAGGACATGGATTTTCAACTTTTTTGTGTGTTTTATAAAGTGAAGGCAGCAAGAAGAACATTTCTGTGAACAAGTAGGATCATAATACTCATATTCATAGGCATTGAATTAGAATAAATTATAATAGTATAATATGTTTGTACTTAAAATCAATAGATATCATCCCCTTCATTTAAACACTTAAAATCTATGTCAAGACCTTGCTTTCTTTTTATGATACAATCATTGGTGAAGGATCACTTCTTACCTCATCCTCCAGAATAGATAATCTATTATGGAAGAAGTTTTTGTGTTTTCTACAAATCTAAGCTCAATATCAAAGTCAGAAAATCGTATATTCTACACATGAATAAATTCTTTATCTCAGTGAAGTGGTTATGACACATTACTGAATCAAAGATAGTGATTCCATCTTATTTTAGTCAATATTCTGATTTAAAGTTATGTTACTGTGAATTTTTCCTACTATATGCAAGTAATGTTGTAAATATGAAATTCTTTTACTTTTCCTTGTAGGATACAATCTTGAACATCCAATCTTTTATTATGCAATATAGTATACACTGCCAAAAAATCTTCAATATTTTAAGCTCTGCTTAAACAGTGAAAAAACAGTTGTCTGACAACTTTAATCTGTGGGGTCTTTGATTATGGTCCTGCTCAGTGGAAACTGGTGACAGTGAGCTTGTTCCTGGTCTAAATATATACAGACAGAAAAGGGGCTTTCGAAATATTTTATCTCTTTATTTGACAGAAAACAAATGTTAATTATTGGACTACCAAGCTATCCTGATAAAAGACATGCACCATGAGTACCCCTTTTGCCCTTATGATTGGCAAGCAACTCTCACACAGTTAAGAGAGACTTCTGCGACCCATGAGCCTTACAAAGTATGCCAGGTGCCTGCAGATTCATGAAGTACCCAGGTCAAATTTGAATTTGTTTTGCCAAATGTGGAGACCTCCCCAGTAAGAGGAACTCAGTGAGTTGTGGGTGTTTTTAAGCCACTGTTTGGGTTGGCTTGTTACATAAAAGAAACTAACTGATAAACTCTAATGCAAAAGTATTCTGAAGATGGTAGTTTAGTCCTATGTATACATCTAAAAGAGTGAGGTATCTATATTAGCTTTAGCACTTAGAACTGACAAATTTTCTCTTCTTCTATTTTTATTGAATAAATATGGAGTCAGTGAGTGTTCTCCAAAAGCCATGTTTCCCATAGTCTTCTATGGTACAGTGTTCTTCTGTAACAGAAACTAGCTTTGTTGTAGTTACATATTCTTATGAAGAGATCCTTTGAAAATTTTCTTATAATTAAATATGATTTTAAAATAAAGACCTTAGTGCTATCCCTTCTGTGTGGGTGGAATTGTTTATTAATAAGTGTGTTTCATATTGCTTTCTTCCAGAGTCTGGCCTTTACTCAGTATAATTGAGGTTGCATGTAAAACAACATCCAGGTATGTGTGTTGTTACCTAATTGTTGTCAGATTTTCAGTACCCAGATGGTATCAGTCAATTTCTTTTTATTCCATATGCCAGAGCCTCCCAGGGCTAAGAGTCAGGAATGAAATTAATTTTGTTTACCCTTTGGACAGAACCTTAATAAATGATTTTCCCTTTCTTTGAAAGGAATGGCTTATGATGCATTAGCTCTAAGACTGCAGTGGACAAAGTAGGAATGTACAGGCCTAGAGAAATCATACCTAAAGTAATTAAATTAAACTGATGAGTGAATGATGTTCTTCAAAGACAGACAGCACTAACTCTGATGTCTTCTTTACCCTCTGCTGGTTTCTTCAAAGTGGGCATTTGGTCCATATTATAGCCTGATGCATATGCTCAGATGTCCTGGAAATTCCATCAGCTCTGCATAATACTTTCAATGAAGGTATCAGTCAGCATTTCAAATTCTGTGACAAACACTTAGATGGACATTGGACTTAGGATAAACTAGAGGAAGTGACAGGAAGTGTATAAATACTTGAATGCGCAATGAGTAAGAGAGCATAGTAGGTCAGAAAGACCTACTATGCTCTAGTGTTAGAAATATCCTTTTCCAACAATAGTTGTCATGAGGTTGATGTTGTTCAACACTGAAGGAAGAGTATAAAAGAAGAGAAAATATTGAATAATAATAGTATTCCAGCCACATTTGAGAAGTTGGACAGCTTAGGAGTAAAGAAAATTGCCAGTGATTATATTTAATAGACTTAACAGAGAAGCATCATTAAGGCAGAAAAGAGTGAGGAATGACAGATGAATAAAATCTAAGGACAATGGATGAGCAATAACATACAGGGAAGGGGCAAGTGTTGGTCGAATATGATTTGTCCAAGTTGTGTTTAGAGTTCAATTTTTTTTGCTTTCATTTAACAATATGACCATCATTTATTTTTCTCACTTATTTTTGACATGCCAGTTTGTTTGCAGTCATGATTGTACATAATTCCTTTATATGATAATGCTTTGGTGGCATAAGATAATAAATGTAACTGAATATGAAAAAAGCAAACTTGAAAATGTTTCATAAAACAAAAACCTGATCAAATTGTATCCATGTGGCTATTGAACATCCAAGAGCAAAGATGGCTTTTGAAAATAGAAGAGGGGAAGGAGAAGAAATAGGAGGAGGAGGAGGACAATGAGGAGGAGGAAGAGGAGGAGGAAGAGGAAGCATAGAAGGTGGTGGTGGTCGAAAATGGACAATGTAGAGAGAGGAACCATGACTAGAACTAATCTGCTCGGATCAACCCTGCTGCAGCCCTGAGCAAGTGCTCTGAGAAGTTAGGAAGACAGTCAGGAAGAGTCTATGCCCACTGCTGACATTTCACTTACTCAGTAACAGGTTTTTTTGATGTCGCTGGATCTCCTGAAAGTCATCCCTCAAAGAATTAAACTCTCTTTATTGCTTTAGGCATCTTTTATTTTGTTAGTCTGTTTTCCTCATTTGATGCTTCACATTTGGCGGCTGGAAAAAAACCCAGCCTGTGAAAATAACGATGAACACAGAGGTTGGAAAGCAATCCTGATGGGATTCTCGTTTGGGTTTTTGGTGCAGTATTTAAAATTGTTTCTTTTTTGGTTGCAAACTCATGTGTAAGGAAACAGTTTATTATGAACCTTATTGATTAGTAATATATTAATTAGTGTTGTCGACATGGCTTTTCATCTGGCTATATTATTTTCATTTGAAAGTAAAGCACAGCACTCATAGATGATTAACTTAATGACAGACAGACACACAATAGGAAAGTGGAAATGAGATGCTCGGTAGATGACACCAACAGATATGCTAATGTAGACAGGTGAAATCTCAGGAGACCTCTACTCTATTCAAGGCATTACAGGCAACTTGGGAAGGCTGATTGCAGGATGACTCGTCTTCCTCAGGGAAGAATACACCAATTAGCTCTCCAATACCAACCGGTCAGCCCTGTAAACATACATACAGGTAACGTTATACAGACTAAGCTCATCATATTTATTATATACTGTTGTTGAAATATACACATGACAGCATCAATGAAAAAGAATGCCATTAATTGGAAAGAGAGCAATAGAGTTGTGTGGGAGGTTTCAAAGAATAGAAGGAGGGAGTTGGATGCAAGTATACAACAATCTCAAAAATAAAAAGCAAAAACAAATACTAAGGAGATGGATTAGTTCAGCTTGGATTCAAGGAATTCCTGAGGCAGACAGGCAGAGTCCCAGGACCCACTGGCCAGATAGCCTATATTACTATGCAGGGCCAAGCTAAACAAAGACCTTATGTTAAAACAATAAATCCATTTTTATAGTATTTTTACAATAATTTTCAACAATGAATTTTGCAATAAATCTATTCTTTACAGATTTATGTGGACGGGGCCTGAGGAATAAATGATGAGACTATCCTGTGTTCTACACACACAGAGAGACACACAGACACACAGACACACTGAAAGGGAGAGAGAGAGAGAGAGAGAGAGAGAGAGAGAGAGAGAGAGATGAATGTCTCTAAACAGAGGTGCCTCAACATACATGAACATCCATACAAACAAGCTAATGCACATACACAAATAAAGAGAAGAAATAAAATAGTATCTCCTTGAGGACACATAAAGCTAAATAGAGATTAATTGTAAAAGTTTGGAAGGCAAGCAACAGGGAGAATCTAACAGTGAATTGCTGTTTTGGCTTCTTAGCATTTTACATTGAAGAGAGGAGGTTATAATTGGACAATTTTATATTAAGTAAGACTTCTTTTTAGCTTTTCAAAAGTAAGGAATAAATTTGGAATATAGCCAAAATATATCTGAGAAGGCATTGTGATTTTGACAAATGTGTATAAATTAACTGAAAGGCAGTTATATATAAAGTACACACTGGGGAACAATGACTTACAAGTCTTTGCCAAGTAGAGCTTCAGATAAGAGCAATGCCCTTGAAAAGGTTTGAGAACTCAACAAAATCCATTTACGTTGTTCTAGAATTGCATTCAAAACATTCATAGCCAACTATGATAGTCATGCATTTTTAAAAGTAAACTTTTCTTCCACATTAAGATGGAGAAATAACTGTTAATATATTTCTATATATGAGACTCTTAATGAGTAATGTATTACTATGTATAACACTGTAGTCAAGTCTCACAAACATGATGGAGTATTAAAGAAAATGAACTCTATATATGTTACTTAATATGTGACTCTGTATAGAATCAAATAGTCACCAGGCTAGCCTGTAACAATAGAAGCAAAATATTGTTTTATTTATTCTTTCAAGATCAACAATAGGTAGAAATCGTAATGTTGGTAATAATTCAATTTGAGTCTAGGAGCTAATTTTATCTAAATCTATGTAAAGATTTCATTTTGTAAGCATTTTCCTTCCTGTCTTTTTCCTTTTCTCTCACTATTTGTTCATCTCAACATGCAGTTATATAGCATTATAACAATTGTAGATATTCTTCAAAGCACAATTCTTTCTAATGCCACTGTGAATTATTAATCTGCATATGTATGAAAACAGTAGCATACACAATCTGACGGGCTATTTGGGAATAAATGGATATCTAGCCAAACTCACAATCATTGTCTGGTTGTGGTACACAATTATTATAATGCCAATCTAAAATAACTCTCAGGTAAAACAAAGGTAGGCCAACTTGAGTATTGTATTGAATATAAGTGGCAGGAAAGGTAGCAGGGAACATGTAGGAGAAAGGTTTAGTTGACAGACTACTCTGTGCCTTCAAAATTATTCTAATGTCATTCAGTTTTTATTCAGGGTGAATATTTGGGTCAGTTGCTCATTAATCCAATCTGGTTTTCAAATCTCAGCTACTATTATTAACTCTTTTGTCCAAATGTTATTCAAATGAGTCTCTCTGTTAAAATAAGTGAACTGATGCAAACAAAACATATTGTTGCTCCCTCTCCCTCCTCCCAGTTTGGCAACATGCTAGCGATGGATCTGGCATTCTTGGTGTCAAGAGCTCCATTGGCATCTGTTACAGCAGAACCAGGATAAATGGAGTAAAATGCAAACAAATGGGGAAGGGACAAGAAAGAGATACAGAATGTTTGAAATGTTCTTCTGATTCTTTGTTCCAGAACACACTTTGTTCCTACCTTTCCACAAACTGAGCTCCTCATAATGCACAACTACCTTGTCAGATATTTGCAGCCATGCACAATCAATTATTCTGAATATAAAAAAGACAGTAAAAGTAAAGTGCTGAGTTTGTGCTTTCAGGTTATGCAGCACCAGAGAAAGAGGCATCTTCTAGGGAGAATGCAGTCAACAATCGAGGACTGGTCATCCAGCTTCCATTACTCATCACCATGGTTCTCATTAGGATTCTGAACCAACCAGCTAGCAGTATGCAGTGCTATCTCTGAGAAACCACAGGGTTTAGCTCCTAATGGCACATGGGAGCATGGGATAATCAACATTAACCTCTCCTTTAGATTGTATTCCTTTGTATTCAGCTTAGTCACTCAGTTGGATTTCATGCCTTAACTTGTAGATAAATAGAACACTAGGTAGAAAAACAGCAGTATTTCAGAATTAGCTCACAAAAAAAGTCTTCCTTGTATATTTCTTGGAAATTTTAATACATTTAGCTAAGTTATACACAGAACTTTTTCTGGTCCCTGAATGTGACATGGCTCAGAAAATTATTTTTTCCCTAAACTTATGCAGATTTTATAATTCATCTACCTGTGATTTATTTTTTCAGTAAGCATGGTAACCAATAGTATACTTCACAGTGATTGACACTGGGAGACAGGACTCTCTGTCTGATGTGAATAGTTCTCAAAGAGTCCCCTATTTACACATGTTTTATAATTACAACTCTAGGTAAACTTACAGAGACAGTATTTACTTACTTATGTAAAGATTGTCTCATAAAATGAATTATCCCAAATAATCTTTAGAGCCAAGATAATATCAAATGCAATGGCACTAACAGTAACATTTGGCATCTACTGAGCATTAGAGTCCCACTCGTGATACTGCATTCATTCTTCAATTCTGAGGGAAGCAGAAAACAGACAGACTTACATATTCAGAACCTTTCCCAGTTTCAAATAGGGATAAAGTGTGCAAGAAACACTCCCAACTAACTACTCCAAATCTTAGGCACTGTGTACCTTACTTTAAACAGTCTGAATGGTACATACTATTCCTACCAAGTAAATGTTGCTCTTCCCTCAATGCACCCTGCTTCTAAGTCATATGTACATACATAAGAAGTGAAGCATTTAAAAATGTTTTGAAGATTCTGTAATTACATAGTAAAAGAAATAGATTCTCTTTCTTTAAGAAATTGGGCTTGTTGGGGCAGTGGTGCCACAAGCCTTTAATTCCAGCTCTTGGGAGGCAGAGGCAGCAGGCAGATCTCTGTGAGCCTGAGGCCAGCCAGGTCTACAGAATGAGTTCCATTACATCAAAAGCTACACACAGAGAAACCTTGTCTTAGAATAAAAAGGAGAGGGGAGGTATTTGAGCTTTTTTTTTTACTTATTTATTTTCTTTTAGTATATGAATGGCTCTTTTGCCCTGCATGTTTCTGTACCTCATATGTGCAATGCGTTCAGAGGTCATAAAAGGGCATCCAATCCCCTGGAACTCAATTTAGCTTTGGTTGTGAGCATGGGCTCTGGGCATTGAATCCAGGTCCTCTGCAAGAGCAGCCAATGCTCTTAATTGCTGAGCCCTTATTTAACTATTTCAAATTAAAATGGTAAATGGAAATCACTTTAGTTTCAAATGAAGTATATTTGTAATCCTAGCAAGTGGTAGGCGGAGAGGGAGGGGCAAAGTAGAGCCATTATGAACTTTAAACCAGCCTGAGGTTTGCAGTGAATCAGAAGACCGAGCTACACAGTAGGGCTCATCTCGAAAAATAAACAAGAACAGGTATACAAATGAAACACCAACACCAGAAGGCTGAGGGATGTGAACCCCAGTGGCAGAGGCCCCCTGTCACAAAATAATTCAACTTTAAAAAACATTAAGGAAGTTATTCTTTGGGGCTGGAGAGATGGCTCAGCGGCTAAGAGCACTGACTGCTCTTCCAGAGGTCATGAGTTCAAATCCCAGCAACCACATGGTGGCTTACAACCATCTGTACAGCTACAGTGTACTCATATACATAAAATAAATAAATAAATTTAAAAAATAAGTTATTCTTTTATGACTTCAAACATTTTATATTTTATTTTAGATGCATATTTTAAATTTGTGCATATGCATGACTAGTGGCATGTATGCCCGTGTACCATATGCATATCTGGCGCCCTTGGAGTTAAGGCTGTTTGTGAGGTTGCAAGTGGGTGTTAGGAATTGAACCCAGGGCATTTGTGAAAAAAAGTAAGCTTGACTGTGGAACAATTCTCTAGCTGCAATAACAGAAGTCTTATGAAATGTATTCATTGATGACTTCATGAAAATATTGTCCTCAGAATTGGACAGCAGGTAGAGCCCTAGAGCGACAGCAAATCATTCTGCATACTTAGCCTAAGCCAGAATAATTTATGAATTTTCCCATATAATCATAATAATCCTCTGATTGGCAAGGAAGAAAATACTAGTCCTTGCGATTAAAGCAAGTGTCTTACACATGCACAAAAAGAAGTCTGCAGCACAACTGTATTTTCAAAACAAGATTTCTATTATTATGTCAAATTCCATTCATAAGAGAATTTGATACCTTATTTGTTTACCAAGCTTGAAGGAAACTGAGTCAAGTTGATTCTTAGCAAACCAGTCATCAGTGTCTGTGTGCCCCATCATTTACCATAATTAAACAATAAGGACTGTCATTCTCCTCTCACAGTGAATAGTTCAGGGTCATTCCTCCAATCTATTGCTTATTTTATATATTCTTTAGTCCAAAAAAAAAAAAAATATTCATGCAGCTCTGTCTCACAAAGGCAGGGTCTCAACTCTTCGGCACGCAATGTGAATAGTTTCCATCTACCACAAGAGGGCGGTAGTCATATTTTCAAGATGGATTAATTCCAATCAGAACCACTTGCTCAAAACATTGTAATGTCCAATGGCCAATGTCGATTCTGAATGGGAAATATAAAGCCTACCAAAATGAAACAAACAGAAAGTAGTTTCATTTGCTACATAAGGGATAGCCTTCTCCAGGAGTTTCTTATATATTTCAGAAACCCTCTGTATATACCACAAATCTTTTTTTCTTGTTTCTTTTTTTATTGAATATCATCTTCATTAACATTGCCAATGGTAAAACCTTTCCCTGATATCCCCCCTTAGGTCAGACCCCCCAACCCCTCCCCCTCCTCCTTCCTCCTGCCTCCACATATATGCCTCTCCACCTAACATGCTCCCTCCTCCTCCCCCCCCCCACCCTCGGTTTCCCTTTGTTTGGGCCTCTGTTGAGTCTTTACCTGGACCAAGGACCAAGGACTATTTCTCCTACTGATGCCCAACAAGGTCTTCCTCTGCCACATTTTTGGCTGGAACCACGTGTGCCCCTTGGTTGATGGTTCAGTCCCTGGGAGTCCTGGGGCTTCTGGGTGGCCGAAATCATTGTTCTTCCCATGGGGCTGTAAATGCCTCCAACTCCTCTGGACTACCCTCCAGCTCCTCCATTGGGGACCCTATGCCCAGTCCAATAGTTGGTTGCTAGCATCTGCCTCTGTATGTGTAAGGCTCTGGCAGGGCCCCTTTGGAGACAACCATGGCATGGTACTTTTGGTATACAGTTCTTCTCATCCATAGTAGTGTCAGGGTTTGGTGACTGTTTGTAGGATGAATCTCCAGGTAGGGCAGTCTCTGGGTGGCCTTTACTTGAGTCTCTGTTCCACACATTGTCTCCCTTATTGCTCCTGTGAGTATTTTGTTCCCTTTCTTAGAGGATCTGAAGCACCCTCACTTAAGTCCTCCTTCTTGAGCTGGGTGAATTGTAACTTGTTTATTTTGAGCTTTTGGGCTTATTAGTGAGTGCATACCATGTGTGTTCTTTTGTGATTGGGTTGCCTCACTCAGGATATATGACAAATCTTAATTGTGTCAACAGTGGATTGATAACATGGAAGGAAAAAGCACCAACTAAACAATTAACATTACATATTCATATTCAATATGAATATTACATATTCACAAAATGTTTTGAAAGTTCATTCTTGTCACTTTGGTTGCTAAATGTCTCACAGTTTACACTGATGTATAACTGCAGTCTACTTCACAAATGCAAGCACTGAGAATTAAAGACATTTGAAGGTCAATGTCTGCTTCGGCAGTGACGCTTATTAGCATAAAAGATTTCTCATTTATGCTTCAAGTCTGTGACACAAGCGTTTCCTTTTGCGCTTTGGTTTTCTAGGAGTGGGTTTCTCACTGTGGCACAACCTGGTCCAGAATTCACCATATAACTCAGGCTGGCCTTGAACTAGTGGCAATGATTGATTATACCTTGCCTTAGCCTCCTACGTACTGAGATACTAAGTGTGTCAATATACTCAGCTAAAAATCATCGGTCCTTATTTCTCACAGAAAGTTAGCATGAAAATGATAAAACTTGACAATTTCCATCAACTTAGAGTTTTGAGTAATTGGTCTTTTCCCTACAACTTTCCACCACTCTTAATGTGGTTTGGTGATACTTTTTTTTTATTGCTGTTTCCAGAGTTAACTGGCTGAATAGATCAAACATGTATGTGTGTGTTTTTAATTTCACTAAAAAAAATAATAACTTGGTTCTGAGCCTCAGATCTTGTTTGCCAAGTTTCTACAAGGAGAGAATTTTTATGGTCAAATTATAAAACCCTGAAAATAGGACTTTATAATAGAAATGCTGATGCAACCGTAACTATGGTATTGCAATTGTATCAGGAGAAGAAAATTGGTTTAGATAATGTACCCTTCCGGAATGAATGCCATTCTAAATGATTGCACATCCCCATAAATCTAAGCTAACTCAGTGATTCAAAATTACTAAGATTTAAGTTTAGTACCAATAAGCAATAAACTTATGGCTACTGCTATAATAACTGTTGGTCTCTCTACCCTTATTCCACAGCAGGTGGTCTGCTCCATGCTGGTTGCAGACTGAAAGAAAGCAGGCAAACTAATTCTGGAAGTTGATAGAAGATTCCAGAGTCATTTCAATTGTTGAAATAGTGTTGTGAGCCCACCTCTCCCCCCGACCCCGCCCTGCACCCCTTTTCTTTGTAGATTAAATGTTCTGAGACACTTGACCTTTCTGACAAAGGAAGGGCAAATAGCTTTGCTCTAATTTCACATCTCAATGATGGGGCCCCTTGAATCTTAGAAATTTCCTGAGCAGATTGTTGTCAGCTTATAAGTCATTATTATCAAACTACATTTATTAAGGCAAAATCACTCATTTGTTGTTGAAGGAATTCCATCGAATTCAAAGAGTTAGGTGGTATTTCAGTCCATTTGTGCCTGACACACAGGTTAATCAGTTATGAAGTTATACTTCTTTCTTCCTAAGACTTAAAGGTCATACCATTTATTCAAACTATGCATTTAGTGGATCACACTGACATGTCCAGTTGTCAGGTGTAAGAAGACATCAGCAAACATTTCTTTCCTCAGCTAACAAGGGATAAACTATGTGGCAACCGAGAGACTCACTTCATCTTGCTTTAGAGTCAGAATTTTTTCTTGAATATTAGTAAACACTGCTCTGAATTATTTGCAAAATTCATTTGTAATTTTTATTAACATCTACAGCTCAGGTGAATTAGTTTCTCCTACTATAATTGTATGACTTGAATCTCAAAATTCTTTCCGTTATTATTTTTTCTAAACTTACTCAGAAGAAAACTTTACATACAATACTCACTGGATATAATTCTTTCCATCCGATACTTTGAAGACAATGAAGTACTCTGAAAATAGAAAATGATATTAAAGATAATAGATAGAAGATGGTTGTTTAAGCTGAAATATGACATCAAATATTTTGCTAATTGTTCTTTACTATGGACTCGATACAACATAGAGACAATGGGGAGAGAGAAACTTAAACAAGGAGCTTTCTGGATCAGATTGGTCTGTGGCCATGACTATGAAAGATTTCTTGATTGACAATTGAGGTCGAAGGGCCCAGCCCATTTGAATTGTGCCATTTCTAGGTAGGTGGCCTTCAGCCACAAAAGAATCCAGTGAGCAAATTGCTAACAAGTATTCATCATGGTTTCTACTTCAGCACCTGCTTGACTTTCTGTCATAACTTCCACAATGATGGATCATGACTTGAAAGTGTAAGCCAAAGAAAGGAACACTTTCATTCACCAAGATGTTTCTCGCTAATGGTAATTTTTTTGGGGGGGATGGGATGGGGGAGGAAAAGATTTGTATATTTGGCTTTCAAGCATGGATCATAGTCCATCATTGAGGGAAGTCTAAGAAGAAACTTAGGCAAGGCAGGAACCTGGAACCAGGGACTGATCTGGAGCCCATGGAGGGGTGCTGTTTATTGGCTCACTGTTCAGTGGCTTGCGCAGCTTGCTTTGATTTTTAAAAATAGAAAATTCACATACAGAGGCAGATGCTAGCAGCCAAACATTGGACTGAGCATGGGGTCTCAATGGAGGAGTTGGAGGGCAGACTGGAGAAGCTGAAGAAGTTTACAGTTTCATGAGAAGAATAATGATGTTGGCCACCCAGATGCCCCAGGACTCCCAGGGACTAAACCATCAACCAAGGAGTACACATGGTTCCATCCAAAAGAGTGGCAGAAGAATGCCTTGTGGAAAGAGAAGTCCGTGTTCCTGTGAAGGCTCGATAGATGCCCCAACAAAGGGAAATCAAAGGGGGTATGTTAGTTAGGGTTTTACTGCTGTGAACAGACACCATGACCAATGCAAGTTTTATAAAAGACAACATTTAATTGGAGTTGGCTTACAGGCTCAGGGGTTCAGTCCATTGTCATCAAGGAAGAAACATGGCAGCATCCAAGGAGGCATGGCGCAGGAGGAGCTGAGAGTTCTACATCTTCATCTGAAGGCTGCTAGTAAAAGACTGACTTCCAGGCAACTAGGGTGAAGGTCTTAAGCCCATACCCACAGTGACACACCTACTCCAACAAGGCCACACCTCCTAATAGTGCCACTCCCTGGGAAAAGCATATACAAACCACAACAGGGGGAGTGGGGAGGGAGGGAGTCAGATGGAGGGGCATATGCTTGGAAGCAAGGGGTGGGAGGAAGAGTTGGTGGTTTCAGGGAAGGGGGAAACTGGGAAAGGTCTTAGCATATGAAATGTAAATGTAGAATATATTTTTTAAAAAATGAAAATACCAGAGACTTTTGAAGTAAGAGATTCTCAGGACTCAAAGGAAGGGCCCATAGATAAAATGCCCAAAAGTGGGAAGAATGAACTCATAGAGTCTACCTCTAGTAGAAAGGGCATCAAGTGGAGAGAGGGGGTTGCTGTCCCATAGTCAAAAACTCTGACCCAGAATTGTTCCTGTCTAAGGAACTTCAGGGACAAAAATGGCGAAGAGACTGAGGGAAAGAAGGTCCAGTGATTGGCCTAACTTGGGATCCATCTCAAGTGGGAGGTTCCAAGACCTGACACTATTACTTATTTATGATGTACTTATAGACAGAAGCCTAGCATGGTTATCCTCTGAAAGGCCCACAAAGCAGCTGACTGAGACAGAGGCAGATACTTACACTCAACTATTGGACTGAAGTCAGGACCCCTGTGGATGAATTAGGGAAACACTAGAAGAAGCTGAGAAGGAGAGCAACCCCATAAGAAGATCAGCAGTCTCAACTAGCCTGGTCCTCTGAGAGCTCTCAGACACTGAGCTACTAACCAGGAAGCATACACGAGGTAGTCTGAGTCACTCCTCCACTACACACACACACACACACACACACACACACACACACACACACACAAAGCAGAGGACTGCTGAGTCTGGCATCAATGGCAGAGAAGACATGCTTAATCCTCAAAAGACAGGTCTGGAGGGGGGCATCTTCTTGTAGCCTGGGGGAAGGAAGAATGAGCTCCTAGTGAGTGGGGGGAGGGCGGGGATAATAAGGGGAGGAACATTCTCTTGGAGACAAGGGGAGGAAGAATGGGATGAGGAACTGTGGGGGACAGGGAGGGTGGCAACTGCTGAACTGTAAAACAATAAAAGTAATAATAAGAAAGAAAAAGAGAAAGAGAAAGAAAGGAGGAAGGAAGGAAAGAGAGAGAAAGAAAGAAAGAAAGAAAGAAAGAAAGAAGAAAGAGAAAGAAAGAAAGAAAGAAAGAAAGAAAGAAAGAAAGAAAGGAAGGAAGGAAGGAAGGAAGGGAGAGAGAGAGAGAGAGAGAGAGAGAGAGAGAGAGAGAGAGAGAAAGAAAGAAAGAAAGAAAGAAAGAAAGAAAGAAAGAAAGAAAGAGAAATATTATTTTTTTACTTACTCATTTTAAACCCCACTCACTGCCCCCTCCCAGTCACCACCTATTAGAATCCTTTCCCTATCATCTTCTTCTCCTATGAATGGGCAGGGGCCCCTCTAGGTATCCTTCCTCTACCCTGGCACTTCATGTCTATGTTGAGGCTATGTTCTTCCTCTTCCACTGAGGTCAGACAAGGAAGGCAGGGAGATATGATTTGGGAGGTCAGAGAGACAAGTACTACGAGGGAGAGAGAGAGAGATGTCACAGGAGGGAGAGGAAGAGGCAGGTCAGAGAAGGAGAGATGGTGGCAGCCATTATATTATCAACAGGTTAGAAATTGGAATAAGACTTTTACCATTGTAAATTGCCATCTTGTAATTGTGAGTTTAATATACATAAATACAATTGGCTAATTTAAGATTAAGAATCATGCTTTACCAGGTATTTGGAAGGAGTGGGTGAAGAGCAGGAGCACGGGACCCTGCTAGAGATATGTCCAGCCCAGCAGGATTGCTGTAAGAACTAGCTGAGAGAGAATAGCTCTGTGGCAGCGGCTTTTAAATAATTCCCACTACAGCATCTTTGTTCTAAGCAAACGGGTCTGTAATTCTCTTTCTTTTTGCATCTTTATGTGGTTTAGTTATCAGAGCAACTTCAATCTCATAAAATAAATGGGCCAAAGTTTCCTATATTCCTATTTTGTGTAACACTTTGAGAATTGGCATTAACTCCTTTTCTATAGGAAACCTGTTTATTGCTTATCATCATCATCATCATCATCATTATTATTATTATTTCCCTGATTTCAGTCCAATACTTAGGTATAAGTATCTGCCTCTGTCTCAGTTAGTTGCTACTAGGGCATCTCAGAGGACAGCCATGCGAAGCTTCCATCTGTACACACATGATAGCATCAGTAATAGTGTCAGGCCTTGGTGCCCCTCCCTCTCCCTCCATGAGCTGGATCCCAAGTTGTGCAGTCATGTGTCTGCCTTTCCTTAAGTCTCTTCTTCATATTTGTCCCTGGAGTTCTTTTATTTTTTTATTTTTATCTTTAATTATTTAAATTTTATTTAAACTTTTTATACAATCCATATTTTATCCCCCCTCCCAGTCAACAGTCTGACTGTCCACACCCCATACCTCCTCCCTACATCTCCAAGAGGATGTCCCCACACCACCACCTCTCCAGACCTTCCCACTCCCTGGAGCCTCCAGTGTCTTGAGGGTTGGGTGCATCTTCTCTGACTGAGTCCAGACCTGATAGTCCTCTGCTGTATATGTGTTGTGGGCCTCCTATCAGCTGGTGTATGCTGCCTGGTTGGTGGCCCAGTGTCTGAGAGATCTCAGTGGTCCAAGTTAGTTGAGACTGCTGGTCCTCCCAAAGGGTTGCCCTTTTCCTCAACTTCTTCCAGCTTTTCCCTAATTCAACCACAGAGGTCAGCAACTTCTGTCCATTAGTTGGGTGTAAATATCTGCATCTGACTCTTTCAGATGCTTGTTGGGTCTTTCAGAGGGCAGTCATGATAGGCACCTTTTTGTAAGCACTCCATCGCCTGAATAACAGTGTGAGAACTTGAGGCCTCCCCTTGAGCTGAGTTCTTTTAGGCAGGAACAATTCTAGGTCAGAAATTTTGACTGGGAGCTAGTAGCCCTGATCCTCCACTTAAGCCATGTCTATCTACTGGACTCTGAGTTCCCTCTTCCTATTGTTGGGTATTTTGGGCAAGGTCACCTCCAATGAACTCTGAGAGTCTCTCACCTCCTGTGGTTCTGGAACATTCTAGAGAGTCCCCCAATCTCCTACCTCCTAACGCTACTTATTTCCATTCATTCTCTTGGCGCTCTGAGTTTCTATCCTGCCCCCATATCGGATCCTTTTACCCTTCCTTTCCCTTCTCCCACCCTTACTCTCTCCCTCTGTCTCCCTTCTGTGATTATTTTCTTGCCCTTTCTAAGTTGACTAAAACATGCTCACTTGGGCCTTCCTTCTTGTTAAATTTCTTAGGGTGTGTGGGTTGCATCATGGGTATTCAGTACATTTTGGCTAATATCTACTTATCAGGGAGTACATACCATGTATGTCCTTTTGGGTCTGAGTTACCTCGCTAAAAATATTTTCCAGTTCCATCCATTTGCCTGCAAAATGCACGATGTTCTTGTCTTTAATACCTGAACAGTATCTCAAATGACCGAGAAGCACTTAAAGAAACGTTGAAAGTCCTTACTCATCAGAGAAATGAAAATCAAAACCACCATGAGATTCTACCTCACATCAATCAGAATGACTAAGATCCAAAACTCGAGTGACAGCGCATGCTGGTGAGGATGTGGACAAAGAGGAACACTCCTCTATTGATGTTAGGACTGCAAACTGGCACAACCACTCTGGAAAACAATCTGACAGTTCCTCAGAAAATTGGAAATAGTTATATCTGAAGACCCAGCTATCTCACTCTTGGGCGTATAACCAAAAGATGTCCCACCATACCAAAAGGACCTGTGCTCAATCTTGTTTATAGCAGTCTTATTTGTAATAGCCAAACGCTGGAAACAACCCGGATATCCCTCAACCGAAGAAATGAATACAGAAAATGTGGTTTATTTGCACATCAGACTACTAGTTTTTCAAGTATGTTCTTAATGATTATCTGGATTTTCTATGTACCTGCCATTTTATGATCTTTTTGTCTCTAATTTTCTTCATTTGGATATTTATTTCTTTCACTTAATTTTGATCAGGGCTTCTCTATCTTAATAATTTTCTCTAAGAACAGACACTTGTTTTATTGATTCTTTGTATTGTTTTGTTTATTTGTTTTTATTTTATTAATTTCAAACTTGAATTTGATTATTTTTTGCCATCTCTTCTTTTGGGGGTTGGTTTCTTCTTTTGGTTCTAGAACTTTGAGGTGTGCTGATAACTTACATGTGTAATATATTTCCAGTTATGTTGTTGTTTGTTGCTGTTATTTTGAGATGGGTTTGTTTATATTTAGGTACTTAATTATGTGAACTTATGTCACAGAACCACCTTCATTGGGTATGTTTTTCTTTATATTCTTTTCTATTCAATCCTAGAAAATCTTTATTTTCTCTTTTAATTTCTGTCCTGGCTCAATTTTTTCTGCATTCAGTTGTTCAGTTTCCATGTAAGTATTCTGTTGTTTCTATTTTATTGATATCCAGCTTTAATCTGTAATGGTCAGATAGGATTCAGGGTGCTACTTCAATTTTTTATATTTGATGAGGCTTTCTTTGTGTCTGAGTATGCTGTCAATTTTGAAGAAAGGCCCATGAGGTACAAAGAACATGGTACATTCTTTTGTGTATGGATGAAATGTCATGTAAATATTTGATCTATTTGGTTTGTGATATTTGTTAGCTCCAGCATTTCTCTTTTTAGTTTTTGTCTGGATGATCTGTCTCCTATGGTATTGAAGTCACTTACTATCAGTGTGTGAGGGTCAATATGTGATTTAACCTGTAGTAGTATTTCTTTTATGAACTTGGATGCTGTTTAATTTGATGCATAGATGTTAAGAATTGCAATATACTCTTGGTGGATTTATTTCCTTGATAAGTATGTAGTGTTCCTATATCTTTTGATTAGCTTTGGTTTGAAGCCTGTCTTCTCAGATATTATAATGGCTAAATCAGCTTTCTTCTCAGGTACCAATCCTGAGGTGTTTTCTACTCTTTATGTTAAGGATGTTTTTCTTGAATTCAGCAGAATGGTGTATCCTGTTTCTACATTCATTTTGTTAGTCTATGTCTTTTTATTAGGGAATTGAGAAAACTGATGTTGAGAGTTATCAATGATAAGTGTTTTGATTCCTGTTATTTTGTTGCTGTGGTCCTCCCTTTTTGATTTGTTCATCTTGGATTATTTATTCTCAGGCATATTTGACCTCTTGTGGTTGACATTTTCTTTCTAGTAGTTTTTGTAGAACTTGACTTGTTGAAACACAGGGCTTAAATTTGCTCTTATCATGGAATTTCTTTTTTCTCCATCTTTTGTAATTGAAAGTTTTACTGGGAATTTTTTTCCATATTTTTTTTTATTTTCCATATTTTTTTTTATTTTCTATATTCTTTGTTTACATTCCGAAGGCTTTCCCTTTTCCCCGTTCCCCCCCTCACCATATGCCCCATAAGTCGGGGATGTCATCTGTAGTATATTAAAGTCTACAGCTCCTATGTTCAGGCCCTTCTGTCTTTTAAAGTCTCCATTGAATGGTCATGTGTTATTTTAATAGGTTTGTCTTTATATGTTACTTGGTCTTTTCCCTTTATATATTTTATTATCCTTTTTTTTGTTCTGCATGTTTAGTGCTTTGAATATTACATGTATTTTGAATATTACTTTTCTGGTGTAGTGTATCTGTTTTCCTATATGCTAGTTGTAGCTTAATAGGCATCTCCTTCTTTAGGTTAGGGAAATTTTGTTCTATAATATTGAAAATATTTTCTGGGCCTTTTATCTGGGTTTTGTCTCCTCCCTCTAGCCCTACTATTCTTAGCTTTGCTCTTTACATAGTGTCCTCAATTTTCCAGGTGTTTGCAAGTGGAGTATTTTAGATTTAATGTTTTCTTCAACTGAGATATCCATTTCTCTTATCTTTTTTTCAATACATGAGATTCTCTCTTTTACCTCCCATATCCCATTCATGAGGCTTCCCTCTGAGTTTCCTATTTGAGTTTCTAAAATTTTCATTTCCAGATTTGCCTTGGATTTCTTTTTTATTTTAAATTTAATCTATTTCTTCTTTCTGACAGATATCTTATTCATTTCTTTCCATTGCTTCTTTTTGTTTTCATAGATGTCTTTAAACCATTTCTCATTTCCTCTTTAGGACCCTCTAACATATTCACAGCTATTTTAAGATCCTTGTTTTGTACTGTAAATCTCTTCTCAGGGAATACTGTAGTAAGCTTGCTCAACTTTAGTAGAGATATATTGCCTTAGTTGTTATGTTTTTATGCTAGCATCTAGGTATAGGATGATTGCAATTCTAGATACTGATATTTGCTTTTTCTTTGTTCAGTGGGTTTTGTTCATTGGTTTCTCTGGCCCTCTCTAGTTCTTAGGTGCCTGTGGTTGTAGTGGTGGCTATGCATTACTTGGTAGGGGATTCATTTGAGATCCTGCAAAGTATGGCAGGGGTTCTGAGCAGAATGTGTGCCTAGGTATTGGGAGCAGTTGCTTAGGAAAGGGAATGTGGTTGGTGTTCCTGTGAGGTTCACAGTAGGGGGAAAGCACAAGTATATGAAATGTTCTTATTAATGGGGGAAGAGTGTGGACAAGTCTGGATACCAGCTTCACTGGCCTACTCTGGCAGGTGTGGCTGGCTGGTTCCCTGAGAATGCCTGCTGGATTCAGGAGCTGGGACAACAGGATGAGTGGGGTGAAAGGATGGAGGAAAAAGTCTAAGTGACCTTTTGAAGATGCTTGCGGAATGGAAGGGGAGGCCACAGCAAGTTGTTTAGTTGTTGTAGAGTATGGGGACTACATTTGAAAGAGGATGGGGAGAGACAAAGTTCCACAACCAACCAACATGCTTATCTGGCTGGTGTGACCTACAGATTTCCAGAGAATTCAATCTTTACCTTTCAAGTGTTGGGATAATAGGAATGTACTATAACACTTAGCTTAAAAGATATCAAGCTTTAAAATATGGAATCTAAACATGCCTAGACGTAAAGGACTACAGTGTTCTGGATCCTTAGTTGTATATTCTCATATAAGATGTTGAGCTCTCTTTTTTAGAAGAAAAAATAGTTTGTTCTCCAAAGAAGAGTTTAATGAACCTTTGGTCATCAGTAAAGTTAGATGTGCTTATTGATGTCTAACTTTTGTTTTTCCTTCAGGAAGCATATCTAGACTGCATTTTATAACCCAAAATATAGCTTAAAGTGGCCATGAGATGGTGTACTTGTACAAAAAGAGAATTGTTTATAAGCATGCTATGCGTCATAGTTTTTACAGCTTATTATCAATGAACATTCTGCTTTGCTTTACATAGGCCCTTTGCATATTACCCATTGCAAGTAACAAAATTTAAGATCTCAGAAATTCTCAATGCCTGGAATCATGCTAATAAACATCTATAGAATAGTACTGTTTTCAGATTTCATTAACAGAAAATTAACATTTACAATGCCTGACCCATGTACATGCTTTCAATGAACTGTTGTATATGCTATCACGACCTAGTTGACAGGCTTCCCTGGCACTTCATTTACTCATGATACTGAAAATAGAAATGACCATACATCCAGGTTATTCTGAGAGCAAAATGGG
Organism: Apodemus agrarius; assembly: GCA_964023405.1. NCBI lineage: Eukaryota > Metazoa > Chordata > Mammalia > Rodentia > Muridae > Apodemus > Apodemus agrarius. The sequence continues at coordinate 26,180,264 of OZ030014.1, forward strand.
CAAGGGTAGTAGCTACTTTAAAGACTTTTAAAGTAAAGTCCAAACTTTATATTTTTGAATGGTTTGGACATGGGGGTATTCTAAAACTTGGACATCATTCTTAGCCAGTTTGTGTCCTGGAACCCTGGCTAGGCAAGACAAGAAAATGAAGAATGTATAGACAAACAATGATAGTAGGAATTGTTAAATTTCAGAGTCCTCAACAGGCCTTTCTATGTCATAATACACATTAGATCAGAACTTTATGTACATAGGACTTCCTCCTCTCCCTACAAAGGAAGACAGAAACTCTTCCTATTTAAAATACCATTATCCAGTGATAGTATGCATTTGTTACTATAATCTTTTGACAGGTATATATACTGTGGGAAACATTTTCCTCTAAGGTTATGAAGATTAGCTTATGGCATTAATAAAAGAAAATTATAATTTACAAAATGGGGATGCTATTTTAGTTTCAGCAATATGGTTTGGGGAAAAAGGGGGAAATTGCTTTTAGTACAACTCTTCTCTTTCTATGGTAGATATCCCTGGGACTCACATGTGTGTGCAACTCCACTAGTTCAAACTTTATTACCAAAACCTAAGAACAGGGTAGAGTGGCAAGGTAGCTGTGTAGACTGACCCTAGTGACTGGGAAAACAGATCTCAGCTAAGTAGTACAGTTGTACAATGAAGTACTACTCAGCTATTAAAACAATGAATTCATGAAATTCTTAGGCAAATGGATGGAAATAGAGAATATCATCCTGAGAAAGGTAACCAAGTAACAAAGGAACACATGGTTTGCACTCACTGATAAGTGGATATTAGCCCAAAAGCTCAGAATACCCAAGATACAATTCACAGTCGACAGTGAAGCTCAAGATGAGGGAAGACAAAAGTATAGATTCTTTGGTCCTTCTTAGAAGGGGGAACACAATACTCATGGGAGGAAATACAGAGATAAAATGTGGAGCAGAGACTGAAGAAAATACAATCTGGAAACTGCCCCACCTAGAGATCCATCCCATATAGAGTCACCATACACAAACACTATTAGATTCCAAGAAGTGCATGCTAAGTGGTACCTGATATAACTGTCTCCTGAGAGGATCTGCCAGAGCCTGACATATACAGAGGAGGATGCTTGCAGCCAACCATTGGACTAAGTTAGGGAAAGGAGTGAAGGAGCTGAAGGGGTTTGCAACTCCATAGGAAGAATAACAGTATCAAACATACAGACCCCACACCCCAGCTTCACCAACCAAAAAGTACCCATGGCTTCAGCTGCATATGTAGCAGAGGATGGGCTTGTTGGCCATCAATGGGAGAAGAGGACCCTGGTCCTTTGAAAGCTTAGTGCTCCAGTGTAGGGGAATGTGAGGGTGATAAACCAGGAGTGGGTGGATGGTAGAACACCCTCATAGACACAGGGGGAGGGGGATGGAATAAGAAGTTTGGAGGGGGACTGAGAAAGGGGATAACTTTTGAAATGTAAATAAAGAAATTATTAAATTAAAAAAACAATTTGAAAGTAAAGCTAAATAATTTGCAGGAAACAAAAGGCAATATAATAATTTTTAGAGTGGGAGTCACTTAAATAATATATCCAAGGAAGAGGAATAAAAATAAATCTTGAACTTTATAAAAGTGCTATGCTGAGTGTCAAACCCAGAGCTTTCCACTTGTTTATCAAGCCTTTCACTACTGAATTACATCCCCAGATCTTCATGGGTTTTAATGTAATATTGTTTGTGTCTATTGTGTAAATTGGTGTGACTCTAACCAAACAAGTGAAAGATCTGTATGACAGGAACTTCAGGTCTCTGAAGAAGGAAATTGAAGAAGAACTCAGAAAATGGAAAAATCTTCCATGCTTGTGCATTGGCAGAATTAATATAGTAAAAATGGCCATCTTACTGAAAGCAATCTACAGATTCAGTGCAATCACATCAAAATCCCAACTCAGTTCTTTATAGAGTTAGAAAGAGCAATTCTCAAATTTGTCTGGAATAACAAAAAACCAGGATAGCTAAAACTATTCTCAACAATAAAAGATCATCTGCGGGAATCAGTATCCTGGACCTCAAGCAGTACTACAGAGCAATAGTGTTAAAAACTGCATGGTATTGGTACAGGGACAGGCAGGTAGATCAATGGAATAGAATTGAAGACCCAGAAATGACCCCGCATACCTATGGTCACTTGATCATTTACAAAGGAGCTAAAACCATCTGGTGAAAAAATATAGCCTTTTCAACAAATGGTGCTGGTTCACCTGGAGGTCAACATGCAGAATGGAATTTGATCTATTCTTATCTCCTCGTACTAAGGTCAACTCCAAGTGGATCAAGGACCCCCACATAAAACCAGACACACTGAAATAATAGAAGAGAATCTGGGAAAGACCCTTGAGGACATGGGCACAGAGGAAAAGTTCCTGAACAGAACACCAATACTTTATGCTCTAAGATCAAGAATGGACAAATGGGACCTCATAAAATTACAAAGTTTCTGTAAGGCAAAAGACACTGTCAAAAGGATAAAATGGCAACCAACAAATTGGGAAAGGATCATCACCAACCCTATATCTAAAAGAGGGCTAATATTCAATATATACAAAGAACTCAAGAAGGTAGACACCAGACAGTCAAATAACCCTATTAAAAATGGGTTACAGAGCTAAACAAAGAATTTTCACCTGAAGAATTTCAAATGGCTAAGAAACACCTTAAGAAACATTTAACATCATTAATCATTAGGGAAATGCAAATCAAAAGAATCCTGGGATTTCACCTCACACCAGTTAGAATGGCTAAGATTAAAAACAGGAGACAGCAGATGTTGGTGAGGATGTGGAGAAAGAGGAACACTTCTCCACTGCTGGTGGGATTGCAAGCTGGTACAACCACTCGAAATCAGTCTGGTGGTTCCTCAGTAAACTGGGCCTGTCACTTCTGGAGGACCCTGTTATACCACTCCTGGGTATATACCCAAGAGATTCCCAGGCATGAAATAAGGATATATGCTCCACTATGTTCATAGCAGCCCTATTTATAATAGCCAGAAGCTGGAATTCTTTTGTTTTTTAACCAATATATTCTATACATTTAAATGTCTAAGAAGCATTTCAAGTCTGTTATTTTCTAACATTGCCTCTGTGATTGTAAACTGACTGCTTTGACGATTTTTCTTTCCTATAAAGTCATAGTTTTCATTGTTCCCACAATGTAATAAACTTTTATCACTAATCTAACAATTACCTGTATTCAGAATATCAGTAAAGCATAAATTTGGATCAAAGGAAATGTGGCATTTTAATGAACAGCTCTTCTGAAGCAGCCGTGTGGTTGGGTTGAAATGTTACATGCTGTTCTGAACTACCTGTCTTTAATTAAATGGGTTTCTGTGCTTGATATCACACAATGTTCTTGGGTTTTCAGTCTCAGAAGTTTCACATTACATAGTGTGTGAATAGTTTCTAATTTGGAGGTCACTGAAAAGTAGCATTGCTTCAAGACTGACTGATCCCCACTCTCTTCTGCTACAAAACTACTCAGAAATTTCCTTCACCTTGAATTGATTTTTGATTGATTTCCCTTGATTGTTTTGTTATTTGAAAATCCACTTTTTTCCTGTACCATAGCTACTGAAGCTTCTACTAAAGTGTTGTTCTTTGTTTTCTCATTTGCAAGTTATATGAGATTAGATGAATATTACAGGTTTCATAATCCTTAATATTTGTACTTTCTTTTTGTTTTGTTTTGTTTTTTTTTTTTGAGAGAGGGTTTCTCTGTGGAGCCCTGGCTGTCCCACTCTGTATACCAGGTTGACCTTGAACTCAGAAATCTGCCAGCCTCTGCCTCCCAAGTGCTGAGATTAAAGACGTGTGCCATCACCACCCGGCTTGTACTTTCATCCATACACTACCCATACCTTTTTCTGCTGTTTACTTTATTGAAAATACCTCATCTCCTACAAAAATCTGAGAATGCAACTCACACTTTTTTTTTTTACACTTCACATACTATTGTCATGTGGCTTAGTAAAATAGAACTACTTCTTGAATTTAAGGACCCTAATTTTAAGTTTACAAAATTGGCAAGAGACAGGTTTTTATCTTAAAGGATCAAGGTGTTTATAAAACAAATGCTCAAATGAAAAGGAGGTCAGAGATCTGGACGAAAATTAGGCAGGTAAATTTTCTTTAAGTTTGAAGGGAGTAGTGAGCCCATCCTGACAAATACTCTTCATACAAAAAGAGCATGGGCTCTTTGTCTTCTAGGCTATTTGGCAAATTTTATATGACTCCTGCCCCTAGTAAGTCTATGTAATGTCTTCATATAATGCATTATACATGTTCCTCAAATTATCTGACAAAACACTAGTATATAGCTACACTATGCACTGGTTTCTCCTTAGAGGCTCAGTAATATTTATATAAGAATTATTTTGTTAGATTCATATATCTATATAACGAAAATAGTTTTCCAAGGAGAATTATGAGGGGAATTGTGGAAGGGGATGAATAGAATCTACAAAGAACTTCTTATACAAAAGCTTAAAAGATGTATCTTGTTTAGTGTATGGCATAACAGTGTCATGGTTGCAAGTATACCACAAGTGAAAGTAGTAACTGGGCTTTGGAGATTTATTCCTTTCCCTCTTACAGTTAAATTTTTATAACGTAAGATTACAACTATAGTCCTATAGATGCCACAGCAATAAAGGCACTTGCCACCTAGCCTAAAGAACTGAATTCAACCTCCTGGTCTTATATGGTATAAGTAAAGAACTAAATCCCTCAAGTTATCTATTAATTTCCACACATGTGCTTTAGCATGTTGGTATCCAAACATGTTCATATGTATGTACACACACATACATATACCCTAAAATACATGTATGCACACATTTGCATACAAATGACACTGAGACAGACACATACACACAGACACAGACAGACAGACAGACAGACAGACACACACACACACACACACACACACACAAGCACATGCCATCAATCAATTTTGGTACTGATCAAAATGTTGAAGGAACCTAGCCAGCAGGGTTCCTGCTGCACAATGAAAGAAGGTACTGTGTTAGTATGCTTACAGAAAAACATCAAAAATTTACCGAGCTATGTCTCCTATGAGATATTTTAATGACCAGCATGCTAAGATATGTTCATTGTATAAAAGTATCACTAAAGATAGGGAAACATCATTCCAATTGTATTTATGGTTCATCTTATAGTAAGAAATGCACATATGATATTTCAAATCTAACTAAGAACCATGGTTGCGAGCTCACAGGCCATAGGTAAAATTAGCACTATTCTTTTACTAAAAGAACAGGGTATCTAATTGCCTTATACATTTATATCTGTATACTCAAAGATTCATGCAGCTCTCTGACATTAGAGAATTTCTTTGTGCAATGGATGGTGGTTAACTCACAAATTGTCCAAGTAAAAAGAATAAATGGTTGTGGAAGGCTCAACCACTACTGGGACATCTATACCACAATCCTTCCTTGCCCAAAGCTCAGTAACCATGAAAGAAGACGAAAGCCTGTAAAAACCAGAGGTGGTGGAAGACCAGACAAAAATAATGTCTTCCGAATGGGACAGGATCAATGTATTCAGGAATTCATAGCAGCTGTGATTATTTGCACATGACCTGTCCAAAATCAAGACAGTTAGCAGCCCAGCATGGGAAGAGAAGGAACCCATGAGCTCCTACACCTCACTGAGGAGCTATGGATAGTTGATGGCTTCCATGAAAAAAGAAGTCAATTTATCTTTTTTTTTAATTTTTAAAATGCTACCATTAAGAAATGGAACATGCTCCATAGAATAGCCCTGTCTTAGCTAGGGTTTCATTGCTGTGAAGAGACACTATTACCAAGCAACTCTTATAAAGAACAACATTTAATTGAGGCTAGCTTACAGGATTAGAGGTTCAGTCCATTATTATCAAGACAGGAGCTTGGCAGTATCCAGGCAGGAATGTTGATAGAGACAGAGTTAATGGTTTTATATCTTGTTCCAAAGGGAGCCAGGAGAAGACTGTCTTTCAGGCAGCAATGAGAAGGGTCTCAAAGCCCACCCCCATAGTGAAAAATTTCCTCCAACATGGCTATACATTCTAATAGTGCCAATCCCTGGACCAACCATATTTAATCTACCAGAGGCTTGATGGCCTTGGGTATGTGGACAGCTATGCTTAATGGGTTATTTAAAACTAGAAGACAAAGTCTTGTGAGGGATGATGAGGTCAGGAGGGTGCTTTTGGTAGGGAAAAGGTAGAGGTGACTATACTCAGATATGTTGTATCTGTATCCAAAATTCTCAAAGAATTAATGAATATGTTCTATTTTTAAAATACAGTTATACAAATATTCAAAAATTAGTAAGCAAAAAGCATGAGAAGATATGGTGGAGACATACCACATACCAAAAGTATATGTCGGTACAATAAAAATTCAAAATAGTCTATGATTCAGAGTCATAATTTATTCATAATTCTGCAATGTTTGTTATTTATATGAGTTTAATTTTTCTCTTTTTTTCCTCATCCCCACCTGATTAAGCTAGAGATTAAATGATGGAACTCGTTAATTCTGAGTAAGCCCCCTGTCACTGAGGTATGCCACAACACTGCTTTTCATCTTGAACTATATTTTCAGAGGCCTTTGGATATGAAACTCACAACATGGACAATTTTAATTAATTTTTTCATTATATATTATATATAACATATATAATGAACTATATTCTTTAATTAGTTTTAGTGAACACAGAAGTAAGTGGTGTAGAAGATAGGACAAGTGACTTATGAACTTACAACCCCATGGAAATGACATTTCTTGTAAGGAACACTAAAATTATGTTAGAATTTTTCAAAAGAGTACTTAACCAATCTTCTATGTAGTTGAAATAAAATTTATTTATCTTATTGTATGTGTATCAAAAATGTATTGATATGTCTTGCCTGCATACTTGATTGTGCACCATGAGCATGTAGTACCTGCTAAGTATGGAAGTTATCAGATCTCCTGAAACAGGGGTTATAAATGATGGTGAACCATAATTTGAGTGCTCAAAATCAAACCCTAGTCCTCTAGCCAAATAGTCAATACTCTTAAACTCCAAGGTATGTTTTCTTTACAGTCTTAGTAAATATTCAGTGAAAAATGCCAGAGAAGTATATGAGCTTGATTGAGTATATGTAATCAAGGATAATTACAAATTTATTCACTGTCTCTAGTTCCTCCCTTTTCCAAACTGTGTTTGGATGAAAAAAAAAACACCTCATTTAAGTGATAAATGCTAAAAAATATTCTGTTAGAGAAGATAGTAGAATTAACATACAAATTTGTATTCTTGAAGTAACAGTGTAAGTGGTCCTAAAGGTTCTACTATCCTTACAGTGACTAGGATTTAGTATTTGCATTTTGTATAGTTATATAATCCAAGGTGGTAATATTTCTAATAACTCTAAATACTGAAATTATCGAATCACTGAAAATGAGAAGTGTTTTCGTCAGCATAGCCTTTCTTTCTTTAACTTCATAGTCCATACTGGACTCATTAGATCCTCAAGGCTTTCCTTCTGAAACAATACTTGCCTTAATCATTGCACTGGAATCTGTACTTAACACAGGGGGCTTTAAAATGATAAATGTGAATAAATAGAAAACAGCCAGCCATGGTGGCACATGACAGGCTGCTTTGTAGAGTGAGTTCCAGGACAGCCAGAACGACACAGAGAAGGCCTGTCTCAAGAAAATGTCAACTTCTGGGATATTAAAAGTATTTTTGTTAAGTTTTTAACTTTTCAGTTTATACCTGCATTTATGTAACTTGCATAATTTCTTATATAAAGAAATCAAAAGAGAATTGGCAAATGACATATTTCTCTGGACATTATCAGCTTTCTCTAGTTCTATAAAATTAGCCACTATTTAACCAAGCATAAGCAGTTATTTCTCCTAATAAAATACGAGTTTCTCTCATCCTATATTAACAGAACAGAACTTAAGACAGAATGCCAGTACCTGCTGTTTTCAATAACATCACCCATATGGGAGATTCATGATTTCTTCTCCTTTTTCTTTTTCCATCTTTTTTATCTTTCAATCAGCAGATAATAAAAATATAATTCTTATATGAATCAACCTTAAACATCAAGGAGTCAGAACTTTTTAAGTTAATGTCAGTGATGCAGAATAATTACATTAATATAATCACACCATGACTTTAAATTTATTTACAATGAGTGTCTAGACAGAGAAAATATTGGAATAATTTTTTCAGCATGGTACACTGGTAACAGCTATAATCTAATTTGACCAATCAAATACATGAACATTGTAAGACAAATGTAATCTTATGCTGATTTAATTGATGCATAACTATATTTAGAATTTGACTTAATTTATAATAATAGATTAGAAAAAATGAGGTGAGATAAAGGTTCAGGAAACATTTATCTCCAGGATTGTCGTATTTATAACAGAAAAAAAGTCAGGTAGAAATCCTTGGAATATTTGAAATTTTCTTGAATGTCAATGACACTTAAATTCACATCTAGTCATCTCCAGTGTAGCCTTTCTGCTTTCTCTAATTCACCAAGACACCTACTGATATTGAGATAAGTGTTCACCATAGTAGCATTCCCTACTTGCACTATCTCCCCTAATACAGATCACCTTTTTCCAGACAGTTATGGCTTTTTATTGGATATATTCTTTATTTATATTTCATTTCTTTTTTCCTGGTTCCCTGCCCCCCAAATGCCCTTTTCCCTCCCCCTGTTCCCCCATCCAGCCCTTCCCACTTCCCTGTTCTTATATTCCCTTACACTGATGCATTGAGCCTTTTCAGAAGCAGGGTCCACTCCTTCCTTCTTGGGACATCATTTCGTATGTGGATTGTGCCTTTGGTGTTCCAAGATTCTAGGATAATATCCACTTATCAGTGAGTGCATACCATGGGTATTCTTTTGAGACTGGGTTACTTCACTTAGTATGATGTTCTCCAGCTCCATCCATTTCTCTAAGAATTTCATGAATTCATTGCTTCTGGCTGAATAGTACTCCATTGTGTATATATACCACATTTTTTGTATCCATTCCTCCATTGAGGGACATCTGGGTTCTTTCCAGCTTCTGGCTATTATAACTAAGGCTGCTATGAAGATAGTAGAGCATGTATCATTTTGCATGCTGGGGAATCTTCTGGGTATATGCCCAGGAGTGGTATGGCATGGTCCTCCGGAAGCATCGTGTCTAATTTTCTGAGGAAGTGCTAGACTGATTTCCAGAGTGGCTGTGCCAGGTTGCAATCCCACCAGCAGTGTAGAAGTGTTCCTCTTTCTCCCCATTCTTGCCAACACCTGCTGTTTCCTGAGTTTTTAATCTTAGCCCTTCTGACTGGTGTGAGGTGAAATCTCAGGGTTATTTTGATTTGCATTTCCCTAATGACTAATGATGTTGAACATTTTTTAAGGTGCTTCTCAGCTATCCAAATTTCTTCAGATAAAAAGTCTTTGTTTAGCTCTGTACCCCATTTTTGATAGGGTTATTTGGTTTTCTGGGGTCTAACTTCTTGAGTTCTTTTTATACATTGGATATTAGCCTTCTGTCAGATGTAGTTATCTCCTTGTACTAAGCTCAACTCCAAGTGGATCAAGGACCTCCACATAAAACCAGACACACTAAAACTAATAGAAAAGAAACTGGGGAAGACCCTTGAGGACATTGGCTCAGGGGGAAAGTTTCTGAACAGAACACCAATAGCTTATGCTCTAAGGTCAAGAATAGACAAATGGGACCTCATAAAATTACAAAGTTTATGTAAGGCAAAAGACACTGTCAAAAGGACAAATTGGCAACCAACAAATTGGGGAAAGTTATGTTTTTATTAATCATTCCTGTGGTTTACATCTCAAATGATATCCCCCTTCCCAGTTAACCCTCAACAACCCCTCCCCATCCCATCAGCCCTTGCCCGACTCCCCTTGACTTCTATGAAGGTGCCTCTCCACCCTGTTCCACCCCACCATTCCAGAACACTGGAATGTGTGAAGTCTCTAGCATTAAATAAAGTAAAAAATAACCACAGTGAGTTATGAAGTAAAAAAAAGGCACAGAGTTTGAAAACCCAATGGTTTTCATCCACAGAGTAAGCAAGAGATGGTTAAGTCTCTAGAAGCCATCAGCTTCTGGCCACCAGTGCAATTAGAAAGAGGTACAAGGCCAGAGATCATCACAATGTCCTACTTCAGCTCCAAAACCCAAAAGGCCCCTCGTATATCTTGGTGAATGTTTATTTTTCTAGACAATGCAAATGTGTAAAGCAAGCAAATACCTACTTCTTCCAAAAATACTCAATTACAAGGATCATGAATAATCATAGAAAAGTTTTCATGTTATCCTGTGTGTCTTGTAATTAACGGAATTTGAAATGAATTACTGTATTCTAAATGTCAATGCTCTAAGATATCCATTTATTAAGTACTACATCCTAAAATAGCAAAACTTGTTCTGCCCAATAGGATAACTCCTCATGCTTTTTTCTTTGTCTGGAAGGAAACGTTCTGTCTTGGGACTTGAATCCCTTCTTTGACTTAATTCCACAGTTTCCATTATTATGTTATAGTATGAAACATTCATTAGGCATAACATCACCAAGTCTATAAGTTCACCTATCTTCATTTTCCCTTTGTCCTCTGTGGTGAAAATGTAGGATAGAAATCTCAAACCAGTCCCAAATAATATTTATAAAATCTCAAACCAGCCCCATATAGTCTTTATGAATATATACTATTCTATTTATCATATTTACTATTTGTATGGAACAAATAAATCATATTTGCTAGAGCAATGTACAGTCCTTTGCGGTAGTGGTCACATTTCTGTGTCATATTTGAAATACAAATGCTGAACCTCAATTTATATATATATATATATATATATATATATATATATATATATATTATTTTTTTTGGTTTTTTCGAGACAGGGTTTCTCTGTATAGTCCTGGCTGTCCTGGAACTCACTCTGTAGACCAGGCTGGCCTCGAACTCAGAAATCCTCCTGCCTCTGCCTCCCAAGTGCTGGGATTACAGGCGTGCGCCACCACGCCCGGTCTCAATTTATATTTTTAGTTTGTTTTTATTTTGCATTCAATTTATGTTTATTCAAGTAAAATGATACAAATGGAACATTAATTTCAGGTTACTACAATTCCAAGGTGGAATTACACATCCGGTCTTTATAGAGAAATATTTATTCTTCGGCATATCATTACAGTGATTTTCACAGTCATGAAGGCATTCTTTATTTCAAAAGATATTTATATTTAAATATGTTTGTTGTTTGAAATTTTTATATGTTTTTATACTTTATCTTAGACAAAAGCCCAAGAAGCGATAAAAATTTTGCATATTTTTAAGGGTGAATTTAATCCACACTTTCCACCTTCCCTGGCAGTCAACATGTAGAACAATGCAAGCTGACACATCATCTATTTTTGTTATTAGAGGTGGAGTTATGTTTATGTGGCTCTCTCTTTTGGGTTTGTTAAAGGAAGATTATTTTCTTGCTTTTTCTAGGGTGTAGTTTATCTCCTTTTGTTGGTATTTTCAATTCATTATCCTTTTAAGGACTGGATTTGTGGAAAGATATTGTATAAATTTGTTTTTGTCCTGGAATACCTTGGTTTCTCCATCTATGGTAATTGAGAGTTTTGCTGGGTATAGTAGCCTTGGTTGGCATTTGTGTTCCCTTAGAGTCTGTATGATGTCTGCCCAGCATCTACTGACTTTCATAGTCTCTGTGGAAAAATCTGGTGTAGTTCTGATAGATCTGCCTTTATATGTTATTTGACCTTTTCTCTTACTGCTTTTAATATTCTTTCTTTGTTTAGTGTATATTTGGTGTTTTAATTATCATGTGACAGAAGGAATTTCTTTTCTGGTCCAATCTATTTGGAGTTCTGTAGGCTTCTTGTATGTTTATGGGCATCTCTCTTTTTTTTTTTTTTATGTCAGGGACATTTTCTTCCATAATTTTGTTGAAGACATTTACTGGCCCTTTAAGCTGGAAATCTTTGTTCTCTTCTATACCTATTATCCTTAGGTCTGGTCTTCTCATTGTGTCCTGGATTTCCTGGATTTTCTGGGTTAGGAGATTTTTGCATTTTGCATTTTCTTTGATTGTTGTGTCAATGTTCTATGGTATCTTCTGCACCTGAGGTTCTCTTTTCTATCTCTTATATTCTGCTGTTAATGCTTGCCTGAATCCTGACTTCTTTCCTAGGTTTTCTATCTCCAGAGTTTTTACCTTTTGTGATTTCTTAAAGTTTCTACTTCCACTTTTAGATTCTGAATGGTTTTGTTCAATTGCTTCAACTGTTTGGTTGTGTTTTCCTGTAGTTCTTTAAGGGACTTTTTAAGGTCTTCTACCTGTTTATCTGTGTTCTCCTGTATTTCTTTAAGGGTGTTATTTATGTCCTTGAAGTCCTCTACCATCATCATGTACTGTAATTTTAAGTCCATATCTTGCTTTTCCGATGTGTTGGGGTATGCAGGACTTGCTTTTGTGAGGATACTAGGGTCAGATGTTGCCAAGTCATCTTGGTTTCTGTTGGTAACTGTTCTAGCATTTGCCTTTCACTATGTGGTTATTTCTGGACTTAGTTGGTCCTGCTGTCTCTGGCTGGAGCTTGTTCCTGCTGTCGAACTGAAGCCTGTTTCAGTACCCCAGGGAGATCAGCTCTCTCCTGGCACAGAAGGCTGTGGCTCAGCCCATCTCTGGGTTAAGATGGAGCCTAGAAAGGCCCTATCCCAGCTGCTCTGCCACTACTGTGCTCCCTGTGCTCCTGGCCTTGCCTGCCTTGGACCATGAACCACCATTTAAAACCTTCCAAATCAGAAATCCAGTCTTGATTGAACAAGCCATCTTGGAAATCATTATGTAGGTAAAAGTTAAGAACCACAGTCCCAGAATTTTTTGCTTGTTTCTTTTCTGATTTTGTTGTTGTTGTTGTTGTTGCTGCTACGGCTGTTGTTTTGTTTTTTAACCTGACCCTGAGGTAGGACACTTGATAACTTCCTTTTGATAGTAGTATCAGCTTCTGTAAGCTGGGTTGGCTCCCAGCAACTTCTTTTACTCTATGTAAAATAAGCATGCAGATTGAATCTGACATCACTTTCAGATCCATAAAAAGGACCATGTAAAGTATTTGATTTTGAAGTTTGAAATGTGTATTAAATAATTAACTAATTATCATTAAACTGTCTTTGGTACAATCATTAGTAAATAGGGAATTCCTGGTTATGTCACATGTAAATGATTGTATTTTAGAATAGAAACAACTCTCTTGGTCTCTGAGCCTGTAGTTATTTTACCCTGTGAAACATGAGAATTCAATTGATATCTCAGCTCTAACTTCCTGAGAGACAACACTGAATGACAACAATAACAGTTCCATTTGAAGAGTTTGTTCAACACATATATAAATGAGGTCATGTGGCTGTAATTTTTAACATTTCTATTTTAATAGTCATTTAAACAACTATTTGTTATTACAGTAGTTTGGGAAAAGGTTGATTACTCTGAAATTCCATTAAAATTATTCTAATGAGCCTTTGCTTTCTTAAGGAAATTTACTAGGAACAGTTTTATGACCATGTTCTTTGAAAATGGAAGGAATTACCCACACAGACAAATAACTTTGCTTTTTTCAAGCTTCAGTAGTTAAAGGAGCTTTAAATAGAAGTTGTTTTTTTTTCCTGACTTCAGACCCAGCTGACTTTCAAAAGAAGCTCCATTGCCACTTCTTACCTAAGAAATTGTACCATGAAGTTTCATCTCTTTTTCTTTATTCTGCTCTTTTGTGCCACAATATTAACAGGTAAAATGAAAACATTGGTCTGGAGTACTTGTAGTAAAGGAGTTGGGGAGGCATCAGTTGCTGTTTGTTAAAATGATAATAAAAAAAAAAAGTGGAAGAAAGAGAATACTATTATACTGGATTCTTGAATTGCCCCTATAAGAGAAATCAGTTACTAGGAGGAAACCTGGTAAGACAAGAGTAAAATATGGTTTAGTCAATAAAATTGTATTAATACTTCTTACTTACTGATGTTTATACTTATGGATATTATTATGCATATGAAGATTGTAACACATAGTGGGACTGGTTTCCATCGGGTTAATGTTCTAATATGTTAATATCTAAAATATCTAAAATATTTACAAAGCTTAAAATGAAAGTAAGTATAATCATCCTATACCTCATTGGGAAAAATTATTGTTGGACATTATCAACAGCAAGGCTTAAATAACTCAGATTATTTACTTCAGTTTCACTGTACTCTACAATAATAGACTATTAATGAAGTCATTTTTAGCATTCTTTTCTCAAAATTACAAGCCAATTATGGCCCTTGTTGGACTTTTATTTGTTTGTTTTGACAGTAAGTTGCATTGTCCTTTATTACTTCTCAATATAATTTCTCTAGCCTGATCCAAAGTTCTACAGAAGTACATAATTCCTGAAATCATTAATACGGCAATTTTCTAATTAGAACTTGAAGTATTTTTTTGTTATGATCACCTAGTAGATTTAGGTGAAAATTGTACCCCGTGAACTATCCCTTCCCATCAGAAATGAAGTAAAATGCTGGTCGTGCTATGAAGTGACATGCATGCATTAACCTCACAAATGCAAAACAAGAATACTCAATTTCAGTTATTTATTTATATTAATATATTAATCCCTCAATCCACTCATTCATTGTAGATTTTTTTTCCATTATGAACCCTAGGCTTCATATGACCTCCAAAACATTTTAGGTTGTTTTTCTCTATTTTCTGTAGTAACTTATTTTATAAACATATTTGAAATATTTATCTTCTTTACAGTATACCTACTCAGGTGCCATTACTAATAACTAGTTACTTACCTATTCCTTCAACAAAGGGAAAAATGAACATTCAGTACAGGCTTGAAAATTATAAATCATTTAGATCATAGAGTGGCAGAAATTATATTGTTTTCCATCCCTTTATGTATTATTTCTTTTACTTATAAAATTATACATGAACTAAACTTATTATACAGAATAATTATTATTACAGACAAAAATACTTGACAAACAGTTACTATCATTATGTCTGGATGGTATTTTCTTTTCAAACTCAGTTATAATATAATTTTAAAGACTTTCTTTTTCAACCAGTCCATGGAAATAGAACTAAAAGAAATTAAAACGTACATCACCAGAGCTGGGTAGATGGCTGAGTGCTTAAGAGTGCTTACAGTTCTAACATAAAGCCTTGTGTATAGGTCCACAATTTCCAGCACTCACGGTAGGTATTTGCACTCCATCTATAATGTCAACTCTAGGAGATCTAATGATCTCTCTAGACTTTATATGAACCTATATGTATATGGTGAACATAAAGTATTTGAGGGACAAACACAAACATAATTAAATATGTAAGTATGTAGAATGTCATGAGTTTCACTCTTAAAATTTTGTAGATTATTTTCTTTAATTTTCTAATTTTAATATAATATTGCATAGAACATATTTCGATTACCTTTCCGTTCCTTCCAGTAACTCATATAAGATCTGCCCATGAGATCCACTAAGGTTCCAACTGCCTTCCTTTTTTTATAACCCCATATCATGACATTACCACTGACAAGTGTCCTTAAAATTTCTATAGAGGGAGTTCCCATTTGCGTAACAGCTTTCTTCTGCATTTTCTAGACACTAGAAATGGAATACATTTTTGTTGCTCCATTTTTTTCATTGTTTTCTGACAAACCGGAAATTGTTTAATTACCAATGGGTATTTTTTCAAAGTTTCTGCATGTTAAAAATATAGGACAACATTTTTTGTATTAAGAGAACACATTGTCCTTTTTGCCTAATCCTTCAAAAAATATTTATGGTAACCTAAATGAATGAATGAATGAATGGATAAATAAATAAATAAATAAATAAATAAATAAATATAAAGGAAGTTGTAGATGATAGAATTATTTTGGGAATTATTCTGTCCAGAATTATAATATATATTGCTATAGATTTACATATAATTTAAAGAAATTCTTTATCATATTAGGATATCATATTGTAGTATAATTCCAGTTTTATAATTCTGGACAAGAACATGACAGTGTTCACCACAGCTGAATATCAATATTGGTAGAAAACCCTCATGGCTCCAAATACAAATTATTCAATTGATCTTTTATTTCTGATTCAAAATGAACAAAAAAGCAATTTTAGTAACTTTCTTTTTCCAAAGAAATAAAATAAGCAGGCATTTAGCTTTTAAGCAGTCTATAAGCTCAACTCTCATTGAAATACAAACATTTATATACAGTGTGGAAATAAATGTGTGCCAATGGAATCAAACACCATAAGATAGTGGTGGCAGGATGGATTTGTCCCCTATGCATATTTATGCATTATCAATATTAACAAACAAAATTTTGAAGAATGCCTTTTTAAACAACTATTATTTCAGACGTGGTAGGGTAACTTTAAATATCATGTAAAAACCAAAAATGAATGCAAATTCTAAATCCTGCTTTCCCTCCTCCCTTTTTTCTCCCTTTTCTTTTTTCCCTCTCTTCTTTTCCCTTTGATCAATGCCTCTATTACATATAGATATAATCTAACTAATATATTTGGGGAAAAAATCACAAAATGTCCAGGAAATTTGTGAGCATTTGAATAATTTATTTAGCACTGCCTAACTCTAAATATTTTTGAAAGATAAAGTTAAATTGCAATGAAAGTGTCAATAATAATTAACGAAAGTCCAGGACTCAGGTTGATTATTTATGAGTGCAGAAATGGACATTCCTAATTCTATGAACAGTGGCAAGTTAAGTCGCAATGAAGGTGTCAATAATAATTAATGAAAGTCCAGGACTCAGGTTGATTATTTATGAGTGCAGAAATGGACATTCCCAATTCTATGAATAGTGGCGGAAAGAAGGCCAGACAATGTAAATCCTGTCTTTACATTGTCTTCAGGAACTGTCCTTGAGCAATCACCACTTTGAGCCATTGCCACTTCTGAACAACTACTTAGTCTCAGTACCCTTTCTGAGATAACCTTCATTTAGGTGACAGTAAATTTACTTAAACTGTCCCAAGTCTTGGAGAATGGTCATCCTATAATCTTTTGTCTCTAGAATGATTGCCTTATGGCTATGTCATATGTTGATTCCTAATTTTAGCCATCCTTTCCTTCTTGCAGCTAAAAAGCATTATCCTGAGTATGGTAGCTTGGATTTGAGGAAAGAATGCAAAATGCGTAGAGGTCGCTGTAAAGCTCTGTGCTCTGAATATGAAATTAGGATTTCTTTCTGCATAAGACCCGGAACTCAGTGCTGCATCTAGAATTAAAGATGGAAGATGAAAAAGACACACTACCCAAGAAGAAGAATGAGTCTCATTGAGTCTTTCCAGCAGGATTTTTCAAGATATTTGTGTCTCCATAAAGCAAAAATGATCAAATACAATTGAATCCTGAATCTTTCAGAAGTGTCCCTAGCTCATTCATTAATGGGGACATTCGAAAATAAATTAAGATGATATTGTGAAAGTTCCTACAACAGTACTCAGGATTTTGTGTATCACAATAATTGATATATTAATCTGATAGGAACACCTAAGTCAACAAAAGGGAATGTCCCTTGAGATACAGGCTTCCAGTAGATTCACACTACCATTTTATTACCCCTATGAAAATGTATCAACTACTGGACTTTGAGATTAGATATTGAGAACATGGATCATTTTCTTGAGAGATGAAGGGCTTAAGAGAATAATCAAGCTATGAGATTTAAAATAGTGGAGAAAATTCACATCACCATTAGTGTCTACTTGTGTTTCTTATTTAGTGGAGGAAAATATGAATACAAAAGGATGAAGAAAATTCAGAAATAGGAGTGTAGACATAGTTATTTTGTATCAAAATATAAACCATGCCCAGCAATTTAGTTCTGTTCTTTACTCCTAAGAGCTAATATTACATGAGAAGATACACATAAGGAAGCAACACACATCTTCAAGTGTTGTGGGGTACTGTTTAGCTTCTGTTTGGCCTCAGATTATTTTCTGCCTTTGAGTACAACAGTATTCTTCCCTGTAAGCCTACACAGTAATTCCACATAATATACATCCACAATTCCTAATTTTTATTATTTGCATAGCAGTACAATTTAGCAGTTTCTATCAATATCAAAATTCTGGTGAAAGAATCACTCACCCAATAAAGTAGAACAGGTTTAGGAAATTAATTAAGGAGAAGGGAAATTTTAAAGACATACATGTTTACAAGACTATGAATCAAAAAGAGAGAAAAGAAATAACTTATTTTATTGTGGCCTTTCTGTGACTTCACTCCTGGATTCAAATGCAGATAAAAGGTGTGAGGAAATTTGCAGTAAGCATTGTTTACAACAGTGTGATACACATAGAAGCAATATGTTTTCACCACAAATATTATACATATACATATACATATACATATACATATACATATGCACATATATATATATACACAATGTTCAGTATTTTAATTCAATGAATACATGAGATCCATTATGAAGTGGCAATTTTCTAAGTATAAATTGGAGCTTTTAGTGTATTTTTCCATTTTCAGACTTTAATAACTTCAAGCAGTCTGATTGTCTCATGTGTTGCAACATACAGACTCAAAAGTGTTATACAGGACTCATTTACAGGAGTCTTTCCCTGCCTTGTCTCTCTTGGTCATGTCATTTGGACAATTCTGTTTAGAAGAGCTACACTCTACAGTGCATGTTAACAGGCAGGACACATCTAAGCAGCTCAGGCTTTTACCCACTAGATGCCAACAACACTTATTCCTTTAAAGAGGAAAATCAAAATGTGCACATGTGCACATAAATATCTTCTTCACAGACTAAAACACAATCAAATACAAAGCATCCATTCTCACAGAAATTAAAATTTTAAATGAAAACAAACATTGTCACCTGGTCACTAATGTCATTGTCTGTGTCTTATGAGAATAATTTTTCAAATCGTTCTTATATCCATTTATAATAGCTGAGAATGTATTGAGAAATTCAGAAAAAGATGACAAAATTTTCTGCAAATATATTAATCACATCAATAAAGATATTAGAAAATTATTATTATGAGATGAATATTTAGGATTTTAATTAACCCATTATAGAGTCATTGCTACAAGTCCTTTATGAAAACAAAGAGGTATATGTCATCAATATGTGGATCCCAGAAATTAGCTGGGTAAGGTCTACCAAGAAGATGAATATGGTTAGGAGTTTTTCAGCCAACAATGTAGCTATCTCTACATTTAATGCAGGCTGCCCTAACATGTCTGATTCTCTATCTACCCTGTCATATTCATCTCAGCTCTGAGCTGTCATCCCTCAAGGGTACACTCAAAACACTGTCCTAGGTATTGTTTAAGACAAACAGGCTACAAACCTGAAGATTTTTTTCAGTATTTTATATTTGTATCAGAATTAAAAAATGAGGAAGGTTGTCTGTGCTTGTAACCCTAGCATTGTGAGACAGATTCAGACAGAGTATGGGAGATTGCTGGCCCACCAGTTTAGATGAAAGATAAGCTTCAGATTCTGTCAAAGACTTTTTCTTGGAAAATAAGGAGAATACAGAATTCTGATATTCTTTATCACTGCATGCACATGCCCCATACAATGTTTACATGCATATTAACTGATGAGTATTCTTAAGAATGTTAAGGAATATCATTCCTATCCAAAATATATAGATTGTAAGTTTTCACTCATGGTACTAAATAATAACCATCTGAAGTTTAAAAGCAAAACAAGGGATCTGACAAAATGACTCACTGACTAAAGTATTTGATGTTCAAGTTTAAGGACCAGAGTTTGGATCATTAGCACTGAATAAAAACCAGGGATGTGTGATGGCCCACCTATAGTCCCAGATCTTGGAATACAAATGCAGTGGCTCCCTATTATAATGCAGCTAGATAAAATAACCAATGGGTAGGTATGCTCTGGGTTCATTGAAGCTCTGCCCCAATAATGAAGGGAGACTAGCACTTGACTTTAGCCTTGGTCCTCTGTACACATGCACACACTTGTACATGTGTACCCACATAGACATACATGCAGACACACAGAAAAATAAGATAACCTGTTTACAATGCATGTCTTTTATTTCCAAATCATATGATTGTATAGAATTTGGACATTATTTTACAACAATAATAACATAATAACATAATAACAACAATAAAACAAAAATACCAGTCATATTATATGACTAATCATTAAGATAAGCCATTCTTTTTTTATGAACTTATGGAATCTGAAAAATTATGCATAATTGAGTGCTGACAGGCTACAATGGCTCAGGAATCTTGATTAATTTATTAAAGTACCAGAAAAGGTTTTAACATATTCTTTATTCCCTGAAAGCCTATTAACTATAATTCTGAAAAGTTTAATTTTCATAGAAATATAGCAGTGGTCAGAAACTGCCTTTATTCAATTGTTTCCAATGACTCACTCAATGACCAGAGAATCCTGGGAAGTTAAATGCCCATTGTATGGAATGGAGTGATATACTTTTCTGGATTTTATTTATTTTCTAAACAATCAGTAGGTTCTCTGAAATGACATAATTTACATCTAAACATACTTATGCTTACTCTCCAACTTTTAGTAAAATTGTCTTATTTTTTTCTTTAAGGTTATTATCTGACATATATTTCTGATGAATATTATTAAAATGTTATTTGTATAGATAGAATCATGGACTCAAAATAATAATTACGTTGATAAAGCTTAGAAAATAAAAAAATCTGACTTTATAACATACTTTATTCTAAAGAAAAAGTTAAATTGTAGATTACTTAGTCAACAGTAACATCTTCACATAACAGAACTCATATACGTATCATAGATTTATGTATTAAATATTAAATGTTTCTATAGCTTAAGATACAAAACAATAATTAAAGAATTTCAGAACACTGATTTGTTTTCTCTTTAGATGGTTCATTAAAGCCACATAATATGAATCTTTATCTGTAAGTAAATGCACACTACACTTACATTTATTTGCACATGGACAACATCTCAGTTCCCCCAAGTAATTGACTCTGTCAGCAAGACTTGCATGACCACTATCTTGCTGTTACTTGATTACATAGGTGTAGTATCAAAAATCAGAACAAATTATCATGTAAAGGTTTAGATTTAGGGTAGATGAATTTAAGTAACATAAGAAGCATGTTATAAGATATAGACAATTAATTATTAGATTATTTTCTTTGTTAAGTTTTACTGCTGAGCTGGGCCGTGGTGGCACATGTCTTTAATCCCAGCACTTGGGAGGCAGAGGCAGGCGGATTTCTGAGTTCGAGGCCAGACTGGTCTACAGAGTGAGTTTCAGGACAGCCAGGACTACACAGAGAAACCCTGTCTCGAAAAACCAAAAAAAAAAAAAAAAAAAAAAAAAGTTTTACTGCTGAATGGTAGAAGAAAGGGAATTTATTTCTAGTTAAAAGAAAGTATTTGCACTTAAAAGGAATCTCTGCTCTACATGCATATACACATGTAGCAACAAGAAATGAGATTAAAAAGAAGCCATATGTGTGAAAGAGAGCAAGAAGGAGTATATGGAAGTTTTTGAAGGGAGGAAAAGATATAGGGAAATGCTGTAATTATAACCTTAAAAGTTAAAAAGTAACTAAAAATGAAGGAATCTTTGGAATGAGCTGTAAAACCCGTTGGTAAAGGTATGAAAGACAATGGACTGTCCCTTAAAAATGGTGAAATGCAGTCTTTACAGAAAAGTATAAATATTATTTTAATAAGTGTATATAAGTTGGTTTAGTAAGTGGAGAATAAGAAAAGTATGTCTAAGAGCTCAGGTGCTGCTGACCTTTAAGTCCAGCTTTGGTGTGGGGCAAGCAAAGTGATTATAGATTCATCTCTTCTCCAAATGACTGCTGAACTGCGAATAAAGTCATGAACAGTTGCTTCTCCCCCTCTTCTTTGACTCCATCATTTCCTTATCAGAACATCTATTTTCTCTCAAGATATTAATATATCAATAACGTCATATATATGCATGTATGTTTAGGCATAGCTATCAAAGAAGAAATTTTTTTTAATTCGCATCTGTTAATTATCCCTAATAATGGGTTCCATTGGGAAATTACCATGCATGTGTAAAATGCACCTTGAACACATTCACCCAGGACATCCTTTTTTGTCCCCTACCTATTGGTCTTTCTCTTTCCAAAGAGTTTCCTGCCACCTTTCATCTCTCTCTTTTTCTTGATTGCAGCCAGAAGTTATATTGACATCAAGAATAGAATACCGAGATGTGAAAAAGCGCGAGGAATGTGTAAGGCCCTCTGTGATATTGATGAGTATGATTATGGATACTGTATCAGGTGGAGATACCAGTGCTGCATTTAAACTGCCACACAGAAGAACTACTTACTGTCCGTACCAGAAAAGAAGTGCACGGAAGCCCAACTCAAATGTTCATCCATGCATGCACCATTAAGTTTGAGAACTGAGAAGTAAACCAGTATAGCTGCACTGGAGTATATATTTTCCTGTATCTTTTGAATAGATACATTATTTTTTAGTATTTCCTATCCTAATAAAAGTGCTGTGAACATTTTTGTCAAGACTTTTTGTGAATGTGTTTACTTTTATTGTTCTTAAATTACTGCTTAGAAGATAGATGAGGTATGTAGGAAATATACATGTAATTTTTGAAAAATAAAGCACTATGCTGTTTTCTACACTTATTTTATCTCTATTTCTGCCTGCCTGCCTGTTTGTCTGTCTCTCTCATCTATGTGTGTGTGTGTGTGTGTACGTGTGTTATGTGTGTGTGTGTGTGTGTGTGTGTGTGTGCGTGTTTGTGTGTGTGTGTATTGTGTCCATGTCCACCTACCATGGGACGCATGTGAAGGTCCCAAGGATCAACTCAGGATATCATGCTTGGTGACTGAACATTCTTGTTACCCCTGTTTTTAAAGTGTAAGATGTTACAATTCCTTAATACTAATATTAGGAGGAGCCAAGAGAATCACTATCAGAAAGTGGAAGGATTATAGAAGCCACAAGATTCAAGGACACCACAAAAACAGGGCTAACACAATCAGCTAACCAGGGTTCACAGAAACTGAAGCAACAAAGAATGCCCACTGGTCTGACCTAAGTACTCTACATATATGTGATAGTTGTATTGTTTGATTTCCTTGTGGAACTCTTAACTGTGAGAATGGATACTGTCTTTGACACTTTTTTGCCTGCTTTTGGGATTATTTTCCTGTCACTGGGTTGCCTCATCAGACTTTGATATGAGGGTTTATTCCAAGTTCTAATTTAAATTGTTATGCCATGTTTAGTTGCTATCCAAGATTAGGGAGGCCTGATCTCTTCTAAAGGGAAATTGAGTGTTTGTGGGGGGGTGGATTTGAGGGAGATGGGAGCTAGGGAGAGGGTCTGACACAAGAGGAGAGAGAAGAATCCACAGATAGCATGTGATATCTGAGAGACAAAAATGATGGCTAAATAATAAATAGGTAGCTAGATGGAAGTATAAAGTTGTAATGTGTCCATTTTCTAGGGAAGTTAACTTCAGTCCTTCCTTATTTTTATACGTAGGTGTGATGCTATTGTTTCACTTGAAGGCAAATAAGTAGGTAGATTGAACATGCAAAAGTGCCTCCTCAACAGACATCTTTTAGGAAGTATCATCTCACTTGCACGTTTATAAATTCAGAATTTGTTTTAAATTCCATTTTGAAATCTTTGCATTGTCTATATGAAAAACTTTGTTCCCTCATCACTGTTACAAGATGCACACGAGCAAGTGTGTTCTCTCGCTTTCTCCTTGCGCCTTTCCTCTGCCCCTGTTGCTCTGTTCCCTTCAACATACACATTCTGAGAGGTGACCGCTTATTTAAATGACGTAAGACGGTTTAAAAAGTGATTTGATTGTGTTTCCTATAATAATCTACTATTTTTTGATAAATGAATATTAACATCACTAATTTTAACTTCACTAATTATTACTTTTTATAGTTTTGTTGTCTTTTTCTTCATCAATTTTGAATCACTGTAAAAAGATGAATATATAAAGCTGGGCGTGGTGGCGCTCACCTGTAATCCCAGCACTTGGGAGGCAGATTCAGGCAGATTTCTGAGTTCGAGGCCAGCCTGATCTACAGAGTGAGTTCCAGGACAGCCAGGACTATACAGAGAAACCCTGTCTCGAAAAAAAAAAAAGATGAATAAATGGACAGAATTTTCCTCTCCTCTTATTTTGAATATTTTTAATTAAAATAGAATTATGTATTTTTGCTCCTTCTTTACTTCCCTTCAACCCTGCTCATCCACCCTCCCTAACACCTTCCCATCCCCATACACTCAAGGTCACAGTGTCATTGTCTTTGATTATATTTGTAACGTACATATCTATATACATATGCACAAATGTACATAAATAAAAACTGCTGGGTACATTTTGTCATTTGTACAAATACTTTTTCAAGGATGACCACTCTGTCTTCAGTTTCTCTTAATAACTCTTTAATGTTATAAAATACCACTTATTATTAATGGTGTTTCTTGTTTGAAATTTTCTTTTTTATACCTTAAAACAATACCTCCAAGCATCTTTGGACAAATTCTTGCAATGTATCATTTTCCATTCACATACTTAAGATTTATCTTTCTTTTAGAAGTTGTGATGTGTTTATTATATCTAGTTGACTGTTTAGATCATGAATTAAACTCATTTCATAAGTGTTTTTGCATAATTTAGAATATATATATATATATGTATATATATATATATATATATATATATATATATCCTCAGTTCTTTTATGACCATGTCTTAATGAATGTGTACTTTAATAAATTTATTCTGTTTCTCTGATTGACTCATGAAATACACACAACACATTTACATTGTGTTATTTCAGAAAAATGTTCTGTTACTTGATGATGTCATTTTTATCTTGGTTTTCATTTTTCCATTTCTCACTTCCCAACAGTTGTACTGTCACAGAATTTGATCATATATAGTGACATTCCCCTAATTTTATATAAACTGTATTCTCATATATTCTCAGCATTAAGTATCACACCCAGGACCACAAATACACTAGGAGAGCACAGAACCATTCACACACACACACACACACACACACACACACACACACACACGCCAGTGTTTGCTTCTTTTCTTTTCTTTTCTTTTCTTTTCTTTTCTTTTCTTTTCTTTTCTTTTCTTTTCTTTTCTTTTCTTTTTTCTCTCTTTTGGAATGTATGTCCTTACTAGCTCTAGTTCTAAAAGTGGCCCAAAACAAGAAAAAGGAGAGGGCCTTGTATTAAAATCACATTAAATCTTTGTTTTAATAAGATCAATTGTCATGTATTATTGCATGTCTACAAAAAGCACACAATTTTTATTTCAGTGGAAATAAGAGTCACCCCAAAGTTCCTCATCCATGTGTAAACAATATGAGGTTTGCACAGCAACAGAACAAGGTCATAGGAAATTTTCAAGTGTACCAGGAGAATCATTTCAGGAGGCAAAGCAGGGATCATATGCCACAGGCCTCACATGCTCTTTGATGTCACTCTTTAGGGATGGTGGAAATTAGGTGCTAACTTAATACATTTCACAACTTTTTACCTGGGAGTCACAACAATGTTAGCTCAGACACAGCAGTGGGAAACACATGGCAAATAATGGGACTAATGACTTTCTTCCTAAAATCATGAAACAGAATTATGTTTTCAGGTCATTGCTAAATGCATCATATTATATTAAAACATGGACACTAAAGGAATTAGATTTCTGAACTTAGAATATTCTATAACATTTTCAACAATTTTCCCAAACTAGGTAAGAGGGACCAGTGAGAACTCCAACAAGGAATTTACAGATGTGTCTTTTGATCTTGTGGCTTTCACTTCATGATAACTGTTTCTGAAAGCCTATAATTTAAGATATCTACAATAACATGGCAGACATTTATAAACGTTTGGAGGTACAGAGATGTATATAGGTGATTCCAGATTTAAATATCTACTCAACTTTAAATTTTGATTAGGACACTATATTACATTATTTATCTGGATGTATCATTTCTATAGCTTACTTATGATACAAGTGTCCATTTAATTGAGATTACAGAAAAATGAGAATTAAAAGATACAGGAAAGAGTTTGAACTTTATATTTCAGATACCTGTAACAGGATCCTTCTGGATTCAAACTTTGTGCCTTTTATCTCTGCCTACAAATATGTAAATGAGGGGATTTCTACAAAATTATGTAAAATAATACAAACATGGGGCAGAAAGTTTCCACAATGTTTAAAAGTGTGTGAACATCACATTTTCTAGTTTGAGACAGGGTTTCAAAGTGTAACAGCATTATATATCCTGGAACTCACTTTGTAGACCAGGCTGGCCTCAAACTCATAGAGATCTGTTTTCTTCTGCCTCCGTCTAGTTCTTTTCTTACATGAAAAGCAAAAAGACAAAGAGTAGATGACTCCTCCTACTTAAAGTCACTTCATCAGGCCTGTTGGGGATTCCATTCTAGGCTCCCAAAATCACAAGTGAATCTATTTATCCAGCCACTTAGGGTCCCTGTCCCCAATTGGTTTTTGATTGGTCATTAAAGTTACTATTAGCCAATGGCTGGGTAGGGAGATAGAGGCAGGACTTTTAGATATCCCAGACATAGGAAGAAGGAAAGATGAAGAAACAGAATCACCATGACTCTTAAGCAGATAGATCAGACTTAAGAGTTGCAGGAGAGGAATCACCCAGGCACAGAAGACTGAGGGAAGCAGCCCCAGGAGCCACTCCGCAGATTGGGTCTGGGGTAGCAGAGAAAAAAATAAATACTAAAAGGTCATAATTCAAGAATATCAGAGGGGAAATGGGTTAGCCATGTGGAGTTAGGGAGAAGCCCAGTTGTTCCTCTTTTAAGGCATATTAAAATTAAAACCAGTGTTTGTGTCTTTCATTTCTCAGATTCAGAGAACTTTAGCAGTTGGTTGGCGAGAAGTGTGATCACCCACGAGAGCTCAGAGCTTTAACAGATTACCAAGAGTGTTTAATAGATTATCACTAAACAGGCCAGTGCCTGCTATGTGTCCTAGCCTTATTGAACTTCCCTTGAAGAAATTCCTTCCTCTAATTTGGCTTCGAGATTTAACATCTGACATCATGTTATAATTCTTGCACCAGATTAATAGTGACAAAGGTAGACTTTTGGCTTGGTCTCGCAATTTTCTCTGTGTCTCTAACCTTTTCCTTTGCTTTTGTGGCTCTATATGCTAGAGTTTGCTCTTTACATTAACAAAACCTCACATCCAACATTTTTGATAAGCATAAAGCACCAAGTGGAGTGGCACTCAGAGAAAGCTGTGAGGAAATTATTTGGACAGTATATCATTGCTTATCAGTCACACACACACATTTCTGATAAAAGCTCTGTGCTTAACTTTTATTTGTTTGTTTGAGACATGATTATTTTTTTACTCTTATGTTTAAAGTACTCTTTGTGGAAATCTGCTAATGTATAATGTAAAATATCCACCCTGAGGAGAGTATGCACTTAAGTTTTCTCACTGATACAGCAAGGTGACCCTTAGATGACTACAGATAGTACAGTCAGGATGTAAGCCAGTGGTAGGATCCTAACATGGATGAGGCTCCTTGTTTAAGGCCTACCATAGTGAGAAAATAAACAAATAGTAAAGAACAAAAATTTTGATCGAGATTTTGACAATAAAATTTAAGCCATCATATGTACAAGCCAGAAAAAAAAGAGAACAAGGATATACACTTTGCAAGTTTGAGACATTAGACCTTAAGTCAGTCAAGCAAGTTAGGTGAGCTATTATTCATCAAAGAAGGCAACAGTGACCCAGGTTACATTAGGAACTGCCAACTCAATAACACAGCAACCAAATTCAAAGCTGAGTCAATAACAGAGTTCTAAGATACCGAAGATTGCCTTGCCACTTCAAAGGAGAACTCTCTGGTCATCAAACAGAACACAGAAAACATAAAAAGATTCAAATGGAGACAGGGAGATCTGTGGGCTGAGTGCTCCAAGTGAAATGTTCCTGACTAGGATACAAATTGTTCAAATTCTATCACCCACAACATTTTGATATATCCCCACAGATTATGTAGATACAGCAGCAATGTTCTAAAAACAAGATTAATGAAGCATTCTAGGCTTCTATAATATTAACAATGTAACATTTTAACTTTAAAAAGTTTGCTGTTCATTCTTTAAATAACAGAGACTTAATAACCTATAAGATTGTTTTATTTTTTTTAAACATATCTATGAAGTTTTCAGGTAAGTGTCTCTGTTGAGCCCCAGACTCGGGGACCAATAAAGATTCATTAGCTTTAAAGATGAGTTTAGTCATAAGTAATTTGCATAGTATGCATAAGACTCTGGGGTAATTCCTCCTTATAGGAAAAGAAACTACAAGGAGATATTCATGATACCTCACAGATGAAATGTAAACATAGACGTGTCTCCTCCTCCAAAGTCTGTCTTCCTGTATTGACTTCTGCTATCTGAAATGGTATTTACTTCACTGTTTAAGAAAAGAAATCAACAGCTTCATTTCTGTCTCCTGACAATTGCCTAAAACCAATGTATGTATTTGTATGTGATATTTATTTTGAATTTGAACATTGAAAATAATTATTAAAGATTGAAGTTTGATAAAGTGTTGAGAATTGGAATGGGGATTGATTTAGAAAGAAGAACTTCAAATACGGAGATTTTTACATGGAGTAGAATATCAACTCAAAGGTAATATGGGTGACGCATCATGCTTCTGCACATTTCAATCAGAATTATGGCAGTTAAGCTAGGCCTATCAGGATGTGACTATAATCCCAGCACTAGGGAGGCTCAAGAAGAGTCATGAGTGTAAGATCAGTCTGGGTTACATAGTCAGAAAGGAGGAGCTTGAGGTCAAAATTGAATATTTCAACTTCTTATTTAGAATTTTAAAAAGCCTTTGAAAGAAGGTTTTTTTCAGTAGAGAGTGATTTTCAGGAGACTGCAGCTGAGCAACAGCCCACAGAGGAAAGTCTCTTGAGCTAAGCATAGCTGTGGAAACACAAGAAAAACATGCTGAGAAGAGAAATGAGCAGAACCTATACCGCCTGAAATCTGTTTTCTCAACTGCTCAACTTGGACACACCTACATATTTTCTTGCAAACTCTTGGTTATATGAACAGGTTCTGAGTGTTAGTTTCTCTTCAAGGTATAACAACCAAAGACACATATCAGGTCTCTAAGAATTTCAAAACTCCCTTCCCTCCTCTCCTCCTAGCCCTACACTCCGACCACTCCTTCTCCTTCCCCTCCATTTCTTTTCAAGAAGAGGAGTCACCCACCCCTTGCCAAGTCCCAAACAACCCTAGGAGATTAAGTCTCATCACAACTAAGCACATCCCCTTCCACTAAGACCAGAGAAGATAGCCCAGCTAGGGGAAAGGAATCTAAAGGCAGGCAACAGAGTCCAAGTCAGAGACAGTCCCTTTTCTAATTGATTGGGAATCCACATGAAGACCAAGCTGCACCTCTACTACATGTGTCTAAAGGGCCAATGTTCAGTCCATGCATGCTCTTTTCTTGGGAACCATAATGGGACAAGCTAATATACTAGCAGGTGATCATCCTGAAATGCCTGCTTCGGATTGTTATATAATCTGTGACAGGTGAGCCCACATTCAGCAAGGCTGTGTGGGTTTAATTTTAGGAAAGATTCCTGCCATTAATATGCTTTTCCTGTTATTATTAAATGTACATAATAATCAATAAGTAATAGCACACCTCTTTGGATGCAGATCCACGAAGATGTACTGTCTGATAGTAATGCTATGTAGAGAAATAGGTGACTTAAGTTTTAATGATAATCCTGTAAGAATTCCTAAAATTATATCTGTGATTATTAAGTTGTCTTATAATGGGACTGCTACTAGGATCTTTTCCTGATAATCACGACTGCAATGAGAACTCTGCCAGTCTCCCAATTATCACAAGTTAGTTGTTCTTAGATGGCAAACAGACTTTCTCCTACTCAGAGCACATTCCAAGAGGTTGTAAAACAATTAACCAAAGGTCATAAAAAGGGAACTAGGACTTATTATAGGTGTAAGGAAAAAAGATAAAACATTCACTGGGTTTATCTATACAAAACCACTTATAACTTAGTTATGGTTTTAAACTTTCTACGAACGTGTAGAGAAGACAAATGATAGCTAGATAATTACTCCTAATGGATATGCATGTAAACATTCTCTGTTGTAAACTTCTATTTCAATTTATGACTTGGTATTTTTGGTGAAGTTATGATGAACTTTGTAACGTGTGATCATGTATTCTGAAAGATGTTTAAGAGCTGAGGACAAGAGGAGTCACACCAGAAGAATTGAGTGAGAGGAACAGAGCTGAGAGAAGAACTGAACTGAGAAGTTTTTAGTCAGAAGAGAACAAGATTAGAAGGAGAATGCAGAGTGGAATAACTTAAAAACTATAGGTAACATAAAATAACTAAGAGAACAATGTGCAGGAAACAGAGGAAAGAGGAAAAAAGATGTTACAGAGAGCAGAAGGAGCAAGCAGGCTTCTCCTTACCACGGGACAGAACAGGTCCCATGGGAAGGACAAGGCAGGCTTAGTCTTATTAAAAAAGCCTTTTCTTTTTATTTTTTTATATTGGATATATACTATATTTACATTTCATTTCCCTTTTTCTGGTTCCCTGACCCCCAAAGGTCCTACATGCCCTTTTCCCTCCCCGTGTTCCCCCATCCACCCCTTCCAACTTCCCTGTTCTGGTATTCCCCTACACTGATGCTTTGAGCCTTTCCAGAACTGGGGTCCACTCCTTCCTTCTTGTCTGACATCATTTGGTATGTGGATTGCGTCTTTGGTGTCCCAAGATTTTAGGCTAATATGCACTTATCAGTGAGTGCATACCATGGGTATTCTTTTGAGACTGGGTTACCTCACTTAGTATGATGTTCTCCAGCTACATCCATTTCTCTAAGAATTTCATGAATTCATTGTTTCTAATGGCTGAATAGTACACATTTTTTTGTATCCATTCTTCCGTTGAGGGACATCTGGGTTCTTTCCAGCTTCTGGCTATTATAAATAAGGCTGCTATGAACATAGTGGAGCATGTATCCTTATTGCATGCTGGGGAATTTTCTGGATATATGCCCAGGAATGGTGTGGGTGGGTCCTCTGGAAGTATCTTGTCCAGTTTTCTGAGGAACCGCCAGACTGATTTCCAGAGTGGTTGTACCAGCTTGCAGTCTCACCAGCATTGTAGGAGTGTTCCTCTTTCTCCATGTCCTTGCCAACACCTGCTGTTTCCTGTTTTTTTTAATTTTATTTTCTATATTCTATGTTTACATTCCAAAGGCTTTCCCCTTTCCCAGTTACCCCCCACCATATGTCCCATAATTCCTCTCTCCCCCCATGCTATTCCCCACTCATTCCCCCCCCCACGATTTCTCTGTTCTGGGTCTACAATACTGGATCCAATCTTTACAGGCCCAGGGTCCTCTCCTTTTTTTCTTCTTGAGAGTCATTTGACTTGCTAATTGTGCCTTGAGTATTTAGGGCTTCTGGGCTCATTAATATCCACTTATCAGTGATTGCATTTCCTGTGTATTTTTTTGTGATTGGGTTAGCTCACTTAGGATGATAGTTTCCAGATCTAACCATTTACCTACAAATTGCATGAGTTCATTATTTTTAATTGCTGAGTAGTACTCCATTGTATAAATATACCACATTTTCTGTATCCATTCCTCTTTTGAGGGATATCTGGGCTCCTTCCAATTTCTGGCTATTATAAACAAGAGGGCTAATATCCAATATATACAAAGAACTCAAGAAGTTAGACCCCAAAGAACCAAATAACCCTATTAAAAATGGGGTACAGAGCTAAACAAAGAATTTTCACCAGAAGAAATTCGGATGGCCGAGAAACACCTTAAGAGATGTTCAACATCATTAGTCATCAGGGAAATGCAAATCAAAACAACCCTGAGATTCCACCTCACTCCAGTCAGAATGGCTAAGATTAAAAACTCGAGAGACAACAAGTGCTGGCGAGGATGTGGAGAAAGAGGAACACTCCTCCACTGTTGGTGGGATTGCAAAATGGTAAAACCACTCTGGAAATCAGTGTGGCGGTTCCTCAGAAAATTGGGCATGCCACTCCCAGAGGACCCTGGCATACCATTCCTGGGCATATACCCAGAGGATTCCTCTGCATACACAAAGACACATGCTCCACTATGTTTATAGTTTCCTGAGTTTTTAATCTTAGTCATTCTGACTGGTGTGAGGTGAAATCTCAGGGTTGTTTGATTTGCATTTCTCTAATAACTAATGATGTTGAACATTTTTAAGGTGTTTCTCAGCCATCCAAATTTCTTCAGGTGAAAAGTCTGTTTAGCTCTGTATTTTTTGATATAGTTAAAATGGCAATCTTGCCAAAAGCAATATACAGATTCAACACAATCGCTATCAAAATCCCAACTCAGTTTATCATAGAGTTAGAAAGAGCAATTCTCAAATTCATCTGGAATAACAGAAAACCCAGGATAGCTAAAACTATCATCAACAGTAAAAGTACTTCTGGGGGATTCAGTACCCCAGACCTCAAGCAATACTACAGATTAGTAGTGTTAAAAACTTCATGGTTTTTAACCATGAGAATAGTACAATGACAGGGAGGTAGATCAATGGAATGGGATTGAAGACCCAGAATTGAACCCACACATCTATGGCCAATTGATCTTCTACAAAGGAGCTGAAAACATCCAGTGGAAAAAAGATAGCCTTTTCAACAAATGGTGCTGGCTCAACTGGAGGTCAACATGCAGAAGAATGAGAATTGATCCACTCTTATCTCCTTATACTAAGCTCAAATCCAAGTGGATCAAGGACTTCCACATAAAACCAGACACACTAAAATTAATAGAAAAGAAACTGGGGAAGACCCTTGAGGACATGGGCTCAGGGGGAAAGTTCCTGAACAGAACACTAATAGCTTATGCTCTAAGATCAAGAATCAACAAATGGGAACTCATAAAATTACAAAGATTCTGTAAGGCAAAACACACTGTCAATAGGACAAATCGGCAACCAACAAATTGGGAAAACATCTTCACCAAACCTACATCTGACAGAGGGCTAATATCCAATGTATACAAAGAACTCAAGAAGTTAGACCCCAGAAAACCAAATAAACCTATCAAAAAAAAAAAAGCCTTTTTCTTACAAAAATGGATTTAATTCATTTAGCATTGGAAGGGTGTGGAAACTTTTTCTTTCTTGATGCAATAAATATTGGAGTCCATTTTTCATCGAGAATGAGTGAGTTCTTTCTGCATAGGTGCTTGGTCTTTTGCTCTATATGCATATGTAAGTATGGATGTGTGTGTAAGTATGTAATTGTGAGAATGTATGTATGTTTGTGTTTAAGTATGAAATTGTGAGAATGCATGCAAGCTGGGCCCTGCTGACTGCGTGAAAATATGTATGAAGCTGTATTATGAATTTATGTGAGATTATGCATATTCATTTATGTAGAAGTTTTTCTTTCTGCAAGTGTTAGTCTCTTCACTTGGTTCAATAGAAGTTTACTGCTCCTGACTTCCCCCTAGAATGACAAGCAAGAGGCATCTGGACAATAGAGAAAAGGCTCTAGCAACTAATCCTTTACTTAATCTCCTGCTGTTTTAGGATGAGGTGTTAAATGCCTGAGACTGCAGTCTCTGGCTTCAGAGGAACACAAAAGGCAGGTCAGCCTAGTAATTTAGACTTAGATAAGTAAGCTTTTTATTATACAGCAACCCTAAATTTTCGGTAAGAGAAAGTCTTACCCCGGAAGTTCCTAAGACAAAGTCTTATCCCGGCCACCGCCCTTCCCCCATCTGCTGCCTCAAGAACTACCAAGAAGGAACACCTCTGCTGGGGCTGGCTCCTGCCACTCTTTGGTTGGTGATTCAGTCTCTTTGGGTCCCTATGGTCCAGGTTAGTTGGTTCTGTAGGTCTCTTTGTGGTGTGCTTGATCCCTGGGGCTTTTCAATCATTACTGAACTCTTTGAGAAGATCCCCTGAGTTCTGCCTAATGTTGGCTGTAGTTCATATCTGGTTGCATCAGCTGCTGTACATTCTTTTACATTCTATTCTTTTCTTCTCTCTTTTTCCCTGTATATTTTCTGCTCATTGTCTGGCCTTTTTTTCAACACTTTTTCATTTTGAGTTTACTTATATCTTTTTTTTTTAATTTTTATTTTCTATATTCTATGTTTACATTCCAAAGGCTTTCCACTTTCCCAGTCCCCCCCCACCATACGTCCCATAATTCCTCTCCCCCACAACTATTCCCCAATCATCACACACACACACACACACACACACACACACACACACGATTTCTCTGTTCTGGGTCTACAACCTGAAAACACCTTCCCTGGGACTTTTATTTTTCTGTTCTAAATAGTCAAATAGTTGGGGAGTGTGAACGTTTACTAAATTAAATGGACATCAGAAGGCACAAGAAAAAACCACGTCACTCTAAACTCTCCCATGTAGCACTGTTCCTTCAGAAACCAGATGGAATCCACCTAAGCCTAGCTAGAAAGCAGAAGATATGATGAAGAAATCTGGCCATGGATTACAGTATCAGGGACAGGTTCCCCTCCATGGTTATGGTGCTCAGAATTGGGCAGCATAAGCTTCAAAATGTGAAAAATGAGCTAAATCTTAGGGAAAAGGAAAGAACAAGGAAGAATTGCTGAATTAGTTTAGAATTACTTCTCTGTTGAACCACAATCTTTTCAGTCCTAGAATTATTGAAGAGCCCACATAGTAATCACAATATCTATATGCCACTGCAAAGAGTCCTCAGCTAAACAGATCTTTAAGTTCTCTACTGTCATATACCACATTTCCCTAGTTTTCATTTGGTTACTATGAGAAACAGCATGACCAAAGGTAACATACAGGAGGAAAGGGTTCGTGTGACTGCTATTTCCAGGTTAAGTCTATCATTGAATGAATTCAATGCAGAAAATGAAACAAGAACTAGAAGCAGAACCAAAGAAGTACACTATTATTTGGCTTCCATTCAGTTTCATCCTTAATTGATTTTTTTCTTCTTTCAAGACACTTTAAAAACAGAGGGTTCACCATGTAGTTTTAGCTAGCATGAACTCTTTATGCAGACCAGATCTCAAATTTAAGAGAATCCCTGACACTGTCTCCTAAATGCTGATATTAAAGGAACATGGCACCACACATATCCATTAGCTCCCTTTTAAATACAGGCCAGGGTCTCCTGTGGGTTGCCAATGTGGGCTGAGACCTTCTATATTAGTGAGTATGAGGACAATTCCCTACTGACTTGCCCATAGGCCAATCTGATCTAGTCTTTCTGCAGTAAGGCTTTCCTTTTGGATGATTTGACAATTAAAACTAAGATTAAAATGGTCATTGCTTCTTCTGAAGTATCTGTCCTATTTTTCAATACACATCATCTCACTGGCTTACTACAGGCATTCAGTGTTCTGAAGAATATTTAATACAGTCTCTCTCCATGGGTTTGGTTATTACCCCAGTTTAGGTGTGATAGAGATCCTTTATCACTGATAACATTACTCTTTTCTCTAATAATTGGTTGTATTTTGGGCAGAACAAGTAAATTCTTAAATTTCAAAAATAATTTAATTGAATACATATTATAGAGTATGTCTATCGTACTCTTCTACTAAGGAGCATATAAAAAAGTTTGTGCCAATATACAGTCAGACATCAGCAATTCTTTAAATTATTAATGAATACAGTGGGATTTATGCATAATTTCATTGATTATGTAAGCAAAGTGATAAATCATATTATAATTGTTGGATTTGAAAGAAGAAAACTCAGTTTTAAAAAGGTGACATAGTCAGTGAAAGCAATCTTTGGAAACAAACAAAACATTTTGTAGGGTTTTTTAAAGTTCTACATTCTTCACAGTCTAGCAAATTGGTCGCAATGCAATGGTGCACATAAGTAGGCGACTGTATTAAGTAGACTTTAGAAACATGTTATAGATTAATGTCTATGCTTCTACAGACCACTGCCAAAATGCTGTGAGCACTCAGTAGATAATTCTTGATATCCCATACTTTAATTTTTAACCCTTACAACTAAATACTCTGCATTAATCATTGTCTGGTAAGTTCAAGAATTAAAAGTCACATTAGTCTTTACAAATATTCACAGATTTATCTTAATTAAAATACTACAAAGACACCATTAAATTTATTTTATCATATGTTCTACGAGTTATAGTTGTAGGTTTTTTTTTTTTTGAGTAGAAGTGTTGGTTTTGCTTTGTTTTGTTTTGCTTGATTGTTACCAAGTTAACGTTTTTGCCATTGTAATGTATGTTTGTTGGTTGTTTGAAGAATGAGGAAAGTTTGGGCTTCTCCACTGATGTTATTCAAGGAAAATTCCATAGGTAATATCAAAACAATTGAAAGGTGTTTGCAGGCATTGTTACTTGGTTTTTCACTCATATAAATTCTTTGATATTCCTTTTGGTTTCTGTCTGTAAGAACATTATGTTGAATATACATTCATACACATACAAATGTAGTTTTTTGTCTTCTGCTCCTCAATTTGTGAATCATAAAAAAAAAATGTTAAAGAGTAGAGTTTCTCAAAAAACACTGGCATAAGACTTTTGGTATTTTTAATGCACTCAAAATGTACATGGGGAAGTTTCAGAGAGCCAGAATAAGATAATAAAATGCTTTCTTGCATAGTTTAGACTATATTTTAAAAAAGGAAGTTGATTTTATTCATAGTAATCCAAATGAACCAATGCTCAGACAGAAAATGTACCTTGCAAAAGTCCTGCAGAATCAGAAATCCATAACACAGAATATCTGCACATACTACCTATTCAAGGTTAAGACGGTTATTTGGGCTGAGGAGAAGAAAAATATCTATTGCAGTTCTAGGTATCATTTAACACTAGTGAAAGGAAGAGGAAGATATTACCAGTAAGCTTATTCCTGACAGAAGCAGAGTTAGGCTACATGGGTGGTAACTGGTTAATTCTGATAAGGATTAGGAATGTGGAATTTGTTTTATGATGAAACAAATGAGCCAACTTTGTTAGGAGACTAGTCTAATCAGTATGGGTATGTAGGCTGTAAGTTTTCTTTAGAATATTATCCTAATTGATTCTAAACATTACCAAGTTCAGAATACATTAGTTTAGTGAAAGCATGAATATTCCTTTACAGTAAAAGGCAAACAAAAAATAAAACATCATGGATTTGAAATTCCAAAAGGTCTGATATTTGTCTTTGGTTGTTTATTCCTTGATGAGAAACTAACACTCAGAACTTGCTCATCAAACCAAGAGTTTGCAAGAAGACATGTCAGTGTGTCCAAGTTAAGCAGTTAAGAGAACAGATTTCATTTGGTATAGATTCTGCCCAGCTCTCGTTATGCTTAGCTCAAGAAACTTTCCTCTGTGGGCTGTTGCTCAGCAGCAGTCTCCCAAAAATCACTGGAGAATTAGAGCAGTCTCCATTAACATTGACTCTGAGATCTCTCAGACGCTGCATCACCAACCAGGCAGCATACTCCAGCTGATATGAGGCCCCCAATACATATACAGTGGAGGAATGCTGGGTTGGGTTCAGTCAAAGAAGATGCACCTAACCTTCAAAATAATGGAGGCACAGGAAGTGGGGAGGGCTGGTAGGGTGGAGGGTCGGGGAACAACCTCACAGAGATGATGAGGAGAGTGGGGAGGAATGTGAGATGTGGAAGAATCAAAGGGTGGTCCTGGAGTGGGATAAAAATCTGGAGAGAAAAAAATTACATTAAATAAAAATTTTAAAAAACCAACAAAAAACCTTCTTACAAAGGCTTTTTGTTCTAAATAAGAAATTAAAATATTCAACTTTTGACCTCAAGCTCCTCCTTTCTGACTATGTAACTGAGACTGATCTTAAACTCATAACTCTCAAGCCTCCCTACAGCTGGAATTATAGCCACATGCTAAGAGGCCCAGCTCAACTGCCATAATTCTGATTGGAATGTGTTGAAGCATAATGCTTCATCCATTTTATCTTTGAGTTGATATACTTCAGGCTAATATTCTATTCCATTTAAAACTCTCTATATGTGACCTTTCTACATCAATCACCATTTCTATTCTCAACACACTTCCTTCAATTTTCTTTAAAAGTAATCCACAAAATGAAACTTTTGTTAATAGAGAAATAGAACCTGAATTTCACCTACCATTCTCTATTGGATTCTGAGCAAATTTAGTAGGACATTTAATTTTTCTTATTTGATTCTTCCTCAGATCCTCTGTATAATCAAAACCCTAATCTTTAATCATGTTCCTAGCTAGCAAATATTAATCAAATATGGAGAAAATTAAGAAAGTTTACAGGGTCCAGCTAAAACACTCCATTGGTCATTGTGGTTTACTGCAAACAATGAAATGGCATTGTCCACACAGTAGTAAAATCAAAACTTTTATTTTATTTATTTAAATACTAAATTAATTCTGATTTTTATCTTTCTAATTGTATTTTATTTGTACCATTTTAAAATCAACAACAAATGGAGCTAGAACATAAATTGATCAATTGAGGGATGTAACAGTTCAGTATCAAGTTAAACATAATCAAAATTGTTAATGTTCATGTGTTCAATCTCAGTAATGGTATTTGTTTAGTACTTTACCATGACAATTCTATGTATAAAGAGTGGCCTTGCTAAGCCACCTATCAATGGATCCTAATAGAGTGGTGATTTTTTTTAAATGTATGGTTCATTGAATCACAAACTAAAGTGTCAGAATAGAAGACATTCTTTTCCTGAGACTAGTGTTCTTCAGACTCTTAACATACTGAGTTCTAATAAAAATTACACTGTTTCATAATCATATGTCATGAAAAGCACAACACTATTTTCTGAATAAAAATAGTTTCAATATAACAGTGTTAAGATATTTTGAGGAAATATGTTTCCTGTTTATACAAAATTAAATTCCATGAACAACATCTGGATCAGACCACACATACAAATACAGAAATATGCTCCTAAAATGAGATAAAGCCAGAAGTGAGAAGGTTGAGATTATGCCCCATGTTAACATAATAGCTGAGAGCTCACCTTAACTCTGCCAATGATGACACAAGTAATTGGGAGCCAATCACATGCTATACCTTCCTCAATTAGAAAGAAGCTTCTATTGATTAGGAATACCATTAGGATTAATCTGGTTAATATATATAAAATTCAAAGAACAAGGGTTAGACTGTTGCTCAACTGTAAATCTGAGTAAAGTACAAGCCTAGATTGTGTGAGCCATTGGTTCCATGGCACTATAAAAATGTAAAAAAGAAAAAGAAGCATGATAAGTGCACTTAGGCCAGTGTACAGCACATTCAAGCATGCTGGAAAAAAAAACACATGAATAAATGTCATGGTATACTCACTTCTTTATTTTCCTTATTTTGCTTTTTTTGTGCACAAAGTAATGAATTTCCTTGTGACATTGTCAAATATGTGTCATGTTGGACTTTGTTAACATTCATTAATACACTCTTATCCAACCCTACCCTCGACTCTTTTCTTGTCTGTCCTTAAATGCTCATGCTTCTGCTCTTATGATATATGTATACATGTATGTATGTATGTATGCATGCATGTTCTATCTTCCACATATGAAGGAAATATATTTTTCCCAGCCTGGCTCATTTAGGTTAGCATGTAGTTTCAACTAATTGCCAAGTGAACTTTAAATCCTTTTTGACTTTTTTTTTCTCTTGTCTCACTGAAAATGAATTCATGTCTGGGTCACCAAGCCCATCAGAGCACTAAGTCCTCTATTATAGGTATTTGCTATTTCACAATACTTTCATGAATATTTGCTCAGTCCAGAAAGGCATAATTAATCAGAACTGCAATTACTGAGAAAGCTATAAAAACAACTTCCTCTTCTTTTCAAAACCACAAACTCTTTGAGCTCTATCCTAATTCTAGCTGAAGAATGCAATCAGCAATGAAGATGTTTGGCATTATCCTGATTGTTATCTGCTCTGTGTCCTGTGGTCCTTCCGGTAATGTTTGGCATATGGAACAAATGTGAAAGGGAATATTGTTTTCATAAATGCCTTATGTGAGAAATATTGCTCGTAATAGATTTTTCTTGAACATCATATGAGGAAATACATTTTATTGTTTGGTTAAAGAAGAAATGAGCAAAACAAATAGATAATCAGGATGTGAATATAAAAATGCTGCACTAGACTTGGTGATTTTGTAAACTGATGTGGTGATGAACCTTTTCCTTATCAGTAGGCAATTCTCTTCTTTCAAATGTAAGTTCATTAACTGACAAGTTAAGACTTTGTTACTAAGATAGCAGGAATGCTCCTAATTTCAACTAAAAAGAGGTCAGCTTTTTTTTCTCATGGTCTTTTTTCCTTTGAGAGATTATATTCAAATTAAAT
Organism: Apodemus agrarius; assembly: GCA_964023405.1. Lineage (NCBI taxonomy): Eukaryota > Metazoa > Chordata > Mammalia > Rodentia > Muridae > Apodemus > Apodemus agrarius. The sequence continues at coordinate 26,220,963 of OZ030014.1, forward strand.
ATTTGAAACCTATCTTGAAAAGAAAAATGCTAAGAGCAAAGGAAAATAATGTTTATCAAGTAAACTTGAATGAGAAAAGGTTTAATTAATGTCACTTAGGTGTGATTTTACACACAAAAAATGTGAATTACTATGCAACAGGTAGGGGTATTCACCTATCCATCCATCCATTTATCCATCCATCTACCCATCTAGCCACCCATTCATATATCTCTTGCCTATCTGAAATAAACTTTGATTAATAATTATTGATGTTTTCCTCCAGCTCCTCAGATGATAATAAGAGATATTGCAGAAAGAACACACAAATGTTTCCTGGTCCGTGGTATATGCAAGTCTGGATGCAACAGTTGGGAGTATGAATACAATTATTGTAACACTGGACCCTGCTGTGTGATGCGAGACTATGAAAGAGTGCCGAGATTACCGAGTACTAGAATGCCGGGATTACTGAGTACTAGAATGCTGAGATTACCGAGTACTAGAATGCCGAGATTACCGAGTACTAGAATGCCGATATTACCGAGTACTTACAAATATACAACTTAAAGTTTGAATTGTAAATATAATACAATATCGAAAGTATACTCATTACCAATAAAAATGGATTTTTTAGTTTGTACCGAGTGGGATGCTTATTACATTTTTAGATTGCACTATGATAAACTGAGATTTCTTTTTTTAAATTCTTATTGGTTATTTTATTTATTATGCTTCAAATGTTACTCCCCTTCCCAGTTTCCCCTCCAAAGCCCCCCATCGCACCCCCTTTCCCTTGCTTCTATGCAGGTGCTTCCCTACCCACTCACCCACTCTCGTTTCATTACACTAACATTCCCGCTACTCTGGGGACCCAGGACTCCCCTCCCTTAGGGGGAGATAATTATTTCAATGTTGGATAAAGAAAATAGAAAAGGAAACATAAGAATGTTTCTGGATGAGAACAGTTCATCCAGAACTTGGAAGACGTTCCATTGTGCCTACCTTTCTCTGATGTTTTATTTAGAAGCCTCCCTCATATGAGTTGGAGGTATCAATAGTCACTAAACCAGGGCTTATACGTCTACTTAGTAATTTCATGGTTCTTCTACAGACTTCAGACTGCACATAATCGGTCAAATAAGAAGGCACTATGAACAAGATAATTGTAAGAAGAAGAAATTGAAAAACACAGAAAATGATATACAGAGGAAAAAGCCAAGAGCTTTCCTGTGCTGAGGTATAAGGAAATGGCACGGGAAAATATCCTAAGAGAGGTTATTTGAGAGACATAGTCTTACAAGTGGATGTTTGAAATTTTACCTTTATAAACTGAATAAAGTAAAATTTATCAAATTGTGATTTTTGAAGGTTTTCCTTTTCTTATTATGAAAATTGGAAGAATTTTTGAATATCCCCAATGGATATCGCAATATATAATTTCCCTCCCCAACATAAAGATGTGTGTGTATGTAGATCTCTCTGTATGTGTGTGTGTGTGTGTGTGTGTGTAAAGCAAGACCAAGAAAAACAGCTTTCAGGATTGTAATATATAATTATTGAAAAATTTATAAGATACAGAGAGTCTCCCCACTGCAGTAAATGGAAAGAAATACTGAGACCCACAACCAGACAAAGTGCAGAGAATGACAGACCTTGGAATACTCAGTCATAAATGGGATGTTTCCATCCATGTTCGCCCCTCGGGGCTCAGAGAACTCTGCAAAAGGAGGGCAGAAAGGTATTCAGAGCCAGAGGGGATAAAGAGCACCAAGAGAAGAAGGCTGTCTGAACACAGAAGGGCTGACACACACATACAAGCTCACAGAGACTGTGGTAGCATGCACAGTGCCTGCACAGGTCTAAGCCAGATGGGCACTAGCACCTAAGGGGGTGAGTGGGCACATGCTTCCCACTCTAAATGAAAAGGAAAAATCAGCTTTCTCCAATAGAGTATACAAATTACTCTCAATGGAAAGTTCTGTGCCCAGCAGTTGGTGACCAACATAAGACAAACTCTGGTAATTTTGGAGAGTTTTGTCCCCTAATGCTTTGCCTGAGCATTTCTTTTTTATTTATTCATTTTTTTAACCCTACTGGGCTTTTGTTACATATGATGGTTTTCACTTTTGTATCTTTATAGGATTTCTCTGGGTCAATGTGTATGTTACTGTATCTAACAGTAAAAAAATTAGTTTTTCTGGTTCCATTTTCTTTTTCTCTTTTTTCTGTTCCTTTGTTTTGTCCTATTTATATTGATTTGTTTATTATACTAGATTATTTATTATTATCTTAGATTTATGGTTTTTTTTCTAATGAAAAAGAGTATGGGTTGAGTGGCTTAGCTGGGTGGAGAAATACAGAGAACCTGGAAGAAGTCAGAGAAGGGGAAACTATAATCAGAGTATATTGTATGAAAAATATCTATTTTTTGCTTCTTTCCTTAAAATTTAAATGTATCCAATACATTTAATTGAGAAATATATGTTTTTATTCTTAAGATTAGCAACATGGTAAGAATTGTTTCTGCTCACACATTGATGATTTTTTCATACTACAAAACAAAATTAATTTAAACTATTAAAAATATTGCAAGTCAAAAGATTCCCAAGAAGAAGGAAAGAGAGGACCCTGGTCCTGAAAGGACTGGATCCAGTTTTGTAGGAGAGTACCAGAATAGAGCAGAGAAATGGTGGGGTGGTGATTGGGGAATAGGCGGGGGTGGGGTGTGGTCGAAGAGGACATATGGGACATATGTTGAGGGGGGAATGGGGAAAGGGGAAAGCCTTCGGAATGTAAACAAAGAATATAGAAAATAAAAAAAATTGTTAAAAAAAAGAAAAGAAAAAAATAAATAATTCCATGGGAGGCTGTAAAAATTAATAAATCATGACATGTGAGGCTGTAAAAAAATTGCATCTAATAATGATAGTATATTCTTCAGAATTTAAAAGAAAGACATTTTAAATAAGGATAAGTTATAAAAATTGTAATAAAAGATTCTTGTTATATAAAATTCAATTATGTTTCTATTAAACCAAGAGCAAGTAACTTATAAAAATGAAGTATTAAAGCATTATATATGAAAAAATCAATATAATGAAATAATTACATTTATTAATTTGTACACTTCTTAATATAAACCCTTCAATATGACTACTACATTGTTAAGAGTAATTAATGCATATATATCTGCATATATATGTATATATATACATGCATGTATATATGCATGTATATATGTATTTTTTTTCCTGATTCTAGCCAAAGTAAAGAAATCCATTTCATCCAGTTTGAGGGCTGGATGAAGATTTCCATAGGATTCTGATTTATAATAGGAAAGAAGGAATTCTGGCATAATTCATTCTATTGTACTCCCTAATATCAAGGATTTTAATAATATATGAAATAGCAGAATTAGTCCATAGATTAAAAACAAAAATAAACAAACAGTGATACTTCAATGGAAAATGGGTTTAAACAAGCAAAGCAGATGTTCAGGATGCCTTCCTGTCTATGCATAAAGAGTTCTACTCTGCCAATACAATCAGCTTAGAGATGACTGGGGATGTAACTCAAAGAGTTTGTTTATTAACTGAAAGTCCCTGCCTTCAGTAAGGGACTCAACAGTGTAAGCAAAACAAGAGGAAGAGACAGATTAGAAGAGATACTTATCACGTATAGGTATATTTATGACATACAAAAGAAAAAGAAAGCCAGAGCTTGTGAGATTTAGATTAGCAAGAAACACTGAAAAATATGACGAAAACATGCAGTTTTCAGTAAGTAGTGAGAAACAATTATATTATAAATAAAAATAATGATTCTAGCAAGATGTCTGGCAAGAGAAATTAATGTATATGAAAATATAGTAAATGAAATACTGTAGTAAGATTTTATGTAAGTTTGCTTTATCCTCTGGAGCCCAGAGATCTCTCAGACACTGGACCCCAAACCAGGCAGCATACACAAGCTCATATGAGCACCTAACACATGTACAGTAGAAGACTGCTAGGTTTGTGTTCATTCAGAGAAGATGCACTTAACCCTCAGGAGACTGGAGGGCCAAGGGAGTGAGAAGGTCTTGTTTGATGAGGAGGTGGGGACATCCTCATGGAGACAGGGAGTGGGGGGAAGGAGGTATGGGATGTGTAACGGTAAGAGGGAAGACCAAGAGGGGAAAAAGATTGTCTAACTCTAAAAGTGAACTATCACTTTTAAAATAATATTATGTATATAGCCCATAAGCAAAACCAACACATGAGAAGTGGAGATTGGGGTCTCAGGAAATATATGACATGTAGAAGGGCCAAAATTGAGAGCTCTGGTTCATTCAGAAATTGTGTCTTAATATATGAAGTGACAATTTATACAGGACACCCAGTGTTAACCTTGGGCTATGCAGGCATGTGCACACCCAGACAACCATATATACACATAGCACACACTTATACACATGAAAACATACTCAAAAATATGCAAGAGTTTTACATATACATTAAAAGATGGTGAGTAATTTTCATAATTTTAAAATATTAAAACTTTTATATAATCTGCCTGTTAAAAGTCTAAATTATTTAATATATGTCAAGATAACCAATTTATTTTCAACGGAATATTATGCAGCTTTGATGAAAGCTAAATGTAGGTGAAAAAAATAAAATACAGCATGAATTTTAATGGCATGTTCACAAAAAAAAATAAATCTTGATTTTTATATATCCGTCATGAAACACTTTAGGGTATTCATAACTTTGATATTTTCTTAACTTGATAACATCAATTCATAGCATTTTCTCTAATATAAAATGATACACAGTTGACTAAGTGATCATTAATCTTAGGTCCATGACTTTTGAAGAGTTCAGATAGGCTGAGAGTATAAAGGTCAGTGCAGGGAAAACTCCCTGATAACGAGAAGTAGGTTTATATCTTCTCACTGTGTATGGTTGTTGCACTGGGACAGCAGGTTGAAGTTTTTATGTTAGGAAGCATCTGAACAAGACGCTGTATAACTAATGAAATATGATTAGTGCCACTGAACTAACGACTCAAACGGGACTAAAGGGATGTCCTTATTTGCAGATGTTGTCAACAAAGAGAGAGTGGAGGCTTGTAAGAGTGAGAGAGGACCATGACATTTGTGATACAGTCTTTTCTGAGGGGGGAGTTATAGAATAAGGGGGGAAGGAGGAAGGAATGGATTAAGTGGGAGTTTGGGTGAGGAATTGATAGTAACTATTATCAAGTTTCACTATGTGAAATTCTCAGAATTAAAAATTATTAAGAGAGTTCATTATAAGTTACAACCCCAAAAGCATTATTCTAGGAGATGTATCATTCTACTAAAATATTTCCTCATTTGAGCTAGGCCCCCATAAAGTAAATTACCATATAAAAGTACTATACCATATAAAGTAATTTACCATATAAAAACAATCAAATCATTTAATAATCAAATAATTAAATATATTCAATTCTCTTAAATAAAAATCAAACTTATATGCTCTCATCTATAAAACCTTGGCTTCATTTTTACAGGTTTTAAACATTAGTGATATGTTTTCACTAGAACTAACTTTATATGTCAGAAAATGTGAGCTCATATTTGGCTTTAAATGAGGGCCTTTTTTCTTTTGTTTGTTTGCTTGCTTGCTGACTTGCTTGCTTGTTTTAGAGTACTGAAAATTGTCCCTACAGCTTCTATCATTCTATACAACCTTATACCATCACGTTATATCCTACTAGCAGTGTTTGGTGTGTGTGTGTAGGTAACAAGATAATCTCCAGGAACTGATTCTCTTCTTCCATCACACATTTTCTAGGGATTGAGTTCAGATTGTCAGACTTGGCAACAAGCGTCTTCTAAGCCATTTCCCTGTCCCTGTTTGAGACAGTGTTATATTTTGACAAGGTAAACTTGGAACTCACTCTAGCCCTAGCAGGCATACAGCTCACTCAAACTCAAGTGAAACTGGGTTTACAACCCTGTACCTCTCAGTAGGGCCTACTGATACTTTCCTAGATATAAGGCTATTTAGAGGCAGAAACATGTTATAATTTGCATCCAGAATATATAAACTAATGAAGATACATGAGAAGTCTGTTCATCAAGCTACCAGTTGTTTTTTTAAAAAATGCTTGACTTCCATTACTACTATAGAGGGCATCATCTCTGAGATGTTTTTGGGACAGTCGCCTTCACAGATGTCTTACCACAGAGGTCACTGTTCCGAGTCTGCGGCACCTATCAGAGAACCATGCTATATCTCTGATATATACGAGTTTTCAAAGGAGAACTCTGCTTTGAAGATTAAAGTTACTTTTACCATAGCATTGGGTTTCATCAAGGGGAAGCAGAGTTTCCTCTAGTAGAACGAGAGCAAACTGCCTGAGAAGAAAAATGAGATTGTATCATCCCTTAGGAGTGAATCCAGTTGAGATGGTCAGTCATCTAGCTGATCAGGCACCCACAAGAAGATAGATCTACCTTATGTTAAACAAAAGAGAAATGAGAAATAATTATCCCTCTAATGAGACGATGCACTGTTCCATTCTAGAATTCTAGCTTTTTAGTGCCTGCAGTCCTAGGAACCACAAGGTTCTATGGAGATGGTCCAGTTTACTGATTCCCGACTCAGAGGGCAAACATTCTTAAATTCTTTTGAAACGGGCCTAGAAATTCAAAGAAAGGACCCTGATATCCTGCAGCATGACTTTACCATTGAAATTTTTTTGTTCAGCACTTTTATGTTCCTGGTAATTAAGTACTGATAAAGAATGATATTTTACCTTATGAAATCTGGTTTAAGGGATTATGACTCATGATCAGTGAGTTTTTCAACTTGCTCAAATAATTCATTCTATAAATTACCTATTAATTTTGAAAACTGTGGAGCTGAATGTATTTTATCCTAATAAAAATGATTTGATCTTAATAACATTTACACAAAGCAGGCTTTCACTGTATAGACACTATAATTCTTTAAACTATACTCCATATTACACAGTACACAAAGAAGTGTAAGACATTCTGGTATCAAACTCATTATGACCACTTACTAGCTATATCAGATGGAACAAATTACTTGGTATCTTAGCAGCAGGTTTTCAATATATATAAACAAGAAATGGTTAAAGTACCTTCTCATGAGATGCTGCACAGAGTAAATAAATTAAAATATGCAAGCATTCATAGCAATGTCAAATGAATACAGTACACTATTTAAATGATAATTTAAAAAGTAACCTCTGTTACTTTTTTTTTTTTGTTTATTTGTTTTTTTGTTTTTCAACACAGGGTTTCTCTGTGTAGCCCTGGCTGTCCTGGAACTCACTTTTTAGACCAGGCTGACCTGGAACTCAAAAATCTGCATGCCTCTGCCTCCCAAGTGCTGGGATTAAAGGCGTGCGCTACCACCACCCGGCTCTGTTCTTTACTAATAATGATGAACTCTAGATAAGTAAATTGATCAAGATAATATTTACTAAGTCACTATCAGAAAAGAATGTGAGTACTTTCCCAAAGTACTTAGAACTAGCTCTGTGAAAATTGTTTTAAAACGTGTGACCAGGACAAGGAGACCTTTTTATATCTGACCTTTTTCTTCCTGGATTGCCTGCAGAAGCATGGGTCGCCTTTATAACAACTGTTGTGATAAAGATTAGAATATATCTTCAAAGTACTGGGCCTGAATAAACCCCAAACTTCAACAAAACTCTGTGGACTGGTAGATGCTTTTAATCAAAGTCTATTCACCTTTGCTTTGAGTTAATCAAGGATTTGAACCCTCTTTATAGTATGCTTCAAAGTAAAGATAGCTCAGAATACCTCATTGCACCTCAATCATCTATATTTACAAATACACACACACACACAAAAAAATGGCTCTAGGAATTTGTTTCCCATAAAACCACCATTGAATAATCTTCCAACATTTCATATTGCAGTATTTAGCAATTAAACATAATTAAGTTCATAACATTTCATTTTTATTACAACTTTCATTATTCTCACTAAGTGCAGAAATTGGTGCTTAGAAATTATGTATTAATTTTACTTTAATTAATTTTAACTGTTTTAAAAAATACTGTGAGATTCATTTCTAATATCCCAGTTATATCCTGATCTTTAAAACCAGTGTAGCCAAAACAAAACAAAGAAAAAAAGGAACTTAGAGGCAGTGGTGGCACATGCCTTTAATCCCAGAACTTGGTAGGCAGAAGCAGGCAGATTTATGAGTTCGAGGCCAGCCTGGTCTACAGAGTTCCAGGACAGCCAGGGCTACAAAGAGAAACCCTGTCTCATAAAACTAAAAAAGGGAACTTAGATCTGTTGCTGATAATACACTAATTTGCAGTAACTAACAATAGCATATTACAGAGCATTTGTATAATTAATTAATTATCAATGTGGCATACAACTTGTCAATATAAATACTTCTCATGTTATAAATATACCACATATATTTTTTAGCTCTATGGGAAGAGAGTGAATGTTCATTGGATAGTTCTCCTAAACTTCACTTTCTTTGAAATCTGCAGTGTGTATGGCACAAACCAATAGCTAAGAATGATTTATCTCAGCTATCAAAATGATGGTCTTCAGTAATGATCATATTTTAAAAGGGCTGTATGACTAGCACATTGAGATGCAAAAATGTAAAGATTTACACGTTTTGTAAACTTCGCAGTTGATTTATAATATACACAGGTGTTTAAGCAGAGAGAGGGGGAAAAATCCAAAATTAAGTTATGTCTATATACCCCAGGACATTCGTTACTTTGAAACAAAACCATCAGCTGACAATAACAATACTTTTATGTTCTCATGATGAAAGCAAAAGAATGACTGGCCCTTTTGCCCCAGGCACAGATAACAGATCAGTAACTTGATAAACATGAATGACTGAATTCCTACCACTGCAGGGAGAGACAGAAAAGACAAAATTTGCCCATCTTTCTCTCATATACAGACATTGAAACCTCTGCTGTGAACTACGCGCCAACATGAAGCTGCCTGTTCTCTTTCTTTTGTTTTGCTTTCTGAACCTGTTGAGGACAGGTAAAATGGGATGATTCTTTGGGAAGATGGATGTTTCAGGAGAGGAAAATCCTATCAGATGTCAGTTTGAGACAAGGAAGTGATTTGGTAGCCAAGGTAATAGTTACTTAGAGTCCCCCCAGAGTGTATCATGAATAAAGGATTTGTGGCGTTGTTTCTAGTAAGTCGTATCTATCACTGTGGGAAACTAAATATATATAGTTCTAATTAAACGACTGTGAACAAAGATATTAGGCATTAATAAAATTAGTGTATTCTTTGAAGTTACTAATATCTAAATTCAGATTTGATTTCTGTTGGGTCTGCTATTTAAACTTGTTCATTTGTTTATTTAATTCATTTATATGCTAAGTATATGAATTGCATCTAGAAATCATTTTTATAAAGACTAATTATATGCTATATATGTAATGTGTATAAAGTAAGTGAGGATAAATAATAAGAAATTTTTAACTTGGTATTATGATTATTTTAAATTATATTGAAAATACTTGAAAAGAGATAACATCTCCTTTCATAGAAAGAATGTCTTCTTTGTTGAAGACAAATTTACCATCTTGAGCTTCATGGGCTTGGATAGTGTACTCTCCTTTCTGTCCCATTAATGTCACTATACTGACTTTAGATAGCATCGACAGGAAGCATTTTTTATGAAGAACAGTGAAAGGACTGTCTTGACACATTTAAGATTACTTAAGTTAGGACAACTATTTTTCTTGTATATGCTAAAATACTGCAATTACTTCTACTCAGTCCTAAAAAATGAGGAAGCTAGCTAAGCAAGCACACAAGGAGTCTTTGGACCCTTTAATTTTGACCTTTGGAGTCCATTTCCATAACGGCATAAAGCAAACCAAGCATTCTATCAGCATGCCCAGTTTTAATAGATAAAAATCCCCAATGGATTTTTCTCTATTTTTCACAAAACGGTCATGTGTTGTGAAGTCAGATGAAGAGAGATACACCTGTAATTCTAACTATTGAAATAGTCTGAGACAGAAGAATCATTCGAGTATAATATCCTTATAGATATGGTAGCAAAACTACATGTTTAAAAAATGAACTATAACAAAAATGATTTGTATAGCTTGAATGTTCAATAATGCAAATTGAACATCTTAAATGATGATTATTAAAAGTATTAATATGTTACAGCACCTTAAATTCAATGCAAACTATCAAAACATTTTAAAATTATATTTAAATTTTAAAGTTACATCACTCTCCCTTCCTTTCCCCAGTGGACAATTTCAGAATGTACACTGGCATTTAGTGCAGACATGTTTGGATAGTAAAATATTAACTCCAGTTACATCTATATGATTTACATGTGTCTCCCATGTCACTCCTTTGGAAAAAAATGTTTGTTAAGTTTTGCATGACATTTTCAGTACTTTTAAAACCCTCACAAACATTGTGTATGTGTGTGGATGGTTTTATCTAAAAGTTGAGGAATTTGCAATTCTTGTGCATGAAAATGAATTTTAATATGGAACAGTAGTTACTATCTAGAGAGAAGCTATTTGTTATTTTTGTTACTAGTGGAGGAATGCTAATTTATAATTCCCACTTAAATAATGCTATTCTTTTTCTCATATGATGCTTGACAGCTGTCATCTTCTGTTATTTGTAGATTCCAACTAAGTCAACATATATTCTTCACACCCTCTTGTAGGGCAGTGTAATTTGAGGATGCATTTTTTTTAATCTAGTGAAATAATGTCTTTTCCCTCTGGCATCAAAGGCAATAAATAGCATCTCTCTAGATAATATAAATAAGCAAACACCATTAATTTATGCAGTACACCAGTGGTAACATGCGCTTTAAAATATGTATGGTAAAGAATTCCTATTGGCATGGTGATATATATAAGTAGTAAGCTGTTTTTCTAGCATATATAAGGCCCTGAAATTCATCCACAGTATACATATACACATATGAGCATAATATACATTTAATTTTTCCCCAAAATAAAGGAAATAGTCTTATTAACCTAAGTTCATGGAAAACAGAAAACAAGAATATTTAATTATAAGAACCATCATTTCTACCTTGCTTGGATGCTGTTATCTTAGAGGAAAGGGGATGGATACTATTTATGCACCTTCCTGGTTGATATCTCATAATTTCACATTATTTTTCATGATTTTAATTTGAGAGCTTATCACTCAATGGGACTATCTTAAAGATAGAAATATATTCTAAAAGGGTAAAATAGTAACCTTGCACTCATGAGGTAGATTAGTTTATGAGTTGTTATAAGCTGGAATCCTGCAAATTTGAGTACTTTGCAAAAGAATCTGAGTGCAGAGAATGAAGAAATAGTGATTATTTAACTTTCTTTTTCATGATGTCCCAAAGGGTAGGCTTGCATAATGATGCTTGTATTCCTTGCAACCCATAGTACCTAGCCAGTATGTAGTTCTTTATAACTGTTCAAAAATAGCCTCTTACCTCAAAGTATGTTTGGAATTTTCATTTTTCATAAAAGTTTAGACAAATGATAATTTTGTACAGTAATATAATCACTGTTAACTGTTTCCTATGTTGTATTGAAAGACAAAGAAATTCAGTCTATCAGTAATAATTAACAAAATAATCTGACAATGAAACAAAATATCACAAAGTTATTATCTCAAGCATAATAGGAAAAAATGAATTTAAGAACGCCTACCACAATAGATAGATGTTATATTTATTTTCACATCAACAATTGATTTATTCAAAATTCATGTATCTAGGGTATGCAAAATGAAACAATGATTCCTGTAATGTGTTATTGTTTTCATAGTAAAAGCTGAAATGAAAGACACCGTTTATTGCTTCTTCAAGAAAGGCAAATGTAGACGTGTGTGCAGTAATCTTGAAAAAAGAGTTGGTGCCTGCACAAAACTAAGTGCTAACTGTTGCATCACTATGCCTGTAGATCGAAGCACGGTGAGTATAAAGATTAGTAATAAAGACAACTGGGTTAACAGCCCTCCTACACACCCAGGATGTTCTTTTCATTAAATGGCTTTTTTGAAGAATATGTTCTTTCCCAGGGACCTGAAAATAGTGGGCGTCTTCCAAGGACCAATTTCATTTCATCATTTTCAGTATCATAATTTCCCCAAATGCTAGAAGAATGTGTTATGGCAAAATATATTGTGATTATTGGGATTCTTTAATTCAATAATTTGTTATAATTAATGAGAGTATATCTCCAACATGAGGACCTGTTGAAACAGATCAAGGAAAAGAGAGAAATACACATTTCGGCACTTTGTGGATTAAGGGACAAGATTCCTAGCAAGCAGGAAGGTTTAGGCTCTGTAGAAAAGAAGAATCTTGTTATTTGTTAGACAACAAATAAACCACTTCTTGAGCAAGGACCTTACAAAAACAATCATTTCTAAAAGTAAGGCCTGGCTGTACACCAAAGGAAAGTGGTAGTAAGTTGGTACGATGCACATTGGTGGTGTTTCTTATACACAAATGACAGGAACAATTGTTCTAAAGTGATCAATGTAAAAAAAAAATCACAGACTAACTAAAATATTGGAATTTTTGTCAACAATTTTATTATGTTCCTAACTTGTATTGAGTGTTGACACTTAGTAATACAGATAAACTTTTGATACACTTAAAGTTGTATGAGTTAACATAACAAAATAATGAAGCAAAACAAGTGCATAGACACTACATAAAACTGATTAGATCTAATTTTGAAAGTAAAAAGCATCTGAATGCATATAGAATTAACATAACTTGATAAGTAATGTTGACAGCGACTGTGAAGTTCTTAAGCTAAATAAACAGACTGAACTATGGTTTATGCTTCCTGCTACAGGGAATGATATAAACCTATGTTTAAATAGTTCTTTCCTCTGGAACTTTCCCACAGAGAGGGAGAAAGAAGCACAATAAACGTTGAGTTGGACAAAAAGAAAGGCATAGGAGGAACTGAAGAACAGATAAGGTGAGCTGAAAGTCAGCAGGGGTTGTTTAATAAGCATAAGCTTTCTGCGTATTTGCACTCTACTTCCCATTGATTATAATTTTATTAACGTTAGCATTGGCAATCTCACCAATGATGAATCATCATCTCTTCCATATTGTGGTAACTAGGTAGGTATGACAGTAAAACAATGCCTCGTTTAGTATACTTTATAAAATGTGTAACATCCTATGGTGTTCTTCTAAAAGTCTTATTCCACTTGTTCACCAAACTTATTGTTGTCTTGCTCTGAATTCAGAAATAAAGTATGTATTGTGAGTTCAGTCTTGTAAACAAACAAAACAATAACAAAACCCTGCTACCCAAAGAGAGGCTGTCAAGTGAAGAAGGAATTATCCATATTGATATAAAAATATAAACATATCAATATGGTGGTTATTATTAGTGTCTGATTAAAAATCATCTTCTTAACCATTCATCAACTGTTAAAGAACTGTGTCTGTGCTGTGACAAATGTGACACAGAGGTTTGGAAGCACACCTTAGTCATGAGATACTATCTTTAGTTTAATTGAAGTATAGTTATCTGCCTATCTGACTTCTGCTTCATATAAGTTAGACTCATAAATAAGAAGCTTTAGTTATTCCTGAGTTTCCAGTTTCAGAACTTTCCAAAGATCATTTTGGGTGAGCATTCGGTGCTAATTACTCTTTTAAACATGGAAAAAATCCATATTTCACTAAAACAAATCAATTGATCACAGATAACAGTTATAATCATAAAATTAAGGAAATATAACAAGAGGCATTGACCTTGCTGAATACACAATAAACAAAATTATTAAATTAATAAACTGCACTGATGAAGCAGAAAACCAATTACTTCTCAATTAAAAATTTTCAGACATGCCTATATGTTGATCATATTCCCCTTCACACTGTGTGTTGTCTTGTCTTGACTCTCTCACCTCTCATTGGTCCCTCATGTCCTCTAGACAGTTTCACTCTTTGTGGACAATTTTAGGGATCTGTATAAAAGTGGTAATAAAACATAAACAAGAAAACAAATCACCCAATCAGTGACTGGGCTGATGGAATGAACAAGCAGATCCCAAAAGATGAATTTTTATGGTTAATAAACATGGGAGGGGGCTCAATATAACCAGCTACAGAGAAATGCAAACCACAACTACATTGAGATTTCATTTTATCCCAGTCAAAAGCACAGTCCTTAGGAAAACAAGATGTGCTGATAGGAATAGCCATCCATTCTTCATGCAATTCAGGATGAAGATTTGCAAAAACACTAACAGAGGGTTCTCTATGGCCCTACCCTTTCTCAGATATTGACTTGAATATTTTTAATAGGAATCTTAAGCTGTGTATTGCAAAGACACTGCACATTAATATTTATTGCAATCTTACACAAAAGAGTTTAAGTATGGAAACTATTTGGTGTCCAACAACATAGGAATCAAACAGAAAAGTGTAGCATGTACACAATGGACTTGTTTTCAAATTGGTTTTGAGGGTATTATGGTATTAAACATCCCCTCTTAAGTAAAGGCTATCCATTGCAGGGACATAGCTCAGTCAGGAAAGTATTTGTTTTGTAAGCAGAATGATTTGAGTTCAATTTCCAGAAGCCATGTAAAATAGACATGGTAGCACAGGCTTGTAATCTCATTGTTAAGGAGACAGAGACCAATATCTAGAGTATAATTGCTAGCTGGCTTGCCTTACTTGGCAAGTTCTGAGCCATGGAAAATCTGTCAGGGGCAGGGGGTGATGTTTCATCTAGTGCCTGAGATGAAACAATTGAATTTGTTGTTCTCTGACCTTCACAAATATGTACTCAGATGTACTCACATGGTGTACACATGTACATCTGTAAACACACGTATGCATACAAACAAAATACAACTCAATATTTGAGTAAATAGGAACACACACACACATACACACACACACACACACACACACACACACACACACACGGATTCTGGGAAGGAAATTTTGGATAAGTATAGTTGAATGGATT
Source organism: Apodemus agrarius (assembly GCA_964023405.1). Taxonomy (NCBI): domain Eukaryota; kingdom Metazoa; phylum Chordata; class Mammalia; order Rodentia; family Muridae; genus Apodemus; species Apodemus agrarius. Next base: position 26,235,987 of record OZ030014.1, read on the forward strand.
TTTGAAGAAGGGGTGGTTGAATGCAATTAAAATTGTACAGAACCTTTGGCTACATTTTTCAAGTTCAAGCAGTGTAGACTCATAGGGTGGACAAGCTCTTTAGGACAGGACAGAAGATGCAGATAGCTGAACTGATGGCTACTATCTTCCTTTCCCTCCTATCTGTGGTCCTCTCAAGGGGTTAGATATTGATGTTTGTCTTCATGATATGTGGTCTTACTCTGAGGAAATTTTACCTTCTCTAAACAATTCCTCTCCTACTGGGGTCTTACAAGCAGAGACCTCTTCTCACACACTCTGTCTACTTAACACTTGACTTCCTGTTGAAAACAAGAATCTTAAAGATCACAAACTATTTGGAGAACATCAGAGGACCATAGTATGAATGTTATGCCATATGGCTAGAGAGTGAAAGAGTCACTATTATTCATTGTATCACTTCAAAATAAATGCTGATTAGACAATTGTTAATTTTAAATTTAATTTTAGAGAATAGAAATTCAAACTCCGATTCACCTCCTGCTTTTTTTCTCCTAGTTTCTACTTTAATCACTCTCCACATTTCATTTATAAAATATGAAATGGCAACTGACTATGAAAATAGTGTGAGACTTTCTTCCAGTGAAGACAACAATAACCAGTGAATTATAATCTATGTATTAAGTTTGAAAAATAAATCTTTTGTGCTTCTCATAATTCAGAATGTATCTAATTTTATAAGGATGAAAAGTTGAAATGGTAGAAAACTGTCAATACTAAATGAAAACCTTAAATATTTAGAATCTGAGAATTAGGGACAATGATGAATGAAAAGGTTCATAGACATATATAACCAATGCCTGATTCCACAGCCACCAGGTACAAAGAATAAGTTTAGGCACTGAATCTCATTAGTGCATTTGTAAGAAGTTGTTTTGCACATGAATGCATTCATTAGTTGTAATGATTCTTACTTGGGATATCTCCCTGTTAGACTCTTTATGAGATCTGAAGAGGTAGGAAAAAATATGAAACCTAAAATAGCATTCTCAGAAAAAGCTCCAGCTCTCACAATTGTGACTTGAAACAAACCCTGACCACCAGTCCATCTTCTCTGCCCAATATTAACTGCCTTTAAGTCTGACAACCATTACAATTTAGAACCAAAGAGAGAAGCCTGTTCGTGTAATGAGAAAATAAAAAGGAGCTGTAAGTGGTTCCCTCCTCTTCTTTCTGGTCAACAAAAGGATAGCAAATAGCTAAATGAATCAGTCAGGAATCACAATGTGTTGTGGGGGCTTAGGCTGTGAGGGGAAGCTGATGCAAAGTATTGCTGTGATCCTAGATACAGAGATGCAGTCCTGCACTAAGGAAATAGTTGAGCGGATGTGAGTCATGCAGCCATTATTCCACAGCCATTCTCCAAGTGCTGAACAGCACATATTCTGATATCACACCAAGAGAAACCTGTTATGTGCCTAGGTTATGCTTTCCTTCCCAGTCTTAGCTAGGATGTGTACAAGCATGCAGGCTTTCTCTTTTGCATGTGAGAGTTAAACAACTTCTTGTTCTCCTTAGAGATGATGCTTTTCAGTGTATGATGGCCCACTACCACAGACGATGAGAGTTTTATATTCACATGGCCAAATTCAGTCTTATCTGAACACCACTGCTTGAAACCACGTCTACGTTCTCTTTTGCAGAGAGGATGATGTAATTTTTCTATTCTGGAATAACATAGCTACGCTGCACCTTATATTCTACTCTTGAAATTTACTTAATTTCTTTCACAGACACATTTTCTGACTTGCTTCTGTCCCCTCATGAACATAATCTCTCCTCTGATCTACACACACCTGTGTCATCTTAAAATCAGCAACCACTGATGAGACCATTTTATGGACTTCTTCTGTGCTGGTTGGCCAACTTGACATCATTTTGGACATATATGGGAAGAGAAACTCTTTAACTGGAAAAAAAGATACTCCATCATATAAGCCTGTGGTCTGTGGGATATTTTCTTGATTAATGTGAGAAGTTCCAAATTGCTGACGGACAAGCTACCCTTGAGCAGTTGGTCCTGGGTTGTATACGAAGGAGAGCAGACCAAACTAGCCAGGAAGACAAACTCAGAAAGTAGCATTCCTCTGCAGTTTCTGCATCAGTTCCTGTTTCAGGTATTTGCCCTGTTTGAATTCTTGCCCTGAATTCCTTCTATAATAGACATTGATGTAGAAGTGTAATAAGAAATAAACCCTTTAGTCCCTAAGTTGCTTTGGGCCATGGTGTTTTATCAGAGTGTAGACATCCTAATTAGACACTTAAGTGATGTGTCTGTTGATAAAGGTGTTTGTTCAGAGGTTTGTACTTCTACTTTCCAGTGCTTTATAAAGATGAGGATGCATATATATATATATATATATATATATATATATATATATATAAAGATGCTTTTTAGAACACAAAAGTGTCTCTTCTATAATTACTTTGCAGTGAAAATTTCATGAGACAAGTCACTGAAAGACGAGGAGGAGAATACTGTGAAAGAGGAGGAATTTGTGTAGATACAAATTGAAACCCCATATGCCAGATAAATGTTACAAACAGCCACTAAAACCTGACCAAGAGTTTAGCTTTGAAATATTAGGAAGTAGTAAATATGAAGCTATAGCATTCTTAGAGGTAAAAGGTTTCTATAGGGATAGCTAAATCAGAGAAGTGAAGAAAATCCATAATAATAAACTCAGTTTAGGTCAGATATTGTCCTAAAGTTTACCAAAGCTGGTCAATTGGAATACTCTTAGGATTTTCAGTGTTTCCACTAGACAAAGAAGTGGATCCTGGTCAGTAACTATGTTCACAAAGGTTGTAGCATAACTTCCTCCTACCCAACTCAAACCCCCATTTATTGCAGTTCACGCTTCTCTTCCTTCTTGGCTTCTTGGAACTTTTGATAGCTATCAACATTGCTCAAGACAAGGAAGCACAGGCTGCTGTGGAGCTGAGGGAGGGACTCTGCATCGGTAACTGACTTACTTTAGGGAAGGCTGGAAGGCAGCTTGCCTCTCTAGGGTGACTTGGTAAAGAGGTAGAATGAATGTATTTGGGTGAGTCGTGTCCAATCTCAATCAAAGGTTCAAAAGTACTTATGCATCACATTGTACACACTAGACACTGGGTGACAAATTTTTCAGTAACTTTAAATCGTCTCGACATATTTTTGAATTTCTATACCTACACAATGTAGGGATCAACCTCTGGGGACGTTATCTTTTCTCTTTCTCCCTGTACTCTTTTCCATATTTATCAGAATATTTATCTACCTTTGTGAATAAGCCAGGCATATGTTTCAAGGTCAAACTGGTATTTAGCCTGATTGAAGTATAATTTCAGGAAAACAACAACAATAAAAAAGAGTCTAGTGCACAGCATCAAAGAAAAAAATGGAAAAAATACTACAATATTTAAAAAGACAAAGTTCTTTAACATTTTTATTATTTTTTAAGGTTTTACCAAAAGCTGTAGAATTCTGTTAAATAGTTTTTGTGTTTGTCACTTATCCAGAAGAAGGAAATGAAAACAATTATAAAAAGACGGTGGGAATTTGATAATTCAGAAAATGGGCATTATGTTCAAACCATGGGCACAGGAAAACTATTGAACAATTTGAGTTCCTTCTTTTATTTTTATTTTTATACAGTCTTAATTAAGATAAAATTACACCATTCTCACCCCCATTCCTGCACCTAACAAATACCCTCTCTAACTTCCAGGGCTCTCCTTCTCTCAAATTAATAGCTTCTTTATGATTATTTTGCTCATATGCATACGTGTATGCACACACACACAATATGTAAATACAACCTACTGGGTTCATGTTTGTTTGCATGGACATGGTCTCCGGAAAGACTGTGTTGTATTGAGTAAACAATATGGAGACTCATTCTTGGGCAAAGCTAATTTTCCCTCTCTAACAGGTCATTGGCTGTCTATAGTATTTTGGAAACGTCTCAAAAGGAAGGAAATCATACCAGATACTGTTAACAAATCATGGATTTTAAAAACAATATATTATTATCACCACCACTTTTTAAGACTAACATAATTAATGCATTCTGTATCTTATCTTTGTGCATACAGATAAGTATAGCTGCAGCCTGTCTTCAAAGAATCTTTTCTTTTTTTTTTTAATTTTTTTTATTTTCTATATTCTATGTTTACATTCCAAAGGCTTTCCCCTTTCCCAGTTCCCACCCACCATAGTTCCCATAGTTCCTCTCCCCCCCAACTGTTCCCCAATAATTCCCCCTCCCCCCTCGGTTTCTTTACTAAACTGGATGCAAACTTTACAGGCCCAGGGAACTCTCCTTTCTTCTTCTTGAGAATCATTTGACTTGCTAATTGTGCCTTGAGTATTTAGGGCTTCTGGGCTCATTAATATCCACTTATCAGTGATTGCATTTCATGTGTATTCTTTTGTGATTGGATTAGCTCACTCAGGATGATATTTTCCAGGTCTAACCATTTACCTACAAATTGCATGAATTCATTATTTTTAATTGCTGAGTAGTATTCCATTGTATAAATATACCACATTTTCTGAATCCATTCCTCCTTTGAGGGATATTTGGGCTCCTTCCAAATTCTGGCTATTATAAACAAGGCTGCTATAAACATAGTGGAGCATGTGTCCTTATTGCATGCAGGGGAATCCTCTGGGTATATGCCCAGGAGTGGTATGCCAGGGTCCTCTGGAAGTGACATGCCCAATTTTCTGAGGAACCGCCAAACTGATTTCCAGAGCAGTTTTACCATTTTGCAATCCCAGCAACAGTGGAGGAGTGTTCCTCTTTCTCCACATCCTCGCCAGCACTTGTTGTCTCTTGAGTTTTTAATCTTAGCCATTCTGACTGGTGTGAGGTGGAATCTCAGGGTTGTTTTGATTTGCATTTCCCTGATGACTAATGATGTTGAACATCTTTTAAGGTGTTTCTCGGCCATCCGAATTTCTTCTGGTGAAAATTCTTTGTTTAGCTCTGTGCCCCATTTTTTGATAGGGTTATTTGTTTCTTTGCGGTCTAACTTCTTGAGTTCTTTGTATATATTGGATATTAGCCCTCTGTCGGATGTGGAGTTGGTGAAGATCTTTTCCCACTTTGTTGGTTGCCGTTTTGTCCTTCTGACAGTGTCCTTTGCTTTGCAGAAACTTTGTAATTTTATGAGGTCCCATTTGTCAATTCTTGATCTTAGAGCATAAGCTATTGGTGTTCTGTTCAGGAACTTTTCCCCTGTGCCCAAGTCCTCCAGGGTCTTCCCAAGTTTCTTTTCTAATAGTTTCAGTGTGTCTGGTTTTATGTGGAGGTCCTTGATCCACTTGGAGTTGATCTTAGTGCAAAGAGATAAGAGTGGGTCAATTCGCATTCTTCTGCATGTTGACCTCCAGTTGAACCAGCACCGTTTGTTGAAAAGGCTATCTTTATTCCACCGGATGGTTGTGGCTCCTTTATCAAAGATCAAGTGACCATAAGTCTGTGGGTTAATTTCTGGGTCTTCAATCCTGTTCCATTGATCTGCTTGCCTGTTGCTATACCAATACCATGCAGTTTTTAACACAATTGCTCTGTAGTACTGCTTGAGGTCAGGGATATTGATTCCCCCAGAAGTCCTTTTATTGTTGAGAATAGTTTTAGCTATCCTGGGTTTTTTGTTGCTCCAGATGAATTTGAGAATTGCTCTTTCTAGATCTATGAAGAATTGAGTTGGGATTTTGATGGGGATCGCATTGAATCTGTATATTGCTTTTGGCAAGATGGCCATTTTTACTATATTGATCCTGCCAATCCAGGAGCAAGAAATATTTTTCCATCTTCTGAGGTCTTCTTCGATTTCTTTCTTCAAGGACTTGAAGTTCCTGTTGTACAGATCTTTCGCTTGTTTGGTTAGAGTTACAAGAATCTTTTCTTGTAGCAAATGTAAGTCATCACGGAAAATTCCCACCATATCAAATATACTCACAAGTTTCCCATTTATGAAATGAGATTTAGATCAAGTAACTTTAGATAGTTCTAACTTTGAAAAACAATCTTTTCCAGAATATGATTATGAAGCGATTTTAGAATAGTACAATTTAATCTATAATAAGATGAGTTTTTATGAATGTGTTACACTCTCAGGGAGTTAATGTTATAAGGCCTATGCTAGGCTCAAATAAAACCATCCTTTCTTAGCATATTAAAATGATTGTGGTAAGTCTAAGTGTATTAGAACAGTTATAAACAAAGCATGAACAGGTAGAGTTACTCCTTTTTCAAGTGAATTTCTAGTCACTAAACATTTTAAAACACAAAATAAACAAAAGCATTAATCTGATATTCTAAGAGTTATATAATCTTTAGTTTAATACACTTTAATAACCATTTTGTGCTGTTTTACTTGGCTAATATTATTTTCATATCATCTTCTCACTTATGGCATTGAGTGCTTTCTCATCCAACAATGTGTTTATAATAGTAATCCTGTCTCTCTGACGGTGATACCCCTTCAACTTTACCAAGTTTCCTAAGCTTAATTGCTGTGACATCTCAAAATGTACTCCACATTTTTACTGTTTTCAGACAAGCAAATAACTAGCAGGTGATCTTGAGATGACTGGCTTAGATTAAAATCTATGTCAAAACTCTAATAGGCAGTCCCAAGAGAAAATCATTTTAGGAAATATTCTTGTTATTAATATGCTTTTCCTGTTGTTACTGCATATATAACAATCACTAGACATTAGCCTACCCCTTTGAGCAGATCTCTGTATAACTGTGAAGATATACTGTCTTGTAGTTATGCTATATAGACAAATAGATGTTATCTTAATTCTTAATGATTATCCTATAAGAATTCCTAAAATTATACCAGTATTTATTAAGCTCTTTTATAGTAAGATGGCTGTTAGGTCCTTTTCTGATAGTCAAAACTGCAAGGAGAACTCTGCTAGTCTCCCACCAGTTAATTGCTTCTAGATAGTAACCAGACTTTCTAATACTCAGAGAACATTTCAATAGATTGTAAAACCATTAGCCAAAGGTCATAAAAAGGAAACTAATGATTTTTTTATAGGATCTAGGACAGAAGATAAAATATTGACTGGGTTTGTCTATACAAAACTTCACTAATAATTTAGTTATGTTTTTTAAACTTTAAATGAACTGTGGAGCTATGAGAAGTGATGAATGTTTGACTAGAACATTACTCCAAATGGATATGAATGTAATCATTCACTGTTATAAACTTCTTATTCGATTTATGATTTGAGTTTATGTGTAAACTTGTGATGATTTTTCTTACCATGTGATCATATATATATAAGTGCTGAGGACAAAGAGAGGAGAGCAAACTTTTCCCCTTATCCCTGGTTTTCATTCATTCTGTCTTTCTACTTTTTCTTAGAGAACTTTCATAGGAAACTTTTTACAATTTAGAAATAAATTGTAACACCTTTTCAAGGTGTCCCTTTTTCTTCCTGCAACTTTTACTAGCAGGCTGAATATTGGAGCCTCACAGTTCTTGCTGAGATAGAACAAAGAGTATTTTACTTAATCCCTTGGTGTTTTACGATGAGGTGCTAAGTGCCAGAAACTGCAGTTTCTAGTCTCAGAGGAACACAGAAGCCAGGTCAGCTACAGTAGAAAAGTATATTGGGGTTAGATACGTAAACTTTTAATTATTATACAGCAACCTGAAATAACTCACAAGACAAAAGTCTACCCCTCCACTGATACTCTTGCCCCTACTCGGCCTCAAGGAGAACTGAAAAAAGAAACCTGCTGGGACTGGCCCCCATCAAACCATCAAAATATATTACTGAAATTTATATTAAATCATTGAAGGAAGAATCAGTAAAACATAAAATTTTCTTAGTTGTATGTCATATCTGATATGGAGAATTAGATGTATTATTAAAAGCCTGATTACAGTTTTTATAGGAAATTTTTTTTTACGTTTAGTTATTGAGCTATTCATCTTTATGGTAACCAAAGCTTTCTAAAATAACCATCAAAAAAGCTTTATTCATATATTTATTAAAGTTGCCTTTATCTACCCTTGTGTGATGTCTCTAAATTATTTGAGAGTGTGGATTCTGTCATTAGCTCTGTGTCTTAAATGCTTTTCTTGTGGTATACAAGCAATGAAAAGCTGCTCAATTTATCCTAAGATGTGTCACACTGAAATATAAAACGCTTCAACTAAACACCTACTAAAGTGGGGCACAGAGCTAAACAGAGAATTTTCACCAGAAGAAATTCGGATGGCTGAGAAGCACCTTAAGAGATGTTCAACATCATTAGTCATCAGGGAAATGCAAATCAAAACAACCCTGAGATTCCACCTCACACCAGTCAATATGACAAGTTTTTTTAAAAAACCAACAGTTTGGAAGCACTCTACACACACACAATATGCTGACCTAATATAATTTTATTCATAGAAATTTAAAGAAAATGAATAAATATTAGATGAGGGCTAGAACTCATTTTGCATTTGCCAATGTTGTGATGTAAGATGGTCTAGGTGGAAAGCTGATAATTCTTCTGCTCTTCACAAAATGACTTAGATGAAGTTATATGACAGGTAAGAAATACCATGTAACTCAGAAGTCATTTCTTCCACCTAATAACTTCAATTGTATAGATATATAAGTCTTCTGATAGATACTTATCATCAAACTTACAAACAGTGACTGGGAACAGAGATGAGATGTTAAGTTCTAGTTCTGTTCCTTGGTATCATAAGAAATTACTTTATGTACTTTATGGATGTGTTTAATTTACACATATTCATGACTTGTCCTGTTTTTGTCTGAATGTTACACTTTCACCAAATTATAGATATTACTTTATTGATCCTTTGCCCAGAACTTTCTTTGAAACACCTATTCATTCTCAGTAAAAGCGTATACTTAATGTGACTTGCAAGGTCCTTTCTGATCTATATACTTTCCTTTCTATCCCATTTCCAATTATGCTGACTTTTTCCTGGTCCTTAAAATTCCAGGGCATAATTTGTATTAGAAATTTCTCTTTTCCTGAATGATATTTATTGCTCCAATGATTATTCCTCACATGAATTTATACATCACAAACTCATTTCCTAGGTGTTTGCTTAAATTTCTGTTTCCTATTTACTACACTAGTCAATCATTTTAATGTTGAAATTGCGTTCTCTAAAAATACTAATGCCCCTCAGTATTCAAGGTGTCTATCAACCAAAAATGTATGGATGATGATGAAGTTGTAAGTCATTCATAAACAGTTAATAAATATAAGGAGGAGGTTGAAGTGGTAAACTCTGCATCTGTGCCCAAGGCAGTGAGTGTCAAGGAGACCCCCAGAGAGGTAAAAAAGAGAGAAAGCAAGTCAGCAAAAATGAAATTGGCCAAGGACTGTTTCCATGGAAACTAAAGCACCTAATTTGCAGTGAAGAAAGGTATTTAAGATGAGCAGCTCTGAAATGGAGACTCAAGAAGAATTAAATGCATCATGAAAATTTAAAAAGTACTGTGAGCATGCTAACTGAGAAGAAACTTTTGATGTATGAGAAAGATAGTAATTTTCTCTTGTGGAAAGAATGGGACTATTGCATTACATGTTGACATATATCAATTTTTTACAATGTCCTGAAATATGACACATTAATATTTACCTGACATGCAATTAGTAGAAAAATTGAAATGAACAATCAGAATTGAAACAACCAAGGATTCTTCTCATAAGGCTGTGATTGACAATAGAACAATTAGGTCGTACATTACACTACAAGTATATCTCTCTCTTTTTCTTTCTCTCACTCTCTCTTGTACTCTCTTTCTCTCATATGTATATTTATACATAATATACATATATATCTATATATAAATCTGTTCCCTAATTTTTAATACCTTAAATACAAGGGAAAAATTCCCTTTGAAAATTAAATATATAACAATAAATTAGAAGAGAATACATTGTATATTTTGTTGATAAGTTGGTGAAAACTTAATTCTACTATTCTCTTAAAATCTTTTAAGATGGTACTAGAGGGATTGATAAGAAGTTACGATCACTGACTATTCTACCAAAGGACCTAGTTTCAATTACCAATACCTACAAATTTCTCAAATCTGTCTGCAAACCCAGGTCCAGAAGAACTGATGCCCACTCATGATTACTAAGGCCACCAAGTAAACACTTAGTGGCATAAACAGAAATTCAACCCCTCATACGTGTCAGATAAAAATAACAGAAGCAATAATATTTTACAAGATAATAATAATGTTTTAAATAAAAGACAAACTTTTAAAACTGAAACTAATCTCTCTTTTATAAAAATAAATACAAAACTGTATAATGATTATTTATATTTAAAGCCTTGATGACAGTCCTGTGAAGGCTTGATGCCTCACCATAGGGGAATGCTAGAGTTGTGAGGCGGGAGTGGGTGGGCAAGTGGGGGAGCCCCCTCATAGAAGCAGAAGAAGGGATGGAATAGGGGGTTTCATAGGGGAAACCAGGAAGGGGGATAATATTTGAAATGTAAATAAATAAAATAACCAATAAAATTTTTAAAAATTAAAAATAGCCCTGATAACAATTCTGAATAACAAAAGAACTTACCTCAAGCTGCACTATAAAGCCATAGTGATTAAAAAAAACTGTATGATATTGGTATAGAAATAAACTATTTGACCAATGGAATTGAATCAAAGATGGTGAAATAAATACATACCTATGGACACTTGATTTTTGACAAAGAAACCAAAATCATACAATGGAGAAAAATCATCTTCTTGATCCAAAATTCATCCTGTCTAAAAGCAATTCAGGGATAGAGATGAAACAGAGGGTGAAGGAATGGCCAAACAAAAATTGGCTCAAATTGAGACCCATCCTATCGACAAGCCCCAATGCCTGACAGTATAATTGCTACTCTGTTATGCCTGCAGACAGGAGTGTGGCAGAACTATCCTCTGAGAAGCTCTACCCAGCAGCTGACTGTAACTGATGCAGATCTCCACATCCAACCATTGAATGGAGGTTGGGACTCTCAATGAAGAATTCAGGGGAAGGATTGAAGGCCCCGAAGAGGATAGAAACTCCACAGGAAGACCAACAGAGTCCACTAACCTAGACCCTTGGGCTCTCAGAGACTGAGCTACAAACCAAAGATCTATACTGAGGCCCCTGACATATTGGGCTACCTGTCTGGGTACACTAGAAGAGGATGCAACTGTCCTGGCAGAGTCTTGATGAGATGAGGGGTGGGGGGGATGGGATATGGGGGATGAAGAAGGGACTCTGGGAGCCAGGACCTGGGAGGATGACAGCATTTGAAATGTAGATAAATAAATAAATAAGTAAATAAATAAATAAATAAATATAAACACTGATGAGTTTCAGCCCTATATTTTCTCCCATTTATAAGTAATTTGAATTTTAAATAGAAATTCTATTGTAATTATTTATATGATCTTAAAAATTATTCTAAAAGACCACAAGGGAATATTTATCAATCTACATGTATAAAATTGCATAAAACAGTTTTAGAATTATTTAAGTTTTTTTTTGCATGGGTGAATGTGTGTGTGTGTGTGTGTGTGTGTGTGTGTGCTTGTTTTGCCTGCATGTATGTCTGTGAACTATGTGTATATATACATGGTGCCTATGGAGATCAAAATAGGCAAAGATCCCTAGACCTGGAGCTACAAATAATTTTAAGTCACCATCAATGTACTGGGAACTGATTTCCAGTCCTCCACAAGAATAACAAATGCTCTTAACCACTGAGTTATCTGTCCAGTTCTCCATAAAACATTTTTTAATTAAAATTTTAATGAATCTGCACACATGCCAAAATAATTCATACTTTAATAAACAGACAATGGTAATACATGCTTGACCTAATTGTTTTAATATATATATATATGTATATATATACATATATATATTATACATATATATGTATAATATATCTCTAATAGAGCCTACTCAGTTTGGGTAAATTAATTTCCATATTCAGGAAGCAGGAGTGAGAAGACAAGGCTGATTGCATGACAGGCTTCAAATTGGCAGATCAGGAGACTATACCTAAGAACTGGGCAAGTACGTAAGGCAGCTTGTCAGTAACTGCCTTGCAGTCAGAAGCTGCCTGCCACCTGGCCTGAGCCAAGCACAGCAGGCCAGCGTGTTTCCGGACTTCCCCAGGAGGTTTCCGCCCCCCCCCCCCAGTAATGGTTCTGGAATGTCCCAAAGATGGACTCAACTAACTAAGATAGAGGTCACCTACCCAGAATTGAAAGCCCTTATGGGCTTTAAATCAGGCCTGCAAGCTCACTTCGGGTCTCCATCTTGGGATGAGAGATCCCAGCATGCTGGTCTTCTGCAGAATATAATACTCTGTTTTTGCATACTATTTGAGTCCAGTGTATCATTCCTCATCGAATCATGGACCCTTCCAGAAACAAGAGGTATGAGTTGAAAGCTAGGATTATATATGTTGAGACCTTATCTCAAGACAAATAAGGATTTTTTTCAACAGAATATGAGGCTTTTATACTTAAAATATGAAACAAAATAGCCAAATTGTCTAATTTTGGCTTTTCTTCAAAATATTTGGTTCCTGTGTTAAGAGGCAAAGTCCTTTCAGGTCACTGTAAAACCTCTTGTTTGTTGTTTAAAAACCAAAACAACAACAACAAAACCAAAACAACAATAGAACAGGTATAACTTTTTCCCCTATACTATATAGAGGACTCACAGATATATGTGACATTACGATGGGCAGCTGCTCTTGAGGATGTGCACATATTTCTTCCTTCGGTGTCTTTTTTTTTTTTATATATAAATGGAACTGCCACATGATTATAATACAATTTAATCAGGGGCTATCTGTGTTGACTTCATTATACATTCACACATTCAATCACACCAGCACAACTTTTCAAATAGCATCTCTTTCAAATGTGTGCTGTTAACTTTCTCAACAGGGAGGGCAAGCATGTGGTTTCCACCCATCAGCAGAGACTTAATAAATCACCCCGCATATTACAGTTTCACACCAAGTTAGCACCTTCCATCAAGGAATGAAATTAGCAGAGCAAATCCTGGCTAATTGTGAAAGATGCTAATTACTCACTCGCCCTACAAAAATAAGGCGTGAGTGATGTGTGGCAAGCCCTGAATAAAGTCATGAGCACTTGGAAATGAGACACTTAAATAAAGCCTAAAACTGCTTATGCAGAGACACGCAAAGACCAGACAGTGAGCAAAATCATACGGCCTGTAAAGAGAGAGGAATAAAGAATCAGGATTTAAAAAAAATCTCATTTAAGACCTTTGCAAGACTAGAGGAGACTTGGATGTCTCAAAGGATTTATTACACCCTTCTCTTATAGGTTTGCAACAGTCCCACTGGCTGGATGCTGGAAACAAGTCCTTTACTAGTTAATAGCTGTTTACGGCAGGGCAGAGAATTGTTATAAAGGATATGACCCCGACTCAACTAATCTTGGGGGAAGGGAGGCCCAAGTTACAACTAACTGTAATTAGCTCCCCTGCTGGTGGTCTCTGCAGAGAGGCAGAAGCCAAACAGGTCAGAGAATATGAATCTTGAGCAGACATCAGAGGCTGCCAGCTCCTTGTGATCTTGGCTGAGATGAACTGGTGGAGGTGTGATAGGAGGATTTATGCCTGTCACCATCAATCTGGTAGCCAGTCTCTGGATGCGGGACTCTTCCCTGAAGTTGCCAATTTGTCACCTTTCAGCAGCATGGGGCACTCATTAAGAGTGGAAGCATGGTCTTTCTAAGTGTGTGACTTCAAAAGAGGACACAAGACAGGAAAGAGATGCCCCAGCATTTACTGTTCTCCAGTCTTTCTGTCTCCTCCAAAAGTTGAAGCAACGACTTGAGATTTCTGTGTAACCTCGATCCAGCTAAATAACCCAGACTAACACTCTTTCAGTTTTTCTCTTAGCTTTCACACACCCAGTTTGCTAGTGAAAGGCAATTATCACCTTACATTCAATTAAAATATATCTGATTAATAGCTTGTACAGGCCTCTAAAGCAATTATATCGTTTAAAATTACAAAGGTAACCCAGGGAGAGAGTTTGTGTTGGTGTTAATTTGTGTAATGAAGCAAAGGTGGTAAATCATGAAATCCCTAGAGAGTGATTGTGGAGATGAGTTTTGTGACACAATTACATAATTACAACATCTGGGGGGAGGAAATGCAAATCTAATATCTTACAACTTCCATATCACATCTTTCAGCAAGAAAGCATGAGTACACAGTGAATGTGTATTTACAGCAGCATTACAGGAATTCTGTATCAGCATTCCCCCCTTACAATAAGTAAAGTGCACATCTTCTGGCTTGGGGTGTTTTATTTTCTTACCACGAATAACAGATTCTTAATGTGTAGGGGTGTCTCTTCGTTCATGAATGACCATTGTTTTCAGGGAGATCTCCCTGTTTTAAACTGCTGCAATTGTTTTAAACAAAACAAAATAAATTCAAGCTTTAACATCATTTCTCCAGCAGGAAAGAAAGGTCACATAGAAGCTCTGGCAAAAATATGGAGCAGAGGACTGTACTTTCTGCTATTTTATGTATGGCCCACAGAATGTAATATCCAATTCCCCTTTCTATTATGCAGCTCTGTTGGCACTCTGCTATTCTATAAGTGTCTGTCTAAACATTGTGTCTAAACTCCACCCCACACTTACCTGGCAATAGCCAGGTATGTTGCTACCCACAGTTACCTGGCAACAGCCAGGTAAGCCTGGCCCACTATAAAAGAGGCTGGTTGTCCCCTCCTCCCTCCTCTTGCTCTCTTGTTCTCTCTTTTCTCATTCCCTTCCCCCCTCTCTCCACATTGTCATGGCCAATGTCTTTCCACTCTCCCTTCCTCTGCCTTTCTCTGCCTCTATTACCCTCTTAACTCCCCTCCCCATGCCCTGAATTAACTCTGTTCTTTACTATACTGTACTATACTATAGATACATCATGTGGCTGGTCCCTCAGAGGGAAGGGAGGCCCTGGCATGGGCCCGCTGAAGCACATACCTTACCACACCCCCATAGGACATATTCTTACACACCTTTCTCTTTTTATCAATACATCAATAAGTAAAGGTTTAGAATGCTAAGTCGTTTAAATTTAGTAAAGAAAAGTGAATTTTTAACTTAGTAACTAGGATCTGATCAACATAAGCTGGATATCACATGTAACTCAAGCTTTCTTTATAAAGTATCCAGTGTTTTTAAACTATATTATTCCATTAATATCTTACTTTGTTAACATCGTTTTCTCCCTCAAATATCCACTTGTTGGAATTCTTCTTTTATGTCATCTCTGCATCGTGAAATGTATTGACTTCACTATTGTAGCCAAAAGCTCTTGAAAAAGGTTATCTAGAATCTCTCTGAATTTTCCAAAAACTCACCACTCATATTGTTATTTAAGCCCCATGCCAAGGTTTACCCATGAGGAATTATGCCATGCAACAGATCTGGTGTAATGGGGGTTTATTTGGGAAAATGGAGGGGAGTAAGGACCTGCAGGGGGTTCAAGGCAGACAAGTAGACATGTAGAGAGGAAGACAGGAGCAGAACCATGAGGTAGTGAAGACAATGGAACACAGAGAAAGAAAGGAATGGGGAGGAACAGAGGGAGAGACAGGCTGGGAACTCTGTGAACAGCCCACACCTGAAATATGAGGAGGTAGCAGATGATGATATAAGCCATTGCTAGTTCTGTGGGAGAAACTTAGTGCAACCTGCTTCAACATTCCTCCCTTTTTGTTCAAAAATGAGGAATTAGGAAGGGGTAATTATGGGGTAGGAGTGAGAGTGTTTTGTTCTTTAGACTATTTCCTGCTGAGGGCAAAGATCTCTTCAATTTCCCTAAGAAAATTGGGATGTGGTCGAGTTTTGGGAAAGCTAGTGGTTTCACTGTTGTCTAGTATCTGTGGGACCATCTATGACTAGGAAAGATCAAGCCCAGTTGAAGTATCTGTGAGGGTAGATGGGAGCAACCTCAGGTAACTACTTTGGAGGTGTTTGGGATGCAAGAACCATATGGATTCGTAGGATGCAATACACCCCCTCTCCATATTATAAGGGTCCATGATTTGCTCAAGAATTATACCCAGACTCAAATAGTATGTAAACACAAAGACTGTTTTATTCTGCAGAAGTTCAGTATGCTGGAGTCTCCCATTACCAGAATAGAGAAACAACCAAGGAAACTTGCAGGGCTGATTTAAAGCACATTAGAGAATTCTGAGTAAGATGACCTATATGTTAATAAGTGGGGTCCATCTCTACAGACATGCCATTGTGGGTATATGGGCTGAAAACGTGCTGGGGAGGTCTGAAAACTGTTGCTGAGGAAGTCTGGAAACTGCTGCTGACCCATTGCCCTTGTCTCAATCCAGGTAGCAGGGCATCTTCTGAGGCCTGGACTTACCTGAAATTGCCTAGTTCTCAAAAACACATATAGGCCTGTAAATCCTTAACTGCCAATTTGAAGCCTGGCATGGAATCACCTTAACCTCCTCAATATATATATATATATATATATATATATATATATATATATATATACACACACACACACACACACACACACACACATATATATGCATATATGTGTGTGTGTGTGTGTGTGTGGTGTATATGTGTGTATATATATATATGTGTGTGTATATGTATATTATATATATATATATTGGGAGAAGAAAAAGTTAAGTAGGTGAGGATCTAAACAGACCCATAACCCCCAAAGAAATAGAAGGGGTCATAGAAAGTCTTCCAACCAAAAAAGGCACAGGACCAGATGGTTTTAGTGCAGAATTCTATCAGACCTTCAAAGAAGTCCTAATACCAATACTCTTCAAACTATTCCACAAAATAGAAACAGAAGGAACACTACCCAACTCATTCTACGAAGCCACAATTACCCTGATACCAAAACCACAGAAAGATCCAACTAAGAAAGAGAACTACAGGCCAATCTCCCTTATGAATATTGATGCAAAAATAGTAAATAAAATACTTGCCAACCGAATCCAAGAACACATCAAAACAATCATTCACCATGATCAAGTTGGCTTCATCCCAGGGATGCAGGGATGGTTCAATATACTAAAATCCATCAGTGTAATCCACTACATAAACAAACTCAAAGAAAAAACCACATGGTCATCTCATTGGATGCTGAAAAAGCATTTGACAAAGTTCAGCATCCTTTCATGCTTAAAGTCTTGGAAAGAACAGGAATTCAAGGCCCATATCTAAACATAGTAAAAGCAAATTACAGCAGACTGATAGCCAACATCAAAGTAAATGGAGAGAAACTTGAAGCAATCCCACTGAAATCAGGGACTAGACAAGCCTGCCATCTCTCACCATATCTCTTCAATATAGTACTTGAGGTACTAGCTAGAGCAATTCAACAACATAAGAAAGTTATATAAGCAGTAATAATTGATGCTGCACAGGTACTGTAGAGACCTTGAGTAGCAAGTTGTTTAGAGAGAAACAGGAAAGGAGCTTTCATGAGTAATCACCCATATCAAGGTAGGCTTTTTAATGATGCAGATAATTTAGAGTCATCCCTGTTCCTGTATGCAATGTCTAAATTGTGCCATTGTAATTTATAGCAATAAACCTACAAGTTCATTTAAATATAGATTAAAAACAATTCCTTGTATCTGTCACTGGATCCTTATATAAGGTAAATAAATATTTGGTAATATCTCCCCAGGAATACTCATAAAATAGATAAGACATATCATCAGACATTGATGATGCTACTTCCGTTGGAACTGCTGCTTTGTATAACAGTACAGTCATGCTCAGAACCCTTAGTTCTATATGACGGCAGTGCATCTAGGGTTATCTCTAAATTCAACACATTTTTGTATAATATTTCTTCATCTTAAATTGCTCACCTATTCTTTAAGTAGTAATTTGGATATTGTTTATAAGTAATCATTATTTCTACATAAAGAGCATATAATGATGTTGTGTATTGATGATATTTTTATTCATGTAGTCAAGAAGACCTTAAAAGGTAAAACCACCCTTAGAGTTTCTATGTTTAAAAATTTCTAACACCCCATTACCTCTTTCTTAGCTTTTTTAGCCAGTTCAAATGTGTTCCCCGTTTATGGAAGAATTTAACCATAAAATAAAGACATTTGGGCTTCCACAGTAGGATGGAATTTGTGTACTTCAGAACCAATCATTAAAATTAGTGCATGCTTTTGAGCTAATATCCACTTAACAGTGAGAGCATACCATTTGTGTTCTTTTGTGACTGGGTTACCCCACTCAGGATGACACTTTCTAGTTCCATTCATTTGCCTAAGAATTTCATGAATTTATTGTTTTTAATAGCTGAATAGTACTCCATTGTGTATATATACCACAATATACCATTCCTCTGTTGAAGGACATCTGGGTTCTTCCCAGCTTCTGGCTATTATAAATAAGGCTGCTATGAGCATAGTGGAACATGTGTCCTTATTACATGTTGTAGCATCTTCTGGGTATATGCCCAAGAGTAGTATAGCTGGATCCTCAGATATTCCTATGTCTAATTTTCTGAGGAACTGCTGAACTGAGTTCCAGAGTGGTTTTACCAGCTTTCAATTCCACCAGCAAGGGAGGATTGTTCCTCTCTCTCCACATTCTCTCCAGCATTTGTGGTCTCCTGAGCCTTTTATCTTAGCCATTCTGATTGGTGTGAGGTGTAATCTCAGGGTTGTTTTGATTTGCATTTCAAATCAAAACTGATGATTAAGGATGTTGAGCATTTATTTACGTGTTTCTCAGCCATCTGGTATTCTTCCATTGAAAATTCTTTGTTTAGCTCTGTACCCCATTTTTAATAGGGTTATTTGTTTCTCTGGAGTCTAACATGTTGAGTTCTTTATATATATTAGATATCAGCCCACTATCTGATGGAAGATCTTGGGAGGTTTGAACGCTGATGCTGGCCAACCAGATGCCCCAGGGCTCCCAGGAACTAAGCCATCAACCAAGGGGTACATATGGTTCTAGCCATAAGAGAAGCAGAGGAATGCCTTGTTGGGCATCAGTGGGAGGAGAGGTGCTTGGTCCTGTGAAGGCTTAATAGATGCACTAGCATGAGGAAATCTGGGGGCGGGGGCAGTCATGGGAGTGGGATGGGTGAAGGAGAATATTCTTGGATGCAAGGGGTGGGAGGATGGTTTGGGGGTTTTAGGGGAGGGGGAACTAGGAAGGGTTATAACATTTGAAATGTAAATGAAGAATATATTCAATAAAAACAAAAACAAACAAACAAACAAAAAAACAATCTAGTGCATGCCTTTAATCCCAGTACTCAAGAGGCAGAGGCAAGAAGATCCCTGCATTTGAGGCCAGCCTTGTCCACATGGCAAGTTTCAGGACAGCTAGGGCTACAAATAAACCCTGTCCTGAAATAACAAAAGCAAACAAGCAAAAGATGAAACAACCATTATAGAGTTTAACTTAAACAGTAAATTATCTTGTTTTCAGATAAAAGTGCTTCAAAATACAGGTCATGAAGTAAGTGGAAGATGCTAGTCCCTTATGACCATTTTTTCCATATGTGGAAATGTAGAACTATACAATAACAAAAGGGCAACAACAAAAACAATAAAAACCCAGGCAGATATGACATTGAATGGGACTACCCTGGGAATGTGGGAAGTGACAGAGCAGGACAATATGATTAAAAGGCATTACATATAATTATAGAAGTGTCATAGTCTACCTCATGCATATAACATGCTTTATAAATGATAAATCACACCACAATGAAATAATTAATCAGGAAATGCAACAACTGAAGAACTAATGGGGCAGTGGGGATAAAGTGATTTCTCAGTGGCTAGAGGCTAAATCTACTCTTCCACAGAACTCAGGTTTATTTCCCAGTAGCCATAGTATCACTCACAACTGATAGTGGCTACAGGTCCAGGAGATCCAATACCCTCTTCTGGACTATTCAGATACCAGGAGAAAATCTGATGCGGATATACTTGCAAGCAAAACACCACACACAGAAAATACAGAAATTAAATTCTGTTTTATTAAAAGACTTCATGGAGCATATTAACAGAAAAGAAGAAAGTGGATGAATAATAGTAGTGTGTCTAAACACATTTGAAAATATTAATGAATCACAAAAATGTTCTTCGTATAGTTTTCTTTAAATAATTTATCAGATATGGATTGACTTGAACTTTAGATAAGCAGCAACTAGGAAAATGTGTTATAAGTAAAGTATGTGTGCTTTGATATATTTAACTATAATAATAATGAAGTAATTTTTCACACATATCATGTTTATATTAAAAGTCTCTTGATTAGGGATCTGGAGAGACTGTCATGTCATGTCAGTCTGGTTCAAGGGCAAAGTGACAGACACCTCAGGCCTCCTCCTTCTCCGATGGTACCTCTACACAGGTGAACACACCCATCTCACCCACATATCATTACAAATAAAATAAACATTTAAAAATCATCTATTAATCAAGTTGGAATTTAGAACACTTAATAATATAAAAGCTTGCTTTGCACTCTTACAAAGCCCTTTAAATCCAGTTTTCCCCAAATCACTTTTTGTATGTGTTTAAAGTCACGAGAATGTCGGAGAGTTACAAATATTGCTTCTGCTCTCTGGAGGGGACCAGCTAGGAGCATACAGGACCTAAGATCAGTGGAGCAGCTGGGATGAGAGTCTTCATGCCTCCATTTGCACCAGGGAGCCTGGAAACTCCAAAGCCTTCTGTGCATAGCCCTCCAGGAGAGAGAGAACTCTGAGCAGTGCTTTCACTTTTGAGCTCAGAGGAATAAGGACCCAGGCTTTCAGGAGGAACAAACTCCAGCCGGAGACAAGAATTCTAACTAGCACAAGATGGCAAAAGGCAAGCACAAGAATCCTACCAACAGAAATCAAGGCCATATGGCAACATCAGAACCCAGTTTTCCTACCACAGCAAGTCCCGGATACCCCAACACACCGGAAAGCCAAGAGTTGGATTTAAAAGTATATCTGAGGATGGTGATAGAGGGCTTCAAGAAAGACTTAAATAACTCACTTAAAGAAATACAGGAAAATATCAGTCAATAGGTAAAATCCCTTAAAGAGGAAACACAAAACTCCATTAAAGAAATATAGGAGATCATGGGTCAACAGGCAGAAGCCCTTAAAGAAGTAACTCAAAAATCCCCTAAAGAATTATAGGAAGACACAAACAATCAAGTGAAGAAACTGAACAAAACCATCCAGGATCTAAAGTAGAAGTAGAAACAATAAAGAAAGCACAAAGTGAGATATCTCTGGAGATAGAAAACCTTGGAGAGAATTCAGGAGTCATAGATGCAAGCATCAACAACAGAATATAAGAGATAGAAGAAAGAACCTCAGGTGCTAAAGATACCATAGAAAACATTGACTCAACAGTCAAAGAACATGCAAAATGCATAAAGCTGGTAACCCTAAACATCCAGGAACTCTAGGACACAATGAGAAAACCAAACCTAAGGTATATATATATATATATATATATATATATATATATATATATATACCTTAGGATTAACATAAGTGGTCCAGGAAATATCTTCAAAAAATTGTAGAAGAAAACTTCCCTTACCTAGAGTAAGTGATGCCCATGAACATACAAGAAGCCTTCAGAACTCCAAACAGACTGGACCAGACCAGAAACTCCTCCCCGCACATAATAATCCAAACACCAAATTCACTAAACAAAGAAAGAATATTAAAAGCATTAAGGGAAAAAGTGCAAGTAACTTATAAAGGCAGATGTATCAGAATCACACCAGCTTTCTTACCAGAGAGGATCAAAGCTAGATGATCCTGGGAAGACCTCATACAGACCCTAAGAAAACACAAAAACCAGCCTAGGCTACTATACCCAGAAAAATTCTCAATCATCATAGATGGAGAAACCAAGATATTCCATGATAAAACCAAATTTGCACAATATCTGTCTGCAAATCCAGCCCTACAAAGGATCATTGATGGAAAAAGCCAACACAAGGAGGGAAACTACACCCTATAAAAAGCAAGAAAGTAATCTTCTTCCAACAAACTCAAAAGAAGATGCCCACATAAACATAAAAATAACATAAAAAATAACAGGAAGCAACAATCACTATTCCTTAATATCTCTTAGCAACAATGGAAGCTACTCCACAATAAAAAAAAACATAGACTAAGAAAATATTTCTCATGTAAATCTTCAATTTTATCAGAAAATGTCTGTAATTCCCCTTTTAATTAATTTAGTAATTTTTTTAGGTCTGCCATTTTATCTGCATTATTTTTCATGATAATTTTCAATTTTAATATGTTTTTCTATATCTTCCTCTATTTTATCAGAAATGTTTTCAATGTAAATCTTTGATTTTTTCACAAATATTTCTAATTCCACTTTCAATTAATTTAGAGTTTTTATATCTACCATTTTATATGTAAAATTTTCCATGAAATAGTCAATTTTAGCATTTTTGTCTATATATTTCTGGAATTTTACCAGAAATATTTTCCACGTAAATCTTCAATATTATCTGAAAATGTTTATAATTCCACCTTCAATCAACTTAGAATTATCTTTATGTCTATCATTTTATCTGTATAATTTCCAAGATAATCTTTAATTTTAACATGTTTTTCTATATATTTCTTCAATTTTATCAGAAATATTTTCCATGTAAATCTTCAAGGTTATAAGAACAAGTTTACAATTCTACTTTCAATCAACTTAGGAATACTTTTATGCCTACCATTATTATATCTATATATAAAATTTTCCATGTAAATCTTCAATTCTATTATAAAATGTTTCTATCCCATATTTCAATTAATTCAGCAATGTTTTACATGTCTACCAATTTACTCTTTAGTTTTCCATGAAAATTGTCAATTTATCGGGATTATCTGAAAAAATTTCCATGTAAATAATTTTATCACAAATTGTTCTTACTTCCCTTTTCAATAAAAATAATAATAATTAAAAAACAAATATTACTTCCAAGTCTTTCTCTTATTTGTCATTATTTTAGTAATTCTTAAATGTCTTCAAATGTCAGTGGTTGAAGACACATGGCACCATGGTTAGGTTGCAGTCATTGCCCTGTAGCTCCTGTGAGTGTGCCCATAAGGAGTCTGGACTTCAGAACATGCTTATGTCTATACATTCTTAACATTGATCATCCTGTTTTATATTCTGCTATGTTTGGGGTCTCACAGGTACTACAGCAACATATAAATTGCATTGATATTATACATTTTGGTATGTTTTAATGAATATCATTATTTCCTTGCCATCTAAAAGGTTTTGTTGGTGTGCATACAGAGATGAATAAATGTACTTCACACGGGAAAATCTACCCATTCAGTACCAGACAAAGGACTTGAAATTAAAATTAAATATTACAAAGTGTTAATTTTGTAATTGATTATATTGTTTCTCATATAACTACTTTGAGATAACATGAATTCTCACATATGTGTAAGATTTGACTGTACTTTTGTTTTTCTTCACTTGATTTTTTTTTGTTATGCTTCAAGCAAAAGACTTATAAATGCCAGAGCTACCTGAGCTTATATTTGTCTGTGTAGTTACAGAAATAACTTGGTTGTAGAGCTAAAAATAAAATCTGGAAGCGATTATAAAGAATTTGAAATTTCTTCTCAACCTCCAATTATTAAGCTTGCTTAGAGAAGAGACTATAACTGTTCAAGACAAAGCATGGCATGGACCATTCATAGCACAGATGCCAGCCTGCCTCCGATGTCCCTCTCCCTCACACAAAACAGTAATGTTTTGTATTTGGTTCCTAGAAGTTACTGAAATGGCTATTTGTAGAGCTGTTTTTGATTTCTTGCTCTGACAAGGACCAGAACAGCAGCAGCGTGTCCTTCCCATCAGCATCACTGTCAGGCAGAGAGGCATGCCAGCAGTGAGCAGTTTGCTCGGGCCTCTCTTGGCACCAGCTATTGTGGTGCTGACAGCTTCTTGGCTCACCGATCATGTTTAGCACTCCATACAGTCCAGACCCTGAGGGCCTAAATGGGCTGCATCTACATTTTGATCTGTTTTAGCATTAAGTAAAGACATGAATGCACAAAGCGATTTAGGAAAGGTTCTATAACTCTTGGTCTGAAAGATAATATATTGTTTATATGGTTTAATGTAAAGACCGTATCGTAGGGGTATTGAATAGATCACACCTCTGTAGTGTGGTTCCCCAGTAGAGAAGATGCTACAGGTGATTGTGTACCTGCAGAACCTGTCTCAGACAGACCCACTTCCACTTCGAATATGTGATTATAGATATTTTAGAGATTAGAGAATCAAGTAGACAGCAAGTTTATCTGAGTAAATGGTTGAGACACAATTGTTCACTTTCCTTCAAGCTTTGTTCCTCCTTAGGCAGCTGATAACATATTCGTTTCTACAAAGCATTGGCAAGTCAAATGATGTTAATCTTGAATCAAAAAGGATTCACATTGATGGAGTGAACTTGGATGCCTATTCTTTATACTTTGCTCCTTCGCTGCCAGGAGTCTCAGGCTTTTTTGATGGAGAGACAAATGTGAGCTTGTTTGTTGGACAATATTCCAAGCTCTCACACTACAGAATCAGTATCAACTCTTCAATCCTTAAGGAACTAAGACTCCTCAAAGTGAGGGGTAGACACTTGGGTAACTTCTTGTTTGTTTGTTTCTGAGATTAATATTGTGCTTTTGTCTACATGCAACAGTCCTTGATACATATCCAACTGATTTCATTTCATAGCCTTCTGTTTACTTTTGGAGTGTTGTTTTATTTTTTTTTAAGATTATTCAAGCTTAATTTGAATTCTCATTTAGATGACTCTTTTATTTCTCTTCTCTAAGCAATGGTCCCTTATTGGTATCCTTCCATGAAATCAGTATTGCTTATGGCACTGCATTTTGGAAACAAATTTCTTGGCTGGCTGGTTGTTTTCTCTTCACACTTGCCTCTCCACGGATCTGTGTTTGCTTTTCTTATCACCTCACATGCGTCAGGTGAGAACTAGTTCACATATTTCACATATTATCTTTTGACCTAAAAACATACAAGTAAGGATTGAACTTTAAGAGCATTTGCCTAATTTCTGATTGGGAAACTTGAAGAACAAGCTAGGAAGGAAAGCAACACACCTCAAATATCCATCCTAAAGTTAGAAGAGCTTACCATTACATTCAAGTCTGTGAATTCCAATGATCTTCTGTCATGAATTTGAAGTAGGTGTGGACCGTAGACTAAGGTTATGGAGACACTATGACAGGGAAATGTAGCATCTTCCTTGCAGCCTATCATATTATTAAGTGTTAGAAACACATCGAACTTGTAACCTCAGGGGCCAGCACACCCTCCTAAAAACAAGAGAGAGAGCAACTAAAATAAAAACCCAAAACAACCACCAACAAAAACAAGATATGTAATCTTCACAAACACAGGCGCTAAAACTTCAGCATAAAAGCATAGTAATGACTAGGGCAATACGTCTCTACTAAATCCAAGCAAGCCTACTCCAGTAGTCCATGCGAAATATAATAGGGTTAAAGCACAAGATAAGGACTATAAAATATTCTTTATGACCTCTCACATCAAGGGACAGGTCATCTAACAAAAACATAACTTTCCAGCACCTCATAGCACTTTCTACCCAACTGACTAGTTACACACAAAGCAAGTCTCCACAAATACAAGAAACTGGAATAACACCCTGCATACTATATGACCACTACAGAATAAAACTGGCTATCAACTACAGAAACAACAAAATATCATGGAACCTGAACAGTTCACTACTCAATGAAAACGTGGATCAAAACAAAAATTACTAAAAATTAAATGAAAATGAATAGCAACATAAACGACCATATAAGATACAATGAAGGTGGTCCTAAATGGCAAGTTTATAGCACTGTCTACATAAAAAAAATGGAGAAATCTGATACTAGTAACTTAACAGCATCTTAAAGCTCCAAAATATCCAAATTATACCCAAAGGAACAGATGGTAAGAAACAATCAAACTCTGGGCTTAAATCCATACATTGGAAACAAACAACATTACAAAGAACTCAATGGGACATAGAATTGGTTCTTTGAGAACATCAACAAAATTGGCAAAACACATGCAAATTAACTAAAAGGTAAGGAGGGAAGTTGAAATTTAATAAAATTAAAGATAAAAAGACGAACATCACAAGTGAAAGCAAGGAAATCAAAAGAACCATAAGGACACACCTTGAATGCCTATATTACACCAAATTAGGCGATCTAAAAGAAATGGATAATTTTATCAATATACACCACTTACCAATGCTAAATAAAGATCAAATAAATAATTTAAACAGACCTTTCTTCCCTGATAAAAATAAAAGCATAATTAAAATTTTACCAATCAAAAATAACAAAAGGCCACATAGTTTAACTCAGAATTCTACCATACTTTCGAGAAGACTTAATGCTAGTACTCCCCATATTATTCACCTAGAATATTTAATATCACAGCTCTCTCTTTTTTTTGTAAGATGTGCTAGTTTTTTTTCATCTTAAAGGGTTTTTTTTTATTAGATATTTTCTTTATTTACTTTTTTTTTTGGCATTTTTGGTTTTTTGAGACAGGGTTTCTCTGTGTAGTCCTGGCTGTCCTGGAACTCACTCTGTAGACCAGGCAGGCCTTGAACTCAGAAATCCGCCTGCCTCTCCCTCCCAAGTGCTGGGATTAAAGGCTTGGGCCACCACAGCCTGGCTTTATTTACATTTCTAATGTTATCCCCTTTCCTGGTTTCCCCTCTGAAACCCCCTAACCCATCCCACCTCCCTCTGCTCACCAACCCACCCACTCCTGCTTCCCTGTCCTGACATTCCCCTATAATTGGGCATTAAGCCTTCTCAGAACCAAAGGCCTCTGCTCCCTTTGATGTCCAACAAAGCCATCCTCTGCTACATACAGAACTGGAGCCATGGGTCCTTTCCATGTGTACTCTTTACTCTTTCTGTGAGAAATGGCCAAGTTAAAACAACAACAACAACAACAAACCAAAAACAAAAACAGCATATGCTGTGGCCATAACTCAGAAATTTGGGAATCAATCCACCTCATGATCCAGGTATAATACTCAGGGATGTATACCTAAAGAACATTTCATTCTACTGAAGGACACTAGTTCAACTATTTTCATTGGAGCTTTATTCATAATAGCTAGACATTGTAAACAATCTGCACACTGCTTAACAGAAGCATGGATAAAAGAAAATGTGATAGTTTTCCATAGTGAATATTCTTCATTCATTATAAAATATAAAAATGTGATATTCACTAGTAAACTGATAGAATGAGATAAAATCATACTGAGTGAGGTATCCCCAAAAGACAAGTACAATACTCATTTACTTATATGTGGGTATTAGCCACTAGGTAAATGATATCCAAGCAACAATCCATAGAACCACAGAGATTAAGTATAAAGTAAGAGATTGGGAGGGCAGTTTGATCTATGGAAGGGGGGATGTAATGGGAGAATAGAGAGTTGGAAGGAAGAGTAGTATGAATGAGGGAACACAAAGAAAACTAATATTAGGGGACAATGGAGGGGTATTATGAAGTCCTTTTATAGGAGGATCTTCCTAAATTATATACATATATGCCAATGATCTAAATAAAATGGCCAAATAATGGTGGAGACAGAGCCCCAACTAGACATCACTTGCCACCAAATTAATATTTAATTACTGGGACTGGGTTACATATAATGGAGTTATTAGTCAAAGAGGTCCCATGGGAACTCCAAACAGCCCAGGCTGTTGTTGAGACTGTGAGTTGCTCTCCACAAACTGATAGCAAGTCTCCATTGCTGAAAACAATACCTAGACAACTCACTGAACATGGAGTTGAGCTGGTGTCTACATGGAGCCTTGATCCTTACTCCCTAGTGTTCTTGTTTCATTAAGTTCCTCTGTATACCACTGAAGGAAAAAAATCAACCCAGGCACAAACCTTTTGATATGCAATGATGTGCTGCCTTCCAATACTACATAAGTAACTAAGAACCTGAGAAAAAGTATTGTAGGGTTTTAGAGTAAAATCAAATACTATTATTAAAAAACAAAACAAAACAAAACAAAACAAAACAAAACAAAACGAAAAATAAATCAAAACCAAAACCAAAACCATAGCAAAAATGGGACTCTTAATGATATTCTGCTATGCTCATTGATCAGTGCTTTGCCCTGTCATAATCTGAGAAGCTTATTTCCAACAGATGGGAAAAGTATAGAGAACATCACCAAGACATTATGCAAAGAATAAGACACTAAACCACTTGGCCCTAAATTAAACCCCTCCATCAATCCCTCTGCTTAGATCTCAAGAAACCCTGATAAAGAGTAGACAAAAGAAAAGACAGAACACAGGGAGTTCACTTCTTCCATGTATTTATGAGAAGGGTAGGCTGATTCCATGACAGTCTTCAAATTGGCAGTTAAGGAGACTAGGCCTAAAATCTTTGTTTCCAAGAACTTGGCAATTCAAGGCAAATACAGGCCTCCATCAGAAACTGCCCCGCAATCTGGCCTGAGGCAAGGAAAATGGGTCAGCAGTAATTTCCAGACTTCCTCAGCTACTTCCTCAGCAACAGTTTCCAGACCTCCTCAGTAAGATTCTAGCCCCTACACCCTGATAATGGAATGCCCATAGAGATGGACCCAACAGATTAACATAGAGGTCACCTACCCCAGAATTCCCTAATGTGCTTTAAATCAGGACTGCAAGCTCACTTGGGTGTCTTTCTATTCTGGTACTGGGAGACCCCAGCATGTAGGACTTTCACAGAATAAAACACTCTTTGCTTTTACATACTATTTAAGTCCTGGGTGTCATTCTTCAGAGAATCATGGACCCTTACATTTCAAGGTTTGTCTGGCATTTGCTGGAGACCACCTGATCCAAATAGTAGAGTGTTTTTTCTGATCTGTAAATCCAGAGGCCTGGTTGTCTTTTGTCTTGTTTAAATCTGTGTTTCTGATTGGGATTTAGCTCTGCTTCAGATTTAATCTGGAGGCCAAGAGGGACAAAGCAGACTTGTGTTTTTATCACCCAGCCAGGGGCAATGGCAGATGCTCCTGACCCCTACCAGAAGCTGGAGAACTTGCTAGTTCTCATCTAGATTCTGAACTGGATGTGGGTCTATGATGGGTCCATATGCAGAGAGGAAGATGGAGACAGCCTTTAGGTTTGTTTTTGTTTTCCTGGGAATGTCTTTCTGTGTTTATCCATGTATACTCTTTGTGCTTTTTGTCCTCTCTTACAATTTTTTCTTTTTCCTAGGATGGAAGTGGCACAAAGCACCCCACTGGACTTGGTCCTGAACCATGTTCAGGAATTTATCCAAGTCACAGAAGACTCAAGTCTGGTTGTCCATTCGCACAATGTAACCATCTCTTACAGGAATGAATGGCCCACCTATGGCCCCCAAAGGGGCCTTTCTATCTCCCCATCACAGTTTATGAGCCCTGGGGCCACCTGGACCAAATGCGATGGTCCTCATAACTTCTTCCTCTAGTGGATGGTCAGCCTGGACCCCATGCTTTTTCCCCCTTTCTGTTCCTGAAGAGGATCTCTGTCCCTCTTCCTATGTTCCCGAACCTGCTGCCAGTGCTGCTGCCTCTGCTCAGCCAGCCCAGGTGTAGGAAGGAGCAGCCCCTGAGTCCTCTGATTCTCCTGATTCCACTTGTCTTCCACCACACATTGCTAGTATTGCCCAGAGGGCCAACTCTAACAATGTAATAGTAAACCATCTACCAATCATAAGTGTAAGGTACTTTACTTCCAGGGATGATCTGCCTGTCTAAGTTGCTCTGAGGCTAGAAGCTGCAGACTCCTGTTTAGTACCTCATAGTAGAACAGTGGCAGGCTAGGTAAAGTAATCTTTGTTCTATCTCTGCAGGAATTTCATCTCCAGAAAAAAAGGGGAGCAAGGCCTGCCTTTGCTCCTTGTTCTCAGCACCTATAGGACTTTCAGAGTGCATGATCACATGGTAAAAATATTCACTATAAGTTTTCGCATAAATTCAGGTTATAAATTCAATAAAAGGTTTATAACAGAGAATGTCTCCATGGTTATCCACTAGGAGTAATTATGTGGCTAAACACCCATCATTTGTAACTAGCTTGCAGGTTCATGGCGAGTTAAAAACCATAACTAAGTTGTCCTTGAAGTTTCGTATAGATAAACCCAGTCACTATTTTATCTTATGTCCTTGCACCTGTGGTATAAATCCACAGTTCCTTTATAACCTTCAGTTACTAGTTTTTTACAATCCCTTGGAATGTGTGTTAGGGTTTAGATGCCAGTTACCGCAGAAGAAATTAGATTTAATAAGCATGCTCTGTTATAATGTTAAGTTCTGTTGGATTTTTTCTCATACATGTATTTTTATTAGATTTTTTATTTACATTTCAAATGTTATCCCCTTTCGTGGTTTCCCTACTGAAAACACCCTATTCCCTCCCTACTCCCTCTGCTCACCAACCCACCCACTCCCATTTCCCTGTTCTGGCATTCCCCTATACTGGGGCATCAAGCCTTCTCAGGACCAAGGGCTTCTTTTCCCTTTGATGTCCAACTAAGGCCATGCTCTGCTACATATGCAGCTGGAACCATGGGTCCCTTCATGTGTACTTTTGGTTGGTGGTTTAGTTCCTGGGAGTTCTGGGGGGTACTGGTTGGTTCATATTGCTGTTCCTCCTATGGGGCTGCAAGCTCCTGTTGAATGTTTTTGTCCTTCTTCTACATTCTGAAGCAATGATAACCGTGGCATGTTGGTTGTTTCTACAGAATAAATGTTCTTTGTTCTTGCATACTATTTGAGTCTGGGGTCTTTCTTCAGCGATTCTCAAATCCTAACACTCTAGGTCCTCTTCATGACAGAGAAGAGAGAGAGAGGATCTTGGGAGCTGCCTAGAAATTGGTTCTGGGAGCAAATGGGCTGCCCACTCATTATTGCCACTATATTGATGCAGCCTTTCCTTTCACTACACCTGAAGGAATTTAACACTGCAGAAGGTAAGGAAAGATTCTGAGGGGGAGGAGCTCTGAGAGGTTGCCAGATCGCCCAAAATTTATTGAAAGTGAGCCAGGGGATGCTGGAGAGAATGAGAGCACCAGAGAACATCTAGAAAGACTTTTTGAAGCTAGTAGGACCTACACTGCTTCTGACTCAAAAGCCAGGGAGCACCAGTCACTGGTGAACTCAGCTTTTGTTAGCCAAACTGCCCCTGACATCCATTTCAAGCTTCAGCCTCTGAATGGCTTTGTGGCCATTTGGGTTTGTTGTTGTTGTTGTTCTTGTTGTTGTTGTTGTTGTTGTTGTTGTTGTTTTTTAATTTTGTTCTTTTGTTTGCTTGTGTGTTTGCCTTTTGGCCGTCCAGTGTTATTTGAATTACTGTATAAATTAAAAAGGGGGATGTTTTCTAATGCAAAACCAAGCTGATTTCTAATTGCCAGAATAATACCATAGGTCTATTAAAAAATAGTCTAAAAAATAAATAAATTGTAGAATAACATTTCTTAAAATAATCAGTCTTCCCAAATGTAGGTCTATAAGCTGAAACAAATATAACAACTTGTAGTTTAGCTAGGATAATTGCTTAGATCTTCATAGGGGAGTCGTTAACAAAAATCACAAGTTTAGTACCTGACTGCTTGGAGTGAGATTCTTTTTGACTATAAAGCTATCGAAATGCAGGTTATGCTCGAACATTTGTCCTAGCCAACACTTCTGAATATTTACCATTAAAATCAGCTAATTAGCATAAGGGGAGAATTGAAGACTTGCTTGCTTATGTGTTAATGAGGACTAGAGATTTTAGAGAGGTTTTCTAGCCTGAGTCAAGGTCAACATGCCTTGTTGCCAATTCTCGTTGGGAATATGACCTGCTGCACTGTCATCACCTCACATCTGCTCAATGCTGACAATAACCCATTTTGGGGCTAAGCATCCCGACAAACAGCACTGTCTTGTGATTTATTTTTTGGCATATTTCCAAGTATTCATGGATACTACCAGAAAAAATGCCATTGGTTCCTGCAGAAATTCATAGAATAGAAATCAATTATTTCCTTAGTTATGGTTATTGTATATGGATATAACTTAATTGAAAAAGAAAAAATTCAGGAAAATACAATCATTTTAACTAAATAGTGTTGTAAAATACTATTCATAAATTCATAGTATTCTGTTCAAATCATATGACAATAAAAAGCTCAGATTAGAAAAAGACAAGGGAACAAATTATTGCGCATAAGTATGTGGTATATAAAAAGTTATAATTACTATTACAAGCCACCAGCGATTACCTCATTGTACTTTATTTAACCTTGTGTAACAAAGGAAATTCAGGCTCTATTTTGCTACTTATGACTAATACAAACTTTAAATCTGCTTCCTTTTTTCTTTGATTCTTTTTTTTTTTGGTGTTGTTAATCAAAAGTTTCCATGAAAATTTCTCACATAGAGACAATGCATGGTAACCACCTCCCCCTCCACCACCCAGCCTCCCATTTCCCACCAAACCTGTCCACTCTTACACTTCCCTATTGCTCCCTAAATCTCTACATTTTTACTTATGTATAAAATCTACTCTCACCTGTAATCAGAATACCAGTGTTTGAAAATAACAAGCAAAAAGATTAATTCCCCAAATTAGCCAACTCAGTTGTTCATTTGTTTTTAAGTCAGGAATGTCAAATGGCTATATATTATACATTTATGTTTGCCTATAAGAAGGCAAAATAATTTACAGTTTGCTGTATATAATATGAATGTACAAATGTCTATTTTCCTTCTTTAAAAGTCTGGACATGAGTACTATTTAGAAAGTCATAAATCCCTTGGAAACTAAAGCTGACTGAAGAATTCAATCAGATAGCATAAAGTTTCTTAAGAGTTGGGCAGAAAGCTGGGCAGTGGTAGCGTATAACGTTAATCACAGCACTTGGGAGGCAGAGACAAGAGGATTTCTGAGTTTCAGTCTAGCCTGGTCTACAGAGTGAGTTCCAGGACAGCCAGAGCTACATACAGAAACCCTGTCTCTAAACACACACTCCCAAAAGAGTCATATTGAATTTTTCACCCCAACAAAATTCCTCCATAATTTTATATATATACATACTTTTGGCTGGCCTTTGGGAATTATCCCTTGGACATTGTTTTTCTTTTGTTCATTATTTTATTATTTTCTTTTTTTATTTTATTATTTTCTATGTGTACATGTCCATGTATGTACATCTGCACATGCATTTGGGTACCTATGATTGTCAAAAGAAGGAATCAGATCACCTGCAGCAGGAGTTGCAAGTGGTTATGAGACACCTGAAATCAATGTTGGAATGATACTCTTGCAAAGAACCATGGTTCCTGGGAGCCAAAACCAGGTCCCCTATAGGAGTAGAAAGTGTCCTTAACCTGTGAACCATATCTCCAGCTCCCCAGTGTATGTCTATATACTTTTCAATTTACGTATAGTATATGTGTCTGTCAGGCTTAGGTATGCATGTAAATGTGGGTACCTGTGGAAACCCTAGAAGGTGGATCTCTTGGAACTAGTTAGAGGTGGTTGTGAACCACTAGATATGTGTGTTGGGAACAGAACAAGGGTCCTCTAGAAGTGATACAAATGCCCTAAATGGTGGAGCCATTTCTCCAGTTCTGAATAAATCTTTAAATTCAAAACAATATTCTAAAGTCTGATACAATCCAAATGATATGCAAACCATTGTTAAACCATTGTTTACCTAATAAGGAAAAGGGAGTCTGGACTTGTTCAGTCAGCTGTTCTGTCTTTGTTGAGAATGTCTTTCATCTGATGTTAGCTGAATGTACAGATGTGGAAAGTTTAGGTCTGAAATTCCAACTGTACACACAATCAATACACTAAACATACACACACACACACACACACACACACACACACACACACACACCAGGAATACAAGCAGACAACTCTCTACAGACAAAGGTGCTCCTTTGTCTTAGACAAATTAATGTCTAATTATTTCCCCTTCAGGCAACAGTCTGGTGCAGTTTTAGATGGTGGTTTAAGCAGTTGCACCATGACTATTTCAAATGGGCAGCATTGTTCTTCTGAAGGTAGAACAAGAGCTGTGCATCATGATTCCATTTGCCAGAGGCTCTCCCACTCACAGCAAGGCCATAGTTCTTAAGATGGGAAGGTTATAATGTGTAGCCTAATAGGGGAAAGAGATAAACTAAAGACTGATATATAGAAGAAGCCAGGTGACAAAAAGGCTGGGGGACCTTCCTCACCAGGACTACATGTAAGGGACAAAGCATTCTGGATAAATAAGACCTGGATCTTCAATAAGGGAGAAGATATAAGTGGCTCATTGAGCAATTTCTTAGCTCAAGTCCTTTGAGCTAACTTCCCTCAGCTCTCTGCTCAACATTAACCTTTGAAAGCATTTTCTTAATGAGCTATCTCTATTTCTATTACTATTCATGAGTCCCTGGCCCAACCCTTTGTTTCAAACGAAGGTACAAGGAAGTCCATGAAGGTGCCCACTGGATTCTAATCATTCACATTTAAGAAATTTGAATTCAGAAATGAATACAGCTAGTCTACTGAGGTACCTCCCTCGGCATCACAGTATATGTCACACATCATCTGCTTATCATCATGGCAGCATGGTGGACTAGAACCCTTGTTCACTGCAGGTATCAGAATGCACAGAGAGTATCATGGGTTTGTTTACTGATAGCCCAGGTAAACATCAAAATTCAAAATTGGAAGTACAATTCTATTCTCCTAATGCTAACAAACACATAGTTAAGCCATGCCAAATCAAGTCTCTGTTGTGATTCTACTGCACAGCTATGCTATAGATGGAGTTAAATTCAAGAGTTAATACAATGCCATATAAAAAATTAGGAAGCCATGAATTTTGAGTTCTTATCACGTTTGGTTTAAGACAAAATTGAAGCAAGACATACTGCTGTAAGCTTATAACCTAACACCAGGACTGATAGACAGACAAATGAGTTCAAGGCAACACTAGGCTAGTGATGAAAAATCTTGTCTCAAGACAAATAGCCTCAGTGGATGTACCCTTGCCTAGTATATGCAACCCTTATTTCTCTTGCCAGTCCCAAACATCAAATGAACAAGAAGTATAATAGAATTAAACTAAACTAAAATAAAAGTTAAAATCATTTTACTTAAACTTAATGAGTTTTATGGAGGGTGAATTTCTTTTCTTGATTTAGAATTACATACTTGTACATAATGCAATTTGATCAAATTCACTGCATTGCTTCTTTTCCAAATCGCCCACTGTCATCCCACCATTTGTCCCTCCCAACTCCAAATGTGCTTTTTACAAACACACCCGGTCCACATTTCACTGTCTGTACACACAGGAGTGGGAAGATGTCTTCTGGAGTATGAATAAGTCAAACAGGGTCTGCATTCCTGAAGAAAACATACTCTCCCATATCCCACCCCTAAGACCCACAATCTTCTGACCTTTTACAGGTCATGCATGAATGGTTATAGCTGCACTTATGTGTGCTATGACCCTGTAATGTTCAGACAGTATTTCACAGCTGTTGTCTGCAGGCCCTGGTTCTTATAATCTTTCTCTCATAAGAAGTACCTCATAGATATTCTAAAACATAAATACTTAGTATACTATGCAGGCTCAATATGTTCTAGCATACTAAAATTTTAAGGGCCCCTGATTCACTGAAGAATGATACCATGGACTCAAAAAGTATGCAAACACAAAAAGTGTTTAATTCTGCAGAAGTTCAGCATGCTGGGGTCTCCTGTTACCAGAATAGAAAGAAACCCAAGCCAGTAGTGAGTTTTCAAGCCAGATTCAAAGCACATTAGGGAAATTCAGGCAGGTGACCTCTACGTTAATCTGTTGAGTCTCTCTCTCTTTGGATATTCCATCATGAGGGTTGAAAACTTGCTGGGGAGCTCTTTGAAATGTTACTGAGGAAGTCTGGAAACTTCTGTTTATCCATTGTCCTTGCCTCGGGCCAGGTGAAAGGAAGGTGCTGAGGCCTAGACTTGCCTGGAATTGCTCAATTCTTGGAAATTGGGATTTAGGCCTAGTCTCCTTAACTGCCAATTTGAAGTCTGTCATGGAATCAGCTTTGCCTTCTCACAGTCAATCAATCTATCCATCCATCCATCAGTCAATCAATCAATCAAATGAAGGTAATGACACATACTTACGGTCCCAGAGTTTTTAATTCCAAAGTAAGATGTTCACCACAAAATCAAGGCTAACCTGGTCTACATAGTGAGTTCTAGGGCAAATAGGGCTACATGGTAAGACTCTATCTCAAGCAAACAGATATTCTAATTCTTTATGTCAATCATCATGATTGAAATATCCAACATGATGTGGTCTGTTGAGACAACAGAAAGAATATACAAGTTTAATAAAGGGAAAGTTTTAGAACATTTTTAAAATAAAAACTTATGTTCTTAATTTGTAGACAATTGCCATCCCACAGCAGATACTGGGTAGGTGGGATGGTTAGTGTCAACTGTCAAGCTGACAGGATTGATTGAGTGTAACCACCTGGGAGAAGGGCCTCTAAACATGCCTCTGGGGGAATATCTTAATAAGGTATAAAGACCTGCCTACTGTAAAAAAGAAAAAAACCATTCTCTATCCAGGAGATACTGGATGTTGAGAGGTGAGCACTAGTTTGTGTTCCTCCCTCTCTGTCTCCTGCTTGTGGATATGATATGACTAACTGCCTCAAGTTCCTACT
This sequence comes from Apodemus agrarius, assembly GCA_964023405.1. Taxonomy (NCBI): domain Eukaryota; kingdom Metazoa; phylum Chordata; class Mammalia; order Rodentia; family Muridae; genus Apodemus; species Apodemus agrarius. The sequence continues at coordinate 26,272,892 of OZ030014.1, forward strand.
ACTTAAACTTTCCCTCCATAAGGGACTACACTTTGAAGTGTGAGCCAAAATAAAACTTTCTTCTTTAATTTTTCTGCAACCATAATATTAATAGCCATTGCACATAAAATGTCTTATTGTTTAGGCTCACCAACACTATGTTCTTATTTAGGTATATCAAGGCATGTTCTGTTTCCTAGATTGTCATGCTTACATACCTCTTGGACCATTGGACTGGCTTCTTTATAAGGACTGTCTCCATTGTAGACCTTTGGATTTTTATTTCCCAAGAATAGCCAGGTTGCTTTTAAAGATGACATAAGGTTTACTTATAGAATTTACTTTCCAGCTCTCCAGAGATAGATGAAGAAGATAGAAGCAACTGAGAGGTAGCAAAGTAAGCCTGCCAGAACCTGAACCCTTCTATAGATAAAGCCATCTGACTTCTCACACACAAAAGCAAAATAATCAGAACAAAACAAAAACAACTTAGAATTATTCATAGGGACATTTCCTAAAGTTCTCATTAATTATCATTAGGTAGCCACTCTAATCTAGTGATGTAAATCCATAAAAACAATTTTAATAACATATTTCTGAATTTAGGATTTAGGAAATAAATTAAAAAATTTATATTTCTTAGAAAACATACAATAGTACTGTGATGTGTCTGAAATTTAACATATAATAAAAACCAAGCAAAAAGGATATATATTTTGGTAAAACATGACAATATCAGTGCTAATAGATGGTACAGACATTAGGTTTCGTTATATTCTCTTCTACATACTATTGTACACACATTGAATAATACCTTACTATTCCAAATTGCAAAAATTATCAAATAATTGACTATTTTTTTTACAAGATATCTTCCTGCTCTCACAATAGTTGGTTGGCTTTGACTAACACTGAACACCAGTGCACACTAACAAATGATCATTGAAATTAATGACCTCATATTGTACTAGCTTCAGGACAGCTGTTCCAGAATCTTCTACCGTGAACTTATTATACTTCTTGCTGTGGAGGCTGACGTGGCCTGTGCCATTGCACCATCTGCTCAGCTCTCACTCACCAGCATCTGCTATTCTTGCCTTGGTACCATCTGGTGGCCATCTCCATCCCCATCTGCACTGCTCAGTGGTACTGCTGAAATTACAACACATTTCACCTACTTCTAAATAAAGGTTTCTCTGTGTCCCGAGTCATTCCTCCCTTGAGATCCAGGAAAGCCCTTTGTGGAATATCTGTCTTATTTTCAGAATCACTTCATTCTTACTGACACACATTTCATGCTTTTCATGATTTTTAAAATCTAGAAAGGACTCTGTGGCTATAGCAATCTACATGGAACTTCATGATTATCATTCTAAAAATACTCGATATTCAGACAATGCCCTGCGTGCATAGAAGTTATTTAGCAAAAACACTTCAAAGGCAAATACAATGAAGTAAAATAAGTTGAAAACACATGTAGAATAAGGACAAACAAATGGAAATTTTTCATACAGCTCTGAAATGCATCTGTGTTCTGACAGATAAGTTACTTTAAAATGGTTAAAATGTTCAAAAATTTAAATTTATAGAGCAACAATATAATCATAAGCTAGGGTAGATTTTGTTTTTAAAGAAATAATTACATTATAAATTTCATGGGTTCCAAATTTCACTTTGTAGAAGTCTATGTTAGATACAGTCAGTCAGTCAGTCCTTGACCTTCCCTTTCATTGACTAGTCACAGAGTCACCCTGGGAAGGTTCATGTTCTATGATCTTCATTCAGAGTATTCCTCTCTTACAGGTGTAATTGTTTTCTGTCTTTTACCCAGCGTATTGACTAACATTTTTCTATGTTGACCTAGGCAAGCACAGTATATTACTGTTGTCTATTTTATCCATTACAATAGTATAGAATGGATTCTCCTGTAGAGTTAAGGATTATGACAATGGAAGCTATACCATCCTTATCTAAGTGCACTTTATCATGATCATACAAGGAAACTACTTAGTGATACATATCTGAGAGGGTCTCTACATCACTAAATAATACATAATTGCATTTTGATAGTGTAGTTGTATGTTTTTGTATTTGTTTATTCACATGACCACACAGGTGTGTGTGTGTGTGTGTGTGTGTGTGTGTGCGCGCGTGTTGACATGGCATGTATAGAGAAAATAGAGGATATCTTGCAGGAGTCAATTCTCTTTCTTTACACCACATGTGTTCCTGGTATCCGTCTTTCATATTCAGGCTTGATGGCACATTCTTTTACTCACTGGGCCATCCAGCCAGTCTAGAGTAACTGCAGCTAACTCACAAACAGCATAGAACTGAGTTGCTGTTGTTAATATTGCAGACTATGTGGTCTGCTATTTTGTTTGTTTTTGTTTGGATTTTATTTCTTGAAGGTTCTATGCACATTTTTGGAGAAGTAGTATTGAACAAACTCCTAGTATCTTATGCTATTCCCAAAGATTAAGACATCTCCCAACCTTCATTAGAGAATATTTCTATTGCTATAGATGGTGATTATCATGAAAACAATCACAATCCATCATGGTATAGGAGAAAAGAGACTTCAGAATGCTGAGCCTTAAACAGGACATCCATAGCATACTCTTTACCCTCAAGTCTCAGAAATCATTGTAAAAAGATGTAAAAGGATCCACATAGCCAGAATTTGGTCAGCAACTAAGCTCCATATATAACACCAGTTGGGGCAGTATTCATAAGCCTTATGCAAACTCAAGCCAGAAAACTCCCAGTATGGAGAAGGGAGACTATGATTTGTATGCTTGTTTGCTTTTGGTTTTTGTTGTTTTTGTTTTGTTTTTTTTCTGAAGGTTACCTATGGGTTAACCATGCAACAGTGAAAACCACACATCTGAGCATCCACATTTATATGAACTGTAGCATCTTTCCAAGAGAGAAAGATAGAGAGACTGATAGACAGAGACAGAAAAACAGACAGAAACACACACACGCACACACACACACACACACACACACACACACACACACATGAGGGGGAGAGGGGGGGAGAGAAAGAAGGAGGGAGAGAGAGAGAGAGAGAGAGAGAGAGAGAGAGAGAGAGAGAGAGAGAGAGAACACAAATTGATTGGGTGAGGAAGAAAAGGGCAATGTTTCTGGGAAGCAATGGGGAGTTGAATATGATCAAAACACATTGTAAAAAATTCTCAAAAGTCTTATAAAACATAAATAAATCTAGAATATACACATCTTTTTATATTGGTTTAGTTATAAATTATTCTGATATCATTGGCTATTTGAGTTCAGGTGCCATTCAATGGATTTTCAAATTCTTGTGCCCCAGTAAAAGGAAATTGACAGAGATACCCACATAGTAATAGAAGCAGATCCAGTTTATTAACAATACATTTGTTTGGAAAGAAGTGAGCCAGGAGGGTTACATACTCAAATGTAAAGTGAGAAAGATTGCCAGGCAGTGGTGGTGCACGCCTTTAATCCCAGCACTTGGGAGGCAGAGGCAGGCAATTCTGAGTTCAAGGCTAGCCTGGTCTACTAAGTGGGTTCCAGGACAGCCAGGGCTATACAGAGAAACCCTGTCTGGAAAAAAACAAACAAAAAAAGGCAAAAGATTTGGCATTTATGGGTCATTTGTCTTTTATGAGTTTTCTTAAGTACCTCTGTACCATGTAGGAAGGTCAGGGTGTTCAGTCTTTCTTTCTGCCAAGTAGTCTCTTTCATATGCTAATTTTGTACTTCTTCAGACATTAACCTCCACCTCCAGATTCTTTAGTAAAACCTAAAAACAAGTTAGGAAACTTTTCATGATCTCAGAATATTACTTTACTGTTTCATTTTGTTTCCATTAACCAAAGAGATGAAAGTATCTTCTACATTTGCCATTTGAACTAATCTGTATACCCAGGAGAATTCTGTTAACTGAGTTCATGCCACTCTTTGAAAACATTATTGACTCTGGAGGGAACATTTACATTGTAATGTGGAAAATATTATGTAAGAAGCCTTGGTTTGGATCAGAGCTCTATCATACAATAGCTGTACTGTGTTAGAACCCCCATTAATTATTTTCTGGACAATGGGGTTTGTAGTTGTAAGAGTTGTAAGAGTTAAGGTTCTAACAGCCCATTCTCTCAATAATTTCCTGACTGAATGACAATGATTTAAATCTATGTGTATTTTCCCTCTTCTTTGCCATTAAATAAAAAAAGGTTTTATGTTCCTCTATAGTTTCTGTGAAGACATGACAAATGTATGTGAAATGCCTAAATCACACTTCATAACCTTATATTTCAATAGATAGTAGTTATAGGTTAATTCATGTGCAATTAATATTATATTACAAAATTAATGAATACATATTTTTAGGGATGATTCAGTAGTTTTCTTTACAAAACTAATAAATTAGCAATTTTCTAGTATTATTGTAACATCCTCGCCTATGGTCTTTGGAGTATTAGGTCAAGTCACAGACAATCCCTGGCATCAGTAGTTAATGGCATATGGTTATACTCTTCATCATTTCATTCTCATTAAAAGCACTACAATTTATTCTGTTCTTGGCTTACTTGCTCAGGAATATGTAAACACTATACTTTAGGTCTTTATCTAGCTCTGTGGACAGATAAATCTTCCTTTTCCATCAAAGTTGCTAATATCTTTATTTCAATTTTCCTAATGCTATAGACATTAAAAAAATTTACATGTTATGCAATTTTTATTTCTGCTTTTGTGTATGCATGTTGGGACTGATGGACAGCAGGAGAAAACATGAGGTCTCCAGGATCTGGAGTTTCAGTGAGCCATTAGAGGTGTGTTCTGGGAATAGAACTCAGATCTTCTGGAAGAGCCACAAGCACTCTTAGCCACTAAGCCACCTCTCCAACCTCTTCAAATTTTATTTAAATTTTATCATAAAACATGGATGTTTGCCAACTGCAATAATATTCAGTATTTAGTAAGATAATCAGGAATATACCCAAATATCCCCAAGAAAAATCAAAGGAAATATTCAAATAATTAATGAATCAACTTGGACAAATACAAAGATGATAAATGTCTATGATCTCTACTGACACCTAACTTCCCTTGTTGAGACACCAGACTCAAATCTGTTACTAATACCCTGAAACTGTTGAGTGTGCTTATTGTTTTAAACTCTTAAGGTCTTTGAATTATTGTTACAGGAGTAGGCAAGAAATACAATTTCAATAGAAAGATCGATATATGTTATCAAAAGTATAAAGTTTATGAATTATAATTCTATTAGAATTAAATTATAAAAATGACACACTTCATTCTTTATGTGAGAGATATTTAGATATGATAGAGTTTAAATTTTCTGGGGATAGAACCAACTTCATCAAATAGGAAGAGTTTGGAACATAGGCAGAAATGTTTTGAGTGGTAGTCAACTCCCAGGAAATTCTCATAAAAAATGTTCAGCCTGGAAAATGAAGTTAGGAGACAAGGGTATCACATCTTTAGAGAGTGTGAAACCATGGGAAGAACAACTTGGAAAAACAAATCATTTAACATAAACAAAACCTTTTCATGACTTTTTTGATATTATAATTTAGTTATATTCTCTTTTTCCTTTCTTCCCTTCAAAAACTCTCAAATACACTTTCCTCCCCTCTTTCAAATTCATGGCCTCTTGTTTCACTAAATTCCTATATATAACATGTTCAGTCTGTATAATGCTACCTTTATGCATGCTTTCAGAGATGACATTCAGGCTGTATATAAACCAATGTGTGTACTCTTGCCTAGGTAAAGTCATCTCTCCCCTTACCAGTTTCCATCAGTTCATACCTCTTTGTTTAGGACTGAAGACCAGTGGACTCGTCTGTTTCATTTGGCATGTTCATTGGTATCATCCTTGTTCAGTTCATGTTTGAGAACATTTGTTGTTAAGACTGTAGAGATGTGACTTCTGACATTACTAGGAAACACAAACTCAAAGCAAGTACTTTGATCCTTTGGCTCTTATAATCTTTCCAGTCCCTTGTCTGTAGTGTTTTCTCTTTGTTAGGTATGAGAGAGTTTTTCAGATATATCCTTTGGGACCAGGATCCACAAGTATGTATTTTGATTGGTTTGGTTTCCTTTAATGATTGCCATTTGTTTCAAAATGAAGTTTCTTTGATGAGAGAAGACTCCACCTATAATAACAAGTGTTTATAAGTAAATAAAAATAATTTTAAAAAATTATATAACATTTAAAATAAGATTTGAAATGTAAATAAAGAAAATATCCAATGAAAAGAAAAAATGTTTTATGTCTCTAGCATTAATACTAAAATAAAGATACTAACAACTTTGATGGAAAAGAAAAACATTTAACAGAGCTAGTTATAGAGATGTAATGAATAGTATTTATATATTCCTGAGAATGTGATCCAAGAACAGAAGAAATTGTAATGCTTTTAATGAGGTTGAAATGATAAGGAGTATAGCAATATGCCCCTATCTATTGACAATAGTATTTGCCCATGACTTCATCAAGTAACGATTATGCTGGTTTAGTAGATAACTATTGTAGATATTCTTCCAATAATCATCACTTAACTAGCATAAAGTATTTCTCTAAGTTTACAGTATTAGGCATCTTAGTGAACTCAAGAGAAAAATTTTGAATGCACATATGAGTATGAGAGTCTCACACAAGAGATGCTGCCAATTTTAAATCCTGTACTATGAGTAATTATAGAGTATAATGTGTAATTATTTTTGAGATTAAAAATCACTTTTGATCCTATTTATCACATAGATACTGGGTCTTGTTTAATTATACATTTATGCTTACTATTTGGTAGCTGATTTCTGAATGAATGTTTGATTTTAAAGTTTATTTTAAATGCATTTATTTTAGTGAACAGGATGTGTTCACAAACACATTAGTCTTTATTTATCTCCCAAGGGTTTTTTGGGATAGCTCCAATTTAAAATACTCTATCATGTTGTTGCATCATATGTTAAACCAATGTGTCTTGATTCTTTGTTTTAGGAGAAAAGTCACTGTGGATCATTTTCTACTATGCTAAAAAGCTAAAGCAGAAAGAGAACAATTTATGAAAATGGGAGGGAGATGAGCAGAAGCAGCCAACTGGCACCATGTTTGGGGCTTGCATGCAAATCATGTTACTTTGTGCTTTCCAACACTTTCCAAATTCTTTTGAAACCATATTTAAAGCTGGATAGCAACTCTATATGAAGTCATCAGTGATATAAATACAGACAGCACTGTGTTGGGTAGAGCAATGCCAGAGATTGACAGGACCAACAGAAAAAATTCCAAAACAATTAAGTTTCCATAAACAGTTGACTTGGTGTTGAGTCAACACTCTTCATTGTAAATAGCTGTCTAGAAGGAAATAAATGACAATCATACATTTCCAATACATAAATCAGGCTGGTCTACTGAAGAAACCACATTCTTTTCCAGTTTTCTTCTTACAACATGGGAAAATAAATTCTTCAGTAATCTGTGCACTTTGCTTTGGCAATCAAGCAAAGTTTTTTATCTACACATTTTTAAATAACTTTTGATACTTTACCAACCTAATGTCATTCTGCCAAATTCTGGTTATAGGTTAGCAAGTTTTAAAGGATACTTAGTTTTCATTTTTTTTTGCAGTCTATTTCCAGGCATTCATTACAACATCCTTATCAAGGCCAGAAATTCTGTATTTTTTCTTTAAACTTTCATTTAATTCCCACATGAGTATTAATACAAGTTAACTCTTTACTACCTACCTATTTTGTATTTTCTTCCCTTAGAGATACTCAAGTCACCTTCCATTTTAAAAACGATATAAATAAATATTTTTATTGTATGTTTTATGAATCCTCAGTGGAAATATATATATATATACATATATAATTTATATATAATATATATAATTTATATATGTATATATTTATAAATATATATATAAATATGTGTGTGTATACACACACATATGTGTATGTGTTTTAAAGCGTTATTGGTATATAGATACCAATAGATACCAAGAAGATAGATAGAGAGATAGATAGATAGATAGATAGATAGATAACAGAGAGAGAGACAAATAAGGTTAAGTAAACAGTCCATTGTTTATGTCCTTTTCTAAAGTGTCTCCAGTTTTAATCATATACATGTTAAATGATGCATCAGCAAATTGGATAAATAGGATAGGCTCCCTAAAAATTCACTTGAGAACAGTTTTGCCTTTTGTATGGAATCAGAACCAAGTCAAACAATTCTGGGACCTCTTCTTTAAAGTTTCTGGAATAATAAGCAAAATTAAAAGCAAGTGTATGGCAAATTAATAGCATTCATTCAAGAGTGAGTTTTCTAATTTTATATGTGCTTTCAGTTGATTGGCATGAGTTGCCATTCTTTTAAAAGTTCTTTTTCCTTCTTATCATCAAGCTCAAGAGACACCTGGATGCTTAGTTTTCCTTTATTTGACATTTATGACAAGCCTACATAATATTTCCAGAATTTTCAAGGTAGTTTGATTATCTTCATATACTTCTGATTTATTTTATCAGCATCTTATTTTTTGTAGATACTTGTTTTCTGTAATCACTGAGATCCTTATGAGAGTGGACTAGCTTTCTTTGCATCTTTGGACCATCTTACCCTAACTAGAATAGTATAGTATGATATCATTAATGAACTCCAAGCACTACACACCAGGCACTAAAGAAAATCCTCAGTAGATATCAGACTCTGTGTGTTTGTTTATTGTAATCTGCCAAACATGCAGAAAATAGCATAGTTAATATTACGATTTTAATAAAAGACAGGGAAATGATGTAGTAGGTAGTCTTTGCCAGACATATATTAGGACCAGAATTCAATCTGATATAGAGCACCCAAATAAACAGGTGGGATTGCTTACACTCTGTTTTAATGTTTGCTCTGGTGATATGAAGTCAGGAGGATTTCTGGGATTTGCTGACCCAGTAGAATAGACTAACCTCAGTGAGAAAACTCATCTCTAAAAAATGAGGTGCACTGAATTTTTGAGGCTGGAGAGGATGTAGAGAAAGAGGAACACTCCTCTATTGCTCATGGCATTTCAAGTTGGAAAAACCACTCTGGAAATCAGTTTGGTGGTTTCTCAGAAAATTGGACATAGCACTACCTGAGGACCCAGCTATACCACTCTTGGGCATATACCCAAATATAATAAGGATACATGCTCTAATATGTTCATAGCAGCCTTATTTATAATAGCCAGAAGCTGTAAAGAACCCTCAACAAAGGAATGGATATAGAAAATTTGGTACATTTATACAGTGGAGTACTACTCAGCTATTTAAAACAATGAATTCATAAATTTCTTAGGCAATTGTACGGAGCTAGAAAATATCATCCTGAGTGAGAAAACCTAATCACAAAAGAACACACAGAGTATGCACTCATTAAAAGTGGGTATTAATCCAAAAGCTCTGAATACGAAAGATACAACTCATAGACCACTTGAAGCTCAACAGGAAAGAAGACCAAAGTGTGGATACTTTGATACTTTTTAGAAAGTGGATCAAAATTCCAATGGCTCTCAGCAAACCAATAGAGTGAGCATAGGGTCCCCAATGGAGCAGCAAGAGGAAGTATCCAAAGAGTTGAAGAGGTTTATAGCCCTGCAGGAGGAACAATAATATGTACCAACCAGTACCCCCAGAGCTCCCAGGGACTAAAACACCAACAAAAGAGTACACATGGAGGGACTCATGGCTCTAGGTGCATATGTAGCAGAAGATGAACATTTCAGACATCAGTGAGAGGAGAGGCCATTGGTCCTGTGAAGGCTCCACTCCACAGAATAGGGGAATGCAAGTCAGGAAATTGGTGGGGGGGAGTAAGTAGGGCAAAGGGGGATTGGATGGGGGCTTTCTGAGGGGTAACTTGGAAAGGGGACACCATTTGAAATATAGCAAATATAGCAAATATCTAATAAAAATGAGGTGTGGAGCAATTAAGGAAGTCACCCTACATTGAATCTTGCCTCCACTTATATATAAACCTAAGTGTACACACACATGAACACAAGTATATAGACACATAGACATATATACTTATATCACACACACACACACACACACACACACACACACACACACTTCAATATTTATTTTCAAGTTAGAGAATGAAATAAAACTGACAAAATATTTTCATTTTCTTTCCTACTACTGAGACTTTCAGGAATCTTTCTATTCTTTTGTGATTCTATGTATCCTGCAGCTACGTTTTATTGTTTGTTCTCAGTGAAAAAACTAACACTGATCATGCTGTCTAGGGCATTGTATAGTCTAGAATTATGCTTATGATCCTGACTTGAAAGATATGGGCTATAGTTTTGTTGTGAACATGTGATAAAGCATATCTGCTGTTGTTCCTTGAGCTGCTGAAGCAGTTCCCGTTGTTCTGACTGCCTCATTGAGCAGATCTTGTTTTTGAAATGTCATTTAACTCATTAGTAAGCAGTACAGAAAAGGGTCAGGTTCGTATCAGCACACAATCTTAAGAGCTACATGGATGTGGGTAAGTTATACATCATATTTCAGTCCATTATAAAAGAAATGCATATATAACAATTCAGCAGCATTGTAATGAAATTGATTATATGCAAAATCTATTAATGTTTACATGATCTAAAAGCAAAGGTCCACCATTTCTGCAATTTTAGTAGGATTTATGATCAATTCATTCTGTCCAAAATAATGTCACTTTTTGAGTTCATTCTCATAAACTACTGGACTCAAATCTGATAGCTCCAATTTGGACATCTTTACTTAAGTTTTATATTTTATACATGAAAATATTTTGAGTATATTCCCCTCCCTCATACCTCCTTTCCCTTTCCTATTTCTCCTTTCTCCTTCAATAATCTCTTTCACAATACAGTTTTATTGCTACTTGTATGTCACATACCTATACAAGATGTTAGGTCCCTATATTATATCAAGGAATTACAAAAGGCAGAAAACATGTAAGTAACATATGTCTTATGGGATTGTATTAACTTATTTAATATGATTATTTACTTCCATTACCATGTGAAAGATATGACTATGTTCTTCTTTCTGGTGGAAAAGGATTTGATTATGTAGTTTTCTATCTATGCATGAGTAGATAGAAGACACATCACACAGGTTTACAATGTCTCTGAAGTATATTCACTTGAAACTCTTTGGGTAAATACGCTGCAGTGGTATGGTTGTGTCATATGATAAACCTATTTTTAGATTTTTTGAGAACCCTCCATACTGACATCCAGAGAGGCTGGACTAGGTCACATTCCCACTAGAAATATAACGCATCCAAATGTGGAGTAGTAGAGTCTGGACACATTTTATTTCATCTGAATCTATTTGAAACTGTGGTAAAAATAAGCAGTTTACAGAGGAACATCACAATCCTGCACATATTTTACATCTGCAGATTATCTTGGGGAATCATGAATCATTCCATAGATAATAGGATAAATACTTTTACTTTACATAAGAAAAGCAATCTACAGAACAAATTGTGGTCTGGGGGGAGGAGGCTACTTTTAATTGTTCAATTTTTTTCTGCAGATCTTCTAGTTGTTGTTTTTTGATCCTCAAGGCTTCAGTGTCTTCATGAGAGATCTTATCGTCTGAAAAATTGTACACATCCTACCTTCCTTAGCAGTGTCTCTTCTCTGTGCCTACTCCTTTCTCACTCCTCTTTTGATGCTCTCTTTGTTCTACTTATCTTTCCCATTGTGTGTGCTGCTCTGTTCTCTGATTTACGAAAATATTGCCTTCAGTATATACTCTATACTGTTTGTAAGTATGTTTATTTCTGTAGTGGACATCAGCCCAGAAGACAGTAAAGTAAATGTAGTACAAAAACTAAACAGGATAAAGCAAAAAGATGGATGATCATTTATTTCAAAAGCTATGATTAGACACTCATACAGTAGGTTATTAATATACATGTGGATTTATGTCAAATAAGTTTAATCTGCATTATTTACTATTAAATGTATGGCATGTAAAATATAATTTTTGTTTAAAATGTTAGTGTTCAAATTCATTATTTTTGTATTAGATATTCCACTGAATTTTCTTTATTTGATTTCATGGTAGCCTTTGTCTTTAAACAGATGATAATATGTAAAAATTTATTTTTGTATCCTATAATATTTCCTTGATTAATTTTTCTAAACTTATGATATCAACGGTGGCCATGCCCAGCATTATAGTAAGTTTTAATATTTATTAGTGCAAGCTTTCAAGCTTTGCTATTCAATATTTTAAAGTTCAGAAGAAATATTCTTTCATAATTTGTCTATTCAGATAACAAAAAATTATCAAACATTCATGTACACAGAAACAAACAGCATTAGCTATAGTGAGTAAAACTAAAACTTAATGTCTACTTTTTAAACATTTGTTAATGAAAATATACAGATATGGGTCAGCTATTTCTTATAACCTCTTTCCAGAGGTATATGAAGATTATTGAGATTATTTAGAAAGAAGATGAAATAATTATATGAATCAAGGACAATGTCTTCAAGAAAATTGTCTTCTGGAGATAGCATTGATTTTGTAGATATAACTTGCAGTAATTGTGATATAACACATAAGACATAGTTACTAACAGCAAGTTCAAGCCAGAAAAAATCCTAATACAGAGAAGAGAAATGCACATGAATTTCCATCTGTAGCTGACAAATGATATTTTATGAAAAAAACAAAACAGATAATTTTCTTTAAAATATGATTTCTGGTAGGTCAATCAGACTTTAACGAAAGATCTCATATTCAAGAGTATATGGCCAGCACAAATTGTACTTTATAGGGTTAAAATATGAGCAAACAAACCAAAAAAATAAAATAGGACACAAAGTTGAGTAATTAAGGAAAGAAAGAGATGGATCTAGGAGTTGGTGTGAAGGAGGTAAATATGGAATTCTCAAAGAGCTAACAAAACTGAGAAAAGGGAATTTAAAAATAAGCCACAAGCCAATAAAAAACTGACACATTTTGAAAGCTTATCAATAGCATAAGTATAATTCACACAAACCAATAAGAAAAGTATAATGAAGTAATTGTAACAATTGAAAAAATATTGAATAAAGACTATACAAAAGATGGTACCTAGTGTCTGATAAAACATTAAAATATACTCAGTATTATTAGTCATGGGATAAATATAAGTTAACATGTTAATGAAGTTACATGTACAAACAAGAAAAAATAGCAGGTGAGGATAGGAAGCAGAAATTGTTTTTAAAAAGGATTGAACTGCTCTGAACAATCATCATTAAAATGTTCTAAAGGAAACAAAACCACTTATATAGCCCAATAGTTTCACTCTAGGTTAGAGAATTCTCCCTCAAAAGAAGGAGCATGAAGTTTGTACAAAAAGATAGACATATATAATGTTCCTATAAACTTTTGCTAAAACCCCAACTGAAAATACAACCAAAGTATCTCTGAATCATAAAATGGATACATTGTATCATAGATACATATTATGTGGTGGACTGCTACATAGATATTGACAAATGCAAATGTCATTTATATGTGCCATGAATGATTCATGTAGGCATATTAGCAGAGAAGCTAGCATTGAGATATACATATGGCAACTCTAGAAAGGTTAAGTTTTGATTAAATTATTAATTATTGACTAAAATACTGCATAGTCAAAAAGATCAGGATGCTGTTTTATTTGGGGCATGAGCAACCAACTTGGGCATTACAAAGACAGTGTGTGTGTATTGGTTGTTGTAGAACTGATGCAGCTGTACACTTATGTACAGCATGATCAAGCTGGATCACTGTGGTTTGACTGCCTTCCAGGAGTCTGATGAATGTAAGGGTTAACATATTTGCCAAAGCAAAGATGATTAAATGTGGGAAATGGGCTTTTGGCAAGGTATGTTTTTATCAGTTATTCCGTCAAGGCAAGGAAGAGCCTGTTCCTCATTTTAGTTGATTATGAGAGGTCATGTTCTAACAGTTCCCAGACAAGAAACTGTACTTGAAGGCTTGCCCCAGGCCACTGTTTGATCCTCCTCAGATTTCTCCCACATCCTCTCTTTCCACTCACTAAATATTAACTTTTATTTGTTCATGGCCCATTTGTCCAAGTTTAAAATTAGGACAATAAGTTTATAGAGTCAGTTTTTCATGTTCGGGTATTGTCCCATTTTTTTTTTTAAAAAAAAGAATGATGACTAAAAATTGCACATTTTGGACAAAATATGTGTGTTAAAATGAAATGCTGAGGTTATTCGCCTTTGTCTCTGTTTTAATTGAGTTCAGGCAACTAGTTAGCATCTCAGATAATAGGTCAGGGTTGCTTACAGATTTGCCACCTGTGGTCAATGGAGAACTATGCAAGATACTCTGGACGCTTTGCCCAGGTCTGCCCATGGATTACATCATGTCCCAGTGATCTAGTGAACAAGGTTCAGACTAGACATTTAAGGCCTCTACCCTGAGACCATTTTTTCCTCCAAGCCTTATTCAGCTTTTTATTCATGCTGTCTAATTCTTATTTTTAGGCCAACATCTCTGCTTATGCCAGGCTCTGTTTCCGGCTGAAACCACAGCCTCTTTCAGATCCTTCGCTCTACCCTTTGCCTCCCGATTCTGAGATGTGTCTACCAGCGTAACCTAAGAGATCCAGTCTGTGATCTCATATACTCATATATAGACAAATAGCAATCCTCTCACAATTGCATGAGTTCTATTTTAACTCTTAAATTCTTAATGCATTCCTGATGGTTAGGTACTAAATAGTATTTTCCTGTTTCAACTTGATTGCTCTAAGTGCTCTTTGAACTTTAGCTACCTAACATGATCCCTTATGTTCTTTGTACTTTCAATTATTTAAGGAACACTAACGTGAGTCGACACATTCTACCTGCCCACATGCAGAGAAGCCAAAGCAGGATTTGGGAGTTTAGATTTCTTTCTTAAGCAGATCCTCCTTCCATTCAGTCAAACTAATATTTGCTAAACCAAAGTTTTTGATATGAAACCAATGAGCTAAAGTAACCAAAATCCTATCTGAAACCAGTGGTCCCATGGTTATTTATCAAAGTTAAGATAGAAGATTTTTGTGACATGTCTACTGTTCACAGATAATAAATCACAGGTACATATTACAGTGTTCATTACTTTATGTATGCTACATAAAAGAAAGATTTTTTTCCTATTTGTGACAGATATCTTTGTATCTAAAAATGTTTTACATGAACATGTACACATGCATATGTTTTAGTTAATCTTTATGTGGTAAGATATGTTTTCCATCATTGCTCCTTATCATTAAAAAATATATATAGTATATTATATGCCTTCATATTCATGATATGAGACAAGTTAGCAGATTGTAGCATTCTGTATTAGGTTCTGCCCACCTGGATTAGACGTCTGCTAAAGATTTTGGTTGTTTCTTTTGATGCCAGCTTCTTCTCCTCTTATTTGAGCAAATGTGTTTGCAGCTCTCATTAGACCCTCGATTGTACTAAAGTTGTGGTAATGATGTCATCTGTTCAACTAAGCTGCTAAACTCCTGGCTCTATTTCTACTCAGTCTCTATGGTCTAAGTAACGTCTGCAGGAAGACATTAATTTATACATTAGTAAATATGAAGCAGACACTTGTTAAGGACTGATTGTTTTAAGAAGGAAAAGGCCCTCGTGTATACTATCAGGTTAGCTATTGTAGTGACAAGTGGAAAAGAATAGAGGAGCAGCTAAGCAGTCACAGTGAGAATAGTGCTTAGGATCGGAGTGTTCGAGGGAAGTAGAGGAAAGGAGTATACATGGGAACAGGAATAAGAGAAGGGAAGAAAAAATGGGGTGAATACATGGAGATTTGAGTTAATGACAAAGTAAAAAGAAGAGAGAAAGATGTTTTAGATATCACAAACCAAGTATGTCTCCAGGCTTTGGGAATATAATAGTAAGAAAAACGGGCATGAGAAAAATAAAAGAGGTGGAGAGAGAGATAGATAGATAGATAGATAGATAGATAGATAGATGGAGAGAGAGAGAGAGAGAGAGAGAGAGAGAGAGAGAGAGAGAGAGAGAGAGAGCGCAAACTACCAGGTTAGAACAAGAATGAGAGTAAGAGAGTAAAAAAGGAAAGTGGTAAACAGTACAAGACAGTGTCGGCCTACTTCCCTGACCTACTGCACTGTATAGATAAGAAGTAGCTGTTTGGAGTAGAGCTGGACAGAACTAAGATGATCAAATGGCTGACTCTAATATTGTTTTCTTCTTCTTGGCAGCTCCTTTGCATTGTCTTGTTGTTCTGGTGTGGGCAATGCTCTGAGCTGCTCTATTCTTATCCAGTGGCTCCCCTGCTCCCCTTATGTGTGGTAAACATTGCATGTGGTTGATTGTGAGGACGTGGGAAACACTGGAGAAAATATGGCTGAAGAGAGTGGAGTTGATCAAAAAGGCAGAGCAACACTACATGGTTTATTTAATAAAGCATCCCTCAGGTTATACATTTTTTTCAGAGGACATAGGACATCTGAGAGTAATGACAGGACAACCATGCAAATTATGGAAACAAGCATAAGTACTCCTGTTTACTATTTTAATTCATCACAAACTGATTAGTTTTCTTTTTAACATGAGAAATTTCTATAAGATAACTAGTACTTTCATAGAAATACACACAATAGGTTGTTAGAAA
This sequence comes from Apodemus agrarius, assembly GCA_964023405.1. Classification (NCBI taxonomy): domain Eukaryota; kingdom Metazoa; phylum Chordata; class Mammalia; order Rodentia; family Muridae; genus Apodemus; species Apodemus agrarius. Next base: position 26,289,575 of record OZ030014.1, read on the forward strand.
AAGTGCCACCCCATTTAAAAGCTTATACTCATTAGTATCTGAGCATTGACTAACTTTAATAAATAAGAATAAAGGCTCATTAGTACTGATTTTGTTACAGCACAAAGAAAATTATTCTTAGCCAAGTAATGAAATATGCAGAATATCTTTAAATCACACACATAAATCAGTAGTAACAGGATCACCTACCTTCTCTGTACTCTTCCAAATAATACATGGCTGATGGCATCTATCTCATGTTATATGCTACAGATGTTGTCTCTTAACTTTTTCTTTTACAATTAGGCAACTTTGGGATTAACTTAAATCAATGAAGAAAATATAGGCTAATCTCTTTTAGCTTTAATCATTCGGTGAGCATCCTAAATGCCACCTTCTACTTTAATTCCCTATTAATACACAGTTGTATATATCCAGACTATGGAAATTAAAGGGTTTACATTTTGACTTGATATCATTTAAATCTATTGTATATTATTTCTGAGTCCCCTTAGCTAAAGCATAATATTGAACCATATTTTCACGTCCACTAAGAAATGCTAACAATGTAAAAGTAGTTCAAGTTTCCTTAGAAAAGAGTTTTCTACACATTAAAAAAAATCTAAAATTCTGTTACTTATTTTTTCAGGTATGGCAATGAAACTCATCTTGTTATTGTTTGTTGCTGCTACTCTTGTTGTCTTTGTTCCTGTTGTGACTATCAGAGTATGTAAAGATTATATGCTACATAATTATATTTTATTTAATATATAATTATATATATAATTATATATTAAACCCTTTGATGAAATGTTTCATATATAGTGGTATGAGAAGGTTGTATCAGGTATTCACATACTTCATATAGTGATGTAGCTAAACAAGTCCTATTCTAGATTATAAAAAGAATCACTTATTTATTTTATGTACATTACACTGTAGCTGTCTCCAGATACACCAGAAGGTAGCACTGGGTCCCTTTACAGATGGTTGTGAGCCACAATGTGGTTCCTGGGAATTGAACTCAGAACATCTGGAAGAGCAATTATTGCTCTTAACCACTGCACAATCTCTCTAGTTCCAACAAGTCATGTTCTTAATGCAGCAGAAGCAAGGATGCAACCAAAGAATAGTGAACATGTTCAGATGTCTAGAATTGATAAGGTTAAAGTTCAACTTTCTCTTTAAATCCTTGGTCCCAAGTCTATGTCCTTTTTATAAACAATAAGAAAAAAATAAATAAAGGAAGGCAGGCTAGCAAAGAATGTGATAAAGGAGAGGCAGGATGAAGGGAGAGAAATATAAAAGCATTCTTTACAATTTACCCACCTGTTTCCATAACCAGAGAGAAGAAAATAGACAAATACTGTTGTTGTTACTTTTCCTACCATATAACCATGTCTTCAACTGAGCTATATTCTTTTTGATTTTAAGAATGTTATAAACCAAATTAAATATAAAATTGAAAGGCACAACTACAAAGATGAGTGTGAGACTTAGCAATGGAATCAATGTATGATGCCTGGATCTGATTGCTCACAAAATTAAAACCTTTGGGCTAGTCATATATCTCAGTATTATAAAACTTGCTTTGTATGTGTAATATTCAGAATTCAATCTCTAGGATCACAAAATAATAGAATTATGGTGATGATGATGGTGTTACTGATAATGATGACTTCAATATTCACTGAACAAAATCAAAATCTTCAGTGGTAAAATAGGTGGAGTGTCCAAACAATTTGTGATCATTGAATGACAATTCATCATTAGCAATCAAAGTAAGGTATAGAAAACTATGTGAACCTTAATTTACTTTATCTACATATGTAATGATGTAACATCAATAATTTTTTGTAGAACTAGATTGTGTGTGTGTATATTTGTGTGTGTGTGTTGTTTCTCAAGAACCAAAGGGAGATGTTCAAAATCACATAATATTATTGTCAAAAGATTATTGTCATCAGTTACTGAAGTGGTGGATTGGTATCAGTATACCATGATGTCCATGTCCTAGTGATCCTCTAGGAAGCTGAATATTGAATATCAAGTTTTATGGGAGGTTTCTTCAACCCTCCCTTTGATTCTCTGCTAGTTTCCCTCTTTTTTGTGGAAGGACATCTCACCCCCACAACTAAAGAAAACATAAGGTATAGGCTGCATTACAAAGGTAAAAAGAGAGGTAGTAGTCAGAAACCCACACGTGACTTTGGGACCTGGTAGTATAGGGATCTTCCACTAAATTTTGGAATGCAAATAAAAGAATCAGCTCTACGAGAGTTTACAGCAAAATTCACAAGGACCTAAGACATCAGAGGTTTCCAGGCAGGTATGTGGATATTAGACCATCGGATTGATGAAAGAAATCTGGGTATCTGGGTATATATGATGAATTACAGAGGAGATTCAATTTTCATAAATGTAAATAAATCAATATCGAAAAATATTTTTTATTATAGAGGTTGTAAATATTTGAGCAAAAAGATGAATAGAGAGGAAATGTTATGTTTTTTATTGAAATAAAATTCTCAGAGGAAGGCATTCTTGTGAGTCTCCAATTTTTTCTTTAATGTAGTCTAGAGCTGATTGCAATTGGAGAAGAAACCAGCCTTTGAACATGCTCCAGAGAAAGGTGTTGGTGTCTATAGAAGTTCCATGGGCATGCCTTCTCTTGACCTGAATGACTTTTGTTTGGTCAAGGCACCATTCTGGATTCGGATCATTCATAATTTATCTCAATAATACAGAAGTAGTTAAGGAAGAGACATACACAATTCATATTATACATTATTTCTAATAACTAATAAAAGAAAACTTGGGAAGTGTATGTGTTATAAACCACACATATAAAAAAGACACTGTATAGCAACTAATGTGAACACAGATTATTTTAATAAGCATATTTTTCTTAATGAATTACAAAGTAAAATGTATACATTTTTTAAAAGGAGTCATAAATTTGAAGCTGCAATGGGAGGTTGAATTTTACTTACACTTTTTAATGCACCCACTTGCTTTTAAAAACCCACTGTTTTTTTTTAGATATAAATATAAAAAACATAAACCTGGAGGGTTAAAAGAACACTTAGTCACATGCTCAAAATACACTTTTATTTTGGTTTGTACTCACACTTGCACACACACACACACACACACACACACACACAGAGTTTGAAAAGGACTCAAGTGTGCATTGTTCATTTGTAGAGTGTAGGCATTGCTTTCAACAGCTGTGTATATAGAGAGATTATCTAAGGCAGAGTGTCATTCAGAGAACAAGAGATGTCAAACTCTGGCTTCTGTGACTCCTAATGTCCAGTAACAAGATCTTCTACTTGACTCTAAGTACGAATCATACATTGGAAAATTTCTTTTTTTTTATTTGTGCTTCAAAATTTAATTCCACATAAGTAAACATAGATTTTTAATGCAATCTTGAAATTTCATATTTGTTGTGTAATAGTTTTTTTTAGATATATTCTCTGCTTACATTTCCAATGTTGCCCCCTTTCCTTGTTTCCCCCATTTGAAATTTTCTAAGAACAGTATAATTTGTGCACTGTTTTCAACACAAAAATGTAGTAATCCTTAAAATTTGAATATTAATAATTCCTGAATACTGAAAATTATTGTTTATTCACTGTTAAGTCCTAATTTCACATTGCCTATAGATCTATATGTAATAGACTTCATGTGAAAGGTCCACTTCCGAGAAGTAATATTAATTAAAAATTTTATGGTAGCCTCTCAAACCTGATAGAGCTCTCTACAATAAGCTGATCACGGAATCACAAACTGAACCACAAGAGGAAATTGTCAATACACATAATGCCTTCAGGAGAAATGTGTCCCCACCAGCCAAGAACATGCTGAAAATGGTAAGTCTAAAGCACAGTATCAGTGGGGATACAAGGGACACTGGTGGCATTTCCTGCATTGTTACTTGTTCCTATGTACTGTTATGAGGCCAAGTGTTTGGTATCACAACAAATCTATGACTTAACAGCAGAAGAAACTGAGTCTAAGTTGATGTGAATAACTGCTGTGTAGATGCCAGAGCAACAATTCTGACTCAGTCCCAAATCAATCTATTTCTAGGAATAATCTATTACTATTACAGAAAGTAATTTTGGTCTTCTCAGTTTCCTCAGTTAGACATGCACATCAAAAAAAGCTTTCTTACTTGAAAAACCGGAAACAAATGAACAAAAAGTTTGAGGGAAAAGGGCATGTGGGACCTTAGGGGGGGTGGGAAATCAAAAAAAGGGAAATGAAATGTAAAAATAGAATATATCCAATAAAAAAAACTGGAAAAAAAAAGTTAAGAAGAGAAAAAAAAAAAAGTTTTGGATGCTAAATCAACTAGAAGAGTAATTCTATATGATAGCCACTAGATGGCAGCATATACATTACAGTAATTTTTTATTGGATATTTTTATTATTTACATTTCAAATGTTTTCCCTTTTTTAGGTCTCACCTTCGGAAACTTCCTGTCCTATCCCTCTTACCCCTGCCTCTATGAGGGTGCTTTCCCCACCCACTCACTCACATCTTTCGGGGGCATCAAACACCCTCAGACCCAAGGGTCTATCTTCCCATTGACGTGCCCCAAGGCCATCCTCTGCCATATATGTGGTCAGTGCCATCAGTCACTCCATGTGTATTCTTTGGTTGGTGGTCCAGTCCCCGGGAGCTCCGGGGTGTCTGGCCTGTTGACACTGTTGCTCCCTCCATGGGCCTGAAAACCCCCTCAGCTCTTTCAGTCCCTTCTCCAACTCCTCTATCAGGGACTCCTGAGCTCAGCCCAATGGTTTGCTGTGAGCTTCTCCCTCTGTATTTGTCAGGCTCTGGCAGAACCTCTCAGCCTCTCAGGAGACAGCTATAGCAGGCTTCCATCGGCAAGCACTTCCTGACATCCACAATTATGTCTGGGTTTGGTGGCTGTATATGGGATGGATCCCAGGTGGGACAATCTCTGGATGGCCTTTCCTTCAGTCTCTTCTCCACACTTCGTCTCTGTATTGCTCCTGTGAGTATTTTGTTCATCCTTCTAAAAAGCACTGAAGCATCCACATTTTTGTCTTTCTTCTTCTTGGGCTTCATATGGCTTGTGAATTGAATCTTGGGTATTCCCAACTTTTCGGCTAATATCCACCTATCAGTGCATACATACCATGTTTGTTCACTCAGGATGATATTCTCAAGTTTAGTTCATTTGCAGGTGAATTTTATGAAGTCCTCAATTTTTATAAGATATATTCTTTATTTACATTTCAAATGTTGTCCCACTTTCTTGTTTCCTCCTCAACAACCTCCGAACTCATCCCCACTGCCCCTGCTCACCAATCAACCCACTCCCACTTCCCTGTCCCTTCTTGGTATATGCCTAGAAGGGGTAGAGCTGGGTCCTCAGGTAGTACTATGTCCAATTTTCTGAGGAACTGCCAGACTGTTTTCCAGAGTGGCTGTACCACCTTGTAATCCCACCAACAGTGGAGGCATATTCCTCATTTTCCACATTCTCCCCAGTATCTGCTGTCACTTGAATTTTTGATCTTAGCCATTCTGACTGGTGTGAGGTGGAAACTCAGGGTTGTTTTGATTTGCATTTCCCTGTTGACTAAGGATATTGAACATTTCTTTAGGTGTTTCTCAGCCCTTGAGTTTCATCAGTTGAGAATTCTGTTTAGCTCTGTTCCCCAATTTTTAATAGGGTTCTTTGGTTGTCTGGAGTTGAACTTCTTTCCACAATCCTGCCGAGAGAAAATTGAATTTTACTCTGAAGAGCTGTGGTGATAATTCTAATGTTGTTTCCTACATTGTTATTAAGTCCATTGAACTTACTGTGTTCTAAAAGTTTTGTTAAATCACCAAGTTCAAAACACAGAAGAAGAGGAAACTGAGTTTATAAAGAGCTGTAATTGTCCATACATCCTTAAAGAATTTAAACAAAAGTCTGTGTGGAAATGAACTAAATTCTATAATTGTGGTTGACAGTGTAACACATAGGGCATGAGCAGACTATGATGCTGGTTGCATGTGTGTGTGTGTCATTTCTACTCCCATGTAGTTATTTCCAAGTGATTTATAAAACAATGCTGTAACTGAGCACATAGTATACTTATTCCATCCACATGAAGAGTTAAGGATATTGTAGATTAACTGGTTCAAATTCTCTGTTCTGTGACCCTTAAAATCTTTAAAACTCTGGTTTTGGGCTGGAGAGATGGATAGCTCCGCAGATAAGAGTACTGACTACTCTTCCAGAGAACCCGGGTTCAATTCCCAATACCTGCACAGCAGCTCACGACTGTCTGTAACTCCTGTTCCAGGGGATCCAACACTCGCACACAGATACACATGCAGGCAAAACACCAATAAACATTTAAAAAGTAAGATATTAAAAATTTGGTCACACAGAATAATATTGTTGTCCCCTTTGAGTTACTGAAAGAGTAGAAGAAAATGGTTAGTAACAGCGTCTAATAATCCTTCTTTGCTCTAATCATCATTTCAGGGAGGGATATTTGAGTCTGCTTGCATTCACAGAACTCATTTTTGTGCTGAGCACACCTCCTGAGACTCAGAATATCACAGGTTCATTGTAAGGTCTGTCCATTGAACAAACCTTTTGACATAATTTCTGCAAAATCTTTTCAGAAGCTGGGGTTCAAAGAGATGAAATGACAAGACTGGGCTTTTCTTGTTTGCATCTCTGTTGGAGTGATAAAACATTGACTTAAGGAAACATATGGAGGAGGGGGGTTATTTGGTTTACAATTCCAGGTCACAACACACTGTTGAGGAAAGTCAAGACAAGATCTAGCACTGACCATAAAAGAATGCCCCTTACTGGCTTATTCTTCATGACTTCCCTAGCCTGCTTTCTTATTTCACCTAGAACCACCTGCAGTCACTGATCAAGAGTATGCCCCAAAAATCATGTTCCCAAGCCGATATAAAGAAGGCAATTCCTCAGGGGCAGTTCTCTCTTTCCAGGTGACTCTAGTGACTCTAGTTTGTGTCAAGCTCCCAGCACTTAGGCAAAACAACTCAGAAGGTATAGGGTTAGCTTTCTGAGTGTGATCTGTTTTCCTGAAGCTCTTTACTTAAATTCTAAGAAACAAGCTCATGTGTACAGGGAAAAAATTTCCTGAACAGAACACCAATAATTTGTGCTCTGAGATCAAGAATTGACAAATGGGACTTCATAAAATTGCAAAGCTTCTGTAAGGCAAAGGACACTGTCTAAAGGACAAAAGACCAAACAACAGACTGGGAAAAGATCTTTACCAATCCTACATCCTATAGAGGAGTAATATACAATATATACAAAGAACACAAGAAGGTAGAATCCAGAGAACCCAATAGCCTATTAAAAATGGGGTACAGACCTAAACAAAGAATGCTCAACTGAGGGATACCAAATGGCTGAGAAGCACCTAAATAAATGTTCAACATCCTTAGTCATCAGGGAAATGCAAATCAAAACAACCCTGAGATTCCACCTCACACCAGACAGGATGGCTAAGATTAAAAATTCAGGTGACAGCAGAGGCTGGTGAGGCTGTGGAGAAAAAGGAGCACCCCTCCATTGTTGTTGGGATTGCAAAGTAGTAAAACTACTCTGGAAATAAGTCTGGCAGTTCCGCAAAAAATTGGACATAGTACCACCTGAGGACCCAGATATACCATATACCCAGAAAATGTTCCAACATATAACAAGGACACATGCTCCACTATGTTCAATGAAGCTTTATTTATAATAGCTAGAAGCTGGAAAGATCCCAGATTTTCCTCAACAGAGGAATGGATATAGAAATTGTGGTACATTTAGTCAATGTCATACTACTCAACTATTAAAAACAATGAATTATGAAATTTTTAGGCAAATGGATGGAAGCAGAAAATATCAACTTGAATTAGGTAACCCAATTACAAAAGCACACTGGGGCAACTAGCCTTTACAGGTCCAAGGGCCTCTCTTCTCACTGATGTATGACAAAGACATCCTCTGCTATATATGCAGCTGAAGCCATGGGTCTCTCCATGTGTACTCTTTGTCTCATAGTTTAGCCTCTGGTAAACTATGGTATGTTCTTACTGATACGTGGATATTAGCCCAGAAGCTAGAATACTCAAAATATCATTCACAGACCACATGAAGCTCAAGAAGAAAAAGGCAGATCAAAGTGTGGATACTTTGGTCCTTTTTAGAAGGGGGAACAAAATACTCACAGGAGCAAACAGGGAAAGAAAGCTTGGAGCAAAGACTGAAGGAAAGGCCATCCAGAGATTGTCCCACCAAGGGATCCTTTCCATATAGTTAACCAAACCCAGTCACTATTGTGGATGCCATCAAGTGCTTGCTGACAGGAGCCTAATATGGCTGTCTCTTGAGAGGCTCTGCCAGTCCTGACAAATACAGAGTAGGATGCTCTCAGCCAATCACTGGACTAAGCACAGGGTTCTCAATGGAGGAGCTAGGGAAAGGACTGAAGGGATTTGCAACCCCACAGGAGGAACAACAATATGAACCAACCAGTAACCCCAGAGCTCCCAGAGGCTAAACTATGAGACAAAGAGTACACATGGAGAGACCCATGGCTTCAGCTGCATATATAGCAGAGGATGTCTTTGTCATACATCAGTGAGAAGAGAGGCCCTTGGACCTGTAAAGGCTAGTTGCCCCAGTGTAGGGGAATGCCAGGACAGGAAAGCAGGGTTGGATTGGCTAGGGATCAGGGGAAGTGGGGATGGCATTGGGTATGTTTGGAGGGGAAGCAAGGAAAGTAAATAACATTTTAAATGCAAATAAAGAAAATATGTATAAGAAAGAAACATAAAGAAAAACAAGCTATGGTCTGAAATTTACAACCTAACTTTGAATTTGCTATGTCACAGAAAACTGAAATGAATAACATATTGTCTTCTTTTGGTTCCTACTAGAATATTTAAGAAAAAATGTCTCCATGTTAAATTTGTTTCCACAAGAAAGGATGTAATGAATCCCACATTTTATTTTTTTTTTTACATAAAACAAGAATATTAGGTTTTGAAAGCTAATTTAATTTTGTTTCTGGGGTTTCTCTTGCCTCGTAGAGTTGGAGTTCAACTGCTGCAGAAAACGCTAGAATCTTGGCAAGGTACTGTGACAAGTCAGAGAGTGACACTCTTGAGAGGAGACTACCAAGTATGTATGGGTCTCTACAACTCAACTTGTATTGAATAGTTTTTCCAGCACTAGAATGTAATGTCTGGGGGGAGGGGTGAATCCCTTTAAAGGGAGGAGGCTTCTTTTTATTTCATGGCTTTAGAATGTTTAGCCTATGGTATTTCAGTTTGAGTGATTTGGGAAAGAAGTGAGGCCAAATTAGATGATGGAGGGTAAAGTGGAGGAGGCTGTTCACCTCGATTTCAAATGAAGTTGTATAGAAAGAGAAAAATAATAGGTAGAAAGTACACTTTTGACATGAATGCCTTAAAAGATCCAAATTTGTCACATAGGCTCCATTTCTCAAAATGCCTACAACCCACTCAGCCCCAGCAACCAGAGAATGGGGGAGACCTTATAGTACAGTTTAGATACAAATTACTGTTAAACAAGCAATAAACATTAATGATTAAATTGCATCTCAAAGAAAAACCATGCAAGCAAACAACTGGTCAGCATTAAGCTAACAGATTTAATCTACACGGACCCTCGCCTATCCTTGCTGGTAGATTGTAGCTTGATATGATTGTTTTAATTTTTAAAATTTGGATATTTTAATTTTGGAGACTAAGTTCTCACCACTGGGAGGAAACAATCATGACCAACAACATTAAAGGATGGAGCACATCTGGATATCTAGGAGGTTTCCCTTCAAAGCTATCTAAGTTGTCTAGAATTTCAGAATGGGGGATTTCCTCAGTTGTGGGGCACTCAGATATGAGGAAATGTAGAACTAACCAGATAAACAATTTTGAGTGCTTAAAGGTAGGCTCAGTTTTGTCATATAAACTAAATAACTACTACCTAATTTTTAGTGCACTCTACAGAATTACATAGCATTTTAAGCAATGCTTTCTTCCAAACTAATTTTAAAACATACAACTGCGACTTTATGCCTGCAGATTATTGGTATTCTTGTGCTATGGTGTTAAACGATGGGGTATTGTATTGTAGAGAAATGACAGGTCATTCCTCAATACCATATCCTACCTTACGCATGTATGACAAATGGATCTAAGATCTTTTGGGAATGTGCATTGTCGTTCTAACTCCTTTCAACCTCAGAGTTCATTTGCTTCCAACTCCCATGTGCTCATATAGACATTCACCATTATCCTTGATCTGATAGGTTACAGAGGTTGTGAAATCTGCAGTCATGGTTTTAAAGCTTTCTCACCATCCCTCAGTGCCATTTCTCACCAGACTTGAGCACAGCATGTTCATTCAGCAAAACATGCTCATTCAGCAAAACAGATAAACAACTGAGTTTATTTCCAGTTTTAAAACAATGCCCAGGTGATCATAAACATTTGTGAAATAAAAGGAGAACCTCTGTGTTCAAATTTATAAAAAAGGAACAAAATTACACATTTTTCCTCATTTCAGATACATTTTGTGGAGAAAATATGCTTATGGAACATTATCCTTCTTCCTGGTCAAAAGTAATTGAAACCTGGTACAATGAGTCCAAATTCTTCAAATATGGAGAATGGCCATCTACAGATGATGACATTGAAACTGATCACTACACTCAGGTAATCTGTACCCTTCCAGATATACACACAACTAGATATATGTGTTGGTAAAAGATAAGTACTGGTACTCTTCTTGGGCCTAAGGAAATCTATCCATGAAATCCCAAATCTAGTTCCTGGATTGTGAGCAGGAAAATGATAACACCTCTTGACTGACAGTGCCGACAGGCGAAATTGCACCTGAGCCCTTTGTTGAAGTACAGGGGGTCAATAACTGCTCAGCTAAGGACAGTGCCAGCCTTGAACATAGTTACATATGAGTATTAAAGGAACTCAGTAGGTTGAATATACAATGTACATGTATCTACATATATATGTAACAAGGATGATTAAAGAAGGAATAGGGAGCTCATGGAAGGAGTTTGAAGTGGGAGATAGAAAGTAATAAAGATATGGGGCCCATGTATGTGGTTCTCAGCAAACAGATTTTTTACATTTGCATTTTTATGATTAAATGGAAATAAAAAGCAAGCAGTAGGGCTGGAGAGATGGTTCAGCAATTAAGAGCACTGAATACTTTCCTGAAGATCCTGAGTTCAATTCCCAGCAGCCACATGGTGGCTTACAACCACCCATAACAAGATCTGACGCCCTACTCTGGAGTATATGAGGATAGCTACAATGTACATACAAATAATTAAAAAGTAAATATTTTTTTTAAAAAGGCAAGGAGTAAAATTGCAAATGCCTAACAAACCTGATGGAGTCTTTATTCTGGAGTACAGTTCTGGAGATCTGTACTCTGGTTCTCATGTGGAAAAGGTAAATATTTTATCAAGTGAGTCATTTCCCTAGCTCACTTAGCTTCATTAACATATTTTAATTGTATAAAGTAAGTTTTATTAGGAGATTTTATACATGCAATACAGGCTCTGACTATATTCACTCGCTTTATTTATTATTTATTTTCCCTGCTCCATCATTCTAACGGTCTCTATATTACCATGTCTCTTTTTAATACATGAACTTTGTATGTGAGAGAAAAGCGAATTCTTGACTTAAGGAGTAAATAAAAAGATCCATAGCTCTATATATTTCCAGAAAATGGCATATTTTATTGTTCTTAGTGTTTGAAAAACTCTCTTTTGTATCTTTCTAACACATTCATCTGATAACATATACCTAGGCTAGCTTGTCTATTGTGAATGATACCATTGTAAAGACAAGTGTCGATGTCTCTATTGTATGTTGACCATGATTTCCTCATATAAACATCCAGAAAATATACAACTTATGGAAGTTCTCCTTCCAATATTTTAACTATTTCTGTACTGATTTCCACAGGGGATGCCCAGTTTATGTTTCTACCATAACCATGAAAGAATCCTTCTCTTCTCACATCATCACTAAAATTTGTCCTTTTATTTTTCTGGAGGGCAAGCTTTTTCAGAGCAGTGACATGGAATCTTATCAAAATGTAGATTAAATTTCTCTAACAGCTTAATATGTTGATCATTTTTCATATATCTATTGGTCATTCCTATTTTTTTCAAAGTGCAACCTATCAATGGTCAATATGTTCAAAACCTGACACTTTCAGGGAATTGTATCATTTTCAAACCACATCAGATCTATTTTAATTTCTTTCAGTTAATGTTCTGCAAATCTCACCTTGAAATATTTAAGACTCCTTGCTAAAAATTCTAAGTAGTTTATTGTTATTTTACTTTTTAAACAAAACAATTTACTTAATTTAATTTTCTTCTTATTTATTCAGTCTTAGTGTTATAGAAAGCTAGAAACTGATTAATACGAATAGAGAAGGCATTCACAACAGAGATAAAGTAATGATCTTACCCAGTATAAAATTTGCATTTATATTAAATGCAGAGATCAACCACTGGAGAACAATAGACAAAGAATTGACTTAATTTGATTAAAAGTTTGAATGATCATTTGCCTGACATACAGAGTCTATGTTAATTTTTTTTAAAAAAAAAGGGAACTTGAATTTCTAAATATAAAGTAACAAAATGTATACTAGAAGATTTTAGTATTTAAAATGGAAAATATTAGAATATAGTTATTAAACACAAAGCAGAAAACTCAGAAATATTCACTAATGAGTATATTACATGAAATAAATCTTAGTTAGGATTGATATTAAAAGTTCCCAAAGATATAACTCAAAATAATTAGTCATGCATGTACCCACAGAACTATTCAATAAATATCAGCAAATCATATTTTCTTTCAACATCAATACCGCTGAATGTTGTGGTAAATCTCCAGCCCAAATATGCTGGCAGATTTACCACACACTACCCTCTTCCGCATCTAAGAGACCCTTTATAACTTGCGGTTTCTCCAGGCCACGTGCTTCTGCTCCACTTTTCTTTCTACTTCCTCCTCCATTGTCCTCTCTTTCTCTCTCCATCTCTCCCAAAACTTTCACCTCCACCTTCCCTTCTTTCTCTGCACTATCACCACCTCTAGCCTTTATTTTATAAATTAATGTGGGAAGAATGGTTACAGGAAATCATGTGAGTGCTGACTTCTTCCTTGTTCCCAGCCCTCACAGGAGAATGGAATTAACATCAAATACAATTAGCCCCAGGGTTATCTGCAACAACTGAACACAAACAATATGTGCAATCAATTCAAGATGCCTTAAAACTTAACAGTTTAATCCAATGATTTATTAGAAGATTAGAAGAGAATCTAAGAAAGAAAAACAGTCAAAGACCATGATGGTATATAATTCCAATCTTATAACCCATTCATTCAAAAATCAACTTGATCCTTTTCTTCTATCATATTGACATTGGCTCTTTCAGTACTTGTACAGAAATGTACCCCATGGACATTTTATTTATCAAAAGAATTCTGTGGCATATCAAATAAATTTATAAAACTGACTGCTTCCATTTTCCAAAGGTGCTAGAAAATGTATAAAAATCATATATATGTAAGAAACATCAATTAATAAAAAGAGAGGCCATGGATCAAAAAAAGTAGGAAAACTATATAACAGGGTTTGGAGAAAGAAAATGAAAGAGGAAAATGCAAATACTGTAAAATTATCATAATCTTAAAAGCTGAAGAAATCGTTTCAAAAAATAAAAAAATGGTATTTATTTGCTTAAATTTTAAGAGAAAAATACTGTCATTATCTATAGATTCCTAGGAATTCATTAATATTCATTTTTACAATATTTGTACTTTTTCTTGGATATGGACTAAATGGAAGAAACGTACTCACTGCTTTTTTATTTTAATTTTATTTTCTATATTCTTTGTTTACATTCCAAAGGCTTTCCCTTTTCCCAGTTCTCCCCTACACCACACGTCCCATAAGTCCTCTCCCCCACAACTATTCCCCAATCACAGTCAAATGACTCCCAAGAAGAAGAAAGGAGAGGACCCTGGGCCTGAAAAGATTGGATCCAGTTTTGTACTCACTGCTTTTAAGACTAATGAATATATAATGTGAATATGACAAAATAGATATTCTAATGTTTTCTCATTGCAATTTTTTTTCTAAGTATATGTTCTCTATCATTCAGAGCTTAACAAAATTTTATCAGGCAAATACATTTTTAGGAGTGTTAGGGACTGTCAGGCAGCTTCAGAAATACCACACTAGGCCAAACAGTTCCACATGAGGTTTATTGAGAGAGGAAAAGGCAAGGTGACAGCAGAAAGAGAAAAGGGGGAAGAGAGAAGGGGGAGTGGCCTTCCACTTATATACAGGTGGTTACATGGTCACAGTAAAGTTGGGAGGTGAGCCAAATGGATTATGGGAATATCGTTGCGGTACAGGTCATGCCTATGTGATGTCACAGGTTTTGGAGATCCTGATATCAACATTCCTCCCTTCTTATTATTATAAAGAGAAGAAGAAAAAAAAGGAGTAGGAGAAGCTGATGGTGAAAGGGAATGAGGGCGTTGTAATTCTTAAGCTGGTTCCTGGTGTCTAGGGGCATTATCAATTTTGGGGTGTAGCTGACTTTCACTATTGGGGTCCACATTTGTATCAGCTTCCTCTGTGGACAGCAGCTGTTCTGTGGGCAGTGGCTGATAATCCTGTAACAGGAACTGATTAGTAGTTTGGTTAGACAGTTTTTATATTTGTCGTTGAAGGAATGTAGAAACAAGATTATTGAGGCAGGGAGCAAATAATATCACCAGGAAGAGGACTAGAAAAGGCATTGCAAAAGGGAGTATCCACTTTCATATAAAGTTTTTGAAAATCCCAGAATTGGAGGTCTCACATTCCCTGAAATTCTTTATGTCTGATGGTAGCTCCTGGATTTTATTTCTCACTATTCCCGATTGGTTGATATAGAAACAGCATTCTTCTTGGAGGAACATGCAAAGACTACCTTCTTTGGCTGTTAGAACATCTAGCCCCATTGGTTCTGAAGCACCATGGATGCTGAAGTATTGATCTGTTTCTGGATAGTAAGCTCAGCTTCAGACATTTCTTGAAGATTGCTTTTAAACTAGGAAGCAGATGTACCATATTGGGTCATGGAAGTCATTATTCCTGCAACTCCAGTATCAATACCTCTGGCTATTCCTGTAGTGACCAAGAATGGCATGACCTGAACTGCCCTTTTATGTTCGGCTGCTATCATATCTACAACTGGGATTGGCAGGGCCTCATCTCCCTGGATTACTCCCAGTTCAGGGAAAAGGTGGGATGTTTGATTATCTCCCATAGTTTTCCAATATATAGGGATTGGGCAATTGAGACATATTTTCTCTGAATATGGATAGTACTTACTGGGGACCTGGGCTGATTTTTATGGTAGAGCTTACCAACAACTTCTGTCTCCCACCTGGAATCCCATGGGTCTTGTATATAGAACAAGAGTGTCTTGCAGCCTTGATAGAAGAAATGATTGATCCATAATTCTAGTATATATATCTGACAAGTCCAATATGGGAAGCCCCCATATTCATGTGGCCATTTTCTACAATAATCTTTTGTCTGGTCAAAGAGAAAACAAGTATAGAGATCATATCATCATAATAGGGATGATAGCAATTTGGATCAGTTTCTGGCATCCTGCTAAGGAGAAGTTTCCTGACCTTATTTGGAAAGAATGTTATCTGTGGCGGTTTCTTGAACCTCAAATCTCCATATGTAAGGGCTGCCCTGGATGGAAATGAACATCAGGGGGAAGATGTGAAACCCATGTCTAATCCAGTGAGGTCAAGCTAAGCTGACATAGTGGAGCCTCATTTTCAGGGATTGGGGACAACTTGGGTCATCTCAACATCCTCCAGAGCTTAACAGAGCAGGGTCAACATGTATGAAGAAGAGTCATTTTTTAGGCAGAAGAATGACATATTTGAGGTGAGACAGGTGGATTCATTGAGAGAGTCCCTCCAGTTTAGCAGCTGTAGGAGTCACAAGCATTACCTTAATAGGGACCTACCATCTGGGAGAGAGTGGTGAAGGCTGATGATCTGAAGGGGATAGAAGGACTTGGTCTCCATTGTTGGCAGGCAGTGAACAAGAGAGAGTCTGTGGCTGCAGTAGATGGCAGTGAGCAAAGTTCCATAGGAGAGAATGGAGGTGGCAAAGTAACGAGGTGAGTAGATGGTCTGGTAGGGGAGAGCATTTAGGTGAAATACCAGGAGTTAGAACTTGATGTCCATACATGAGTTCAAAGGGTGAGATGAGGGTGGGTTGCTTAGGAAGAGCTTGTAGCCTGAAAAGACCCAGAATTTGGAGTTTTACCCAGTCAAGGTGAAGTTCCTGTGACAGCTTAGCAAAAGTGGTTTTTAAAGAGTGGTTAGTTCTTTCTACCGTACCTGAAGACTGAGAGTAGTAGGGGATGTGAAAGTGTCAGGGGATGTATAGGACCTTAGATAGAATTTGAGAAATCTGTAAAGTAAATTCGGGAC
The DNA here is from genome assembly GCA_964023405.1 of Apodemus agrarius. Lineage (NCBI taxonomy): Eukaryota > Metazoa > Chordata > Mammalia > Rodentia > Muridae > Apodemus > Apodemus agrarius. The sequence continues at coordinate 26,306,163 of OZ030014.1, forward strand.
CATTGTTTGACTAGAGAGAGGCTGGAACACCAGGGCAAGATCTCCTGGATGAGGAGATCAGAGACTGTCTGAATCATTGATAGTTGTAGGAAATGCCTCCACCCACCCTGAGAAGGTATTCACCAAGACCAGGAGGTACTTGGCATGTCTGACAGTGGACACGTGGTAAAGTCAGGGTGCCAATCAGCTTCAGGAAGGGAAACTCTAGCCTGATGGGTAGGAAAAGGGGTGTTACAATACCTTGAGTTGGAGTCTGACATCTGACAGATTTTGCAAGAGGCAGCCATAGCTTTTAAGAAACTTAAGTCCTAAGGAGTAGGTAGGTCTTGACAAAAGAATACAATGCTCAGCTGTCAGAATGAAAGAGTTGGTAAAGATAGGACAGAGTTTCTCGAGTGCCCTGGCAAAGGTGGGGAAGCAGGTTGCAGTGTTAGGATGTCCTGAGGAGGGTGAGATCAGTACAGGCCCCTAAGAGCTGCAGCTTTAGCTGCCTCATCAGCTCTGTTGTTTCCCTTGGAGACTATAGAGTTGTCCGTCTGGTGGGATCTTCAGTGGACAATCCCAGTAGCTGTGGGAAGATGGGAGGCCTTTAGCACTGTCATAATGTGATTTCCTTAGTTACTGATCCTTCTTTTGTGGAAAGTAACCCATTTTCCTTCCAGATAGCAATGTGGGACAGGAGGATATGGAAGGCATATTTGGAATCTGTGTAGATATTGAAGGATTGTCCCTGTGCCAGTTGAAAGGCATGGGTAAGGGCTACTAGTTCAGCCTGTTGATTAGTGGTGTGAGCAGGAAGGACTTACACCTCCACCACCTCAATGTTTAACACTATGGCATAGCCAAATTTTTTGACCCCTTCATATAGAACGGAGCTTCCATCTGTATAGCAGGTATAAATGGCTTGAGGCAATGTATCCTCCTGTATGTATGAAGGATGAGCTAATAGTTCCTCTAAAGTTTCAGTGAAGGAATGAGATAGGGAGTGGTTAGTATGAGGAGAGCATCTTGCAATCATTGAGTTCCATCATCCAAAGTTTGCAAATCTGTGGAGCAACAGATTTGGTGGAAGCATATTCTTATTCCCCATAGATAATTAAATGCTGCATGGTGTGGAGGAAGACAAACACCTTGGAAAGTTGTGAAGACAAAGTAATCCCTTACAAAACCAGCCAGAGAAAACCACTATGATAGAAAGAAGAAATAATAATAATAATAATAATAATAATAATAATATGATGATGATGATGATGATAAAGAGGATGAAGACAAAAGTTAATAATAATGATGATGATGATGATGATGATGATGATGATGATGATAATAATAATAATAATAATAATAATAAACCTGAGTAAAGATTCCAGTGTTGGTGAGGGCAAATTCTAGCTGGGTTCCTATTCAGTTCGCAGAAGATAATGGGTTTAATCACATCACCCTTACTTTCTTCTCCAGTTTTTTAAACATTGTAATATTTAACCCTTGCCATACAAGTACATATACTGGGCAGCAATATTATATCCTTCTTGCAGATGAGAAAATGAAACCCTAACAAAGAAACTCCTAAAAACAAAACAAAACAAAACAAAACAAAACAAAACAAAACAAAACAAAACAAATCGTACCAAAACAAACCAAACCAAACCACACCAAACCAAACCAAACCAAACCAAACCAAACCAAACCAAACCAAACCAAACCAAACCAAACCAAACCAAACCAAAACAAACCAAACCAAAACAAAACAAACCAAAACAAACCAAACCAAAACAAACCAAACCAAACCAAACCAATGAACCAACCAACCAACTTACCTCCCCACCCAAACAAACAAAAGCTTAGAATTACAGAGATAGAATTTGAGCTTGGCTCATTTGCATTAAAAACCATTTGAGTGTTATACCCTAGGCTTGACCAGTGAGAAAACACCATTCTTGGGTTTGAGTCTTACAGAAATAACCTTTATCATATTAGCTTATTCACTATATAGGTTTGACATGGAGAGAATGAGCTGTGTAGATGATGTCAATCTTGGTTTTCAGTGGGAATTAATATAACAGGATTCTTGTTCCACTAAGATGACCTAAACACATGAGATTTTCATATATCTGCCTTCTGGATAAGCTAAGCAGAATGCAAACTTAAAACATGATTTTTTTCATGAGTGTGTGTGTGTGTGTGTGTGTGTGTGTATAAATTTGCCTATAGGGGTAATAAGAAGGTTTGGGACACTTTGGTTCTGGAATTCAAGATGGTAACGGGCAGTCTAGGAGGATGGTGGAGCCACAGTCATGTCCCCTAAAAATGAAGCAAGTTCTTGTAACCACTGACCCATGACTCCATGCTCTGTATACTTACATATAAGAATGATAATGGAGCTCATGAAGATCTGTCATCAAGTCATCTCTTATCTTTGCAGATGGTCTGGGCCTCTTCCTATCTCATTGGCTGTGATGTTGCATCATGTCGCAGGCAAAAGGCAGCTACATATCTCTATGTGTGTCACTACTGTCATGAGTATGTAATGCCAGTTTATTATTCTTTCTAAATATATTATCTTCCTACAATAACCTTGTCTCATGTTTCAAATATTATAAATGAATTTTCTGATTTATTTTAGTCAGTTAGTTTCTTAGTAAAATGTTACAAATAGATCCCAAATGTTTCATTTTTCATCATGATTTACTAAGTAAGTTATTAGAGACATACACATTGGACAATTTATTAGTGATCCTAGTCAGACATAGGAAAGTGGTATCACATAGGGAAGTGAATTTGAACTGGGTTAGGCTAAGAAAGGCTATTCAGGCAAATGCTACTTCCTGTTCTAGGGTTTGGGATCCCAATGTTGACTTGTACATTTCCTTTATTTTTTTTAATATTTAAAAACTGTTTCTTTAATTAGATATTAAAATTACACCTTCATATGTTCATCACAAGAACTTTCCTGGTAGCCAAACCTTATAACATTAAAATAATATATTTGATATTAATTGTTTTAATTTTTATTTTCTGTATTCTATGTTTACATTCCAAAGGCTTTCCCCTTTCCCAGTTCCCCCCCACCATATGTCCCATAATTCCTCTCCCCCCCAACTATTCCCCAATCATTCCCCCTCCCCCCCACGGTTTCTCTACAAAACTGGATCCAAACTTTATAGGCCCAGGGTCCTCTCCTTTCTTCTTCTTGGGAATCATTTGACTTGCTAATTGTGCCTTGAGTATTTAGGGCTCCTGGGCTCATTAATATCCACTTATCAGTGATTGCATTTCATGTGTATTCTTTTGTGATTTGGTTGACTCACTCAGGATATTTTCCAGGTCTAACCATTTACCTACAAATTGCATGAATTCATTATTTTTAATTGCTGAGTAGTATTCCATTGTATAAATATACCACATTTTCTGTATCCATTCCTCCTTTGAGGGATATTTGGGCTCCTTCCAATTTCTGGCTATCATAAACAAGGCTGCCTTAAACATAGTGGAGCATGTGTCTTTATTGTATGCAGGGGAATCCTCTGGGTATATGCCCAGGAGTGGTATGCCCGGGTCCTCTGGAAGTGACATGCCCAATTTTCTGAGGAACCGCCAAACTGATTTCCAGAGTGGTTTTACCATTTTGCAATCCCACCAACAATGGAAAAGTGTTCCTCTTTCTCCACATCCTCACCAGCACTTGTTGTCTCTTGAGTTTTTAATCTTAGCCATTCTGACTGGTGTGAGGTGCAATCTCAGGGTTGTTTTGATTTTCATTTCCCTGATGACTAATGTACATTTCCTTTAAAAATGAAATTTATGTCACTCTGTGGAGATGGCTCAGCAATTTAAAGAACCTGTTGCTCTTAAAAGGACAAAAATTATTCCCAACATCCAAGAACTGGAGTCTCAGGACTGCTCATAATCCCAGCTTCAGATAATTCTATGTCCTTACCAGACCTCCACTGACACCTACACACACACACACACACACACACACACACACGTATATATACATATATAATATTTTATTTTAATAGGGAAATAATTTTAAGGCAATATATATATACATACATACATTACATGCATAGAAACATATACATACATACAATCCAAACACAAACTAAAATAAAAATCTTTTAAAATAAATTAAATGTTCATATTCTAAATGCTATCATTGAAAGGTACTAGTCACAAAATCTAGAACATATAGCCCAATTGCTTCAGGGAAAGGAGGTGCACTTCCTTGTATTAGCGAATGCCTTTACATAACTTTAAAAGTGGCACTAAGGATAGCATATATTCTAAATAACATTTAGATATTGATAGTCAAGATTTTTTGCATTTCCTAAACTTCAAATATTTCTTATTTATGGCGTTCTTATAGACACTTTATGCTACCCAGTACTTTCTTTAGGTTTTTTTTTTTTCTGGGCTTATGTGCTTTTGTGATTTCTATAGATAGTTTATCTAAAGGACACAAGCACAGAGGTCATGTTTGAATCACTGGTGCATAGTGAGATAAAAAGATGCTAATGAATTGTGTACATTTCCCCCTTAACTCTGTATTTTCCACAATACTTTTCCAAGTTCTGGATTAAAGCACCACTTACTGGATTTGACTGCACAAATATCTGGAACCCTGTTAGCACATGACTGTTCAAAGATAGGCCAGCAATGAGTCCAAGTCTACTTAAACAGAAGTGCTAGGGGATGAGTACAAAGGCAGCTTTCATAACCATACATCTACATCACATAACCATTGTAAATATTAGCTTTGTTTGCAAATATGCTTAAAGAATCTATCTTTTGAATTAGCTGTTGACAGTGGACGTAAGTTAGTAAATATTTTCCAGTGATAGTTTTCATTATAACTTGACTTCTTTTCTTTTTTTTTAAAGGGGAAATAATCAAGACACACTAAATATGCCTTATAAGGAGGGCTCACCATGTGGAGACTGTCCAAATAACTGTGAAGATGGACTGTGCAGTGAGTTGTCTTTGCTATTTAATTTAGATTGCCTGAAGTTGGCATATTTATTTGGAGAATACATATCCTTTAAGTGAAGCATCAACCCACATTCTATGTTTCTATGATTTTCATCTTAATATTGTACCAAGATATATCTATATTTTTTTTCTGCTTCCATTCCCCTCACACCCAGGATAATCAAACCTCTTTGAGGGCAGAACTAGAAGCTCTAGATATGAAAACTCAACTTCCCATCCAAAATTTTAAAATTATGAATTAGAGGCAGTCTAGGTAAAATATTAATATAAGAGTGACTGTTTTTCCAGATAGTTCCTGAGATACCTTACTGTTGACTATTCCTTTCAGGTAACCAATCTGGAAAATAAGGGTCTCATAACTCATAACTCACCTGAATATATATCAGTGTGAATATATATATTTTTTCTTTTTTAAAGTCCAGTCATTGTCCCCTTCCAGGTCCCCCACCCACAGTTCCTCACTCCTCCCCACCCTAGTCTCCAAGAGGATGTCCCTTCTCTAGCCACCTCCCAGCAGGCCTCCCCACTCCCTGGGACCTGAAGTCTCTGGAAGGTTAGGCAATTCTCCCACTGAGGCCAGACGAGGCATTCCTATTTTGTATATATGTTGGGGGCCTCAGACAAGCTCCTGCATATTGCCTGTTTAGTGAGTCAGTTTCTGCGAGATCTCAGGGGCTCTGGGTTAGTGGATACTGCTGGTCTTCCTATGTAGTAGCCCTCCTTCTCAGCTTCTTCCAACCTTCCCCTAAATCAACCTCAGGGGTCCATGACTTCAGTCTAGTGTTTGGTTCTAAGTATCTGCCTCTGTCTCAGTCAACTGCTTGTTGGGCCTCTCAGAGGACAGCCATGCTAGGCACACCATAACATCAGTAAGTGTCAGGTCTTGGATTCTCCCCCTGAAATAGATCCTGAGTTGGGATGGTCACTGGTCCAACTCTCTCTCAGTCTCTTCTCTGTTTTTGTCCCCGAGGTTCTTTTAAACAGGGACAATTCTGTTTAGGTATTATAACAGTTTAGATATTATAACTGTGGGTTAGTAACCCTGTCCCTTCGCTTGATGTCTTATGTGTTTCTGCTGAAGTTGGACTCTACAAGTTCCTTTTCCTCCGTGTAGGGCATTTTACCTAAGACCCTTTCTTTGGAGTCCTGACAGTCTCTCACTTCCCAGGTCTCTGGTACATTCTATAGGGTCCTCCCACTTACTACACCTTGTGGTTGCAAATTTTCATAATTTCTGCTGGTCCTCAGGACTTCTCTTCTGTCTTTCCCTCACCTCACACCTGATCACATTCCCTTTGACCTTCCTTTCCTATCTCCCATCCAGGTCCCTCTCTCTCTCTGTCTCTCGTGATGGTTTTCATCTCCCTCCCAAGTTGGGATTGAAACATTCTCACTTGGTCCCTTCTACTTGTTAACCTTGAATTCTGTGGATTGTATCCTAGGTATTGTGTACTTTTTGTTAGCTAATATTCACTTATTTGTGAGTACATACCATGCAGGATTTTAGGTCTGAGTTACCTCACTCAGGATGATATTTTTTAGCTCCATCATTTGCCTGAAAAAAATCATTATATCCTTGTTCTTAATAAATGAATAGTATTCCATTGTGTAAATGGGCCACTTTTTTGTATCTATCCTTTGCTTGTGGGACCATTATTCTTCACTAGCTTGAGATAGATCTGATACTGGATTTATCTGATCTCTCTTATATTGCCATCCAGGTATCCCACTCCTTAGCACATGCCTAAAGAACTTGGCATTCTTTTCCACATATTCTTATGTAGTAATAGTCATTGACACTACACTCACAATAACTAGAAAATGAAAACAATATGAACCTCTTCAACACATTAAAAGATAGTAAACATATGGTGTGTGTACACACAATGAAATTCTGTTATCCCTGAAAAAAATACCTTGAAGTGAAATATATTTCAGAGAATTGTATGGAACTGGAAAATACTATATTGATTGAGATAATTCAGGCCCAGAAATTAAGTGCCACATGTTCTCTTCTATTTGTGAGTCTTAGCTCCAAAGTTTTGGAGCTAAGTACCTGGAGTAACCTTCAGAAACAAGGAAAGTAAAAGGGACCACAGTGTGGGGCTGGCAGCTCTAGAAAAGGGAATAAAAGGACACAGGTACTATGAAGGTGAAAATGGGAAAAATAGCAAGGAGACTATAACTAGGGATAAAGGAAGAAGGGCAGTATATAGGGAGAGGGAGGACTGTGGAGTATATAACAATAAGGATGTTTAAAAATATGGCATGTAAATATATTACATTTAATTCAAAATACACACATAGTTCCAATCTAATTATACCACTTGGGGTAATATGTTTCCTGCAATGCTTCTCCCCAAATCACAGACTATCTAACAAAATCTCGAGAACGAGAAATGTGAAACTACCCTTGCAATTGTTAGTCAGGAGCATCTAAGAGACTCCTAAAATAACAAAGTCTATTTCCAATACCCTTGCCTGCCAGCCAGAACTTGAAAGTAAGACCCTGTTGCTGAAGACAGTACAAATTTTGGGCACAGGAATAAAAAAAAAAATAAGTTTGAATTGTGAATGTCACAATCTGGCAAGACTCCAACTCTAGACAAAAACCTATAGGCAATTAGTGATTGATTTAAAAAGGAGTATCTTACTCCAACTTGATATCTTGATCTGCCAGGCTGGTTGTTATACACTGGAGACTTCTCCTTTTCTAAAGAGAAACAAGGGAGAAAGAGTAGATCAGAGAGTGTGGGAAGAGGAGGATGTGGAGGGAAGGAGGAAAAATTGAGAGGAGAGGAGGGTAGAAAGTAGAAACCTTGGTTGGGAAATAAAAAAGATTAATAAATTAATTTAAAATAGCCAAAGAAATCTTGAGAAAATGGGAGGGAACAGGCCTTGTAATACCAGCTTACTGCAAAGCTCTATTAGTCAAAACAGGACAGTATTAATATAAAAATATGCCTCTAGAGCAGAATACAAGTAAACTTGTGCAGCTACAAAGAGAAAATAATAAAAAAAATTAAAAACTAAAAAGAAAAGGAATTAAGGGAAAATGGAAAGAAAGAAGGGAAGTGAGAGAGAGAAAGAAAGAAAGAAAAAAGAAAGAAAGGAAGGAAGGAAGGAAGAAAGGAAGGAAGGAAGGAAGAAAGAAAGAAAGAAAGAAAGTAAGAAAGAAAGAAAGAAAGAAAGAAAGTAAGAAAGAAAGAAAGAGAGAGAAGGAAAATCAGTTTTCTTCAGGGATGAATCCCTTGACAGATTATCCAAGTCTTGACACATATATAATATATAAAGAAGTCATCAATTACAGAGAGAGAGAAGAAACATTGGTGGGATTGAATGATGAAGAGCAAAGTCTAAAACCTATCTAAATACTGTATTTATAAATTTATTTGAGTATTAAATAAATTTATTAATTTAAATTATAAATTAAAATATAAAATATAATTCATGCCACTTATGAAACTATCACTAGTAAACAGAGCTCCTGGATTTATCCTTATTTTATTGGCTATTAATAAATAAATTATGTGTGTTACTGTTCTGATTATTGAGTTTCTTCATAGGCAATATTTCCATTGATGACAGTGGAGTGTTAATGTCCTCATTAATCACTTCTTGGAAGCCGATTAATATCTGATTTGTATATTTAGAAGCTTTTACGCATATGCACTTAGAATTTTTATTACTTTACCCACTTACTGTTTATCATTATATAATGACCTTCTTTGATTTTTCCTGAAGTCCACTTTACCTGCTATCGATGGAGTGACACTTGCTTTCATCCGAATTTTATTAATATGGCATATCTTAATTTATCAGTATACTATTAGTGTGTGTCCGCAACCAACATATATTTTCTTGCACCTAACATGTATTTAAGTCTTGTTTTCTGTTTATCCATTTACTCTTTTAGGTGGAAAACGACAATCACTTTACTCACATTCAAAGTCATCAATAACAGAAAAGGTCGCATAGCAGCCACGTTCAAAGTTAATTTTCAGTTGTCAAATGGCTGCTTTTCTTCCTCTCTCACAGCCTTCTTGCAGTTAGATTACATAATATAATAGTACATTTTAATTTCTGGCTTATTAGTTTTGTTTGTTTTCTATTTTAGATGTTTTCTTAGCAACACGTTGCCAAGTAAGGAACTTAGTGCCAGATTTGAGGTATCCCCTGTTACATTTTGGGTATTAGAATTTAGAAATGACCAAAACTTAGATAAAAGAATGAAAAAAATGTCGGACACTTTGATTTTTAAAACACTATTGCTAAAGGCCTGGATGCTCCCGGCCTGGAGAAGGTAGTGGTGGAGTCAAGGAGCAAGACTTTAGTGATGGCTTTAAAGTCTGAGGGTTTCAGGGCTTTCTAGCTCTCTAACTGTACTGAAATGCTGATGATAACTTCTGAAGAGTCCCCAGAACTTTTTCGTTCTTTCTAAGGGTGAAGACTGCTGGCTTAAGTGGTTAACACTTGCAGCCTAACAGTGGAGGATTAAGCAATGTGGTCTTTGTTCTAGTTTAGCAGGAACTGCTGGACTCTAACTTTCAGCCTGCTAGTCAGAAGTCTCAGGGAGAAAAATGGGACATTTTAAGAAGTGGTTAATGAATTTATTACTAAATTGTTAAGAGTTTGCTTCGAAAGCTATCTTAGATGAAAGGAAGAAAGATCTTTAATGGGGAAAGAGAAAAATTCTTCTGGGTGGGGAAAGGTAAAAAGTGAGAGGAGAGGGAGAGACAAAGAAAGAGGGGCCCTTTCTTTTTTGTCTTAAGTACTTACACATCTTTCAGAATACATGATCACATGTTTCAAAGTTCTTCACAAGTTCACACAAAAATCAAATCATAAATTGAAATAGAAGTTTGCAACAATGTTTACACGCATAACCATTTGGAAGTAATTATCTAGCTAAATATGTATCACTTGTTTCAGGTGTACAAGTTCATTGAAAGTTTAAAACCATAACTCAGTTATTAGTGAAGCTTTGTATAGATAAACCCAGTCAATATTTTCTCTTCTGTCCTAACACCTATAATAAATCCTAGTTCCCTCTTGGAACATGCTCTGAGTAGAAGAAAGGAAAGTGCTTTGGATTCCATTTAAGAACAATTAACTGGTGACATTTGGGAGATTGATTGAGTTCTCATTGTAGTTTTGACTATCAGAAAATGACTTGGTAGCAGTCCCACAATAAAAGAGCTTAATAATCACAGATATAATTTTAAAAATTCTTATAGGATCATCATTAAAACTTAAGTCATCTATTTTTCTACATACCATCACTATAAGGTATTACATCTTCCCTGCAGAGATCCACTCCAAAGTGGTGTGCTATTACTTATTGATATTATATATGCTTAATAATAACAGGAAAAGCATATTAATAGCAGGAATCTTTCCTAAAATGAGTCCCTCACAGCCTTGCTTAATGAGTGCTCACCTGTCACAGATTATGAAATAATCCGAAGCAAGCCAGTTCAGGATGATCACCTGCTAGTATATTAGCTTGTCCCATTATGGCACATGACATATTATATTTGCAGACTGTTTTCTGTTATATCCTTTTTAAATGCATCACCTTAAATCTTTCTAAGTCTCTTACTTCACTGTATTAAAGAACCTGTTGTTAATTTTATTATTTTAGTTTTAGTATTTATACTAAAGAGAACGCCAGCTTATGCATCACATTTGCAATACTGGAGCATCCTGAATTTGTGGGTAGAATTACTCTTTTCACTGAATTTTATACTTTCCAGGATTTCCACTGCTCATTTCATAGTTAAATTAGTTCACCTAAAAGAATTGCCTGTTGCACCACCTCCCCCTGCCTCCACATCCCCCCCCACCCCACCCCCCATCCCCGTGTAGGACAGGCATGGTAAAAAATTCCCTTCAACCTCATTTTTATGATTTTGTAGTTATCTTTCCTTCATTTCTAAACATAACATTGTCAGGTACAGAATTTCCAGTTCACAGTTTCTTTTCTTCCACACTGAAAAAAATATTCAAGTTCCTATTTTCCTGAGCAGCAGAGAATGAAATGTTTCAGAACACTGAACTTGAGAATCTCCATTTTAACTTTTCATTTTAGGTTGCTGATTACAGGACATATTAGAATGTATGTTGAGTTAAATATGGAAGGGAAACGTGGCTTTCTTGTACTTGGGTATTATTACTTTGTATAAATTAAGAGTGAATGGTGTCTTTTTCCACGGCAGAGGGATGGTGGAGTAAGTTTATAATGACCTGACTGAACTCAGTTCATGAGCAGTGATTTAGAGGTAGGAGCTGGACAATGCCTGATACTGAATTTCTCCATGCTGTGTTTCTTAAAGGGCTCTGAGTCTATGGCCTGGACTTAATTGTCTTACAAGCAGGAGGATCTCTCTTCATGCTGAATTTCCTTAAGCTTAGGAAGGGGCTATGACGTCAATTCTTTGATTAGTTTGAACGTTTTCCCTATTTTCATACAATATAACCAATTACCGAGATCTCTCAGATGATGAATTTTTTGTGATAACAGTTTCATGCCTGATTAGCCACTGGCATGAACACGTCTTTGGAGAGACTTGGCTTGAGGACAGTTTTTCTTTTATCTTTTACCTGGATCTCAAGGAGTCTTGTGGAAGTACAGGGAGAAGTATTGTAGGCATGAAGCAGACAGAGACTCCACAGGAAGACCAACAGAGTCAACTAACCTGGATGTTTGGGGTTTCCTAGACACTGAACCACCAACCAAAGAGTGAGGATACAAATATGTACCTTGTCTTTCATGCACATCCCTCAACAACTGGAGCAGGGGTTGTCCCTGAATCTGTTCCTTGTCTGTGGATATAGTTTCCCCAGCTGGGCTGCCTTGTCTGGCCTCAGTGGGAGAGGATGAGCCTAATCCTGCAGAGACTTGATAAACCAGAGTGGGGGTGATACCCAGGGAGGCCTCTACTCTCTCAGAGGAGAAAGGGATGGGGAAAGAAGGAGGTGGAGAATCTGTGGGAAGGGGATACTGGACGGTAGATACTCGGATGTAAAGTAAATAAAGAAAATAATTAATGGAAAAAGGATTATCTCTAGCCTTCAATAATAAACTTCAAATACATTTTTAAAAACGACTGAACCATCAGTGGTTTATCATTATTGTCATGGCAATATTTTTCTCGAAATGACAGAGTAATTGAAAAGATTATTCATCACCAGTCTGTTCAGGTGTAGTGTTGTCAATTAAAAAACTGAGATTGAATAAAAGTGCTTCATAGCATGACAAGCACTTTGTTCTTTACTTCAAGAGGGTCTGATTCAACATGTCAATTGTTTTCCATTAACCTCATAAGTTCACTTTAATCTTTCACTATATAGAACATTTCTCTTAACATCTTAGGAAGATGATGTCTTTCCTCAGTGGCCACAACTGTTTTAATCACAATGCTGCATACCATTCTTCTTTTCTTCCAGCTAACCCCTGCCTTTATTATGATGAATATAACAACTGTGATAAGCAGATAAGACTTCTCGGATGCTCACATCCAGTTGTCCAGCCATTCTGCAAGGCTTCTTGTCTGTGTAAAACTGAAATAAAATAACCTAGTGTTTGCCACTATGCTGTGAAGATAAAGGGTGTTTTCAGGATCATTTATTTTACCTTAATGTAATGTACTGTAAGACCTTCTACTGAATTTCATTTGTATTGTTAAATTATGGTCAAGAAACTAATTGTTAACAATCGTTTATAGACATCAATATATTTTCATCATGACTATGCTCACTGCCATGTAGTAACACAGATTTGAAATTCCTTATTTGATGAAAGGGCAAGTCAAATGCTTTCCCAAATTTAATATATGAGATTAGTGGCATGTAGGTCAACATAATCCAACTAATGAATGAGTCCTTCATTGGTAACTTGCAGTAAAATAGCCCTTTTCCTAACATTCTCATTTTCCTCACAACCTTATTTTTTTGTTTAACTTTTCAGTTTCCATTCTATTTTAAATCGAGCATTAAAGATACAGAAAATATGGTATATTTATACAATGGAATACTACTCAGCAATTAAAAATAATGAATTCATGCAATTTGTAGGCAAATGGTTAGATCTGGAAAATATCATCCTAAGCGAGTTAACTCAATCACAAAAGAATACACATGAATCAGTGGATATTAATGTGCCCAGATGCTGTGAATACACAAGGCACAATTAGCAAGTCAAATGATTCCCCAAGAAGAAGGAAGGAGAGGACCCTGGGCCTGAAAAGATTGGATCCAGTTTTGTAGGAGAGTACCAGAACAGAAAAATGGTGTGTGTGTGTGTGTGGGAGGGGGGATGATTGGGGAATAGTTGGGGGTCAGAGGACTTATGGGACATATGGTGAGGGGGAACTGGGAAAGGGGAAAGCCTTTGGAATGTAAAAAAAGAATATAGAATTAATAATAATAATAATAATAATAATAATAATAAATACTCACCAAACAAACAAGAGTCAGGCCTCAACTTGAAGTATAGGTATGATACAACTAAGAGTGGTTTAATATCTCCCCACTTCATTCGTATCTCCACACGCACATTTGTCATGTGGGGGAATGAGAGCCAGTCTGTCTTTGGGTTCCTTGTCCTTTCACCTCTACTTCTCCAGTGCCCCCCCCTACACCCCTGCACACCCCGTTCCCAGATTGTCATGTTTCTAACACCATAATGGACTGGACTTAACACCAGGCTACCAAATTATTTGAAATGACTAACCCTTTAAATTGGCCACATTATATTATGTCACTGGAAAAACCGTGTCTTATAAATTGTTCTGTATACAGTTCTAATCAAAGAAAACTGATGGTGGAACAAAATAAATGATGACGTTGTGATGTGTTCTTCGTATTCTGCTTTATTTAGGAACCAAGAGCCTTGCCAGTCCAAATGAAATAGAAAAATCTGTAAGTTAGAATATCAAAGGAATGTTGCAAGGAATATAGAAACATACAAAGTCTCATATTTGGTATTTTTCAGTTGTGCTTTTTTTTTTCCTTCTGAAAGTTATTCTAGTGCAACATTCCTCAAGTTTCTGGGTTTTTTCCTCTCTCTCTCTCTCTCTCTCTCTCTCTCTCTCTCTCTCATACACATAATTAGTGGAAGTGCATACAAGCCACGTTTAGGTTCGAAGATTGGAGTTGTATCATCCAATGAGAGGTAGTTCCATAAAATGTGAGGCAAACAGTAGGGCACTTTGCTGCACACTTCCAGAAGGGCTTTTGTGTGCTCAACAATACAGTTACATTATAGCATGGCAAAGGCTAAGAGTGCTTCAGGAGAAGATTGCTATCCTCAGATTCCAGCATCCAATACATGTGTGTATTTTGGGGTACATGTATACACATTAATGAAAACCAGGAGACATAAAAAACAACATAGAAAAGAGTGGCATTCAGAATAAATATACAAGTAGCAGGTTTGTTACATCACAGTAAGAGGAGAGAAGGAAAAAATATATAGAAGACAGATCCAAATATGTCCTGTGTTACATCCTTGCTTTACCACAGTATCAAGAGGTTAATAGAACACTGTCCTCATGTTATGTAGAGACGAAATCCAAGGGGCTTGTTCAAAGGTCTGGACTGAATACTGATTCATGGTGATGTTAATTAATTCTATAACTTTACTCTTTTCTCTCAACATAGAAGAGCACTACTACATCACTGCAAAGGGACCATGTCTGATTGATAATTCTGAACTCATTCATCCAAAACCACTATTAATGGGAATGTAGCACAACTCCAACGTTTAAATGAGCCTTTAGTGTTTGTTTTATGGGAAAGTGGAGAAGAATTCAGCAAGGAAGTTTACTACTGTGAAGCCAATAGCCTCATAGAGGGGAATGTTTTCTCAGCTTTTTTTTAAAACAAATGTTCAGAAATCCCAACCACTTAAACCACAGCAATTGTCTAGGAAAGTTAATCCAGCTGACCACTAGATGGCAGACTATACACACTGTTTAGTACAAAACGGGATCATTTCTAGACTTCCTAATTTTGTGCTTTATCTGAAGGAGGTTTGGGTCGTTTATTTATCTAAATGCCACGGGGGAATGAAAAAAAACCTTTATTAGCTCATACGGTTTTGTAAATATCAGAGTGACTGTAAACAGATAACGATGAATTTATGTAAAAAAAAAAAAAAGTAGAAAACACCTCCAGTAGTTTCTATAGCCTAAACAAAGGGGAGTGAACAGGGCGTGGAGGTAATTTGCATACCAAAGTATCTTTTTGGTTCAAAGCACTGTATCCTCCCCTTTTGAAATCCATTCATCCATTGAGATGCATCTATGTAATGCACCAGCAGAGGGCACTGTTGCATTTCTTAAGCAACTTTTAACAAAGCAGGAGCCTGAATTTTTGTTCCCAGGATTACTTTACTTCTCAGTTCCTCTTAACCATTTACAGGAAGGACTATCTTAGATGTTTTTCTGTGACACGCGTTGAGCTACTGACTCACTGCTCGTGGTTTTGAAAGAGTAACAGAAACCTGTGCCTGCCTGCACTTGAAGTTTCTCCTTCAGTGTAAAATCCCCCTAGTCAAGTCTCAGCAACCATGCTAAGCTTTTTTTCTGGTACATGTTTACATGTTTAAATGTAATGTACTGGGCAGTGTTGCCTTAGCAGAGTTCATGCTGTACCTAAATTTCAAATGCAGTCCTTATCTGAACTAGGTCACTATTTCCCAGGGATTCCTTTGACACCCCCCCCCACAAGCCCCCCTCCCCCTGCCCCCGTTTCTCTTCAAAACATCACTGGTGCTTGCCTATCATTAATTTAGTGTGTGTGTGTGTGGGGGGTGTTGCAGTAGGGAAGCTCTGCTACCATAACAGCTAGCAGGAAGGCAATTTGCATGAAATTAAGACAGTGCTGGGGTGCTGGATTAAAGACTTGTAGTGCCAGACCAGTTTATATTTCTTACACATATAAACAAGATAAAACTTTAGGGAAAGTGTTCGACATGACAATTATCACAACAAATCATTAGACATGACTTTGTAGATATTCCTTTGCAGATTACAGCTCCTTAATGAAGCACTTGTGCCGTTTACCATAAGAAAGGGTTATTGTTGACAGAGAAAATGTTCAGGGTGAGGGCCTAAGGAGAACAGATTCATAATAAGCATATGGATGGGTCCTATTAATTCAACCTGCATAAGGATGGCTTCTATTTACTGAGAGACAAGGTTTGAGACAATGGCCAAAACAATCCTTAGGTTGTGATGGAACTTAGGATAAAGGCTACCTCCATTGAATAGCAGAACATCGCCAGGTTTTTAGAGAAGTGAGCATGTCCTTACTTTTCCTTGAAGAAAAAGCCTGCCTGGTTAACAATCTTGACTACTTTAGTGCTATGTATGTATATACATATACATACATAGCGCTATATATACACACACATACACACACAGAAACACACACACACATATATATACATATATATCACAACCGAAGTGCTTTCTTAATATTTAAATGAAGTATAAAGAGTTCCCTTCTTGGAATTCTCATTTTCCTTTTCATTTCAAATGTGTAATTATTTCCGTGTTTTCACAATGCATTTCTGCAAGTAGTTTTTATGTTTTTCTTTCAACTCACATCTTAAGAAATTCACTCCTCATCCTGTGTTCCCCCAGATCCAATCCCTGACTCTTATCCCCAGCATCTCCAACTCTGCAGCAGAACCAAACCAATTTTAAGGAATATTTATTTACAAATCCAGTACTGCAAAGGGTGCTAGAAGAAAAAAAATACACCTTGAAGGTTAATTACAAACATGAAAATATAGGGAATAAATAATGTCAGACCACCAAAATCAAAGAAAGCAAAACACATACATACAAACACAATGCATCAACACCACTACCATCACTACTGTACTGACTGGTTTTGTGTCAACTTGACACAAGCTGGAGTTTACACAGAGAAAGCAGCTTCAGTTGAGGAAATGCCTCCACAAGATCCAGCCGTAAGGCATTTTTCTCAATTAGTGATCAAGGGGTAGGACCCCTTGTGGGTGGTGCCATCCCTGGGTTGATAGTCTTGAATTCTATAAGAGAGCAAGCTGAAGAAGCCAGGCGAAGCAAACCAATAAGAAACATCCCTCCATGGCCTCTGCATCAGCTCCTGCTTCCTGACCTGCTTGAGTTCCAGTCCTGACTTCCTGCAGTAATGAAGAGCAGTGTGGAAATGTAAGCTGAACAAACCCTTTCCTCCCCAATGTGTTTTTGGGTCATGATGTTTTGTCCAGAAATAGAAACCCTAAGACAAATTGTTACCAGCATAGTGGGGTATTCCTGTGACAATCGGACTATGGTTTGGGGAAGACTGTGGAAGATCCATTCAGTGTTAAGAAGTCTGTGGAATATTGTACAGGAGCTTGGAAGATAAAGTTGAAAACAGTGCAGAAGATCTAGGCTTGCCTTGTAATATTCCAGAGGGAAGATTAAAGATTCTTATCAGGGCCATCACTATTTTGATTGTGAAGATTCTTTTGTTTTGGTTAGCTGGAGCTGAAGAATCAGCTGTGATTAATAAGATACCAGAACTACTATAGCAAAAATGCTGCATTATTGAGACTATTGATGCTTGATAGCTGGAGCTAAGAAATTAGTGGTGATTAAGAAGAGACCAGCATCATTAAGACAAAATCTTCTGGGAAGTGTTTTCTAAGAAGACACAGAAGCTGTGTTCCAGTGATAGCCAAGGTTGCACCTTGTGCTGTGGCTGGACTCAGTAGTGTGTAAAAGTCCCCCAGATGGTACTAGTTTTGAAGTCATGAAGGGGTCACAACGAGCAGCTGAGGCTTGGCACCATGGAAGGCCTTTGGTACATGTGCAGCCACAGTTACAATTGATGGCCCAGGACTGAAGGGATCATGGGAAGGAATTGAGGCTTTGCACCATGAAGAGAGCCTATGAGAGGCTATTGGTGAAGCCTATACAGCAGAAGCAGTGTTTTGGAGACGCCAGTACCATGAGATGACCACCAAGAAGAGCAGCAGCAGTAGAGTACAGGCAGCTGGAGCCTAGAAGACAAGGTGTATGCTACAAAGAACAGGGCTGGAGAAGTGACCCAAGCCATTGGAGGATCCCAGATGGTCATGACATTGGATCGTTGGAGTCTGATTTTGCTTTGATTGTGACTCTGCCCTGATATTTTTCTCTATTTGCCAAGGACAGACTCAGTCGGGAAGACACACCCATGGGAGAATCAGGGTCTTTGGTATATAGGAAGGCACAGGCTCAGCGAAGTAATGACAAACAGACACAACCACTGAGGCAGTTTGCACCTGAGTGCATTTTGCAGCTTTCAAGCAGGAATTTTTATACGTGAAAAATTGGCAATTACAAAGAATAATTATCATAAATATTTGGCACAAGAAGATACAAAATCAATCAGGTATGAGTTTAGATCACGTACGAAGCATCACATTCATTGATCAGAACACCTGTAGTTAATGACAAACTTTCAGAAGTTCAAAAGTTCTCAAGAACACTTAGTCATAGCCCCTGGGTCCTTGCTAGTTAAGAGAATTTCCATGAGTAATCCTTATGTAACATCTAGCTTCTATCTTAATAAAGCTCTTAAGATTTACTTTAAAGCTATACTTAAACAATGCTTTCCATACCACAATGTCAGAGCCACCCTTGTCTACACACGCATAGCCATACAAATTCATATGTTGTTGGGAGGTTATTTTATCAATGTATTTATGTCCTAGTTATATAACTGATCAATGAAGCAAAGCGTTGAATTCCTAAGAGAGGTTATGGCCAGTGCCTGCACTTCAAAGAGTGAACTTTCATTCAACTTCTTGCTTGGATACTCATGGCCCGGGCTATCAAGAACATCTTGTAAATGTAGAAATAGAACAGAGGAAACCCATACAGGCAAGACTGCCATGAGATGTTCAGCTCAATATTTCTCCAGCTAGAGAGTTCTACAATCGATTTCCCCAGGAGATATCCTCACCTTGGAGTCAAACGCCTCTGTTTCTGGAACTTGTCACACAGAATCTACTGGGGTTCGTGTGGCATCTCTTGAAGAAAGAAGGTATTTTAGTGGAGCATACAGTTAAAAGATTTGAATTTTTAAAAGACCTTGAATTTTAAAAGATTTTAAATTTTGGATATTTTAAAGGGATTAAACTATTAATATTCAAGTCTTGAGACTTTTAAAGTTATTTAGATCTTGTGAATGAATAAGAAAATAAGGGTAGAAGTTTAATAGTGATATGTTTGTGTGTCAAATTGACAATGGGTCAATTGTACTGGCTTGTTTTATATGTCAACTTGACACAGGCTGGAGTTGTCACAGAGAAAGGAGCTTCAGTTGAAGAAATGCCTCCATTAGACCCAGCTTTAAGGCATTTTCTCAATTAGTGATCAAGGCGGGAGGGCCCATTTTGGGTGGCACCATCCAAGGGCTGGTAGTCTTGGGTCTATAAGAAAGCAAGCTGAGCAAAGAAGAGGAAGCAAACCAGTAAGAAACATCCCTCCATGACCTCGTCAAGCAGCCCCTGCTTCCTGACCTGCTTGAGCCCCAGTGCTCACTTCCTTTAGTGATGAACAGCCATGTGGACATGTAACCTGAATAAATCTTTTCCTCCCCAACTTGCTTCTTGGTCATATTTTGTCCAGGAATAGAAACCCTGAGTAAGACAATTACTAACAATAACAAAATAACAGGAATCCACAATCATTGGTAATTGATATCTGCTAACATCAATTGTCTCAAGTCTCCATGAAAAAGATACAGACTAAAAGAGTAGATAAGAAAACTAAACCTATCTGTTTGCTGCTTACAAGAAACATACCTCAACTCTAGATTAGGGTTATAAGATAAAGGGTTATATAGCCGGGTGTGGTGGCTTACACCTGTAATCCCAGCACTTAGGAGGCAAAGGCAGGTGGATTTCTGAGTTCGATGCCAGCCTGGTCTACAGAGTGAATTCCAGGACATCCAGGAGTACACAGAGAATGCCTGTCTTGAAAAACCAAAAAAAAAAAAAAAAAAAAAAAAAACCAAAACAAAACAAAACCAAAACCAAAACCAAAACAAAACAAAACAAAAGATGAAAGGTTATAAAAGGGTATTTAAGTACATGGACCTAAGAAACAAGCTGTGGTAGCCATTCTAATATCTAGAAAAATAGACATCAAACCAAATAAATTAGAAGAGATAGCGAAGCATACTACATTCTCATCAAAGAAAAACATTCACCGAGATGACATTTTAATAGAACATCCCTGTTCATAAAAGAAATGCTTTAGTTCCTTCTGCCCCCTCCACCGCTGCCTCCCCTTCTCCTGTGGCAGACTCTTGCCAGGTCTGCCACAGTGAAGACACCATCTCTTAATGATTCCTAAAGAACCAGCTGCTCTCAGGGCATTTGGAGTGTGGAGAGGTTTGGGAGCACAGGAAAGGTGGTCTCCTAGCTCTCTCCTACATACTTACATGCCCAGAGAGAACAGGAATCCCAGGAGTACAGATACACAGGCTTTCAGGACAGAGAAGCCACAGTCAGAGACAGCAAGACCAGCTAACACCACAGATAACTACATGCAAGATCATTACTAACAGAAACCAAGGCAACATGGAACCATCAGAACCTACTTCTCCCACCACAGCAAATCCTGGATATCCCAACACACCATGAAAGCAAGAGCTGGATTTAAAAATCACATCTTATGATGATGATAGAGGACTTCAAGAAGGACATAAATAACTCTCTTAAAGAAATACAGGACAACATGGGTCAACAGGTAGAAGCCCTTAAGAAGGAAAGACAAAAATCACTTAAAGAAACACAGGAGAACTTAGGTCAACAGGTAGAAGATCTTAAAGAGGAAAAACAAAAATCCCTTAAAGAATTTCAGGAAAATACAAATAAACAAGTGAAGGAACTGAACAAAATCATCCAGGATCTAACAATGGAAGTAGAAACTAAAGAATCACAAAGTGAGACATCACTGTATATAGAAAACCTTGGAAAGAATTCAGGAGCCATAGATGCAAGCATCAAAAACAGAATACAAGAGATAGAAGAAAGAATCTCAGGTGATAAAAATACTATAGAAAACATTGACACAAGAGTCAAAGAAAATGCAAAATGCAAAATGCTTGTAACCCAAAACATCCAGGAAATCCAGGACACAATGTGAAGACCAAATCTAAGCATTAAAGGTATAGAAGAGAGTGAGGATTTACAACTTAAAGGGCCAGTAAATATCTTCAACAAAAGTATAACGAAAAAAAAAAACTTCCCTAATCTAAAGAAAGAGATGCCCATGAACATACAAGAAGCCTACCAAACTCCAAAATGAACAGAAAGTCTTCCCAGCACATAAAAAGCGAAACACCAAATACACTAAACAAAGAAAGAATATTAAAAGCCATAAGGGAAAAAGGTCAAGTACCATATCAAGGCAGACCTATCAGAATTATACCAGACTTCTCACCAGAAACTATGAAAGCTAGAAGATCCTGGGCTGATGTCATACAGAACCTAAGAGAACATAAATATCAGCCCAGGCTACTATACCCAGTAAAACTCTCAATTACCATAGAAGGGGAAAACAATACTTTCCATGACAAAAACCAAATTTACATAATATCTTTCCACAAACCCAGCTTTACAAAGGTTAATGGGTGGAATATAGCAACACAAGGAGAAAAACCACACCCTAGAAAAAGCAATAAAGTAATCTTTCAATAAACCCAAAAGAAGATAGCCACAAAAATAGAATTCCACCTTTAACAAGGAAAACAGCAGGAAGCAACAATCACTTTTCCTTAACATCTCTTATCATCAATGGTCTCAATTTCTCAATAAAAAGACATTGACTAACAGACTGGATACATGAACAGGACCCAACATTTTCCATAGAGGAAACCCACCTCACTGACAAACATAGTACTACTTCAGAGTCAAAGGTTGGAAAACAATTTTCTAAGGAAATGGTCGCAAGAAACAAGCTGGGGTGCCATTTTTATATCAGATAAAATTGAATTTAAACAAAAAGTTGTCGAAAAATAAGGAGGGACAATTTATAGTGGTCAAAGAAAAGGTCTACCAAGATGAACTCTCAATTCTGAACATCTATGCTCCAAATGCAAGGACAATGATATCCATAAAAGAAACTTTACTAAAGCTCAAAGTAAACATTACACCCCACAAAATAATATTAGGAGACTTCAATACCCCACTCTCAACATTGGACAAATCATTTAAACAGAAACTAAACAGATACACAGTGAAACTACCTGAGGTTATGGACCAAATGGATCTAACAGATATTTACATAACATTCCATCCTAAAGCAAAAGAATATACATTCTTCTCAGCACCTCATGGTACTCTCTCCAAAAATTTTTTTTTTCATAGAGAGGAAAACAATGGTAACTTTATTTAAATGAAGGGAAATACATATGATTTTTAGTGTATTTTTTAAAATTTTTTATTTTCTATATTCTTTGTTTACATTCTGAAGGCTTTCCCCTTTCCCAGTTCCCCCCCTCACCATATGTCCCATATGTCCTCTTCCACCTCACCCCACACCCCGCCTATTCTCCAATCACTACCCCACCATTTCTCTGATCTATTCTGGTACTCTCCTACAAAACTGGATCCAGTCCTTTCAGGACCAGGGTCCTCTCCTTCCTTCTTCTTGGGAATCTTTTGACTTGCTAATTGTGCCTTGAATATTCAGAGGAAGGAGCCCAAATGTCCCTCAAAGGAAGAATGGATACAGAAAATGTGGTATATTTATGCAATGGAATACTACTCAGCAATTAAAAATAATGAATTCATGCAATTTGTAGGCAAATGGTTGGATCTGGAAAATATCATCCTAAGTGAGTTAACCCAATCACAAAAGAATACACATGAAATGCAATCACTGTTAAGTGGATATTAATGAGCCCTCTCCAAAATTGACCATATAACTGGTCACAAAACAGGCCTCAACAGATACAGGAATATTGAGATAATCCATGCACTTTATCAGATCACCATAGCATAAAGCTGGTCTTATGTTCAAACAAAAACAACAGAAAACACACATATATGTGGACATTGAACAATGATGCTCTTCTCAATGATAACTTGGTCAAGGAAAAAATAAAGAAATTAAAGACTTTTGAGAATTTATTGAAAATGAAGACACATCATACCAAACTTACGGGACACAATGAAAGTACTGCTAAGAGGAAAGCTGATAGCTCAAAGTGCCTCCAAAATGAAAATGGAGAGTGCTTTTCACTAGCAGCTTGACAATATACCTGAAACCTCTAAAACAAAAAGAAGCAAATACACCCAAGAGGAGTAGACTGCAGGAAAAAACACAGGGCCAACATCAACTAAATAGAAACAAAAGAAACTATAAAAGGAATCAACAAAATCAGGAGCTGGTTCTTTGAGAAAATCAACAAGATAGATAAGACTTAATTAGCCAGACTAACCAGAGGCCACAGAGACACTATCCAAATTAATAAAATCAGAAACAAAAAGAACTATACAAAAGATCAACAAAACCAGGAGCTGGTTCTTTGAGAAAAACAGCATGATAGATAAGACTTACTTTGCCAGACTATCCAGAGGACACAGAGGCACTACCCAAATCAATAAAATCAGAAATGAAAAGGGACACATAACAACAGAAACTGCGGAAATTCAAAGAATCATCAGATCCTATTTTAAGAGCTTATATTCAACAAAATTTAAAAATCTGAAGGAAACGGACAAGTTTCTAGATACATACCAGGTGCCAATGTTAAAACAGGATCAGATAAAACATCTAAATAGTCCCATATGTTCTGAGAAAATAGAAACAGTTGTTAATAGCACCCCCCCCCAAAAAGCCCAGGACTAGATTGGTTTAGTGGGGAATTCTATCAGATCTTCAAAGCTGAGGTAATACCAATACTCTTCAAACTATTCCACAAAATAGAAACTCAAGAAACTCTACCCAACTCATTATATGAAGCTACAAGAACATTTATATCTAAACCAAACAAAGAAGAAACAAGGAAACAGAACTTCAGACCAATGTCCCTTATGAATATTGATGCAAATATACTCAACAAAATTCTTGCCAACCAAATCCAAGAATGCATCAAAAAGATAATCCACCACTATCAAGTAGGCTTCATCCCCAGGATGCAGTGATGTTTTAATATATGGAACTCCATCAATATAATCCATTACATAAACAAAACCAATAACAAAAAAAACCCACATGGTCATTTCATTAGATGCTGAAAGACTTTTGACAAGATCCAGCATCCCTTCATGATAAAAGTCTTGGAAAGATTGGGAATCCACGGCCCATACCTAAACATAGTGAAAGCAATATACTACAAGCCTGTAGACAACAGCAAGCTAAATGGAGAGAAACTTGAAGCAATCCCACTAAAATCAGGGACCAGACAAGGCTGCCCCCTCTCTCCCTATCTATTCAATATAGTACTTGAAGTCCTAGCTAGAGAAATGAGACAACAAAGGGAGGTCAAAGGTATACAAATGGGAAAGGAAGAAGTCAAAATATCACTCTTTGCAGATGATATGATCATATACTTAAGAGACCCAAAGATGTGCACTAGAGAACTCCTCAAGCTGATATACAACTTCAGGAAAGTGGCTGAATATAAAATTAACTCAACCAAATCAGTAGCCTTCCTCTACTAAAAAGATCAACAGGCTGGGAAGGAAATTAGGGAAATGACACCCTTCACAATAGTCACAAATAACATTACATACCTTGGTGTGACTCTCACTGAGCAAGTGAAAGATCTGTATAACAAGAACTTCAAGCCTCCGGAGATAGAAATCGATCTCAGAAGACAGAAAGATCTCCCATTCTCATGGATAGGCAGAATTAATATAGTAAAAATGGTCATTGTGTCAAAAAGCAATCTACAGATTAAATGGAATCCCCATCAAAATTTCAAATAAATTCTTCATAGAGCTACAAAGAACAATCTGCAAATTCATCTGGAATAACAAAAAGTTGAAAACTATCTCCAAAATAGAAGATCTCCTGGTGGAATCACCATCCCTGACTTCAAGCTTTACTACAGAGCACCAGTGATAAAAACTGTATGGTGTTGGTACAGAGACAGGCAGGAAGATCACTGTAATAGAACTGAAGACCCAGAAATGAACCCACACACCTATGGTCACTTGATATTTGACAATGGAGCTGAAAACATCCTGTGGAAAAAAGACAGTACTTTTAACAAATGGTGCTAGATCAACTGATGGTCAGCATGCAGAAAAGTGAAAATTGGCCCATTCTTATTTCCTTGTACAAAGCTCAAGTCCAAGTGGATCAAGGACCTCCACATAAAACCAGATACACTGAAGCATATACAAGATAAAGTTTGGAAAGAGCCTTGAACACGTGGGCACAGGGGAAATTTTCCTGAATAGAACACCAATGGCATATGCTCTAGGTACAAGATTTGATAAATGGGACCTCATAAATCTGCAAATCTTCTGTAAGGCAAAGGAAAATGTCAGTAGACAATAGGACAATCAAGAGCCAAGAGATTGGGAAAAGATCTTTACCAGTCCTACATCCAATAGAGGGCTAATATCCAATGTATACAAAGAGCTAGAGAAGTTGGACTCCAGAGAGTCAAATAATCCTATTAAAAATTGGGTACAGAGCTAAACAGGGAATTCTCAACTGAGGAAATTAGAATGGCTCTGAAGTACCTAAAGAAGTGTTCAGCATCCTTATTTATCAGGGAAATGCAAATCAAAACAACCCTGAGATTTCACCTCACACCAGCAGAATGGCTAAGATGAAAAACTCTGGGAACAGCAGATGCAGGTCAGGATGTGGAGAAGGAGTACACATCTCCACTGCTAGTGATATTGCAAACTGGTAAAACCACTCTGGAAATCAGTTTGGTGGTTCCTCTGAAAATTAGACACAGTGCTACCTGGGGAACCAGCTATACAACCCCTGAGCACATACCCAGAAGATGCTCCAATAGGTAATAAGGACACATGTTCCACTATGTTCATAGCAGCCTTATTTATAATAGGCAGAAGTTGGAAAGAACCCAGATGTCCTTCAACACAGGAATGGATACAGAAATTGTGATATATCTATACAACAGATTACTATTCAGCTATTAAAAACAATGAATTCATGAAATTCTTCAGCAAATGCATGGAACTAGAAAGTGTCATCCTGAGTGAGGTAACTCAATTGCAAAAGAATACTCATGGTATGCACTCACTGATAAGTGGATATTTGCCCAAAAGCTCAAAATAAACAAGTTACAATTACAGACCACAGGAAGATCCAGAAGATGAAAGTCTGAAGTTGAGGTGCTTTGGTTCCTCTGAGAAAGGAACAAAATACTCACAGGAGCAATTATGAAGATAAAGTGTGGAGTAGAGACTGAAGGAAAGGCAACTCAGAGACTGCCCTACCTTGGGATTCATCCTTTAAACAGTTACGAAACCCTTACACTCTTGTGGATGAAAAGAAGTGTGTGCTAAAAGGAGCCTATTACGGCTATCTCTGGAGGGGTCCTGGCAGAGCCTTACAGATACAGAGGCAGATGCTAGCAGCCAACAATTGGACTGAGCATGGGTCCCAATGGAGGAATTGGAGGGTGGACTGGAGGAGCTGAAGGGGTTTGCAGCCCCATCGGAAGAAGAACAATGTCCTCCTCCCAGATGTCTCAGGACTTCTAGGGATTAAACCACCAATCAAGGGGTATGCATGGTTCCAGCGAAAAGTGTGGCAGAGGAATGCCTTGTTGGGCATTAGTGGGAGGAGTTGTCCTTGGTCCTGTGAAGGCTCAATAGATGCCTTAGCATATGGAAATTGAGGGGACTTAGGCGGGAGTGTGTAGGGTAGAGGGGCATATACCTGGAGGCAAAGGGTGGGAGGAGGGGTTGGGGGCATTTGGGGATGGGGGAAACTGGGAAATGTTTTAGCATTTGAAATATAAATGAATATATTCAATAAAAAAGACATTTTTATTAAAAAATATAAAGTGAGCAGATGGTTAAAGATGAGTTAGGGTGGAGTGGAACTAGAAGATCAACTGGAGATGGATTGAAAAATGCAGAAAGACTACAGGGAAAAAAGTTAATAATAGCTATTTGAGTGGTAGTATAGATCCTATTATAATGGAAGCTTCCTAAAATATATACATATAATATGGGGATCTACATGAATTATTAAATAATGGGGGAGATAGAGCCCAAAGTAAATATCTCTTGTCACCAAATACAGTTTCCAGTTCCAGGACTGAGTTATATCTAATTGAGTTGTGGGCAAATGGGATCCCATGGTCACAAAACAACACTGTCTGTTACCAAGACTATAGGTTGCTCTCCACAAATTGGTCCCAAGACTCCACTGGTGAAGACAACACCTACACAATTCATTGAACTTGGAGAAGTTGAGCAAGTTCCTATATAGTGCCTTCACCACTATTGCTAGTATATTTTTTTACAGCAAGGATGGTACCAGAAGAAATATGAACACCTTCATAGTTAGAAACCCTCTTACATACAATGGTTTCCTGTTTGAAAGATAAATTTGTGCAATGATGGCACAAAGCTTATGGGAGTAATCAAGCAATATATAATTTACTTAAGGCCTACTCCAGAATATGAAACCCACACTCAACACTTAGGGGACCAAGTAACTGAGACTCCATACCTCAGGGACCTAGTGTAAAACTAATATTGCAACAACAACAACAACAACAACAACAACAACAACAACAACAACATCAATAGCAGAAGCAGATTAGCAATAAATTTACTAATACATTCTTCTATACTCATAGATGTGTGATTTGCTC
Organism: Apodemus agrarius; assembly: GCA_964023405.1. Lineage (NCBI taxonomy): Eukaryota > Metazoa > Chordata > Mammalia > Rodentia > Muridae > Apodemus > Apodemus agrarius. The sequence goes on from OZ030014.1 coordinate 26,334,009, forward strand.
AGACATTATCAGAGAACCTTCCTATTGTCAATACAGAGAACCACAGCCAGAAATATGCAGAAAATTAGAGACCTAGGAACACTGAGCATTATGTGAGATATCTCCGTTATATTCCTCCCCCATGGGCTCAGAGAACACTCTGGAAGAAGAGGTGGAAAAAAAGTGTAATAATCAGAGGGAACACCAAGAAAATAAGACCTCTATCAATGTACATATGAACTTACAGAGACTGAGGCACCATACACAGAACCTGCATAGGTCTGTACCAGGTGGCTTCATAAAGATGAAGAGATTCATACTCCCATCTCTAATCCAGAAGCTATCTCCAAGCAATAACCATTTGCAAATGAATATTTATGTTTCCTTTAGGATGTAGGCAATAAGCCATGCTAGATAGCTAGATGTTCAAAAGAAAACAAACTCTATAGCATCTTTAGAGGTTCCTTGTTTCAGAATATTGTATCACAGCTTTTCTTTGAAAAATAAAATTATTTTTTCATTATTATTGTTATTAATTTAAATCAACTTTATAGGATACACCATATATATATATATGTGTGTATATATATGGGAAGGGAAGGGGGAGGAACTGGGAGAAGTTGATGGAGGAGAAATGGTAATCAGGTTATATTATGTGAAAAATATTATTCTGCTTCAAATGATTTTACTTTTTATTAAATGCAATAAACTTTCTAAGAAAAAATACTTCAGCAAAGAACATATCTTACTTAAAAAATGTGTGAACCATCCATTACATTCTCCTCACTTGCATGCTAAGTTTCAAAGACAAATAAATCATGATTGAATATTTCAGTTTATCTAGCTAATAAAATTTTAATAAATAATACACATGAACAGCACTATAGAAGTGAGTATATTGAAATATATATCATAATATTTTTAAAAATTATTGAAAGCTTAATAGGAAAAATAAAATAGTGGAGGTTAGAATAACTCCTGTTATAGAAGCATGAATTTGAGTTTGTGAATCTAGTAACAATGTATTATGGCTAGTATTCTACTATACATTGGAATGCTGGGAAAGGAAAATCCGATAATTGTGGGCCATATAGTTGAGCAATTAATAAGCTCTGATTTTAATGAAGGACCATATCTCAACAAGCAAGATGGGGAGTACCTCCTGTCCTCAAAGCATATCAGAAAATCAACGAGTTTCATTAAAAAGAGTGCTACAGATAGCTTGCTGTTATTGAGAAAGGGGCTTGAGACCCAGAGGTTTATTTAGGTAACAGGAGGAAGAGTTTCACAATCTAGAGAGTGTGAGTTACACTGTGGACTGAGATATACTTGTAAAACTTAATTTTACTGATATAACTAGTTCTCTTCCATATTTATTTGTAGAAAAGACATTTTTAGCATATTTGCATTTGTAATTTAATTTTCCCATTTACTTTTCAGTCATTAAATAATATGTGAATGTCAATGTTAGGAATTTAAAACTGTGTTTAAACTGTAATTTAAATTGCAAAATTAAAAGCAGACTTCACTGTTTTTACCTGTATCATAAAGCTTAGTAGATGATACTCTGTTATTATAGGTTGAAAAACTGAAAAATCATTAAATAAAAAAATCATTACATCTTTGAACATGACTGTCTAACAGTTGAGCACAAGATTTAGACAGTAATACATTCAAACAGAAATCTTTCCCATCAAAAACTACTAATGGGAAGCAACCGTATTATGAGTCCTTCATCTGCTTTAAGAACTTTCTTTGATAAGAGTGTCAAGGAGATGCATTCTTTGAAAACAAAACCAAAACCAAAACCCTCTAATACTTTCAAAACTTACCTTAAATAGGAGAAAATATCTCCACCAATCCCATAGGAGAAGTTGTAGAAGAGATGGTGAAACATTTTGAAATCTAATAGTGAAGGGTCTTCTTTTTTTTTAATTTTTAATTTTATTTTCTATATTCTTTGTTTACATTCTGAAGGCTTTCCCCTTTCCCAGTTCCCCCCTCACCATATCTCCCATATGGCCTCTTCTACCCCACCCCAACCCCCGCCTATTCCCCAATCACCACCCCACCATTTCTCAGCTCTATTCTGGTACTCTCCTACAAAACTGGATCCAGACCTTTCAGGACCAGGGTCCTCTCAGTGAAGGGTCTTCTATTTACAAGTGCCCATCTTCAAGGACAAGTGCTTTACAAACCACTCATATAAGTTGTTAAAAGAACTCAACTGACTTGAAGGAATATGAAGATCCAGCTGAGTTATTCTTCTTTTGCACGTGGAAATATAGCCGTTAGTTTAGTTTCAGAGGCCTGCACAAGAATGGTCTTGTCAACATTCATTCATAGATGGGTATGAATCTCATGTGACCAGGTTGCTCTCTAGAAAGGTTCTGGTAGTGGGCAGCAGTGGGACAGATAGAGCCATTATGGTCAATGGCTTAGCCATTGCTAATTTGTCTTTGTTCCAGAGATGACTTCATACACATAACCATGGTTAACCCAAAATGTAGCAAGTAAGAACAGCAAGAAAGGCAAGAATCAGGAGAGTATTTAAAGGGAAATAATTTTAGAGCATGTGGGATGAATGGATATCAGAAAATCTGAAATGGGTGCATGACAAAAATGTATCATATGCTTATATGAAATCATCAAAAAGTCACAAATTAAAACAAAACAAATCATGATAGTTAAAAATGCATAACCACAAAGATTCATTGTCTGAATGAACCATAGCTCATTTTCACTCCAATGTGATCAGAGCACAGAAGGGAAGATTTAGGAGCCCATGATGATTTGCATGGGAATCCTGCCAAGGAAAGACATAAGGGAGAGGTTTTTATCATGTTGGTTGCAAGCCCTTTGGAGATTAAATGACCATTTTACAGCAATCAAATATCAGATACACTGAATATCAGATGTTTACATTACCACTAATAACACTAACATTTAAAGTTATGAAGTATCAAGGAAAACAATTTTATGTTTGGGTATCTCCACAACATGAGGGACTGTAGTCAAGATTTGCAGCATTTTTTAAAAATTTATTTTCTATATTCTTTGTTTACATTCCAAAGGCTTTCCCCTTTCCCAGTCCCCCCCAACCATATGTCCTGTAAGTCCTCTCCCCCCCCAAATATTCCCCAATCACCCCCCCCCCATTTCTCTGTTCTGGATCTAAAAAAATGGATCCAATCTTTTCAGGCCCAGGGTCCTCTCCTTTCTTCTTCTTGGGAAACATTTGACTTGCTAATTGTGCCTTGAGTATTTAGGGCTTCTGGGCTCATTTATATCCACTTATCAGTCATTGCATTTCATGTGTCTTTTGTGTTTGGGTTAACTCGCTTAGGGTGATATTTTCCAGATCTAACCATTTGCCTACAAATTGCATGAATTCATTATTTTTAATTGCTGAGTAGTATTCCATTGTATAAATATACCACATTTTCTGTATCCATTCCTCCTTTGAGGGATATCTGGGCTCCTTCCAACTTCTGGCTATTATAAACAAGGCTGCTATGATCATAGTGGAGCATGTGTCTTTATTGTATGCAGGGGAATCCTTTGGGTATATGCCCAGGAGTGGTATGCCAGGGTCCTCTGGAGGTGACATGCCCAATTTTCTGAGGAACTGCAAAACTGATTTCCAGCGCGGTTTACCATTTTGCAATCCCACCAACTCTGGAGGATGGTTCCTCTTTCACCACATCCTTGCAAGCACCTGTTGTCTCTTGAGTTTTTAATCTTAGCCATTCTGACTGGTGTGAGGTAGAATCCCAGGGTTGTTTTGATTTGCATTTCCCTGATGACTAATGATGTTGAATATCTCTTAAGGTGTTTCTTGGCCATCTGAATTTCTTCTGGTGAAAATTCTTTGTTTAGCTCTATACCCCATTTTTTGATAGGGTTATGTGGTTCTTTGGGGTCTAACTTCTTGAGTTCTATGTATATATTGGATATTAGCCCTTTGTCAGATGTGGGGTAGCTGAAGATCTTTTCCCACTTTGTTGGTTGCCATTTTGTCCTTCTGACGGTGTCCTTTTCCTTACAGAAACTTTGTAATTTTATAAGGTCCCATTGGTCAATTCTTGATCTTAGAGCATAAGCTACTTGTGTTCTGTTCAGAAACTTTCTCCCTGTGCCTATGTCCTCCAGGGTCTTCCCAAGATTCTTTTCTAATAGTTTCAGTGTGTCTATTTATTTATTTATTTATTTATTTATTTATTTAATTTTCTATATTCTTTGTTTACATTCCAAAGGCTTTCCCCTTTCCCAGTTCCACCCCACCATATGTCCCATAATTCCTCTCCCCCCCCCAACTATTCCCCAATCATTCCCCCTCCCCACCATTTTTCTGTTCTGGATCTACAAAACTGGATCCAACCTTTTCAAACCCAGGGTCCTCTCCTTTCTTCTTCTTGGGAATTATTTGAATTGCTAATTTTGCCTTGAGTATTTAGGGCTTCTGGGCTTATTAATATCCACTTATCAGTGATTGCATTTCATGTGTATTCTTTTGTGATTGGATTAACTCGCTTAGGATGATATTTTTCAGATCTAACCATTTACCTACAAATTGCATGAATTCATTATTTTTAATTGCTGGGTAGTATTCCATTGTATAAATATACCACATTTTCTGTATCCATTCCTCCTTTGAGGGATATCTGGGCTCCTTCCAACTTCTGGCTATTATAAACAAGGCTACTATGAACATAGTGGAGCATGTGTCTTTAATGTATGCAGGGGAATACTCAGGGTATATTCCCAGGAGTGGTATGCGAGGGTCCTCTGGAAGTGACATGCCCAATTTTCTGAGGAACTGCCAAACTGATTTCCAGAGAGGTTTTACCATTTTGCAATCCCACCAACAGTGGAGGAGTATTCCTCTTTCTCCACATCCTCGCAAGCACTTGTTGTCTCTTGAGTTTTTAATCTTAGCCATTCTGACTGGTGTGAGGTGGAATCTCAGAGTTGCTTTGATTTGCATTTCCCAAAGGACACTGTCAGAAGGACAAAACAGCAACCAACAAATTGGGAAATTATATTCCCTAACCCCACATCCGACAGAGGGCTAATATCCAATATATATAAAGAACTCGAGAAGTTAGACCCCAAAGAACCAAATATCCCTGTCAAAAAATGGGGTACAGAGCTAAACAAAGAATTTTCACCAGAAGAAATTTGGATGACCAAGAAACACCTTAAGAGATGTTCAGTGTGTCTGGTTTTATGTAGAGGTCCTTGATCCACTTGGAGTTGATCTTAGTACAAGGAGATAAGAATGGGTCGATTCGCATTCTTCTGCATGTTGACCTCCAGTTGAACCAGGACCATTTGTTGAAAAGGCTATCTTTTTTCCACTGGATGGTTGTGGCTCCTTTATCAAAGATCAAGTGACCATAAGTCTGTGGGTTTGTTTCTGGATCTTCAATCCTATTCCATTGATCTACTTGCCTGTTGCTGTACCAATACCATGCAGTTTTTAACACAATTGTTCTGTAGTACTGCTTGAGGTCAGGAATATTAATTCCCCCAGAAGTCCTTTTACTGTTGAGAATAGTTTTAGCTTTCCTGGGTTTTTTGTTGCTCCAGATGAATTTGAGAATTGCTCTTCCTAGATCTATGAAGAATTGAGTTGGGATTTTGATGGGGATTGCATTGAATCTGTAGATTGCTTTTGGCAAGATGACCATTTTTTACTATATTGATCCCGTCAATCCAGGAGCAAGAAACATTTTTCCATCTTCTAAGGTCTTCTTCGATTTCTTTCTTCAAGAACTTGAAGTTCCTGTCATACAGATCTTTTGCTTGTTTGGTTAGAGTTACACCAAGGTACTTTATGTTGTTTGTTGCTATTGTGAAGGGTGTTATTTCCCTAACTTCTTTCTCAGCCTGCTTATCCTTTCACTACAGGAAGGCTACTGATTTGCTTTAGTTGATTTTATAACCAGCCACTTTGCTGAAGTTGTTAATCAGTTGTAGAATTTCTCTGGTGGAGTTTTTTGGGTTGCTTAAATAAACTATCATATCGTCTGCAAATAATGATTGTTTGACTTCTTCCTTTTCAATTTGTATCCCTTTGACTTCCTTATGTTGTCTAATTGCTCTCACTAGAACTTCAAGTACTATATTGAAAAGATATTGAGAGAGAGAGGGCAGCCTTGTCTAGTCCCTGATTTTAGTGGGATTGCTTCAAGTTTCTCTCCATTTATTGTGACGTTGGTTACTGGTTTGCTGTAGATTGCTTTTACTATGTTTTGGTATGGGCCTTGAATTCCTGCTCTTTCCAAGACTTTTAGCATGAATGGATGCTGAATTTTGTCAAACGCTTTTTCAGCATCTAATGAGATGATCATGTGGTTTTTTCTTTTAGTTTGTTTATGTAGTGGTTTACATTGATGGATTTCTGTATATTGAACCTTCCCTGCATCCCTGGGACGAAGCCTACTTGTTCATGGTGAATGATCGTTTTGATGTGCTCTTGGATTCAGTTGGCAAAAATTTTATTTAGTATTTTTGCATCGATATTCATAAGGGAAATTGGCCTGTAGTTCTCTTTCTTCATTGGATCTTTTTGTGGTTTTGGTATCAGCTTAATTGTGGCATCGAAGAACGAGTTGGGCAGTGTCCCTTCTGTTTCTATTTTGTGGAATAGTTTGAAGAGTATTGGTGTTAAGTCTTCTTTGAATGTCTGGTAGAATTCTGCACTACAGCCATCTGGTCCCGTACTTTTTTTGGTTGGGAGGTTTGCTATAACCCCTTCTATTTCTTTAGGGGTTATGGGACTATTTAGCTGATCAAATTGATCTTGATTTAATTTTGGTATTTGGTATCTGTTTAGGATATTGTCCATTACCTCCAGATTCCTCAGTTGTGTTGAGTATAGACCTTTGTAGTAGGATCTGATGATCTTTTGAATTTCCTCCGTTTCTGTTGTTATGTCCCCCTTTTCATTTCTAATTTTGTTAATTTGTATACTGTCTCTGTATCCTTTGGTTAGTCTGGTGAAGGGTTTATCTATCTTGTTGATTTTCTCAAAGAACCAGCTCCTGGTTTTGTTGATTCTTTGTATGGTTCTCTTTGTTTCTACTTGATTGATTTCAGCCCTGAGTTTGATGATTTCCTGTCTTTTATTCCTCCTGGGTGAATTAACTTCTTTTTCTTCCAGGGTTTTAAGGTGTGCCATTAAGCTGCTAGTGTATGCTCTCTCCAGTTTCTTTTTGGATGCACTTAGAGGTATGAGTTTTCCTCTTAGCACTGGTCTCATTGTGTCCCATAGATTTGGGTAGTTTGTACCTTCTTCATTTTCATTGAATTCTAAAAAGTTGTTACTTTCTTTTTTTATTTCTTCCTTGACCAAATGAAATTTTTATTTCATTGAGTAAAGTACTGTTCATTTTCCATGTGTATGTGGGCTTTCTTTTGTTTTTGTTGCTATTGAAGACCACTTTTCCTCCATGGTGATCTGGTAGGAGGCATGGGATTAGCTCGATCTTCTTGTATTGGTTGACCTCTGTCTTGTGACCCATTATATGATCAATTATGGAGAGGGTACCATGCAGTGCTGAGAAAAAGGTATATTCTTTTCTGTTAGGATGAAATATTCTATATATATCTGTTAAATCCAATTGGTCCAAAGTTTCAATTAGTTTCACTGTGTCCCTATTTAGTTTCTGTTTTCCTGATCAGTCCATTGAGGAGAGTTAAGTGTTGAAGTCACCCACAATTGTTGTGTTAGGTGCAATGTGTGTTTTAAGCTTTAGTAAGGTTTCTCTTGCATTTGGAGCATAGATGGTCAGTATTGAGAGCTCTTCTTGGTGGATTTTCCCTTTGACCAGCAAAAAGTGACCTTCCACGTCTCTTTTGATGACTTTAGGATGAAAGTCAATTTTATCTGATATTAGAATGGCTACTCCAACTTGTTTCCTGAGACCATTTGCTTGTAAAATTGTCTTCCAGCCTTTTAATCTAAGAATACTGTTGCCTTTAACACTGAGATGTGTTTCCTGCTATTCAGCAAAATGTAGGGTCCTGTTTCTGTATCCATTCTATTAGTCTATGTCCTTTTATTGGGGCATTGAGTCCATTAAGAGATATTAAGGAATAGTAATTATCACCTCCCGACATTTTTGAAATTATTTTTTATATTTGAGAGTTTATCTTCTTTTGGTTTTGATGAGAGGAGATTTCTATCTTGATTCTTCTGGGGTGTGGTTTCCTTCCTTGTTTTGGTGTTTTTCCCCTATTATCCTTTGTAGGGCTGGGTTTGTGGAAAGATAGTGTTCAAATTTGGTTTTGTCATGGAATACCTTGGTGTCTCCATCTATAGCGATTGAGAGTTTTGCTGGGTATAGTAGTTTTGGCTGAAGTTTGTGTTCTCTTAGAGTCTGCATGGTATCTGCCTAGAATCTACTAGCTTTCATTGTCTCAGATGAGAAGTCTGGTGTAATCGTGATAGGTCTTCCTTTATATGTTACTTGGCCTTTTTCTCTTGCTGCCCTTAACATTCTTTCTTTGTTTAGTACGTTTGTGGTTTTGATTATTATGTGATGGGAGGTATTTCTGTTCTGGTCCAGTCTGTTTGGAGTTCTGTAGGCTTCATGTATATTCATGGGCATCTCTCTCTTTAGGTTGGGGAAGTTTTCTTGCATAATTTTGTAGAAGATATTTACTGGCCCTTTAAGTTGTATATCTTCCCTCTCATCTATGCCTTTAACCCTTAGGTTTGGTCTTCTCATTGTGTCCTGGATTTCCTGGATGCTTTGGTTTACAAGCTTTTTGCATTTTGTATTTTCTTAGACTGTTGAATCAAGGGTTCCTATGGTATCTTTGGCATCTGAGATTCTTTCTTCTATCTCTTATATTCTATTGTTGATACTTGCATCTATGGCCCCTGATTTCTTCTCAAGGTTCTCTATCTCCAAAGTTTTCTCCCTTTGCGATTTCTTAGTTATTTCTACTTCTGTTTTTAGATCCTGGATGGTTTTGCTGAGATCTTCTACTTGCTTGTTTGTATTTTCATGTATTTCTTTAAGAGTTTTTTGTGTTTCTTCTTTCATGACTTCTACTTGTTGGCCCATGTTCCCCTTTATTTCTTTAAGTGATTTTTGTACTTCCTCCTTATTGACTCCTAATTTTTGATCCATATTCTCCTGAATTTCTTTAAGTGATTTTTGTGTTTGCCATGAAAGAGCTTCATATTTTTGATCAATTTTCTCCTTTATTTAAGAGATTTATGTATGTGTTCTGCTATCAGCATCCTGACCAGCGATTTTAGATCCAAATCTTGTTTTGCTGGTGTGATGGGGTATCCGGGACTTGCTGCTGTTGGGGTGCTGGGTTCAAATGCTGCCATATTGCCTTGATTTCTGTTAGTAATGTTCCTACGTTTGCCTTTTGCCATCTGGTTATCTCTGGCCTTAGATAGTCTTGTAGTCACTAGCTGGTGCTTGAACCTCCTGTGGGCTCAAAAGGCTATTTCCCCACCACTGGATGACTGGGTTTCCCCTGGCACAGATTGCTGATGTGTTGTTCTCCTCTTGGGTGCTGTTGGACCCCTTGTGTATCTTGCTCTAAGCAATGTTATATTAGGTCATCACTGTGGACCTGATGCTGCTTGTCTTCTCTGTATGTGTTTGCTTTGTTCAGTCAGCAGCAAGGATGCTGTCTGAAGCCTCAGGGAGTGGGGAGTGCGGAGTGTAGAGTGCAGGGACTCCCAGAAGGCCGGGAACCCATGCCCTGCTGGAACACAGGAACTGCTGCTCTGCCAAGCTTCAGTTCTTAGATGACTGTCTGGTGACCCGGGTCCCCCGAGATCTTAAGCTTGGGATAACTTGGATATCTGGTCCTGTCCGCTCAGTCTAAGCACCCGCCACCAAGATGGCCACTGATGAGCAGAGTGCAGGGTTTTCCTCAGAGCACAGAGCCCACGCCTGGTTGGGGCCCAGGAACCCTGCTCTGCCAGGTTCGCTGCCAGGCAGTCTTGAGCCTCCAAAGGTTCCAAGTTCTGGGTATCACCAGTACCTGGCTCCACTCTCCTTAGTCTGGACCACTGCAAGGATGCCAGCCATGGAGTACCAAGATTTGCAGCACTAACAAAACTAAAATCCACTAACTTGAGAGAGGAAAGGTTAGGATATTAATTTTGATGTTATGATAATACCTAGCTTCTTGATATGTATACAGCATGCTTAGAACAATTTCTTTTCTGCCTCTAGGTAAAGAAACTATTTTTATTAGATTGTTGAATTTATTTACATTCTCTTTTCTTCTCGTGTTGGTGTGGTTAAGTGAATAGGACATAGGCTTGGCAGAGATTATAATAAGGTGCACAATATTTAGGGCACTAGGGGGCTCCTAGTTTATTGTAGAAAATTTCTGTACTCATTAATTTTCAGTATTTGTCAAATAAGTTTTTGAATGAGAGGTAAAACTTTGTTTTTGTTGCCTAACACTGATCCCTTGAATTGGCCATGCTAGTGAAGGCTACTGTGTCCATTACTAGTATTAACAACCTGGTCTGAGAATATTCAAATTGCAACTACATTTCACCCAGGGTTAAATATCTTTGAGTATGCATAGAAATGGTACTTTGGTCTGGTCATCATCTTTTGCATTATTACTTATTTTGGCAGATAATCTTTTCCTAAACTACCTTGACATTTGTCTTACAATCAGCAGATGTGGTGGTTTCTTTCTGAGTCTCTTGTGGAACTTGAGGTAGCAATATTTTTTTACATCAAGGTTTACAGCAAAAGCAACAACAACAACAACAACAACAACAACAACAAAACACAAAAAGCTATCCAATTACATTTTTTCAGGAACCAATTCACAATGGCTGTGAGCTCATAACCAATGCTAGAATTTTTAGGGTGCACTTATCTCCTGTCCCCAAATTTAGAGAGGGTTTAACTCAATGCAAAGGCTTATTTCTCAGTACTCTGGTGGGAATATTCCACTTATTTGGAGAAAAATTTCCAAGGCTTCTCAAGATACAACTTTCAGACATTAAGACACACAGAAATAGTAGTGCATTTGGAAAGAGTAAATTGATCTAGTGAAGTGATTGCTTCTAGTTTTGTTCAAGGTAATAATATCAATGTAACTGATAACCAAGTAGCACTGGTTCAAATTTATACATTATTTTGTAGATATTTGCATGGGGGAATCAAGTTAAGGGGTAGAGCAAGGATAGTAAATTTTCTGAATAGAACTAAGGTTGAATTTCTGGAAAAATTTGGTGGCCTACCAGAAAGAGCAATATTTAAGCACCTGTAAAAAACACTGTGGATACCATTATATATTTCCTCTGGCATTTGTGTTTATAATTCATTGCATCACAAACAAAAATTTATTTTGTTTATTTTATAGATCTGCCCTCATAGATATTTCCATATATTAGGGCTATGGCCTAAGATCATTCTATATTTCTTATTTATTAGCTCTTACGAAGAACAGGAACCATTAGAGTGTACTTGAACAAATAGACCCATTGTACTTATTAATTATTAGTAGAAAGAATGCACTAGCAAGACATCTATAACACTCATTGCATTTTGTTTAAGCAAACATTGTCATCCCCATTTTATTTCTATTGAACTCAAACATAAATATAAAACAAATTCCTTTACAACTAAAAATGAGTTTTCTTAAATAAAACGGTAATAGTAATTTTCTACTATAGATATTAATATATAATTTTGGCTATCACTCCTCATAAAAAGCATTATATAAAATAAAATCTGTTGTCCTCTGATAGTTTTTTTCTGCTCCCCTGCCTCATATTTCAGTGAGAATCTTCCAACAGAAGACATGCTTCATATCTGTTCTTCATGCTTTGCAAGTGATCTTGGATCCAGTTGTGATGTGTCACTAGTGGCTATTATACCTGCCAGTGGTGGAGATTACAAATTTACTCTTTTATCCCAATAAGTATTTTAAATGCTCCAAGACTCCCTCAGAATGCTGTCACCTATCAGAAATTTTTGACTTTACTACTGTCAAGAAGTGTGAAGTTTCACATAGTTCTTTGGTAGATATAAGATAATTACCCATTTTAAACTTACACTTCCTCCAGCAAGCATTGAAAGTAGCAGCAGAGTTATGAGAAATAACATCACTGAGAAAGAAGTCATGGATAAATCTAATAAAGAAGATATGTTACTTGAAGCAAGCAATGCAAGAAACACAGATGGCAACCGAAATAAAGATAGATGTCATGCCCAAGCAACTATGTGTGACAAATTCGTTAACACAGGAAGAGATAGCATGTAGGGTCACTTAAGACAGTGACATTGGATAGTAGCCCAGAGTAATATCCCCACATGTGATTGTTGGGTCAACAATATGCTATTTTTCTTTACTCCTAGAGATTTCCTTTTGCTCCTTTTTCAAAAAAGAGGCATGGATAGAAGATTCACTTGCATTTTCACTATGTTTCTAGCTGTTTAATTCATATTCTTCTGTGCCCATTATTACTGTATTACTATTTTTTTATTTTATCCAATCTTTCATATGTACTGAAAGTATTCTCTTTCTGCTAGTCTCACATTTTTTAGACATGGAACAATGTATAAACATAGTTTTATATAATAAGTTTCAGTTTGTGAACATTTAGTACAATGTGGCTTGCCTCCACTAGTCTTTACACTAATAAATATTTGCCAAAGTAAACAATTCTTTACCTTTAATATTATTAAAGTGTCTTGATACTTATGATTCATATTTGACAGTTTATTTTTATAATATCAAAGGTATGCAAGAAATGCAACAGCATAAACCAATAATTTAATGGAGCATTTGGAGCAGATTCTGAGAATTACTAAGTATTTCATAGGAATAATGTTCTTTATTTTGGTTCATTATAAACTTATTTTCATTATTGAGTATTCTTTAGTTAACAGTAAATTTGCCAGCACAGTACTTCAAAATCCCAAGTATTTTTCTATCTCTGTTTGCTTGTTTGTTTATATGATGTCATTTTGTATTGGTATATCTCTTAAAAATAAGGATCCAATCCAATTAGTGATAGTACATGTGCTGAAGCCCTGCACTTGGGAGGCAAATGCACATAGACACAATTAAGGTTGATGCTGGCCTAGTCTACAGAGTAAGTTCCAGGACAACTAAGGCTACTTGAAGAAATCCTGTCTTGAAAACCCAGCACAATGAGGTCCCAAGGCCTAACACTATTACTGAGGTTATGGAGCACTCACAGAAAGGGACCTAGGATGACAGCACTCCTGAAGATTCAACAAGCAGCTGAAAGAGTCAGATGCAGATATTTGCACCCAACCAATGTAAAGAAGCAGCTGAACCCTGCTGTTGAATTAGAGAAGGCTGAATGAAGCTGAGGGTTACCATGTAGGAGGATCATCAGTCTCAATTAATTTGTACCCCCAGGGATTTCTCAAACACTGAAACACCAAAAAAGACAGCATACACCAGCTGATATGAAACCCCTAGCACATATACAATAGAGGACTGCTGGGTCAGTGTTCATCTAGAGATGTTGAAAATAACCCTCAAGAGACTGCAGACACCAGAGAGTTTAGAGGTCAGGTGGGGTGTGGGGTAGGGACATTCCCATGGAGACAGGGGGAGGGGAGGATGTATGGGATGTGGAACACACAGTCAGAGGGTGAACAGGGGTTGGTGGGGTGTAAAATAAAATATGGAGTGTATCAAATTGAAAATAATAGTATGTATGATAAAGTTACAGCAAAAAGAGATTTTCTAAAATAAAAAACTGTACCCCATTTTTTCATAGCTGATGATTAAGAGGATAACTACTATAAAAGTAAAATAGAGTAGTGACTTCATTGTTTAAATTTCATTTCTATTCTAATAGCAAGTCTTGTTTAGCTCTTTACATGTAGAAAGTAGAAGTGCTAATGGTTGAAAGATGTTTCTGTTGGGGAAGTTTACTGTATTCAAACAGAAGGAGGTAGGAGATCTTGTTAGATTTTTGTAAGTATCATCTCAAGGAAAAGGTTTTCACATGGATTTGACAAAAAATGAAGATTATATGTTGTAAAGCAACAACTGTAGGACCATAAAAGATGAACATAAGGAATATAAATGATAGTTTTAAAAACACCAGCATAATAGTTTTTCAGTTAAATTATTTTATGTAGTTTGCAAGCAATTCATAATGAAGATTATGCACGCATGCGTGTGCATACACACATACACACAAACACGAGAACAACTGCATCCTTGGGTCCCAGAGATTTCAGGGCAAAATGACGATGGGGGAAGTGTTTCCTAAATACTTGTTTGTTTTTTGTTTGATGAAGCAATTGTATCATATAAAGCTGTTTGACACAGGATACAGGAAAACTCAATTGAAATTTTGCAAACAGTGAGTTTTATGGCTTGATAAATGAATAAAATTATGGAGAAGATTCTGTAGAAAGTTACAAAGAGAAATAGAAATGTAGAACACACACACAAAAAAAATTAATAAAAAAATTCTTACAAAAAACCCTGAAATAAAAGCAGGAAAGCAAACAACCAACCAACATCAGAGCTCAAATGATTTAACAGTTCTTTGGTATTTCATCAAAAATTTCTACATACCATTTTATATCTTCCAGAATGAGCTCAAGTATCACATGTTATTCTTTGGTTGCCTGCAAGTGATCCTCAGATTTCTTTATTTCTCTGAGGTTCTCTTTTTCATGCAGTGCCCACATATTTTAGCACTATTGTGAGGGAAATTGCCACAATTTGGGAATAAGATGTTTTAGCTTATAATTAGATCCATACTCTGTTTCCCAAGTCCATAGTATTACATACATCAAGCTAAGTACTTGGGTTTAAAAGGGAAGCAGCAGCTTAAAGACAAGAAGTGGAAAAGCAAACAACAAATAAAAGGAAACACAGGGAAGTGGGCTCTTACTAGGGCTGGGGGGAAAGAAAAATGTAAAAGGAGTCAAAACAACAAGTGAGAAATACCCAAAGGTTTAGATGACTCACACAGCACCAAGGTATCATATTTCTATTAACCAGTATTATGCATATAATCATATAAGCATATTTGTATGCCTATATATTAATATATACACACACATAAAGATACAGTGTTTGTTTGTGTGTGTCTGTGTGTGTGTCTTAAATGAACTCTACTATTTGGTCTAACATTGCTTGAAAAGAAACATATGTAAATAAACATCCTAGTACCAGGAATGAAAAACATTTTTAATGGATGGATCATCAAGTTGGACCCAGTGACTCCCCAGCAAATATAGACTGTCCCCTTGTTCCTACTTTAGCTTTCTGATGTTAAATATCATATAATATTGTTGAAAACACCCCCACAAATAGGATCCAGATAATGTGATTTGTATCAAACATGAAAGCCTCATTGCTGGAGTGTAGCTATCACAGTACCAAAAAAGAAAATACTGTACAAACTTCTAATGAAGATTAAATACTCAATAATCTTACTTAGCTACAGCAATATCTATATACAAAAAATAGTTATCAGTGGGATGAAATATTGATAAATATCAAATAATTGACAAATGTTGCTATTGGCCAGTAGTTGTCTCCTTGGGATGTAACCACCAGGAATTCAGTCCTGGTAAAAGAAATCTAAGCAGCATTCCAGGGATAGTGTGTCCTTGGACTTAATATCTACTGCCTCTAATTTATAAGAGTTGCAAGATTCCTTACTGAATTATATATCATATTCTTACACCCAGAGATAAATTTGAGAATCAAACATCAAGAGGAAAGCTTCCTGTTGTAGGAAATGAGATCATTAGAGTTCACCAATACTGGATTTTGTTTGTGGAACTAATATTTTGTGGATCCTTGCCCAAACAGTTACATCTACATTACAGATCCTCCTTATGTACCTCAAGGAATATCATGGTATTGAGGGGCAGACATTTTTACTAACAAGCATGGCAGGAAGGCTGCTGTGTTATAAATTATGATAGTATGTTCTAATTCATATTAGATATCACAGGGCAACTATATTTTTCATAAAGAAAGGATACTTAAGTTTTGTATTTTGCTCATGTATAAATCAGGGATTATAGCATATATCTTAGTGTAACATCTGATGCCACTCTATAGTTAAAACAGAATGCTTTTGAAGAATTGGGAAGTTGGACTAAGGAGCTAATTAATGAATATGGAAAGATTTGAATCTCTCTAAAGACATAGTTACTTTAATATACATATGGTTCTATCCTTTATGACAAAATTATCCCATTTGACTTGTTACAAAAATAATGTAGCTGTATAAACAAGGAAGAAGATGATGACTGGTCTTAACCCAGAGCTTTCTTTGCTATTTTAAAAAAAAATTAGTAGGTATTTTCATTATTTGCATATCAAACATTATCCACTTTCATGGTTTCCCCTGAGAAAATAGCCTATCACATCCCCCTTCTTCCTGTTTCTATGAGAGTGTTCCACTACTTACACACCCACTCCAGGTTTCCTAGACTGAAATTCCCCTACACTGTGGCATCGAGCCTTCACAGAACCAAGAGCCTCTCCTCCTATTGATTCTACACAAGGCCATCCTCTGCTACATAGGCAGATGTTACAATGGGTGATTCCATGTATATTTTTTGATTGGTCATTTAGTCTCTGGGAACTCTCTGGGTACTGGTTGGTTCATATTGTCTTTTCGCCTATGGGGCTGCAAAACCCTTCAGCACCTGCAGTTCTTTCTCTAACTCCTCCAATGGGGACCCTATGTTCAGTCCAATGGTTGGCTGTGAGCATCCACCTCTCTATTTGTCAGGCTCTAATAGACCCCCTCTGGAGATAGTTCTATCAGGCTCCTTCATGTCAGAAAGCACTTGTTGGCATCCACATTAGTGTTTGGGTTTGGTACATGTATATACCAAAATTAAATCAGGATCAAATAGATCAGCTAAACAGTCCCATAATCCCTAAAGAAATAGAAGGGGTCTAAGAAAGTCTTCCAACCAAAAAAAGTATGGGACCAGATGGTTTTAATGCAGAATTCTATTAGACCACCAAAGAAGACCTAACGCCAATACACTTCAAACTATTCCACAAAATAAAAACAGAAGGAACACTACCCAACTTCTTCTATGAAGTCACAATTATGCAGATACCAAAACCATACAAAGATCCAACTAAGAAAGAGAACTTCAGGCCAATTTCCCTTATGAATATCCATGCAAAAATACTAAATAAAATTCTTGGCAAATGAATCCAAGAACACATAAAAATGAATATCCACCATGATCATGATCAAGGAGGGTTCATCCCAGGGAGGCAGGGATGGTTCAATATACGGAAATCCATCAATGCAATCCACTACATAAACAAACTCAAAGAAAAAACCCATGATCATTTCATTAGATGCTGAAAAAGCATTTGACAAAATTCAGCATCCTTTCATGATAAAAGTCCTGGAAAGAACAGGAATTCAAGGCCCATACCTAAACATAGTAAAAGCAATATACAGCAAACAAGTAGCCAACATGAAACTAAATGGAGAGAACCTAGAAGCAATCCCACTAAAATCAGGGACTAGACAAGGCTGCCCTCTCTCTACATATCTTTTCAATATAGTACTTGAAGTTCTAGTGAGAGCAATTAGGCAACGTAAGGAAGTCAAAGGGATACAAATTGGAAAGGAAGACATCAAACTATCACTATTTGCAGATGATACCATAGTATACTTAAGTGACCCAAGAAATTCCACCAGAGAACTCCTACAGCTGATAAACAAGTTCAGAAAAGGAGTTCATTATAAAATCAACTCAAGGAAATCAGTAGCCTTCCTCAAAGGATAAGCAGGCTGAGAAAGAAGTTAGGGAAATAACACCCTTCACAATAGCCACAAACAATATAAAGTATCTTGGTGTGACTCTAACCAAGCAAGTGAAAGATCTGTATAACAGGACTTCAAGCCTTTGAAGAAAGAAATCGAAGAAGACCTCAGAAAATGGAAAAATATTTCATGCTCTTGAATGGGCAGGATTAATATAGTAAAAATGATCATCATGCCAAAAGCAATCTACAGATTCAATGCAATCCCCATCAAAATCCCAAATCAATTCTTCATAGATTTAGAAAGAGCAATTCTCAAATTCATCTGGAATAACAAAAAACCCTGGATAGCTAAAACTCTTCTCAACAATAAAAGAACTTCTGCAGAGATCATTATCCCCAACCTCAAGCAGTACTACAGAGCAACTGTGTTAAAAACTGCATGGTATTGGTACATTTACAGGCAAGTAGATCAATGGAACAGAATTGAAGAACCAGAAGTGAACCCACAGAATTATGGTCACTTGATCTTTGACAAAGGAGCTACAACCTTCCAGTGGGAAAAAAGATAACCTCTTCAACAAATGGTGCTGGTTCAACTGGAGGTCTGGATGAAGAAGAATGCGAATTGACCCACTCTTATCTCCTTGCACTAAGCTCAACTACAAGTAGATCAAGGACCTCCACATAAAACCAGCCACACTGAAACTAATAGAAAAGAAACTGGGGAAGACCCTGGAAGACATGGGCACAGGGGCAAAGTTTCTGAACCGATCACCAATAGCTTATGCTCTAAGATCAAGAATTGACAAATGAGACCTCATAAAATTACAAAGTTTCTGCAAGGCAAAGGACACTGTCAGAAGGACAAAACAGCAACCAACAAATTGGGAAAAGATCTTCACCAACCCCATGTCTGACAGAGGGCTAATATACAATATATACATAGAACTCAAGAAGTTAGACCCCAAAGAAACAAATAACCCTATCAAAAATGGGGTGCAGAGTTAAACAAAGAATTTTCACCAGAAGAAATTCGGATGGCTGAGAAGCACCTTAAGAGATGTTCAACATCATTAGTCATCAGGGAAATGCAAATCAAAACAACCCTGAGATTCTACATCACACCAGTTAGAATGGCTAAGATTAAAAACTCAAGGGACAACAGGAGCTGGCAAGGATGTGGAGAAAAAGGAACACTCCTATACTGTTGGTGGGATTGCAAAATGGTACAACTGCTTTGGAAATCAGTCTGACGGTTCCTCAGAAAATTGGGCATGACACTTCCAGAGGACCCTGTCATACCACTCCTGGGCATATACCCAGCAGATTCCCCTGCATACAATAAAGACACATGCTCCACTATGTTTATAGCAGCCTTATTTATAATATCCAGAAGTTGGAAGGAGTCCAGATGTCCCTCAAAGGAAGAATGGATACAGAAAATGTGATATATTTATGCAATGGAATACTACTCAGCAATTAAAAATAATGAATTCATGCAATTTTTAGGCAAATTGTTGGATCTGGAAAATATCATCCTAAGTGAGTTAACCCAATCACAAAAGAATACACATGAAATGCAATCACTAATAAGTGAATATTAATGAGATCGAAAGCTCTGAACACTCAAGGCACAATTACCAAATCAAAAGATTCCCAAGAAGAATGAAGGAAAGAACCCTGGTCCTGAAAAGACTGGATCCAGTTTTGTAGGAGAGTATCAGAACAGAGAAATTTGTGGGGGTGATTGGGGTATGGGTGGAGGGAAGAGGACTTATGGGACATATGGTGAGGGGGAACTGGGAAAGGGGAAAGCCTTTAGAATGTAAACAAAAAATATAGAAAATAAAAAAATACATATCAAAAAATGGGTACAGAGCTAAACAAGGAATTGTCAACTGAGGAATCTTGCATGTCTCAGAAGCACTTAAATGTTCAATATCCTTAGTGATCAGGGAAATGCAAATCAAGATGACCCTTAGATTCCACCTGACACCAGTCAGAATAGCTAAAGTCAAAAAATCTGGTGACAACAGATATTCTGGTGGGTGTAGAGAAAAAGGAACACTCCTACATTGCTTGGTGGGATTGCAAACTGATTCAACCACTGTGGAAATCAGTCTGGCAGATCCTCATATAATTAGACATAGGAATAACCGAGAACCCAACTATATCACTCCTGGGCATATACCAAATAATTCTCCAGCATAAAACCCCAACATTTGCTCATCTGTTTTCATATCAGGCTTATTTATAATATACAGAAGGTAGAAACAACCCAGATGTCCCTCACCAGAGGAACAGATATAGAAAATGTGGTACATTCACATAATGGAGTACTACACAGCCATTACAATTAATGGCTTAATGATAATAATAATAATACTTAGTGAAATTCCTAAGCCAATGAATTGAACTAGAAAATATCATCCTGAGTGAGGTAACTCAGTCATAAAAGATCTCACATGATATATACTCACTGATAAGTGGACATTAGAACAAAAGGTTACAATGCCCACGATGCAACTTACAGACTATATGAAACTCAAGAAGAAGGACGACTTAAGTGTGAATACCTTAGTCCTTCTACTGAGAAGGGGGAAAAATAATCAGGGGAGGTAGAGGGTGGGATGGAGTAGGGAGGAAGAGGGGTGGGGGAGATGAAAAAGGGGTCCAGGATCAGATGTGGGAAGAGATGGGAGAGATATACAGAGGATCCAAACATTGGGCAGAGGTCTGAAGCAATGCAGTAATTGAGAACTCAAGGTAGACAAAATAAGTCCCAAAGGCCAGGAAAGCAAGAGGCTCCCAGGACCCAATGAGCATGAAAGTATCTGAGATCCCCACAAAGGGGAAAGAGATCCTGTAGAGACCATATCCAGAGGGAATATAGGGACAAAAAGTGCAGCAGAGACTAAAAGAAAGGCCATCCAGTGACTGCCCCACCTGGGGATTCATCTCATATTCAGCCACTGAACCCAGACACTATTGCTGATGCCAAGAAGTACTTGTTAACAGGAGCCTGATATGGATGTCTCCTGAGAGGCTTGACCAGAGTCTTACTGATACATATGCAGACTAAACCACCAATCAAAGTGTACACATGAAGCAACCCATGGCTCCAGCTGCATATGTAACAGAGGATGACCTTGCTGGATATCAATGAAGGGAGAGGCCCTTGGTCCTGTGAAGGCTCATTGCCCCAGTGTAGGGGAATGGCTGGACATGGAAAGAAGAGTGGGTGGGTTAGGGAGCATGGGAAGGGGGGATGGGATAGGGGTTTTCGGAGGGCAAATGAGGAAAGGAAACAATATTTGAAATGTAAATAAAGAAAATATCTAATAAAGTTTAAAGAAAAATGAACACATAAATAATTTTTGAAAAGAATACTGAGAACTCCTCCCCTAAAGGCAAGAATACTTTACAGTATAAAGGTCTTGGCCCATGATTCTGTCATTTAAATATGATTCATTAGCACACCAATAGGCAAAGAACTATAACTATCCTATGGCTGCCACTCACTTTGTAAAACCTACTAATGGTCCTAAGGCTGGATTGTATGGGCAAGTGTATCACACGCATTTCTTGAACACCATAATTTCACGCAGCCAAGCTGCACCAGGCGGAAGCTGTGTGATATTTACTGGGAAAAGCCTTGTTTGGCAGGGCTGTTCAAGGTGAATGCCGCTGTGGGCCTCCTTGGCTACAGATAGGGCTGAGCTGAAATTTCTCATGGCAAGCTGTGTGACCCTTTATCTGACCTGTTCTTTTACTTACAAGATGTCCCTGCCAGCCGGAGGTGCGAGCATCCAGGCGTGATGATTCATTGAGAGTTTATTCTTTGAGCTACAGCACTGGCCATGATTTATCTTCTAGAGATCCATTGCTTTGCTTTTAATCAGCTGTACAGTTATTACCTAGATACATTAAAGAATTAACCTCCCAACAATTTCTATTATTTGTATGGTTAGCTGGTTTTTGGCACTCTGACATGGAAACCTTCAGTTAAGTAAAGTTTCAAAGTAAGCCTGAGGGAGTCTCACAAGAAGATAGTGGGCATGGTGTAATCTCTGACTCTTGAATTACTAATTTATTATTGACTACAGAGGGACGCGATAACCTTGTGTGTAATCTCTGACGTTCATGCCTGATTCATTTTGTATTTCCTTGTGCCAGATACTCATGGTAACCATTCTTTGTAAGCATTTCACTGGATACATTTTTTCTTTAGTAATGTAATACCAACTTGAGTGGGTATAAAAGTTCCTGCCTCAGAACAGTAAAGTGCATTCAGACGCATTCAGATCTTGTGTGTGTCTGTCTGTCATTTCACGCCGCGACCAGTGCCTTCCTGCATACCAAAGACCCTGATTCCCCCACGTGTGATCCGAATGAGTCGGTCCGTGGCAGATGGCGCCTCAGAACAGGGACATTTGGGCAGGTAATTTTCCTTCTTTTTCTTTCTTTCAAGGTAACAGGCCGGATCTTGCGAGGGAGCCGCGGTCCCGCCGGTAAAGGATCACCGGTTAAGTGCAAGTAATCTGATATCATGGGGCAGACCGAGTCAAAACAGGAACGAATGTTCTTTTCAGTGTTTAAGCATATGATGGCTAGCAGAGGATTTAAAGTTTCAGAAAGCACAACCAGAGAGTTCTTTGACTTCGTAAAGAAGGTAAGCCCTTGGTTCCCAGAGGAAGGTTCTTTGTCTTTATCAGATTGGAAGAAAATAGGTAAAGATATGAGAAAGTACGTTCAGGAGCGTGGTGAAGGGGAGCTCCCCCCTCAGGCTTATCCATTGTGGCTACAGATGAGGGAGCTTTTGTCGGATGCCACAGACTTTGAGGGACTTGCTCAGGAGACTATTTCCATGCAAGATGAGAGAGAAGCTAAGCCTTTAAACAAGCCTGCATGTTCTTATTGTACAAACTCTATAACAATGCCGTTAAAGGCTTTTGATGAAGATTCTAGTGATGATATCGAGTCAGACAGAGACCTGGACGAAA
Source organism: Apodemus agrarius (assembly GCA_964023405.1). NCBI lineage: Eukaryota > Metazoa > Chordata > Mammalia > Rodentia > Muridae > Apodemus > Apodemus agrarius. The sequence continues at coordinate 26,356,766 of OZ030014.1, forward strand.
AGCAATCTGCAGGCAAAAAAAGGGAAAAGAGGAAGGTGTCCTTTGCCTCCAAGGGGCTTCCAAGGAGCAGTGGAAGAAGCTAGAAGGAAGGGAGATTTAACTTTCTCCTTTCCAGTGGTAGAAGGTAAAGGAGATGAGGAGCCTGTATGGGAACCTCTCCCTTTAAAGACACTGAAGGAGCTGCAATCGGCCGTTAAGACATCAGGCCCTTCTGCTCCATATACAGTCCAGGTCCTGGACATGGTGGCCAGTCACTGGCTTACTCCTCATGATTGGCATCAGACAGCGAAAGCCACATTAGAACCAGGAGATTATGTCTTGTGGAGAACAGAATATGAGGATAGATCAAAGCAGACCGTTATTCAGTTTGCTAAGAAAAGAGGCTCCAAGCCAAACATGGGTATGCTGCTAGGCACAGGAGTATATACTTCTCCTCAGAGTCAGGTGAGCATCCCTAGAGATGTGTTGGAAGCGATTACAGCAAATGCTGTACAGGCTTGGAGAAAGCTGCCACCTCCCGGAACCAAAGGAACTACTCTCTCTGGAGTAAGGCAGGGAAATGAGGAAACTTATCAAAGTTTCATCTCTCGACTTGAAGAGGCAGTCTTTAGAATGATGCCTCCTTCAGAAGGTACTGAGATACTCCTTAAGCAGTTGGCTTGGGAGAATGCTAATGCTTTATGCCAAGATTTGATAAGGCCTATTAGAAAGACAGGAACAGTGCAGGAGTATGTGAAAGCTTGCGTGGATGCCTCACCAGCCGTAGTCCAGGGTATGGCCTACGCTGCAGCTATGAAGGGAGAGAAATTCAGCGCCTATGTTAAAAGGACTTATGGTAAAGGAGGGAAAGGAACCTCCAAGCCCACTTGTTTTAAATGTGGGAAATCAGGACATGTGCAAAAGCAATGTCCAGAGAACAATAAGAGGGACTCCAATAGAAAGGGTCTTCCCCCAGGAGTATGCCCTCGTTGCCAAAAAGGCAAGCACTGGAAAAATGAGTGCAAGTCTAGGTTCCACAAGGATGGAACACCCCTTAATGGGGAAAAGAAGGAGGAGGAATCAAAATACTAAATCAGGGGCAGCCTCTCAGCCCCGAACTCAAAAGAGAGGAAACTACTGTAGTTACATCAGGGAGTCCTCTGAATCCTGAGGCTCCTGAATTTACTATACATGATTTGCCTAGAGCTACTCCTGGTAGTGCTGGTTTAGATTTAGCCTCTTGTAATGATGTAATATTCTCTAGATGGGATGGTGTTTCTTTAGTTTCTACGTCTACCTTGGGAACTCTGCCACAGGGAACTGTGGGGTTAATAGTTGGCCGTAGTTCAAATTATAAAAAGAATTTTGAGGTGCTGCCTGGTGTGATTGATAGTGATAGCACAGGGGAAATAAAAGTCATGATTAGACCATTAAAAGAAACTATACAAATTCATAAGGGGCAGAGAATAGCTCAGCTTCTGCTCCTGCCTTATCTTAACTTACCCAATCCGATCTTAAAGCGTGAACGTGGACAAGGGAAGTTTGGTTCTACAGATGTTGTGGCATGGGTCCAAAATATTGTTATGGAAAGACCTTTTAAAGCAGTTAGAGTAAATGGAAAGTTGTTTCAAGGACTTTTGGATACAGGGGCAGATAAGACTTGTTTAGCAGGAAAGGATTGGCCTTCATCTTGGCCATGTAAGAGGACTTCTTCCTCTTTATTAGGTTTAGGGACAGCCTTTAATGTGGCTCAAAGTTCACAGTTTCTAAAATGGGAATTGGAAGGAAAGACAGGAATGATTCAGCCTTACGTTGTTCCTTCTCTCCCCTTTTCCTTGTGGGGAAGAGACATGATGAGTGACATGGATGTAAAGTTAGTCACCTCAGATAATCTGAGTGAACAGCATTTTTCATAGGGGCCGCTGAGGGCTTGTTGTATGCAGATAAATTAAATTGGAAATCAGAGCAGCCTGTATGGCTCAATCAGTGGCCCCTAACAGAAGAAAAAATACAGGCTATAGAACAACTTGTGCAACAACAATTAGAAAAAGGACATCTTGAAGAAAGCAATAGTCCTTGGAACACTCCCATATTTGTAATAAAGAAAAAATCTGGAAAGTGGAGATTGCTACAGGACCTTAGGGCAGTAAATGCTACCATGGAAGACATGGGAGCGTTGCAGCTAGGACTGCCCTCTCCAGTGGCAGTTCCTGCAGGATGGGATGTGATAGTAATTGATTTGCAAGATTGCTTTTTTTACTATAAAATTACATCCTGAGGATTGTAAAAGATTTGCTTTTAGTGTGCCAGCTGTAAATTTGAGAAGGCCATATAGAAGGTATCAATTGAAAGTGTTGCCTCAAGGAATGAAAAATAGTCCGACATTATGTCAAAAATTTGTGGATCAAGCTTTAGTATTGATTAGAAAAAAATATCCTGAGGCTTACTTTGCCCACTTTATGGATGACATCTTGATTGCTCATCAATCACCATCAATTAACAAGGAAATATTACTTTATACAATTGAACATTTTACCAAATTTGGATTAGTAATAGCCCCAGAAAAGATACAAAAGAATAGACCTTTAAGTTATTTGGGACAGTTAATTCATGATGACTATATTGCCTCACAAAAGGTGTCTATAAGAGTAGACAAATTAAGGAATTTAAATGATTTTCAGAAATTATTAGGAAATATTAATTGGATTAGACCTTTTTTGAAAATTACTACAGGAGAATTAAGTCCTTTGTTTCAACTATTACAAGGGGATACTGATCCTAAGTCTCCAAGAGTTATGACTCAAGAAGCCATAAAAGCTTTAGCATTGGTGGAGGAAAACTTAAATGATGCAAAGGTAAAGCAGATACCTTATGATAAAGAGTGGGACTTGATAATATTTAAAACACCTTACACTACCACTGGATGCTTATGGCAGGATGGTGTGTTGGAATGGATACATTTACCTCATGTGCAACAGAAAATGTTGGCTTCTTATCCATATATGTGCTCATTATTGATTAATAAAGGAAGAATGAGATCCAGAGAACTATTTGGAAGAGAAATGCATAATATTATATTACCATATAATAAAAGGCAATTTGAAATACTATTGATGGAAGATGATGATTGGGGAATTGCATTGCAAGGTTATACAGGACAAATTAAATATCATTATCCTAAACATCCTTTAATTGAATTTTATAAGGAAACAGAAATAATTTTCTCAAATAAGTGTTCTTCACAACCTTTAGAGTCTGCCTTATGTATTTTCACAGATGGCTCCTCTAATGGGAGGTCTGTGGTTTATGTACCAGGACAAAAGCCTCTGATAGAGGAAGGTGTGCAGACTTCTGCTCAGCAAGCAGAGATAAGAGCAGTTCTACTTGCTTTTCAAAATTTTACAGAAAAACTTAATCTTTATACGGATTCAAAGTATGTGGTTAATTTGTTTCCAGCCATAGAAACAGCCTTGCTTTCAGGGCAGTCTCAAATTTTAAATTTATTACAACAATTGCAAAATACGATTAGAAAAAGAGTAGAAAAATTTTATGTAGGACATATACGGGGTCACTCTAATTTACCAGGCCCCCTTAGTAAAGGAAATTATATGGCTGATGCATTAACTAGAGGAACAGTTATGAATGTATTAGAGGCAAAGAATAGTCATGAGTTACATCATCAAAATGCTCTTGCTTTAAGAAGGATGTTTCATATTACTAGAGAACAAGCCAGACAGATAGTTAAGGATTGTGGTAATTGTCCTCAAGTTTATCACCCACAAAAAATGGAAGTAAATCCCCGAGGCCTTAAGGCATTAGCTTTATGGCAAATGGACGTTACACATATCCCTGAATTTGGAAAATTGGCTTATGTTCATGTGACAGTGGATACTTATTCTCATGTGCTGTTTGCCTCTGCTAGAAGTGGAGAAGCTGTGAAGGATGTAATTCAACATCTTGTACAAAGCTTCATGATGATGGGAAAGCCATTGAGAATTAAGACAGATAATGCTCCAGCTTATACATCTAAGGCTTTTGCCTCTTTTCTGCGAGCATGGGATATACACCATACCACAGGAATACCATATAATCCCCAAGGACAGGCAATAATTGACAGATCTCACCAAACTTTGAAAAATCAGATTGAACGCCTCAGGGCTGCTAATAAATATTTTTCTCCCCATCATCTTTTGAATCATGCTCTTTTTGTGATAAATTATTTGAATACTGATGAACAAGGAAACTCCCGTGCTATGAAACATTGGGGAGGAATAAAAGGAGAACAACTTCCACAAGTAATGTGGAAAGACTTATTAACCGGATCCTGGAAAGGACCGGATGCTTTAATTTCCTCTGGAAGAGGGTATGCTTGTGTTTTTCCACAGGATGCAGATAGTCCAATCTGGATCCCAGACAGGCTCATCCGGCCGTTTAACCAGAGGGCCTCTATCGAGGAATCAGAGGAGAAAGCAGAGACTGAAAGAGAAGAAGATGCTGAGAATGATGATGGGACTTGATCTTGCTGTTCTACGGGAGACCTCAACTGCTGCTGAACCGTCACAGGAGTCAAGGGAGGATCTGCCCACCTGGGGACAGCTGAGGAGACTCGCCTGAGAAGCGCAGCAGATGATCACTAGCACCAGAAAGCAGTTATCGACAGAAAATATGTTTCTTGCTATGTTTGTTATCCTTTCTATGCAAATGTGTCCTGTGTCTGCAGTTTCATATTGGGCTTATGTGCCTCATCCCCCACTTCTTCATCCCGTGGGATGGAGGGAGAATGTAAATATTAGAGTGATGACCAATGATACCGGACTTATGGGGGGACATGCTACTCTTTCCTCCCATCTAACCTCTACTCCATTTAGATATAAGGGGATGTCAGACTCTGCTCCGATTTGCATCGATTTAGCTAGATCAGGGTCTATGGGTTGTCTTTCTCTTGCCTATTAAACTATTCTTGCTGATGCTCCAGATAAATCGCCTCCAGCGAAAGAACCTCCATATCATAGAAGATTTATGTGGGAAATTAAACTTAAGATTTTGGGGACTAATTTTCATAATGAAATCTTTGAGAAGTTATGTAAGGACATCCCTTTAGATTCATGTTCCCGGAACTATAAAGATAAAGATAAGATGTGGGAGCCTCCTCGGAGTTATGAAAGACCAAGTTGGCTTAAATGTGGTTTTGAACATTGGGCTATTGCACATACTCCCTGGAAGAATCAAGAGAGGATTTATGATTATTCCGTAGCCACGCCAAATAATAACTATAGAGCTTTTCTTCTTGGTGAAAAATTACAGTATCATGGATATAAACCTGAAAGGTTTACTTTAGAACCTATTAATAGGTGGTATACACCAGGATGGGTAGAACCTATCTATGTTAGTCATTCTCCTTCAGGTGTTGTTTTGAATACATTTCCAGGACTATTTAGACTTCTTGCTGCATCAGATATAATTTACTTTAAGAAGCCTCTGGAGTCTAGATATCTTCCTGTAGCAATTAGATCTTGTTTGAGCTATCCTTATAGTATACTTGCTGGAAAAGATACAGATTTAATCATTACTAAATTAGGGCACTCTTATGAGGTTCACTGTTCCAAATGTATTTTGACTAATTGTATTGATCATAAGTTGATTGAATCCTATTCACGCATTGTGATATTACGAAGGCCTTCCTACGTAATGCTTCCTGTAGATCTAAAGGATGAAGCTTGGTTTGACAATGAGGCTTTACAGGTAGTTACTAGAATTAGTGAGCTTATTAGGCCAAAGCATTTTGTAGCAGCTTTAATGTTAGGTATCAGTGCCTTGATAGCTATTGTGACTTCACTTACAGTTTCATCAGTTGCTTTAGTCTCAGAAATGAAGACTGCACACTTTGTTAATGATTTGAATAAGAATGTTTCTTTGGCACTGGTAAAACAAGAGGTTATAGATAAGAAATTAGAAGCAAAAATTGATGCTTTAGAGGATGTAGTTCTGGACTTAGGACAAGAGATAGAAAATATTAAGGTTCAGCTTTCCACCAGATGTCATGCCAGCTTTCGATACATATGCGTAACGCCATTAACCTATGACAAGCAACATAATTGGACTCTTACTAAAAATCATTTGTTGGGAATTTGGAAAGATAATGATATTTCTCATGATATGGCTCAATTAAAAACTCAAATTGCGGTTATGAGTAAAGCACAAGATGGATCGGTTAACTTAGAGGATTTGGCTCAGGCTTTTAGTTCTGGTTTGAAGTCTCTGAACCCTGTAACTTGGTTACATTGGATTGTTGTCGTTGCCGTGGCTGCAGGGGTAATCTTTTCTTTTCTTCTTATCCTTCCAATAATTTTCAAACTAGTCTTCTCCTCCATTTCTGCTGCCAAAAGAGATATTCATGAGCTCAAATTAAAAAATATAAAAGGGGGAGATATCACACGCATTTCTTGAACACCGTAATTTCACGCAGCCAAGCTGCACCAGACGGAAGCTGTGTGATATTTACTGGGAAAAGCCTTGTTTGGTAGGGCTGTTCAAGGTGAATGCCGCTGTGGGCCTCCTTGGCTGCAGATAGGGCTGAGCTGAAATTTCTCATGGCAAGCTGTGTGACCCCCTTTTTTTTTTTTTTTTTTTTTTGGTTTTTCGAGACAGGGTTTCTCTGTGTAGTCCTGGCTGTCCTGGAACTCACTCTGTAGACCAGGCTGGCCTCGAACTCAGAAATCCGCCTGCCTCTGCCTCCCAAGTGCTGGGATTACAGGCGTGCGCCACCACGCCCGGCTTGCTGTGTGACCCTTTATCTGACCTGTTCTTTTACTTACAAGATGTCCCTGCCAGCCGGAGGTGCGAGCATCCAGGCGTGATGATTCATTGAGAGTTTATTCTTTGAGCTACAGCACTGGCCATGATTTATCTTCTAGAGATCCATTGCTTTGCTTTTAATCAGCTGTACAGTTATTACCTAGATACATTAAAGAATTAACCTCCCAACAATTTCTATTATTTGTATGGTTAGCTGGTTTTTGGCACTCTGACATGGAAACCTTCAGTTAAGTAAAGTTTCAAAGTAAGCCTGAGGGAGTCTCACAAGAAGATAGCGGGCATGGTGTAATCTCTGACTCTTGAATTACTAATTTATTATTGACTACAGAGGGACGCGATAACCTTGTGTGTAATCTCTGACATTCATGCCTGATTCATTTTGTATTTCCTTGTGCCAGATACTCATGGTAACCATTCTTTGTAAACATTTCACTGGATACATTTTTTCTTTAGTAATGTAATACCAACTTGAGTGGGTATAAAAGTTCCTGCCGCAGAATAGTAAAGTGCATTCAGACGCATTCAGATCTTGTGTGTGTCTGTCTGTCATTTCACGCAGCGACCAGTGCCTTCCTGCATACCAAAGACCCCGATTTCCCCCACGTGTGATCCGACTGAGTTGGTCCGTGGCACAAGTGTACTTCCAAGCACTTCTCTGTGTGCATGCTTCTCACACCTCCTTTCTTATTTTTCTTTTTTTTTTATTGGATATATTCTCTATTTACATTTCATTTCCCTTTTCCTGGTTCCTGGCCCCCCAAAGGTCCCACATGCCTTTTTCCCTCACCCTGTTTCCCCATCCACCCCTTCTCACTTCCCTGTTCTGGTATTCCCCTACACTGATGCATTGAGTCTTTGCAGAACCAGGGTCCACTCCTTCCTTCTTCTTGGACATCATTTGGTATGTGGATTGTGTCTTTGGTGTTCCAAGATTCTAGGCTAATATCCACTTATCATTGAGTACATACCATGGGTATTCTTTTAAGACTCGGTTACCTCACTTAGTATGATGTTCTCCAGCTCCATCCATTTCTCTAAGAATTTCATGAATTCATTGTTTCTAATGGCCGAATAGTACTCCATTGTGTATATATACCACATTTTTTTGTATCCATTCCTCCATTGAGGGACATCTAGGTTCTTTCCAGCTTCTGGCTATTATAAATAATGCTGCTATGAACATAGTGGAGCATGTATCCTTATTGCATGCTGGGGAATCTTCTGGGTATATGCCCAGGAGTGGTATGGCTGAGTCCTCTGGAAGTATAATGTCTAGTTTTCTGAGGAACCGCCAGACTGATTTCCAGAGTGGTTATACCAGCTTGCAGTCCACCAGCAGTGTAGGAGTATTCCTCTTTCTCCACATCCTCACCAACACCTGCTATTTCCTGAGTTTTTAATCTTAGTCATTCTGACTGGTGTGAGGTAAAACCTATACTCAAAGGATAAGCAGGCTGAGAAAGAAATTATGGAAATGACACCCTTCACAATAGCCACAAACAATATAAAGTGTCTTGGTGTGACTCTAGCCAAACAAGTGAAAGATTTGTATGACAAAATCTTCAGGTCTCTGAAGAAGGAAATAGAAGAAGACCTCAGAAAATGGAAAAATCTTCCATGCTCATGGATTGGCTGGATTAATATAGTTAAAATGGCAATCTTGCCAAAAGCAATATACAGATTCATTGCAATCCCCATCAAAATCCCAACTCAGTTCTTCATAGAGTTAGAAAGAACAATTATCAAATTCATCTGGAATCACACCTCCTTTCTATGGCTGCCAGAATCTCTGCCTTCTTCCCTTGAAGCTGATGCAATCCTGAGGCCAGATTCAAACAATGTCTTGTCTTGTGACTTGTCTGTTCAGTGCAACAGCCTAATCAAATTATTCTTAGTCTAAATATCACAGTGACAGTTTTTGTCATTATGTCAAGTATAAAACTCACTGACTTCTTTTAAGAACTTCCTGCCTCCTTAACCCCCTTGTCACCATTGTATATCCTATATGTACAACATCCATTTATATAGGAAAGACAAAAATTGATGTGTGATGTATACTGTCATGTCTGGAAAACAGGTTAGTAACTAAATATCAAGTAAAACACTTGTGTATAATTCTGATCATCCATGCTCCTTTACACACACACACACACACACACACACACACACACACACACACATCTGAAAACAGGAAACCTCATTTGAGGAAATGACCTCCAAAGATCTGTCTGTAAGTAATTTTCTTAATTAGTAATTAATCAAAAAATGCCAAGCTCATTGTAGGTGGTTCCTTCCCTATACTGGTGTCCTTTTATTTTATAAAAATCTGGTTTAACAATTCAGGTGAACAGTCAAATAAAAGCCACCCACCATGGCTTCTGCATCAGCCCCTGCCTGAAGTTTCCTGCCATGTGTTGGTTCCGACCCACTTCCTTTTATGATGAGCAGAACTATGGAATCATAAGCCAAATAAAGTTGTTTGCTCTACAATGTGTTTTATTCATCATAATATATCTGTGAAAGACAAACCTAACTAAAACATGTAGGCACTACACATTTAAGGACAGAAAGACTGAGTTTTAGGAAGGACTGTGGAAGGATTTTGGAATTTGTAGGGTGGGAAGTAATTGTTGAGGGTTCAGTCATGGTTTCTTTTGGAATTTGAAAGATAAGCCATTTGAGAGCAATGTACCTTACAAAGACTTGGCTTATGAAGTTTCAGAAAGAAATTCCAAGGCTCTGTGGAACCATTTGCTATTTTCAGTTTTGATTTCTAAAGAGGGTGTATTTTTTCCTTTATTTATTTTGCAACCAAATCAGTTTCCCTCCTTCTTCTCCATCAAATCCCTGCCAGCCTACCCTCATAAGACTAATTCCTCCTCCTTTTTTTCTTCAGAACTGGCCAACCTCGATTATTAAAAACCATCTATGGTATATTAACTTGAAATACAACAAACCTGCAGCTGAAAGTGGTAGCTTAGTGTCACCCAGGCAGTATTAGTCTTGAATGCATGAAAAGAGTAGGCAAGCTACCCAAATAGGGAGAAAGATCCCAAAGCCATTCAAGACACACAGAGATTGCCCCTGCTCCTTGGTCAGAGCCATGCATACTCACTGATTGTTAGTTTAGTCCTTGTGTGTTCCAATGAGCTATGGATATTAGATTCTGTGGGCTGTTTCTCATAGTTAACTCCTCTGGCTCTTACAGATTTCCCTGCCTCTATTTGGAAAGTTCTCCAAACTCTCAGTAATATTTAGCTATCTGCATCTGTTTAGGGTTTCTGAATATCTTTCTACCCACTGCCCTGTTAAGCATCTCCAATAACAAATGGGCTAGACACCAAATTGTGAGTATAGCAGACTATAATTAGGAATCTGCCTTTCTCTGTCTCCCTCTCTCCCTCCATCTCTCTCCCTCCCTCCCTCCACCTCTCTCTCTGTCTCTCTGTCCCTGTCTCTGTCTCTGTCTCTCTCTCTCATGATTCCTATTTGCTTCTATAATAGGTCTCTGGAATTCATATTTGGCTCAATAGTAGGTCTCTGGTATATCTATCCTCTCTATATACACACTACACTCATTGTCAAGGGTGGGCTCCCTCTCACAGCATGACTCTCAATATCCCTAATTCATTAGTTGTACACTCCCCCAATTTCTCTGCCATCTTTGGCTAAGCATGTCTATATACCTGAAAATTTCTAATAAGAGGTTTTGTGTCTGTGCCAGTGTTCCAATCACTGTATTAGATGGGTAGTTACAGGGAAGACCAGTCCAGATGCCATATTCTTCATTGGTAAGAATTTTAGCTAGAATCACCCTCATTAATTTCTAGGTATTACTTAACCCAAGGTTTCTAGCTCTGCAGAGAGATGGCACCCAGACTCCAGTTGTCTTCCCCATCCTCTCTCTATCAATCATCTCCACCTATGTTTACTCCTGTTTCCATCCCCATTCCCCACTTCTTTTGCAATCCCCTTTCTCCATCATCCCATGATGTTCCCCCTTCTAAGTGAGATTTATTTGTCCCCTACTTCAGTCCTACTTGATCTTAGCTTCTTTGGGTTTGTAGATAGTAGCATGGTTTTCCTTAACATTAGTATTAGTATTCGATCATAAAGGAAGACTTACCATGTCTGACTTTCTAGGTTGGGATACCTCACAGGATCTTCTTTTCTAGTTTAATCCACTTGCTTGACACATTCAGTATATTCCATGATATATATTTTTTAATTGCTGAGTAGTAGTTCATTGGGTAAATGAACCACATTTACTTATCCATTCAGTAATTGATATACATCTTGGTTGTTTTACGGTTCTGCTATTATGCATACTTTATTATTAAGTGTCCTGTGGTGAGGTGGAGGATCCTCTGGGGAAATGTCCAGGAGTGGTATAACTGGGTCTTGTGGTAGCTGGACCCCTAAATTTCTGAGAAATCACTGTATTAATTTCTGAAGTGTCTGCACTTGTTTGCAATCGCACCAGCAATAAAGAGACTATAGGTATTTTAAAAATTATTTTTAATCATTTTATATTCTGCTCATTGCCTGACCCCCAGTGACCCCATCCCATAATCCTCCCCTACCCCTTCCCTTCTTATCTGAGACAATGTTTCCCCCAAGGTATCCCCAGTCCTAACACTTTAGGTCTCTCTGACTGTGGCTAGACAAGGCAGCCCAAGATAGAAGAACATATCCTATGGTCAGGCAACAGTTTTTGTGGTAGTTCCTGCGCCAGATGTTTGGAACCCACATGATAACCAAGCTGCATATGTGCTTGCAGGCCTACATTCAGTCAGTGTATGCTCTTTGGTTTGTGTTTCAGACTCTGAGATGTCAAAGAATTCAAGATACATGACTTTGCTGGTCTTCCTGTTGAGTTCCTTTTATGGCTGGCAATCCTCTTTCATATGAGTCCTCAAGCTCAGTCCATTCTTTTGCCTTGGTTGTCTGCATCTGCTGGAGTTAGCTGGTGGGTAGAGCCCATCAGGGGCCAGCCATGCTAAACTCCTGTCTCCAAGCATAACAGAGTATCATTATTATGGTCAAGGATTGGTGCTTGCTCATGGAATGGGTCTAATTTGGCCTGGTCATTGATTGGTCATTCCCTCAGTAAGAGACCATAATTATAATGTGTTTCACTGGTAAAAAATGAGACATTTAACATTATTTATATTTTTAATCATAGATTTTTGGAGGTGAATAAGAAATGAAAGGTTTGGTTTATTAGCAATATTTTTGTGTGTCAATTTGACTGTGTCAACTTGACAAATGGTAAGTTGTACTGGCCACTCTTACATCAACAATCTACAAACTGTGGATTTCTTAGAGAAAGGAAGCTCATTTGAGAAAATGCCTCCAAAACACCCATCTGTAAATCATTTTCCTAGTGATTAATGGGTGAGTGCCAGTTAATTGTGGGTTGTTCAGTTCCAAGGCAGTTTGTCATGGGTGTGTGGGAAATAAGATTACACAAGACTCTGGAAGCACATAACTAAACATCATCCTTTTATGCTTCTGTATTAGATCCTGTCTCCAGGATCCAGTCCTGATTGAGATCCATTCTCAACTTCATTTGATGATGTACACTGTATAGTAGTCTAAGCCTAATAATACCTTTCCTGCCTGATGTGCTTTTTGAGTCATTGAATTTCTTTGCAGCAATATAAATGTATTTTTCAAATTGAAACTGCTTGTTATGGTGGCCTATGAAACAAATCAGCTTCAAGAATTGTTGGTAAACTATAAACTCTGAGAGTAGATGCAGACAAAGATTGATTTACTTGCTTTTCTTGCATAATATATACATAAAGGGAGGTCCTCCTCTTCCCTAATATTCTGGAAGCAAATTTCTTCTCAGAAATTTCAAAATTGACACATACAGAATTGTGCTTAAAAAATCTACTGGATGTGAATTCATGAAGTCATTCTTCTAAAGAGGTACATATCATAGTAAATATTTATATTCAAAGAATTCTATTGCATGCTTATTGATTTTAATCACGAGGAAAAGCTAAGGGGAATAAAAGAAAATGTTGAATAAAAGATAAGGGAATAATGGTGAAAAAACTAATTTTTAAGACTTTCAAACATTAAAATCATGAGCAATATAACTCTCAAATGGTTACTTTGTATGTTCTTTGTAAATAAACTAAAATTTGAAAGTGCAATTGGAGAAATTTTATTCAACTCATTCTCTACAAATTAAATTTTGATCCAAACACCTTCCTTTTGTTCAAAATTTACACAGTATGAATTGTTGAATATGGCACATTGTAGATCACTATGAAGCTGTATTTTTGTATGCCTTTGTTTTAATCTCTATAACGCAAAAATAACAGCATTGGGCAGAATGTGGTGGTTACAACCTTGCCAAAGCAAATCAAATTCCTAACAAAGAAACTTTGTGGTAAGAGCACTCATTGTCTTCTTCCTTGTTTATACAGCTGTACAGTTCTCTGTAATAAGGCATATGGAATAATTTTCATCTGAAAGGACAGATTCATCTGTGTCTTGAATTAACTACAAGGGCATCAAACCTGCCCTTATTAGTCAATTAATCCCTCATTCAAACTTCCAATTTCCTCCAAGGATATTTTGTATTAACTACATACACCTGGCATCAGAAGTTTCAGAAAGATATATGCTATCACTGCAGGTTGTCACATGAGTAAAACCGAAAAATAAAGAGAGGATCCACTTTCTTTATAAAAAATGCAATAGCACTTGATATCTGAAAGGAATCAGAATATCTGACTCTATAATTTATATCACAATAGCCTTCTTGGTATTCTTGCTCTTAAAAACATTCTGCCCATCTATGCCATGATGTTCCCTGGCATTATGTGTAGAATCTGTGTTGTAGATGTATCTGCTTGTCCTAGAATGCCTTAAATATCTTGATCCCTGTTTGAAATCCAGTTTTGGTTACTTGTGATGGTCTTAGTTGCTTATCAGAGGGGTGATGCGTAAATATAACTCTGATTGTAAGAATAAGGTTTAGAACTCAGTAGGTAATGGTAGTAGTATAACAAAAAACAATTAGTATATTCTTTTTTTAAAAATTATTTAATTTTTTTACACTCAAGATTTTATTTCCTCTCAGTCTACCCCCTGATCGTTCTCCATCCCATACCTCCTTCCCATGAGGATGTTTCCATCCCCTACCCCACCAGACGTATAAACCCTTTGAGGCCTCCAGTCTCTTGAGGGGTAGATGCATCTTCACTCAAAGAATGCAGATTGGAGGCCTCATATCAGCTGGTGTATACTGCTTGGTTGGTGGTCCAATGTCAGAGAGATCGCAGGGGACCATGTTAATTGAGACTTAAGGTCCTCCTATGGGGTCACTCTCCACCTCAGCTTCTTCCAGCTTTTCCCTAATTCAATCACAGGGCTCAGCAGGTTCTGTTACTTGGTTGGGTTCAACTATCTGTATCTGACTCTTTCAGGTGCTTGTTCACTCTTTTGGAGGGCAGTCATGGTTGCTCCTTTTTGTGAGTGCTCCATAGCCTGAGTAATAGTATTAGCCCCTGGGGCCAATTCTTTTTTCAATCAAAAACACAGTACTCGCTAAATGGTGTTTAGGTTTCTAGTACCAGGCATGATTTCCCTACTGTGGAGAGGCCTTAAACCCCAAGTAGACAACTGTTGGGTGCCACCAATATTTAAGTGCAAATTATTTTACATTTGTTAATATCTAGTCCTGCTGATAACAACTTTTGGTATATAGATGCTGTTGTAAATGGGTAAGACTATTCAGTGTTTAATCTCCCTTAGAATTTTGTACAGTAATTTTTGGAAGTGTCATAGCTACCCTGTAGCAACAATCCTCTCATGTTTGATACAAATCATATTACCTTTATCCTGTGTAAGGTGTCTTTAACAATACCATCTGATATTTAAGCTTTGAAAGACAAAGTAGATATATAGATATTGTCTATATATCTCAGGCATCCTCAGCTTTAACTTGATGAATTATCCATTAACAATCTTTTTGATGCCTGTTACTATACTGTTTATTAGTTCATGTTTCTTTGTAAGCATTTTAAGTTGATCTTAGACATACACACAGAGTATGTGAGAGACAGAGAGAGACAGAGAGAGAGAGAGATGGAAAGAATATGTATATGTACATACAGAAATATATATATGCATACATGCATTAATATGGTTATGTGCAAAATTCTACTTAATGTAAATTATAAACCCTTGATGCTGTTTGAGTAAAACTTTGTGATTTCTTCCTTGTCTTTTTGTTTTCTTTTGTATTTACTCCCTCCATAACTAGTAAGAGCCTCCTTCCCTGTGTTTTATTTGTTTGTTGGGTTGCCACTTCTTATCCTTTTTATTTTGCTCTTTGCCTCCTAAGTCCATGTCACAAATATGAAATTTATTATATAAACATGTTTCTGAATTGTTTCATGTCATCAAAAATGACAGCAAAAGAATAACAAGAGACCATTGCAGTAAATATGAAAGATTGAATAAAATATACAAATATGTAGTAATAATGTTATAATTGGCATGAATGACTAGCAAGATGCTCACCACAGAGTAAAAAATGGGCATGAGTCTTCTATCATATATCTTGGTTGAAAAAGGAAGAAAGGGAAGCCTGTAAGAGCAAAGAGAAAATAGTAGGTTGTTCAAACAATAATAACAAGCTTGGAAATTGTTCAAGACAGCTGTCTGATGTTACTATCTTAAATATTTGGATGCTCATGAATCAGATCCCAAGAGAAACTCCTCAATCAAACTATTTTGCTGGGAAGAGCAACAAATGGAGCAAACCACGTCTAGCTTCAAAACTCTAAAGACAGGCCTCTACCCAATGAAAGGAGGAATCCAACAGAACCACAGGACCACAGAAACCTGCAATAGGAGCTTTCTGATCTGAAAGCCTATGAAACAAGAGATTACCACTAAGACTGTGGAGCATGAAAGTAAGTTTCAATGTAAGATGAAAGTAGTTACAATGTTAAGTCAGAGCTTCAGTCTGTGAAATATACAGGAAATTTATGGAAATACCAGAAATCTTCATGAATTAATGTGGTCAAGTAGAACTCAATATAAGTCTACACACTAAACTGGTGGCTAGAAAACTCAATTTCAGAGCATTTTCTTATCTGTCCATAATAGCTAGTAAGACCTGTTAGGCATGATATTTTACAAGAAGCACAGGCCTAACTTGCAACTCACTATTCACTTGTCTACCAAGAACATAAATATGATTACTCTATAATATATAGACAATGAGTGTATGAAGATCCAGTGTAACAGAGAATCTTTTGTAGTTTATTTGTGTCTATTTGTGTATACAAAGTAAGAGCAAGGAAAGGATATTAAAAATATGAATGGAGAGATTCTGACTCAAATTTTAGCCATAGCCAGATTAACCAAAGGACACAGAGACAGTATCCAAATCAACAAAATTAGAAATGAAAAGGGGGATATAACGACAGAAACAGAGGAAATTCAAAAGATCATCAGATCCTACTACAAAGGCCTATACTCAAAACAACTGGAGAATCTGGAGGAAATGAACAATTTCTTAGAGAGATACTAAATACCAAAATTAAATCAGCATCAAGTAGATCAGCTAAACAGTCCCATAACCCCTAAAGAAATAGAAGGGGTTATTGAAAGCCTCCCAACCAAAAAAAGTATCGGACCAGATGGTTTTAGTGCAGAATTCTACCAGACCTTCAAAGAAGACTTAACACCACTCTTCAAACTATTCCACAAACTAGAGACAGAAGGGACACTGACCAACTCATTCTTCGAAACCACAATTATGCTGATACCTAAACCACAAAAAGATGCAACAAAGAAGGAGAACTACAGGCCAATTTCTCTTATGATTATTGATGCAAAAATACTAAATAAAATTCTTGCCAACCGAATCTAAGAGCACATCAAAACGATCATCCACCATGATCAAGTAGGCTTCATCCCAGGGATGCAGGGATGGTGCAATATACCGAAATCCATCAATGTAATCCACTACATAAACAAACTAAAAGAAAAAAACCACATGGTCATCTCATTAGATGCTGAAAAAGCATTTGACAAAATTCAGCATCCTTTTATGGTAAGAGTCTTGGAAAGAGCAGGAATTCAAGGCCCATACCAAAACATAGTAAAAGCAATCTACAGTAAACCAGTAGCCAACATCAAAATAAATGGAGAGAAACTTAAAGCAATCCCAGTAAAATCAGGGACTAGACAAGGCTGCCCTCTCTCTCCATATCTTTTCAATATAGTACTTGAAGTTTTAGCAAGAGCAATTAGACAACATAAGAAAGTCACAGGGATACAAATTGGAAAGGAAGAAGTCAAAGTATCATTATTTGCAGATGATATGATTGTTTACTTAAGCGATCCAAAAAACTCCACCAGAGAATTTCTACAGCTGATAAACAACTTCAGCAAAGTGGCTGGTTATAAAATTAACTCAAGCAAATCAGTAGCCTTCTTGTACTCAAAGGACAAGCAGGCTGAGAAAGAAGTTAGGGAAATAACACCCTTCACAATAGCCACAAACAACATAAAGTACCTTGGCGTAACCCTAACCAAACAAGTGAAAGATCTGTATGACAGGAACTTCAAGTCCTTGAAGAAAGAAATCGAAGAAGACCTCAGAAGATGGGAAAATATTTCTTGCTCCTGGATTGGCAAGATCAATATAGTAAAAATGGCCATCTTGCCAAAAGCAATTTACAGATTCAATGCAATCCCCATCAAAATCTCAAATCAATTCTTCATAGATCTAGAAAGAGCAATACTCAAATTCATCTGGAGCAACAAAAAACCCAGGATAGCTAAAACTATTCTCAACAATAAAAGGACTTCTGGGGGGAATCAATATCCCTGACCTCAAGCAGTACTACAGAGCAATTGTGTTAAAAGCTGCATGGTATTGGTACAGCAACAGGCAGGTAGATCAATGGAATAGGATTGAAGACCCAGAAATGAACCTACAGACTTATGGTCACTTGATCTTTGATAAAGGAGCCACAACCATCCAGTGGAAAAAAGATAGCCTTTTCAACAAATGGTGCTGGTTCAACTGGAGGTCAACATGCAGAAGAATGCGAATTGACCCACTCTTATCTCCTTGTACTATGATCAACTCCAAGTGGATCAAGGACCTCCACATAAAACCAGACACACTGAAACTATTAGAAAAGAAACTTGGGAAGTCCCTGGAGGACATGGGCACAGGGGGAAAGTTCCTGAACAGAACACCAATAGCTTATGCTCTAAGACCAAGAATTGACAAATGGGACCTCATAAAATTACAAAGTTTCTGTAAGGCAAAGGACACTGTCAGAAGGACAAAATGGCAACCAACAAAGTGGGAAATGATCTTCACCAACCCCACATCAGACAGAGGGCTAATATCCAATATATACAAAGAACTCAAGAAGTTAGACCCCCAAAGAACCAAATAACCCTATCAAAAAATGGGGTACAGAGCTAAACAAAGAATTTTCACCAGAAGAAATGTGGATGGCCGAGAAACACCTTAAGAGATGTTCAACATCATTAGTCATCAGGGAAATGCAAATCAAAACAACCCTGAGATTGTACCTCACACCAGTCAGAATGGCTAAGATTAAAAACTCAAGAGGCAACAGGTGCTGGCGAGGATGTGGAGAAAGAGGAACACTCCTTCACTGTTGGTGGGGTTGCAAAATGGTAAAACTTCTCTGGAAATCAGTGTGGCGGTTCCTCAGAAAATTGGGCATGTCATTTCCAGAGGACCCTGGCATACCACTCCTGGGCATATACCCAGAGGATTCCTCTGCATACAATAAAGACACAAGCTCCACTATGTTTATAGCAGCCTTGTTTTAATAGCCAGAAATTGGAAGGAGCCCAGATATCCCTCAAAAGAGGAATGGATACAGAAAATGTGGTATATTTATACAATGGAATACTACTCAGCAATTAAAAATAATAAACACATGCAATTTGTAGGTAAATGGTTAGATCTGGAAACTATCATCCTAAGTGAGCTAACCCAATCACAAAAGGATACACATGAAATGCAATCACTGATAAGTGGCTATTAATGAGCCCAGAAGCCCTGAATACTCAAGGTACAATTAGCAAGTCAAATGACTCCCAAGAAGAAGAAAGGAGAGGACCCTGGGCCTTTAAAGATTGGATCCAGTATTGTAGACCCAGAACAGAGAAATCAGGGGGGGGAATGAGTGGGGAATAGCAGGGGGAGGGAGAGGAATTATGGGACATATGGTGGGGGGTAACTGGAAAAGGGGAAAGCCTTTGGAATGTAAACATAAAATATAGAAAATAAAAATTAAAAAAAATTGGAAAAAAAAAGCCAATGAAAATACAGCCTATTGTGGGAAAGAGAACATTATTGAGAATATAAATGGGTTTGAAGAGAGGAAAAGGCTAAATGATTCAACACAAATAAAATGAACTTGATGTTTGCAGGAAATGTCTGCATTGTCTTTTACCCAGATAATAATCTTAAGCAAATAACATACTTTATTTAAAAAAAGAGTTTGAAGGAGCAGAATGTAGAGCCACCATACAAAATAAGTTGCCATGTGTGCAGATTACAAGGTAAGCTATTTCTATGAGTTCCAACACAAAGGCTAATGCTTTCACATTTACTGACATTTAGCAGCATTTGAGGAATGTAAAATTTGTCAGGTCCAGAGAGTGAGTGAAACCCTTGTGCAATGAGCAGAATGTGTTTAAATCTTAATGAGAATCTGAAAACAATCACCTCACAAAGCATGTATTGAGGGAAATTTAATTGATTATACATAAAATTGATTAATTGTGTTTATACTTTTATTGAAGGAACAAAGAGAAATTTTATCAAGGTATTAGAAAAAATGACTTAAATTGTTCTTCTTAAAATGATTTCTAAACTGTTGTGTATCTATCTATCAATCCCTGATTCATGTCCAGTATAGACAAAAGCTATAAACAGAGAATAGCAAAACAAATAATGGTACACATTGAAAACAACTGTCAAATAACTAATTATTTTATTGTGTTTGCAAATTTCCTCTTGAAGACAGACATATGCAGAAGGAAACAAGGACTTCTCCGTTTGCAAATGCACAACAAAGAATTCAATAAAATCCTTTTGTAATCATATTTTTTTCTTTGCAATTTTCTCCTTTGAGGACAGACATTTTAGTGGACTGTGCCAAAGAAATATGGTAAAGTTGAGTGGATTCACAGACTCCAGAACACATCGAAGCAAAGTAGGTTTCTCCCTACTCCCTACCAGATTCTTGGCCCAGAATGCAAGACCACACTACCCACATAGGGTTGTAACCAATGGTCAAGTAGCCTAGAACAGAGTTCTCCATGCTAATGAGGTATACAGATGGGCCCCAAGGTTGTAGCCAGTAAGTTTCCCTTCCTGGACATTCCTTCATTCAAAAGCTATATAATCTCTTTTCCACCCTGAGGAGATGGTATATAGCCATGTTCCAATATAAACAATCAATAAACAGTTTGGAAACAAGGACTGTCTCTCTCATTAAACACCACCCTGGTGAAAATGGAGGAAGCCATATCATCAAAGTTCTCCAGCAGAAGACTCCTCCATGCTCCCTGACAATCAACACTGAGCTTAGAACAGTCATTGATGAGCTAAGCCAGAGCTGCTCCTCCCTCTTGCCCTGTGTGACTCCTTGAAGGCCTGGGGGATCCCCCCATTACTACCGCTTGTTTCCAATGCTGACTGGATGCCTGGGAGTTAGGGAACCCCAGAATAGACCTCAGCCTGTGCTTTCTCTCAGCTGGACTAAGGCCACATTTTAGACTGAATTTTACCACATCCAGAGCACTACATCAGCACTTCCATTAAGTTCCTTACTTGATGGCTGATACATAGGGTTAATACAATTTAGCATTCTGCAGAGGTCCCACAGCCCTGTGGCAATGCAGAACACTGAACCACACTAGGGGGTCCCAAACTCTGGACATATAGACACCTGGGCCAAGTATCTGGTAGGGAGCAAAGAGAAACCTATCATCGTCAGACAGGTTCCAGTGTCTTTGACCCCACTCAAATTTACCAAGTTACCTGACAAGTTCCATTGCCCCCAGATATGTGCAGAAAAAAATTAGGAATTAACATCCGTTTGGAAATATGCAACTGAGTGTTCAATAAAGTCCATTAGCTTATTCCTCATCTCTGTTAGAGGCAAGTTTACAATGAAACTATAGTAATGCTGTATGATATCACTTTCCTTCTTAAACCATTAAAGAAATTGTCATACATATTTGATGGTGTGGGCAAAACTTCTATCAGTATTTTGGATATACTTTGTGTCCTGTGCAGTGCTTGCTTCAACTAAAACTTCTTTTTTGATTAGTTTTTTCCATGGCTTTTGTACCAGTAATGTTGTTTCTCATAATTCTGCTGCTTCCATGAATGTTCACTGAAGGCAGGGTAAGTTTAAAATTCATGACAATATCAGATCTACCTAAAATACTTTGCGAAATTTCACACTTTCAGGAGTAGTAAACTCCAAAAGGTCTGATAGGTGGTAGTATTTTGAGAAAGTTTTGAAGGAATTAGCAGGGCTATGGAGATATGTATGTACTCTACACCAGTGTAGTTTATAATAGACATAAGTGATGTTCACTCTGTTAATATTCTATATTTTATAGATTTTCTCAGTGATTTTTAAAATGTTTTAATGATAGTCTGTAAAATACTTAACATTTTAGGAAGAAATTATATCTACAAATGAAGATGGTATCAGCAGGAGAAAATTGCTATTACCTTTTCTCCTAAAAATATTCATTCTTGAGTTTTGAAATGAATTTACCTTATATTTCCTTTTAAGTTCAATAGAAATAGAATGGTGCTTAGATAAAATCCAAAGACTATTACAGATGTGAACTTTGTGCATTATTTCCTAATGTAATTGGTGTGTTGGCGCTATTTGTTCAAATACTCTCTGACAATCCCTACTCTTGGGAATAGATAATAGAAACAAAATATAGACATATTAGACAATTGTTATAACATATGGTTATATCAATGAGGACAGACCTGTAAGAATATAAAAAAAATCTATCAAGTGAATAACTCAACCTGAAATGTCAGAAAAAATATATAATGTCATCATGTCCTTTTAAATCTGCTTAAATATTGCTTTTATTAATAGGCCATCAAATTTTTGTAGAAAGTCAACCTTAGCTCCTATTCTGAAAATTTACAAGCACTGTTTTTGCTCTGAACTTGTTTACTCACATGTACATGCTTATAAGTTAATTTCTACATTTGAGCCAATGCTACTTGGTTGTCAGTTATACAGCCTTTTCTCATCTTATTGGATCAAAGTAAAAATACAATGGGATATGATTTTTGTTTATGACATTAAACTTTGCTATAAAAAAATATCTCTACCTCAGGTTCTGAGAGAGACTCAGAAAGATATGGATACTTTATCTTCTGAATGCAAGACAAATGTCAAGGGAGACTTGCAAAAGACTTTCTGTGAATGTATGAGGACTAACTTAGAAGATCTTGAACAGGTTTCACAAGGCTTTGATGAAGACCAAGTCCTGTTTCAAGGCACTGTTAGTGATGTTTTGGTGTTATTGTTATGTAGTGAAAAATATCAGATTACATATTTATTTCAAGGATTCCAATAGCAGGGCCAATTCAATTTCTAGTGTTAGGCACCAAAACCAAAGTTGTACTCTCTCATATAAAACCTCATATTAGAAATAATTGTAATTAACAAGTACTCAGTATATTTCCAATATATTAGGAGCCTCCTATTGTCCTAAATACTGTGCCCCTTATTATTCTGTCAAGTCAGTTTACTATTCACTTAAGCACATAAACATAAAAAAAGAATGGAGAGTGTAAATTCATCCAATAAACTAAAAAAAATCTCCTCTTAGAGGTAGAAGAAAGTGTTCTGAGCAAGATGTGGTTGTAGCAGAAAGTTAGATTTCAGAAGCACTTCAAAATTAATATACTAATTTAATTACTTAAGTCAGTGGTTAACAACTTTTCTAATGCGTCCAGTTTTTCCTATTATTCATGTTGTTATGACTCCCCCAAATAAAAAACTGTTCTCACTGCCACTTCATAACTCTAAATATGTTATTGTTATAAACCTTAATGTAAACATCTGATATTCATGATATTTAATCTCTGTGAAATGGTCCTTTGACCCAGAAAGGGGTTACTACCAACACATTGAAAACCTATGCCTTAAATTCATATGTCATTATTTCAAAGGATTCCCAATAAACAATACATGGGCCCTCACTCTTCCTTACTATGGGCTTACAAGTTTAGAATAAAAATACTCCTTGTGTCAGACTAAGAAAATTTGTGTTTGTATGGGAGTCACTATTATGGTTTTTTTTCTTTTGTTATTAGTGGATGATTTCATACAAATAGTTGATAGATTTTATCACATGCCTATTTCAGGATCTCTCATTTTCCTCCATGTTCCATGAGTTATAATCTATTTCACTCATTCTTTTATCCTTTGTTTTGTTGTCATTTGTGACAAGCAGGGTTTAGCCAAGTCATATGTACAAAGTGATCACTGGAACAAAGCTAATCACCAGTGGCTAAGCCACTAAAAATAATGACTCCCCATACTCCAACAGATGTCCATGACCAGTGCTTACTAGAGAGCATCCAGTTAGTTTGTGACCTTTCCGCATCTTTGAGTAAATATTGACAAGCCTAGTCATTTTCAAGTCCTGTTCTAACAAATATACATCCATATTTCCGTGTGGAAGACAAGTATAAATATGACATGGATGTTTACATTCATTCATATTGAAGAGGTCAGCTCAGGACCTTAGGGAAATTGGACCTTAGGGAAATTGGATCTTAGGGAAATCCTCCCCTCATGGAAGAGAAAGGTCATGGAGCTCATAGGCACCCCTCACTAACGGAAAGACTGATCACATTCCTCTGAGTGTATACTATGTGTGTTCTTTTGTGAATGGGTTAGGTCACTCAGAATGATATTTTCTAATTCCATCCATTTGCCTAACTCCAAATAAGTTGGTAAAAAATAAATTCCTTTTGTTCCATAATAATCAAAGTACCAAATGCACTAAACAAAAAAGGATATTAAGAGCACTAAGGGAAAAAGTTCAAGTAACATATAAAGGCAAACCAATCTGAATTGCACCAGGATTCTAGACAAAAATTATGGAAGTTAGAAGATCCTGAGCAGATTTCATACAGACCCTAAAAGAACACAAATACCAGCTCAGACTACTATACCTAGAAACACTCTCAATTACCATAGATGGAGAAAACAAGATGCTCCATGGCAAAGCCAAATTTACACAATATGTTCCCAGAAATCCAGCACAAGAAAAGGATAATAGATGGAAAATGCCAACACAAGGAGGGTAACTACACCCTAGGGGGGAAAAAAAGAAATGAATATTGTTTCAACAAACCCAAAAGAAGAAAACCACACAAACATAAAAATAACATAAAAAATAACAGGAAGCAACAACCACTATTCCTTTATATCTCTTAACATCAATGGACTCAATTCATCAATAAAAAGACATAGACTAAGAGACTGGATACTTAAAAAATAACAGGAAGCAACAATCACTATTCCTTTATATCTCTTAACACCAATGGACTCAATTCTGCTCCAATATGTTCATAGCAGCCTTATTTATAATAGCCAGAAGCTGGAAAGAGCCCAGATGTCCCTCAAAGGAGGCATCGATACAGAAAATGTGATATATTTATACAATGGAATACTACTCAGCAATTAAAAATAATGAATTCATGCCGTTTATAGGCAAATGGTTGGATCTGGAAAATATCATCCTAAGTGAGTTAGCCCAATCACAAAAGAATACACATGAATTGCAACCACTGATAAGTGGATATTAATGAGCCCAGAAGCTCTGAATATTCAAGGCACAATTAGCAAATCAAAAGATTCCAAGAAAAAGGAAGGCAAGGACCCTGGTCCTGAAAAAACTGGATCCAGTTTTGTAGGAGAGTACCAGAACAGAGAAATGGTGTTGGTGGGGTGATTGGGGAATGGATGAGGGGAATAGGACTTATGGGACATATGGTGAGGGGGGAATTGGGAAAGGGGAAAGCCTTTGGAATGTAAACAAAGAATATAGAAAATAAAAAAAAATTAAAAAAAAGTTTCCAGCAACAGGCAGGTAGATCAATGGAATAGGATTGAAGACCCAGAAATGAACCTACAGACTTATGGTCACTTGATCTTTGATAAAGGAGCCACCACCATCCAGTGGAAAAAAGATAGCCTGTTCAACAAATGGTTCTGGTTCAACTGGAGGTCAACATGCAGAAGAATGCTAATTGACCCACTCTTATCTCCTTGTACTAAGATCAACTCCAAGTGGATCAAGGACCTCCACATAAAACCAGACACACTGAAACTATTAGAAAAGAAACTTGGGAAGACCGTGGAGGACAAGGGCACAGGGGGAAAGTTCCTGAACAGAACACCAATAGCTTATGCTCTAAGACCAAGAATTGACAAATGGGACCTCATAAAATTACAAAGTTTCTGTAAAGCAAAGGACACTGTCAGA
Organism: Apodemus agrarius; assembly: GCA_964023405.1. Lineage (NCBI taxonomy): Eukaryota > Metazoa > Chordata > Mammalia > Rodentia > Muridae > Apodemus > Apodemus agrarius. The sequence continues at coordinate 26,382,152 of OZ030014.1, forward strand.
AGGACAAAACGGCAACCAACAAAGTGGGAAATGATCTTCACCAACCCCACATCAGACAGAGGGCTAATATCCAATATATACAAAGAACTCAAGAAGTTAGACCCCCAAAGAACCAAATAACCCTATCAAAAATGGGGTACAGAGCTAAACAAAGAATTTTCACCAGAAGAAATGTGGATGGCCGAGAAACACCTTAAGAGATGTTCAACATCATTAGTCATCAGGGAAATGCAAATCAAAACAACCCTGAGATTGTACCTCACACCAGTCAGAATGGCTAAGATTAAAAACTCAAGAGACAACAGGTGCTGGCGAGGATGTGGAGAAAGAGGAACACTCCTCCACTGTTGGTGGGATTGCAAAATGGTAAAACCTCTCTGGAAATCAGTGTGGCGGTTCCTCAGAAAATTGGGCATGTCACCTCCAGAGGACTCTGACATACCACTCCTGGGCATATAACCAGAGGATTCCCCTGCATACAATAAAGACACATGCTCCACTATGTTTATAGCAGCCTTGTTTATAATACCCAGAAATTGGAAGGAGCCCAGATATCCCTCAAAAGAGGAATGGATACAGAAAATGTGGTATATTTATACAATGGAGTACTACTCAGCAATTAAAAATAATGAACTCATGCAATTTGTAGGTAAATGGTCAGATCTGGAAAATATCATCCTAAGTGAGCTAACCCAATCACAAAAGAATACACATGAAATGCAATCACTGATAAGTGGATATTAATGAGCCCAGAAGCCCTAAATACTCAAGGCACAATTAGCAAGTCAAATGACTCCCAAGAAGAAGAAAGGAGAGGACCCTGGGCCTGTAAAGATTGGATCCAGTATTGTAGACCCAGAACAGAGAAATCGTGGGCGGGGGGGGGGGATGAGTGAGGATAGCGGGGGAGGGGAGGGAGAGGAATTATGGGACATATGGTGGGGGGTAACTGGAAAAGGGGAAAGCCTTTGGAATGTAAACATAGAATATAGAAAATAAAACTTAAAAAAAAGTTTCTGAGCCAAATATATATTCTAGGAGCAGCTGGTTTTAATGAAGAATTATACCATACCTTTAAAGAATACCTAATATCAATACTATTCAAACTATTCCACAAAACAAAAACAGAAGGAACACTGCCCAAGTCATTCTATGAAGCCACAATTTCACTACTATCTAACCACACAAAGATCCAACAAGGAATGAGAACTTCAGACCAATTTCCCTTATGAATATTGATGCAAAAATTCTCAATAAAATTCTTGCTACTTGAATACAAGAACACATTGAAATGATCATTCACCAAGATCATGTAGGCTTCATCTCAGGAATTCAGGAATGCTCCAATATATAGAAATCCATCAATGCAATCCACTACATAAACTCAAATTTAAAAAAAAAAACCTTTTCATTTCATTAGATGCTGTAAAAGCATTTGACAAAATTCAGCATCCCTTCATGTTAAAAGTCTTGGAAAGAACAGGAATTCAAGATCCATACCTAAACATAGTAAGAGCAATATACAGCAAACCAGTAGCCAACATCAAGCTAAATGGAGGGAAACTTGTTGCAATCCTGCCAGGGTCCAGCTTGGACACAGGATCAGAGTTCTCAACTGGAAGCAGGGATATCTGTAAGGCACATAAGAAATATACACAGACTACTTTTTGGGTACAAGCTGATAGGCAATTTTTCAAGGCTTAAAGTTTTTTCTCTCTCATTCTCTGCTCTCTTTCTCTCTTACTCATTCACTCGCAGCTTGAGGCTGCACAAGCTCTGCATTTTCCTGCTCACTCTGCTTTTCTCCTGTGGGCTTTTCTATTCTTGCTCTCTCACACTCATTCACACCTCTGTGTGTTGCCCTATCACTCACACACATTCTTCATGCACATCTCACACACACACTACATGCACTTTCCTTTCACTCACACACACAATCTTCACACACACCTCACATTCTCTCTACACTCACTCTTCACATGCTCTTCTCATGTTCTGCACATTTGCTCTCTCTTACTCTTCACATGCTCACTACTTGCTCTCTACTTGTTCTCCTTCCTTCTTCTTGCCACAGTCTTTTATTAATACTCCAAAAGCAGGAAAAAAACATTGTTTAATCATTGCCAAATCAAATTCAAAAGAATAACCATGTTCCATAAAGTATCAAGTATTACAATTGTTTCCCAAAGTGTCAAGCTTCCCTATTTCCAGGCCTATAGCCAAAATAATAATAATTGCAAACTTATCATTATTTAAACTTTAACTATTATACTTCAGAGCTCAGAGCTCCAAGGCCAGCTACTTGCATTTCCTTGTAAAGCTCTAATGTTAAATGACATGGGCAAAGCTGCCAGGCAGTGGCCAGAAACAATGAAGGTATCCCTTAACCCAGTAGTTCTGATGGCTTTCTGCTTCTACGTATTGCACACAATGACTCTCCTAAGAATCCAAGTGTTTTGGCTTAGTTTTACTAAGATTTTACATATTCTATACTTCCTTATCCAGGAACCACTCTCAAATGTTGTGCAGAACTTATTTCATAACTTTATGGTTTTTTTCTTTCTTTGGGATGCCAGTGTTGGCTCTAATTCATTTTCTAATAATTTCATCAAACTTTCTTTGCAAGTCAAACATTAATCTGGAACTACCATTGTGTAGTTATTGTATTGTTTCCAAGATGAGGACACACAGCATGCACATGGGCCATTAGAACTGTGCTGAGCTGTGCCCCATGTCTCAGTTTTTGATTGTTTAAGAATCGTTACATCGGGGAGCATATAGTTTTACAGAATTCACCAGAGCAGAAGAAGAAAGAAGTAAGAAAGTCATATATAATAGAATAATTATGCACACCAAGGCCAACTGAAAAACAGTCATGCACAAATGAAAGCTGTACAGTCATTGTCCAGGGCTAAGGTTAGAAATGGGAACAACTGTTGTTACAAAGCGCTGCCATGGACTACTAAAATGTCTCCATCCAGACCTACTGTAGGCAGTCCCTTAATTCAGATGGCGGGTCTCCTGGAGGAATGTGTCTCCTACTTCTCAGGGTCCCAGACACCATCCTTTGCTACAAGGAGCTGCTGCAAACTTCTGAGATGTCTCCGTCCCAGCCTACTGCAGGCAGTCCCTGTTATTGTTTGCTGTCCCCAGTACAATCCAACTAAAATCATGGAATAGACAAGGCTGCCCTCTCTCTCCATATCTATTCAATATAGTACTTAAGTTCTAACTAGAGATGTTAGATAACAAAAGGAGTTCAAAGGGATACAAATTGGAAAGGAAGATGTCAAGCTATCATTATTTGCAGATGATATGATAGTATACTTAAGTGACCCAAAAAACTCTAGAAGAGAACTTCTACAACTGATAAACAACTTCAACAAAGTGGCTGATTATAAAATTAACTCAAACAAATCAATATCCTTCTTATACTCAAAAGATAAACAGGCTGAGAAAGAAATTAGGGAAATGACACCCTTCACAATAGTCCCAAACAAAATAAAGTATCTTGGTGTGACTCTAACCGAACAAGCAAAATATCTGTATGACAAGAACATCAACTCTTTTAAGAATGAAATTGAAAAAGACCTCAGAAGATGGAAAGATCTCCCATAATCATCGATTGGCAAGATTAATGTACTAAAAATGGCCATCTTGACAAAAGCAATATTCAATATTCAATGCTGTCCATATCACAAACACAACTCAATTCTTTATAGGGTCAGAAAGAACAAATCTCAAATTTGTCTGAAAGAAGATCAAGGACCTCCACATAAAACCAGACACACTGAAACAATAGGAAAGAAACTGGGGAAGAACCTTGAGGAAATTGGCACAAGGGAAAATTTCCTGAACAAAATGCCAATAGCTTAAGCTCTAATATCAAGAATTGACAAATGGGACCTCGTAAAATTACTGAGTTTCTGTAAGGCAAATGACATTGTCAAAAGAACAAAATGGCAACCAACAAATTCAGAAAAGATCTTCACCAACCCTACATCCGACAGAGGGCTTATATCCAAGATATACAAAGGACTCAAGAAGGTAGACTCCAGAAAGCCAAATAACCCTATTAAAAATGGGGTACAGAGGTAAATAAAGAATTTTCACCTGAAGAATATTGAATGGTGGAGAAGCACCTAAAGAAATGTTCAACATCCTTAGTCATCAGGGAAATGCAAATCAAAACATCCCTGAGATTTCACCTCACACCAGTCAGAATGGTTAAGATAAAAAACTCAGGAGAAAACAAGTGCTGGCAAGAATGTGGAGAAAGAAACACTTCTCCAAGGCTGGTCCGGTTGGAAGCTGATACATCCACTCTGTAAATCAGTCTGGCGGTTCCTCAAAAAAACTGAGCATGATACTACTGGAGGACCCTGCTATACCACTGCTGGGCATATACCCAGAGCATTCCCCAGCATGTAATATGGTTACATGCTCCACTATATTCATAGTAACCCTATTTATAATAACCACAAGCTGGAAAGAACTGAAATGTCCCTTAAGGGAGGAGTGGATACAGAAAATGTGATGTATATATCTCACAATGGAGTACTATTCGGCCATTAAAAACAATGAATTCATGAAATTCTTAGACAAATGGTTGGAACAGGAGAATATCATCCTATGTGAGGTAACCCACTCACAAAAGAACACTCATGGTATGTACTCACTGATAAGTAGATATTAGTCTTAAAGCTTGGAATACCCAAGACACAATTCACATATCAAATAAAGGCCAAGAAGAAGGAAGGAGAGGCTCCTAGTCCTGGAAAGGCTCAGTGCAGCAGTGTAGGGATAGGTCATACCTGTGGGAATACCAGGTCAGGGAAGAAGGAAAGGGTAGACTGGGGAACAGGGGAAAGGAAGAGGGCTTATGGGACTTTCAGGGAGGTGGGATCCAGGAAAGGGGAAATCATTTGAAATGTACATAAAGAATATATAACAAAAAAGATAAAAGAAAAACCCAGAATAGTTAAAACTATTCTCCACAATAAAAGAACTTCTGGGAGAATTAGTATCTCTGAACTCAAGCAGAACTACAGAGCAATAGTGATAAAGACCTGCATTGTATTGGTACAATGACATGCAGGTAGATCAAGGGAATAGAATTGAAGATCCAGAAATGAACCCACACAACTATGTTCACTTGATCTTTGACAAAGTCACTAAAAACTTCCAGTGGAAAAAAGTTTTGTCCTTAACTTAAAGAAAAAAAGGTTAAGAAGTGAAAACCACCTTTTAAACAAGTGGAACTGGTTCAACTGGTGGTTAACATGCAAAAGAATGCAAATTGATCCATTCTTATCTGCTTATACAAAGCTCAAGTCTAAGTGGATCAAGGACTTCCACGTAAAATCTGACACCCTGAAACTAATAGAAAAAGTGGGGAAGAGCCTCGAGCATGTGGGCACAGGTGAAAATGTCCTGAACAGACCATAAATAGTTTTTGCTCTAAAATCAAGAATTGACTAATGGGACCTTATAAAATTACAAAGCTTCTGAAAGTCAAAGGACTTCTTTCAATAGGACAAAATGGCAAATTGGGAAAAGATCTTTACCAACCCTACATTCAAAAGAGGTCTAATATCCAACAGTTACAAAGAACTTAAGAATTTAGACTCCAGAAAACCAAATAACCCTAATAAAAATGGGCTACAGAGCTAAACAAAGAATTCTCAACTGTGGGATAACAAATGGCTGAGAAGCACCTAAAGAAATATTCAATATCCTTAGTCATCAGGGAAATGCAAATCAAAACAACCCTGAGATTCTACCTCACAAGATTTAGAATGTCTAAGATCAAAAACTCAGATGACAGCAGATGCTGGCAACAATGTGGAGAAAGAGGAATACTTCTCCACTGCTGATGGGATTGAAAGCTGGTATAACCACTCTGGAAATCAATTTAGTGTTTCCTCACAAAATTAGACATAATACTGAGGACCAAGGTATTCCACTCCTAGGCATATACCCAGAAGATTCTCCAACATTTAATATAGACACATGCTCCACTGTGTTCATAACAGTCTTATTTATAATAGCCAGAAGCTAGAAATAACTTAGATGTTCCTAAACATAAGAATGGATACAGAAAATGTGACATGTTTACACAATGGAATACTACTCAGCTTTTAAAAGCAATAAATCCACAAAATTCTTAGGTAAATGGATGGAACTAGAAAGTATCATTCTGAGTAAGATAACCCAATCACAAAAGAACACATATGGTATGCACTCACTAATAAGTGGATATTAATCCAGAAGTTTGGAATACCCAAGACACAGCCCACAGACTACATGAAGCTGAAGAAAAAGGAAGACTAAAGTGTGGATTCTTTGGTACTACTTAGAATATTCATGGGAGCAGATACCAAGACAAAATGTGGAGCAGAGACTGCAGTAAAAACCATCCAGAGAATACCCTATCTGGGGTTCCATCCTCTATACAATTGCCAAACCCAGACACTAATGTTGATGCCAACTATTGCTTGTTGTCAGGAGCCTGATATAGCTGGCTTCTGAGAGGCTCTTCGAGTACCTGATAAATACAGAGGTAGGTACTCTCACCTGACCATTGAACTGAGCACAAGGTCCCCAATGGAGGAGCTAGAGAAAGGTCCTTAGGGCCTGAAGGAGGTTGCAGCCCCATATGGAAAGCAGCCATATAAATCAAACTGTAACCCCAGAACTCCCATGGACAACTAACCAAAGAATATATATGGAGTGACCCATGGCTCCAGTTATATATGTAGTAGAGAATGGCCTTGGTGTACATCAAAGAGAGGAGAGGCCCTTGATCCTGAGAAGGCTTCAAGCCCAGTATAGGGGAATGACAGGAAGTGGGTGTGGTCCAGTTGGTGAGCAGGTGGTGGACGGAATGGGATAGGGTGTTTTCAGCAGGAGGGAGAACCAGTAAAGAGGATAACATTTGAAGTTTAAATACAGATAATATGTAATAAAAAAGAATTATTGTGTTCACTTATGTCTACTATCAAATCATGTTCAAATAGTGATACCATGACTCTTTTATTCCAATTAGGATCCTGCTTGTATCCTGTAGTTGGAAATTTGTATATTGAACCATCCTTGCACCCGTGCAGTGAAGTCTTATTGATCATGATGGATGATGATTTAATGTTTTCTTGGATTTAGTTTGTGAGGTGTTTTTATTGAGTATTTTTGTGTCTATGATCATTTGGGAAACTGGGCTGAAGTTCTCTTTCTTTGTCCAAGAGAAAACATTGGACTAAATATGGGGATCCCTCTGAAATTGTTAGGGGAAGGTTTAAAAGAAGTGAATAGGATGGCAACCTCATAGGCACACCAATAGTGTTAACTAACCTAGAACCCTGGGAGGTCCTAGAAACTGAACTACCAACCAAAGAGCATAGATAGGCTGGTCAAGGTCCCTGACATATTTGTAGCACAAGACTGACTTGTCTGGCCTCAGTGGGAGAGGATGTGCCAAACTTTGTAGTCTCATGTCCCAGGAAGGGGAGATTCTTGGTGGGCACCTTCTTAGTGGTAAAGATGAGGGCAATGAAGGAAGATCTAACCAAGGGTGTCAGAGTATGGAAAGATATAGGATGTACATAAATTGCATAATTAATAATAATAATAATAATAATAATAATAAATGTATAAATAAAAAATTGACTCCTCTAGCTATTTTTAGTTTTTACTCATGTAACAACCTGGGATAATAGCATATACTTACTGTAAATCCTAATGCAGTTTGTACTTAACATAGAATGGCTTTACATGAATGAGTACTTTGAACTTTCAATAATGAATTACATGAACAGTAAGGAAAAGTTTGGATTCCCCCAGGTATAGTTAATTAATTTTACACATGGTTCTATCCTTAAAAAGGAAATTAATCCATTTGACTTCTTCGGGAGAACAGTAAAGCTATATAAACAAGGAAGAAGATGAAGACTGCTCTCAACAGTGTCTTTGTTATGTATTTGTTTCTTTTTCATGGTTGGAAACATTAAAATGTCAGCAAATCCAATTATTGTTGACTCAGAGAGATCAAAATAAAGGATTTACAGATGGATATATTCAAGGTATTTTCTTAAGTGCCTTTCTTTATTTGAGATAAGTATAATGTGTGCCAGGTTGACATCAGACTAGACTGCAAAATGGAGCCCTTGATTTGACATGCACACACAAAAAAATGACTGGTATTTATCTACCCTTTTCCTTCATAATTCATCCACAAATTCTCACATTTAAAGAGCAAAAGGTGTAAGTGACTTTAAAAGTGTCATAGATTTTAAAAGATTCAAACACATAAAAATTCTGGTATCTATTTCTGGTGGGAATGTAAACAGGTATAGTTATGGTGATTTCTCAGAAAACATGGAATCTGTCTACCTCAAGACCTAGCTAAATCACTTCTAGGAATGTACTCAAAGGAAACTTAACCATACTATTAGGAGAGTAGGTCAATTTATTTTCATTGGTACATTATTCATAATAGCCAGAAAATGGAAACATTCTGCATCTACCATAACTGAAATATTGATAGAGAAAATGTTGTACATTTACACATTGAATTCTTTCTCTGATATTAAAAGCAATAACGTAATGAAATTTGCCAGTATGTGAATAGAAGTAGAAACAGTCATTTTGAGGAAGTTACCACAGATTAAGAATATCAAGCATGCTGTATACTCACTTATAACTGAAAATTTGCAGTAAAATAAAGAATAAACATCTAACTATCCTCATACCCCCCAAACCTAACTAACCAGTAGACCGAGTGAGGGACATACAAATCTCATTTAAATGGGAAACTGAATTGACATTATGGGTGATATGGTGAGTAGTCTACATGTATGAGAACAGAGGAGAACCGGGGGCTGGGGAGGATAGAGGGAGAGAATACTGGGGATCAAGATTGGAATTTAATTGAATCTCTTGGAAGAGATAGAAACCTATGTCAAAGGAAACTCCCAGGAATTGATGATAATGATGCTAGCTAAGACTCTAAGTATTGGAGTATATAGATCCTGAACTGTCAGTCTCTTGTAGCCAAACAAGATATTCAGTGGAGGGTTTGTAGACAAATCTAGGTAAAAAGATTCCACTTACAATTTGTTCACCTTATAAGATATGCTTAGATAAATGTGGCAAAAAATTGTGGGAATGATGTGGCAATGACTGGTCCAACTTGAGAACCATTGCATGACTGGGAGTCCACCTCTGTCACTGCCAAGGACAAGAATCTGGATATCCCAAAGACCAAATATAGCAACAAACAATATTAACAAAAAGAATGTCAATGAAATGATTCCCAATGATATTCTTCTATACTCACTGATTGATACATTGCCTACATTCATCAGAGAGATTTCACCCAACAAATGATGGAAGCAGATGAACAGTAGGTAAACAGACACAGACAGTTAAACTTTCCCTAGGAATCTGTGACTCTACAGTGCAAAAAAAAAAAAAAAAAAAAAAAAAAAAAAAAAGACAAAACTAAACACCAAATGAAAACCCCAGTGCCAATAGTGCATTATATTTAATTTTTGCCAGATGGAAACCACAGAAATGCCTACCATTCTAGACTATTTCTAAATATTCTCTCCAAGAACTGATGATCAAAACCTATTTCTGAGTTCAACATGCACGTATTTATTAAACTTGGAGAATTTAATGTGGTGACTATCTAGTGCTTCAAAACTACTGTCTAAAATTAATGGCACTCAAAGGTATTTCACACTATACTAGACAAGAAAGAGAAATTCCAACCCAGCTACAAATCCTTGGATCTAAAACAAGTAGCCTGAGTATAAGATATTCTGTTGCAATAAAGGTATAGTCAATGTAAGAATAACCAACATCTATTTGATTGGATATAAGGCACACTAAATGAGATGGAACCCATGATTAACATCACACTGGTACCTGAGAACCTGAGACTAGAACTGCCATGGGACTATGGGTAAAACTCTATACTACTGATCTGCCATAGGAGAATACAAGCAAAGTATCTTCTAATTATTTAGTCATAGATTATAGTGTCCTGCTCAATCATCATCAAAGAAGTTTTATCCTATAGTAGACAAAAATAAAGAAAGAGACAAACAGCTGAAACTAAATACAGAATGGAAACCTTGGATCACTCTGTTCTCAATGGAAAATCTCCATCCAAAATTCCTATCCCCATTCCCCAGATAATGGTAGCAGAGAAGGTAGAAATTGTGTGAGATCCAATGGGGATATAAAAATAGTATGAGTATTTTTAGACAGTACAGGGCTGATAAAAATATGAACTCAGAGTGATTGTAGCTGCTTGAACATGGGCTGCAAGTTCTAAGTCTGAAGACTTCCCATTAGTGAGATGGGAATTTAGCATATCAGCAATCCATAACCTATAAGATATTTCCAAGTGTAAATCATTCTGAAATGAAGGATTATTCCAAGAGTCTCACAGTGTATACAAACTACAGTTAAGAACAGACTCTATTCCTAGAAGTAGATGACTAACCTGAGTGAAGTCAGTAATATATTTGTTGGATTTCTTTTTATCTATAATACTTTCTCTATTCATATTTAAAACCAATACTTGTTTTGTTTATGCTATGTTTCACATTTTGTATGCTTATAAGAGTTCCTTATTCCCCAAAATGGATCAAAAGTTAGAAGCCTTTACCAGGGAAACACAAAAATCAATTAAAGAAATTCAGGAGAATATGGATAAAAAGATAGAAGCCAATAGGGAGGAAATGCAAAAATCACTTAAAAGAATACAGGAGAACATGGGTCAACAGGCAGAAGTCATGAAAGAGGAAACACAAAAATCTCTCAAAGATTTACATGAAAACACGAATAGAATATATCCAATAAAAATAAATTAAAAAAAAAAAAAGAAAACACGAACAAGCAAGTAAAGGATATGAGCAAAACCATCCAGGACCTAAAAACAGAAGTAGAAGCAACTAAGAAATCACAAAGGAAGACAAATTTGGAAATAGAAAAGCTTGGGAAGAAATCAGGGGCCATAGATGCACATATTAACAACAGAATACAAGAGATAGAAGAAAGAATCTCAGATGCCGGAGATGAAATAGGAATCATGGACTAAACAGTCAAAGAAAATGCAAAATTCAAAAAGCTTGTAACCCAAAACTTCCAGGAAATCCAGGACACAATGAGAAGACCAAACCTAAGGATTATAGGGATAGAGGAGAGTGAAGATTTACTACTTAAAGGGCCAGCAAATATCTCCAACAAAATTATGGAAGAAAACTTCCCTAACCTAAAGAGGGAGATGCCCATGAATATACAAGAAGCCTACAGAACTCCAGACTGGACCAGAATAGAAATACCTCCTGTCATACAATAATCAAAACCTCAAGTGTACTAAACAAAGAAAGAATATTAAAGTCAGTAAGAGAGAAAGGCCACGAAAAATATAAAAGAAGACCTAGCAGAATTACACCAGACTTCTCACCAGAGACCATGAAAGCTAGAAGATCCTAGGCAGATATCATGCAGACTCTAAGAGAACACAAATGCTAGCCAAAACTGCTATACCCAGCAAAACTCTTAATCACCATAGATGGAGAAACCAAGATGTTCCATGACAAAACCAAATTTTCACATCTTTCCACAAACCCAGCCCTACAAAGAATAGTAGGGGGAAATCAACAATACAAGGTGGGAAACTACATCCTGGACAAAGAAAGATAGTAACCTTCTGGCATCAAACCCAAAAGAAGAAAACCTATCAAATATGAAAAACATCAAAAATGACAAGAAGCAATAATCACTACTCCTTAATATCTCTTAACACCAATGGACTTAACTCCCCAATAAAAAGACACAGACTAACAGACTAGATATAAAAGCAGGACCCTATAGTTTCCTGCATACCTGAAAAACACCTCAGTGTCAAAGACAAAAACTACGTTAGAATAAAAGGCTGGAAGACAATTTTACAAGCAAATGGTCTCAGGAAACAAGCTGGAGTAGCCATTCTAATATCAGATAAAGTTGACATTCAACCTAAAGTCATCAAAAGAGACGCGAAAGGATACTTCTTGTTGATCAAGGGAAAAATCCACCAAGAAGAGCTCTCAATTCTGAACATCTATGCTCCAAATGAAAGGGCACCCTCATTCATAAAAGAAACTTTACTAAAGCTCAAATTACACATTGCACCTAATGCAATAATTGTGGGTGACTTCAACACTCCACTCTCCCCAATCAACCGATCAGGTAACCAGAAACTAAACAGGGACACAGTGAAACTAATTGAAGCTTTGGACCAATTGGATTTAAAAGATGTGTGTGTGTGTGTGTGTGTGTGTGTGTGTGTGTGTGTGTCTGTGTGTGTGTATAATTTCATCCTAAAGCAAAAGACTATACCTTTTTCACAGAACCTCATAGTACCTTATCCAAAATCGATCATATAATTGGTCACAAGACAGACCTCAACAAATACAAGAAGATGGAACTAATCCCATGTCTCCTATCAGTTCACTGTGGAGTAAAAGTGGTCTTCAATAGCAAAAAAAAAAAAAAAAAAAAAAAAAAACAACAGAAAGCTCACATATGCATGGAAACTGAACAATACTCAATGACACCTTGGTCAAGGAGGAAATAAAGAAAGAAATCAAAGACTTTTTAGAATTCAATGAAAATGAAGGTACAACCTACCCAAATTTATGGGACACAATGAAAGAAGTGCTAAGAGGAAGACTCATAGCTCTGAGTGCCTTAAAAAAGAAACTGGAGAGAGCATACACTAGCAGCTTAACAGCACACCTGAAAGCCCTGGAACAAAAAGAAGCTAACTCAGCCAGTCGTAATAGAAGACAGAAATCACCAAACTCAGGGCTGAAATCAATCAAGAAGAAACAAGGAGAACCGTACAAAGAATAAATAAAACCAGGAGCTGCTTCTTTGAGAAAATCAACAAAATAGATTAACCCTTAGCCTGACTAACCAATGGGCACAGAGACAGTATCCAAATTAACAAAATTAGAAATTAAAAGAGGGATAAAACAACAGAACCTGAGGAAATTCAAAAAATCATCAGATCCTACTACAAAAGCCTTTACTCAACACAACTGGAGAATCTGGAGGAAATGGACAATTTCCCAGACATATACCAAATACCAGAATTAAATCAGGATCAATTAGATCAATCCCACAACCCCTAAAGAAACAGTAGGGCCTATAGAAACCAAACAAATTGAGGGACCAGATGGTTTTAGTGCAGAATTCTATCAGACCTTCAAAGAAGACATAACACCAATACTCTTCAAACTATTCCACAAACTAGAAACAGAAGGAACACTACCCAGCTTGTCCTATGAAGCCACAATTATGCTGATACCAAAACCATACAAAGATCCAACAAAGAAAGAGAACTACAGGCCAATTTCCCTTCTGAATATCGATGCAAATATACTAAATAAAATGCTTGCCAACCGAATCCAAGAACACATCAAATTGATCATTCACCATGAACAAGTAGGCTTCATACCAGGGATGCAGGGAGGGCTCAATGCAATCCATCAATGCAATCCACTATATAACCAAACCCAAAGAAAAAAACCATATGATCATTTCATTAGATGCTGAACAAACATTTGACAAAATTCAGCATCCTTTCATCCTAAAAGTCTTAGAAAGAACAGGAATTCAAAGCCCATACCTAAACACAGTTATAGCATTATACACCAAACCAGTAGCCAACATCAAACTAAATGGAGAGAAACTTGAAGCAATCCCACTATAATTAGGGAGTAGACAATGCTGCCCTCTCTCTCCATATCTTTTCAATTTAGTACTTGTAGTTCTAGTGAGAGCAATTAGACAACAGAAGCAAATCAAAGGATACACAATGGAAAGGAAGAAGTCAAACTATCACTATTTGCAGATGATATGATTGTATATTAGGTGACCCCAAAAACTCCACCAGAGAACTCCTACACCTGATAAACATCTTTAGCAAAGTGGCTGGTTATAAAATAAACTCAAGCAAATCAGTAGCCTTGCTGTACACAAAGGATAGGCAGACTGAGAAAGAAGTTAGGGAAATGACACCTTTCACAATAGCCACAAACAATATAAAGTATCTTGGCGTGACTCTAACCAAACAAGTGAAAGATCTGTAATACAGTAATTTCAAGTCCATTAGGAAAGAAATCGAGGAAGACCTCAGAAGATGGAAAAATATTTCATGCTCTTGGATTGGCACGATCAGTATAGTAAAAATGGCCATATTGCTAAAGCAATCTACAGATTCAAGGCAATCCCCATCAAAATCCCAAATCAATTCTTCATAGATCTAGAAAGAGCAATTCTCAAATTAATCTGGAGTAACAAAAAACCCAGGATAGCTAAAACTATTCTCAACAATAAAAGGACTTCTGGGGGAATCAATATCCCTGAACTCAAGCAGTACTACAGAGCAATTGTGTTAAAAGCTGCATGGTATTGGTACAGTGACAGGCAAGAATATCAATGGAATAGAATAGAAGATCGAGAAATGAACCCACAGAGTTATGGTCACTTGACCTTTGATAAAGGAGCTACAACCATCCAGTGGAAAAAAGATAGCCTTTTCAACAAGTTCTGCTGGTTCAACTGGAGGTCTACATGCAGAAGAATGCGAATTGACCCACTCTTATCTCCTTGTACTAAGAGCAACTCCAAGTGGATCAGTGACCTCCAAATAAAACCAGACACTCTGAAACTAATAGAAAAGAAACTAATAGAAAAGAAGACCCTGGAGGACAAGGGCGCAGGGGGAAAGTTCCTGAACAGAACATCAATAGCTTATGCTCTAAGATCAAAAATTGACAAATGGGACCTGATAAAATTACAATGTTTCTGTAAGGCAAAGGACACCATCAGGTGGGGGGAAACTAGGAAATGGAAAAACCTTTGGAATGTAAGCAAAGAATATAGAAAAAAAATGTTGAATGACAGCTTGATCCACTGGAACAGTCTAAGTTCAAAGTTCCCTTCCTTCAATGTTTAAAAACATGAGCTTTGTTAGAATTCCACAAATCCTTTGCTGTTATCTCTTGTTAAGTGGCAGTATCTAAATCTTATTTCCCTAGGTATATGCTTATCTCGTAACTTATGTGATCAATAGAATATGAAGGACATCATAATTGGGGACAAGCAAGGCTAGGTTAACAACAAAAAAAAAGACTCCCTACTAGTCTTTAGGCTGGATTACATGACAAATTATACTCCCAATCACTTGTATATTTGCATGCCTCTAAACCTCCTTACTATGGCTGCCATATTCTGTATCTTCCTCTGAAACTGATGCAATTCTGAGGTCAGATTCAGACATCATCCTTGTGACTTGACTTGACTCTTCAGTGGAACAGCTGAATGAAATAATTAATCTAAATATCACAGTGTCAGTTTTTTTGTCATTGCTTCAAATATTAGAATCAAGGACATAAGCTTCTTTGAGCTTCTTGTCCACCTTAACTTTTTCGTAGCCATTGTATAAACTACATGAACAATGTCCATTTATATAGGAAAGACAAAAATTGGATGTGTGGTTGGTAATGTCCTATCTGGAAGCTAGGTTAGTAACAGAATTTCAAATAAAACACATGTGGTTACCAGTGGTCACCTATGATACTTTGTGTACACACCAGAGTTATATGAAAATAAGAAAGCTCATTTGAGAAAGAGATCTCCAATGATATGTCTGTAACTAATTTTCTTAATTAGTAATTAATGGAAAATGACCAATCCCATTGTGAGAGGTTCCTTCCCTGAGCTGTTGTTTTCAGATTCTGATTTAGCAAGACAGGTGAGTCAAGTCATTCCTGGCTTCTGCATCAGCTCCTGCCTGCAAGATCCTGCCATGTTTTGGATCCATACTGACTTCCTTAGATGATGAGCAGTGATATGGAACTTTAAACTAAATAAACTTTTTCTCTGTAATTTTTTTGCCCTAATGTTTCATTGGAGCAAAACAAACCCTAAAAGAGGCTGGTGCTTGGATTTAAGTTATTGCTGTGATGAAAGTGACTGTGTTTTAGAAAGTATTGTAGAAACATTTTGGAATTTTGGGCAAGTTATAAATTGAGTGTTGAGAGCTCTGTGGGGATTTCTGTGGGAATTTGAAATTTAGCATATTGAGAGTAGTACACAAAATAGAAGTTTGTCTTGTGACTTTTCAAAGGGAAGTTAAAGCTCTGTATAGCATCTATTCACAATTAAAATTTTAAATATAAATATTTGTGGAAATACACTTAATTAACTTAGAAAATGCTAGGTTTTCATAGTCTTATTTAGCAATTCTTAATTTGCTTACCTCAAACTCTACCAGTGTTTCCTTCCATCTTCCTACACTAACCCATTCTTAATCCCTCTTATACTAGAATTATTTAATTATATGTCTATTCTAAACCTACATTTTGTTACACTTATTGCAAGGTTTTAGGATTCTGTATAATTTTTACCAGTTCTGCATTTAATCAGCCTTTTCCTTACCCCCTTTTCCCTGCATATTTTCTCCATTTGTAGTTTTCTGCACTGACAGGGGCTGTTTCCAAATTTACAAGTTCTAGTATCCCACTTTTATTAATGAATACCCTCCCAAGAATTTAAAGCTTTGGGGCAAGGCTCTCCTTTCCAAAGTTCCGAGGGTGTGCTGGCTCCACTGGTTCCATGCTGCTCAGTGGGTAGCCTGCTTGATTAGGGAAACTGTAAGTCTGGCAGGTCAAAGGACTTTACCTTGATCCCAATGCTCTGCCCCAGGTTAGCATTAGGAATTAGCTAGCAGTGGTTCTCAGGAAGCTGCAGGTTCTTTGGAGAGCAATGGGCCAGAACTTCAAAGGCTGAGTAGTAGCTAGCCCAGAGGTTCTTGAAAACCTCCACTCAAATGCTGGGGGCAGGGTACAGTTACAGATAGGTGGCATGACATGGCATGACACCAAAATATGGTTCTCTACATCTCCTCCCTTTTTATTAGTTTGAAGATGAGGAGGTAGCAAACAAGTAGATAAACATCCATCAAAATATGGTGGGCATTAACCATAGGGGGAATCAAGGATATTGATTCCTCTCAAATAATTTATGGTGTCTTTTGTAGAGGAGAGGATTTAGGATTCATTGTTATTATTTTGAGGACTGCCTCTCAACACCAACCTCTATGCAATCAGGTGTGATTCCAGGGGACTCAGAGATAGAAAACATGGTCCTCCCCATTTAGTGCTTTGCCTTGAACCTCTTACTAGTGCCCATGTCAACTCATAAGCAGACACACATAGGTCTGAGATCTATGTGGCTCCATGAAGTAGATACACTAGTATAAGCAAACACCCTATGTCTTTGACTGCCTGGCCCTCACAGCACACCTTTTGTCATAGTGATGAAAAAAATCATCCATGCTCCTTGATTGGTAGGATTAATATATTTTAAATGGCCATTTGCCAAAGGCAATATACAGATCAATGAATCCCCATCAAAATCGCAACTCAGTTCTTCATAGAGTAAGAAAGAGCAATTCTCAAATTCATCTGGAATAACAAAAAACCCAGGATAGCTAAAACTATTCTCAATAGTAAAAGAACTTCGGGGGAATCAATATTCTGGACCTCAAGCAATACTACAGATCAGTAGTGTTAAAAACTGCATGGTATTGGTACAGTGACAGGGAGGTGTATCAATGGAATAGAATTGAAGACCCACAAATGAACCCACACACCTATGGTCACTTGATCTTCAATAAAGGAGCTCAAAACATCCAGTGCAAAAAAGAGTCTTTTCAACAAATGATGCTGGTTCAATTGGAGGTCAGCATGCAGAAGAATGCAAATTGATCCATTCTTATCTCCTTGTACTAAGCTCAACTCCAAGTTGATCAAGGACCTCTACATAAAGCCAGACACACTGAAACTAATAGAAAAGAAATTGGGGAAGCCCCTTGAGGACATGTGCACAGGGAGAAGTTCCTGAACAGAACACCAATAGCTTATGCACTAAGATCAAGAATTGACAAATGCGACATTATAAAATTACAAAGTTTCTGTAAGGCAAAGGACACTGTCAATCGCACAAAAGGGCAACCAATAAATTGGGAAAAGATCTTCACCAACCCTACAACCAATAGAGGGCTAATATTCAATATATACAAACAACTCAAGAAGTTAGACCCCTGAAAACCAAATAATCCTATTAAAAATGGGCTACAGACCTAAACAAAGAAATCTCACCTGAAGAACTTTGGACGGCTGAGAAGCACCTTAAGAAATGTTCAACATCATTAGTCATTAGGGAAAGGCAAATCAAACAATTCTGAGATTTCACATTACACCAGTAAGAATGGCTAAGGTTAAAAACTCAGGAGACAGCAGGTGTGGCTAGGATGTGGAGAAAAAGGAACACTCCTCCCCGACTTGTGGGATTACAACCTGGTACAGACACTCTGAAAATCAGTCTGTCAGGTCCTCAGAAAACTGGGCACAACACTTCCAGAGGACCCTGCTATACCACTCCTAGGCATATACCCGTAGGATTTCCCAGCATGTAATAAGGATACATGCTCTACTATGTTCATAGCAGCCTTATTTATAATAGTCAGAAGCTAGAAAGAACTCATGCTCATCAATGGAGGAATGGATAAAAAAAATGTGGTATATATACACAATGGAGCACTATTCAGCCATTAGAAACAATGAATTAATGAAATTCTTAGACAAATGGATGTAGCTGGAGAATATCATCCTAGGTGATGTAACCCAGTCTCAAAAGAACATTCATGGTATGAACTCACTGATAAGCAGATATTAGCCTAGAAGTTTGGAATACCCAAGACACAATCAACATATCAAATGATGTCCAAGAAGAAGGAAGGAGTGGCCCCTTGTTATGGAAAGTCTCAGTGCAGCCGTGTAGGGGAATACTAGAACAGGGAAGTTGGAAGGGGTGGATGGGGGAACAGGGTGAGAGAAGAGGGCTTAAGGGACTTTGCGGAGAAGGGATCCAGGAAAGGGGAAATCATTTGAAATGTAAATAAAGAATATATCGAATAAAAAAAAAGAAAGAAAAAAAAAAAGAAAGAAAATTGTCTTGGTGCCCCACTGAGTTGTGTCTGAAAGAAAGCACTCAATCTATTTGAAATACAATATAAGAGATTAAGAGTGGAACCACTTTGATTTGTCTCTGGAAGGCCCAAGATATTCAATTCAGTTGCAAATTAGTAGTTCTCAGAAACAGAAGCTAGCCTCTGGAGTGGAGAAGGTAGCTTTGTGAATCCACAGAGATCGTCCTTTTTTCAGGTAAGTGTCGAATAAGCTGGCTAATGAAGATTATTAGCCATCTTCATAATTGGAATCTCCAATATTGGATTTATTTCTAGACCAGTCAAAGATTAAGTCAAAAAGAAAGAGAAGAATCATTTTAATTCCTCCTTTAGAGTTTTTCTAAGTTAGATTTTACCACTTTAAAACTCTCCATCTTCTGTCCCAGAAGGTCTAAAAGCTGAAAGCAAGGCAGTTTATCTAATCTGGGACATTTGACAATTAAAGTAGGTCAAGAACATATGCCAAATATGGCTTTCTTGTTACCATTGTCTGGGCACTCAGCAAGCCCACAGTCAGCATTATCTTTAGCATGCCATACTCTGGCAACTAGCATGCTTTTGCAACATTCTGTGGAGAAAACAGAAACATGCCTTCTCCTGATATTAAACCAAAATCATGTCATATGCCAAAAGTAGATTCTTTCATTTCACCTAGGCATCAGTATATAGTTATGAAAGGATGAGGGTTGCAGGCTGGAAGGTCTCTAGCATCTGCCCCTTCCCCTGCAGAGAAGGTGAGGCAAGGGTCACTGTGGCAGATGCCCCGGCCCCATAGCAGGAATTGCATAACAGCAGATGCCTGCATGACCCTGGCGTGACCCTGTGCATGGCGGCCACATAAATGGAAATGACTTAACTAGTTTATCTGGCCTCTATAGGAAACTGATTTGTTCTCAGAGAGCATGGGCTCAGATAATTTAAACTGATTGGCTTAGAAACTATGGAGTGGCTTGTGTTAGGCGGGTTCTGTTATAAACCTATAACAGCTGCCCTGATTCTGCCTGCATGGTTCACTTTCATCTACCCCATGTGGGGTGGGGGAATGGCCGTGAACCCAGAGCTCTGGAATAAAAATCCACCTACTATTTGCATCAAGACTGTTTCTTGTGAGTGATTGGGGTGATGGCTTCCAAGGCGTGGGGCGCTGGGGTGCCCCCATTTTTCTTTCGAGTCTTACATCTTGGTGAGTTGGCTGGGAAGTGCGATCACCCCCCACACTCGAGAACCAACTTTGAGGTAAGAAGATCCCCTCTGAAACATGTGTGTGACGGCTGATGTCTTTGTTCTGAGTGTTTGAGTGTGGCACCACGGTTTGTGTGTATGTGTGTGTGTCTTGGTTTTGGTTTGTAACAGAGGGAGTAGACATGGAATCCCACTCTGTGTTATAGGGTTAGTGGATGTGGAATCCCACTTTGTGCAGCTGCCACTGTGGACCATATGGACACAGCGGCCATGAGAGAAACGTCCTCGGGCCACAAGCTGTGGCCCCAGAGGACGCTCTGGGAGGTAGGGAACTCCAGGAATGCCTGGAAGATTCCCACCTGGGTGTCGGGGGAGCACAAGGTAGTTCTACTGAATTGGAGAACTTACATGTCCTCCCGGCTGTCTGGTTTTCTGATCTGGTACTGTCTCGGTGGAGAGAGTTTGTCCATTGGACGGGTACTGCAGTTTGTTTTCTGTCTGTCTCACTGTTTTGTCAAAGTCTGAGCCTGTAATCCTGTCTGAAAATTTCAGTTTTACTTGCGTCTGTAGCTCAGAGAGCCTGCCTGGTATGGTAAGTTTGACTGGCAGCCATGCTAGAGTTGAGACCATGGGGATCTGGAGGAAGCTTTAGGGCCTGGGGAGTGCTGAATAAGGCTCTTCTCCTTCTGTAAACATCAAGGCAATAATGGCGGAAGCCAAGTTTTGCTGAAAGCTGGTAAATTGGGCCCATCTAGGGGCAAATTGTATGTTGATTTTCCTTGCTCTGGGTTCTTGAATCTAGAGGCCTGAAGGTGACAGGGTCAGGCTGTCTATATGGTGATTGTTTTTCTGTGTTGTTTTGTGTTCTTGGACTTAGATGACTGACGAGACTAACTGTTGATTTTGTTAGGAATTTAGACAGACTGAAAAGCCCGCCATGTTAGGCTCTGTGGCAGCAAGATCAGGTCACATGACTCAAGCCCGCCATGTTAAGACTCTGGTGCCAAGATCAGGTCACGTGACTAAAGCCCGCCATGTTAAGACTCTGGCCCCATGATCAGGTCATGTGACTCAAGCCTGCCATATAAAGATTGGTGCTAAGATCAGGTCACGTGACTCAAGCCTGACATGTTAGAACAAAAAAAGAGATGAAATATTTGAGCTCTATGGCCCCCTGATGGGGAAAATAAGTTTTAACAAGACACTCAAAGTGACAGATATGGGAATTCTGAGTTTAAGTTACAAATGGGTTATTTCATTTATTTTAAATTGTTTAGATTATTATACTAGATATGATGTTAAGCTTTATGGTTTTATTGCTCCTCTGGGAAAGAGGTCAAAATAAGGGAGACCTCCAAAAGACTAGATTCTGAAACATTGAGTGAAAAATCTGTCTCGGTGGTACTAAAATCTTGTTTTGAGATTTATATTACAGAAATTGTTATTATGTTCAAGGCAAAAATTCTTATTTGATACAGATTTTACCTTAATACAAAATCAAGGTTTTCATTGGTATAAATACTTAAAATGTAAAAGTGCAGGATTTACACCCAGTCCTTCTTTGCTGTTATTATTATAGATCTTAGATGTTTAAGCCTGTGAGTTTGGGGCCATACAAAAATATAAGGCTCTGAGTTTATTATTAGGGTGTTTTCTATGTTTTAATCAGTAATAGCTGAAGATAGTTTAACAGACAACAGCCCATGTTACTTTACATAGATAGTTAGTTTTTAAAAATGTCAGAAGTCCATGGAATATGATGTTTAATGTTATTTGCTTTTGTTGTAGAGACTATTCTGCTCCTGACAGTTTCCCTTTCTTGAAGAAACAGCATGTGTAGAGTTGCTTCTGTTATGGAAAGAGAGAGAGAGAGAGAGAGAGAGAGAGAGAGAGAGAGAGAGAGAGAGAGAAAGAGAGAGAGAGAGACACGAGATTGCCTCTCTTCATTTACAGACAAACTCAATGTGTCTATAGATTATTATATGGCTTAATAATTCCTGATTCTTTAACTCTGTCAGATGTTCTTGTGCCAGAAGGCTGAAGACCAATGCACCAACATTTTAAAGTATAAACTGTTCAGGTGTTTAGCAGTCTCTATCATTTGCCTAAGTCTTAGAAGCTGTGTTAAGCTTTCTATATATTTTCAGTTAATATTGGTCACTCTTGGATTTCTGATCAGGATGAAAACTGTTAGTCTCATAGTCAGCCCAAGCTCTTTAATATTGAAAAAGCTGATATAGATTTAAATAAATGATTTTCAGGTGACATAAAATTTATAGCCAAAACATGAGTCAGGTGTTAATTCCTATAGTCTTTTAAGATAGTAAAGACGACAAAGGTTCTGTTTGATTGACAGAGATTGGATGTTAGGCCTTAGAGTTTATAATTTACAAAATGATAATAGTATGCTCTATTTATATTTAGAGAAGAACACAGAGTGGAGCAGGAGAAGATCTGAGACCACCTATCCTGATTCCACAGTGGCTCTCTTACTAAGGACATATTTCTCAAGAGACTGATTAATGTCTTTAAGACTGTTTTATTTGTAATACAGGAAGCCACAAAAGAATACCCCCTCAGATGAAAGGTAAGAGGCACCTGAAGGACTGACACCAGACTCCATTGGCAGGTCTTGAGGGCATGGCAGCCCACAGATTTGACAAAGGTATGCGAGGTTAAGCAGGGACCAGATGAGTCACTGGAAGTCTTTCTAGAGTAGCTCATAGAAGCATTTTGCTATATACCCCATAACCCCATACTAGAGGGTCTTTAATGCAGTTTGCTGAGAAAATATGTAGAGAGATTTGATGCAGGTTATTTAAAAGGTCTATTGAGAGATTTGGTGGTGCAGGTTGTTAGAAAATGTCTATAGAGAGATTTAGTATAGTTTGCTGAGACAGGAAGACAGAGGAGAAAGAAAAAAAATGACAGAGAAGGAAGCTACAGAAAATCCTGGCTAAAAGACAGAAAGGAATCAATGTGCATACTATATGGAGAGAGGCCACTGGGCCAGAGTGTGCCCTAACAAGCTGGGAGCAGGAACTCCCAGGTTTTGGGAGAAGTGCCCCCAAATGGCAAAGGTGTTATCACTGGGTGAAGACAATGACTAGGGGAGATGGGTGTTCTGACCACCTCTCCCAACCCTGGATAACTGGGAGAGGGAAAGAGAAACCCACTCAGTTCTTGATGGACACAGGGTCTTAATACTCTGTCTTCCAGACCAATTGCCCTGTTTTCAAGAAAAGATCTTGGGTGCCAAGAGGACTTCTTGGGAAGCCACTGGCACCAAAATATGTTCATGGACTACCCGAAGATCGATGGACCTAGGGATGGGATGGGTGACCCATTCATTTAAGGTCACCATAGCCTGTTCCTACCCTCTCTGTTGGAGCAAGGAATACTCTCCAAAATGGCAGGGAGGACAGATAAACTTCCTGTCCAACGGGCTGCAGCAACAGGCCCAAAAAGAGAGACTGACCCCCGCTGAAAGTCACTACAGACAGGAGCAATTTTCTCTATGAAGGACAGAGACAAGCAGGTGCTGATATGGTGGACAAAACAAATGGCATCTGCGTAGAAGAATCTTCAACCCCTGGCATGTCAACACAGAAAGTGGAGCTAATTGCCCTAACCAAGACCTTGGAACTTAGAGACAGCAAGAAAATCAACATCCACATGGATGACAGTTATGCCTTTGCCACAGCCCAGATCCACAGGTATATATGCCAAGAGGACTGCTCATGTCAGAGGAATCCAACAGGAAATCTTGGACCTCTTAGATGCCCTAATGAAACCAGGAACCATGAGTATTACCCACTGCCCAAGATGTCAAAAGGGAAAAGATTCAGTGGGCAATAGCCAGACAGAGCAAATGGCTCCAAGAATGGCTATACAGGAGCCTATACTGGTTGTGGGTCTGAAAGAGCCACACACTGAGAAATGGGACAAAATTAAGTGATAGCCTCACTTAAAATATGCTGAAGAAAAAAGGACTGACATTGCTAGCCATCCAACAAACTATTACCAAGGGAAGGTGCACACAAGAAGGGAGAATTATACTCCCCAGAAAGTAAGCCAAGGACTCACCAGGCTAAATGCACAGATGAACTCATTTAAGGGATTAATAGAACAGTGTAAGCTATGCCAGAAAGTGAATGCTTATGCAGAAAAGAGTAAATAGAGCAAAAGACCTAGAAGAGAACAACCTAGTGTATATAGAGGTTTTATAAAAGCTAAGGCAGGAAAGTATGGTTATGAATATCTTCTAGCACTTGTAGATACTTAATCTAGATGGGTTGAGACTTCCCCTAGCAAGCAGGAAACAGCAGCAAGGGTTAGAAGAAATTTTCCCGAGTTTCAGAGTACCCAAGGTAATTGGATCAGAAAATGATTCTGTTTTTGTTTTAAAGTAAGTCAGAAATTGACAGAGATATTGGGGACTAATTGGAAACATTATTGGATGTACTGTCCCCAGTGCTCAAGACAGCTAGAGAAAATATACAAAACCCTATGAGAGGCCTTAACTAAATTGACCTTGGAGACTGGCTTAGATTGGGTGGTGCCTCTCCCCCTGTTTCTGAATAGTCCTTGCCATTTTAACCTGACCCCACCTGGAGATCCTCTTTGTTATCCCAATTCCTTTGTCATCCACTGGGTCCTCCCAGGAGGTGTACCACAACATGAGATTTGGTTCAAACTGTCTGCTTTAATGCTCCAGGCATATCAGAGACTCCTTACTGCTTCCAAACACGTTACTGGATCTGTGAAAGAAGGCTTCAGGAACAGTTGCTGGAACCCAGGTGAAAGAGACCCTCACCAAATTGCCCACAGAGACTGGACCTTTGTTCTCTAAGGCTCAAGGTGCTCCAGTGGATGAGGCATCGAGGTCCTGGAGGCCTACTCAGGAGAAGGAGATCTGCAAGTCCCAAATTGCTTCCAAGTTGGAGATATGGTCTACATTAGATGCCACCACACGGGAAACCTTACGACTCGGTGGAAAGACCCTTATCTTGTACTCTTGACCACCCTATTTTCTGCCCTGATAGGACCCCTAATGATAATTCTCCTGTTGCTTATAGTTAGACCTTATATAGTTAATAGGTTAGTTGCCTTCATCAGGGAACAGGTGAGCATGGTCCAGATTATGGTACTTAGGCAGCAGTATAAGAGCCCTCCGAGCCAAGTGGAGGCTGACTTTTAATTCTCTAATTCTAAGATTAAAACTATTAACAGGACAAGCAATGGGGAATGAAAAGATGAGGGCTGCAGGCTGGAAGGTCCCTAGCGTCTGCCTCGCCTCCTGTGGAGAAGCTGAGGCAAGGGTGGTCGCCACTGGTGTGGCAGGGTCACTGTGGCGGATGCCCCTGCCCTGTAGCAGGAAATGCATAACAGGAGATGCCTGCGTGACCCTGGCATGACCCTGTCCATGGTGGCCACATAAGTGGAAATGATTTAACTAGTTTATCCGGCCTCTATAGGAAACTGATTGGTTCTCAGAGAGCGCGGGCTCAGATAATTTAAACTCATTGGCTTGGAAGCTATGGAGTGGCTTGTGTTAGGCGGGTTCTGTTATAAGCATATAAAAGCTGCCCTGATTCTGCATGTGTGATTCACTGTCATCTACCCCGCGTGGGGGAATGGCTGTGACCCCAGAGCTCTGGAATAAAAATCTTCCTGCTATTTGAATCAAGACTGTTTCTCGTGAGTGATTGCGTTGACGGCTTCCAAGGCGTGGGGCACTGGGGTGCCCCCCGTTTTTCTTTAGGGTCTTACAGTTATATAATGCTATAGACACTTAGCAAGGAGTTCCTTGGCATACCAATTTTAATTTTTTAACAATATATAAGCATAATTTAAATAATATGAACAGGTATATATTTCCCCCTCTCTTTTCATATTTAAGAAGAAATTATTTTAAAATTTCCATATTACCCCATCCTTGAGGATTATAAAGAATTAAATTGTCAAAAACATCTCAAACGTTTGATGGCTGTAGTAAATAATCAGTTTCACTATCTGTTTTAATCTAAGTTGTAACACCGAGCATAGACAATAACATAGGCAATAACTATGTAAGTATAGAAAATAAACAGCATTTTTAGTTGCTTTTTTTGTTAAAGCAGTTGCAACTAGAAAGCTTAAAAATGTATCATTAATTACATGTACATATTTTAATATGTAATAATTAGAAATATGAGTATCATTCATTTGTAATAATTGATTAAGTCCTTTAGAATTAACACCATTATGTGGTATAGGTAGAAATTGACGATACCAAGAACAAGTCTTTATAATATGATATGTACATTTTCTAAAAATATAAGATTATTTTCAAGCCATTACTGCTTTGATGATGTAAAGATTATGATTGTATGGCTAATTGTTTCTATGTAAGGCCTATAGTTTACCTGGGACACAAATTTCCTATGGGCTTGCCTTAAGGGGGTCTTGCCCTGACAATCAAGAATGAGCTCTTTTTAAAGATTTATTAATTTATTATACATGAGCATACTGTAGCTGTCTATAGACAAACCAGAATAGGGTGTAAGATCTCATTATAGGTGTTTGTGAGCCACCACATGGTTTCTGGGAACTGAACTCTTATATTTTTGGTTGTTAGCCTAGCCTTTAACAGCTGAGCCATATCTCCAGTCCCTGGATCAGCTCTCAAATGTCCAGAGTACTGTCATTTAAAGAACATATCTTTTCTTTTAACTTGAATTGTATTTGTATAAATAATTGTAAAATTTAAGAATTAGTAGAATTACAAAAGGAGCAATTTCAAGCAATGGTAAGCCATGAGCTATATATATTTATTATCAATATGTAAATGAAAAGCTTGATTTTTAACATTTTAAAAATAGCAGCTACAGGTAGGTAAGACTGTTCAGTGTTAATCTCCCTTAGAATTCTGTATAGTATTTTTTGGAACTGTTGTAGCTACCCTGTAGCAAGGAGCCTCTTATGCTTGAAATAAATCATAATACATGAATCCTCTGTAAGATGTCTTTAACAATACCATCTGTTATCTAAGCCTTGAAAGACAAAGTAAAGTCGTATTTTCTGGGGCATCACCATGTTTATCTAAATGAAGTATTCATTAACAATGTTTTTGATGCCTGGTACTATGCTGTTTATTAGTTCATGTTTCTTTGTAAACATTGTATACACACACACACACACACACACACACACACGCAGAGAGAGAGAGAGAGAGAGAGAGAGAGAGAGAGAGAGAGAGAGACAGACAGACAGACAGAATAGTTATATATATACATACAGACATAAATGTATATACATACATTTATATGATTATGTGCAAAATTCTAGTTAATATGAAATATAAAACCTTGATGCTAATTCAGTAAAACCTTTCATTTTTCTTTGTCCTTTGTCATCTTTTGTATTTACTTCCCCCATCATCAGTAGAGCCCCCTTCCCTGTGTTTGTTTTGTTTATTGTGTTGCCACTTCTGACTCCCTTTATTTTTCTGTTGCCCTCCTAAGAGCAAGTCATACATCCGAAATTTGTTATATAAACTTGTTTTTGAATTATTTCATGTCATCAAAAAGGAAAGAGCAAAAGAATGGGAAGAGACCTCTGCTGTAAATATGAAAGACTAAATAAAATACACAAATATTTAGTAATAATGTTATCATGGGCACAACACAATTTCAAAAAAATGCTAAACACACAGGGAAAATGGCCAAGAGTCTCCTATCATCTCTCTTGAATGAAAAGGGAAGAAAGGGACACCACCAAGAGCAAAGGTAAAATTGTAGGTTGCTGAATCAATAATCACAAGCTCAGAAATTACTCAAGGCAGCTGTCCAATGTCCTTAACTTAAATATTCTGATGCTCAAGCATCAGATCCCAAGGGAAACTTCTCAATCAAAGGATTTACGGGGAAGAGCAACCAATGGAGCACATCCACGTCTAGCTTCAAAATTCTAAAGACAGGCCTCTACCCAATGAAAGGAGACCAACAGAACTACAGGGGCACAGAAACCTGCAATAGGAGCTGTCTGATCTGAAAGCCTATGAAACAAGAGATTACGGCTAAGACTGTGGAGCATGAAAAGAAAGTAAGTTCCAATATAAGTTGACAGTAGTTAACAATGTTAAGTCAAAGTCTTAGCCTTTAACATATACAGGGAATTTTTGGAAAGCCCAGCAATTCTCATGAATTAATCTTGTGGTATTCTGTAGCTGCCTGCAGCTACTGTGAACTGGTTTCTGGAAGAGTAACATAAGGGATGGATGGGAAGAGCCAGGAAGATAGTTTACCGATCAAGGCCGAAACTTTAATGGATGCCAGACCATTTAACAGTTTGGGTGAGCCCCTTCCCCCAGACTCTGGGTTGAGTTCCTGGAAAGTCATCTGGAGGTTCTTGGCTCCACTGCTCAGGCAGCTGGGCAGGTCACCTGTTGAGATCTGAATACTTCAAGTCTAGCAGATGCTTTTTAGGTGAGGCTGCCCTGAGGCTGCCAGCTTCCAGGTGAGACCAGAGAGCTGTATTGTTCTCTTAAGGCACAAAGGCCATGAATTTCACAGGCTGAGCAGAGTAGAGGCTGGAAAGCCAGCTCAAACACTGGAGGGGGAAGGGACATAATCTGGTCAATTGGGACACAATATAAGTTTACACACTATACTGAGGGCTAGAAAAATCAATTTTAAAGCATTTCCTCATCTGTCCATGATAGATAGTAAGGATCCATTTACATAATGTTTCATAGGAAGCACATGGCCAACTTGTAATTCACTATTCACTGGTCTACGAAGACGAACATACATATGATTACTTTATAATGTATAGGCAGTGTGTGCATGATGATTCATTGTAACCCAGAGTGTTTTATAGTTTATTTGTAGTTATTTGTGTGTATGAAGTAAGAGCAGGGAATAGACATTATAGATATGTATGGAAAGGTTCTGACTAGAATTTTAGCTATAAAAGCCAATGATAAACAGGCCATCATGGGAAAGTGCATTATGTAGCATATAAAAGAGTTTGAATAGAGAAAAGGGGTAAATGGAACAACACATATAAAATGAACTTGGTGTTTGCAGGAAAGGTATGTATTGTCTTTCACCCAGATAATAACCTTAAGTAAATACCATTCTTTATTAATAAAGAGTTTGAAGAAGCAGAATGTTGACATGCCTTACAAAATAAGGTCCTACCAGTACATATTATGTGGTAATGTAGTTCTATCAGTTCCAACAGAAAGGTCAATGATTTCACACTCAGTGACCTTTAGCAGCATCTGAAGAATGTAAAATTTGTCAAGGCCAGAGAGTGAAACCCATGTGCAATGAGCAGAATGTGTTTAAATCTGACTGAGAATCTGAAAACAATCATTTCACAAAGCATGGATTGAATGAAATTTAATAGAATATGTATATACAATTGATTAATTGTGTTTGTATTTTTATTGAATGAACAAAGTTAAATTCGGTTAAGCTATTAGGATAATAATGATTTAGTTTAAATTGTTCTTCTCAAAATGCTTTCTAAGTTGTTTGTGTATTTATCTATACAATTGCAACTATGGGGCCCTTATTCGTGTCCAATATAGATAAAAGCTATAAACAGATAATTGCAAAGCAAATAATGGTACACATTGAAAACAACTGTCAAATAACTGTACTTATTTTATTGTATTTGCAAATTTTCCTCTTGAAGACAGATATGTGCAGAAGGAAACAAGGAATTCTTGTCCACTGGCAAATGCACAACTAAGAGTTCAGTAAAATCCTTCTGTAATCATATTTTTTTTCTTTTCAGTTTTCTCCTTTGAATACAGATGTTTTTAAGTTAGTGGACTGTGTCAGGAAACATGGTAAGGTTGAGTAGATTCAGAGATTCTGGAACCCATCTGGGCACAGTAGGTGTCTCCCTGCTTCCTACCAGATTCTTGGTCCAGAATGCAAGACCACACTCCCCACAGAGGGATGCAACTAATGGTCAAGTAGACTAGAACAGAGGTCTCCATGCTAATGAGGCTTAAAATGGGCCCTGAGGGTTTAGCCAGTAATTTTCCCTTCCTGTACATTCTTTCCTTCCATTTTTAATCTCTGTTCTACCCTGAGGAGCTGGTATGTACCCATTTTCTAATATGAACAATCAATAAACACTTTGGAGACAAGCACTGTCTCTCTCAACACAAACCACCTTGGGGAACATGGAGGAAGCCTTGATCTACACAGACATGACATCAAAGTCTCCAGCAGAGAGCTCCTCCATGCTCCCTGACAATCTAAGGACAGTCACTGATGAACTAAGACAGAGTTACCCCTCCCCCTGTCCCTGGATGACATCTTGAAGACCTGGGGCCCCTCTTCATTTCCAGTGCTGGTTTCCAGCAGTGACTGGATGCCTGGGATTAGGAAACCTCTGTGCAGGCCCCAGTCTTTGCCTTCTTTCCCCTAGGCTAAGGCCCATGTCTTAGGCTGCATTTACCAGCCCCTGAGCAGGTTATCAGCACTTCCCTCAAGCTCATCCCTTGATAGCTGCTGCATAGGGTAAATACAATCTAGAATTCTGCAGAGTTCCCACATCCCTGTGGCAAGACAGAACTCTGAACGACATTAGGATTTCCTAAACACCTGGAAATCCAGATACCCAGGCATACCATCCTCAGATGAATTCCAGAGTCTTTGAGCCCACTCAACCATACTAAGTTTCCTGGCAAGATCTATTGCCCCCAGACATGTGCTGAAAAGAGTTAGGAATTAACATCCATTTGTAAATATGTACCTCAGTGTTCAATAAATTCCTTTAGCTTATATCTCATCTCTGTTAGAGGTAAGTTTGGCACAATGAAACTACAGGGACCCCAGATGATATCACTTTCCTTCTTAAAACATTAAAGAAATTGTCAGACATATTTGCTGTTGTGGACAAAACATCTATCAGTATTTTGGTTATACTTTGTGTTCTGTGCAGTGCTTTTTTTCAACTAAAATATCTTCTTTGATTAGTTTCAGCCATGAAGTCCTTACCAGTAATGTTTTTTTCTCCTAATTCTGCTGTTGCCATCAATGTTCACTGAAGGCAGGGTAAGTTTGAGATTGATAACCATATCTGATCTACCTAAAAACTTTGTGAAATTTCACACTTCTTGGAACTAGTAAACCCCAAAGTGTCTGATAGGTGATATTATTTTGAGGGCGTTTTGAAGGACTTAACAGGTCTATGGAGATATGTTTATATTCTCCACCACTGTATTTTATAATAGCCACCAGTGACATGTGGCAAGTAGACATTTTGCAATGGAGATGCACTACACATTCCTGGCAGATCTAAAATTAGATACCAATGACATTGAGACTCAGGTCAGTTACAGAGCATAAAAATTTCAGCTATGGAGCATGTATTCTGTAGGAGTGTTTCCACGATGAATTTTGAGGCAGGGGCAGAAAAGCCTATCAGCAGACCAATAATTTCATTTTAATTAAAATTATCTTTTATCCTCTATATCATGTAAAGTCAGCCTTAATCTCAAAAGATAAATAAACCATATCTTCAAGTGTTACATATAGACAGTTTTTGATAGAATTGCTGATATAATGTTTCTACCATATGAACTCTGTTTATATATTTTCTCTGTAAGTTTAAATAGTTGCTTGCTACTCAGTGTTCTAATGATAGTCTGTAAAATACTTAACATTTTAGGAAGAAAGTATATCTACAAAGGAAGATGGTATAAGTAGCTGAAAATTGCTATTACCTTTTCTCCTAAAAATACAAATTTTTGAGTTTTGAATTGAATTTGCTTCATAATTCCTTAAAGTTTAATAGAAATAGAATTGGGCTTAGAGAAAATGTAAAGGCTATTACAGATGTATATATATTATGTTTATTATTTCATCACGTAATTGGTAAGTGTGTTGGCTCTATTTTTTTAAACATACTCTGATAATCTCCATTCTTGGTAATGTAAAGTAGAAAATAAATATAGGAAGATATTAGACAATTGTCATAATGCATAGTGAGATCTATGTTGACAAACTTATAAGGCTGTCTAAAGAAAATCAATCAAGTGAATAATTCAACCTGAAATGTCACAAAAGATATATAATGGCATCTTGTATTTTTAACTGTGCTTAAATATTGCTCTTATTAATAGACCATCAAATGTTTGTAAAAAGTCAACTTTAGATCCTATTCTGAAAATTTACCAGCATTGTTTTTCCCTGAACATGATTCCCTACATACACATGTTTACAAGATAATGTATACATTTGAGCCAATGATACTTTATCAGTTATACAGCCCTTTTCATCCTATTGCATCAAAGTACAAATATAATAAGATATGATTTTTGTTTCTAATATTAAACTTTGTTATAAAAATTATTTCTACCTCAGGTTCTGACAGAGATTCAGAGAGAATCCACCATACCTTCTGAATGCAAAACAAATGTCAAGAGAGACTTGAAAAAGACTTTCCGTGAAAGTATGGGAGAAAACTTAGAAGATGTTTATTGTGTGTTACAAGGTTCGGATAAAGACCAAATACTGCTTCAAGTCAATGCCATTGACATTTTGGAATTAATTTTATGCATTGTCAAATATCCGATTAAATTTTTTTACAAGTATTACCATAGCATTGCCAATTCAATTTTTAGTGTTAGGCACCAAAACAAAGTTGTACTCTCTCATATACAACCTCATGAGAAAATACTTGAAATTAACAAGTAATGAGTATATTTCCAATATATTAGGAGCCTCCTAGTACCCAAAATACTGTTCCCTTGTTATTATATCAAGTCAGTATACTATTCATTTAAGCACACAAAAACAAAAAGGAATGGAGAGTGTAAATATATTCAATAAACTAAAAGAATTAATCTCTCCTTTTGGAGATAGTAAAAAGTGTTTTGAAATTATGTGGATATAGCAGGAAGTTAGTTTTCAGTGTCACTTCAAAATTAATAAACTAATTTAATTCCTTAAATCAGTGGTTATCAACATTCCTAATGCTTCCAATTTTTGCTAAAATGCATCATGTTGTCATGTCCCCCCAAATATAAAACTGTTCTCACTGCTACTTCATAACTCTAAATCTGTTAATGTTATAAACTGCAATGCAAACATCTGATATTAATAGTATTTGGTCCCTGCAAAATGGTCCTTTGACCCTCAAAGGGATTCCTATCAACACATTGAGAAACTCTACCTTAAATTCACATGCTATTTCTTGACAGGATTTCCAATATATAATACATGGGCCAATCATTCTTCCTTACTGTGGGCTGAACAGATTAGAATGTAAATGCTGTATGTTTCAGACTATGAAACTTTGTGCTTATTTATGAGTAACAATTATGGGTTTGTTTATCATTTTTGTTATTGGTGGATGATTTCATACAAATAGTTGATAGATTTTGTCACATGCATATTTCAGGATCTTTCATTTCCTTCCATCTTCCATGAATTATAATCTACTTTTACATAAATACTCTCATTCTGTTTTTCCCTTTGTTCTGTTCTGATTTGTGACAAACCAGCTTTAGCCAAGCCATATGAACAAAGTGATCACTGGAACAAAGCCAAATCACCAGTGACTAAGCCACTAAAGATAATGACTCCCCTTACTCCAGCAGCTGTCTATGACCAGTATCTTCCTAGAGAGTGATCAGTTCCTATGAGACCTTTCTCCATCTTTGAGTGAATATTGACAAGCCTCATTTTGTTCAGGTCCCTGTTCTAACAAATATACATCCAGTTTTCCATGTAGAAAACAAGACAAAATCTGACCTGGATGTTCATGTTCATTCATATTGAAGAGGTCAGCTCAGGACCTTTGGAAAATTCCACCAGGCTGCCCAGAGTCGCAGCCTCTCCTTTGGCTGCAGGATCACTCCAGTATGCTGGAACAATAAATTACTCTTGCTTTTGCATTGATCCCAGGACATCACTTGTTTTGGGGGCAATGATGAAACTAGAAAATATCATCGTTCATGACAAAATTGAGACCCAAAATGACATGCATTTTATGTACTCACTGATAAATGTATATTAGTCATAAGATACAGGATATATTCCATAGACCTAAAAAAGTTAAACAAGAAGAAAAGCCCAAGCAAGGATACTTGAATCTCATTTAGAAGGGGGAATAAAATAGTCAAAAGTGGTTTTTTAATGACATTTCTGATATAGTGTTTCTTCAATAACATTTTGTTAAAAGGCTATATTTTATATTTACATAATTTTTATATTTACATAATTTATATTTACATAATATTTTATATTTACATAATTTCCCCTAATAAATGCTTCATTGACAGTTGATTAAAATACTTAAATCTTTAATGAAAATTTTATAACCAAAGGAAGATATTAAAAGAAGCAGAACATTATTACTAGCTTTTCTCATAAGATACAACATTTTTAACTTTTTAAATGAATTTTCTTTACCCAAAGATTTGAGTTTAATAAAGATAGTATGAGGATGTAAAGATTTGGCTTAGATAAAGTGGAATGATTCACCATTACTGATATATGCATTCTTTCTTCAAGGAATTGGTAAGTGGGTTGGGTCTTCTTGATCAAGAATTGACTAATGTTTCAATTTCCCTCATGTGTGTGTGTGTGTGTGTGTGTGTGTGTGTGTGTGTGTGTGAGAGAGAGAGAGAGAGAGAGAGAGAGAGAGAGAGAGAGAGAGAGAGAATTCTGAATGTCAAAAGAAATACCTTTGGTCATGATGGAATAAATAACTCACTTAAAATTTAATGAATGCTAGGAGATTTCTTTTATTTTTATTTTCTATATTCTTTGTTTACATTCCAAATGATTTTCCCTTTCCAGGTTCCTCCCTCCCCATAAGTCCCATAAGCCCTCATCCCCCCTCCTGTTCTCCAATCAAACCCCTCCTTCTTCTCTGTCCTGCTACTCCCCTACAATGCTGGATCAAGCATTTCCAGGACCAGGGACCTCTCCTTCCTTCTTCTTGGGAATCATTTGTTATGTGAATTGTGTCTTGGGTATTCAGAGCTTCTGGGCTAATATCCACTTATCAGTGAGTGCATTCCATGTGTGTTCTTTTGTGATTGGGTTACCTAACTTAGGATGATATTTTCCAGTTCCAACCATTTGCCTAAGAACTTCATGAATTCATTGTTTTTAATTGCTGAGTAGTATTTCATTGTGTAAATATACCACATTTTCTATATCTGTTCCTCCATTGAGGGACATCTGAGTTATTTCCAGCTTCTGACTATTATAAATAAGGCTGCTATGAACATAGTGGAGCATGTGTCCTTATTGCATGCCAGGGAAATCTCTGGGTTTATGCCCAGGAGTGGTAGAGCGGGGTCCTCGGAAATGTCATGCCTTTTTTTCTGAGGAACCACCAGACTGATTTCCAGAATGATTGCACCAACTTGCACTACCACCAGCAGTGGAGGAGTGTTCCTCTTTCTCCATATCTTTGACAACATCTGTTGTCTCCTGAGTTTTTAATCTTAACCATTCTGTCTGGTGTGAGTTGAAATCTCAAGGTTGTTTTGATTTGCATTTCTCTATTGACTAATGATATTGAACGTTTTTTAAGGTGTTTCTCAGCCATCCGAATTTCTTCACGTGAAAATTCTTTGTTTAGATCTGTACCCCATTTTTAATAGGGTTATTTGACTCTCTGAAGTCTAACTTCTTGAGTTTTTTTTATAAATTAATCTTCTGTTGGATGTAGGGTTGGTGAAGATCTGTTCCCAATTCGTTGGTTGCTGTTTTGTCCTTTTTACAGTGACCTTTCCCTTACAGAAACTTTCTAATTTTATGAGGTCCCATTTGTCAATTCTTGTTCTTAGAGCATAAGCTATTGGTGTCCTGTTCAGGAAGTTTAGCTCTGTGCCCATATCCTCAAGGGTCTTCACCAGTTTCTTTTCTATTAGTTTCAGTTTGTCTGGTTTTATGTGGAGGTCCTTGATCCACTTGGAGTTGAGCTTAGTACAAGGAGATAAGAATGGATCAATTCACATTGTTCTGCATGCTGACCTCCAGTTGTGCCAGCACCATTTGTTGAAAAGGCTATCTTTTTCCCACTGGATGGTTTTAGCTCATTTGTCAAAGATCAAGTGAACATAGGTGTGTGGGCTCATTTCTGAGACTTCATTCCTATTCCATTGATCTACGTGCTTGTCACTGTACCAATACCCTGCACTTTTTAAGACTATTGCTCTGTAGTACTGCTTGAGGTCCAGGATATTGATTCCCCCACGTGAGTGGGTGAATGAAAGGAGAGGAGGAAGCAAACTGGATGTAAAATAAATAAATAAATAAATAAATAAATAAATAAATAAATAAATTTATATTTATCAATAGCTCACATATACAATGTTCATCCTTTTTTTTTTTTACAATATCCATTGTAACAAGATAGGTGATAGCTCATCATGATTAATTTCTTCATAAGAATTAGACAGACAATCTGGATGTCAATATGAAACAAGCTCTCAATATCTATGTATACAAGTTGCACGTATGTGTTACTGATGCTTTCCAAGTAATCTATGAAAAATCTCTTGTGAAGACATTTTTTTGTAGGATGGTTTTGCCCTTATAAAATGCATGTTTAGTTCATTATTTATTTGTTTGTTTCTTTGGTAAGGGCATTTATAGCAGAAGAAGTACAGATGCTTAGTACTTAGCACTACTGGACTAATTTCACTTGTTTAGAATTTATTTTCATTTTTCACTTTATATCCTGATCACAACCCTCTCCCCATTTCCCCCTCATAGAACCCTCCCTCTTTATGCTCCTTTTTTTACCCAAACATGGTGGAAACCCTCCAGCGGTATTCTGCATCCTGGTACTTCAAATTTGAGTGAGGCTAGTTGTTTCCTCTCTCGATCATCTGAACTGGAAGCAACCCATTCCTGGCAATAGAGTTTTGGATTGGTGATGGTTTACATTTAATTTTTGCTCTAATTCTCCACTTGTTTTGTGAATACCATTTAGATTGGTTTATTATGTACATATATTTTAAATAGCTCTCCATATAACCCTAAAAATATCTCTTAGCATTAGCTGTGGCTCTATATTTTCTCCCTTATCACCCTGTTTGCTCCTTCTTTACTTTGATAATTCTAATCCAGCATCTACTACACCATAGTACACCATTTTCCATTCATGAAAATATATTTTATTTCCTCTTTCTAGGGACACCTTACCTCTATGATCGTCCATTAAACTAAACCTAACCTCTCTGCTTATATACATTATATATTCTTGAGGATTTAATATCTACCATCAACATATAAACATATATTTATCATATTTGAATTTGGGGGAGTCTGGGTTGGTTCAACTTTGATTTTTTATTTAATTTTATTTATTTATTTTCTTATTCAACTTATATCTCCCTTGCTGCCCTCTTCTTGGTCACCTCCTCTGACAATTCTTACCAATACTCTCCTTCCCTTCTCATCTGAGTAGATGACAGTCTGCCTGTGTATCCACCCACCATGGCAAATCAAGTCCCTGTGAAGCTAGGTGCTTCCTCTCCCACTGAAGCCAGTCAAGCCATCCCAGTAAGAATATCATATCCTATGTACAGAAAACAGTTTATGGGATGGTCCCTGGACCAATTATTCAGGACCCAGATGAAGATGCTACATACGTGTGTGGAGGCATATGTCCAGCCCTATATGTTGCTGTGTTGTTCTTTCAGTCTCTCCAAGCCTGACGTGTCCAAGTTAGTTGACTCTGTTGGTCTTTCTGTGGAGTTTGTAGCCCTCTAGGACCTGTAATCCTTTTTCCTTTTCTTCAGTAAGAGTCCCCAAACTCCAATGACTGTTATACTGTGGGTGTCTGTATATGTCTGAGTCAGTTGCAGGGTAGAGCCTCTCTGAGGATAACATGCTCATGTCTGCAATAATAACAGCCTATCTTTGATAGTGCTAGGAATTGGTGCTTACCCATGGGATGAGTCTCAAATACAGCCCATTACTGGTTGATTATTTCTCAATTTTCTGCTCCTTTAGATAGTGATGTCTCTATCACTCCACTGGGGTACTCATGGGTAGAAGTGAGACACTCATGGTATCTGCTTTGGGCTCCATATCCCAATGATGTGAGTCACAGTTAAAGTAACCCACATTGATTCTTGAGTGCATCATATATCTGAGGTTTCTGTCTCATCTTGGAGATGCCCCTCACCTCCTCAATCATATCAGATGCAGATTTTTATTCATTTTCATGGCCAGCTAACCATCTATCATGTCTTTCCCTATACCTAATCTTGAACCCCTCTATTTTCAACCCATCCCCTCCCCACCCCAAATCTCTTGCTCTATTTGCCATTTTACTATTTTATTCTTTTTTATAAGCTGTATTCAAGAGTTCTCCCTAGGTCCTTTCTTCTTGTTTATCTTTTATTTGGGGGTTAGGTGGAGAATAACATGTTACCTTTATACTCACTATTAAGTGAGTATATACCATGCATGTCCATTTGGTACTGGGAAACATCACTTGAAATGATATTTTCAAGTTTCATCCATTTGTGTACAAATTTCATGAGGTCTTTATTTTTAATACCTGAATTCCATTGTGTTAATATACTACATTTTCACTGTCTGGATCATGTTTCAGGTGCTTGACTCTACTGTGTGGGAACAGAATTCATTTGGACATAAAAACTAAGTCTCTTTCCAGATCAGTATAATAAAGAAGTGATGTGCAATTAAAAAATAGGAAAGAGAGAGTGAAAGAGAGCCAGAAAGTGAGAGCCAGAAAGTGAGAGGGAGTGAGGGAGATGGGGACATGCTAAGAGCCATTTCATATGTCATATGAAGAATTACTTCACTAGGAGAATCTTAAAGTACATGTGCATATTAAATAAATATAAATGGGAATCACACGGTACATCTGGAGAGAGAGCAACAGCTAAACATACTCCACCATCAAACTAAACCTTCAGTGCCAGTAATGGGTTACATCTAACTGATTTGTTTTCTAAAGAGTCACCACAGAAATGCCTGATCACTCAGGATATTAGCAAAGCCATCACTTTTTTTCAATAAATGATTATAAGGCATTATTGCTTAGGCCAACATCTAAATAGTTGTGCTTGAAGAATTCAAGCTGATGCCTACTTAGAGAATTTAACACCATGGACTGTGTCCATGGTACAAGAAGGTATACACCAACCTATGTACAAACACTTTAATCTACAATGGTGATCTGACTGCATAATATTCTGATGTAACAGTGGTGAAAACATTTGGGAGTAATCAACAACTTGGATTGGATGCCTAACACTGATATGGTACCCAAGAACCTGAGACAAGACATTTGGGGAAAGCCAAATAAAATGTTTTAGCCATAGAAAAATAGCAACAAAATAGCTCTTGATGTGATATTTTCTCCCATAATCATAAATTGGGGCCTTGCTCATTCATCATCTGATAAGAGTGATCCCTTAGTAGATGTCAACAAAGCAACCCACAACTCAGCCAAGAGTAGAAAGTGAGAGACCTTGGAACACTTAGTCCTGAATCAGATGTCTTTATCATATTCCTGTAGTCCATAATTAGGAAACTGTCAAAGAAGACTGAATGTTTGCAAGAAGCAGTGGGAATGCAAATAGCTAAACAAATTAGCCTTTCTAGACATTACAGGTCTAATGCACAAATAAACTCACAGTTATTGTGGCAGATGCACATAGCCTGCACATGTCTAAGACAGATGGGTCCCAGTGCTCAGAGAGGAAGTTAACACATCCAGCAAAACATAACTGAGAAGCTATCTCCAATTGATAACCAGACTGAAATGAAGAACTTTCCCAAGAGTCACTCAGGATATGCACACTATACTTTAGAGCAGGCTCCCTGCCTAGCAGTAAGTGGCTAAAACAAATGAACTAGATGTTATTTTTTTGAAGACTTGTTTTTATCTCATAATACTTTCTCTGGTCATTTTTAAAACATTATTTGTCTGTTCGCATACATTATTGATTGCATTTTGTGTATTTGTGGGATTTTGGATGTGAATGAATGTATCTTTGTCTGTATGATCTCATGTTTCTCACTTTTTTCCTGTTTGCTTGTTTTTACTTATTGTGGATTCTTTGATCTAATTTTATTTTACTTTACTTTGTTATTCTTTTTTCTTTTTCTATTTTCTTTTTAGATAATTTTTTTTATTTCTAATGAGAAAGATCAAGGAAATGTGTTGATTTGGTGAGATGTAAAATGATATGGGAAGGGCTTTGTAAAAGCTTGCTTCTGAAACACAGATTCTGTGTGGTGACTCTTAGGAAACACTTGCCAGAAGATTTCCTTTCAGTGATGGTGGTCTTTTACTAATTACAGCTAATTTCTGAGCTCCATGTGACCAACACTGGGTATCCCAGCAAAGCAAAGATTTCGCTATAGTAAATCGGGTACTCAGTAATTTCAACAGTTTATTCATTCCAAGGTAACCAGAATAAGAGACACTTAAATCAAAAGAGCAAATAGCTCTGATGAAAAAAAATTCCCTCTCAATCTTCACAAATGAGGTCTCTATACTCTGCAGTGGTTTCAGCAATCTTATCCTCCAAGCTCCCATGGAACATCCCAAGTAGTCTTTGGGGTTCTACTGCTTCTATAAAACACCATAACCAAACTATCAAGTAGGGAAGAAAAGAGTATATTTAATTTGTATATTTAATTTCCATATCCATATTGCTGTTTATCTTCAAAGGAAGTAAAGACAAGAATTAAAAAACAGAAATTAGGACAGCTGCTGAATCAGAAGCCATGGAACGATGCTACCTGTTGGTTTTCTTTACCTTTGTTTGTTCTGCATGCCTTTATATAAAACTCCAAGCCAGTAGATCAGGGATAGAAATACCCTCACTGGGATAGGCATTCTAGTCATCAATAATTAAAAAAATAATTTATTGATGAATCTTTTGAAGGCATTTTTCTCCATTGAGATTGCATCTTTCACATATGACTCTAGTTTGAGGGTCAATTGACATAACACTAGCTGTGACAAGTAGCCACTGGTAAGCACAAGAATTTTATTCCAAGTTAAATTACAAACTTTACATCAAAAGATGACATTAAATATCACACAGCCATTTTAAATATATACACACATATCTACACCTATACCTATATCTATATCTATCTATCTATCTATCTATCTATCTATCTATCTATCTATGATCTATATACAATACAATACCTATAAGAGGGTTAAAGAGGTACAATGTTGAGGTAAAGAAGGTCAAAGAATCTCCCAGGCCCCTACACTGAAGGTCACCATCTTGCTCCTGAGTCACCGGCAGAGAGGTGCAGGTATCCAGACCTAAGCAGGGCCTGCCATCACTCGGGTGAGAAACCGCCAGGCATGGGCCAGGAGCGAGAGTCGGGGCAGATTGCCAGAACACCTCCACTGTGCGGCTGGGTGCTGCTTGCCCCACGGTTCTCCCAGGCCCCTAAAAAGACCATCTCCATCTTGTTGGTAGGTCACTAGTAGAGAGGGCCAGAGACACAGACTTAATTTGTTACTACCATCACTCAGGTGGAATTCTGCCTGGCTCTTGCCAGTGGCCAGTGCCTAGGCGGCCCACAGGCCTTGTACCAACTCAGTTGGGAACCGACTACTCTGAGGTCCTATTAGCACTCTCAGCAGCGGTCTCCATCTTGCTGTCTGGTCATCAGTAGAGAACCAATAGGCAGGCCCAGCCTCACAGGAGTTTCAAATACCAGTCAGTGACAAGGTCAACTAACGCCAGAGATAACTAGGTGGCAAAAGGCAAATGTAGGAACATTGCTAACAGAAATCAAGGCAGTATGCCAGCACCCGAATGCAGTTTGCCAACAACAAGAAGTCCTGGATCCCTGAAAACACCAGAAAAACAAGATTTTGATCTAAAATCACTGGTCAAGATGCTGATAGCTGAAAACATGGATAAATCCCTTAAAGAAATACAGGAGAAAATGGATCAAAAGGTAGAGGCCCTTACAAGGCAAATGCAAAAACACTTAAAGAAATTCAGGAGACTATGGATCAAAAAATGGAAGCCAATAAAGAGGAAACACAAAAATCACTTAAAGAAACACAAGAGAATGTGGGCCAACAAGTAGAAGTTATAAAAGAGGAAACACAAAAATCCCTTAAAGAATTACAGGAAAATACAAACAAGCAAATGAAAGATCTGAGCAAAACCATCCAGGATCTAAAAACAGAAGTAGAAACAACTAAGAAATTGCAAAGGGAGACAACTTTGGAGATAGAAAACCTTGGGAGAAAATCAGGGGCCATAGATGCAAATATCAACAATAGAATACAAGAGATAGAAGACAGAATCTCAGATGCCGAAGATACCATAGGAACCATTGATGCAACAGTCAAAGAAAATGGTAAATGCAAAAAGCTTGTAACCCAAAAACATCAAGGAAATCCAAGACACAATGACAAGACCAAACCTAAGGATTATAGGGATAGATGAGAGTGAAGATTTACAATTTAAAGGGCCAGCAAACATCTTCTACAAAATGATGGAAGAAAACTTCCCCAACCTAAAAAGAGAGATGCCCATGAATATACAAGAAGCCTACAAAACTCCAAACAGACTGGACCAGAACAGAAATACCTCCCGTCACATAATAATCAAAACCCCAAATGTACTAAACAAAGAAAATATTAAGGGCAGTAAGAGAACAAGGCCAAGTAACAATTAACGAAATTAGAAATGAAAAGTGGGGATCCAGCCGGCAGCAGGGGAGCCAGCCTCAGCCAGCTTCCCAGGTGCTCAGACCCAGTCTGCGGAACCAGGTACCCGAGATATCCCAACTTTAAGACCTTCAGGGACTCAGGCCTGGAGCAGGAGCTGTGCACAGAGTAGCAGTTTGGGGAACACCTGCCGAGCCTGTGCTCTGCGCTCGCAGGGAGGACCCTGAACTCCCTGTAGTCAGCGCCATCTTGCCAGCTGCTTCCCATCCAGCTGGCAGCGGGGGAGCCAGTCTCAGCCAGGTTCCCAGCAGCTTTGGACCAGCAGGCAGAACCAGATAACTGAGATATCCCGACTTTAAGACCTCTGGGGAATCAGGACACCAGACAGCAAATGCTGAGCAGGAGCAGTGCAGAGCAGCTGCCCAACAGGCAGAACCAAGTACCTGGGATATCCTGAGTTTAAGACCTCGGGGGACTCAGGCCACCTGTCAGCAATCTGTGAGCAGGAGCCCTGCAGGGCAGTGGTTCAGGTGTCCCAGTCATGGGGAAATAGCCTTATGAGCCCACAGAAGGGTCAAGCACCAGCTAGTAACTACAGGACCAACTAACACCAGAGTTAACCAGATGGCAAAAGGCAAACGTAAGATCGTTACTAACAGAAATCAAGGCAGTATGGCAGCATCCGAACCCAGTTCCCCAACAGCAATAAATCTTGGATACCCCGAAACACCAGAAAAACAAGACTCAGATCTAAAATCACTGGTCAGGATGCTGATAGAGGATCACTTAGATAAATTTCTTAAAATAATAGAGGAGCAAATAGATCAAAAGCTAGAAGCCCATACAAGGCAAACACAAAAATCACTTAAAAAATCCAGGAGGATATAGAGCAAAAAATGAATCCCAATAAGCGGGAGAAACAGAAATCACATAAAGAAATACAAGAGGACATGGGTCAACAAGTAGAAGTCATAAAAGAGGAAACACAAAAATCCCTTAAAGAATTACAGGAAAACACAAACAAGCAATTGAAAGATCTGAGCAAAACCATACAGAATCTAAAAACAGAAGTAGAAACAGCTAAGAAATCGCAAAGGGAGACAACGTTGGAGATAGAAAACCTTGGGAAGAAATCAGGAGTCATAGATGCAAGTATCAACAATATAATACAAGAGATAGAAGACAGAATCTCAGATGCTGAAGATACCATAGGAACCATGGATTCAACAATTAAAGAAAATGCAAAGTGCAAAAAGCTGGTAACCCAAAACATTCAGGAAATCCAGGACACAATGAGAAGACCAAACCTAAGGATTATAGGGATAGATGAGAATGAAGATCTACAACTTAAAGGGCCAGCAAATATCTTCTACAAAATTATGGAAGAAAACTTCCCCAACCTAAAGAGAGAGATGCCCATGAATATACAAGAAGCCTATAGAACCCCAAATAGACTGGACCAGAACAGAAATACTTCCTGTCACATAATAATCAAAACCCCAAATGTACTAAACAAAGAAAGAATATTAAAGGCAGTAAGAGAAAAAGGACAAGTAACATATAAAGAAAGACCTATCAAAATTACACCAGATTTCTCACCTGAGACCATGAAAGCTAGAAGATCCTGGGCAGACCACATGCAGACTCTAAGAGAACACAAACTTCAGCCAAAACAACTATACCCAGCAAAACCCTCA
Source organism: Apodemus agrarius (assembly GCA_964023405.1). Lineage (NCBI taxonomy): Eukaryota > Metazoa > Chordata > Mammalia > Rodentia > Muridae > Apodemus > Apodemus agrarius. The sequence goes on from OZ030014.1 coordinate 26,426,804, forward strand.
ATTGCCATAGATGGGGAAACAAAAGTATTCCACGACAAAACCAAATTTGCACGATATTTATCTACAAACCCAGCCCTACAAAGGATAATGGGGGAAAAATACCAACACAAGGGGAGAAACTACACCCCAGAAGAAACAAGATAGAAACCCCATCACATCAAACCCAAAAGAAGAGAACCACTCAAATACAAAATAAATAAATAAATAAATAAATAACGCCCAAAATGTCAGGAAGTAATAATTACTATTCCTTAATATCTCTTAATATCAATGGACTCAATTCCCCAATAAAAAGACAGACTAACAGACTGGATACGGAAACAGGACCCTACATTTTGCTGCATACAGGAAACACATCTCAGTGTCAAAGACAAACACCACCTTAGAGTAAAAGGCTGGAAGACAGTTTTACAAGCAAATGGTCTCAGGAAACAAGCTGGAGTAGCCATTCTAATATCAGATAAAATTCACTTTCAACCTAAAGTCATCAAAAGAGACTCGGAAGGTCACTTCTTGCTGGTCAAAGGGAAAATCCACCAAGAAGAATTCTCAATACTGAACATCTATGCCCCAAATGTAAGGGCACCCTCATTTGTAAAAGAAACTTTACTAAAGCTTAAAGGACACATTGAACCTAACACAATAATTGTAGGTGACTTCAACACTCCACTCTCCTCAATGGACAGATCAGGAAAGCAGAAACTAAACAGGGTCACAGTGAAACTAATTGAAGCTTTGGACCAATTGGATATATATATATATATATATATATATATATATATATATATATATATAAAACATTCCATCCTAAAGCAAAAGAGTATACCTTTTTCTCAGCACCGCAGGGTACCTTCTCAAAAATTGATCATATCATTGGTCACAAGACAGACCTCAACAAATACAAGAAGACCGAACTAATCCCATGTCTCCTATCGGATCACTATGGAGTAAAAGTGGTCTTCAATAGCAAGAAGAACAACAGAAAGCCCACACACACATGGAAACTGAACAATACTCAATGACAACTTGGTCAAGGAAGAAATAAAGAAAGAAATCAAAGACTTTTTAGACTTCAATGAAAATGAAGGTACGACCTACCCAAATCTTTGGGACACAATGAATGCAGTGGTAAGAGGAAAACTCATAACCCTGACTGCGTCCAAAAAGAAACTGGAGAGAGCATACACTAGCAACTTAACAGCACACCTGAAGGCCCTGGAACAAAAGGAAGCTAATTCACCCAGGAGGAGTAGAAGAGAGGAAATCATCAATATAAGGGCTGAAATCAATCAAGTAGAAACAAAGAGAACCATACAAGGAATCAGCAAAACCAAGAGCTGGTTCTTTGAGAAAATCAAGATAGATAAACCCTTAGCTAGACTAACCAAAGGGCACAGAGACAGTATCCAAATTAACAAAATTAGAAATGAAAAGGGGGATATAACAACAGAAACTGAGGAAATTCAAAAGATCATCAGATCCTACTACAAAGGCCTATACTCAAAACAGCTGAAGAATCTGGAGGCAATGGACAATTTCCTAGACAGATAAAAATACCAAAATTAAATCAGCATCAAGTAGATCAGCTAAACAGTCCCATAACCCCTAAAGAAATAGAAGGGGTTATAGAAAGCCTCCCAACCAAAAAAAGTACCGGACCAGATGGTTTTAGTGCAGAATTCTACCAGACCTTCAAAGAAGACTTAACACCAATACTCTTCAAATTATTCCACAAAATAGAGACAGAAGGGATACTGCCCAAATCGTTCTTCGAAACCACAATTATGCTGATACCTAAACCACAAAAAGATCCAACAAAGAAAGAGAACTACAGGCCAATTTCTCTTATGAAGATTGATGTAAAAATACTAAATAAAATTCTTGCCAGCCAAGTCCAAGAGTATATCAAAACGATTATTCACCATGATCAAGTCGGTTTCATCCCAGGGATGCAGGGATTGTTCAATATACAAAAATCCATCAATGTAACTCACTACATAAACAAACTAAAAGAAAAAAAACCACCTGGTCATCTCATTAGATGCTGAAAAAGCGTTCAACAAAATTCAGCATCCTTTCATGCTAAAAGTCTTGGAAAGAGCAGGAATTCAAGGCCCATACCTAAACATAGTAAAAGCAATCTACAGCAAACCAGTAGCCAACATCAAAATAAATGGAGAGAAACTTAAAGCAATCCCACTAAAATCAAAAACAGGACAAGGCTGCCCTCTCTCTCCATATCTTTTCAGTATAGTACTTGAAGTTCTAGCGAGAGCAATTAGACAACATAAGGAAGTCACAGGGATACAAATTGGAAAGGAAGAAGTCAAAGTATCATTATTTGCAGAAGATATGATAGTCTACTTAAGCGACCCAAAAAACTCCACCAGAGAACTTCTACAGCTGATAAACAATTTCAGCAAAGTGGCTGGTTATAAAATTAACTCAAGCAAATCAGTAGCCTTCTTGTACTCAAAGGACAAGCAGGCTGAGAAAGAAGTTAGGGAAATAACACCCTTCACAATAGCCACAAACAACATAAAGTACCTTGGAGTAACTCTAACCAAAGAAGCGAAGATCTGTATGACAGGAACTTCAAGAAAGAAATCGAAGAAGACCTCAGAAGATGGAAAAGTATTTCTTGCTCCTGGATTGACAGGATCAATATAGTAAAAATGGCCATCTTGCCAAAAGCAATCTACAGATTCAATGCAATCCCCATCAAAATCCCAACTCAATTCTTCATAGATCTAGAAAGAGCAATTCTCAAATTCATCTGGAGTAACCAAAAAACCCAGGATAGCTAAAACTATTCTCAACAATAAAAGGACTTCTGGGGGAATCAATATCCCTGACCTCAAGCAGTACTACAGAACAATTGTGTTAAAAACTGCATGGTATTGGTACAGCAACAGGCAGGTAGATCAATGAAATAGGATTGAAGACCCAGAAATGAACCCACATACTTATGGTCACTTGATCTTTGATTAAGGAGCCACAACCATCCAGTGGAAAAAAGATAGCCTTTTCAACAAATGGTGCTGGTTCAACTGGAGGTCAACATGCAGAAGAATGTGAATTGACCCACTCTTATCTCCTTGTACTAAGATCAACTCCAAGTGGATCAAGGACCTCCACATAAAACCAGACACACTGGTTAGAAAAGAAACTTGGGAAGACCGTAGAGGACATGGTAACAGGTGGAAAGTCTATGAACAGAACACCAATAGCTTATGCTCTGAGATCAAGAATTGACAAATTGGACCTCATCAAATTACAGTGACTGTAAGGCAAAGGACACTGTCAGAAGGACAAAACGGCAACCAACAAAGTGGGAAATGATCTTCACCAACCCCACATCCGACAGAGGGCTAATATCCAATATATACAAAAACTCAAGAAGTTAGACCCCAAGGAAACAAATAACCCTATCAAAAAATGATGTACAGAGCTAAACAAAGAATTTTCACTAGAAGAAATTCAGATAGCCGAGAAACACCTTAAGAAATGTTCAACATCATTAGTCATCAGGGAAATGCAAATCAAAACAACCCTGAGTTTCCACCTCACAGCAGTCAGAATGGCTAAGATTAAAAACTCAAGAGACAACAAGTGCTGGCAAGGATGTGGAGAAAGAGGAACACTCCTCCACTGTTGGTGGGATTGCAGAATTGTAAAACTGCTCTGGAAATCAGTGTGGTGGTTCCTCAGAAAATTGGGCATGTCACTTCCAGAGGACCCTAGCATACCACTCCTGGGCATATACCCAGAGGATTCCTCTGCATACAACAAAGACACATGCTCCACTATGTTCATAGCAGCCTTGTTTATAATAGTCAGAAATTGGGAGCCCAGATATCCCTCAAAAGAGGAATGGATACAGAAAATGTGGTACATTTATACAATGGAGTACTACTCAGCAATTAAAAATAATGAACTCATGCAATTTGTAGGTAAATGGTTAGATCTGGAAAATATCATCCTAAGTGAGCTAACCCAATCACAAAAGAATACACATGAAATGCAATCACTGATAAGTGGATATTAAAGAGCCCAGAAGCTCTGAATTCTCAAGGCACAATTAGCAAGTCAAACGATTCCCAAGAAAAGAAATGAGAGAACCCTGGGCCTGTAAATATTGGATCCAGTTTTGTAGTCCCTGAACAGAGAAATCGTGGCGGGGGGTGTAATGATTGGGGAATAGTTGGGTGGGAAAGGAATTATGGGACATATGGTGGGGGGGAACTGGGAAAGGGGAAAGCCTTTGGAATGTAAACATAGAATATAGAAAATAAAAATTAAATAAAAAATACTATCACCAAAAAAAAAAAAAGAAATGAAAAGTGGGAAAAAATAAACAGAAATTGAGGAAATTCAAAAAATCATCAGATCCTACTACAAAAGCCTATACTCAACACTACTGGAGAATCTGTAGGAAATGGACAATTTCCTAGACAGATTCCAAATACCAAAAATAAATCAGTATCAACTAGATCAGCTAAGCAGCCCCATAACCCCTGGAGAAATAGAAGGGGTTATAGAAAGTCTCCCAACCAAAAAAAGTACTGGACCAGATGGTTTTAGTCCAGAATTCTATCAGATCTTTAAAGTAGATCTAACACCAATACTCTTCAAACTATTCCACAAAATAGAAGCAGAAGGAACACCACCCAACTCATTCTAGGAAGCCAAAATTATGCTGATACCAAAAGCACACAAAGATCCTACAAAGAAAGAGAACTACAGGCCAATTTCCCTTATGAATATTGATGCAAAAATACTAAATAAAATTCTTGCCAACCGAATCCAAGAACATATGAAAACCATCATTCAACATGGTCAAGTAGGCTTCATCCCAGGAATGCAGGGATGGTTCAATATACAAAAAAATCCATCAATGTTATCCATTACATGAACAAACTAAAAGAAAAAAACCACATGGTCATCTCATTAGATGCTGAAAAAGCATTTGACAAAATTCAGCATCCTTTCATGCCAAAAGTGTTGGAAAGATCAGGATTTCAAGACCCATACCTAAATATAGTAAAAGCAATATATAGCAAATGAGTAGCCAATATCAAAATAAATGGAGAGAAACTTGAAGCAATCCCACTAAAATCAGGGACTAGACAAGACTGTCCTCTCTCTCCATATCTTTTCAATATAGTACTTGAAATTCTAGCGAGAGTAATTAGACAACATAAGGAAGTCAAAGGGATACAAATTGGAAAGGAAGAAGTCAAACTATCACTATTTGCAGACGACATGATAGTATATGTAAGCGACCAAAAAACTCCATCAGAGAATTCCTACAGCTGATAAACAACTTCAGCAAAGTAGCTGGTTATAAAATCAACTCAAGCAAATCGGTAGCCTTCCTGTTCTCAAATGACAAGCAGTCTGAGAAAGAAGTTAGTGAAATAATACCCTTCACAATAGCCACAAACAATATAAAGTATCTTGGTGTGACTCTAACCAAACAAGTGAAAGATCTGTATGACAGGAACTTCAAGTCCTTGAAGAAAGAAATTGAAGAAGACCTCAGGAAATGGAAAAATATTTCATGCTCTTGGATTGGGAGGATCAATATAGTAAAAATGACCATCTTGCCAAAAGCAATCTACAGATTCAATGCAATCCTCATCAAAATCCCAACTCAATTCTTTATAGATCTAGAAAGAGCAATTCTCAAATTCATCTGGAATAACAAAAAAACCAGGATAGGTAAAACTATTCTCAACAATAAAGTACTTCTGGGGGAATCAATATCCCTGACCTCAAGCAGTACTACAGAGCAATTTTGTTAAAAACTGCATGGTATTGGTACAGCAACAGGCAAGTAGATAAGTGGAATAGAATTGAAGAACCAGAAATTAATCCATAGACTTATGGTTACTTTATCTTTGATAAAGGAGCTGCAACCATCCAGTGGAAAAAAGATAGCTTTTTCAACAAATGGTGCTGGTTCAACTGGAGGTCAACATGCAGAAGAATGCGAATTGACCCACTCTTATCTCCTTGTACTAAGATCAACTTCAAGTGGATCAAGGACCTCCACATAAAACCTGACACACACTGAAACTAATAGAAAAGAAACTGGGGAAGACCCTGGAGGACATGGTAACAGGTGGAAATTTTCTGAACAGAACACCAATAGGTTATGCTCTGAGATCAAGAATTGACAAATGGGACCTCATAAAATTACAAAGTTTCTGTAAGGCAAAGGATAGGGTCAGAAGGACAAAACAGCCATCAACAAATTGGGAAAAGATCTTCACCCACCCCACATCCGACAGGGGGTAATATCCAATATATACATAGAACTCAAGAAGTTAGACTTCAAAGAACCAAATAACCCTATCAAAAAATGGGGTACAGAGCTAAAGAAAGAATTTTCACCAGAAGAAATTCGGATGGCCAAGAAACACCTTAAGAGATGTTCAACATCTGGAGTCATCGGGGAAATGCAAATCAAAACAACCCTGATATTCCACCTCACACCAGTCAGAATGGCTAAGATTAAAAACTCAAGAGACAACAGGTGCTGGCTAGGATGTAGAGAAAGAGGAACATTCCTACACTGTTGGTGGGACTGCAAGATGGTACAACCGCTCTGGAAATCAGTCTGGAGGTTCCTCAGAAAATTGGTCATGACACTTCCAGAGGACCCTGTTATACCACTCCTGGGCATATACCCAGAGGATTCCCCTGCATACAATAAAGACACATGCTCCACTATGTTAATAGCAGCCTTATTCATAATAGCCAGAAGTTGGAAGGAACCCATATGGAAGCCTCAAAGGAAGAATGGATACAGAAAATGTGGTATATTTATACAATGGAATACTACTCAGCAATTAAAAATAATGAATTCATGCAATTTGTAGGCAAATGGTTGGATCTGGAAAATGTCATCCTAAGTGAGTTAATCACAAAAGAATACACATGAAATGCAATCACTGATAAGTGGATATTAAAGAGCCCAGAAGCTCTGAATACTCAATGCACAATTAGCAAGTTAAAGATTCCCAAGAAGAAGGAAGGAGAGAACCCTGGTCCTGAAATGACTTTATCCAGTTTTGTATGAGAGTATCAGAATAGAGCAGAGAAATGGTGGGGTGTTGATTGGGGAATAGGCGGGGGTCGGAGGTGGGGGGGGAAGTGGGGAGGTGGGGTGGAAGAGGACATATGGGACATATGGTGAGGGGGAAACTGGGGAAAGGGAAAGGCTTCGGAATGTAAACAAAGAATATAGAAAATTTTTTAAAAAATTGAGAATTTTATATATATATATAAAGAAGGTTAAAGAATTTGAGTCCCTGATCTGATATTTGATATACATGTCAAAAATATATTTAGATTAGGTATTATTTGATTCAGCTGCTTCACTAAAGAGTCAAGTCTGCATCTGGTCTCAGGATTGCATCAACTTCTGTATGTAAGCACAGGAACTTGCAGCCATAGTAAGGAAACATTGAGTTCATGCATTTAGACAAAGCCTTGGGAAAATTGGTAGCAATGCATCTAGACATTTAATACCAGTGGATGTTAACAAACTGAGTGGAAGCCCTGGGATAGTTGGAAGGCCTTTGTCTCTTGATGTGCTAATGATTACACTAGGAATTTAGATGGAAGACTGGTAGGTCAAGACCTTTCCAATATAAAATATCCTTTCCTTGAAAGGAGTGATTATCAACCGTCCTGATAGTATTGCACATTAATCCAGTTCCTCATTTTGTGGTGAGCACTCACCATAAAATATTTCTGTTCCTATTCATAACTGTAATTTTTACTTTTATGAATTATAAATTAAATATATGATATGATGAACATCTGATATAAACCACTAAAAGTACCCTAATACCAAGGTGGAGAGCCTATGCTCTGAGGGTTCCAGGGTAGGTATTAAAATTTTACTTGTTCTGGCTGGTCTTTTGTATCACTAAATTGTAGTTATTGGTTCTTTCAATATTCTCATACATAGTATATATTCTATGTACTATCACTATGTGATATATAAGCATAATTGAATATTTCTCAAATATAAAGAAAAATTAGTTCACCAAGTCTTCAGGTAAATGGAAGGAAGTGGAATAAATTATTCTGAATCAAGTTACCCAGGATCAAGATGACAAATGCCCCATTCTATCTCATATGTGGTAAAAGGTTTACATATTTTTTATGTTTAAATTAGAGTAAATGTGGAGGAAAACAATTTACTGAAAAAATATATTGTGAGGAGTGGTATTAATCAAGTTGAAATAGTAGAACCTGGGTAAAATGAACATGTAGAAGGTATCTGTTATGTAGAATGGTGCAATCTCGAGAGATTTACAGAAAATAGGGGCAGTAAAAAGGAAAAGTAAGCTGTAGGATGTCTGGAAAAATATAATTGGAGTACTAAAGCCTTGAAATCTGTTAAAGTAAAGCAAATCCAAAAACATCTAAGTAGGGCTAGAATACTTGTGTTTTGAAAGATTAGAGATTGTCATAGGGATCAAAAATTTAAAAATGGATTGGAGCTGGTAAATGGATGGAAGATACAATAACTGTTTCATTAGGCAAAATGAAGGATGTATAAATAAACCTATTGAAAACTTAGTACTATGTAAACTAATGAAGCAGGTAATGTTTTTTTTACCTTTTATACTAACATTTTAATTACACTTAATTTTTCAATGCACTTATACTGTTTAGAATTGTCTTTACAGGCTTCATGCTCTGTAAAATACCAGGACTACTTTATACATTTGGAGCAAATTCTCTAGGACTTTACCAGAGAGTACAGAAACAGTATCCACATAACCAAAATCAGAATTGAAAAGGGAGACATAAACACAGAAACCACTGAGGAAATCCAAAACTATCATCAGATCCTACTACAAAACCCTATATTCAACAAAACTGGAAAATCTGGATGAAATGGACAATTTTCTAGACAGATACCAGGCATCTAAGTTAAATCAGTATTGAATAAACTATCTAAACAGTCTCATAACCCCTAACAAAATAGAAACAGTCATTAAAATTTACAAAACAAAAAAGCCCAGGACCAAATGGGTTTAGTGCCAAATTTTATCAGACCTTTGAAGAAAACTTAATACCAATATTCCTCAAACTATTCAACAAAATAGAAATAGAAAGATTAATACCTAATTTGTTCTATGAAGCTATAATTGCACTCATACCTAAACCATGCAAAGACCAAAGAAAGAGAACTTCAGACCTATTTCACTCACGAATATCAATGCAAATATACTCAATAAAATTCTCACAAACTGAATCCAAGAACCCATCAAAATGATCATCAGTCATGATCAAGTAGGATTATCCCAGGGATGCAAGGATGGTTTAATATATGGAAATCCATCAACACTACACTACATAAGCAAACTCAAACACACACACACACACACACACACACACACACATACACAGACACGATCATTTCATTAGATGCTGAGAAAGCACTTGACAAAATCCAATAAAACTTCATGACACAAGTTTTTGATAGATGAGGAATTCAAGGCCCATACCTAAATATAGTAAAAGCAATATACAGCACAACAGTATCCAATATCAATCTAAATGGAGAGAAACTTGAAGCAATATCAAGCAATATAACTAATATCAAAAACTAGACAAGGCTGACCACTCTCTCCCTTCCTATTCAATAGAGTACCTGAAATTCTAGCCACAGCAATTAGACAACAAAAGAAGATCAAAGGAATACAGATTGGAAAGGGAGAAGTCGAACTATCACTATTTGCAGATGATATAATAGTATACTTAAGTGGCCTCAAAAATTCCACCATAGAACTTGTAATCCTGATATACAACTTCAGCGAAGTGGCTGTATGTAAAATTAATTCAAACAAATCATTATCCTTCCTCTACTCAAATGTAAAGAGGCTGCAAATGAAATTAGGGAAATGACACCCTTCAAAATAGTCACAAATAGTATAAAGTACATTGGTGTTACTGTAACCACACTGGTGTTATTGTAACCAAGCAAGTGAAAGATCTGTATGACAAGAACTTCTAGTCTCCGAGGAAAGAAATCAAAGGAGATCTCAGAAGGTGGAAAGATCTCTCATGCTCAAGGATTGACAGGATTAATATGGGAAAAATTGCCATCTTGCCTAAAGCAATGTACAGATTCAATGCAATCACTATCAATGCTCCAATTCAATTCTTGATAGACCAAAAAAGAGCAATTTGCATATTCATTTGGAATAACAGAAAACCAAGATAAGGAAAAAAAATTCACACCTATAAAGAACTTGTAGGGGAATCACTATCCCTGATCTCAAGCTATATTGCAGAGTTAAAAATTGTATTGGTACAGAGAAAGGCAGGATATCAATAAAATAGAATTGAAGATCCAAAAATGAACCCACACACCTGTAGTCACTTCATATTTGACAAAGGTGCTAAATGCATCCAGGGGGATAAAGACATCATTTTCAACAAATGGTGGTGATTCATCTGGAACTCAGCATGTAGAAGAATGCAAATTGATCCGTTCTTATATCCTTGTACAAAGCTAAAGTACAAGTGGTTCAAGGACCTCCACATAAAACCAGATGTACTGAAATTAAAAGAAAAGAAACTGGGGAAGATCCTGGAATTCATTGGCACAGGGGAAATTTCCTAAACAGAACTCCAATAGCTCAGGTTCTAAGATAGAGAATTGAAAATTGGAACCTCATAAAATTGCAAAGCTTCTACAAGGCAAAGGATACTGTCAGAAGGTCAAAATAGCAGCCAACAGATTGGGGAAAGATCTTTACCAACACTACAAATGATAGAGGGTTAATACCTATATATAAAAATAACTCAGGAAATTAGACTCCAGAGAAGCAAAAATCCTATTAAAAATGGAGTAGAGGCAAGGCAGTGGTGGCACATGCCTTTCATCACAGCTCTTGGGAGGCAGATGCAGGTGGATTTCTGAGTTCAAGGCCAGCCTAGTCAACACAGTGAGATCCAGGACAGACATGGCTACACAGAGAAACCCTGTCTTTAAAAACAAAACAAAATAAAAGAAATCAAGAAGGAGTAGGCAGCCTAACAAAGAATTCTCAACTGAGAAATATCAAATGGCCAAAAATCACCTAATGAAATGTTCAACATCCTTAGTCATTAGGAAGATGCAAATCAAAACAACCCTGAGATTCCACCTCACAACTGTCAGAATGGCTTAAATCAAAAACTCAGGTGACAGCAGATGCTGCTGAGGATGTAGAGAAAGAAGAACACTCCTCAATTTTTTGGTGGAATTGTAGGCTGGTATAACCAGTATGGAAAATAGTCTGCCTGTTCCTCAGAAAACTGAACAAACTACTACCTGAGGACCCAGCTATACCACTCCTGGGCATATACTCAAAAGATACTCAAACATATAACAAGGGCACTGATACATCATGTTCATAGCAGCTTTATTTATAATAGCTAGAAACTGGAAAGAACGCAGATGTCCTTCAACAGAGGAATGGATACAGAAAATGTGGTACATTTACACAATGGAGTACTACTCAGCTATTAAAAAATGAGTTCATGAAATTCTTAGGCTAATGAATGGAATTGGAAAATATCATTGTGAGTGAGGTATCCCAGTCAGAAAAGATCACACATGGTATGCACTCACTGATAAGTGGATATTAGCCTCAAGCTTGAAATACCCAAGATACAATTCACAGACCATGTGAAGCTCAAGAAGAAGGAAGAACAAATCGTTGATCCTTCAGTACTTCTTAGAAGTGGGGACAAAATACTTACAGGAAGAAATATGAAGACAAGGTTTGGAGCAGAGACTGGTGAATGACCATACAGAGAATTCCCAACCTGGGATCCATCCCATATACAATTACCACCCTCAGACATTATTGTGGATGCCAAGAAGTGCTTGCTGACAGAAACCTGATATAGTTGTCTCCCGAGAGGCTCTGTCAGAGCCTGACATATACAGAGGTTGTTGGTTGCAGCCAACCTTTGGACTGAGCATGAGGTCCCCAATGGAGGATTTAGAGAAAGGATTGAAGGAGCTTAAGGAGTTTGTAACCCATAGGAAGAAGAACAATATGAACCAACCAGTTCCCCCAGACCAATCATGGACAAAACCATTAACCAAAGAGTATACATGGAAGAGCCCACAGCTCCATTAGCATATGTAGCAGAGGATGGCCTTGTCTGGCATCAAGGGATGGAGAGGCCCTTGCTCCTGTGAAGGCTAGATGCCCCACTCTAGGGGGATACCAGGGCCAGGAGGTAGAGTGGGTAGGTGGTGGTGGTGGGGGAGCAACATCATATAGAATAAGGGAGAGGGAGGATGGGATAAGGGGTTTCCTGAGAGGAAACTAGGAAAGGAGTAACATTTGAAAAGTAAATAAATAAATTATCCAATTTTAAAAAAGGAATAAATTCTTCAATCTATTGAAGTAAATTGATCTAATGAAATGATTTTTTTTCAGGTTTTTCTCATTAGTCATAGTAATCTCCTAGCACTAATTAAATGTAAGGTGAATTATTTAGTCCTTCATGCCCAAAGATTTATTTCTTTAGAGATTCAAACTTTTTCCCTCACAGATCTTACCTAATAGTATGGCAATTGTTCTGTCTCTCTCTGTCTCTGTCTCTCTCTCCTCTCTCTCTCTCTCCCCCTCTCTCTCCTCTCTCTCTCTCTCTCTCTCTCTCTCTCTCTCTCTCTCTCTCTCTCTCTCTTTCTCCCTATAAATATATGCCTTTTCTATTTTCTCTTCACTAGAACATGAAAAGTTCCTGATCAAATAGAAGCAACACACCATGTCCTGGTAGAAAGAATGCATATGCTTCCTATCTGTAATGGTTAGTCATTCCACTTTATCTAAGCCAAATATTTACAACCCCATTCTATCTTCATTAAACTCAAAAATTTAGGTAAAGCAAATTCATTTAGAAAGTTTAAAAAAAGGTATCTAAGAGAAGTTAGTAGCAATGTTCTGCTTGTTTTAATATCTTCCTTTGGATATATAATTTCTATTAAAGAGGTAAGTATTTTAATCAACTCTCAGTGAAACATTTGTTGGGGGAATTATTTAAAAAAATTTTTTTTTTGGTTTTTTGAGACACTGTTTCTCTGTGTAGCTCCGGCTTTCCTGGAACTCACTCTGTAGACCAGGCTAGCCTCAAACTCAGAAATCCGCCTGCCTCTGCCTCCTGAGTGCTGGGATTAAAGCTGTGTGCCACCACTGCCCGGCATTATTTAAAAATTTTAAGAATGACAAATATAATATAGTGGGTATTTTTTGCTTTTTTGATATTTTTTAATTTTCTATATATTTTTGTTTATATTCCAAAGGCTTTCCCCTTTCCCAATTCCCCCAATACCATATGCCCCATAAGGCATCTTCCCTCAGCCCATTCCCCAACCAACTCCCCCCATCCCATTTCACTGTTCTGATACTCTCTTACAAAACTGGATACAGTCTTTTCAGGACTGGAGACCACTCCTTCCTTCTTCTTGGGAATCTTTTGATTTGCTAATTGTGCATTGAGTATTCAGAGCTTTTGGGCTCATTAATATCCACTTATCAGTGACTGCATTTCATGTGTATTCTTTTGTGATTGGATTAACTCACTTAGGATGATATTTTCCAGATCCAACCATTTGCCTACAAATTGCATGAATTCATTATTTTTAATTGCTGAGTAGTATTCCATTGTAGAAATATACCACATTTTCTGTATCCATTCCTCCTTTGAGGGACATCTGGGCTCCTTCCAACTTCTGCTATGAACATAGTGGAGCATGTGTCTTTATTGTATGCAGGGGATTCCGCTGGGTATATGCCCAGGAGTGGTATGACAGGGTTCTCTGGAAGTGTCATGTCCAATTATCTGAGGAATCACCAGAATGATTTCCAGAGCAGTTGTACCATCTTGCAATCCCACCAACAGTGTAGGAATGTTCCTTTTTCTCCACATCCTCGGCAGCACCTGTTATCCCTTGAATTTTTAATCTTGGCCATTCTGACTGGTGTGAGGTAGAATCTCAGGGTTGTTTTGATTTGCATTTCCCTGATGACTAATGATGCTGAACATCTCTTAAGGTGCTTCTCAGCCATAGGAATTTCTTCTGGTGAAAATTCTTTGTTTACCTCTGCACCCCATTTTTAATAGGGTTATTTGGCTCTATGGGGTCTAACTTCTTGAGTTCTTTGTATATATTGGATATTAGCCCTCTGTCAGATGTGGGGTTGGTGAAGATCTTTTCCCAATTTTTGGTTGCTGTTTTGTACTTCTGACACTGTCCTTTGCCTTACAAAACTTTGTAATTTTATGAGGTCCCATTTGTCAATTCTTGATCTTAGAGCATAACCTATTGGTGTTCTGTTCATAAACTTTCCCCCTTTGCCCATGTCCTCAAGGGTCTTCCCCAGTTTCTTTCCTATTAGTTTCAGTGTGTCTGGTTTTATGTGGAGGTCCTTGATCCACTTGGAGTTGATCTTGGTACAAGGAGATAAGAGTGGGTCAATTAGCATTCTTCTGCATGTTCACCTCCAGTTGAACCAGCACCATTTATGGAAAAAGCTATCTTTTTTTCCACTGGATGGTTGTAGCTCCTTTATCAAAGATGAAGTGACCATAAGTGTATGGGTTCATTTCTGGGTCTTCAATTCTATTCCATTGATCTACTTGCCTGCCACTGTACCAATACCATGCTGTTTTTTAGCGCATTTGCTCTTTAGTACTGCTTAAGGTCAGGGATATTGATCCCCCCAGAAGTACTTTTATTGTTGAGAATAGTTTTAGCTATCCTGGGTTTTTTGTTACTCCAGATGAATTTGAGAATTGCTCTTTCTAGATCTATGAAGAATTGAGTTGGGATTTTGATGGGGTTGCATTGAATCTGTAGATTGCTTTTGGCAAGATGGTCATTTTTACTATATTGATCCAGCCAATCTAAGAGCATGGACTATTTTTCCATCTCCTGAGGTCTTCTATTTCTTTCTTCAAGGACTTGAAGTTCCTGTCAATACAGATCTTTCACTTTTTTTGTTAGAGTTACGCCAAGATACTTTATATTGTTTGTGGCTATTGTGAAGGGTGTTATTTCCCTAATTTCTTTCTCAGCCTGCTTGTCCTTTGAGTACAGGAAGGCTACTGATTTGCTTGAGTTGATTTTGTACCCATCCACTTTGCTGAAGTTGTTTATCAGCTGTAGGATTTCTCTGGTGGAGTTTTTGGGTCACTTACATATACTATCATATCATCTGAAAAAAGTGATAGTTTGACTTCTTCCTTTCCAATCTGTATCCCTTTAACTTCCTTATGTTGTCTAATTGCTCTTGCTAGAACTTCAAGTACTATATTGAAAAGATATGGAGAGAGAGGGAAGCCTTGTCTAGTCCCTGATTTTAGTGGGATTGCTTCAAGTTTCTCTCCATTTATTTTGATGTTGACTACTGGTTTGCTGTATATTGCTTTTACTATATTTAGGTATGGGCCTTGAATTCCTGTTCCTTCCAGGACTATTAGCGTGAAAGGATGCTGAATTTTGTCAAATGCTTTTTCAGCCTCTAATGAAATGACCATGTGGTTTTTTTCTTTTAGTTTTTTATGTAGTGGATTGCATTGATGCATTTCCATATATTGAACCATCCTTGCATCCCTGGGATGAAGCCTACTTGATCATGATGAATGATCATTTTGATGTGCTCTTGCATTTGGTTGGCAAGAATTTTATTTAGTATTTTTGCATCAATATTCATAAGGGAAATTGGCCTGTAGTTCTTTTTCTTTGTAGGATCTTTGTGTGCTTTTTGTATCAGCATAATTGTGGCTTTGTAGAACAAGTTGGGCAGTGTTCTTTCTGTTTCTATTTTGTGGAATAGTTTGAAGAGTATTGGTATTAGATCTACTTTAAAGATCTGACAGAATTCTGCACTAAAACCATCTGGTCCCGTACTTTTTTTGGTTGAGAGACTTTCCATAACCCCTTCTATTTCTCTAGGGGTTATGGGACAGTTTTGCTTATCTAAATGATCCTGATTTAATTTTGGTATTTGGTATCTGTCTAGGAAATTGTCCTTTTCCTCCAGATTCCCAAGTTGTGTTGAGTATAGGCTTTTGTAGTAGGATCTGATGATTTTTTGAATTTCTTCAGTTTCTGTTGTTATATCCCCCTTTTCATTTCTAATTTTGTTAATTTGGATACTGTCTCTGTGCCCCTTGGTTAGTCTGGCTAAAGGTTGATCTATCTTGTTGATTTTCTCAAAGAACGAGCTCTCAGTTTTGTTGATTCTTTGTATGGTTCTCTTTGTTTCTACTTGATTGATTTCAGCCCTTAGTTTGATGATTTCTTGTCTTCTACTTCTCCTGGGTGAATTAGCTTCTTTTTGTTCCAGGGCCTTCAGGTGTGCTGTTAAGTTGCTAGTGTTTGCTCTCTCCAGTTTCTTTTTGGAGGCACTCAGGCCTATTAGTTTTCCTCTTAGCACTGCTTTCATTGTGTTCCATAGATTTGGGTAGGTTGTACCTTCATTTTCGTTAAATTCTGAAAAGTCTTTGACTTCTTTCTTTATTTTTTCCTTGACCAAGGTGTCATTGAGTAGAGTATTGTTCAGTTTCCATATGTATGTGGAATTTCTGTTGTTCTTTTTGCCATTGAAGACCACTTTTACTCCATAGTGAACTGATAGGAAGCATGGGATTAGTTCTGTCTTCTTGTATTTGTTGAGGTCTGTCTTGTGACCAATTATATGATCGATTTTGGATAAGGTACCATGTGGTGTTGAGAAAAAGGTATATTCTTTTCCTTTAGGATGAAATGTTCTATATATATATTGGTGTATATATATATATATATATATATATATATATATATATATATATATATATATAAAATCCAATTGGGCCAAATCTTCAAATAGTTTCATTGTGCCCCTGTTTAGTTTTTGCTTTCCTGATCAGTCCATTGAGGAGAGTGGAGTGTTGAAGTCACCTACAACTATTGTGTTAGGTGCAGTGTGTGTTTTAAGCTTTAGTAAAGTTTCTTTTACGAATGAGGGCACCCTTACATTTGGAGCATAGATGTTCAGTATTGAGAGTTCTTCTTGGTGGATTTTCCTTTTGACCAGCTAGAAGTGACCTTCCAAGTCTCTTTTGATGACTTTAGGTTGAAAGTCAATTTTATCTGATATTAGAATGGCTACTTCGGCTTGTTTCCTGATACCTTTTGCTTGTAAAATTTTCTTCCAGCCTTTTACTCTAAGGTAGTGTTTGTCTTTGTCACTGAGATGTGTTTCCTGTATGCAGCAAAATGTAGGGTCCTGTTTCCATATCTAGTCTGTTAGTCTGCATCCTTTTATTGGGGAATTGAGTCCATTGTTGTTAAGAGATATTAAGGAATAGTAATTAATACTTTCTGACATTTTGGGCATTAGTTTTTATATTTGAGTGGTTCTCTTCTTTTGGGTTTGATGAGAGGGGTTTCTATCTTCCTTATTCTGGGGTGTAGTTTTCTCCCTTGTGTTGGTGTTTTTCCCCTATTATCCTTTATAGGGCTGGGTTTGTGGATAGATATTGTGCAAATTTGGTTTTGTCTTGGAATACCTTGGTTTCCCATCTATGGCAATTGAGAGTTTTGCTGGCTATAGTAGCTTTGGCTGAAATTTGTGTTCTCTTAGTGTCTACATGATATGTGCCCAGGATCTTCTAGCTTTCATTGTCTCATTTGAGAAGTCTGGTGTAATTCTCATAGGTCTTCCTTTATATGTTACTTGGCCTTTTTCTCTTACTGCCTTTAATATCCTTTCATTGTTTAGTACATTTTGGGTTTTGATTATTATGTGATGAGAGGTATTTCTGTTCTGGTCCAGTGTGTTTGAGATTCTTCAGGCTTCTTGTATATTCATGGGCCTCTCTCTCTTTAGTTTGGGGAAGTTTTCTTCCATAATTTTGTAGAAGATATTTGCTGGCCCTTTAAGTTGTAGATCTTCACTTTAATCTATACCTATAATCCTTAGGTTTGGTCTTCTCATTGTGTCCTGGATTTCCTGAATGTTTTGGGTTACCAGCTTTTTGCATTTTGCATTTTCTTTAATTCTTTAATCCATGGTTCCTATGGTATCTTCAGCGTCTGAGATTCTGTCTTCTATCTCTTGTATTCTATTGTTGATATTTGCATCTATGACTCCTGATTTCTTCCCAAGGTTTTCTATCTCCAAAGTTGTCTCCGTTTGCGATTTCTTAGTTGTTTCTACTTCTGTTTTTAGGTTCTGGATGGTTTTGCTCAAACCTTTCACTTGCTTGATTGTGTTTTCATGTAATTCTTTAAGGGATTTTTGTGTTTACTCTTTTATGACATCTACTTGTTGACCCACGTTCTCTTTTATTTCTTTAAGTGCTTTTTGTGTTTCCCCCTTATTGGCATCCATTTTTTGATCCATATTCTCCTGAATTTCTTTAAGTGATTATTTTTGTTTGCCTTGTAAGGGCTTCTAGCTTTTGATCCATTTTCTCCTGTATTACTTTAATAGTTTTATCTAAGTGTTCCTCTATCAGCATCCCGATCATTGATTTTAGATCTGAGTCTTGTTTTTCTGGTGTGTTGGGGTATCCGAGACTTATCGCTGTTGGGGAACTGAGTTCAGATGCTGCCATATTTCCTTGATTTCTGTTTGTAATGATCTTACTTTTGCCTTTTGCCATCTGGTTATCTCTGGTGTTAGTTGGTCCTGTAGTTACTAGCTGGTGCTTGAACCTCCTGTGGGCTCATAAGGCTATTTCCCTATGACTGGGATACCTGAACCACTGCCCTGCGGGGCTCCTGCTCACAGATTGCTGACAGGTGGCCCGAGTCCCCAGAGGTCTTAAACTCGGGAAATCTCATGTACCTGTTTCTGCCTGCTGGTTCTGCCTGCTGGTTTGAAACAGCTGGGAAGGTGGCGGAGGCTGGTTCCACCAGCTGATTCAAAACAGCTGGGAAGATGATAGAGGCTGTTTCTGCCAGCTGGTTAGAAACAGCTGTTCCTGCTGGCTGGTTCGAAAACAGCTAAGAAGATGGCAGAGGCTGCAGGGAGTGTGGGTTCCGCTTTCAGGGCACAGAGCCCATGCCTTGCTGGGGCCCTGGACCCACTGCTCTGTGCACAGCTCCTGCCTGAGTCCCCAAAGGTCTTAAACTCGGGATATCTCGGGTACCTGGTTCTGCCGGCTGATTCAAAACAGCTGGGAAGATGGCAGAGGCTGGTTCTCAGGCTGGTTCCATAATATAGTGTTTTAACAGAATTATTGAAGGAACACTATATCAGCAAAGTTAATTTTAAAAAATGTGACTATTTTATTCCTCCTTCTAAGTGAGATTCAAGCATCTTTGCTTGGGCCTTTCTTGTTTAACTTCTTTAGGTCTATGAGGTATATCCTATATTTTTTGCCCAATATCCATTTATCCATGAGCACATACCATCCACACCATTTTGTGTCTGGATAATGTCACTCATGATGATACTTTTTAGTTCCATCTATTTGCCTCCAATAGTCATGATGTCATTTAATTTAATAGATGAATAGCTTTCCATTGTATAAATGAACCAAATTTTATGTTTCCATCATTCAGTTGAGGAATATATGAGTTGTTTCTAGTTTCTAGTTATTATGAATATGTCGACTATGAACATAGTGGAATATGTGTCCTTGTGGTGTAGTAGAACATCTTTTCATATATGCCCAGCAGCATATAGTTGAGTCTTTTGGTAGAACTATTTCTAATTTGCTGAGAAAATGCCAGATTGATTTCCAGAGTGGTTGTACAAGTTTGTAATCCTACTAGCAATGGAGGCAGAGGTAGGAATACAGAATTTAGGATATAAATTAAAAAATAACAATTGTATGCTACAGAGGTTTTAGGAGTTAATTTTCTCTGGATTGAAGGAGACCTCACATTCTATAGAGTTTAAAGGATAATTTTGGCAGTTGGTCCTCACAATCAACATTAATTAAAATAAAATTCTCTGTTGGTCAATAAATTTTTCTGGACCTGCCACAAATTTCACACTGGAAAGATTCCAACTGAAGAGATATTCATATCTGAAGTCAATTCTTCATGTTTTATGGATTGACATGCATCTTAATCCTCTTAATATTTAATTTGGGGTCTCATAAGAGAGTCATGTTTATACATCAAGCATTTAGTTGCAGCATGACACTGATGGCTGCTATATTTGGGTAGAAAGTGCAAACTTATACATTTATATCCATAGCCCAGTTAAGCGGTTCAAGATGCACTGAGAATGTTGTCACCTATCATACATGTTGGATTCCATTATGCATCTAAGTTACACTGTCAACTGAGAAGTACCTGTACAATATAGTTCAACTGATAAAACTTGTTCTGCTTCATATTTAACTTTTGGAAAGCCATTGTGAGAATATTTGGAATTTTTTTTTTTTTTGGTTTTTTTTCGAAACAGGGTTTCTCTGTATAGTCCTGGCTGTCCTGGAACTCACTCTGTAGACCAGGCTGGCCTCGAACTCAGAAATCCGCCTGCCTCTGCCTCCCAAGTGCTGGGATTACAGGCGTGTGCCACCACGCCCGGCTAATATTTGGAATTTTTAAATTTTACTTTCTTCATTTACTCTTCTGTTACGATATATGTGAATGCCTATATTAAGAATATAAAATTTTATTATATCTGTAATTTAAATTACAAGAGATTTCACTCACTTTTTCTGTATAATAAGTAGATAATACTGATACTCTCTCCCAACAAGTTGAAAAATTGAAACAAATTAAAAGATCATTATATCATTGCAAACCACTGTCTAAGAACTGAGCACACGATATAGACAGTAACAAATTCAAACAGCAATGGTCACAGTTAAATAGCAACCAAGAGAAGCAGCTAGAATGTAAGTCTGATACCTGGTTTGATGAGTATCTGTGATCGGAATGGCAAAGTGATCCATTTGTTTGGAAAAACTCCCATGCTTTCAAAACTTACCTCAAATTCTCTAAGAATTTTCCACCATGTATATTTTAGGAAAAAATATCTTTGCTAGTCCTCTAGGAAAAGATGGGAAAGGAGTTCTCAATTACTTTGAATTATGAGTGAAGGCTACTCTATACATATTTATCTTAACGAAAAAAAAGTATTTTAGGAACCCCCTGTCTTAGTTAGGGTTTTACTGCTGTGCACAGACACCATGACCAACGCAAGTTTTATAAAAGACAACATTAAATTGGGGTTGGCTTACAGGCTCAGCGGTTCAGTCCACTGTCATCAAGGCAGAAACATGGCAGCATCCAGGCAGGCATGGTACAGGAGGAGCTGAGAGTTCTACATCTTCATCTGAAGGCTGCTAGTAGAAGACTGACTTTTAGGCAACTAGGGTGAGGGTCTTAAGCCCATGCCCACAGTGACACACCTACTCCAACAAGGCCACACCTCCTAATAAGGTCACTTCCTGGGCCAATCATAAGCAAACCATCACACCCCCTATTCATGTTTTAAAAGAACTTAACTGACATGAATGAACATGAACATCCAGGCCAGGTCAGATTTAGTCTTGTTTTCCAGATGGAATATTGAATGTATATTTGGTAGAATAGGGACCTGAACATGACTAGGCTTGTCAACATTCATTCAAAGATGGAGAAAGGTCTCATAGGAACGGGTTGCTCTCTAGGAAGGCAGTGGTCATAGACAAAAATATAAACACAATTAATCAATTGTATATATACTATTACATTTCAGTCAATCCATACTTTATGAGGTCATTAACTTCAAATTCTTATTAAGATTTAAATATATTCTGCTCATTGCACATGGGTTTCACTTTCAGGCATTGACAAATTTTACATTCAGATGCTGCTAAAGGTCACTAAGTGTGAAAGCATTAGCCTTTGTGTTGGAACTCATAGAAATAGCTTACCTTGTAATTTGCATAGGTTATATCATATATTGTATGGTATTTCTACATTCTGTTTCTTCAAACTATTTTTTAATAAAGTATGTTATTTGCTTAAGATTATTATCTGGGTGAAGGACAATTCAGACTTTTCCTTCAAACATCAAGTTCATTTTATATGTGTTATTCCATTTACTCCTTTCCTGTCTTCAAACTTTTTTGTATGCTCTGTAATACTCTCTTTCCTACAATGGGTTCTTTGTTCCTTGGGTTTTATTGCTGAAATTTAAGTCAGAACCTCTCCATACATATCTGCAATACCCTTTCCTTGCTTTCACTTCATATACACAAATAACTAAAAATAAACTGCAAAACACTCTAGCTTACACTGGATCATCATGCACTCATTGCCTATACATTGCAGAGTAATCATATTTATGTTCTTGGCAGACCTGTGAATAGTGAATTGCAAGTTATACCTGTGCTTCCTGTTAAACATTATATAAATATGGTCTTAATAGCTACCATGGACAGATGAGTAAATGCTTTAAAATTGATTTTTCTAGCCCTCAGTATAGTGTGTAGACAGATTACATGCCAAATGACCAGATTAATTCATGAAGATTGCTGGATTATCCATAAATTCCTTGTATATTTCAAAGACTAAGGCTCTCACTTAACATTGTAACTACTGTCATCTTACATTGGAACTTACTTTCATGCTCCACAGTCTTTGCTTTAATTTCTTGTTTCATAGGCTTTTAGGTCAGTCAGCTCCTATTGCAGGCTTCTGTGCTCCTGTGGTTCTGTTGGTCTCCTCTATTCATTGGAAGATGCTTGTCTTACAGTTTTGAAGCCAGATCTGGTTGTGTTCCATTGGTTGCTCTTCTCAGTAAAATGGCTTGATTGAGGAGTTTCTCTTGGGATCTGATTCTTGAACATCAGAATATTTAAGATAGGGACATTGGACAGCTGTCCTGAGCAATTTCCAAGCTTCTGATTATTGATTCACCGACCTACTCCTTTGTCTTTGCTCTTAGAGGCTTCCCTTTCCTTTTCAATTAAGAGATCTGATAGGAGACTCATTCCAATTTTCACTGTGTGTCTAGAATTTTGACAGTTTGTGCCCATTATATCATTATTACTAAATATTTGTGTATTTTATGTAATCTTTCAGATTTACTGCAATGTTCTCTTGCTTTCTGTTGCCCTGTCATTTTTGATGACATGAAATAATTCAGAAGCAGGTTTATATATAAATTTCAGATTTGTGACATGAGCTTAGTAGGGGAACAGAAAAATATAGGGAATAAGAAGTGGGAACCCACCGGGCGGTGGTGGCACATGACTGTAATCCCAGCACTTGGGAGGCAGAGGCAGGTGGATTTTTTAGTTCGAGGCCAGCTTGGTCTACAGAGTGATTTCTAGGACAGCCAGGAATGTACAGAGAAACCCTGTCTCAAAAAACCAAAAAAAAAAAAAAAAAGAAAAAAAAAAAGAAAAAACAAGTGGGAACCCAGCAAACAAAATAAAACATGGAGAAGGAGGCTCTTACTAGTGATGGGGGAAGTAAATACAAAAGAAGACAAAAGGACAAGGGAGAAATACACCAAGTTCTACTCAAACAGCATCATGGTTTTATATTTTATATTTACTAGAATTTTGCCATAATCATATAAATGTGTGTGTATATATGCATATATATCCATATATATACATATCTAGATAGATATCTAGATAGATAGATAGATAGATAGATAGATACATCTGTGTATATATAAACATGAATATCTCTCTCTCATGTGTATGTATATTTCTAAAATGAACTTACAATGCTTACAAAGAAACATGAACTATAATTGCCTGTGACTATGGGAACCAAGGTTACCTGGAAGGAAAGTTGGGGATGAAATAAAAGGACAGACAGGCAAGAGAAATAAGGAGCCAAGGCAAAGTTTTTCTGATCAAGGCTTGATGTTTTTAATGGGGATTGAT
Source organism: Apodemus agrarius (assembly GCA_964023405.1). Lineage (NCBI taxonomy): Eukaryota > Metazoa > Chordata > Mammalia > Rodentia > Muridae > Apodemus > Apodemus agrarius. Next base: position 26,450,684 of record OZ030014.1, read on the forward strand.
CTCCACATGTTTTAAATTTTTATTTTCTATATTCTATGTTTACATTCCAAAGGTTTTCCCCTTTCCCAGTTCTCCTCCACCATATGTCCCATAATTCCTCTCCCCCCCCAACTATTCCCCAATCATCCCCCCACACACAATTTCTCTGTTCTGGGTCTACAAAACTGGATCCAATCTTTACAGGCCCAGGGTCCTCTCCTTTCTTCTTGGGAATCATTTGACTTGCTAATTGTGCCTTGAGTATTTAGAGCTTCTGGGCTCATTAATATCCACTTATCAGTCATTGCATTTCATGTGTATTCTTTTGTGATTGGGTTAACTCCCTTAGGATGATATTTTCCAGATCTAACCATTTACCTACAAATTGCATGAATTCATTATTTTTAATTGCTGAGTAGTATTCCATTGTATAAATATACCACATTTTCTGTATCCATTCCTCATTTGAGGGATATTTGGGCTCCTTCTAATTTCTGGCTATTATAAACAAGGCTGCTATAAACATAGTGGAGAATGTGTCTTTATTGTATGCAGGGGAATCCTCTGGGTATATACCCAGGAGTGGTATGCCAGGGTCCTCTGGACGTGACATGCCCAATTTTCTGAGGAACCGCCAAACTGATTTCCAGAGTGGTATTACCATTGTGCAATCCCACCAACAGTGGAGGAGTGTTCCTCTTTCTCCACATCCTCGCCAGCACTTGAAGGTGGGCTAAAACCCTTCCCCCAAAGACTGGGAACTCTTCCATAAAACTGGTTTGGTTGCTCAGCCAGGGGTTGGTCAGCTCCTCTCAGGAAACTGCAGGTCCTTGGAGAACAATAGATTTCACCTTGCTTCTAGAGCTCCACCTTAGGTGGGAAGTAGTGGCTAGCTTGGGGTTCTGAAATACCAAGTTCAAAGGCTGGGGAGTGGGGGGAGGGGACAATGAACTAATAAACAGGGTAGTACCAGCAATCAAGACATTGTTAATGGATACTTCATCAAGATAAACCTGATGATGTCCTGGAAAATAGAGACAATATCTATAGGTTTACATTGTCTTTCAAAGCATAAATATCAGATGGTATTGTTAAAAACACCTCACACAGTATTCAGGTAATATGATTTGTGTCAATCATAAGAGGCTCCTAGATACAAGGTAGCTTTGAAACTTCCAAAAAGTACTTTACAAAATTCTAAGGAAGATTAAACACTGAATAGTCTTACCCACCTACAACAGCATCTATATACCCAAAGTAGTTATCAGCAGGACTAAATATTAATAAATATAAAATAATTTGCTCTGAAATGTTGGTGGTAGCCAACAGTTGTCTACTTGGAGTTTCAGGCCACACAACAGTAGGAAAATCATGCCTGGCACTAGAAATCTAAACAGCATTTCAGGGCTAGTATGTTTTTGCATTGAAAAAACAATGGCCTCAATGGCTGACACTATTTCTGAGGCTATGGAACACTCACAAAAAGGGACCTATTATGAGTGCCTGCTGAACAATCCAACAAGCAGCTGAAAGAGTCAGATGCAGATATTGGCACCCAACTAATGGACAGAAGCTGCTGAGCCCTGGAGAGTGACCCTGTAGGAGGACCTAAATTCTCAATTAACCTGGACCCCTAAGATCTCTCAGAAACTGGATCACCAACCAGGCAGCATACACCAGCTGATATCTGGCCCCCAACACATATACAGCAGAGGACAGCTGGATCTGGGTTCAGTGAGTGAAGATGCACCTAACCCTCAAGAGACTAGAGACCCCAAGAAGTTTAGAGTTCTGGTGGGGTAGGGGGTGGAGACATTCTCATGGAGACTAGGGGATGTGAAAGAGTTATGGGATGGGGAACAGTCAGAGGGTGTACTGGGAGGGGAATAAAATCTGGAGTATTAAAAAAAATTAAATGAAATTAAAAAAAGAAATCTACTAATTCTTTTTTGTTATACTACTACTATTACTTACTGAGTTGTAAGCCTTATTCTTACAACCAGAGTCAAGTGAATGCATTACCCCTCTGAGAAGCAACTGAGACTATTCCAGGTCACTGAGAAACCCTAACTCAATGTTTTTTAGACCCCTAGCAACCAAGCTTAGCACAGAGTAAATTTTTTCTGCTTTCAGCTCAGCACAAAGTAACCCGTCTTTCTGATTTTGGCTTAAGAAAAGTAACACACCCTGTTCCAGGAACCCATCCTTGACCCACCCAGTACTCTGCTTAATGTTCAACTATACATTGTCCCCAGGGTAGCTGTTCAAGATAAAATCTAAACCTTCCTTGAGGCATAAACTGTTGTCTGACTTCCTCTTCTCCACCCCTTGCCTTGTGACCCACCCATCCCGCCTTGTGATTTTCTTTACCCTCCACCCCTTACCTCATGAATTTTTGTCCTCCACCCCCTGCCTTATGATCTTCCTCTTTAAAAACCCCTGACTTCAGTTGTTCAGGGTCGAACTCCTCTGCCCTTGCGTGGGTTATGAGCTTGGCCCCAGTGCATTGGTCTCCCCTGAATAAACCTCATGTGATTGCAGCAAGATGGTCTCTTGGTGAATTTCTGGGGTGTTGCCTTATCCTGAGACTAGAGCGAGGGTCTCCCTGATTCGGGGGTCTTTCATCACCACAATTGGATTTTAAACAGGGATCAATATATTTAAGGGATCCTGGAACAAGCAGATAAATCTACAACATAGATCCTGCACATAACCCCAGGGAGCATCATGGAATAGATAGGCAGAATGTTTTTAAGAGAGGTTATACCAAGAAGGCTGTTGTGAAATAAATGATAGGATTTTCTGATTACTTTCAGATATCAACTGCTACTGTATTTTTCATAAAGAAAGTCGATCTTTTTATTTATTTTTTTGGTTTTAATCATGTGACAACCTGCAATGATAGCATACATCTTACTGCAACTTGTAATGCCAGTGTGTAGTTAACACAGAATGGCTTTTGAAGAACTTGGAACTGTCAGTGAGGAATTAATTGTCTAATAAGGGAAGGTTTGGTGCCCTTGTAGGACATAGTTAATTCAAGGCACAGATGGATCTGTCCCCTCAGATGAAAATTATTCCAAATGACTTATTACAGAGAAAAATATAACTGTATAAACAAGCACGAAGACAAAGAATACTCTCACCACAACGTTCCTTAGTTAGAAATTTGATTTTTTTTTTAGCAAGGTTGTAACTACCACGATGCCACCCAATGCAATTATTTTTGAGTTAAAGAGATTAAAACTAATGTATACACAAAATACATCTTCATAGTCATCTACATGTACCCTATTCAACAACTCTTGCTGTGTAAGTTTTGAAGAAAAGGAAGGTGTTTGGACTGAAATTTAATTTGTAGAAAATGAGCTGAATACAGTTTCTTCATTTTTACTTCCAAATTTTACTTTGTTTAAAAAAAAACACAAAGTAATCATTTCAGATTTATATTTCTCTTGATTTTAATCTGTTTGAGAATCTTAAAAATTAGTTTTATTCACCATATCTCTCATCGTTTATTAAACTTTAGCTTTTATTCCCCTTAGCTTTTCCCCTGGAATAATGATTATCCTAATAATAATACTCTGGTATGCTTGGAGATAGGAGTCTAGCCTGGCTGCCTCCTGATGGACTCCACCCAGTAGTTAACACAAGCAGATACTGACAACCACTGACATAGAGTGGATCAAGCTTGATGACTCTTATTGAAGAGTAGGGAGAAATATTGCAGGCCATGAAGGGAATAGGAAGTCCACAAGAAGACTAACAGAGTCAACTGTCCTTGGTTCTTGGACTTTTCAAAGTGTGAACCACAAACCAAAGAGCATACACTTTCTGGACCTAGGAGAGAGAGAGAGAGAGAGAGAGAGAGAGAGAGAGAGAGAGAGAGAGAGAGATTCCTAATTATATTCAGCTATACTCAAAGGATTCCTAATTATATTGTCTGACCCAATTGCCATCAGAGATGCTTAACTCTTCAACTGATGGAAATATATTCAGAGATCCTAAACAGATGCAGATAGGTACACATTAGTGAGAGTTTAAAGAACACTCCAAGTAGAGGAAGGAAAATCTGTAAGAGTCACAGGGGTTAAGGAAACTACAAGGAAGAGCCCACAGAATCTAATATTCATAGGTCATTGCACCTTTCAAGAACTAGACAATCAGGGAGCATGCATGGTTCTGCCCCTGGTCCACTGCATATATCTTATGATTATATAGCTGGATATTCTTGTGGGTCTTCTAACAGGGAGTAGGAACAATCTGTGTCTCTTGCATTACTTTGAGACCTTTCTCAATATTTAGGTAGCTTGTCTACCCTTTTCATGCTTTCAAGACTAATACTGCCTGGGTGTCTATTTTACTTCCACTTTCAGCTGCAATTATGATGTATTTCCAGTTGATATACCATGCATGGTTGATAGCAATCTAGGTTGGCCTATTCTGAAGAGAAAAGGAGGAGGAATAGTATTAGGAGAGGATCTTGCTGCGATTGGAAGGAGAGAAGGGAGTTAAAATTTTTTGGTTGTAAAATAAAGTAAAATAAAATACTCCCTCTCTAGAAATCAAAAATCTCTTGTAAAAGTTCAAAGTCTTTCAGCTATGACAAAGTTTCAGTGCAAATCAAGTAAAACCAAGCTCCAACACTACAAATAACTCAATGCCCAATCAACTTGGATTCATTAATGATAATTTGAACTCCTCCAAATAGCTTGAATTATTTTTGTAGCTCTGCCTTTTGCAGGATATTCAGTTTTTCTTCTAGGTTCTGTCTGCTACTATTCAACGGTTGCTGCTGCTCTTTTTGTTCATCAGATGGTCCTGGCATCTCCGAAATATTTTTTCTTCTCCACCTGAACTACTCCACATTAACTACTATTCCATCATGGGCTGTCTTAATTGTGTCATGCTTCAACACGTTAGCATGGCCCCTTCAATCTTGGGCTTTCAAATGCCAATGAGACTAAAATTACACAAATGTCCTCTTCTAGCCTTCAAAGTCTCAAATATCAGCTACTCACCATGACATTTTCATGCCTTCAAAACTAATACAGCAGGGTGACTACCAAGTTACCATTTTCAGCTGCCCGTGTGTGGTAGAATTCCTAGTCATCTTTAAAACAAGACTTCAAAATGATGACTGTCAGAAAACACTTCTTAGAAGATTTCATCTCAGTGATTCTCATCTTTTTTTAGTCACAAATGTCTCAGCTCCACCTGACCTGCATTGAGTATTCCAGAGAAGTAAATATTTCCCATTAAGTAGTTCTGGGAATTAAGTTGTTAATCACATGTGTTTCTTTGGCACCAGATAACTTAATGACAGAATCTTAAATCAAAATAGCAAATGGCTCTATAGAACTTTCAAACTTCCCACTGAAGCATTTATAATGTACACTGCTTTCAAATTGCTTATCTTTCAAATTCCAAAAGAACATACCACTGAGTTCTCATCTCTCAATTACTTTCCACCCCAAATTCCAAAATCCTTCCACAATCCTTAAAACTCAGTCTTTCTTTCCTTAAATTCCCAGGGCCTATTTGTTCTAGTTATGGTTTTGTCTGCTGTCCAGATATATTATGATGAAAAAAACATTGTAGAGCAAATAACTTTATTTGAGTTATGATTCCATACTTCTTTCTGCTCATCATCAAAGGAAGTAGAATAGAACTGAAACATGACATGAAAATTCATACAGGAGCTGATGCAGAAGCTATGGTGGAATGGTGCTTACTGGCCTGTTTATCTGAATTGATAAACCATATTTTTATAAAATAAAAGGACACCAGTATAGGGAAGGAACCATTCACAATAAACTTAGCCTTTTATAATTAATTACTAATTAAGAAAATTAATTACAGACAGATATTTGGAGGAGGTCATTTTCTCAAATGAGTTTTCCTATTTTCAGATAATTTGTGTGTGTGTGTGTGTGTGTGTGTGTGTGTGTGTGTGAAGGAACATAGGTGAACACTGTTAAATAAAAGTGTTTTATTGATATTGAATTACTAACCTGGTTTCCAGACAAGACATTATAAATCACACATCAATTTTTTTCTTTCCTATATAAATGGATGTTCTGTATATAGGAGACACAATTGGCTACAAAGGGGTTAAGGAGAGTAAGAAGTTATTATAAGGTCAGTGAGTCTGATACTTGACATAATGACAAGAAAATGTCATGGTGATATTTAGATTAAGGATAGTTTGATTCCTCTGATTCACTGAAGAGACAAGTCACAAGGACATTGTCTGAATCTGGCCTCAGGATTGCATCAGCTTCAGAAGAAGAAGGCATAGATTCTGGCAGCCATAATTAGGTGGTGTTAGAAGCATGCCTTTAGAGAAATGCTTGGGAAAATCATTGGACACACAATGCAGTCTTAAGACCAGTAGTAGTTTTACAAATGGAGTGGCAGCCATAGGATAGTTATAGTTCTTTGCCTATTGGTGTGCAAATGAATCACAAGTATTTTCATGACAGAATCATGGGCCAAAGCCTTTATACTGTAAAATATTTCTCCCTCTAAGTGAATAGTTCTCAACAGTCCCAATGCTGCAATCCTTTAAAATCCCCATGTTGTGGTAACTTCCTTTCAAAAATTTTCTGTTTAGCTTCTTAATGGTAATGCCAAGCTCTGAATTCTTTTTTTCCATTTTTTTATTGGATACATTCTATATTTACATTTCATTTACCTTTTTCTGGTTCTCCACCCCCCAAAGGTCCCACATGCCCTTTTCCCTTCCCCTGCTCCCTCATCTACCCCTTCCCAGTTCCGTGTTCTGGTATTCCCCTACACTGATGCTTTGATCCTTTCCAGCACCAGTGTCTACTCCTTTTTTCTTCTCAGACATGATTTGGTATGTGAATTGTGTCTTGGTGTCCCTAGATTCTAGGCTAATATTCACTTATCAGTGGGTGCATACCATGGGTATTATTTTGAGACTGGGTTACCTCACTTAGTATGATATTCTCCAGCTCCATCCATTTCTCTAAGAATTTCATGAATTCATTGTTTCTAATGGCTGAATAGAATTCCATTGTGTATATATACCACATTTTTTGTATCCATTCCTCCATTGAGGGACATCTGGGTTCTTTACAGCTTCTGGCTATTATTAATAAGGCTGCTATGAACATAGTGGAGCATGTATCCTTATTGCATGTTGGGGAATCTTCTGGGTATATGCCCAGGAGTGGTATGGCTGGGTCCTCCGGAAGTATTGTGTTCAGTTTTCTGAGGAACTGCCAGAATGATTTCCAGAGTGGTTGTACCAGCTTGCAGTCCCACCAGCAGTGTAGGAGTGTTCCTCTTTCTCCACATCCTCGCCAACACCTGATGTCTCCTGAGTTTTTAATCTTAGCCATTCTCACTGGTGTGAGGTTAAATCTCAGGGTTGTTTTGATTTGCATTTCTCTAATGACTAATGATGTTGAACATTTTTAAGGTGTTTCTCAGCCATCTGAATTTCTTCAGGTGAAAATTCTTTGTTTAGCTCTGTACCCCATTTTTGGATAGAGTTATTTGGTTTTCTGGGGTCTAACTTGTTGAGTCCTTTGTATACATTGGATATTAGCCCTCTCTCAGATGTAGGGTTGGTGAAGATCTTTTCCCCATTTGTTGATTGCTGATTTGTCCTTTTAACAGTGTTTTTTGCCTTACGGAAACTTTGTAATTTTATGAGGTCCCATTTGTCTATTCTTGATCTTAGAGCATAAATAATCGGTGTTCTGTTCAGGAACTTTCCCCCTGAGCCAATGTCCTCAAGGGTCTTCCCCAATTTCTTTTCTATTAATTTTAGTGTGTCTGGTTTTATGTGGAGGTCTTTGATCCACTTAAGTTGAGCTTAGTACAAGGAGATAAGAGTGGATCAATTCTCATTCTTCTGCATGTTGACCTCCAGTTGAGCCAGCACCATTTGTTGAAAAGGCTATCTTTTTTCCACTGGATGTTTTCAGCTCCTTTGCCGAAGATCAATTGGCCATAGATGTGTGGGTTTACTTCTGGGTCTTCAATCCTATTCCATTGATCCACCTCCCTGTCACTGTATCAATACCATGCAGTTTTTAACACTACTGCTCTGTAGTATTGCTTGAGGTCTGGGATACTGATTCCTCCAGAAGTTCTTTTACTGTTGATGACAGTTTTAGCTATCCTGGGTTTTTTGTTATTCCAGATGAATTTGAGAATTGCTCTTTCTAACGCTATGAAGAACTGCGTTGGGATTTTGATGGGGATTGCATTGAATCTGTATATTGCTTTTGGCAAGATTGCCATTTTAACTATATTTATTCTGCCAACCCACGAGCATGGAAGATTTTTCCATTTTTTGAGGTCTTCTTCCATTTCCTTCCTCAGAGACCTGAAGTTTTTGTCAGATAAATCTTTCACTTTTTCGGTTAGAGTCACACCAAGATACTTTATATTGTTTGTGGCTATTGTGAAGGGTGTCATTTCCCTAATTTCTTTCTCATTCTGCTTATCGTTTGAGTATAGGTAGGCTATTGATTTGCTTGAGTTGATTTAATAACCAGTCACTTTGCTGAAGTTGTTTATCAGTTGTAGGAATTCTCTGGTGGAGTTTTTTGGGTCACTTAAGTATACTATCATAATTCTAAACATCTATGCTCCAAATGCTAGGGCACCCTCATTTGTAAAAGAAAATTTACTAAAGCTCAAAGCACACATTGCACCTAACACAATAATTGTGGGGGACCTTAACACTTCACTATCCTCAAAGGACCAATCAGGAAAACAGAAACTAAACAGGGACACAGGGAAACTTATGAAAGCTTTGGACCAATTGAATTTAACAGAAATATATATATAGAACATTTCATCCTAAAGCAAAAATATATACCTTTTTCTCAGCACCTCATGGTACCTTCTTCAAAATCGACCATATAATTTGTCATAAGACAGACCTCAACAACAACAACAACAAAAGATTGAACTAATCCCATGCCTCCTATCTGATCACCATGGAGTAATAGTGTTCTTAAATAGCAAGAAAAACAACAGAAAATCCTCATATACATGGAGACTCAACAATATTCTACTCAATGATAACTTAGTCAAGGAAGAAATAAAGAAAGAAATCAAAAACGTTTTAGAATTTAATGAAAATGAAGGCACAACATACCCAAATCTATGTTACTCAATGAAAGCAGTTCATTGAGGAAAACTCATATCCCTGAGTGCCTCCCAAAAGAAACAGGAGAGAGCATATACTAGCAATTTAAGGCACACCTGAAAGCTCTGGAACAAAAAGAAGCTATTTCATCCAGGAGGAGTAGAAGACAGGAAATCATCAAACTCAGGGCTGAAAACAATCAAATTGAAACAAAGAGAACCATACAAAGAATCAACAAAACCAGAAGCTGGTTCTTTGAGAAAATCAACAAGATAGATAAACCCCTAGCCAGATTTACCAAAGGGCACAGAGACAGTATCCAAATTAACAAAATTAGAAATGAAAAGCAAGATATAACAACAGAAACAGGAAATTCAAAAAATCATCAGATCCTACTACAAATGCATATACTCAACACAACTGGAGAATCTGAAGGAAATGGACAATTTCCTAGACAGATACAAAATACCAAAATTAAATCAGGATCAAATATATAATCGAAACAGACCCATAACCCCCAAAGAAATAGAAGGGTTCAAAGATAGACTTCCAACCAAAAAAAAGCACAGGACCAGATGGTTTTAGTGCAGAATTCTATCAGACCTTCAAAGAAGACCTAATACCAATACTCTTCAAACTATTCCACAAAAATAGAAACAGAAGAAACACTACCCAACATGTTCTATGAAGCCACAATTATCCTGATACCAAAACCATACAACGATCCAACTAAAAAAGAGAACTTCAGACCAATCTCCCTTATGAACATCGATGCAAAAATAATAAAATTCTTGCCAACCAAATCCAAGAACACATCAAAATGAGGATGCAGGGATGGTTTAATATATGGAAATACATCAGCGTAATCTGCTACATAGACAAACTCAAAGAAAAAACCACATGGTCATCTCATTGGATGCTGAAAATGCATTTGACAAAATTCAGCATCCTTTCCTGTTCAAGTCTTGGAAAGAACAGTAATTAAAGGCCCTTACCTAAACATAGTAAAAGCAATCTAAAGCAGACTGGTAACCAACATCAAAGTAAATGGAGAGAAACTTGAAGCAATCCCACTAAAATCAGGGCCTAGACAAGGCTGCCCCCTTTCACCATATCTCTTCCTTCAATATAATACTTGAGGTACTAGCTAGAGCAATTCGACAACAAAAGGAATTCAAAGGGATACAAATTGGAAAGGAAGAAGTCAAGCTATGAATTCTAATGTATATATCTCATATGTTGGATATTTTATTTTTGATATTTAAAGTGGTCAAAACCACGAGGATAACATCTGCTCCTTTAGGGGAATAGGGCAGGTGTTTGTTTGTTTGTTTTTAACTTGGTCTTGTTCATCTGGGATGTTAATTCATTTCCAGTCCTGGTCTTACTGAATACTTTCACGAGTTCATATACTCTCAATATTCTCAATAAAATATGCTATATTTTTTACCCTCATAAATAAGTATTAATCTGTGATGTCTCAGTACTTAGCAATAGCCATTTTCAATTTTTATTTAAATTAGAACATAAGATGAAGTTACATGTTGCTAATCATTCATTAACAAGATAAGTTAGTCTGTTATTCACTACTGTTCACTGTAGCCATTAAAGCTTAGAATACTTAAGTGAAAATTGAGTAAAAGTTTTACAAAGGAAGTGAATAATATACAGAGTGTATATTACTGATAAATTCTCTAGGAAAATATTGCAACCAGGACACAGCTGGAAAGGTGCAGGTAGAGACTCCATCTGGGGCTAGAGCAGGGAGAGCTGCTAAGCTCTTGCCCACAGACGGGCCCAGGCTCCTAGGCTCTGCAGCACGTCCCTGCGAGCTTAGGCCGTGCACCAAGGCAGCCGGAACCACCCAGCTCCCCAGGACCCCGGACCAGCAATAGCAGCAGGCCTCCATATTGCAACCAGGACACAGCTGAGAAGGTGCAGGTAGAGACTCCGTCTGGGGCTAGAGCAGGGAGAGCTGCTAAGCTCTCGCCCACAGGCAGGCCCAGGCGCCTAGGCTCTGCAGCACATCCCTGCAAGCTTAGGCCGTGCACCAAGGCAGCCGGAACCACCCAGCTCCCCAGGACCCCGGACCAGCGATAGCGGCAGGCCTCCATATTGCAACCAGAACACAGCTGGAAAGGCACAGGTAGACAGATTCCATCAGGGGCTACCACGTGGGGGGATCTGCTAGGCTCTTGCTACTAGGCAGGCCCAGCAGCGCCTGCCGAGGCTCTGCTGCACTCCCCCACACTTCCCAGAGACCTCAGGCCATGCACGAAGTCAGCGGGTGGCAGCCAGCTCATGATCCCGTTGAGCAGCAATCACGCATAACCACCAGTAGAGAAACAACAGGTAAGCCCAGCCTTACAGGAGATTCAAACACCAGCCAGTGACAACAAGGTCAACTAACACCAGAAATACCCAGATGTCAAAAGGTAAACGAAGGAATGTCACTAACAGAAATCAAGGCAACATGACAGCATCTGAACCCAGTTCACCAACAACAGGAAGCCCTGGATACCCCAAAACACCAGAAAAACAAGACTTGGATATAAAATCACTGGTCAGGATGCTGGTAGCTGAACACATAGAAAAATCTCATAAAGAAATAGAGGAGAAAATGGATCAAAAGAAGCCTTTAAAAGGCAAATACAAAAATTACTTCAAGAAATGCAGGAGAAGATGGATCAAAAAGAAGAAGACAATAAGGAAGAAAGACAAAAATCACTTAAAGAAATACAGAAGGACATGGGCCAACAAGTAGAAGCTATGAAAGAGGAAACACAAAAATCTATTAAAGAAATACATGAAAACACAATCAAGCAAGCGAAAGATCTGAGAACATCCATCCAGGTACTAAAAACAGAAGTAGAAACAACTAAGAAATCGCAGAGGGAGACAACATTGGAGATAGAAAACCTTGGGAAGAAATCAGGGGCCATAGATGCAAATATCAACAATAGAATACAAGAGATAGAAGACAGAATATCAGAAGCCGAAGATACTATAGGAACCATTGATTCAACAGTCAAAGAAAATACTAAATGCAAAAAGGCTGTAACCCAAAACATCCAGGAAATCCAGGACACAATGAGAAGACCAAACCTAAGGATTATAGGTATAGACGAGAATGAAGATGTACAAGTTAAAGGGCCAGCAAATATCTTCTACAAAATTATGGAAGAAAACTTCCCCAACCTAAAGAAAGAGATGCCCATGAATATACAAGAAGCATACAGAACCCCAAACAGACTGTATCAGAACAGAAATACATCCTGTCACATAATAATCAAAACTCCAAATGTACTAAACAAAGAAAGAATATTAAAGGCAGCAAGAGAAAAAGGCCAAGTAACTTATAAAGGAAGACCTATCAGAATAACACCAGACTTCTCACCTGAGACCATGAAAGCTGGAAGATCCTGGGCAGATATAATGCAAACTCTAAGAGAACACAAACTTCAGCCAAAACTACTTTACCCAGCAAAGCTCTCAATCGCCATAGATGGAGACATCAAGGTATTCCATGACAAAACCAAATTTGCACGATATCTTTCCACAAATCCAGCCCTACAAAGGATAATAGGGGGAAAACACCAAGACAAGGAGGGAAACTACACCCGGGAAGAAGCAAGATAGAAACCTCCTCTCATCAAACCCAAAAGAAGGTAACCTCTCGAATATAAAAAAATAAATAAAAAAATAAATATAATTTCAAAAATGTCTGGAGGAAATAATTACTATTCCTTAATATCTCTTAACATCAATGGACTCAATTCCCCAATAAAAAGACATAGATTAACAGACTGGATACGGAAACAGGACCCTACATTTTGCTGCATACAGGAAACACATCTCAGTGTTAAAGACAAACACTGCCTTAGAGTAAAAGGCTGGAAGACAATTTTACAAGCAAATGGTCTCAGGAAACAAGCTGGAGTAGCCATTCTAATATCAGATAAAATTGACTTCCAACCTAAAATCATCAAAAGAGACTCAGAAGGTCACTTCTTGCTGGCCAAAGGGAAAATCCACCAAGAAGAGCTCTCAATACTGAACATCTATGCTCCAAATGCAAGGGCACCCTCATTCGTAAAAGAAACCTTACTAAAGCTTAAAGCACACATTACACCTAACACAATAATTGTGGGTGACTTCAACACTCCACTCTCCTCAATGGACTGATCAGGAAAGCAGAAACTAAACAGGGACACAGTGAAACTAATTGAAACTCTGGACCAATTGGATTTAACAGATATATATAGAACATTTCATCCTAAAGCTAAAGAATATACCCTTTTCTCAGCTCCACATGGTACCTTCTCCAAAATAGACCATATAATTGGTAACAAGACAGATGTCAACAAATACAAGAAGATCGAGCTAATCCCATGCCTCCTATCAGATCACCATGGAGTAAGAGTGGTCTTCAATAACAACAAAAACAACAGGAAGCCCACATACACATGGAAACTGAACAATACACTACTCAATGACACCTTGGTCAAGGAAGAAATAAAAAAAGAAATCAAAGACTTTTTAGAATTCAATGAAAATGAAGGTAAAACCTACCCAAATCTATGGGACACAATGAAAGCAGTGCTAAGAGGAAAACTCATAGCTCTAAGTGCATCCAAAAAGAAACTGGAGAGAGCATACACTAGCAGCTTAATGGCACACCTTAAAGCCCTGGAAGAAAAACAAGTTAATTCACCCAGGAGAAGTAGAAGACAAGAAATCATCAAACTCAGGGCTGAAATCAATCAAATAGAAACAAAGAGAACCATAGAAAGAATCAACAAGACCAGGAGCTGGTTCTTTGAGAAAATCAACAAGATAGATAAACCCTTAGCCAGACTAACCAAAGGACACAGAGACAGTATACAAATTAACAAAATTAGAAATGAAAAGGGAGACATAACAACAGAAACTGAGGAAATTCAAAAGATCATCAGATCCTACTACAAAGGTCTATACTCAAAACAACTGGAGAATCTGGAGGAAATGGACAATTTCTTAGACAGATATCAAATACCAAAATTAAATCAGCATCAAGTAGATCAGCTAAATAGTCCCATAACCCCTAAAGAAATAGAAGGGGTTATAGAAAGCCTCCCAACCAAAAAAAGTACAGGACCAGATGGTTTTAGTGCAGAATTCTACCAGACCTTCAAAGAAGACTTGACACCGATACTTTTCAAACTATTGCACAAAATAGAGAGACAGAAGGGACACTTCCCAACTCATTCTTCGAAGCCACAATTATGCTAATACCTAAACCACAAAAAGATCCAACAAAGAAAGAGAACTTCAGGCCAATTTCTCTTATGAATATAGATGCAAAAATACTAAATAAAATTCTTGCTAACTGAATCCAAGAGCACATCAAAACGATCATCCACCATGATCAAGTAGGCTTCATCCCAGGGATGCAGGGATGGTTCAATATAAGGAAATCCATCAATGTAATCCACTACATAAACAAACTGAAAGAAAAAAACCACATGGTCATCTCAGTAGATGCTGAAAAAGCATTCGACAAAATTCAGCATCCTTTCATGCTAAAAGTCTTGGAAAGAGCAGGAATTCAAGGCCCATACCTAAACATAGTAAAAGCAATCTACAGCAAACCAGTAGCCAACATCAAAATAAATGGAGAGAAACTTGAAGCATTCCCACTAAAATCAGGGACTAGACAAGGCTGCCCTCTTTCTCCATATCTTTTCAATATAGTACTTGAAGTTCTAGCAAGAGCAATTAGACAACATAAGGAAGTCAAAGGGATACAAATTGGAAAGGAAGAAGTGAAACTATCATTATTTGCAGACGATATGATAGTTTACCTAAGCGACCCAAAAAACTCCACCAGAGAACTTCTACAGCTGATAAACAACTTCAGCAAAGTGGCAGGTTATAAAATTAACTCAAGCAAGTCAGTGGCCTTCTTGTACTCAAAGGACAAGCAGGCAGAGAAAGAAATTAGGGAAATAACACCCTTCACAATAGCCACAAACTACATAAAGTATCTTGGCATAACTCTAACCAAACAAGCAAAAGATCTGTACAACAGGAACTTCAAGTCCTTGAAGAAAGAAATCGAAGATGACCTCAGAAGTTGGAAAAATATTTCTTGCTCCTGGATTGGCAGGATCAATATAGTAAAAATGGCCATCTTGCCAAAAGCAATATACAGATTCAATGCCATCCCCATCAAAATCCCAACTCAATTCTTCATAGATCTAGAAAGAG
This sequence comes from Apodemus agrarius, assembly GCA_964023405.1. Classification (NCBI taxonomy): domain Eukaryota; kingdom Metazoa; phylum Chordata; class Mammalia; order Rodentia; family Muridae; genus Apodemus; species Apodemus agrarius. Next base: position 26,466,048 of record OZ030014.1, read on the forward strand.
CAATTCTCAAATTCATCTGGAGCAACAAAAAACCCAGGATAGCTAAAACTATTCTCAACAATAAAAGGACTTCTGGGGGAATCAATATCCCTGACCTCAAGCAGTACTACAGAGCAATTGTGTTAAAAACTGTATGGTATTGGTATAGCAACAGGCAAGCAGATCAATGGAACAGGATTGAAGACCCAGAAATTAACCCACAGACTTATGGTCACTTGATCTTTGATAAAGGAGCCACAACCATCCGGTGGAATAAAGATAGCCTTTTCAACAAATGGTGCTGGTTCAACTGGAGGTCAACATGCAGAAGAATGCGAATTGACCCACTCTTATCTCTTTGCACTAAGATCAACTCCAAGTGGATCAAAGACCTCCACATAAAACCAGACACACTGAAACTATTAGAAAAGAAACTTGGGAAGACCCTGGAGGACTTGGGCACAGGGGAAAAGTTCCTGAACAGAACACCAATAGCTTATGCTCTAAGATCAAGAATCGACAAATGGGACCTCATAAAATTACAAAGTTTCTGCAAAGCAAAGGACACAGAAGGACAAAACGGCAACCAACAAAGTGGGAAAAGATCTTCACCAACTCCACATCCGACAGAGGGCTAATATCCAATATATACAAAGAACTCAAGAAGTTAGACCGCAAAGAAACAAATAACCCTATCAAAAAATGGGGCACAGAGCTAAACAAAGAATTTACACCAGAAGAAATTCGGATGGTCGAGAAACACCTTAAAAAATGTTCAACATCATTAGTCATCAGGGAAATGCAAATCAAAACAACCCTGAGATTCCACCTCACACCAGTCAGAATGGCTAAGATTAAAAACTCAAGAGACAACAAGTGCTGGCGAGGATGTGGAGAAAGAGGAACACTCCTCCACTGTTGGTGGGTAAAACCGCTCTGGAAATCAGTTTGGCGGTACCTCAGAAAATTGGGCATGTCACTTCCAGAGGACCCTGGCATACCACTCCTGGGCATATACCCAGAGGATTCCCCTGCATGCAATAAGGACACATGCTCCACTATGTTTATAGCAGCCTTGTTTATAATAGCCAGAAATTGGAAGGAGCCCAAATATCCCTCAAAGGAGGAATGGATACAGAAAATGTGGTATATTTATACAATGGAATACTACTCAGCAATTAAAAATAATGAATTAATGCAATTTGTAGGTAAATGGTTAGACCTGGAAAATATCATCCTGAGTGAATTAACCCAATCACAAAAGAATGCACATGAAATGCAATCACTGATAAGTGGATATTAATGAGCCCAGAAGCCCTAAATACTCAAGACACAAATAGCAAGTCAAATGATTCCCAAGAAGAAGAAAGGAGAGGACCCTGGGCCTGTAAAGATTGCATCCAGTTTAGTAAAGAAACCGAGGGGGGAGGGGGAATGATTGGGGAACAGTTGGGGGGGGAGAGGAACTATGGGAACTATGGTGCATGGGAACTGGGAAAGGGGAAAGCCTTTGGAATGTAAACATAGAATATAGAAAATAAAATAAATAAATAAATAAAATTCTCTAGGAAAGTCATAAGTACTATACCACAGGATTTTTACAGCACACATGTATGCCTGTGTCCTATGCCCAAGGGCATCGAAGTTCACTAGTAGAATTCAACAGTTCGAAATAAGAAAGAAGGTAAGTTCCATGGGAAAATGATTAGGTGATAGGGTAGGCATAGCAGAAGCAGGAACAGTGGTTTGTGCGTTTGAGGAATTTTCACTAAAGTGAGAAAATATTTCATATTACTTACCCAAAATTATCATCATCATTAATCTAAATAACAGGAAAGTCTATCCATGATACTATATATGTTTGAAGCAGTAGGTTTTTTTTTAAATTCTTTTTTACTTTCTATATTCTTTGTTTGCATTCCAAAGGCATTCCCCTTTTCCTGTTGCCCCCTTACTTTATGAAGCAGTGTTCTTAAACTCTGTTAATAGACTGCTAATGTGTAGATCAATCCTTTGTCAGTCAAAAATATAAAACTAAAAATACCATGTGATACAGTGTCATTACCCTTAGACAAATAATAAAAAGACTTTGTATTCAATATTTGTATAAATATTTGAACCACCATGATAATTTATTTTGTGTTTATAATAGTGAGGAAAGAGAATCAGTCTAGCATTCCATCACCTAAAAACACATTTCAAAATTTGGTACATGTACACAATGTCATATTACTAAAATATAAAGAAAAATTAAGCTATGAAATTTACAAGCAAATGGAATTAACTTGAATAAGTCATCTTGAATAAGTTTTCTTATTATTACAGGCATAGAAACATAAATACAAACTTTTCTTTCTCATTTATGGTTATAAATTTATGTATTATGTGTGTTTAAATTAGAGTAAATATGGAGATATCCAATTTGCTACAAATATTATATTTGGAGGGTTTTGGTTAATGAAGGAGGATACTAGAACATGTGAATTTGGAGAGGGCCCCTGTCAGTGCAGAAAACTACAAGTGGAAAAAAATGCTGGCAAAATGGGGGAAGGAAAAGGCCAATTAAATACCGGGTGTATATATACATACACACATACACATATTATTTTAACTGTGAGCTGATGACCTTCAGAGGTTTAACTTCCCTTTGAAACTTCATAAGCCAAACTCTTATATTGTACACTACTCTCAATATGCTTATATTTCAAATTCCCACAGAACCCCTCCCCCCAGTGAACTCTCAATATGCAATTTATTTCTCATCAAACTTCCAAAATATTTTCACAATACTTCCTAAAACAAAATCACTTCTGTCACAGCAATAACCCCAAATGCTAATACCAACATTTTTTAGGGTTTCTTTTTCTACGATGAAGCATTAGGCTAAAATATTGAAGAGAAACATTTATTCAGTTTACAATTTCATATCACTTCTCAACATCTAAGGAAGGCAGTCCAGAACCAAAACATGGGAGGATCCTGCAGGCAGGAGCTGATGCAGAAGCCAGGGATGGCTTGTTTTCCCTGACATTCAGAATCTGAAACTACAGCCCAATGAGGGTACCACTCAAAATCGGCTTGGTTATTTTCCATTAATTATTAATTTAATAAATTAGTTATACAGATCATTGGAGATCTTTTTCTCAAATGAGGTTGCTTATATTCATATAACTCTGGTGTGTATGTAAAGTAGCACAGGTGACCACTGGTAAACACACTTGCTTTATTTGAAGTTTAGTTACTAACATAGCTTCCAGTTAAGACATCATCAATCACAAATCAATTTTTGTCTTTGCTATATAAATGGATATTGCTCATGTAGTTTGTACAACAGCTTTGAAAAAGTTAAGGAGGACAAGAAGTTCAAAGTAGCTTATGTTCTTGATTCTGATATTTGTTCTAATGACAAAGAAGTATCAAGGAGATATTTAGATTAGTTACTTGATTCAGCTGTTCCACTGAAGAGCCAAGTCACAGGACTCAGGATTGTATCAGCTTCAGAGAAAGGCACAGAATATGGCAGCCATATTAGGGAAGAGTTTGAACTTGAACAGAGGCAAGTACTTGGGAGTATAGTTAGCAATGCAATCCAGCCTTAAGGCTAGTAGTGAGTCTTACCAAACTGAACAGCAGTCTTAGGATAGTGAAAGTTCTTTTCCTAGTGGTAGGCTGATGAATACATAAGTATTTAAATGAGAGATTCATGGGCCAAGTCCATCAATGGGAGACTCCAAAGGCCTCACACTATTACTGAGCATATGGAGCACTGAAAAAATGGGTCATATAGTGACTGCCCTTCTAAAGACCCAACACATAGCTGAAAGAGTTAGATACAGATGCTTGCACTCAACCAATGGACAGCAGCTGCTGATCTCTGTGTTTGAATTAGAGAAATGCTTGAAAACACTGAGGGGGAGGGGGATCCTGTAGGAGGACCATCAGTCTCAAATAACCTGGACACTCAAAGGTTACTCAGACCCTGTACCATGAACCAAGCAGCATACACCAACTGATATAAGGCTCCCAACACATATACAGCAGAGAATTTCGGGGTCTGTGTTCAGTCAGAAAAAAATGCGCCTAACCCTCAAGAGACTCCAGGGAGTTTAGAAGTCTCATGTGGAGGGGGTTGGGGGTTTGGGGTTGAGGGGTGGGGCAGGAGGAAATCCTTGTGGAGACAGAGGAGTTGGGAGGAGGCATCAGATAGGGAACAGTCAAAGGGTGGACCTGAAGGGGAATAAAATCTAGAGTGTAAAAAAAAAAAGATTAAATAAATTAAAAAAAAACTAAATAAAATATATGGAAAATGTGCCTATTTAGTGATATAAAATGTTCTCTGTTCTATGACTATTAATTTGATTTTCTATGACACATTAAAACATGAGATAAGGAAAGTCATTTAATTGTAATTATGTTAAATAAAATAAATTATAAATTAATTATAAGTTAATTGTAGAGTATGAGACAAATATACTATTTCTCAAATTGCATGAATAAATTTCTGGCATTCTTGTCTGTTTTTTTTTTTCATAGAAAAAACAAAGTAGTCATTTAAGAGGCACAGTTCTCTTGATATTGGTATGACTTGAAAGTCTAAAATTTTATTTCTCTTTATAACAATTCTATAATCTTTGCATTCAGCATTATCTTCCATTTCTATTCATATTTCCTCTTTCATTTAAATATATATTATATATAATATATACATATATATATATATATATATATATATAATATGTATGATTAAAATAAATTAAGGTGACAGGTCCATTTATTTGGAGAATGCCTTCATTAAAACACATTCTGGAGATTAGTAAATAATATATCTGTGTTGGTCTATTTTGAATTGCCCTTGAAGAATTTACTTTCAGAACACAAGGGATGATAAAGACATATATATATATATATATATATATATATATATATATATGTATGTATATATATACATGTATATATAATATGAATGTATATACATGTATATATGTATATATATACGTTCATATTATACATATTTTATTATATGGATAATATAGACATAAATATGTATGCACATGCATGTATACAAAGACATATAAGCATATATGTATATGTTGAACCAGTAAAAAAGGAAAATAAATCTTTTCTGTCAGCAGTATCAGAATATACTGGTTAGTAACAAATTATAAAACCAAATTATTTCACATGCAACAATGGCAAACCTTCTCAATTTGAAATATAAACAACATGTGATTTAGGGGTTGATTTAGGGAGGAACTCCATGGGGCTAGAATCAAGCTAGGCAAGAAAGGGTTTATTTGCTTTTACTTCCACTAACTGTACATCATCAAAGGAAGGCCAAACAGGAAATCAGAGAAAGAACCAGAATGAAATAGCTGCCACAGAAGCATGAAGTGAAGCAGATTTCAGGCTTGCTTCAACTGTTTTTATCAGTCTAAATTTTTAAGCACTCTAAGGTGGCCACTCTCCATTTATTTGAGGACACAAGTATAAACTTTCCGGGTATAATCTCAAAGGAAACTTCACCATACAACTAGGATAGTTGGTCCATTATTTTTTTAGGGACTGTATAGCTAATTGCCAGAAACTGGAAAACTTTTACATCAACATTAACTGGAAAATGGATAGAGAAAATGTGGGACATTGACACAATTGACTCTTTCTCAGATATTAAAATCAATAACATAATAAAATTTGCAAACAGGTGAATGGAACTAGAAACAATCACTTTTACTAAGCTAACCCAGATTCAGAGAAACAAACATAGTGTATAATCACTTATAACTGAGTATTAGAAGTAATGTAAAAGATAAATAGCCAAATATCCTTAAACTCAAAGAACCTAAGAAACCAATAGTCTTCATTTGAGGGACATATAAATTTCATGTAAAGGGGACATTGAATTGACATCATCAGTAGAAACAGAGAGTGGTCTACCTATTGTTGGAATGTGAGGATGGTAACAGATGGAATCAGGTGTGGGAAGGACAAAGGGAAAGAATATTTGGAACAAGATTGGAATTTGATGGCATCACTTGGAATTTATAGAAACCTAGGTCAGAGGAAACTCAAAAAATTGAGTTTTTGCTTACTAAGATTATTTGCTTTGGTGGATATGGAGTATGAACTGTCCATCTCTTGTGTCCAAGCAAAACATTCAGTGGAGGGATTGGAAGACAAAGCCAGTTAAAAAGATTTGACTTACAATTTGCTCTGCTTATAAAATATGCTTGGATAAATGTGGCAAAGAAATTGCTAGAATGATCAGTCAATGACTTGTCTATCTTGAGTACCATGGCATGAGCAGACACACATTTTCCTGACATTGTTGACACCACTAAGTGCAAGAGACTGGATACAAATACAGCAACAATCATGAATGCCCAAATGTCGGTAAAATGATTCCCAGTGGATATGAAAATGTCAGTGCCACGAGTAGATTACATGTAATTGACTTGATTTTCAAGTGGACATCATAGAAACTCCTCCCTATCCAGAATATTTCTAAATAGTCTCTCCAAAAATAATGATAAGACTCTGTAGTCAACATGTACATAGTCATTAAACATAGAGAAATTAAGGGGGAGACTATCTAGAGTTTCACCACGACTGAGCAATGTTCATGGCACTTGAAGTTATTCCACACTCTACTACAGGAGAAAGAGAAACTCCAACCCAGATACAACTCCTTTGATTTATAATAAGCAGCCAGACTCCAATTTATTCTGTTACAATAAAGGGACAGTGACTATAAAAGTAACCAACTATTTGATTGGCTATAAGTCACACTAAATGAAATGGAATGGAACTCCTAATTAACTCCCATAATTACCACAGTGGTAGCCAAGAACCTGAGACTGGAATAGCCATGTTACACTGTGTAATTGCTAATACTATATTTTTGCCATAGTGAATACCAACAAAAATCTCCTAATGACATGTTGCTGCTAGAGTCATAGATTAATGTCTTGTTCAATCATTATTAAAGAAGATTCATCCTATAGTAGATGGAAATGAAGTGGAGACCAACAGCTGAAACAAGTACAGAGAGTAATAATATTGTTATACTCGGTTCCCAAAGGAAAATATCCATCAATTCCCTATCATCATTCTTTGAGGAATAGTGGCAGAGGAGGGTGAAATTATGGAGATCCAATAGGGATATAACAATAGAAGCAAAATTTGATAGGCAGTACAGGGTTGTTACATATTTGAACTTGGAGTGATTGTAGATACCTGAAGATGGCCTGCAAGTACTAAGTCAAAAGATTTCCCATTAGTGAGATGGGAATTTTGCACATTCAGAAATCCCTAACCTAATCTCTAACTGACGACCATGGAAAATGGAAATCTTTTCCCAAGAGTCTCACATGGCATATAGCTATAGTTAGACCAGACTCAATGCTCAGAAGTAGATGTTTAGAGGTTTATTTTATCTATAAGACTTCCTCTGTTATTTTTAGTATCAACACTTATTTTGTTTATATTGTAATTCACATTTTGTATGTCTATGCGATTTCTTTAGGCTTCAGTACATATCTGCCTTTTTTAACTTCTTGTAATTTGACTCTTCAATTTTTAATTTTTTGTCATTTATTTGCTTCTTTAATCTTATTCCAGCTTGTTTTATTTAATATAACTTTATCTTACTTTGTATGTGTTATGTCCTTTTGTTTTCTCTCAATATAGAAAATATAGAAGTTTGACATATTTCAAAGGGAAGTTAGGGACTGTGTAGTACAACTATTCACAATTAAAATGTTATATATGCATATTTAATTAACTATGTATATTTAATTAACTTACAAAATATTACAATTCCATAGGCTTATTTAGAATTCTTCAGCTTTCTTATCTCAATCTCTATCATAACTTTCCTCCATCTTCTTGAACCAAACAATTCTTAAATTAATAACTTGTTTGAGCCTGAATTCTTTCATACAATGCATGTTCTATACCTAATTTTTCTTATTTTAACTGATTGTAAGGTTTTAGTATTCCATATCACTTTTACCCATTCTGTATTTCATTGGCCTTTTCTTCCCCCATTTTCACAGACTTTTTTCCTTTTGTAGTTTTATACACTGACATGGGACCTCTCCAAAATAATTTTACAAAAGTTCTAGTATTGCACCTTCATTAATGAATACCCTCCCAACATAACATAACCAAAAAATTGGCTTCTTCCACACTTAAGTCATTTAAACACACACAATACATAAATTTATCACCATACACGAGAGAGAAAGGTTTGTAACTGTTTCTATGCTTGAGAAACCTCATTCAGCATAATTTTTACAAATGCTTTCCATTAGCCTGAAAATTTGATAACTCATTTTTTCTCTATGTTCTAGTAAATCACATTGTGTACATGTACCACATTTTATTATTCAGGTGACAGAAAGCTAAACTGATTCTCTCTTCTCACTATTATGAACAGAAAAGAAATCAATGTTTTTGTTCAAATATTGATACAGAGGAATACAAAGTCCCTTGGTTATTTGGTCTAGGGTGATGACACTTGATCGCATGATATTTCTAGTTTGATATTTTTTGGCAACCAAGCACTGATCTCAAAAGTGTCTGCACTTTTTCAGTTTGTCAACAGTGTTTAAGAGTACTGCTTCCAAGACGTTATTATCTTCTATTATAAAAGACTTTTCTCTCTTTTAGGTTATTGAGGATAATTATGCATAAGAACATGAAATATTTTTTCTTAATTTTAGTGCAAATTTTCATACATATGAAACTAATTTTTCCTCAAACCTGCAAAACACTATTCCTATTTCTGCCATCCCTATGCTGTTCCTTCATCACTTTTCCATGGAAATTTATGTACTTTCTATTTTCTCCTTTTTTTTTAAATTTCTATATTCTTTGTTTACATTGCAAACGCTTTCCCCTTTCCCAGTCCCCAACTCACCATATGTGTCATAAGTCTTCTTCCCTCTCACCAATCCCCATTCATCCCCCCCCCATTTCTTTGTTCTAGTACTCCCCTACCATACTGGATCAAGTCTTTTCAGGACCAGGTCCCTCTCCAACCTTCTTCTTGGGAATCATATGATTTGCTAATTGTGTCTTGAGTATTCAGAGCTTCTGGGCTAATTAATATCCACATCAGTGATTGCATTTCCTGTGTATTATTTTGGGATTGGGTTACCACACTTAGGATTATATTTTCCAGTTCAAACCATTTGCGTACAAATTTCATGAGTTCATTGTTTTTAATTGCTGACTAGTATTCCATTGTATAATTATATCTCATTTTCTGTATCCATTCCTCCATTGAGGGACATCTGGGTTATTTCCAGCTTTTGCCTACTATAAATAATGCTGCTATGAACATAGTGGAGCATGTCTTTGTTGCATTCAGGGGAAACCTCTAGGTATATGCCCAGAAGTGGTATGACAGGGTCCTCTGGAAGTGTCATGCCCAATTTTCTGAGGAACCGGGAGACTGATTTCCAGAGTGGTTGTACCATCTTGCAATCACAACAACAGTGGAGGAGTGTTCCTCTTTCTCTACATCCTTGCCAGCATCTGCTGTTTCTTGAGTTTTTAATCTTAGCCATCCTCACTGGTGTGAGGTGGAATCTCAGGGTTGTTTTGATTTGCATTTCCCAGATGACTAGTGATGTTGAACATCTCTTAAGGAACTTCTCAGACATCCAAATTACTTCAGATGAAAATTCTTTGTTTATCTCTGTACCCCATTTTCAATAAGGTTATTTGGTTCTCTTGGGTCTAACTTCTTGAGTTCTTTGTATATATTGGATATTAGCCCTCTGTAGAATGTGGTGTTGGTGAAGATCTTTTCCCAATTATTTGGTTGCTGTTTTGTCCTTCTGACAGTGTCCTTTGCTTTACAAAAACTTTGTAATTTTATGAGATCTCATTTGTCAATTCTTGATCTTAGAGCATAAGCTATTGGGGTGCTGTTCAGGAACTTTCCTCCTATTCCCATGTCCTCCAGCATCTTCCCCAGTTTCTTTTCTACTAGTTTCAGTGTGTCTGATTTTATGTGGAGGTCCTTTATCCACTTGGAGTTGATCTTAGTACAAGGAGAGACGAGTGGATCAATTTGCATTCTTCTGTATGCTGACCTCCATTTGAACCAGCACCATTTTTTAAAGAAGCTATTTTTTCCAATGGATCATTGTAGCTCCATTATCAAAGCTCAAGTGACCATAATTCTGTGGGTTCATTTCCAGGTCTTCAATTCTATTCCATTGACCTACTTGCCTGTCACTGTACCAATACTGTCCAGTCTTTAACACAATTGCTCTGTAGTACTGCTTGAGGTCGGGGATATTTATTCCCCCAGAAGTTCTTTTATTGTTGAGAATAGTTTTACCTATCCTGGATTTTTTGTTATTCCAGATTGAGAATTTCTCTTTCTAAATCTATGAAGAATTGATTTGGGATTTTGATGTGGAGAGTATTGTATCTGTAGATTGCTTTTGGCAAGATGGCCATTTTTACTATATTGATCCTGCCAGTCCAAGAACATGAAATATTTTTCCATCTTCTGAGTTCTTCTTTGATTTCTTTCTGCAAAGACTTGAAGTTCCAGTCATACAGATCTTTCGCTTGTTTGGTTAGAATCGTGACAAGATACTTTATATTTTTGTGGCTATTGTGAAGTGATTTATTTCCCTAACTTCTTTCTCAGCCTGCTTATTCTTTGAGTATAGGCAGGCTACCAATTTGCTTGAGTTGATTTCATAACCAACCACTTTGTTGAAGTTGTTTTTCAGCTGTAGGAGTTCTCTTGTGGAGTTTTTTGTTCCACTTAAGTATACTAGCATATCATCTGCAAATACTGATAGTTTGACTTCTTCCTTTCCATTTTGTATTCCTTTGATCTCCCTAGGTTGTCTAATTGCTCGATCTATTCATTTTCATTGAATTCTAAAAAGTCTGATTTCTTTCTTTATTTCTTCCTTGACCAAAGTATCATTGAGTAGAGTATTGTTCGGTTTCCATGTGTATGTGGGCATTCTGTTGTTTTTGTTGTTATTGGAGACCACATTTATTCCATAGTGATCTGATAGGATGCATGGGATTAGTTTGATCATCTTATATTTGTTTAGGTCTGTCTTGTGACCAATTATATGGTTGATTTTGGAGAATGTACCATTTGGTGCTGAGAAAAAGGTATATTCTGTTGCTTTAGGATGAAATGTTCTATATATATCTGTTAAATCCAAATTGGTCTAAAGCTTCAGTAAGTTTCACTGTGTCCCTGTTTAGTTTCTGTTTTCCTGATCAGTCCATTGATGATAGTGGAGTGTTGAAGTTACTCACAATTATTGTGTTAGGTGCAATGTGTGCTTTGAGCTTTAGTAAAGTTTCTTTTATGTATTTGGAGCATAGATGTTCAGAATTGAGGGTTCTTCTTATTACAGTACAGACTTGTTTTAGAAAGGATTTTGGATTTTTAGGGTAGGAACTAATTGAGTGTTTAGAACTCAGTGTGACATTCTAGTAGGTGTTCTTCAATCTGAAAACAAAATCTTTTTCATTGTGCATGTGAAAGAAGCCACTAATCGGCATCACTCCATGTATTCTGGATCAGCTCCTGCATGTAGGACCTACCATGTAATAGTTCTCTCCTGACATTTTTATAGGATTATCAGCAATATAAAAGTGTAAATCAAATAAACCCTTTTATCTGCAACCTGGGTGGTTTTATTCATTTTTTCACAGGAGAAAGAGAAATACCAACTAAATCAAGTTGGCAGGAAGAGTTGAGAGTACTGTTTTGATATAACAGAATGGGTTTTCAGAACCCATAATTTGGTGCTAGGAAATAATTGTGTGATGACAGCTCAGTAGGTTGTTCTTATTGGAGTTTGAATGATAAGCATGATTGAGAGCAGTCTCCTGGATGGAGGTCTGCATGATGAAATTTCAAAGGGAAGACTAAGGACTCTATAGGGCCATTAGTTATTTTGATTTAATATTCTGTCATTAAGTTATTAGGGGCTCATGAAACAGCTGCGATTAACAAGATAACAGAAATACTAAGAGGATAACTTTGATTTTCTGGAACACAAAATGACTATCAGCTAGAGCTGAGAAATAAGCTGTGATTAATAAGAGACCAGCAATACTGAGGTGAAATCTTCTGGGAAGTATTTCCTGACAGTTGTCACATTGAAGCCTTGTTCCAGAGACAACATTGGGTTCTACCACACATTGGCACCCAGAAGTGGTAACTTAATAGTTATCCAGGCAGTACTAGTACTGAATGCAAGAAAGGTCATTGTGAGCAGCTGAGGCTTGAGATTGTGTAGACTAGGAGAGGATACTTGTGTAATTTTGGCCTCATTGCTAGTTGAAAACCCAAGACTGAAGAGGCCATGCAAACACATTGAAGGTTGGTACCTTGAAGACAGACTATTATAGGATAGTATTTAAAATATAGCTCAGGAGTTTTGGAGATGCCAGTATTGTTGAATGACAGCAGACTCACAGTCAAGTGGAGCCTGCCGGAAAATCTGAGAGAAATTGAATGTGCTACAAGTAGCAGAACTAGAACAATGATAGTAGCTGCCTTGTGGAGCCCAGGATATGAATAACTCAGATGTAATAAGAAATTGTGAAATTAGTAGTATTGAAACTTGGATTTGCTTGGTTTGCATTGTGACAGTGCCACACCTGAAAAACTTTGAACTTGTAAAAGAAATATTTTGATTTCTAGAGGGAGTTTATATTTAATATATTACCTATTTTAAAGCAAGACCATGGTTTCCCCTTCCACCTCTCCTTCTAGTCCCAGCTGACCTCTGTTCCCAACAATATTCCCCCTTCTTTTCTCTTCAGAATAGGACGATTTATATTGGTATTGGCCAGCCAATATTTATAGGGATATGTACATGAAGACTCACTAGGTACCTAATCATATATTAAGCTTAGACAAGCTAAAAAATAATAAGAAAGGTCCCAAAGGAATGTTACTGAATAAGAAACAGCCCTGGTTCCCTAATACAAGTCATACAACAGCAACAAGCTAAACAAACATAGCATACATGCAGTGGCACAAGTTCAGACCAATGCATGCTACCTTGCTGCGGACCACACTCTACCCGGAGTTGGGGCTGCAGATATCTAGGATTTTTTTTGTGAAGCAGGAAGGCACAGGTTCCAGGCAGAGTGACACACAAATAACAAGACGCAGGGAAGTTTTGGTATCTGAGTGTATTTTGCTGCAGTCAGCCAGGGGATTTTAAACATGAGATCATTACATATCAAAGGATGTATCCAGTACAGCAGACACAAAAAGACAATCAGCAATAACCATTTGCCATGAGGAAATATAAAGTCAGCCAGGTAAAAACGTGTCTGTGTAAAAAGCTAGGGGTAAAATCCATCTTTCTAATATGGGCTTCAGTTCTAAAAGGGACTTCAAAGGATGTTAGGCCAGACCCCTCAGGTCTTAATGAGATTCTGTGAGTAACCTAATTATCACCTGACCCTCTTTGTAGAAACCTGAGATTAAACTTATTTGATGCTTTGCATATCACCATGTCAGAGCCACTTTCATTAACATAGACATAAAAGTTTACATTTTGTTGGGAGATCAATGTAATTATGTAAACTACTAAACAAAGAGTTGTAGTTCTAAGAACAGAGGGTTTTGGCCAAAGCTGGAGTTCAAAGAATGAACATTTAATTAACATTCTTGCCTGGATACTCACAGCTCAGGCTACCAGAACATTTTGTAAATGAGGAAACAAATCAGAGGAAAGTAACACAGGCAAGGCTGCCCTGAGAAATTGAGCTCAGTATTTTCTCTGGCCAGGAAGTTCCACAATCGAGTTCCCTCCCGGAGAGCCTTATCATAGACAAGGCCTTTACCTGTGGAAAATATCACACAGTGTCCACCACGGTGTGTAGCACTACCTTATTTTCAGTTTAGCACTTGTGAGTTCCACTAAGCAATGGACATATTATCCATTTAACTATTTAACTATTTCCTGTGGCACCCTTGACCTATATGTTTCTTACCAACATTTACATTATTTCACAGATGCTCCAAACTCTAACAAATACTTAGCTTTCTGTATCTTCTTAGAGTCTCTGCATTGCCTTCAGCTGTCATTGTGTGTAACATCTCTCATATCTAGTTAAGCTAGATATTAACTGTGGGTATAGCATAATATATTTAGTAATCATTCCCTTTTTTCCAATCACACATACTTCTATACTGGGTCTCTGGAATACCCAACCCTGGCTCTAGGATGTCCAGGCAGTGTAAGAGGTGGGCTCACTCTTTTTGCATTTGTCTCAGGATGGACCAGACATTAGTTGGTCACTGTAATAATTTCTGTGCCACCTATATCCAAGCATATCTTGTGTGCATGAAATTGTGTAGGTCAGAGATTTTGTGCTTGGGTATGTGTCCCAATCTCTCTACTAGATGACCTGTATAATTAGTTACAGGAGACGAATAGTTCAGAATGCATAAACCCTGCTGCTAAGAAACCTTAGTAAGGACACCCTTCTTGATTTCTGGATGATGCTAGCTCTTCCCAAATATGGCAACCAGATTACAATAGTCTCTCTTTCCATCATCCACACCATATTATTCCTGTTGAGATCCCCACTCTCCACATTCTTGAAGTCCCCTCTGCCCATCCACCAGTGCTGTATATTGTGTTTCCCCTTCAAACTGAGAGTCCATATTTGGACACAACTTGTTCATAACTTTTTATCTGTAGATAGCATCACAGTTATTAATTTTACTGATAGTTTCCAATTATAAGTGGGTACATACCATATCTGAATTTCTAGGTTGGATTATCTCAATGGATCTTCTTTTGTAGAATTCAATTTTCTGGCAAGTTTATGATGTTATAATGACTAAGTGATGTGCCTTTCTTTACCCATTTTTCATTTGACATATATCTAGGTTATTTTGAGTTTCTTCTATAAAGCACAAACTTGCTATGAACATACTATAGCAACTTTCCTCTTTTATAGCTAAGTAACCTCTGAAGATATTCCAGGGGCTATATAGATTAGACTTCTGGAAGATAGATTCCCACCTTTCTAAGAAATTGCTACATTGGTTTCTGAATTGGTTATATATGTTTGCAATTCTGCCAGGAAATAAGAGACCAAAATTTTACATATTTTTTATTTACTTTGCAATCTGCTCAGTTCCTCCCTCCAGGTCACCCCTTCCCATGATCCTCATACACCTGCCATTCAATTCTGAAAAGATGATCCCCAGATATTCCTCTGCCCTGACCCATTGTGTTTCTGAGGCTAGTGGCATCTTCTCCCACTAAGGCCAGCAAAGTTCACCTAGCTTGAGGAACATAATGTATGGACAGTCAACATATTTTGGTATAGCTCCGATTTTAGTTGTTTAGGCCCCCATGAAGACCAGGCTGCATGTATGAGGAGAGGTCTAGGTTTGCCAGTGTATGCTCCTTGATTATTGGTTCAGACTTTGATGGCCCCAAGGGTCCAGGTTAGTTGACACTGTTGGTCTTCCTGTGTAGTTCTATAACCTTCAAGGCTTTCACACATCCATAAGAGTTTTCATGCTCCATAATCACTGGGTGTTAGTGTGTGTATCTCTAGGACTTAATCAGTAGATGGAGTTCCTTTGAAGGCTGCCATATTACACACATTTCTGCTAGTAAATTAGAGTATCATTAATAGTGCCATGGTCTAGTTCTTGCCTTTGAGATAGTTCTCAATTTGGGATGGTCATTGATTTTTCATTCGCTCAATAAGAGACCAAAATTTTAATGTGTGTCAACTGGTAAATAATTGGAAGTTAAACATTATTTATATATTCCATCTGATAGTTTGGTGGTGAATAAGAAATTAATAGTTTGGCTTAATAGTAACTTTTTTGTATGTCAAGTAAACTGGGAGTAAAAGTTGCTGGCTAAGATTATGCAATCTAGACATAAACTTGATTTCTGAAAGGAAGGACCTTCACTTGAGAATGCTTCTAAAATATCTATCTATTAATCATTTCCTTAATTAGTCATAATGGGAGTGTTTCATTGTATTTTGGGTTGTTCAATCCCAAGGAAGTTTGTCATGGCTGTATTGGACATCATTGCACAAGCCAGGGGAAACCAGTCCTATTTGAGATCCTGTTCTGATGTCCTTTGGTCATGTACTTTGAATGGAAGCCTATGCCAAATAATTACTTTCTGTCCTGAGTTGGGTTTTTGGATCATGGTGTTTCATTGCAGTTATAGAAACCATAAGTGTGATGTCACACATCGTTTAAATTGTGACTTCTTGATTCTGTGGACTATGAAAACAGGAATTGTTGGTAAGCAACAATTCAGATTTTGTACAAAAAGAGATCCAACTCTTCTACTGATTCAATAATAAAATAAAGTATAATCTTCTTCATCAACACTCCACAAGCAAATATTTCTCAGAAAATTCAAACCAGACAAACTCAGTAGTATGATTAACTAATCCTCTAGATATAACTTCATGGAGCCATTCTTCTAAATGAAATTATTAATCACATTAAATATTTTTATGAAATAAGTATAGTATAGTGTTTATTATTTTTTTAATTTTTTATTGGATATATTCTATATTTACATTTCATTTCCCTTTTTTGTTTTCCCACCCCCCTAAGGTCCCACATGCCCTTTTCCCTCCCCCTGCTCCCTCATCTACCCCTTCCCACTTCCCTGTTCTGGTATTCCCCTACACTGATGCTTTGATCCTTTCCAGCACTAGTGTCCATTTCTTTCTTCTTGTCTGACATCATTTGGTATGTGAATTATGTCTTTGGTGTCCCAAGATTCTAGGCTAATATCCACTTATCAGTGACTGCATACCATGGGTATTCTTGTGAGACTGGGTTACCTCACTTGGTATGATGTTCTCCAGCTCCACTCATTTCTCTAAGAATTTCATGAATTCATTGCTTCTAATGGCTTAATAGTATTCCATTGTGTATATATACCACATTTTTTTGTATCCATTCTTCTTTTGAGGGACATCTGGGTTCTTTCCAGCTTCTGGCTATTATAAATAAGGCTGCTATGAACATAGTGGAGCATGTATCCTTATTGCATGCTGGGGAGTCTACTGGGTATATTCCCAGGAGTGGTATGGTTGGATCCTCCAGAAGTATCATGTCCAGTTTTCTGAGGAACCGCCAGACTGATTTCCAGAGTGGTTGTACCAGCTTGCAGTCCCACCAGAAAGTGTTCCTCTTTCTCCACATCCTTGCCAACACCTGATGTCTTCTGAGTTTTTAATCCTAGCCATTCTGACAGGTGTGAGGTCAAATCTCAGGGTTGTTTTGATTTGCATTTAAAAAGGGAAAATGCTAAGAAAAATAAAAGATAACTTTGAGTAAGAGATTATGGATTAATGGTGAATAAAAATATGTATTTTAAATTTCCATCAAATATAAGCCATGAGAAGCTGGGTGGTGTTGGTGCACACCTATTATCCCAGTCCTCAGGAGGCAACGGCAGGTGTATTTCTGAGTTCAAGGCCAGCCTTGTCTACAGAGTGATTTCCAGGACAGTCCGGGATATACAGAGAAACCCTGTCTCAAAAAGAAATTAATAAATCAGTAAAAAAAATCATTAGAACCATAGTACTCAAGTGATTATTTTGTACTTTTTTTTGTAAACAATCTAAAATTCGGTAGTGCAAATTGAGAAAATGCATTTGACTCATTATCTACAAATTGAATTTCAATCCAAACACCTTCCTCTTCTTCAAAGTGCTCACTCTATTTAAATGTATTAAATTATAGCACATTGTAGATTACTATGAACAACTATGTTATATATGTAGTTATTTTAAACTCTATGCCACAAAAAATAGTTGCAATGAATATCATTATGCTAGCTAAAACCTTGGTAATGAATATCAAATTCCTAAATAAGAAATTGTTTGTTAGAACATTTGTTGTCTTCTTCCTTGTTTACATAGCTGCACTGTTCTCTGTAACAGGACATAAGGGGTAATTTTCTTCTTAAAGAACACAACTGTCTGTGAATTGAGTTATCTATGTCTCAAGAGGGCTTCAAGCCTTTCCTTATAGGTAAATTAATTCCTCACTCAAACTTCCAAGTTCTTCAAAAGCCATTCTGTGTTAACTACACAGGGGTATCAGAGGTTACAATACAATATATGTTATCATTGCATGCTGACACACATATAAAACATAAAAATAAGTAGAGGATACTCTTTTTATGATAAATACAATTGTACTGTACAATGTGAAAGGATGATTCCTACCCTATAATTTTTACCACAACTGCATTCCAGGTATTCTTGCTCTTAGAAAGGTTATGTTCCTCTATATTAAAATGTTCCCGGGGATCAGTGTTGAAGATAATACCTTGATAATCTTTTAGTCACCCTTTGTGTATTTCTCCCATGATCTTTTGTCTCCTTTTGTAACTCGTTCTCCTAGCCCTAGTAAGAGCTTCCCATTCCTCTGGTATCTATAGGGTGCTCCCAAACTCCTACTTCCTGAAGTTGCTTGTTTCCATTCTTTTTGCTGGTCCTCAGGGTTTCAGTCTATTTACCCCACCTAATAAAAGATCATGTTCCCCTTTCCACAGTCCCAGGACCCTTTTCCCCTCTACCTCATGATTGCTTGCATCTCCCTCCCAAGTGGGACTGAGGCATCCTCTTTAGGTCCTAGGAATTTCACGAATTCACTGTTTTTAATAGCTAAATAATACTCCATTGTGTATATATACCATAGTAACACTATATTTCACATATATTGTTAAACAGTTTTGAGAAGTTATCAATTTTAAACTTATACTTCCTTCTGTGAGTTTTTGATTAAACTTGGTAACAGCAAAACGTTAAAATTTGTTAAAAAATTAAACAATTTGTGTTCTGTGTATGGTAGCTTGTATATTCTGTATTCTTTTCTTCTTTTTTTTGGCTAATATCCACTTATTAGTGAGTGAATACTATGCATGTCCTTAGGTTCTGAGTCACCTCAATCAGGATGATATATTGTAGTTTTGTCTATTTGCCTGCAAAATTTAGGATGTCCTCATCCTTAATAGTTTAGTAGTATTTTATTGTGTAAATGAACCACATTTTCTGTATTCATTCTTCTGTTGTGGGTCTTCTGCATTGTTTCCAGCTTCTAGCTATAACAAACAAGGCTGCTATAAACATAGTGGGACATTTATGTGCCCATGTGGTATGGTTGGGTACCTTTTTGGTATATTCCCAAGAGTAATATCACTGGCTCATCAGGTAGATATATATCCAATTTTCAGAAAACATCCAGATTGATGTCCATAATGGTTTGTTTGTTTGCTTTCCAATTTGAAATTCCACCAGCATTGGAGATCTGCTCCTCTTTCTCCACATCCTCTCCAACATGTGTTTTCACCTGAGGTTTTGATCTCAGTCATTCTGATTGTTTTAAGAGAGAATCTCAGGGTCATTTGATTTGCATTTCTTTGATCACTAAAGACTTTGAACATTTCCTTAGGTGCTTCTCAGCCAGTTGAGATTCTTCTGTGGTGAATTCTTGGTTTAATTATGTACTTCATGTTTTGATTATTTAGGGTTTTTTGTGGTTATCTTCTTGAGTTCTTCAAATATTTTGGATATTGCCAGGAGCCAAACTGACTTTATGTTTACATTCCATTTTAAAGATAGGCTTAGCTTTTGTCTTCTCCTCAGCTACAGACCTTGGAGAAATCTGGTGGTCCTTGTTCACTGTACCCTGCCAGAAGAACATCTTACAGCTGCAAGAAATTTGCCTTGGAAGAATGCTCAGGCTTTGTGGGAAATCCCTCTTGCCTTATTTCTCCCCCTGCCTGTATAAATTCCCTTAGATAATACAGTTTGTTGGCCCTTGATCAGAAAACCTCTCTAGGTCTCATTTTTCATATCTGTCCCTTTCATCCTTTCCCCTTCTCTCCTAGGTTCCCCACTGAAGACCCCAGGGCAGGATATTAGTCCTCTATCAGATGTACAGTTAATGAAGATATTTCCCCAATCTGTAGGTTGTCTTATTGACTATGTCCTTTGCCTTACAGAAGGTTTTCAGTTCCATGAGTTCCCATTTATCAATTTTTATCTTAGACCCTGAGCAAGTAAAGCTTTGGTCAGGAAACTGTCTTCTGTTCCCATGCCTTTAATGATGTTTCCTAATTTCCTTACTATGAGATTTAGTGCATTTCGATTTATGTTGGGGATCTTGATCCACCTCCACTTCGGTTTTGTGCAAGGTAGTAAATAGGGATCTATTTGCAATCTTCTACATGTACACATCCATGTAGAAACCCAGTTATATTTGCTAATGATCCTTTCTTCTCCTGATTGTAAGGTTTTTGCTTCCTTAAAAATACTCACATGACCATAGGTGTGTGGAATTATTTTGGGGTCTTCATTGTATTCCATTTAACAAGGTGTTTATCTCTGTACCAACACAATGCAGTTGTTAATCATTATTGCTCCATAATACAGCTATCACTTGTTTTCTATCACTTGTTTTTTGGTGGAGGATTATGCTGATTTTGTTTTTAACCTTTCCTGCCTGATCTTGATAGATGATGCTGTTGATGTGTTCCTGCAGTAAGGTTGCAATGGTTTATGGAGTGTTTTTCATCAATCTTCAAAAGAGAAAGTGGTCTGAATTTCTTTTTCTCTGCTGAATTGTTGTGTCTTTTACGTATCACAGTGAATGTGGCCCCATAGAATAAGTTTTGAGTATTAGAGCATCTATTTGTATTTTGTATAATGGTTTGAGAACTATTTCTTGTTCTGAAAATTTTGTAGAACTCTGCACTAAAACCTTCTGGCCCTGTGCTCCACATCTTGGAAGAATTTTAATGAATGTTTATATTTCTTAAGAAAACCTAAGCCTAATTAACTAGGTTTCCAGATCATGATTTAACTTTCATAAGTGGTATCTGTTTAGAAAATCATCCATTTCCTTCAAATTTCCCAATTTCCTCTAGAAAGCAAGAAGAACTAAGAATCCTTTGAAAATCTTGTGTCTGAATTTTATAGCTCCTTTTTCATTATTGATTTTATTTTTTTCTATTCTCTCTCTCTCTCTCTCTCTCTCTCTCTCTCTCTCTCTCTCTAGAATATCAGATTGGAGCAGAATATAAAGTCCTCCTGGCAAATAATAACCAAAACGTTAAATGTATATTATAAAGAAAAATTATTAAAATTTGCCATGTAAATTGCAAAAGTAACATGTGTCAGATATATGAAAATTATACTCAACTTCTAAATAGGCAGTCAGGTGAAAAGTACTACAGACACTAATATGTCACAGATATTATTGTCAATTACTCTATCTAGCAAAACTTTCAGTCAGCAAAAATGGAAAAAAAAACAAAATATTCAATGACAATGTAATCTAGTATCACATGGATACAAGAAGGAAAGCCACAATACAACTAGGCTAGTTAGAGTTAAGAAACTACAGATGCTGGCCAATATGTGGAGAAAGAGGAACACTCCTCCATTGTTGTTGGCATTGCAAGCTGGTACAACCACTCTGGATATCAAGTTGGTGGTTTTTCAGAAAATAGGGCATAGTACTGCCTGAGTGAACCAGGTATACCATGTGTGAGCATATACCCAGAAGATGTTCCAACATATAATAAGGACACATAATCCACTATGTTCATAGCAGCCTTATTTACAATAGCCAGGTGCTGGAAAGTAATTAGATGTCCCTCTACAGAGGAATGGATATAGAAAATGTGGTATATTTACACAATGGTATACAAATCAACTATTAAAAACAATGAATTCATGAAATACCTAGGCAAATGGAAGAATCCTGAGTAAGATAACTCAGTCACAAAAGAACATGCATGATATGTACATACTGATAAGTGGATATTAGCCCAGAAGGTCAGAATATCCAAGATACAATTCACAGACTACTGGAAGCTCAAGAAGAAGGAAGAACAAAGTGTGGATACATCGATCATTCTTAGAAGGGGTTTTAAAATACTCATGGGAGGAGATATGATGATAAAGTGTGGAGTAGAGACTGAACAAAAGGCCATCCAGAGACTACCCTGCCTGCGGTTCCATCCCATATACAATTACCAAAAGAAGATACTATTATGGATGACAACAATTACTTGCTGACAGGAACCTGATAAAGCTGTCTCCTGAGAGGCTCTGCCAGTGCCTGACAAATACAGAAGTAGATGCTCATAGCCAACCATTGGACTGAGCACAGGGTCCCCAGTGGAGGAGCTAGAGAAAGGACCCAAGGAGCTGAAGGGCTTTGCTGCCTCATAGGAAGAACAATACGAACCAACCAGTAACACCAGAGCTCCCAAGGACTAAACTATGAGCCAAAGAGTTCTTCCTTCAGGGTAGGAATGGCTCTAGCCACTTGTGTAGCAGAGGATGGCCTGGTTAGATATCAATAAGGGGAGAGGCCGTTTTTACTGTGAAGGCTCGATGTTCCAGCATTGGAGAATGCTAGAACAGGGAAACAGGAGTTGGCAAGATAATGATGAGGGTTAGTTGAAATGGAATAAGGGTTTCCAGAGGGGAAATGAGGAAAGGGGTGTAACATTTGAAATGTACATAAAGAAAATATTTAATAAAATGGAGGGAAAAAGAATTTCTAATCAATGTAGAATACCATGAAACCTGGGGTAGATAAAACAATTTGAACAATAAGAGAAATTCTGGGAGCAGTCATCATCACTGATTTTAAGAACAAGTACTTTTTCAAAAATATATTCAAGTTTTGAGAAACTCAACTGACTTGAATTAATATAAACATCCATCTCAGACTTGGTATATTTTTACTAGGAAAAAATGGATCTGTTTGCAGTCATAGAAATTTCTCAAGAATGGACATGTCAACTTTGGTCACAAAGGGCAAGGGTCTCACAGGAACTGTATGCTCCCAATAAAGGCACAGGTAGTGGACAGATTCTGAACTCAGGGGGGTAATTATCTCTGTTAATTTGACTTGTTCCTGGGATCACTTCATGTGCATTACCATCTGTGTAGCCCTGGAAATACCCAACTTGTCACAGGTAACAACAACAACCAAAGCAAAAGTCCAGAAAGTATTTATTGAGAAAAAAATTGTTCAAAGGAAATTGATGAAAATAAGAGAGCCAAAAATGTTAGTGTGATCAGTATCTATGACATACTTGTAGGAAAATTCCAAAGTAAAACATAAAAGATGAAAGGAAAACCCATGATAGTTAATACTGTATATTCATAAAGACTTATGGTGTGATGCACAGTGCATCTGTATTCAAGTCTGATCAGATTAAAGTAGGATGAGTAAGGGACCCATGATGATTCCTCTCGGAATTCTGCCAACAAGTCACATGATTACTTATGGCAAAGGTTCTCAAACTGTTGCTAACAAGCCCCTTGAGTTAAAACGACCCTTTAATGGGGTTGAAAATCATATATGCTGAATATTACATGTAAACATTACTATTTAAAACATTACAAATTTAAAGTTATGAAAGAAGGAATGAAAATGTTTATATATGCTTGTCAGCCCAACATAAGAAATATTAATAAAAGGTTATAGCTCTAGAAAGATTGAGAGTCACTGTTTTAAGGAAGGTCTGTTAGGGTATTAATTTTTGAAAGAATGCTAATTCCAAGCTACCTGCTATATTTATACATTACTTAGAAATATTTTCCTGCCTCTATATGTAGAGAGTAATTTTCTTAGTATATTGAATTTATTTTTACCCTCTATGCATCATAAGTTTGTGTGGAAAAGTAAAGAGTATATAGCACAGACAAAGAATATAATAGTGAGCAGAGTATTTAGGACACTAGGAGGCCACTATTTTATTTGAAAAAAAAACTGAGTAGTGACTAATTTCAAGCTTGTGTCAAAATAGTTTTTGAATGAGATTTAAAGTTTTATTATTGCTGCCTAACCCAAGTTCTTTGATTAGGCCTTGCTAATGAAACTCATTGGGTCCAGTACTTGGAGTAACAAAGTAGTTCCTGGGTATTCAAGGCAATACAAAAGTTTTACTCACATTCATATTTAGAATGTTTCTTCTCAAACAATCTATTATCATAAAATTTATCAAGTAATATTGGTTGAAGTCTGTTTAATTCACCTATATTTTCACAATCAATCAAGACAACTGGTTGATCATCGGAATCAGTGAGTTCTTCCTGATTCTTGTTCAGATCCTGTAGTAGACATAGATGATTTTTACCAAGGATTATAATACATAACACAAAACCTATCCAACTTTATTTTTACAGGATGAAATAGGATGAACAGAGGCTGTGAGCTCAAGACTAATTTTTGATCTTTATGGTAAACTCGTCTCCTGTCATTCAAAGTCAATGAAGGTTTACCTCAAGGGTTAACTAAAAAGGGAGGTCCTTACACAGGAAAGATCCAGTTGCCAGCTGTCACTGGTGGCTCTTAGACCTGCCTGTGGCAGAGGGTGTAAACTTATTCTGTCATAACAATAGTCCTTTTAAGTGTTCCAAAGCTCTCTCAGAATACTCTCCCCTATCAGATCTTTCGGATGTGTTCAAATTCATGAAGTTGTTAGGAATATCCATTTTGAACTTACCAGTTCTTCAGTGACCATTGATAGTAACAGCAGAATGATGAAAAAACACATTACTGGGAAGGAAGCCATGGCTGAAGCTAATCAAAGAAGACATAATTGATGAAGGAAGCAGTTTATGAGACACTGAAGAAATCTAAAAATTTGATAAAATTATTCCAAAGCAACTATATATGAAAGTTTCTTTCACAGTATAAGAAGGAAAGCTATATCAAGTGGAGTCATTGTAGGTTTATTGTACTAGTCTTCCATCTAATAGAGCTGATACTTATGCTAAACAGCTTTCCTCAGGTGTATATTTGTAAAAGAGAGAGAATTCTTAGTTTCTCTCTGAACATTTCCATTACTCTGTCATCAAAATTTAAATTTGGCAAAAACAAACAAACAAAAACAAAATAAAACAAAGCAAAACAGAACAAAACAAAACAATAAAACAAAGTTTTGAAAGTTGCTTTCCACTCTGCATCATTAGTTTTATTCTTCTCTCTTTACAGAGTTCTATACTAGACATGAATAGAATAAGTTTGTCAGAATTGTTATTATGCAGGTAGAAACATATAAATACCTTAGAAACCTATTGTGTGAAGAACAATTGTAAATTAAAATATTGTCTTACTGAATTGCATCAAATTTCAATTTTCTCCATCAGTTGAAGATGTAAACATAATTAATGAATTGTAAATTTATTCCAGTGATGTCCTTCAACCCATGCTTTGCAGAAGGGATATTTCATATTTTTACTAAGATTGAAACACATCTGGTCACTCTCATAGTGTTTCCTCTCAGTAGTTGCCAAATTCTACATCTTGTAGATGGTGGTAGAACTTCTTAGAGTGAACACATTAGCCTTCCTGCTAGAACTCATAGAAACATATTATCTTGGATAATGAATGGGTAGTAACTTATGTTGTATATTCTGTGTATATTCTGCAACTTAATATTATTTTTTAAAATTATATTATTTGCCTCAAATTGTTATCTGGCTTAAAGATAATGCAGAGGCATTAAATTTTGAATAACATTTATCTTATTCCTCTATTCACAACCTTCCCTGTGTTCCATAATGCTTCCTTTTAAATTGGTTTCTATTATTTCCTTGGAATTTATGACTAAATATTGAGTCAAATCTTTCCACATATATCTGTAACATCGTTTTTTTTCCTTGAACTTTATGCAGGCAAATAGCTACAAAGGACATACCAAACATTCTTGGTAATACTGATTCATCATACCTTCATTGTCTATACCTTGAAGAATACTGAATTCACTCTTCTATTTGGTGGAAAATGAATAGGAAATTGCTAATAAGGTTTGTGTTTATTCTGACACTCTAAGGAGACCCTTTTCTTGCCATTATCCTTTGCAAATGAAAAAAATTACAATGAAACTGAACTTATAGCCATCATTTTGCTGTGCTGTTATGTATCACTTCTCACTTTACCAGATTAATACTTGAATATTCTGGGGAGTCCAATGGCTTCCATGTATCTTTCCAAGTCTGGGGCTCTGATGTGTCTCTAGCCACTGTAATCTTAGCACTGTAATGACTATTATCTTGAAGCTTATTTTTATACTCTATAATCTTACCATGAATTCCTCTCTTCATAGGATTTCAACAGGTCATTTACTGTTTCAGGCTCCTGTGCTGCTGTGGTTCTCTGGTTTTCTTCCTTTTCTTGGGAAGTGGTGGTTTTATAGGTTTGAAGTCAGATGCAGTTGTGCTACATAGGCTGCTCTTTCAGGCAATGTGATTTAATTTAAATGTTTCTCTTGGCTTCTGATTCTTGAGCATTAGAGTATTTAATTTAGTGACTTTGGATAGTAGCCCTGAGTACTTTCCTTCCATATGATTGTTGAATCAATAATCTACTGTTTCTCTTTTCTCTTGGAAATTTTCATTGGATTCTTTATCAGTCAAGAGACTGGAATTGGAGACTCACACCTATTTTCATAGTATCAGTTTAACATTTTACTTCACAGGTTTGCTTTGTTTGATTTGATTTGGTTTGTTTGCACTTATATTAACCATATTTCTAAATATTTCATTATGTTAACCACACTTTCGTATTTCTTGCTATCTTGTCTACTCTTATTCTTGGTACTTTTTCTATATTTTTTTCTTCAAAATTACATTCCATTCCAAGACCCTCTTTCCTCCTTTTCTCACAATCTCTGATTTCAATTCCACCCTCAAGAGCTTCTATATCACAGAATGAACATCCACAATCTCTCTTACTGAGGCCCAAGCAAGGAGTCCATGGAGGGGAAAGGGATTCAACAGTATGGAACAGAGACATAGACTGCCCCACTCTGCTTGTTAGGGTTACCATATGAAGACCAAGCAGAATGTTTGCTACAAGTATGTAGTGGGTCTTGTTCCAGACCCTGCATGATCAGTGCATATTGGCGCAGTCTCTGTGAGCCCCCATGGGTTGCCTCTTCCAGAAGATTCCTGAATTTATGTTAGATGTTTGATTGTGTGTATTCATCTGCTTTCATTTTCTGCTGGATGATGCCTCTTAAGAGGGAGATAAGTTAGGCTTCTCTTTGCAAGATAGCTGAGTGTCATTAATAGTGTCAGGTTGGTTCTATAACAAGGGATGAGCCTCAACTTGTTACAGTCATTGTTTGACCCTTGACACAGTCTCTATCTTTATCTCTTCACAAAATAAGGTAAGAAGACTTTGGGTTGAAAGTTTTGTGAGAGAATTAATGTATCTGTGCCTGGCTACATGGGTTAGCCTCTTAAGGCTGTATATCCCCTCTTGCAGGAATCTCATCTAAGCTCACAATCATTTATGCCCTGTAGTTGCCCACATCCCAGGTCTCCAGTTACATCAAGAGATGTTTCCAGTTGTTTCCGTTTTTACTTCAAGCCTTCTGCTACCACATCTCTCCCCATACTTGATCATTATCCCTTTTCCCATCTACCATTCTGTTATACCCATTTCTCTTTCTCTATCAAACTCTAATGATGATTAAGTTTCCCATTTTAGTTAGATTCAAAAATGCTCGTTTTCATAGCACCTCTTACTAACTTGTTTCGTAGTGTCTATTGACAGTAGCATAGTTATAGTGTACTTTACAGCTAATCCAGACTTATAACTGACTAGAAAGTATATATATATATATATATATATATATATATATATATATATGTGTGTGTGTGTGTGTGTGTGTGTGTGTGTGTGTGTGTCTAGCTCTGTGTTACCTCACTAAAAATGTAATTATTAAATTCCATCTATTCTCCTGCAAACATCATGATTTCTATTTTAATAGCTTGATAGGATTCCATTGTGCAGATACCACATTTTTTTTATCCATTCTTCAGTTATTGGACATCTAGGTTGTTTCAAGTTACTGGTTACTACAAATAAAGCTGTTAAGAACATAAATGAAAAAGTGTTCATGTACTATGCAGATGCTTAGGAGTGGTATAACTATGTCTTGAGCAAAACATTTCCAAGTTTTCTGGGAAACCTCCATATTGATTTCCATCATGGTTGTACAATTTTGCACTCCCTCTAACAAGACTGCAATGTTCCTATATTCCAATTCCTATCCACCTTTAACTATTACATGCCTTTTTCATCTTAGCCATTCTGAGATTTGTAAGATGGCATCTCAGGGTCATTGTATTTGCTTCTCCATGATTACTAAAGAAATGAAACATTTCTCTAAATGCTTCTAGGCCATCAGTGAACACTCTGTTGAAAATTTGCTGTTTAGCTCTGTTCCCTGTTTTAGTAAGGTTAGTTGTTTTGTGGGTTTCTACTGTCTTGAGTACTGTATTTTTTGTATATTATCCCTTTTTCAGATATAGGCTTAGTGAATACATTTTTCCAATGTGTAGGCATCTGTTTTGACTATTGAAGTTGTCATTTGTATTAAGGTAACTTTATTTTCATGAGGTATCACCTGACAATTGTTGATCATAGAGCCTGAGCCATTCGTGCTCTGTTCAGGAAATTATCTCCATTACTAATTTATTCAAGGGTATTCCTTATCTTCCTTTATATTAGATTCAGTGTATCTGATGTTATATTGAGGACTTTATTCCACTTGGACTTGAGGTTTTTGTGAGTTAATAAACATGGATCTATATGCATTCTTTTAAATGCAGACATCTAGTTAGAGTTGCTCCATTGTTGATTATGCTTTCTTTTTTCCATTGTATGGTTTTGCCTTCATTGCCAAAAACAAGTGTGCAAAGGTCAGGTGTGCATGTGCATGTGTGTTCATTTATTAGTCTTATTTAAATTCCATTGATCAATCTGTCTCTTTCTGTATGAATACCATACAATTTTATTGCTATTCCACTGAACTAGAACTTGAGGTCATAGATGGGGATACCTTCATAATTTCTTCTATTCTCCAAGTCTTTGAAAAAACTATCTTGGGTTTTTTGTTTTTACACCTGAACTTGGGAATGATCCTTTAAAATTCTGCAGCTAATTGAGATAAAATTTTATTTGGAATTGTGTTGAATCTGTAGATTGTGTTTGCTAAAGTGACTATTATTACTTTGTAACTCATACTGATGTATGAGAATGGGAGATAGATCCATCTTCTGATATCTTTTTCTATGTCTTCTTTTAGAAATTTGAAGTTTTTTTTTCATAGAAGGACTAGACTGGCTTTGTTACAGTTACACCAATGTATTTTAGTTTGTTTATTTTGTTTATTTTAAAAAAGGTTTTCTCTGTGTAGCCCTTTCTGTCCTGGAATTCGTTCTGTAGTCCAGGCTGGGCTCCATCTATAAAATCTGCCCGCCTCTGCCTCCAAGTTTTGGCATTAAAGGCATGCACCACCACTGCCTGTATTTTACATTTTGTCTATTGTAAATGGTTCCTGTCTCATTAACTTCTTGCTCACCACATTTTTATTTGTCTAAAGGAGGGATCCAGACTTTTTGTTTTTTTTTAGTTTATATTGTATCCAGTCACATTGCTGAAGGTGTTCATCAATTGTGGGATATTTACTGTAGAATTTTTAGGGTTGCTTATGTATAGTATCATACCATATGCACATGGTAATACTATTACTCCTTCCATTTCAATTTGTATCACATTAATGTCCTTTAGTCGTCTTATTGTTTTAGGTAGAATTTCAAGTGCTATTTTCAAAAGCCAGTGAGAGAATATGGTGGTTTTTCTTATCTCTGATTTAGAAATATTGCTTTAATATTTTTGTCCATTTAATGTTGACAATTGGCTTGATGTATTTTGCTTTCATAATGTTTAAATGTGCACCTTGTTTCAGTGTTTGAATTCTTTTAAGATCAAAGGGATAGAATTTCTCTAGTATTCTTTCATTATCTGATGAAATAATCATGTCATTTTTTTTTCTTTCAGCTACTTTAGATGGTGGTATATATTGAAGGAAATTTTTTAGAATGAATCATAGTTGCATCCCTGTGGTAAAGCCTTATTGATGGTGATGGATAATAATTTAATGAGTTCTTGGATTCACTTTGTAAGATAATTTTTCTTTTTTTTAATTGTGTATTTTTCCTCTTTTTTATTTATACATATACTATATTTACATTTCATTCCATTTTTCTGGTTCACTGCCCCCCAAAGGTCACACATGCCCTTTTCCATCTCTGTGTTTCCCCATCCACCCCTTTGAACTTCCCTGTTCTAGTATTCCTCTACACTGATGCTTTGAGCCTTTCCAGAACCAGGGTCCACTCCTTCCTTCTTGTCGGACATCATTTTGTATGTGGATTGTGTCTTTGGTGTCCCAAGATTCTAGGCTAATATCCACTTATCAGTGAGTATATACCGTGGGTATTCTTTTGAGACTGGGTTACCTCACTTAGTATGATGTTCTCCAGCTCCATCCATTTCTCTAAGAATTTCATGAATTCATTGTTTCTAATGGCTGAATAGCATTCCATTGTGAATATATACAACATTTTTTGTATCCATTCCTCTGTTGAGGGACATCTGGGTTCTTTCCAGCTTCTGGCTATTATAAGTAAGGTTGCTATGAACATAGTGGAGCATGTATCCTTATTACATGCTGGGGAATCTTCTGGGTATATTCCCCAGAGTGTTATGGCTGGGTCCTCTGGAATTATCATGTCCAGTTTTCTGAGGACCCACCAGACTGATTTCCAGAGTGGTTGTACTAGCTTGCAGTGCCACCAGCAGTGGAGGAGTGTTCCTCTTTCTCCACATCCTCGCCAACACCTGATGTCTCCTGAGTTTTTATTCTTAGCCATTCTCACTGGTGTGAGGTGAAATCTCAGGGTTGTTTTGATTTGCATTTCTCTAATGACTAATGATGTTGAACATTTTTTAAGGTGTTTCTCAGCCATCCGAATTTCTTCAGGTGAAAACTCTTTGTTTAGCTCTGTACCCCATTTTGGAATAGGGTTACTTAGTTTTCTGGGGTCTAACTTCTTGAGTTCTTTGTATACATTGGATATTAGCCCTCTGTGAGATATGGGGTTAGTGAAGATCTTTTCCCAATTTGTTGTTTGCTGATTTGTCCTTTTGACAGTGTCTTTTGCCTTACAGAAACTTTGTAATTTTATGAGGTCCCATTTGTCTATTCTTGATCTTAGAGCATAAGCAATTGGTATTCTGTTCAGGAACTTTCGCCCTGAGCCAATGTCCTCAAGGGTCTTCCCCAGTTTCTTTTCTATTAGTTTTAGTGTGTCTGGTTTTATGTGGAGGTCTTTGATCCACTTGGAGTTGAACTTAGTGCAAGAAGATAAGTGTGGATCAAGTCTCATTCTTCTGCATGTTGGCCTCCAGTGGAGGCAGCACCATTTGTTGAAAAGGCTATCTTTTTTCACTGGAATTTTTCAGCTCCTTTGTCGAAGATCAATTGGCCATAGATGTGTGGGTTAAATTCTGGGTCTTCAATCCTATTCCATTGATCCACCACCTTGTCACTGTACCAATACCATGCAGTTTTTAACACTACTGCTCTGTAATATTGCTTGAGGTCCGGGATATTGATTCCTCCAGAAATTCTTTTACTGTTGATGATTCTTTTTAGCTATCCTGGGTTTTTTGTTATTCCCAATGAATTTGACAATTGCTCTTTCTAACTCTATGAAGAACTGAGTTGGGATTTTGATGTGGATTGCATTGAATCTGTATATTGCTTTTGGCAAGATTGCCATTTTAACTATATTTATTCTGCCAACCCACGAGCATTGAAGCTTTTCCCATTTACTGAGGCCTTCTTCAATTTCCTTCTTCAGAGACCTGAAGTTCTTGTCATACAGATCTTTCACTTGTTTGGTTAGAGTCACACCAAGAAACTTTATATTGTTTGTGGCTCTTGTGAAGGGTATTATTTCCGTAATTTCTTTCTCGGCCTGTTTATCCTTTGCGTATAGCAAGGCTACTGATTTGCTTGAGTTGATTTTATAAACAGTCACTTTGCTGAAGTTGTTTATCAGCTGTAGGAGTTCTCTGGTGTAGTTTTTTGAGTCACTTAAGTATACTATCATAATTCTAAACATCTATGTTCCAAATGCAGTCTGCAGTGATCTGTGGAAAGATGGCAGCCTGGCTGCAAGCATGTGAGTTCGTCTCCAGCAGTCAGAGACAGCCTCTGAGCTGTAGGTGCACAGACCTCCTGCTGACCTCCTTTGGCTCTGGGTATGAGCTACAGCCTGACCTGGTAGTCTTTGCTAGGCTAAGTCTCTGTCCATGCCCCTGAACCCAGCCACCAGCAGGCATTCTGCAGTGACCAGAGGGAAAATGGCGGCCTAGCTGCAAGCCTATGAGCTAGTCTCCAGTGGTCAGAGACAGCCTCTGAGCTGTAGGCACCAAATTCATTGTTTCTAATGGCTGAATAGTACTCCATTGTGTATATATACCACATTTTTTGTATCCATTCTTCTGTTGAGGGCCATCTGTGTTCTTTCTAGCTTCTGGCTATTATAAATAAGGCTGCTATGAACATAGTGGAGCATGTATGATTACTGCATGCTGGGGAATCTTCTGGGTATATGCCCAAGAGTAGTATGGCTAGGTCCTCTGGAAGTATCTTGTCCAGTTTTCTGAGGAACCACAAGACTGATTTCTAGAGTGGTTGTACCAACTTGCAATCCCACCAGCAGTGTAGGAGTGTTCCTCTTTCTCCACATCCTTGCCAACACCAGCTGTTTCCTGAGTTTTCAATCTTAGCCATTCTGACTCTTGTGAGGTGAAATCTCAGGGTTGTTTTGATTTGCATTTCTCTAACAACTAATGATGTTGAACATTTTTTAAAGTGTTTCTCAGCCATCTGAATTTCTTCAGATGAAAAGTCTTTGTTTAGCTCTGTACCTCATTTTTTGATAGGGTTATTTGGTTTTCTGGGGTCTAACTTCTTGAGATCATTCTATATATTGGATATTAGCCCTCTGTCAGATGTAGGATTGATGACGATATTTTCCCAATTTGTTTCTTGCCAATTTGTCCATTTGACCGTGTTTTTTTTTGCCTTCCAGAAACTTTGTAATTTTATGAAGTCCCATTTGTCTATTCTTGATCTTAGAGCATAAGCTATTGGTGTTCTGTTCAGGAACTTTCCACCCTGAGCCCATGTCCTCAAGGGTCTTCCCCCGTTTCTTTTCTATTAATTTTAGTGTCTAGTTTTATGTGGAGGTCCTTGATCCATTTGGAGTTTAGATTAGTACAAGGAGATAAGAGTGGATCAATTCTCATTCTTCTGCATGTTGAGTTCCAATTGAGCCAGCACCATTTGTTGAAAAGGCTATCTTTTTTCCACTGGATGTTTTCGGCTCCTTTGTCGAAGATCAATTGGCATATTTGTGTGGGTTCATTTCTGGGTCTTCAATCCTATTCCATTAATCCACCACCCTGTCACTGTACCCATAACATGCAGTTTTAAACACTACTGTTTTGTAGTGTTGCTTGAGGTCTGGGATACTGATATCCCCAGAAGTTCTTTTACTGTTGATAGTTTTAGCTATCCTGGGTTTTTGCTATTCCAGATGAATTTGAGAATTGCTCTTTCTAACTCCATGAAGAACTGATTTTGGATTTTGATAGGGATTGCATTGAATCTGTGTATTGCTTTTGGCAAGATTGCCATTTTAACTGTATTAATCCTGTATTTTTGCATCTATGTTCGTAAGGGAAATTTGTCTGAAATCTTTCTTTTTCCAAGAGCAAGCATTGGAATGAAGTTGGGGACCCCAGTGAAACTGTTATTGGAATGACTGAAAGAATGAAATAGGATGGCAACATCATAGGCTGACTAACAGTGTTACCTAATCAGGATGCCTGGAAGATTCCAGAGACTGAACCACCAACCAAACAGAATTAACATGGGCAATTTCAAGGCCTTTGCAATATGTAGCATGAGACTGCCTTGTCTGGCCTCAATGGGAAAGGACACACAAAAAAAATGTAGAGACATGATGCCCCATGATTCCTGAAGGGTATCCTCTAAGATGTGAAGGTGAATGCTTAAGAGAATATTTATACAAGTGTTTCTGAGTGTGGCACAATATGGTATGTAAATATAGTGAATAATTATTAATAATAATTCATGTATAAATAAAAAATTGACTCCTCTACATTTTTATTGTTTATTCATGTATCAATCTGGCATAATATCATATATATTCTATAAGCTCAGATGCCAGTTTGTACTTAATACAAAATGGTTTTACATGAATAAATACTTGAATGTTTCAATAATGAATTATATGAACAATAAGGTAATGTTTGAGCTCTCCTAAGGTATAGCTAATTCATTTGCCAGATCATTCTATCCTTAAGATGGAAATTAATCCTTTTGACATCTTATGAAGAACAGTGCTTCTACATAAACAAGGAAGAAGATGATGACTGCTCTTAACAGTGTCCTTGTTCTGAATTTGTTCCTCTTTTCAGGGTCAGATACACTGCAATACCAGCCAAACCAATTATTGTTCATTCAGGGAGATTAAAATAAAGGAATATAGCCTCTTCATCTGATATAGAGGATTATCAGCAAGGTGCATTAGTAATCGTAAGGCAGAAAAACAATTACCCAAAGGTATGGGTGAGTCAGTGGCAAGAAAACATTGGGGTATGAGTGAAGTGATGGTTGACCTTTTAAAACAGGAGTAAAGATAATAGGACTGTGTACAATATGTTCCATTATACCCTTGGTCAGGAATAACTTGAGAGTATTTGTTCTTTGTAAACAATCTTGCAGCACTACTGCTCAGAGCTGCATATGGATATTTGAAGACACTGCTGTTATTTGACACTAAGACACAGTTCAACAAAGATACTATAAATGTGGATCATAACTATAGTAAGCAACAGAATTCTGTTTATTTAAATATCATCAGACAATTGTAACTGTTAAATATACTGGTAATTTAAAAGATATCTTAGGGTTTTCCAAAATTCTGTGTTTTATGGTAAAAATGTTCAGAATTTTTAAAACAATGCTTCTTTGTAGAAATACTAAGACAAATGTGTGCACATAAATCATTACTTGGAATAAATAGATGATGTGTTCTTAAAAAATGGGAGTCAGTGATCTGGGTAGGAAAGGCAACAGTGGGGAGAGGGGAGCATGATCTGGTATTGAGTTGGAGAAAAGTACTGATGCTCTGAGCTCCAACAGAAAGAATGGCAACAGGTACACTTGGGAGATAGGAGGTAGGGAGATCCTCCAGTATGTACCTGACTCCTGGAAGGTTAGATATACCCTTATGGCTCAAAGTGAGGGACCCTAGATGAAATGATCTACAGTGAGGAGAGGGAAATTATAGAGCCCATCTCCAGCAAAAAGACAGGGTGTCAAGTGAAGATGGGACTGCCATATCACAGGCAAATTTTTGACCCATAATTGTTCCTGTATGAAAGGACTGCAAGGATGGAAATGGAGAAGAGCCTGAGGAAAGAAGGTCCAGTACATTCAGCAGTTCAATGGGAGACTCCACAGGCCTCACACTATTACTGAGCCTATAGAGCACTGACAAAATGGGCCATAGAGTGACTGCCCTTCTAAAGACCCAACAAGGTGCTAAAAGTATTAGATATAGGTGTTTGAACTCAATCAATTGACAGCAGCTGCTGAGCCCTGTGGATGAATTAGGGAAATGCTGGAAGACAATGAGGAAGAGGGGTCCCTGTAGGAGGACCATCAGTCTCAAATAACCTGAACACCCCAAGATGATTCAGACACTGTACCATGAACCAGGGAGCATACACCAACTGATAGGAGGTCCCCAACACATATACAGCAGAGAATTTCTGAGTCTGTGTTCAGTCAGAAAAAAAGCCGCCTAACCCTCAAGAGACTCCAGGGAGTTTAGAAGTCTCATGTGGAGGGGGATGGGGGTTTGGGGCTGAGGTTTGGGGGATGAGGAAATCCTCATGGATACAGAGGAGTTGGGAGGAGACATCGGATAGGGAAGAGTAAGAGGTTGTACTTGAAGGGGAATAAAATCTAGGGTGTAAAAAAAGGATTAAATAAATTTAAAAAATTAAATAAAATATACGGAAATTGTGCCTATTTTGTGATATAAACTGTTCCCTGTTCTATAACTATTAATTTGATTTCCTATGACACATTAAAACATGAGATAAGGAAAGTCATTTAATTGTAAATATGTTAAATAAAATTAATTATAATTTAATTATAAGTTAATTGTAGAGTATGGGTGGAATATACTATTTCTCAAATTACATTTCTGTAATACATTTCTGGCATCCTTGACTATTTACTTTTTTCTTAGAAAACACAAAGTAACACTTAAGAAGCACAGTTCTCTTGATATTGGTATGATTTGAAAGTCTAAAATATGTATGCACATGTACGTACACACACACACACACACACACATATGGAACCAGTAAAAAAGGAAAATAAATCTTTTCTATCAACAGTATCAGAATATACTGATTATTAACAAATAACAAACCAAATTACTTCATTTGAAACAATGACAAGCCTTCTCAAATTGAAACACAAACAACCTGTGATTTAGGACTTGATTAGGGAGGAACTCCATGGGGCTAGAATCAAGTTGGGCAAGACAGGGTTTATTTGCTTTTACTTCCATTAAATGTACATCATCAAAGGAAGACCAAACAGGAAATCAAACAGAAAGAATCAGAATGAAATAGCTGCCTCAAAAACATGGAGTGAAGCAGATTTCAGGCTTGCTTCAACTGTTTTTATCAAACTAAATTTTTATACAGTCTAAGGTGACCACTCTCCACTAGGGTCTGATACCTCTCACATCAGTCTGTAATCAAGAAAGAGATTTAAACATGTGCAATTTTGAAGCATTTTATCAAGTGAGGTTTTTTCATTTCATATAACTATAATGCATAGTTATATAAACTATATATTGACATATATAGTTGACATAAAATGACTCCTTGTTCACTGAACACAAAGTACAGTTATTTATCTGACCCTTTCTTTCATAATCCATCCCCCAATTCTCACATTAAAAGTGTAATAATAGGAGGAAAAGGCCTGAAGTGCTGAGGGCCAGCAGAAAGAATGGAAATACTCAACCTCTGGAGATAGGATATTGCAGAAACCCTCCAGAGTGCACCAGAGATCAGGGAGACAAAAGACACTCAGGGCACAAAGGGAGGAAGCTCAGATCCAATGTCCATCAGAAGGGAAAGGAAATTATAGAGCCCACATCCAGCATGAAAACAGGGCATAAAATGAGGGAGAGGGTGCCATCTCACAGTCACAACTCTGACCTATTGTTTTTTCTGTCTGGAAGAATTACAGGGATGGAAATGCAGAGGAGCCTGAGAAAAAGATGTTCCAGCAACAGACCCAATGTGGATTTCAACTTAAGGGGAGGTGCCAAGGTCTGACAGTATTACTGAGGCTATGGAGCATGTACAAAAAGGGACCTAGAATGACTGCATTCCAGAAGACCCATCAAACAACTGAAAGATTTAGATGCAGGTATTTGTACCTAAACAATGGCAGTGGCAGACCCATGTTGTTGAATTAGAGAAGGCTGAAAGTAGCAGAGGAGAAGGGCAATCCTGTAGGATGACTAGCATTCTCAATTAAACTGGACCCAAGAAATCTCTCAAACAGCAGACCACCAACGAGGCAGCATACACCAATAGATATGAGGCCCCTGGCACATATACAGTAGAGGACTGCCAGGTCTGTGTTCATTCAGAGATTATATACCTCAAGAACAGGAAGCCCCAGGGAGCTTAGAAGTCAGGTGAGGTAAGGTATGGAGATATCCAAGTGGAGACTGTAGGGGAGGAGGAGGTAAGGGATGCGAAAAGTTGGAGCAGGAACTGGAGGGGAGGGAATCAAAATATGGAGTGTAAAAATATAATCAATTAATTAATTATAAAAAAGCATAAAATATGTACATGTCTTAAAAGTACCATAAATTAACAGGTTCAAACACATGAAAATATACTTCTAGTCTAGGTGGGTGGGACTGTGAACATTTGTAGTCACATGGAAATAGATATGGTGATTTCTCAGAAAATGGGGCATCTATTTGTGTCAAGACACAAGTATAACCTATCCAGGTATAATCTCAAAGGAAACTTCACCATACTACTAGAATAGTTGGCCCATTATTTTCTTAGGGACTGTATTGATAATTGCCAGAAGCTAGAAACCTTATACATCAACCTTAACTGGAAAATGGATAGAGAATATGTGGGACATAGACACAACAGATTCTTTCTCAGATATTAAAATCAATAACATAATAAAATTTTCAAACATGTGAATAGAACTAGAAACAATCACATTGACTAAGCTAACACAGATTCAGAGAAACAAGTGTAGTGTATAAGCACTTATAACTGAGCATTAGAAGTAAAGTAAAGGATAAATACCCAAAGATACTCAAAACAAAGAACATAAGAAACCAATAGGCTACAATTGAAGGACATATGAATTTCATGTAAAGGGGAGATTGAATTGACATCATCAGTAGATATAGAGGGTGGTCTACCTTGTTGGAATGCGAGGATGGTAACAGATGGAATCAGGTGTGAGAAGGACAAAGGGAAAGAATATTTGGAACAAGATTGGAATTTGATGACATCACTTGGAAGTTGTAGAAACCTAGGTCAAAGAAAACTCCTAGAAATTGATAATAGTGATGCTTACTAAGATTCTTAGATTTGAGGATAAGGAATACGAACTGTCTATCTCCTGTAACCAAGCAAGACATTCAGTGGAGGGGTTGGAAGACAAAGTCAGTTAAAAAGATTTGACTTACAATTTGCTTTGCTTATAAAATATGCTTGGGTAAATGTGGCAAAGAAATTGCTGGAATGTTCAATCAATGTCTTGTCTATCTTGAGTACCATTGCATGACCGGACACACATTTTCCTGACATTGCTGACATCACTAAGTGCAAGAGCCTGGATGTATGAAAGACCAAATACAGCAAAAAACATGAATGACCAGTGGATATTTGGGTTTACTCACAGATTAGCTAACAGATTACTTGCCATCAGAAAGACTTCACCCAGAAAATGGTGGAAACAGATGTAGCCAGCTAAACTCTCAGTAGGTCTTGGAGAATCTGAAGTGAAAAATTAAACACCTAGACACCAAATGAAAATGCCAGTGCCAGGAGTAGATTACAGGTAATTGAGTTGATTTTCAAGTGGACACCATAGAATTTCCTACCTATCCAGAATATTTCTAAATAGTCTCTCCAAAACTAATGATAAGTCTCTATAGTCAACATGTACATAGTCATTAAACATAGAGAATTTTAGGGGATGACTCTGTATAGTTTCACCACTACTGAGCAATGTACACGGCACTTGAAGTTACTCCAACACTCTACTAGAGGAGAAAGAAACTCCAACCCAGCTGCTACAACTTTGATTTATAATAAGCAGCCATGCTCTAATTTATTCTGGTACAATAAAGGTAAAGAAATTGTAAAAGTAACCAACAACTATTTGATTGGCTATAAGGCACACTAAATGAAATAGAGTGGGACCCATAATTAACACCACAGTGGTAGCCAAGAACCTGAGACTGGAATAGCCATGTTACACCGTGTAAATGCTTATACTATGTTTTTGCCACAGGGAAAAACATCTCCTAGTGACATGTTGCTTCAGTTATAGATTAATGTCTTGATCAATCATCATTAAAGAAGATTCATCCTATAGTAGATGGAAATGAAGGGAGAGAGCAACAGCTGAAACAAGTACAGAGAGTAATAATATTGGAACATTCAGTTCCCAAAGGAAAATCTCCATCAATTCCCTATAATCATTCATTGAGGAATAGTGGCAGAGGAGGGTGAAATTGGGGAGATTCAATAAGGATATAACAAGAGAAGTAAAATTTGAAAGGCAGTACAGGGTTGTTACATATATGAACTTGGAGTGATTGTAGCTACCTGAAGATGGGCTGCAAGTATTAAGTCAGAAGAGTTAATTCCCATTTCACTAATGGGAAGTCAGAAGAGTTCCCATTAGTGAGATGGGAATTTTACACATTCAGAAATCCCTAACCTAATCTCTAACTGACTACCATGAATAAAGCAAGACTTTTCTGAAGAGTCTCACATGCCATACAGCTATAGTTGGACCAGCCACAATGGGCAGAAGTAGATGTTTGGAGGTTTATTTTATCTATAAGACTTCCTCTCTTAACTTTTAACACTAACACTTACTTTGTTTACATTTGGTATGTCTATGCGGTTTCCTTAGGCTTCAGTACATATCTTTTTGTCTGTTTTAACTTCTTGTAATTTGACTCTTCAATTTTTAATCTTTTTTGTTATTTATTTGCTTGTTTTATCTTATTCTAGCTTGTTTTATTTAATATAACTTTATCTTACTTTGTATGTGTTATGTCCTTTTATTTTCTCTCAATATAGAAAATATAGAAGTTTGACTTATGATGTTTCAAAGGGAAGTTAAGGGCTGTGTAGGAAAACTATTTACAATTAAAATGTTATATATGCATGTTAATTAACTATGTATATTTAATTAACTTACAAAATATTACAATTCCATAGACTCATTTAGCATTCTTGAGTTTTCTTATCTCAATCTCTATCATAACTTTCTTCCATCTTCTTGAAACAAACCATTCTTAAATTAATAACCTGTTATAACCTGAATTCTTTCATACAATGTATGCTCTAAACCTAATTTTTCTTACTTTAACTGATTGCAAGGTTTTAGGATTCCATATCACTTTTACCCATTCTGCATTTCATTGGCCTTTTCTTTACCCCATTTTCACAAATTCTTTTTTCCTTTTGTACTTTTTTGCACTGACATGGGCCCTCTCCAAATTCATTTTAAACAAGTTCTAGTATCCCACCTTCATTATTGAATACCTCCCAACATAACATTTGCAGAAAATTGACTTCTTCCACATTTAAGTCACTTAAACACACACAATACATAAATTTATCACCATACATGAGAGAGAAAGGTTTGTAAATGTTTAAATGCCTGAGAAACCTTATTCAGGATAATTTATACAAGTGCTTTCTATTTGCCTGAAAATTTCATAACTTATTTTTTCTTTAACTTCTAGTAAACCACTTTGTGTACATGTGCCACTTTTTATTATTTAGAAGACAGAAAGCTAAACTGATTCTCTTTTCTCACTATTATGAAAGAAAAAAAATAATGTTGTAGTTCAAATATTGATACAGAGGAATACAAAGTTCTTTGGTTATTTGGTCTAAGGTGATGACACTGGATCATAGGATGTTTCTAGTTTTATATTTTTTGGCAACCCAAGCACTGATCTAAGAAGTGGCTGCACTTTATGAATCTATCAACAGTGTTTAAGAGTACTGCTTTCATTGTATAAATATACCACATGTTCTGTATCCATTCCTCTTTTGAGGGATATTTGGGTTCCTTCCAACTTCTGGCTATTATAAAGAAGGCTGCTATGAACATTGTGGAGCATGTATCCTTATTGTATGCAGGGGAATTTTCTGGGTATATGCCCAGAAGCAGTATGCCAGAGTCCTCTGGAAGTGACATGCCCAATTGTCTGAGGAACCTCCAAACTGATTTCCAGAGTGGTTTTAACATTTTGTAATCCCACCAACAGTGGAGGAGTGTTCCCCTTTCTCCACATCCTCGCCAGCACCTGTTGTCTCTTGAGTTTTTAATCTTAGGCATTCTGACTGGTGTGAGGTGGAATCTCAGGGTTGTTTTGATTTGCATTTCCCTGATGACTAATGATGTTGAACATCTCTTAAGGTGTTTCTCGGCCATTTGAATTTCTTCTGGTGAAAATTCTTTGTTTAGCTCTGTACCCCATTTTTTGATAGGGTTATTTGGTTCTATGGGGTCTAACTTTGAGGAACGGATACAGAAAATGTGGTATATTTATACAATGGAATACTACTCAGCAATTAAAAATAATGAATTCATGAAATTTGTAGGCAAATGGTTAGATCTGGAAAATATCATGCTAAGCGAGTTAACCCAATCACAAAAGAATATACAAGAAATGCAATCACTGATAAGTGGATATTGATGAGCCCAGAAGCCCTAAATTCTCCAGCCACAATTAGCAAGTCAAATGATTCCCAAGAAGAAGAAAGGAGAGGACCCTGGGCCTGAAAAGATTGGATCCAGTTTTGTAGATCCAGAACAGAGAAATGGTGGGGGGGTGATTGGAAAATAATTGGGGGGGGGAGAGGACTTATGGGACGTATGGTGGGGGGGAACTTGGAAAGGGGAAAGCCTTTGGAATGTAAACAAAGAATATAGAAAATAACAAAAAGAGTACTGCTTCCAACCAACTAACTGGGAAAAGATCTTCACCAACCCCACATCTGACAGAGGACAAATATCCAATATATACAAAGAACTCAAGAAGTTAGACCCCAGAGAACCAAATAACCCTGTTAAAAATGGGGTACAGAGCTAAAGAAAGAATTCTCACCTGAAAAAATCTGGATGGCTGAGAAGCACCTTAAGAGATGTTCAACATCACTAGTCATCAGGGAAATGCAAATCAAAACAAGCCTGAAATTCCCCCTCATACCAGTCAGAATGGCTAAGATTAAAAACTCAGGAGACAACAGGTGCTGGCAAGGATGTGGAGAAAGAGGAACACTCCTCCACTGTTGGTGGGATTGCAAGATGGTACAACCACTCTGGAAATCAGTCTGGTAGTTCCTCAGAAAATTGGGCATGATACTTCCAGAGGTCCCTGTCATACCACTCCTGGGCGTATACCCAGAAGATTCCCCTGCTTACAGTAAAGATGCATGCTCCAATATGTTCATAGCAGCCTTATTTATAATAGCCAGAATTTGGAAAGAGCCCAGATGTCCCTCAAAGGAGAAATGGATACAGAAAATGTGGTATATTTATACCATGGAATACTACTCAGCAATTAAAAATAATGAATTCATGAAATTTGTAGGCAAATGGTTGGATCTGGAAAATATCATCCTAAGTGAGCTAACCCAATCACAAATGAATACACATTAAATGCAATCACTGATAAGTGGATATTAATGAGCCCAGAATCTCTGAATACTCAAGATACAATTAGCAACTCAAAGGATTCCCAAGAAGAAGGAAAGAGAGGACCCTGGTCCTGATAAGACTGGATCCAGTTTTTTTGAGAGTACCAGAACAGAGAAATGGTGGGGGGTGGGATTGGGGAATGGGTGCTGGGATGAGGACTTATGGGACATAT
The DNA here is from genome assembly GCA_964023405.1 of Apodemus agrarius. NCBI lineage: Eukaryota > Metazoa > Chordata > Mammalia > Rodentia > Muridae > Apodemus > Apodemus agrarius. Next base: position 26,509,251 of record OZ030014.1, read on the forward strand.
GGTGATGGGGGAACTGGGAAAGAGGAAAGCCTTTGGAATGTAAATAAAGAATATATAAAATAAAATAAAATAAAATAAAATAAAATAAAATAAAATAAAATAAATAAAAGAGTACTTCTTCCACCACATTATTATCTTCAAAGACTTTTCTCTCATTTAGGTTATTGAGGATAATTATGCATAAGAATATGACATTTTTTTCTTAATTTTAGTGCAAATTTTCACACACATAAAACTAATTTTTCCTCAAAACTACAAAACACTATTCCTATTTCTGCCATCTTTGTGCTGTTCCCTCATTACTTTTCCATGGAAATTTATGTACATTCTATTTTCTCCTTTTTGAAATGCAAAAGCCACTTAGTCAACTTGTATGTACTTGTGAATAAGACAAAGGCATACATATTTGATGTAAAATTCCTGCAGTACAGTGATTATGGCCTCCTTCCTAGAGAATCATGTCAGGAATATACTTCCTTTCTATTATTCACTACATTTGTAGGATTTTTCCTCCATTTTAATTTACATACTCTAAGCTTCAGTCCTTACAATGAACAGGAGTGAAAAATATGGACAATCTTGTCTTGTTGCTGAGAGATTAGCAATATGTAACTTTGTCTTGTGTTTTTAATTTAAATAAAAGTTGAAAATGATTCTTGCTGTGTACTGTAATGCTATATTTTAATAAATATGTATTTCTGAGGGTGAAAAACGTAGCATAAAATAGACATATCAGAGTACATTGAGAGTATATGAGTTCATTACAATAATGAAAAAACCAACACAGAGAATAAATTAACATGACAGTAGAACAAGACCAAGTTAAAAAAATATCACCTACCATGTTCCCCTAAAGGATGAAATATTATCCTTGGGATTGTGACCACTTCAATTATCGCAAATCAGATATCCTACATATCAGATACATGCATTAGAATTTATAACTGGACAAATTATAGTTAAAAATTAAAACAAAATTTTAAAAGGAGGTCACCACAACATGCAGATTTTAATTAAAGATTGCAGCATTGAACATGTTGAGAAATGGACATTTACTGGGAGAAATATTTTACACTCTAATGGACATGGCTCTATGAAATTGTCATATAATACTAGTGTATTCATTAGCACACCAAGGGGGCAAAGAACTGTAACTCTCCTATGGCTGTTACTCAGTTAGTTAATACTCACTACTTATCTTAAGGTGGGATTGTATGCCAACTATTCTGCCAAGCTCTTCTCTGTATGCATGCTTCTCACACCTCCTTTCTATGGCTGCCAGGATCTGTGCCTTCCTCTGAAGCTGATGCAATCTCGGGGCCAGATTAAAACAAGGTCCTTGTGTTGTCTCTTAAGTGGAGAAACTGAATCAAATAATACCTTAAATAAATATCACAGTGACCCTTTTTATCTGTATGTCAACTATGAGACTCAAGAGCACAAGCCTCTTTGAACATCTTGTTCTAATCCCTTGGTATAACCTTAAGATACATTGCCATAGAAAAGACAGGACTTGATAAGTAATTTTTAATGTCTTTCTGGAACCTGTTAGTAACTGAACATCAAATAAAACAGGTGTGTTTGCTAGGGATTAACTATGCTACTTAACACACACACCAGAATTGTCTTAAGTAAACTGTATATGAGAAAATGACTTCCAAATATCTGTCTGTAAATAAAAATTTTATTAGAAATTAGTGGGAAAAGACCAAAACCATTTTGGATGGTTTCCTACCTGACCTTGTGTTCTTGAATTCTGAAAAAAAATTTTGTTCAGCAACTCATGTGAAAGAAGACAGTAATTAGTACCACTCAATGATTTCTGTATCAGCACCAGCCTGCAGGACCTACCATGTAATGATTCTCTCCTGACATTTTTAGATTATTATCATCAATATAAAAGTGGACATCAAATAAACCCTTTTATCAGCAACTAGGTTTTTTCCTTTTTTGGATACATTTCATGGTAGAAAGAGAAATCCTAACTAAAACAAGTTGGTAGGAAGAGTTTGGAGTACTGTTATCACAGAACAGACTTGTTTTAGGAGGGATTATGGATTTGGGGACTAGGAAATAATTGAGTGTTGAGAACTCAGTGTGGCATTCTTGTAGGTGTTCTTCAATCTGAAAAAAAAATCTTGTTCAATAAGCATGTGAAAGAAGCCACTAATCAGCACCACTCCATGTTTTCTGCAGAAGCTCCTGCATGTAGGACCTACCATGTAGTGGTTCTCGCCTGACATTTTTAGATGATTATCAGCAATATAAAACTGTAAATAAAATAAAGCCTCTTATCTACAACCTGGGTGATTTTAGTCATTTTTCACAGTAGAAAGAGAAATACCAACTAAATCAAGTTGGTAGGAAGAGTTGAGCATATTGTTTTCATAGAACAGACTGGGATTTCCGAATTTGTTGCTAGGAAATAATTGTGTGATGAAAGCTCAGTAGGGTGGTCTTATTGGAGTTTGTATGATAAGCATGATTGAGTGCATTCTCCTGGACGGAGGTCTTCTTGATGAACTTTCAGAGGGAAGTCTAAAGACTCTGTAGGGCCATTAGTTATTTTGATTTAAGATTGTGTCATTAAGTCATTAGGGGCTCATGAAACAGCTGTGATTAACAGGATACCAGGAATACTAAGAGGATACCTTTGCTTTTCTGGAACACAAAATGCCTGTCAGCTGGAGCTGAGAAATAGGGCTGTGATTAAGAAGAGAGCAGCATCACTGAGGTGAAATCTTCTGGGAAGTGTTTCCTGACAGTCATCACATTGAAGCCTGGTTCTAGAGACAACCTTGGGTTCTACCACACATTGGCACCCAGAGTGGTAACTTAATAGTCATCCAGGCAGTACCAGTACTGAATGCAAGAAAAGTCATTGTGAACAGCTGAGGCTTGAGATTGTGTAGACTAGGAGAGGATATTTGTGTAATTTTGGCCTCATTGCCAGTTTAAAACCAAAGACTGAAGGGGCCATGCAAACACATTGAAGGTTGGTACCTCGAAGACAAACTATTATAGGATAAGATTTAAAATATAGCTCAGGAGTTTTGGAGATGCCTGTACTGTTGAATGACAGCAGACTCAGAGTAGAGTGGAGCCGCAGGAAAATCTGAGAGCAATTGAATGTGCTACAAATGGCAGAACTAGAACAATGATAGTAGCTGCCTAGTGGAGTCCAGAAATATCATGAATACCTCTTATGTAATAAGAAATTGTGAAAGTAGTGTTGAAACGTGGATTTGCTTGGTTTGCATTGTGACAGTGCCATACCTGAAAGACTTTGAACTTATAAAAGAAATATTTTGATTTCTAGAGGCAGTTTATATTTAATATATTACCTATTTTAAAGCAAGACCATGGTTTCCTCTCCCACCTCTCTTTCTTGTTCCAGCTGACCTCTGTGCCCAACAATATCCCCCCTTCTTTTCTCTTCAGAATAGGACAATTTATATTGGTATTGATCAGCCAATATTTATTGGAATATGTACATAAAGACTTACTAGGTACCTCCTCATCTATTAAGCTTAGACAAGAAAAAAAATAAGGGGAAAGTTCCTGAAGGAATGTTTCTCAGCAGGAAACAGCCCTGGCTCCCTAATATAAGTCATACAACAACAACAAGCTAAACAAACACAGCATACATGCAATGGAACAAGTTCACACCAATGCATGCTAACTTGTTTTCAATTTAGTACTTGTGAATTCCAATAATCAATGAATATATTATCCATTTAACTATTTCTTTTGGTGCCCTTGACCGATATGTTTCTTACCAACATTTCTGTTATTTCACAGATGCTCCAAACCCAACAAATATTTAGCTGTCGGTACCTAATTAGGGTCTCTGCATTGCCTTCATCTGTCCTTGTGTGTAGCATTTCTCATACTCAGTTAAGCTAGATACTAAACTGTGTGTACAACATAATATATTTAGCAATCATCCCTTTTTTTCCAATCACACTTGCTTCTATACTGAGTCTCTGGAATATCCAACCCTGGCTCTAGGATATCCAGGCAGTGTAAAAGGTAGGCCCACTCTCATGGCATGTGTCTCACAATGGACCAGGCATTAGTTGGTCACTCTAACAATTTCTGTGCCACCTATATCCAAACATATCTTGTGTGCATGAAAATGTGTAGGTCAGAGATTTTGTGCTTGGGTTTGTGTCCCAATCTCTCTACTAGATGACCTGTATAGTCAGTTACAGGAGATGTATAGTTCAGAATCCATAAACCCTGCTGCTACGAAATCTAAGTAAGGACACCCTTCATGATTTCTGGGTGATGCTAGATCTTCATAAAGATGGCAACCAGATTATAGTAGACTCCCTCTCCATCATCAACAACACCAGATTCTTCCTGTTGCCATCCTCTCTCTCTACATTCTTGAAGTCCCCTCTCCCCATCCCCAAAGCTGTCTATTCTGTTTCCCCTTCTAACTGAGAGTTCCATATTTGGACACTACTTGTTCTTAGCTTCTTTGTATCTGTAGATAACATCACAGTTACCCTTAATTTTACTGATATTTTCCACTTATAAGTGGGTACATACCAGGTCTGACTTTCTAGGATGGATTATCACAATGGATCTTCTTTTGTAGTTCTATACCATTTTCTGGCAAGTTTTATGAAGTGAGGAGAATTCAAACATTTCCTTACACTTCATATAACTCAGTATTGAAACTTTCAAGTGTTCATTCATGTAAAGCCATTTTGTATTAAGTACAAACTGGCATCAGAGGTTATAGAATATACATGATATCATTCCAGGTTGATAAATGAGTAAAAAAAAAGTAGAGGAGTCAATTTTTTATTTGAACATGAATTATTAATAATTATTCACTATATTTACACACCATATTGTGCCACACACAGAAACACTCATATAAATATTCTCTTAAACCTTCACCTTCACATCTGAGAGGATACCCTTCAGGAATCATGGGGCATCATGTCTCTACATTTTTTCACATGTCCTTTCCCATTGAGGCCAGACAAGGCAGTCTTATGCTACATATTGCCAAAGGCCTTGAAACTGCCTATGTTTACTCTGTTTGGTTGGTGGTTCAGTGTCTGGGATCTGCCAGTCATCCTGATTCAGTAACACTGTTCTTCTGCCTATGAAGTTACCATCCTATACCATTCTTTCAGTCATTCCAATAACAATTTCACTGGGGTCCTCAACTTCAGTACAATGCTTTTTCTTTGGGCAAAGAAAGAATTTCAGACAAATTTCCTTTATGACCATAGATGCAAAAATACACAATTAAAAAAAGAAAAAATCTTACAAAGTGAATCCAACTACTCATTATATCATTATCCATCATGATCAATAACGCTTTACCACAGGGATGCAAGTACGATACATTTTACAAAAATTTCCTTCAAGATAAACCAACATCTAAAGTAGCTGAAAGGAAAAAAAATCACATGATTATTTCATCAGATACTGAAAGAACACTAGAGAAGTTCTAACACCCTTTGATTTTAAAAGTTTTCAAACACTGATAAAAGGTGCATATCTAAACATTTATGAAAGCAAAATACATAAAACCAATTGCCAACATTAAATGAAAAAAACATTTAAAGCAATATCACTAAATCATAGATAAGACAAATCACCATATTTTCTCCCTGGCTTTTCAAAATAGCACTTGAAGTTCTAGCTAGAACAATAAGACAACTAAAGGACATTAATGTGATACAAATTGAAATGGAAGGATTTATGGTATTACCATTTGCACATGATATAATACTATACATAAGCAACCCCAAAAATTCTACAGTAAATATCCCACAGTTAATAAACACATTCAGCAATGTGGCTGGATACAATATAAACTAAAAAAAAGTTTGGATTCCTCCTTTAGAGAAATAATAATGTGGTGAGAAAGAATTTAGTGAGACAGGAACCATTTACAAAAGACACAAGTAATGTAAAATACGGGCAGTGGTGGTGCATGCCTTTAATCCCAGAACTTGGCAGCAGAGGAAGGCAGATTCCTTAGTTTGAGGCCAGCCTGGTCAACAGAGTGAGTTTCAGGACAACCAGGGCTCCACAGGAAAAAAAAATCTTTTCATAATAACCAAAACAAACAAAAATACATTTGCGTAACTGTCAAAAAGCCAGTCTAATTAGATATCTGCACGTAAAAGTGCAAATAGATCTATGTTTACTACCCCACAAAACCTAAGTCCAAGTGAAATAAAGCCATCAATATAACATCAGATGCACTGAGTCTAATATAAAGGAAGATAAGGAATACCCTTGAATGAATTAGTACAGGAGATAATTTCCTGAATAGAACACCAATGACTCAGACTCTATGATCAACAATTGTCAAGTGATACATCATGAAAATGAAGTTACTTTAATGCAAATGACAACTTCAATAGTCAAAACAGATACCTACACATTGGAAAAATGTATTCACTAAGCCTACATCTGACAAAGGGATAATATAAAAAGGAATACAGTACTCAAGACAGTAGAAACCCACAAAACAACAAACTTGACTAAAACAGGGGAACAGAGCTAAACAGCGAATTTTCCACAAAGTGTTCACTGATGGCCTAGAAGCATTTAGAGAAATGTTTCATTTCTTTAGTAATCATGGAGAAGCAAATAAAATGACCCCATGATGCCATCTTATAAATCTCAGAATGGCTAAGATGAAAAAGTCAAGTGATAGTTATGGTGGATAGGAATTGGAATATAGGAACAATCCAGTCTTGTTAGTGGGAATGCAAAATTGTACAACCATGATGGAAATCAATGTGGTGTTTTCCCAGAAAACTTGGGATTGTTTTGCTCAAGACATCGTTATACCACTCCTGAGCATATGCATACTACATAAACACTTTTTCATTTATGTTCTTACTAACTTTATTTGTAGTAGCCAGTAACTTGAAACAACCTAGATGTCCAATAACTGAAGAATGGATAAAAAACTGTGGTATCTGCACAATGAAATCTTATCAAGCTATTAAAAAAGATATCATGACTTTTGCAGGAAAATAGTGGAATTTAATAATAATGTTTTTAGTGCGGTAACACAGAGCTAGACATACATATACAGTATCTAGTCTAAGTAGAGATTAGCCGTAATGTGCAGTATAACCATGCTACTCTCATAATGCAGAAAAAAACAAGTTAGTAAGAGGTGCTATGAAAATGAGCATTTTTTGAATATAACTAAAATGGGAAGCTTAATCATCATTAGAGTTTGATCGCGAAAGAGAACTGTGTATAAGAGTATGTCAGAGGGGAAAAGGAATAATGATCAAGTATGGGGAGAGATGTGGCTGCAGAAGGCTTGAAGTAAAAACTGAAACAACTGGAAACATCTCTTGATTTAACTGGAGGCCTGGTATGTGGGCAAATACAGGGCATAAATGATGGTGAGCTTAGATGAGATTCCTGCAAGAGGGCATATAGAGACTTAAGAGGCTAACCCATGTAGCCAGGCACATAAACATTAATTCACTCACACACTTTCAACCCACCTTTTTCTTACCTTATTTTGTGGGGAGATAAAGATAGAGTAGAGACTGTGTCAAGGGTCAAACAATGACTGTAACAAGTTGAGGCTCATCCCATGTGATAGAACCAACCTGACACTATTAATGACACTCAGCTATCTTGTAAACAGAAGCCTAACCTAACTCTCTCTCAAGAGAGAAACAAATATCTAACAGAAGTTCAGGAATCTTATTGAAGAGGGGGATATAATCCTCAGCATGCCTGAGGGTCCAAACACACCACAAGAATACTAACCAAGTGTACTCTTCTGTGCCCATGGGGGCTCACAGAGACTAAGCCAATATACCCTGATCATGCAGGGTCTGAAACATGACCCACTACATACTTGTAGCAAACATTCCACTTGGCATTAATATGGCAACCCTAACATGCTGAGTGGGGCAGTCTATTTCTCGGTTCCATGCTGTTGAATCCCTTTCCCCTCCATGGACTCCCTGGTTGGGCCTCAGTCGGAGAATATTCCTTCTGTGATTTAGAAGCTCCTTAGTGTGGAATTGAAATAGGAGATTGTGGGGAAAGGAGGAAATGGAGCTTGGAATGGAATGTGATTTGAAGAAAAAAAATATAGAAAAAGTACCAAGAATAAGAGTTGACAAGATAGCAAGAAATATGAAAGTGTGGTGAAAATAAAGAAATATTTAGACATATTGTTAATATGAGTACAGACAAACCAAAACAAATCAAACAATTCAACCTGTGAAGTAAAATGTTAAACTGATACTATGAAAATAGACGTGTCTCCAATTCTTGTCTCTTGATTGATAAAGAATCCAATGAAAATTTCCAAGAGTAAAGAGAAACCGTAGATTATTGATTCAACAATCATATGGAAGGAAAGTACTCAGGGCTACTATTCAATGTCACTAAATTAAATAGTCTAATGCTCAAGAATCAGAAGCCAAGAGAAACATTTAAATTAAACCACTTTGCCTGAAAGAGCAGCTGGTGTAGCACAACTGCATCTGACTTCAAACCTATAAAACCACCACTTCTCAAGGAAAGGAGGAAAACCAGAGAACCACAGCAGCACAGGAGCCTGAAGCAGTAACTGACCTGAACTGAAATCCTATGGAGAGAGCAATTCATGGTAAGACTATAGAACATAAAATAAGCTTCAAGATGATAGTCATTACAGTGCTAAGATTAAAGTGGCTAGAGACAACATCAGAGCCCCAGACTTGGAATTATACATGGAAGCAATGGGACTCCCCAGCAATAGTCAAGTATTAATCTGGTAAAGTGAGAAGTGATACATAATACCACACCAAACTGATGGCTGAAATTCAGTTTCAATGTATTTTTTCATTTGCAAAGGATAATGACAAGAAAAGAGTTTCCTTACAGTGTCAGAATAAATACAAACCTTATTTGCAATTTCCTATTCATTTTCCACCAAATAGAGGAGTGAATTCACTATTCTTCAAGATATAGACAATGAAGGTATGATGATTCAGTATTAGCAAGAATGTTTTGTTTGTAATTTGTGGTTATTTCCCTGCATAAAGTTCAAGGAAGAAAACAATGTTACAGATATATGTGGCGAGATTTTACTCAAATTTACTCACAAATTCCAAGGAAATAATAGAAACCAATTTAAAAGGAAGCATTATGGAATATAAGGAAGTATTTTTAACAGAGAAAAAAGGTAAATGTTGTACAAAATTTAATGGCTCTGCATTATCTTTGTGCCAGATAAAAATTTGAGGCAAATAACATAATGTTAAAAAATAATATTAAGTTGCAGTATATACCAAGAATATATAACATAAGCTACTACTCATTCATTTTTTAAGATAAAGTATTTCTATGAGTTCTAGCAGGAAGGCTAATGTGTTTACTCTAAGATCTATAGGATGTAGAACAGATGTGTTTCAATCTTAATAAAAATATGAACTATCCCTTCTGCAAAGCAGGGGTTAAAGGACCTCACTGAAAAAATTTACAATTCATTAATTATGTTTAAATTCTCAACTGATGTAGAAAATTGAAATTTGATAGAAGTAAGTAAAACAATATGATAATGTATTACTGTTCTTCACACAATGGGTTTCTAAGGTATTTATATGTTTCTTCCTGCATATTCCCAATTCTGACAAACTTATTCTATTCATGTCTGGTATAGAACTCTGTAGAGAGAGGAGTAAAACAAATGATGATGCACAGTGAAAAGCAAATTTCAAAACTTTGTTTTATTGTTTTGTTTTGTTTTGTTTTTGTTTGTTTGTTTTCCCAAATTTCACTTTTGATGACAGATTAATGAAAATGTTCAGAAAGAAACTAAGAATTCTCTCTCTTTTGCAAATATACACCTGAGCAACCCTGCTTAGCATAAACTTCAGCTCTGTTATACACAAGACTAGCACAAAAAACCTACATTGACTACACTTGATATTGCTTTCCTTCTCATACTGTAAAAGAAATTTTCATATATAGTTGCTTTGGAATAATTTTATCAAATATTTAGATTTCTTCAGTGTCTCATATACTGCTTTTTTCTCATCAATTATGTCTTCTTTGATTAGCTTCAGCCATGGCTTCCTTCTCAGTAATGTGTTTTTTCATCATTCTGCTGTCACCATCAATGCTCACTGAAGAATTGGTAAGTTCAAAATGGATATTCCTAACAACTTCATGAATTTGAACACATTCAAAAGATCTAATAGGGGACAGTATTCTGAGAGAGCTTTGGAACACTTAAAAGGACTATTGTTATGACAGAATAAGTTTACACCCTCTGCCACAGGTGGGTCTAAGAGACACCAGTGACAGCTGGCAACTGGATCTCCCACTGAAAAAAACAGTACCCCATTTCACAGAAGATGCACTACAAGTATACTGTACTTGCCAAACTCCAATTAGATACTAAGCTGATTATCATCTATGTCTGTTGCAAAGAATAATGTATTGGATTCAGATATGAGACAAGAAAAATCCAATAGTGTACCAATAATTTAATTTTAAGTGAAACTTATTGTGAAGATTAGCAGCCAAAATTATTTTTTAACCTCTGTAACATAAGGAATCTGCCTCAATTTCAGGACATAAGTACACCCTAACTATATGTGTAGCATATCGATAATTTTGAAAAGGATTTCTGATATAATTTTCATTCATTATGAACTCTGTTAAAATGGTATATTTTATGAATTATCCTCAGTAATTCTTATAATTATTCATCGCAATAAAGAATCTACTGATAGTCTTTATAAATACTAAAATAATTTTATAAATTACCTACAAATGAAGTTGGTATAAGAATCAGAAAAATTGTATTACCTTTTCTCCTATGAAAACTTATTATGAGGTTTGAAAGGAATTTTTTTACATTTTGTTTTGATTTTAATAGAAATAGTATGAGGGCAACAATGGAGGCTTAGATGAAATGAATGATTATTGCAGATGTGTAGCAAGCAATTTCTTTCTACATATAATTGATGAGTGAGTTTGGTCTATTTATTCAAACACTGTCTAATAGTACCAGTTCTTCACAATTAAATATAGGTAAGAATGTAATAATATTTGGCCATACCAGATGTTGAGATATTTGATTACAGAACTATAAACTAAAAAAAATCTATCCTTATTCATTTTCATTTGAATAACTCAACCTGAAATATCAGAGGAAATGTATAATGGAATCCAGCATTTTATATGAGTTTAGATATTCCTCTTATTTATTCATTGGCCACTGAAATTGTGTAGACATTCAAGCTTAGATTCAGTCCTAATGATGTATTAGCATTTTTCTACCTCTGAACTCAATGCCCATATGCATATTTCTACAAATAATATATGTATAGATTTGAACTAGTACCACTTGGTTATCAGTTTCATTACTTTTGCTATCATAAACAACTCCATCATTTCACTACATCATTTTACCTTTCTTTAATAGATTAATATATATTTTTGTGTTAGAATCAAAATGTTGGATGTACAGAAACCCTGGAAATTTGTCCCAAATATTTGAAATAGTCCTCTTAGTTCCTGAGTAATGACCTCCTTTTTTAGTTAGCTCTTGAGGTAAACCTTCATTCACTTTGTATAACAGGAGATAAGTTTACCATAAAGATCTAAAATTAGTCTTGAGCTCACAGCCTCTGTTCATCCTATTTCATTCTGTACAAATAAAGTTGGATAGGTTTTCTGTTTCTTATTATAATCCTTGGTAAAATCATCTATGTCTACTTCAGGTTCCTAACAAGAATCAGGAAGAACTCACTGATTCTGATGATCAACCAGTTGTCTTGATTAATTGCAATAATGCAGATGAATTAAATGACTTTCAACCAACATTAACTACTCAATATGATGACGATATATTGTTTGAGAAGAAACTTCCTAAACTTGAATGCCTGTAAAACTTTTGTATTGCTTTGAATATCCAAGAACGTTGTTACTCCAAGTACTGGACCCAATGAATTTCATTAGCATGACTGAATCAAAGAACTTGAGTTGGGCAGCAATAATAAAACTTTAAATCTCATTCAAAACTATTTTGACACAAGCTTGAAATTAGTCAGTACTCAGTTTTTTTTTCCAAATAAATTAGTGGCCTCCTAGTGTCCTAAATACTCTGCTCACTATTATACTCTTCGTCTGTGCTATATACTGTTTACTTATCCACACAAACTAATAATGAATAGAGGGTACAAATAAATTCAATATACTAAGGAAATTACTCTCTACATGTAGAGGCAGAAAAATATTTCTAAATAATGTTTAAATGTAAACAGTGGGTCTCAATCTTTCTAGTTTTATAACTTTTTATTAATGTTCCTCATGTGGTGTTGACAAACATATATAAACATTTTCATTCCTTCTTTCATAACTGTAATTTGTAATGCTTTAAATTGTAATGTTAATATGTAATATTCAGCATATGTGATTTTGAACCCCTATTAAATGGTCATTTTAACTCAAGGGGTTTGCTAGCATCAGTTTGAGACCCTTTGCCTTAAGTACAAATGTGACTTGTTGGCAGGATTCCAAGAGGAATCATCATGGGTTCCTTACTTATCCTTAGTTTAATTTGATCAAACTCAAATACAGATACACTGTGCATCACAACATAAGTCTTTATGAATATACAGTATTAACTATCATGTGTTTTCTTTTCATCTTTTATGTTATTTGGAATTATCCTAGAAGTATGTCATAGATATTGATCACACTAACATTATTGGCTCTCATATTTTCATCAATTTCCTTTGAATAATTTTTTCACAATAAGTACTTTCTGGAATTTTGCTTTGGTTGTTGTTGTTACTTGTGACAAGTTGGGTATAACCAGGACTACACACATGGTCATGTGTATGAAGTGATCCCAGGAACAAGTCAAATCAACAGAGGCTATGATACTCAAGATAATTATACCCCCTGGCTTCAGAATCTGTCCACTATCTGTGCCTTTATAGAGAGCAGACAGTTCCTGTAAGTCCCTTCCCCATTTGTGACCAAAGTTGTCATGTCCATCTTGGAAATTTCTATGACTGCAATCAGATCCATTTTTTTTCCATGTAAAAAATATACCAAGTCTGAGATGGATGATCATATTTATTCAAGCCAGTTGAGTTTCTCAAAACTTGAATATGTTTTTGATAAAGTACTTGTTCTTAAAATCAGTGATGATGACTGCTCCTGGAATTTCTCATATTGTTCCAAATCGTTTTATCTACCCCAGGTTTCATGGTATTCAACATTGATTAGAAATTCTTTCTTTTTCCTTCTATTTTTATTAGATATTTTCTTTATGTACATTTCAAATGTTATGCCCCCCTTTCCTCATTTCCCCTCTGGAAACCCTTATTCCTTCTCACTTAACCCTCCTCATTATCTCACCAACTCCTGTTTCCCTGTTCTGGCATTCTCCAATGTTGGAGCATCGAGCCTTCACAAAACAAATGGCCTCTCCCCTCATTGATATCTAACCAGGCCATTCTCTGCCTCACAAGTGGCTAGAGGCATGGTTCCTACCCTGAAGGAAGAACTCTTTGTTTATTGGTTTAGTCCTTGGGAGCTCTGGAGGTACTGGTTGGTTCATATTGTTGTCCTTCCTATAGGACTGCAAAGCCCTTCAGCTCCTTGCGTCCTTTCTCTAGCTCCTCCATTGGGGGACCTTGTGCTCAGTCGAATGGTTGGCTATGAGCATCCACTTTTTGATGTTTTTATTTGTCAGGCACTGGCAGAGCCTCTCAGGAGACAGCCTTATCAGGCTCCTGTCAGCAAGCACTTGTCATCCACAATAGTGTCTTTTTTTTTTTTATTTTTAGTGTCTTGTTTTGATAACTGTATATGGGAAACTTTTGCTAGATAGAGTAATCTAGGATGATATCTGTGACATTTTAGGGTATGTAGTACTGCCCCTAACTGCCTATTTGAAGTTGAGTATAGTTGTCATATATCTGACATATGTTACTTTTCCATTTTACAAGGTAATTTTAATAATTTTTCTTTATACTAAACATTTAGCATTTTGATTATTATTTTCCAAGAGGACTTATTCTGTTCCAATATGATATTCTAGAGAGAGAGAGTGTTGGTACTCTGTTCAAGCTCCACCCCACAGCTACCTGGCAATAGCCAGGTATGCCCCGCCCCACATGCCTGCTCCACTATAAGAGGGGCTGCCTGCCCCCTCCTCTCTCTCTTTCCCCACTCCTTCCTCTCTCTTCTCATCCTCTCACCTCTCTGCCCCTCTTGGGCTCCCCTCCCCCCTCTCTCCACGTGGTCATGGCCAGCCTCTATTCTCTCTCTACTCTCTCTCTCTCTCTCTCTCTCTCTCTCTCTCTCTCTCTAATATTCTCTAAATAAACTCTATTCTATACCATGTTGGTGTGTATGTGTGGTCCTTCAGGGGGAGGAGATGCCTGGGCCCGCTCAGGCACTCCCTTCCCCCACATCGCCATGCCATATTCACTAACACCCTTCCTCTCTTTTAAGTCCCATTAGAGAGAGAGAGAGAGAGAGAGAGAGAGAGAGAGAGAGAGAATGTTTAAATAAATAGGAAAAATAAAATCAACAAAGAAAAGGGAGCTATCAAATTCTGATACAAGAATTTCAAAGAATCCTTAGTTCTTACTTCATTGCTTTCTAGAGGAAATTGAGAAACTTGAAGGAAATAGATGTTTTTCTAAGCAGATACCACTTATGAAAGTTAAATCATGATCAGGAAACCTAGTTAATTAGGCTTAGGTTTTCTTAAGAAATAAAGAAAAAAATTCATTAAAATTCTTCCAAGATAAGGAGCACAGTGACAGAAGGTTTTAGTGCAGAGTTCTGCCAAATTTTCAGAGCAAGATAATATTAATAATTCTCAAACCATTATACAAAACATAAATAGATGCTCTAATCCTCGAAACTTATTCTATGGGGACACATACTCAGTGATACCTAAATACACAACAATTCAGCAGAGAAAAAGATTTTCAGACCACTTTCTCTTTTGAAGATTGATGAAAAACACTCCATAAACAATTGCAGAAAATGTGGTTCATTTACACAATAAAATACTTCTCAACTATTAAGAATGAGGACATCCTAAACTTTTCAGGCAAATAGACAAAACTAGAATATATCATCCTGATTGAGGTGACTCAGAGCCTAAGGACATGCATAGTATTCACTCACTAATAAGTGGATATTAGCCAAAAAATGCAGAATATACAAGCTACTGTCTACAGAACACAAAGAGTTCAACAAGGTGATGTGGCTAGCCTTTTTCTGTTACTAAGTTTAATCAAAAACTCACAGAAGGATATATAAGTTTAAAATTGATAACTTCTCAAAACTGCTTAACAACATATAGTGAAATATAGTGTTACTATGGTATATATACACAATGGAGTAATATTTAGCTATTAAAAACAGTGAATTCATGAAATTCCCAGAACCTAAAAAGGATGCCTCAGTCCTACTTGGGAGAGAAATGCAAGCAATCACAAGGCAGAGGGAAGAAGTGTCCTGGTACTGTGGAAAAGGGGAACATGATCTGATATCGGGTGGTGTAAATAGATTGAAGCCCTGAGGACCAGCAAAAAGAATGGAAACAGGCAACTTCAGGAAGTAGGAGTTTGGGGGCACCCTATAGAATACCAGAGGAATGGGAAGCTCTTACTAGGGCTAGGGGAACAAATTACAAAAGGAGACAAAAGATCAAGGAAGAAATACACAAAGGCTTACTAAAAGATTATCAAGGTATTATATTTTTATATTAAGTAGGATTATAATGCACATAATATATAAATGTATGTGTATGCATATATCTGTATGTATATATATACAAATAACATACATGTTTTTGTATGTGTGTTCATGTGTGTGTGTGTGTCTGTGCATTTGTGTGCATTTGTGTGATTTTCTCAAATGAACATAAACTACTTGGTCTAACAGTTCTCACAAAGAAACATAGAGTAATAAACATTCCAGTCCCAGGCTTGAAAAACATTTTTTAATGGATGGTTCATTAAATTAGACCTGATGATGCCCCATGATATAAAGATTATACTCATGTCTCTACTTTACTTTCAAAGCTTGAAAATCAGAGAACTGAATATATGTCAGATATGGAAGTCAGATAATGTGATTTGGAGTAAATAAAAGTCTACTTATTGCAGGGTAATTAACAGAGTGTCCAAAAAAATACAGTGCAAATTTCTAAAGGAGATTAAGCAATCCAAATTCTTAACTAGGTACAACTGGAGGCAGTTATCAACATGACTAAATTTTGAGAAATGTGAAATGATTCATACTCTGTTGGTGGTCGCCAACTGATATCTAGGTTGACTAAGCCCGCTGAATATAGAGAAATCATGCCTTGTACTTGAAAACTAAACAATATTCCAGGGATAATGTTGTTTTGGACATAGAAAAGAATTTGCTACCTCTATGTTGTTAGACTATGATTATTCCTTACTGAGTTCTAGACCTTATTCTTGTAATCAAAGATAAATGTAAGCATTATCCCTCATCAGAAATGTTTCCATTTGTAGCAATGTAGAATATCACAGGTCACCACAACTTGGTTATATACAGGAAAGAGATATTTGGTGGATCTTAGACCCAGCACATAGATCTTCAACACTGATCCCCGGGAACATTTTGATATAAAGGGACATAACCTTTCTCAGAGCAAGAATACCAGGAACGCTGTTGTGATAAAAATTATAAGGTAGGAATAATCTTTTCAGATAGTACAGTACAATTGTATTTATCATCTACTTGCTTTTATGTTTTTCATGTGTGTCAACCAGTGATGATAACATATATTGTATTGTAACCTTTGATGCCCCTGTGTAGTTAATACAGAATGGCTTTTGAAGAATGTGGAAGTTTGAGTGAGGAATTAATTTACCCATAAGGAAAGGTTTGAAGCCCTTTTGAGACATAGATAATTCAATTCACAGATGGTTCTGTCCTGTAAGAAGAAAATTATCCCTTATGGCCTGTTACAGAGAACAGTGCAGCTGTGTAAACGAGGGAGAAGAAAACAAATGTTCTTAACACACAATTTCTTAATTAGGAATTTGATATTCATTACCAAGGTTATAGCTACCATAATGACATGTAATGAATTCTTTTTGTGGCAGAGAGTTTAAAATAACTACATATAAATCATAGTTGTTCATAGTAATCTATAATGTGCAATAATTTAAAACATTTAAATACAGTGAGCATTTTGAAGAAAAGGAAGGTGTTTGGATTGAAATTCAATTTGTAGAAAATGAGTCAAATGTAGTTTCTAAATTTGCACTACCTAATTTTAGTTAGTTTACAAAGAAAGTACAAAATAATCACTTGAGTATTATGGTTCTCATGACTGTCCTGGAAATCACTCTGTAGACCAGGCTGTCCTTGAACTCAGAAATCTACCCGCCTCTGCCTCCCAAGGGCTGAGATTAAGGTTGTACACCACCACCACCTGGCTTTTCATGATTTATATTTGATTGAAATTAAAAAAAATATTTTTATTCATCATTACTCCATAATTTCTTACTCAATGTTATCTTTTTTCTTAGATTTTCCCCTTTACTAAAATAATAAACAGTGTACTATACTTCTTTGATAAAAATATTTAATGTGATTAATGCCTTCATTTAGAAGAATGTCTTCATGAAGTAATATCCAGGAGATTAGTTTATCATACTACTGTGTTTGTCTGGTTTGAATTTTCTGAGAAAAATTTGCTTCTGGCATATTGATGAAGATTATCCTTTATTTTATTATTGAACCAGTAGAATAGGTGGATCTCTTTGTCTACAAAACTGGGCATATACCCAGAGGATTCCCCTGCATACAATAAAGACACATGCTCCACTATGTTTATAGCAGCCTTGTTTATAATAGCCAGAAATTGGAAGGAGCCCAAATATCCCTCAAAAGAGGAATGGATACAGAAAATGTGGTATATTTATACAATGGAATACTACTCAGCAATTAAAAATAATGAATTCATGCAATTTGTAGGTAAATGGTTAGACCTGAGTGAGTTAACCCAATCACAAAAGAATGCACATGAAATGCAATCACTGATAAGCGGATATTAATGAGCCCAGAAGCCCTAAATACTCAAGACACAATTAGCAAGTGAAATGATTCCCCAAGAAGAAGAAAGGAGAGGATGCTGGGCCTGTAAAGATTGGATCCAGTTTTGTAGAGAAACCGTGGGGGCAAGGGGAATGATTGGGGAATAGTTGGGGGGGGAGAGGAATTATGGGACGTATGGTGGGGGGAACTGGGAGAACTGGGAAAGGGGAAAGCCTTTAGAATGTAAACATAGAATATAGAAAATAAAAATTGAAAAAAATTAAAAATTAAAAAAAATCTGAATTTGTTGCTTAACAACAATTCCTGAGACGACTTGATTTCATAGACCACAGAATCAAGCAGTCAGAATTTAAACTATGTGTGACATCTCAGTTATGGTTTATATACCTGCAATTAAATACCATGATCCAAAAACTCAACTTAGGACACAAAGTAATTATTTGGCATAGTCTTCCATTCAAAGTACATGACCAAAGGACATCAGAGCAGGATCTCACATATGACTGGCTCCTTAATGCATACACACGGAGGGATTGTATTTATTAAAGTGCTTCCCCTGGCTTGTTCAATGATGTCCAATACAGCCATGGCAAATTTCCTTAGGATTGAAAAACCCAAAATGCACTGGAACACTCCCATTAAGGACTAATTAATGAAATGATTTACAGATAGATATTTTAGAAGCATTTTTCTCAAGTGAAGTTCCTTCCTTTCAGAAATCAAGTTTATGTCTAGATTGCATAATCTTAGCCAGCAAATATTACTCCCAGTTTACTTGACATACAAAAAAGTTGCTCTTAAGTCAAACTATTCATTTCTTATTCGCCATCAAAATATCAGATGGAATATATAAATAATGTTGAAATTCCAATTATTTACCAGTTGACACACATTAAAATGTTGGTCTCTTACTTAGAGATTGACCAATCAATGAACATCCCAAATTGAGAACTATCCCAAAGGCAAGAACTAACCCACGACACTATTAATGATACTCTAATTTACCAGCAGAAAAGTGCGTAGTTTGGCTGCCTTCAAACAAACTCCATTTACTGGGTAACTCCTAGAGATGCAGACACTAACACCCAGAGATTATGGAGCTTGAGGATTCTTATGGATTAGTGAAAACCATGAAGTTTATAGAACTTCACAGGAAGACCAACAGTGTCAACTAACCTGGACCCGTGGGGCCCTCAAAATCTGAACCAACAATCAAGGAGCATACACTGGCAAACCTAGACCTCTTTTCATACATACAGCCTGGTCTTCATGGGGGCCCAGACAACTAAAATCGGAGCTATCCCAAAATATGTTGACTGAAGAACATACATTATGTTCTTCAAGCTAAGCAAACTTTTCTGGCCTTAGTTGGAGAAGATGCCACTAGCCTCAGAAACACAATGTGTCATGCCAGAGGAATACCAGGTGGTCATCTTCTCAGAGTTGAACCACAGGGCTATGAGGATCATGGGTGGGGGTGACCTGGAGGGAGGATCTGAGCAGATTGTAAAGTGAATAAAAAATATTTAAAATTTTGGTTTCTTATTTCCTGGCAGAATTGCAAACATGTATAGCCAACTCAGAATCCAATGTAACAATTTCTTAGAATGTAGGGAATCTATTTTCTAGAATTCTAACCTATATGACTCCTGGTATATCTTCAGAGGACACTTGCTATAAAGTTTATTCTTTATAGCAGAAACACAAAATAACCTAGATATATGTCAAATGAAAAATGGGTAAAGAAAGTTGTATCACTTAGCCATTATAACATCATAAAACTTGCCAGAAAATGGAATGGAACTACAAAAGAAGATCCATTGATTTAATCCAACCTAGAAAGTCAGACATGGTATGTACCCCCTTATAAGTTGAAAACATCCATATATTTAAGAATAATTGTGATGCTATTAACAGATACAAAGAAGCTAAGAAGTAGTGCCCAAAATATGTAACTCTCACAAAGAAGGGGAAACCAAATAGACACCATTGGTGGATTTGGTGACGGGACTTTAAGAATGTGGAGAGTGGGAATGGCAACAAGCAGAATCTGGTGTTTTACACAATGGAGGGAGAAACTGTTGTCATCTCTTGGAAGAAGTAAATGGAAGTTTTTCTGTCATGTCCTTGGAAGAAATATCCAGAATTAAAAAAGGAATAAAAAAGAATGTCTTTACTTAGGTTTCTTAGCAGCACATTTTATGGATTCTGAACTGTTCATCTCCTGTAACTAACTATACAGGTCATCTAGTAGAGATATTGGGACACTAACCCAAGCACAAAATCTCTGACCTACACTGTTCCATACTCCCAAGATATGCTTGGATATAAGTGGTATGGAAATTGTTAGAGTGACCATCTAATACCTGGTCCATCATGAGATACATGCCATGAGTTTGAGTCCACTTTTACACTGCCTGGAGATCCTAGAGCCAGGCGATGGCTGTTTCAGAGACCCACTGTAGAACCAAACATGATTGGAAAAACAGGAATGACCACTAAATATATTATGCTTTACTCATATTTTAGTACCTAGGAATGTTACACCCAACAACTGATGAAAACAATGCAGGTACCTTAAAAAGATACAGACAGCTAAAAATTAGAGTTTGCAGCATCTGCAAAATAATAAGAATATTTGTAAGAACCAGATAGGTCAAGGGCACCATAAGAAATTGCCCAAAGGTTAATATTTCCATTCCTTATTGGAACTCACAAATAATAAACTGATAATACGGTAGCATGCATTTATCTGAACTCTCCATTGCATATATATTATGGGTATGCCGCTTGTTGTTGTTGTATGACTTGTATCAAGGACCAGGGGCTATTTCTTATTCAGTCACATTCCTTTGGGATCTTTCCCCCTATTTTCTTAGCTTGTCTAGTCTTAATAGATGAGGAAGTACCTAGCCAGTATTTAATAAGTAGACCAATACATACCAATATATTGAGAGTATATGAGTTCATGACAATATTGAGTAAAACCAAGACAGAGAATAAATTAACATGCCAGAAGAACAAGAACAATTAAAAAAAATAACATGCACCCTATACCCTAAAGGAAGAGATCTTATCCTTGGGATTAGGACCACTTTAAATATCACAATCAAATGTAATACAGTTTAGCTTTCCATCACCTGAATAATGTCTAATAAAATGTGGTACAGAGGCCGCCATCTTGCCATCTTGCCATCTTGCCTCAGGCCACTGAGGACTGCTGGCTCCTCGGGTCAGGTACGTGGACTGAGACCTAACCTAGCATCGATTACAGCGTCAGGCTGTTGCCTGTGCACAGAGCCAGAGGAGCTCGGCGGGAGGTCTGTGCAACCACAGCTCTGACCACTGGGGACCGGCTCACCAGGCCTGCAGTGAGGCTGCCATCTTGCCTCAGGGTCACTGTGGACTGTTGGCTGCTGGGGTCAAGTGCATGGACAGAGACCTAGCCTAGCATTGACTAGCCCATCAGGCTCTTGCCTGTGCACAAAGCCAGAGGAGCTAAGCCGGAGGTCTGTGCAACCACAGCTCTGACCACTGGGGATCAACTTGCTGTTCTTGCAGCGAGGCTGCCCTCCTGCCTCCGGTCACTGTGGATGGATGGCTCCTGGGGTCAGGTGCATGGACAGAGACCTAGCCTAGCATCGACTACCTGGTCAGGCTCTTGCCCTCATCCAGAGCCAGAGTAGCTCAGCAGGAGGACTGTGCAGCAACAGCTTGTTGACGCACCCAGAGCCAGATCAGCTTGGCGGGCTGTCTCTGCACCGACCAGCATGGGCACAAACCTGCTCATGGGTCTGTGCCTGGATACAGCCAGAGGCTGACATCTTGCCTCAGGACACCATAGACAGCTAACCAGACAGAGCTCTGTGGACTGAGAGCACCACCATCTAGGCTCCAGCAGTCCAACCAGGGAACCTCTGGTTCTGCAGGGAATCCTGTGGTTTGACAGAGCCCCGAGACCTGCCACCATCTTGTAGCTGGTGGCCAGAACAGGAAACCATAGAGAATCAACAGAGGAACACAGGTCACCATAAAGATCTAACAGACGAGCCCAGATGAGTGGGGTGAAAAAGGATCTGATTCTTAAGAGCTGGCAACTAGACAGGCCAGGAGGAGACAGTGGGAGGCCAATTGCAGGTCCAGCAGCAAGCCTGGGGAAGACTTGGGTCCAGCTCAGCAGAGCTGAGGAGGTAATTCGGAGCCCAGTAGTGGAAACATCTCAGTTTGCACCTCCTGAGCACAGACACCCTCTATTACAGCAGCTCCAAAGGCCAGGCTCACAGGGGCTTCAAACTCCAACCAGTAATGATAAGATGAATAAACTCCAGAGATAAAGAGATGGCAAAAGGCAAATGTAGGAACATTACAACTAACAGAAATCAAGGCAATATGGCAGCATCTGAACCCTATTCGACAACCACAGCAAGTCCTGGATAAATCATCGCACCAGAAAAACAAGAGTTGGATTTAAAAGCACTGATCATGATGCTGCTAGAGGAACACAAAAAAAGACATAACCAAATCTCTTAAAGAAATGCAGGGAGACATCAATAGGGTAGAAGACCTTACAATGCAAACACAAAAATCACTTAAAGAATTCCAGGAGAATATGGATCAGACACAAGTCAATAAATAGGAAATGAGAAAATCACTTAAAGATATGCAGGAGAAATTGACTCAACAGGCAGAAGTCATGAAAAAGGAAACAAAAAAATCTTAAAGATTTGCTAGAAAACACAAACAAGTGAAGGAACTGAGCAAAACCATCCAAGATCTGTACAAAGGGGTAGAAACAACTAAGAAATCACAAAGGGAGACAACTTTGGAGATAGAAAACCTTGGGAAGAAATCAGGGGTCCTAGATGCAAATATCAACAACAGAATACAAGAGATCTTAGTAAGAATCTCAGATGCTGAAGATACCATAGAAACCATTGACTCCACAGTCAAAGAAAATGCAAAATGCAAAAGGCTTGTAACCCAAAACATCCAGGAAATCCAGGACACAATGAGAAGACCAAACCTAAGGATTATTGGGATAGATGAGAGTGAAGACTACAATTTAAAGGGCCAGCAAATATCTTCAACAAAATTATAGAAGAAAACTTCTCTAACCTAAAGAGAGAGGCCCATGAATATACAAGAAGCCTGAAGAACCTACAACAGACTGGACCAGAACAGAAATACCTCCCATCACATAATAATCAAAACCCCAAATGTACTAAACAAAGAAAGAATAGTAAAGGCAGTAAGAGAAAAAGGCCAAGTAACATATAAAGGAAGACCTATCAGAATCACACCAGACTTCTTTCCAGAGACCATGAAAGCTAGAAGATCCTGGGTAGATCTGATGCAGACTCTAAGAGAACACAATTTTCAGCAAAGACTACTATACCCAACAAAACTCTTAATCAACAAAGATGGAGAAATCAAAATATTCCATGACAAGACCAAATATACACAATATCTTTCCACTAACCCAGATCTACAAAGAATAATAGGAGGAAAACTCCAATCTAGGAGGGAAACTGCACCCTAGAAAAAGCAAGATAGTAACCTTCTTCCATCAAATTCAAAAGAAGATAACCACTCAAATACAAAAATTAACATCAAAAATGACAGGAAGAAATAATCACTATTCCTTAATATCTCTTAACATCAGTGGACTCAATTCCCCAATAAAAAGACATAGAATAACAGAATGCATGCGGAAACAGGACCCCACATTTTGCTGCATACAGGAAACACACCTCAGGGTCAAAGACAAACACTACCTTAGAGTAAAAGGCTGGAAGACAATTTTGCAAGCAAATGGTCACAGGAAGCAAGATGGAATAGCCATTCTAATATCAGATAAAATTGACTTTCAACCTAAAGTCATCAAAAGAGACACAGAAGGTCACTTCTTGCTGGTCAAAGGAAAATCCACCAAGAAGAACTCACAATTCTAAACTCTCTGCTCCAAATGCAAGGGCACCTTCATTCATAAAAGAAACTTTGCTAAAACTCAAAACACACATTTCACCTAAACAATAATTGTGGGAGACCTCAACAGTCCACTATCCTCAATGGACCGACCGGGAAAACAGAAACTAAACAGGGACACAGGGAAACTCAATGAAACTTTGGACCAATTGGATTTAACACACACACACACACACACACACACACACACACAACATTTCATCCTAAAGCAAAAGACTATACCTTTTTCTCAGCACCTCATGGTACCTTCTCCAAAATTGATCATATAATTGGTCACAAGACAGACCTCAGCATATATACAAAGATTGAACTAATCCCATGCCTCCTATCTGATCACCATGGAGTAAGAGTGTTCTTCAATAGCAGCAAAAACAACAGAAAATACTCACATACATGGAGACTGAACAATATCCTACTCAATGATAACTTAGTCAAGGAAGAAATAAAGAAAGAAATCAAAGACTTTTTAGAATTTAATGAAAATGAAGGCACAACATACCCAAATCTATGGGACACAATGAAAGCAATGCTAAGAGGAAAACTCATAGACATGAGTACCTCCAAAAAGAAACAGGAGAGAGCATATACTAGCAACTTAACAGCACATCTGAAAGCTCTGGAACAAAAAGAAGCTATTTCACCCAGGAGGAGTAGAAGACAGGAAATTATGAAACTCGGGGCTGAAATCAATCAAGTTGAAACAAAGAGAACCATACAAAGAATCAACAAAAGCAGGAGCTGGTTCTTTGAGAAAATCAACAAGATAGATAAACCCCTAGCCAGACTTATCAAAGGGCACAGAGACAGCATTCAAATCAACAAAATTAGAAATGAAAAGGGAGACATAACAACAGACACTGAGGAAATTCAAAAAAATCATCAGATCCTACTACAAAAGCCTATACTCAACACAACTGGAGAATCTGAAGGAAAGGGACAATTTCCTAGACAGTTACCAAATACCAAAATTAAATCAGGATCAAATAGATCATCTAAACAGTCCCATAACCACCAAAGAAATAGAAGGATTCATAGAAAGTCTTCCAACCAAAAAATCACAGGGCCAGATGGTTTTAGTGCTGAATTCTATCAGACCTTCAAAGAAGACCTAATACCAATACTCTTCAAACTATTCCAGAAAATAGAAACAGAAGGAACACTACCCAACTCATATTACGAAGTCACAATTATCCTGATACGAAAACCACATAAAGATCCAACTAAAAAAGAGAATTTCAAACTAATTTCCCTTATGAACATTGATGCAAAAATACTCAATAAAATTCTTGCCAACCGAATCCAAGAATACATCAAAACGATCATTCACCATGATCAAGTTGGCTTCATCCCAGCATTTCAGGGATGGTTCAATATATGGAAATCCATCAATGTAATCCAATGCATAAACAAACTCAACGAAAAAAAACCACATGGTCATCACATTGCATGCCGAAAAAGCATTTGACAAAATTCAGCATTCTTTAATGCTAACAGTCTTGGAAAGAACAGGAATTAGAGGTCCAAACCTAAACATAGTAAAAGCAATTTATAGCAGACCGGTAGCCAACATCAAAGTATATGGAGAGAAACTTGAAGCAATCCCACTAAAATCAGGGACTAGACAAGGCTGCCCCCTCTCACCATATCTCTTCAATATAGTACTTGAGGTACTAGGTAGAGCAATTAGACAACATAAGGAAATCAAAGGGATACAAATTGGAAAAGAAGAAGTCAAACTATCACTATTTGCAGATGGTAGGATAGTATACTTAAGTGAACCAAAAAAACTCCACCAGAGAACTCCTACAATTGAAAAACAACTTCAGCAAAGTGTCTGGTTATAAAATCAACTCAAGCAAATCAATAGCCTTCCTGTACTCAAAGGACAAGCAGTCTGAGAAAGAGATGAGTGAAATAAAACCCTTCACAATAGCCATAAACAATCTAAAGTATCTTGGTGTGACTCTAACCAAGCAAGTTAAATATTTGTATGACAAAAACTTCATGTCTCTGAATAAGGAAATGGAAGAAGACCTCAGAAAAAGGAAAAATCTTCCATGCTTGTCGGTGGGCAGGATTAATATAGTTAAAATGGCAAACTTGCCAAAAGCAATCTACAGATTTAATGCAATTCCCATCAAAATCCCAACTCAGTTCTTCATAGATTTAGAAAGAGCAATTCTCAAATTCATCTGGAATAACAAAAATCTCAGGATAGCTAAAAATATCAACAGTAAATGAAATTCTGTGGGAATCAATATCCTGGACCTCAAGTGACACTACAGAGCAGTAGTGTTAAAAACTGCATGGTATTGGTACAGTGACAGGGAAGTGGATCAATGGAATAGGATCGAAGACCCAGAAATGAACCCACACATCTATGGCCAATTGATCTTCGACAAAGGAGCTGAAAACATCCAGTGGAAAAAAGATAGCCTTTTCAACAAATGGTGCTGGCTCAACTGGAGGTCAGCATGCAGAAGAATGAGAATTGATCCACTCTCATCTCCTTTTACTAAGCTCAACTCCAAGTAGATCAAGGACCTCCACATAAAACCAGACACACTAAAATTAATAGAAAAGGAACTAGGGAACACCCTTGAGGACATTGGCTCAGGGGGAAAGTTCATGAACAGAACACCAATTGTTTATGCTCTAAGATCAAGAATAGACAAATGGGACCTCATAAAATTACGAAGTTTCTGTAAGGCAAAAGACACTGTCAAAAGGACAAATTGGCAACCAACAAATTGGGAAAAGATCTTCACCATCCGTATATCTGACAGAGGGCTAATATCCAATGTATACAAAAAACTCAAGAAGTTAGACCCCAGAAACCAAATAACCCCATCCAAAAATGGGGTACAGAGTTAACAGAGACTTTTCACCGGAAGAAATTCGGATAAATGAGAAACACCTTAAAAAATATTCAACATCATTAGTCATTAGAGAAACGCAAATCAAAACAACCCTGAGATTTCACCTCACACCAGTCAGAATGGTTAAGATTAAAAACTCAGGAGACATCAGGTGTTGGCGAGGATGTGGAGAAAGAGGAACACTCCTCCACTGCTGGTGGGACTGCAAGTTGGTACAACCACTCTGGAAATCAGTCTGTCTGTTCCTCAGAAAACTGGACATAATACTTCTGGAGGACCCAGCCATACCACTCCTGGGAATATACCCAGAAGATTCCCCAGCATGCAATAAGGATACATGCCCCACTATGTTCATAGCAGCCTTATTTATAATAGCCAGAAGCTGGAAAGAACCCAGATGTCCCTCAATGGAGGAATGGATACAAAAAAAATGTGGTATATATACACAATGGAGTACAATTCAGCCATTAGAAACAATGAATTTATGAAATTCTTAGAGAAATGGATGGAGCTGGGGAGCATCATACTAAATGAGGTAATCCAGTCTCAAAAGAATACCCATGGTATGCACTCACTGATAAGTGGATATTAGTCTAGAATCTTGGGACAACAAAGACACAATTCACGTACCAAATGATGTCTGACAAGAAGAAAGGAGTGGACACTGGTGCTATAACGGATCAAATCATCAGCGTATGGGAATACTAGAACAGGGAAGTGGGAAGGGGTGGATGGGGCAACAGGGGGAGGGAAAAGTGCATGTGGGTCCTTTGGGTGTGGGGAACCAGAAAAAGGGAAATGAAATGTAAATATAGAATATATCCAATAATTTTTTTTAAAAAACGTGGTAATGTACACATTGCAATATTCGTAGAATATGAAGAAAAAGTAAGTTATGAAATTTGCAGGAAAATGGAAAGTACTTGTATAAATTATCCTGAATGAGGTTTCCCAGGTATAGAAATATATATACAAACTTTTCTCTGTCATATATGATGATAAATTTATGTATTATATGTGTTTAAATGAGAGTATATGTGTAGAAAGCCAATTTACTACAAATGTTATGTTGGGAAGGTATTCATTAATGAAGGTGGGATACTGGAACTTGTGTAAAATCAATTTGCAGAGGGCTCCTGTCAGTGCAAAAAAAACTACAAATGGTAAAATGCAGAAAAAAAGGGGGTGGAAAAGGTCAATGAAATCCAGAATGGGTAAAAGTGATATGGAATCCTACAATCTTGCAATTAGTAAAAGTAACAAAGTGTATATTTAAAATACACATGATATGAAAGAATTCAGATTATAACAGGGATTAAGAATTTAAGAATGGTTTGGATCAGTAAGATAGAGGAAACATATGGTAGAAGTTGAGTAAGCCAACTGAGGATTGCTAAATTAGCCTATGAATACCTAATATTTTGTAAGTTAATTAAACACACACATATATGCTAATTAAATGTATATATAACATTTTAATTGTGGATAGTTATTGTACAGAGCCCTTAACTACCTTTGAAACTTCATAAGCTAAACTTCTATATTGTGTATTACACTCAATATGCTTATATTTCAAATTCCCACAAAACTCCCCACTGATCTCTCAACACTCAATTTCTCACCAAAAAATTCCAAAATTCTTCCACAATCCTTCCTGAAACACAGTTTCTTCTGCTTCAGCAATAACCCAAAATCATAGTACCACCTTGTTTTTGGGTATCTTTTGCTGAAATGAATCATTATGGCAAAACATTTGTAGAGAATAAGTTTTTTGATTAACAGTTTCATGTTACTTATCATCCTCTAAGAAAGTCAGTACAGATCCAAAACACAACAGGAGCCTGCAGGCAGGAGCTGATGCAGAAGCCAGGGATGGATTGCTTCACTTGATTTGCTAAACAGAATCCCAGAGCACTAGCTCATGGAGAGAATTGTTCAAAATAGGCTTGGTCATTTTCCATTAATTACCAATTTAAAAAAAGTTGTTACAGACAGATCATTGACATAGTTTTCTCAATTGACGTTTTCTATATTCATATAACTCTGGTGTGCATGTAAAGTAGCCCAGGTGCCCACGGGTAAAATCATGTTTTATTTGAAGTTTGGTTACTAACATAGCTTCTGCATATGACATTATACATCAATTTTTGTCTTTCCTATATAAATGGATGTTGTTTATGTAGTTTATACAATGGTTACCAAAGTGTTAAGTAGAACAAGAAGCTCAAAGAAGCTTAGGTCCTTGAATCTGATATTTGATATAATGACTAAAAAGTGTCAGTGTGATATTTGGTTCAGCTGCTCTACTCAAGAGCCAAGTCAAAAGGACACTGTCTGAATCAGGCCTCAGGATTGCATCAGCTTTAGTGGAAGGCACAGAATCTGGCAGCCATGGTAAGGATGTGTTAGAGCCATGCAAATAGACAAGTGATTGGGAGTATAGTTAGTCATGTAATCTAGCCTTAAGACTAGTAGTGAGTATGAACAAACTGAATGGCAGCCTTAGGATAGTAAAAGTTCTTTGCCAAGTGGCGTGCTAATGAACGAACAAGTATTTAAATGAAAGATCCATAGTTCAAGTCCATTATGGTGTAAAATACTCTTCCCCTTAATCTAGTAGTTTTCAACATTCCTAAAGCTGCAACACTTTAATAAAAATACTTATGTATGGTGACCCTTGTTCTTAAATTTTTGTGTTGTATCTGCATAACTATAATACCGAAACTTATTATCAAATATGAGAAAATGGAGTATTTTGTAATTTAATTAAAAATATACATTTTTTAATTTTTCATGGAACTTTAATTTTGTGTAGTTTTTTTCATACTCTGTATGATTTTTATTACTCCTCTCAAAAATCTTCCCAGATCCTCTCAGTATCCCATCACATATGCCAAATCCACATTCATGTGATTGCTCTCATAAGAAAGTAAATAGGCATCAGAAAAGAAAAAGACATGAGATACAGTGTAAGATAAGGAAAGGCCATCCAGAGCCAGTCCTATCTGGGGATTAATTCTATAAACACTCACCAAACCCTAAAACTATTATGGACCACAAGAAGTGCATACTGAAAGCAACCTGTTATGGTTGTCTCCAGAGGTGCCCTGCCAGAGCTTTCCACATATAGAGGCAGATGCTAGCAGCCAACTATTGGACTGAGCTTGCAGTCTTCAAGGAAGGAGTTGCAGGGTGGTTTGGAGGAGCTGAAGGGGTTTACAGCTCCATGGGAAGAATATTGTTGGCCACTCAGATGCTCCAGGTCTCCCAGGGACTAAACCATCAACCGAATGGTACACAAGGTTCCAGCCAAAAGTGTGGCAGAGGAATGCCTTGTTGGGCATAAGTGGGAGGAGAGGTCCTTGGTCCTCTGATTAATAGATGCCCCCAAAAAGGGAAATCGAGGGGGAGAGTCGGAGTGGGTAGGGCGGAGGTGCATATACTTGGTTGCAGGGAGTGGGAAGAGGGGTTGGGAGTTTTGGGGGGAGTGGGGAAAACAGGAAAGGTTTTAGCATTTAAATGTAAATGAATATTATATTCAATAAAAAGTTAAAAAAGATAGTTATATTAAATAAAACAAACTAGGCAAAGATTAAACAAGCAAATAAACAACAAAACAGATTGAAAATGGAAGTCATTACGAGAAGACAGAAATTACAAGACAGAAAGATACATATCAGAGCCTAAGGAAATCTCATTGATATACAAAATGTGAATTACAATATAAACAAAGTAAGTATTGATTTAAAAAGTTAACAGAGAAAGTCTTATAGATCAAATAAACCTCCAATTATATTACTGAGTTCACTCATGTTAGCCATCTACTCCTGGGCTTGGATTCTGGTCTTGTTTGTATGCCATGTGAGACTCTTGGGAAAAGTCTTCCTTTTGGCATTGTTATCAGTTAGAGATAAGGTTAGGGATGCTGAACATGCTAAATTCCTGTCTCACTAATGGGAATTCAGGCTTAGTACTTGCAGCCTTTCTTCAGGTAGCTACAATCACTCTGAGTTCATATATGTAACAACCCTGTCCTGCCTATCAAACTTTGTTTCTATCGTTATATCCCTATTGAATCTCACACAATTTCACCCTCCTTTGTCACCACACCTTGAGGAAAGAGGATAGGAAATTGATGGAGATTCTCCCTTGAGAACTGAGTGTTCCAATATTATTACTCAGCTTAGTAACATTAGTACTTGTTTCAGCTGTTCGTCTCTCATTTCCATATACTATAGAATGAATCTTCTTTAATGATGATTGAGCAAGACACTAATCTATGACTATAGCAGCGTATCATTATGAGATTTTTTTGTTGGTATTCCCAGAGGCAGAAAAGTAGTATCAGCTTTTATACAAGGTCACCTGGCAGTTCTAGTCTCAAGTTCTTGGCTACCAGTGTGGAGTTAATTATAGGTTCCATCTAATTTAGTGTGCCTTATAGCCAATCAAGTGGTTGTTGGTTACTCTTACAATGTCTGTATCTGTATTACACCAGAATATTTTGGAGTCAGGCCACCTATTATAAATCAAAGGATTTGTAGTAGGGTTGGAGTTTCTCTTTCTTCTCTAGTAAAGTGTTGAATTCCTTCAAGTGCCATGAACATTTCTCAGTAGTGGTGAACCTCTAGAGAGTCACCAACTTAGATTTGCCATTTGTAATGACAATATACATGTTGATTATAATAATAAGACCTTGCCATCAGTTTGGGAGAGACGATTTAGAAATATTCTGTATAGGTAGGAATTTTTATGTTGCCCACTTGGCAAACAACTTGATTACATGTAATCTACTCCTGGCACTGGAGTTTTCATTTGTTGTTTAGCATTTCTGTTTTTTTTTCACTGCAGATTCTCCAAGTCCTACTGAAAGTTTAGCTGGCTATATCTGCTTCCATCAGTTGCTGGTTGAAGCCTCTCTGATGACAAGTAGGTTATGCACTAGTCTGTGAGTGTAGCTTAGTATCACTTGGAATATTTTAATTGACATTTTTTTGTCATCCATGTTTGTTGCTGTATTTGGTCTTTAATATATCCAGACTCTTGCACTTAGCAGTATCAAAGGTAGGCTTACAGTCATTTAGTGGTACTCAAGATAGACAAGTCATTGATGGATCATTACACCAATTTCTTTGCCACATTTATCCAATAATATCTTATAAGCAGAGCAAATTGTAACTCAAATCTTTTTACCTGCTTTGGTATTCCAAGCCCTTCACTGAATATCTTGCTTTGTTACAGGAGATAGACAGTTAATACTCCATTTCCTCCAAAGCTAAGTGTGTTAGTTGGCATCACCTATATCAATTACTGGGAGTTTCCTTTGACATAAGTTTCCAAGTGATGCCATCAAATTCCAATCTTTTTCCATGTATTCTCTCCCTCTATTTTCTTCACACCTGACTTCATCCATTCCAATCCTCACACCCCAACAATAGGTAGACCACGCTCCATATCTACTGATGACGTCAATTCAATGTCCCCTTTACATGAGATTCATATGTCCCTCAATTGAAGCCTATTTTTTTTAGGTTCTTTGGGTTTGAGGATATTTGGATATTTATCCTTTACTTTACTTCAAATACTCGGTTATAAGTGATTATACACTATGTTTATTTTTCTGAATCTGTGTTAGCTTAGTCATAATGATTGTTTCTAGTTCCATTCACATGCTTGCAAATTTTATTATGTTATTGATTTTAATATCTGGGAAAGAATCCATTGTGCCAATGACCCACATTTTCTCTATCCATTTCCCAGTTAATGTAGAAGTAGAAGGTGTCCAGTAACTGGCTATTAGCAATAAAGTCCCTAGGAAAAGTATGGACCAACTTTCCTAATAGTATGGTAAGTTTCCTTTGAGTATATACCCAGAGAAGTTATACCTGGATCTTTAGGTAGAAAATTCCCAATTTTCTGAGAAATCACTATATCTCCTTCCATAGTAGCTTTACCTGTTTATACTTCCACCTAGAATATAAGTGAATTTTCATGTGTTTGAACCTGCTAATTCATGGCACTTTTAAGTCATTTATACTTTTTACACTATTTAAAATTGATTATTAGCTAATTAATTAATTTGCACTCCATATTTTATTCCCTCCATCCACCCTCCAATTGTTCCACATCCCCAATCTCCTCCTCCCTATGTGGATATCCCCACTCCCTACCTCACTTGACCTCTAAGCTCCCTGGGGTCTCCAGTCTCTTGAGTTGCATAATATCTGAATGAACACAGACCTAGCAGTACTCTACTATGTATGTGTTGAGGCCCTCATATCAGCTGGTGTATGCTGCCTGTTTGGTGGCCCAGTGTTTGTTAGATCACTTGGGTCCAGTTTAATTGAGACTGCTAGTCCTCCTACAGGATTGCCCTTCTCTTCTGCTTCCTTCAGTCTTCTCAGATTCAACAGGGGTCAGCTACTTTTGTCCATTGGTTGGGTGCAAATATCTGCATCTGACTCCTTTCAGCTGCTTGTTGGGTCTTCCTGAGAGTAATCATTCTAGGTCAATTTCTGTGAGCACCCCTTAGCCTCAGTCATACTGTTAAGGCCTTGGGACCTCCACTAGAGCTGTATTCTACTTGAGGCCAGTTGATGGACCTTCTGTTCCTCAGGCTCCTCTCCATTTCCATCACTGTAATTCTTCCAGAGAGGAAAAATTATGGTTCAGAGTTGTGACTGTGGGATGCCCCCTCCCTCATTTGATGCCCTGTCTTACTGCTGGATTTGGGCTCTATAAGTTTCTTCTCCCTACTGTCAGGCATTTCATCTAAGGTCCCTCCCTTTGAGTCCTGAGATTCTCTTGCCTCCCAGGACTCTGGTACATTTTGGAGGTTCCTCCCAACTTCCTATCTCCAGAGGTTGCTTATTTCCATTCTTTCTACTGGCCCTCAGGGCTTCAGTTTTTACACTTTTAATGTGAGAATTTGGGGTTGAATTATAAAGAGAGGGATGGACTAATTACAGTGTTTTGTGTCTGTATGCGTGTGTGTTAAGTGAACAAAGGATAATTTTTGCAAGGCAGTCTTATGTCAACATGGTACACATTATAGTTATTTGAAATGAAGATATTTCACATGAGAAAATGCCTCAAAAACATCCATCTTTAAACAGCTTTTTTAATTACTGACAGTTGTAAGAGGTATAAGTCCATTGTGGAGAGTAGTCACCTTAGATTGAATAAACATTAGGTTCATAAAAACAGGTGAAGCAAGCCTTTAATAAGCATTACTCCATGCTTCAGCAGCAGCTATTTCCTTCTGGTTCCTTCTCTGTTTGATTTCCTGTTCAACCTTCTTTTGATGATGCAGAGTTAATGAAAGTAAAAGCAAATAAATTTTTTCCTGCCCGACTTAATTCTAGAACCATGGAGTTTCACCCTATATCAAGCCCTAAATCACATACTGTTTGAGTTTCAAATTGAGACAGCTTATTATTGTGGCCTATGAAATAATTTGGTTTGGTAATTTGTTGCTAAACAATATATTCTGATACTGTTGACAGAAAAGAGTTTTTCTCTTTTTTACTGGTTCAACACACATGCACACACACACACACACACACACACATATGTATAAAACTGGGACTCTCGTCATCACTTATGTTCTGAAAGCAAATACATCTTGGGAAATTCAAAATAGACAAACACAGATATATGATTTCCTAATCTCCATGATGTGTCTTAATGAAGGCATTCTCCAAATAAATGGACTAGTCACTTTAAATTATTTTAAACATATATTTTTAAATGAAAGAGAAAATCTAATAGAAATGAAATATAATGTTGATTGCAAAGATTATGGAAAAATTATAAATAAAAATAAATTTTTAGACTTTTAAAACTTAACCAAAATCAAGAGAACTGTGCCTCTGAAATGATTACTTTGTGTTTTCTATGAAAAAATAAATAAATAGACAAAATGCCAGGAATTTAGTTATATAAATTGAGAAATAGTGTATTTGACTTATAGTCTACAATTAAATTATAATTAAATTACAATTAATTTATTTAACATAATCACAATTAAATGACTTTCCTTATCCCATGTTTTACTATGTCATAGTAAATCAAATTAATAGCCATAGAGCGGGAAACATTGTAGACCACTAATAAGACACATTTTACATATATTTTAGTTTTCTTTTTGCTCTTTTTAAAAATTTATTTAATTTTTTTACACTCCAGATTTTTTTTGCCATCTCAGTCCACCCTCTGTTCCCTATCCATTGCCAACATACCTTCCTGATACCCCTTCTATATTAGATGAAGAGGCTATATTCCTTTATTGTAATCTGTATGAATGAACAATAATTGGGTTGGCTCACATTGCCATGTATCTGACCTGCAAAAAGAAAGGAGTTCATTACAAAACACTCTGTGTTAAGAGCACTCATCATCTTCTTCCTTGTTTCTATAGTTGCACTGTTCTTCATAACAAGTCAAATGGATTAATATCCTTCTTAAAGATAGAGCCGTCTGTGAAGTGAATTAACTATTTTAGAAAAGCTTAAACATTTCCTAACTGTTCAGGTAACTCATTATTTGAACTTCCATGTAAAGCCATTCTGTATTAAGTACAAACTAGCATTAGATGCTATAGAAGATATATGATATTATGCCAGGTTGTTACATGAGTAAAAAATAAGTATAAGCAGTGGAGTCCATTTCTTATTTATACATACATTATTATTATTATTAATTATTCAATATGCTTACATACCATATCTTGTCAGACTGACACAAGCATGCAAACCTTCTCTTAAGCCTTCACCTTCACATCTGAGATGGTACCCTTAAGGAATCTCCCTTCCTGTGTCATAATGTCACTACATTGTTTGGCATGTCCTCTCCCACTGACGTCAGACAAGGCAGTCTTATGGTACTATTGTGCCAGGGGACTTGAACCAGCCCAAGTTTATGCTCATTAGTTGGTGGTTCAGGCTCTGGGATCTGCCAGGATTCCCAGTTAATTAACACTATTGGTTTGCCTATGAAGTTTCCATCCTATTCCATTCCTTTAGTCATTCCCCTAACAATTTAATTGTGGTCCGCACCTTCAATACAATGCTTTACTTTGGACAAAGAAAGAATTTCAGGTTTGCCGGGCATGGTGGCGCATTCCTGTAATCCCAGCACTTGGTAGGCAGAGGCAGGCAGATTTCTGAGTTCGAGGCCAGCCTGGTCTACAGAGTGAGTTCCAGGACAGCCAGGATTACACAGAGAAACCCTGTCTCGAAAAACAAAAAACAAAAAACAAACAAACAAACAAACAAAAACAAAGAAAGAATTTCAGACCAATTTTCCTTATGGACATAGATACAAAAATACTCAATAAAAAAGAAAAAATCTTAGAAAGTGAATCCAAGAACTCATTAAAGCATTATCCATCATGATCAATAAGGCTTTACCACAGGGATGAAAGCATGATTCATTTTACAAAATTTCTATCAATATAATCTACCTTATAAATTAACTGAAAGAAAAAAATCACATGATTATTTCATTAGATACCGAAAGAGCACTTGAGAAATTCTAGCACCCTTTGAAATTAAAAGTTTTTGAAAAGTGATAGAAAATGCATACCTAAACATTATAAAGACAAAGTACATCAAGCCAATTGCCAACATAAAATTAAGTAGAGAAAAAACTTAAAGCAATATTACTAAATCAGAGATAAGACAACTCACAATATTCTCTTACTGGCTCTTCAACATTGTACTTGAAGATCTAGCAAAAGCAATATAACAATTAAAGCACATCAATGGATAAAAATTGAAGGAGTGCACATGGTATGATAAAATACACAAGTGATCCCAAAAATTCTACCAGAAAAATCCCACAGCTGATAAACTCCTTCAGTACAATGGCAGGATACAATATAAACTAAACTAAAAAAAAATTGAGATTCCCTCCTTTATACAAATCATGATGTGGTGAGAAAGAAGTTAGTGAGACATGAACTGTTTACAATACACAGAAGTAATATAAAATATGGGCAATGGTGACACATTCCTTTAATCACATCCCTGAGAGGCAGAGCCAGGCAGATTACGTAGTTTGAGGCTAGCCTGGTCTATAGAGTTCTAGGACAGCCAGGGCTAAACAGAGAAACCCTGTTTCAAAAAAAAAATACACTGGTGTAACTCTAACAAAGACAGTGAAAAAGACCGATAAAGACGTCAAATGTCTAAAAGGAGACAGAGAAGAAGGTATCAGAAGATGGAACTATTCACATTCTCATGGGTCAGTGTAACACAGTGAAAATAGCCATCTTAGCAAACACAATCTACCGAACACAAACTACAGATTCAAAACAATTCCAATAAAAATTCCATCAATATTCTCTGCAGTATTAAAAAAATGATTCTTAGGCTTAGGTGTAAAAACAAAAAAAGCCAGGATAGTGTTTTAAAAGTCCTGGAGAATAGAAGAAATTCTGGAAGTATTGCCATCTGTGACCTCAAGTTGTAGATCAGAGTAATAGCAATAAAATTTTATGGTACTCATATAGAAAGAAACAGATGGATCAATGGAATTTAATCAAGATGAATAAACACACAAACACACACACACACACACACACACACACACACACACACACACACCTCACCTATGCACACTTGATTTTTGACAATGAAGGCAAAACCATACAAAGGAAAAAAAGAAAGCCTATTCAACAATGGAGCAACTCTAACTAGATGTCTGCATGTAGAAGAATGCATATAGATCCATGTTTATTAACCCACAAAAACCTCAAGTCCAAGTGGATCAAATACGTCACTATAAAAGCAGATGTACTAAATCTAATAGAAAGGGAGATAAGGAACACCCTTGAATGAATTCATACAGGAGATAATTTCCTAAACAGAACATCAATGGCTCAGGCTCTATGATAAAACCTTATGAAAATGAAGTTACTTTAAAGCAAATGACACCATCAATATGCAAAAACAGCCAACACATTGGAAAATATCATCAGTAAGTCTAAATCTGACAAAGAAATAATATAAAAATGCATATAGTACTCAAGAGAGTAGAAACCAACAAAACATCTAACCCTATTAAAAAAAGGGGAATATAGCTAAACTGCAAATGTTCA
Source organism: Apodemus agrarius (assembly GCA_964023405.1). Classification (NCBI taxonomy): domain Eukaryota; kingdom Metazoa; phylum Chordata; class Mammalia; order Rodentia; family Muridae; genus Apodemus; species Apodemus agrarius. The sequence continues at coordinate 26,547,309 of OZ030014.1, forward strand.
ACAGAGTATTCACTAATGGCCAAGAAGCATTTAGGGAAATATTCCACTTCTTAATCTTGGAAAAGCAAGTAAAATGTTCCTGAGATACCATCTTACAAATCTCAGAATGGCTAAGATGAAAGTCAAATGACAGCACATGGTTGGGAGGAATTGGAACATAGGAACACTCCATCCTTGTTAGTGGAAGAGCAAAATTGTACAAGATTAGAAATCAATTTGGTTGTTTCTCAGAAAACTGGGAACTATTTTACCTCAAAACATTGTTATACCATTCCTGAACATATGCTTAGAAGATGACCTAATATAATAAATAAATAATAACACGTCCTTATTTATGGTCTTAACAACTTTACTTTTAGTAGCCAGTAACTTGAAACAACCTAGATGGAATTAGCATCCTTTCAAAATTGATACCCTAACCTCCCCTTCCTTAAAACTGAGTCTCAACCCTCTAATGTTATAACCTTTGACTAACATTTCTTATGTATTGGGGATGAACAAATATAAACATTTTCATTAGAATTTATGTTATAAATTGTAATGTTAACATGTAATCAGGATATATGATTTTTAAAAGCCTATGAAATGGTCAGTTTACCTCAATGTGTTTGCTGCAAACAGTTTGGGACACTTTGCCTTAAGTACACAAGTCACTTGTTGGCAGGATTCCAAGAGTAAATATCACAGGCCCCTCACTTATCCTTACATTAATCTGATCAGACTCAAGTAAAAATGCACTTTGCATCACACCATTCATCTTTATGAGTATACGGTACTAATTTCCATGGGTTTTCTTTTCATGTTTTATCTTATTCTTTGGAGTTTTGTTACAAGTATGTGATAGATTTTGATCACTCTTAGTTTTCAGGCTCTCTTATTTTCCTCGATTTCCCTTAAAATTATTTTTTGTTCAATAAAGGTTTTCTGAACTTTTGCTTTGGTTGTTGTTGTTACTTGTGACAAGCTGGCTATGAACAGGACTAAACACATGGTTATGAGTTTGAAGTGATCCAGAGAACAAGGCAAATCACCAGAGGCTATGCCACTCAATATAATAACCCTCACTTGCTTCAGAAGATGTTCACTACCAGTTCCTTCATAGAGAGTAACCAGTTCCTATGAAACCCTTGCACATTTGTGACCAAAGTTGATGACATGTCTATTCTTGAGAAGTTACTATGACAGCAAACATATCCATTTTTCCATGTGGAAAATATACCAAGCCAAAGATGGATGTTCATATTTATTCAATCAGCTGAGTTCTTTCAAAACTTGAATATGTTTTTGACAAAGTGCTTATACTTGAAATCAGTGTTGGTGACTTCTCCTGAATTTTTCTTATTGTTCCTGATTGTTTTATCTACCCTGGGTTTCATGGTTTTCCACATTGTTTAGAAATTCTTTTTTTCATTCCCCCTTTAAAAATTATTAATTAATTAATTAATATTTTAGATTCCACATTTAATTCCCCCAAACCCCAGTCCACCCTCTGACTGTTCCACATCTAGTACCTCCTCCAAATCCCCTGTCTCCATGTGGTTGTCTGCACTCCTTAACCTGCCTGATCTCTAATCTCCCTAGGGCCTCCAGTCTCTTGAGGGTTTGGTGCATCATCTCTGAATGAACACGCACCTGGCAGTCCTCTACTACATGTGTGTTGGGAGTCTCATATCAGTACCAGCTATATGTTGCCTGTTTGTTGGTCCAGTACTTGAGAGAACTCAGGTGTCCTAATCAAATGAAACTGCTGGCCTTTCTACAGGATTGCCCTTCTCTTCAGCTTCTTTCAACCTTCTCAAATATGATAGTAATCAGTCACTTCTGGCCATTGGTTGAATGCAAATATCTGACTTTTTCAGCTGCTTGTTGGGTCTTCTGGAGTGCAGTCATGCTATGTCCCTTTTTGTGAGTGCTCCATAGCCTCAGTAATAGTGTCAGGACTTGGGACCTCCCCTTGAGGTGGATCCCACTTTGTGTCTGTCTCTGGACCTTCTTTTCCTCAGGCACCTCTCCATTTCCATCCCTGTAATTCTTTCAGAGAGTCACAGTTATGGGTTAGAGTTGTGACTGTGGGATGCCTCCCCTCCCTCATTTGATGCCCTATGTTCCTCCTGGAGTTGGTCTCTATACATGCTTTCTCCATACTATAGGTCTGTGCCTTCAGACCTCCGTGCTAGCCACTATTCCAACACCGGTTGGAGCTCTAGCCCATTGTTCTTCAAGGACCTGCAGTTTCCTGAGAGGGACTAGCCATGTGCTGAGCAACCAAACTCGTTTTGCAGAAGAGTTTCCAGCCTTTGGGGGAAATGTTTTCCCCCTGCCTTTGTATTTGGAACTCATCATTAAACATCAAACCTTGATCAGAAAACTTGTCATGGCTCCTTATTTCTCTTGCAAGCCCATTGTAGTTCAGTCCCAGCTTTTCTTTCCAGGTGACCTTCGTTCCCTTAGCTGCAGCTGACTATATAGGTCATTTTTAATAGATCTTTTCTTTACTTACATTTCAAATGTTACACCATTTTCTCATTTCCACTCTAGGAACCCCAATTCCATCTCCCTTTCCTCTGCTCATTATCCTGCACAACATTTCTGCTTTACTGTCCTGGCATTTCCCTACACTGGGGCATAGAGCCTTCACAGGACTGAGGATCTCTCTTCTCATTGCTGTTGAACAAGGATATCCTCTGCAATATGCAGCTGGAGCCGTGGGTCCATTAATGTGTAATCTGTGGTTGCTGGTTTAGTCCTTGGGAGCTCTGGGGTTACTGGTTGGTTCATATTGTTGTTCCTCCTATGGGGCTGCAAACCCCTTTAGCTATTACGTCCTTTTAGTAGCTCCATTGGGACCCTGTGCTCAGTACTATATATGACTGTGAGCATCCACTTTTATATTTGTCAGCAACTGGCAAAGTCTCTAAGGAGACAGCTATATCAGGCTCCTGTCACAAAGCATTTGTCATTCACAATACTGCCTGGTTTTGGTAAGTGTATATGGGATGGATACCCAGGCAGGGCAATCTCTGGATGGTCTTTCATTCAATCTCTGCTCCACACTTTATCTCTGTATTTCTTCCCATGGGTACTTTGATACCCCTTATAAGAAAGACGGAAGAATGCTCACTTTGGTTTTCTTCTTTCGAGTCATATGGTCTGTGAATTGTTTCTTGGGTATTCTGAACTTCTGGGCTAATATCTAATTTTCAGTAAGTGCATACCATGTGTGTTCTTTTGTGACTGAGGTACCTCACTTAGGATAATATTTTCTAGTTTCAACTATTTGTCGAAGATTTTCATGATTTTTTTCTTTTTAATAGCTGAGTAGTACTCCATTGTGTAAATATGCCACATTTTCTGTATCCATTCCTCTGTTGAGGGACATCTGAGGGTCCTTTCCAGCTTTTGGCTATTAGAAATAAGGCTGCTATGAACATAGTGGATTATATGTCCTTATTACAAGTTGAAGCATCTTCTGGGAATATGCCTAGGAGTGGTATAACTGGATCCTCACGTAGTACTATGCCCAATCTTCAGAGGAGCTTCCAAATTGATTTCCAGAGTGGTTGTACTAGTTTGCCATCTCAACAGCAATGGAGGAATGTTTCTCTTTCTCCACATATTTACCAGCATCTGTACTTTCTTACCTGTAACTAGTTTAGTTGTGTTGGTGTTTTTCTTCTAGTATCCTTGTTAGATTCCATTGTTATTGAATGTCTTGGTTTCTCCATCTATGGTGATTGAAACTTTTGCTGGATAAAGTAATCTAGAATGATATCTGTAACATATTAGGTTCTTTAATACTTTGCCCCAGACCCATCTAGCTTTTAGAATCTCTAGAAGTTGGGTATAATTTTGGTGTATCTGACACATGTTACTTTTCCATTTTCCTCAGCAAATTTTAAAATTATATCTTTATACTATATATTTAGGGTTTTGAGTATTACTTGCCAAGAGGGCTTCATTGTTTTTTTCCAATTTGATATTCTAGAGGGAGAGTATCCAAATAAATAGAAAAATAAATAAAATCAGTAATGAAAAGTGAGCCATAAAATTCTGATACAAAAAAATCAAAGAATCCTTAGATTTTGAGTCATTGCTTATTACAGGAAATTGGTAAATTTAAAATAAATTGATGTCTTTCTAAACAGATACCACTCATGAAAGTTATATCATGATCAGGAATTCTTTTTATGTAGGCTAAAGGTAGTCATTAAAATTAGTCCAAATTCAGGAGTTCAGGGCTAAAATGTTTTAGTGCAGAGATCTACCAAACGAGCTAGTATTAATAGTTCTCAAACTATTACACAAAATACAGATAAATGCTCTAAACTCATTCTAGGAGGCTACATCCACCCTGATGCCTAAACCACAAAATAACTCAACAGAGAAACAGAATATCAGACTACTTTATCTTTTGAACATTGAGAAAAAACACTCCATAAACCATTGCAACCTTACTAAAGGAACACATCTATGACATCATCCATCAACATTAAGCTGAAAAGGTTAAAAAATATACCAGCATAATCCACCACAAAAACCAACTGATAGAAAAATGTCATGATTATCATACTAGACACCGAAACGCCTCTGAAAAAAATACAACATCAATTCATTTTAAGGTTATTAGAGGAAATCATAGATACAGGGCACATACCTCAGCATAATCAAAGTAATATCCACCAAGTCAATATCAAACAAAATGGAGAACAACTTCAAGCAATTTCACTAAAATCAGGAAAAGGAAAAGGCTGCCCATGGACTCCCCCTCTATTCAATATACTACTTGAAGTTCTAGCAAGAGCAATGAGAGAATGAAAGGAGATCAGGCAATACAAACATGGAATGAAAAATTATTACTATTTGAAGATGACATGATAGTATACAAAAGCATCCCCCAAAATTCTACCAGAGAACTTCTCCAATCGGTAAAAACAATCAGCAAATTGGGTGGATAGAAATTTAACACAAAGAAATCAATAGATCTCCTTTAAGCAAATGATAAGCAGGCCAAAAATAAAGGATACAACACCATTTACAATAGCCATGAATAATGTAAAATATATCACTGTAACTATAACCAAGCTCATGAAAGATATGTACAAAAGGAACTTAAGTCCCTGAAGAAAAAACTGAAGAAGATATTAGAAGTTGACAAGTAGTGCAATGATCATTGGTACTTAGGAGTAAAATAGTCAAAATGACCATCTTACCAGAAGCAATCTACAGATTCAATGTAATTCCAATCAAAATTCCAACACATTATTTTCCAGAACTTAAAAGTGCAATTCTCAACATCCTATGAAAAAAGAAGAAAGAAAGAAAGAAAGAAAGAAAGAAAGAAAGAAAGAAAGAAAGAAAGAAACAGGATAAAAATAACAAAGCTGAACAATAGAGAACTTCTGGAGAAATTGCCATTTTAATCTTAATGTGTACTACAGAGCAATAATGATTAAGAACAGGATGGTGATGGTAGAGAAACAAACACATTGCTCAATGGAATATAATCAAGACCCAGAATAAAGCCATACAATTATGGACACTTTAATGTTATTAAGGAAGCAAAAACCTTACGATGGGGAGAAGAAAGCATCTTAAGTAAATTGAACTTGTTTTTTTCATGGATGACTACATGTAGAAGACTATAAATAGCTCAAAACCTTGCACAAAACTGAACTACAGGTTGATCAAGGACCTCAACATAAATCAAGATACACTAGATCTCATAGTATGGAAAGTGGGAAATATCACTAAAGGCAGTGATACAGAAGACAGTTTCCTGAAGAGAGCGTGATTGCCTCAGGCTCTAAGATCAAAAATTGATAAATGGGACCTCATGAAACTGGAAGCCAAACTGTAAGTCAAAGGACATAGTCAATAATACAACCTACAGATTAGGAAAATCTTCACCAACCCCACATCTGATAGAGAACTAATATCAAAAATACATAAAGAACTCAAGAAGCTAACCATCAAAAAATGGGGTATAGAACTAAACCAAGAATTCACAACAGGGGAATCTCAAATGGCTGAGAAACACCTAAAGAAATGTTCAAAGACCTTAATGATCAGAGAAATGCAAATCAAAATGACCCTGAGGTTCCATCTTACAGTACACAGAATGACTAAAATCAAAACCACAGGTGACAACACATGGTGACTTGGATGTGGGGAAGGAGGAACACACCTCCAATGCTGGTGGGATTGAAAAACTGGTACAACCACTCTGAAAATCAATCAAGTTTCCTAAGAAAATAGGAAATAGATCTACCTGAAGACCCACCAATACCCAATATCTCTTGGGATTATAACCAAAAGATGCCCCACCATACCAGAGGGTCATGTGTTCCACTATGTTTACAGCAGCCTTGTTTGTGATAGCCAGAAGCTTGAAACAACCTAGAAGTCCTACAATAGAAGAATGGCTAATGGAAATGTGCTCCTTTTACAAAATAGAATAACACTCAGCTGTTAAGAACAAGGACATCCTAAGTTTTTGAGGCAAATGGACAGAACTAGAAAATATCATCCTGAGTGAGGTAACTCAAACCCTAAGTACATGCATTGTATGTATTCACTAATAAGTGGACATTAGCCGATAAAAGAATACAGAATAATAAGATACAGTCCACAGAACACAAAAAGTTCAACAAGCTGAATGACCTGAGTGAGTATGCCTAAGTCCCATTTGGGATGGAGAAGCAAGAAATCATAAGGCAGAGGGAAGAAGGGGAGCTGAGAGTATGGAAGAGGGGAATATGATCTGGTATAGTGTAGGGTAAAAGGACTGAAACCCTGAGGGCCAGTAGAAAGAATGGAAGCATTCAACCTTGGGAGATAGGAGTTGGAGAGACCATCGAGAATGTACCAGAGGCCTGTGAGGTAAGATTTAAAGGAAGGGATCTAAGATGACATGCCCTACATTGGTGAGAGGGAACTTGTAGAGTTCATCCCCAGCAGAAAGACAGGGCATCAAGTGATTGCCATCCCACAGTCAAAACTCTGACCTATAATTGTTCTTGTCTGAAAGAACTTCAGGGATGGAAATGGAAAGGAGCCTGAAGAAAAGAAGGTTCACTGCAGCTCTGGGGGACTCCCCAAGGACTGACACTATTACTGAGACTATGGAGCACTCACAACAAGAACTTCTCCTTACTGCCCTCCCAAAGATTCAGCAAGCAGCTGAAAGAGTCAGATGCATATATTTGCACCCAACCAAGGGATAGCAGCTGCTGACCCCTGTGGTTGCATTAGTGAAAAACTAGAAGAGGCTGAGGAGGAGGATGACCCTGTCAGAGTACCATCAATCTCAATTAATCTGGATTCCTGAGATCTCTCAGACTTATGCCATGAACTAGGCTGACATGAGTCCCCAACACATATATAGCAGAGAACTGCTAAGTCTGGGTTCAGTCAGAGAGGGTACACCCCTTAGTAGACTGGAGGCACCGGTGAGTTTAGAGGTCTGGAAGGGTAGGGTATGTAGCAGGGACATTCTCATGGAGACGGGGTGGGGGTGGGGGGGAATGTGTGGTATAGAGAAGAGTCAGAGGGTGTACCAGGAAAGGAATAAAATCTGGTGTGTAAATATAAATTAAAAACAATTATAAATGTGATCTCATGAAACTGCAACATTTCTGTATGGCAAACACACTGTCAAGAGATTTTACAATGTCAACATAGAGACTGGCAAAGGGTCTTTACCAAGCCTAGAGTGCACAGAGGGCTATTACTCCAACTTTATAAACAACTTCATAGTTAGACAACAATATTTACACTTGAATTAAAATTTTGGGTAAGGTTCTAGGTGGAATGCCTTGTCAGTCCTCAATGAGAGACCATGTGCCTACACTTGCAGAGACTTGATGTGTCAGAATGGAGGATACACAAGGTTTCCGAACTTCCTTGAGTAGAAGGAGGGTTTGGGGGAAAGGCTTGTTGGATGAACACTCTGAGTGGGATATAACTTGAATAAATATAAATATAATTATAAGTATAAATATAAATTAAAATATAGTTATCTACACTCAATTCAATCATGTTTTAGTAAAATATGATTCTCTTTTTTGATGGCAAAGTATGCCTTTTTTAAGACAAACACATTTTTTACATTTGAAAAATTCTCATATATTTGAATTATGTTGATTCTGTATCATATTATAAATATTGCTGCAATCATGTATGGAGACAAGTAAATGTTGATTTCATTTCTTCTAAGTAATGCCTAGTAGTGGAATGGCTGGAAAGTATGACCTTTTTATTTTTAATTTTGTAACTTTCATAATGTCCAGATTATAGGTAATTTGCAATATGTACTCATTACTACATTTGGGTTCCAGTGATGCTCCCCACCAAAAACGAAAACAAAATAAGCTAAAATGAAAGGATCAATTTAAATTCAGGGTAGATGGAAATGATACGCAATTTGAAAACCTTGCTATCAGTATAATCAGTATACAATACCAATATGTTATTTTACATCACATATGATATGAAAGTATAGAGGTTATGATAGGGTCTAATAATTTTAAAAGATTTTGATGCAGGAAGATGGAGGAAAGGTTTGGTAGAGGTAGGCAAAATAAGGAATGGCAAGTAAGCCTATGCAAATGTAATATTTATGTAATTTAAAGAAATTGTTTCCTTTAAGAACATTTCAATTGAGAAGGGATTGTTTTCATAGTCTGTCTATATACTGAGTACATCTTCTTGTGCACAAACTCTTTCTGGATCCTCTCCACCTCACTTTAGCAAAATCCACACTCCTTTCTGTTAATGTTCATTAGAATATAAATAGTAGATAAGATCAGTGGAGCAACTGGGATAGGACCCTTCTGGTCACCATCTACACCCAGGAGCCGGACACTGCCCTCTATGCATAACCCTCCAGGAGAAGGCCGGTCTACCAGCAGTGCTTTCACTTCTGGACTCAGAGGTGAGAGTTTCAATTTTTTTCCAATTACTGATCTTAGGGGAACTGATATGAGCACACAGGGCATATGATCAGTGGAGCAGTTGGGACAGGATCCTTCCAGTCACCATCTGCACCCAGGAGCATGGCAGCTCCACAGCCATCTGCACATAGATTCTGCCAGAAGAGAGCTGGTCACCCAAGAATGCTGACGCAGGCTTACAGACCCTCAGGAGGGAAAAGTTCCAGACAGAGACAGTGAGAACAACTAGCACCAGACATAAACAGGTGGCAAAAGGCACACACAAGAACCCTCCTAACAGAAACCAAGGCTACTTGGCAACATCAGAACAAAGTTATCCAACCATAACAAGTCCTGGATACTCTAACACAACAGAAAAGCAAGAGTTGGATTTAAAAATCACTTCTCATTTTTATTGTATTATTATTTTCTATATTTTGTTTTTACATTCCAAATGATTTTCTTTCCCCGTTTCCCCCTCACCCTGAGTCCCACAAGCCCTCTTCCCTCTGCCAGTTCCACAATCAACCTCCTCCCAATTCTCTGTCCTGGCAATCCCCTACAATGCTGCATCAAGCCTTCTCAGGACCAGGGCCCTCTCCTTCCTTCTTCATGGGAATGATTTGATATGTGGGTGGTGTCTGGGGTATTCAGAGCTTCTGGGCTAATATACACTCATCAGTGACTACATTTCATGTGTGTTCTTTTGTGAATGAGTTACCTCACTTAGGATGATATTTTCCAGTTCCAACCAACCATTTGCCTAAGAATTTTATGAATCCATTGTTTTTAATTGCTGTGTAGTATTCCAATGTATAACTATACCATATTTTATGTATTTATTCCTCCATTGAGGGACATCTGAGTTCTTTCCAGCTTCTCACTATTATAAATAAGGCTGCTATGAACGTAGTGGAGTATGTGTCCTTATTGTATGCTGGGAAATCCTCTGGATAGATGCCTAAAAGTAATATAGCAGGGTCCTCTGGAAGTGTCCTGTCTACTTTACTGAGGAACTGCCAGACTGATTTCCAGAGTGGTTGTACCATCTTGCAATCCAATCAGCAGTGGAGGAGTGTTCCTCTTTCTCCACATCCTCACCAACACCTGTGGTCTTCTGAATTTTTAATCTTAGCCATTCTGATTGCTATGAGGTGAATTATCAGGGTTGTTTTGATTTGCATTTCCCTAATGACAATGATGTTGAACATTTCTTAAGATGCATCTCAGCCATCCGAAGTTTTTCAGGTGAAAATTTTGTTTAGCTCTGTAGCCCATTTTTAATAGGGTCATTTGGTTCTTTGGGGGTCTAAATTCTTGAGTTCTTTGTATATATTGGATGTTAGCCCTCTGTCGGATGTAGGGTTGATGAAGATCTTTTCCCAATTTGACAGTGTCCTTTGCATTATGAAAACTTTATAATTTTATGAGTTTCCACTTGTCAATTCTTGATCTTAGAGCATAAGTTGGTGGTGTTCTGTTCAGGAACTTTCCCCCTGTGCCCATGTCCTTGAGGGTCTTCCCCAGTTTCTTTTCTATTAGTTTTAGTGTGTCTGTTTTTTTTTCTATATTCTTTGTTTACATTCCAAAGGCTTTCCCCTTTCCCAGTTACCCCCTCATCATGTGTCCCATAAGTCCTCCCCCCTGTGGAGATCCTTGATCCACTTGGAGTTGACCATAGTACAAGGAACTAAGAATGGATCAATTCGAATGTTTCTACATGTTCACCTCCAATTAAACCAGCACCATTTGTTGAAAAGGTTATCTTTTTTCCATTGGAAGTTTATCTTTCTTTTAGGTTTTTTGAGACAGGGTTTCTCTGTGTAGCCTTGGCTGTCCTGGAACTCACTCTGTAGACCAGGCTGGCCCCAAACTCAGAAACCCATCTGCCTCTGCCTACCAAGTGCTGGGATTAAAGGCAGGTACCACCACTGCCCAGCTTCCACTGGAAGTTTTAAACTCCTTTGTCAGAAAATCAAGCGACTTTAGGTGTGTGGGTTCATTTCTGGGTCTTCATTCCTATTCCATTGATCTACCTGTCTGTCACTGTACCAATACCATGCATTTTTAACACTATTGCTCTGTAGTATTTCTTGAGGTCCGAGATACTGATTTCCCCAGAATTTCTTTTACTATTGAGAATAGTTTTAGCTATCAGGTTTTTTTGTTATTCGAGATGAATTTGAGAATTGTTCTTTCTAACTCTATGACAAACTGAGTAGGAATTTTGATGGGGAGTACCTTGAATCTGTATATTGCTTTTCACAAGATGGCCATTTTTACTATATTAATCCTCCCAATTCTCAAGCATGGAAGATTTTTCTATTTTCTGTGGTCTTCAATTTTCCTCTTCAGAGACCTGAAGTTCTTGTCATACATATCTTTCACTTGTTTGGTTAGAGTCACACCAAGATACTTTATATTGTTTGTGGCTTTTATGAAGGGTGTCATTTCCCTAATTTCTTTCTCACACTACTTATCCTTTGAGTATAGGAAGGCTACTGATTTGCTTGAATTGATTTTATAACCAGCCACTTTGCTGAAGTTGTTTATTAGCTGTAGGAGTTCTCTGATGGAGTTTATTGGTTCACTTAAATGTACTATCTTATCAATTGCAAACAGTGATAATTTGGCCTCTTCTTTCCAACATATATCCCTTTGACCTTCCTATGTTGTCTAATTGCTCTAGCTATAACAACAATGCTATATTGAAAAGATATGGAGAGAGGTGGCAGCCTTGTCTAGTCCCTGATTATAGTGGGATTGCTTCAAGTTTCTTTCCATTTAGTTTGATGTTGGCTACTGGTTTGCTGTATATTGCTTTTACAGTGTTTAGGTATGGGCCTTGAATTCCTTTTCTTTCCAAAACTTTTAGCATGAAAGGATGCTGAATTTTGTCAAATGCTTTTTCAGCATCTAATGAAATGACCCATGTGTTTTTTTCTTTGAGTTTGTTTATGTAGTGCATTGCATTGATGGATTTCCATATATTGAACTATCCGTGCATCCTTGGTATGAAGCCTACTTGATCATATTGAATGATTGCTTTAATGTGTTCTTGGGTTCAGTTGGCAAGAATTTTATTGAGTATTTTTGGATCGATGTTCATAAGGGAAATTGACCTGAAGTTCTCTTTCTTTGTTGGATCTTTGTGTGGTTTTGCTATCAGTGTAATTGTGGCTTGTCGAGTTGGGTAGTGTTCCTTTGGTTACTATTTTGTGGAATAATTTGAAGAGTATTGGTGTTAGGTCTTCTTTGAAGGTCTAATAGAATTCTGTACTAAAACCATCTGGTCCTAGGTTGGAAGACTTTTTATGACCCCTTCTATTTCATTAGGGGTTATGGGACTGTTTAGATGATCTTTTTGATCCTGATTTAATTTTGGTATTTGGTATCTGTCTAGGAAATTGTCTATTTCCTCAAGATTCCCCATTTGTATTGAGTATAGGCTTTCATAGTAGGATCTGATGATTTTTTGAATTTCCTCAGTTTCTTTTGTTATATCTCCCTTTTCATTTCTAATTTTGTTAATTTGGATACTGTCTATGTGCCCTTTGTTTAGTCTGTCTAAGGGTTTATCTATCATGTTGATTTTCTGAAAGAACCAGCTCCTGGTTTTGTTGATTCTTTGTATGGTTCTCTTTGTTTCTACTTGATTGGTTTCAGCCCTGAGTTTGATAATTTCCTGACTTCTACTCATCCTGTGTGAATTAACTTCTTTTTGTTCCAGAGCTTTCAGGTGTGCCTTTAAGCTGCTAGTGTATGCTCTCTCCAGTTTCTTTTTGGAGGCCCTCAGGGATATGAGTTTTCCTCTTAGCACTGCTTTCACTGTGTTCCATAAATTTGGGTATGTTGTGCCTTCATTTTCATTAAATTCTAAAAAAGTCTTTGATTTCTTTCTTTTTTCTTCCTTGACCAAGTTATCATTGAGTAGAGTATTGTTCAGTTAACGTGTATGTGGGCTTTCTGTTGTTTTTGTTGCTACTGAAGACCACTTTTACTTCATAGTGATCTGTAAGGAGACTTGGGATTATTTCAGTCTTCTTATATTTGTTGAGGTCTGTCTTGTGATTAATTATATCACTGATTTTGGAAAATGTACTATGAGGTGCTGAGAAAAAGGGATATTCTTTTGCTTTAGGATGAGATGTTATACAAATACGTACACACACACACACACACACACACACACACACACACATATATATATATATATATATATATATATATATATATATATATATGTTAAATCCAATTGATCCAAAACTTCAATTAGTTTCACTGTGTCCCTGTATAGTTTCTTTTCTCCTGATCTGTAAATTGAGAAGAGTGGAGTGTTGAAGTTACCCACAATATTGTATTAGGTACAATGTGTGCTTTGAGCTTTAGTAAAATTTCTTTCATGAATGAGGTTGCCTTGCATTTGGAGCATAAATATTCAGAATTGAGAGTTCTTCTTGGTGGATTTTTCCTTTGATCAGCAAGAAGTGTCCTTCCTTGTCTCTTTTGATGACTTGAAGAAAGTCAATTTTATCTGGTATTAGAATTGCTACTCTGGCTTATTTCCTGAGACCATTTGCTTGTAAAATTGACTTCCAGCCCTTTACTCTAAGGTAGTGTGTGTCTTTAACACTGAGGTATGTTTCCTGTATGCAGAAAAATGTAGGATCCTGCTTATGTATCCAGTTTGTTAGTCTATGTCTTTTTATTGGGGTATTGAGTCCATTGATGTTAAGAGATTTAAGGGAATAGTGATTATTACTTCCTGTCGTTTTTGGAGTTTTTATATTTGAGTGGTTATCTTCTTTTGGGTTTGATGAAAGAAGGATACTATCTTGCTTTTCCATGGTGTAATTTCCTTCTTTGTATTGGTGTTTTCCATCTATTTTCCTTTGTACAAGAGATAGAAGAAAGAATCTCAGATGCTGAAGATCCCATAGAAACCATTGACTCAACAGTCAAAGAAAATGCAAAATTAAAAAAAAAAAAACAAAAAACTTGTCACCCAAAACATCCAGGAAATCCAGGACATAAAGAGAAAGCCAAACCTAAGTATTATAGGTATAGATGAGAGTGAAGATTGACAATTTAAAGGGCCAGCAAATATCTTCAACAAAATTATGGAAGAAAGCTTCCCTAACCTAAAGTGAGAGATGCTCATGAGTATACAAGAAGCCTACAGAACTTCAAACAGACTGGACCAGAACAGAAATACCTCCTGTTACAAAATAATCAAAACCTAAAATGTACTAAACAAAGAAAGAATATTAAAGGCTGTAAGAGAAAAAGGCCAAGTAAGATATAAAGGAAGACCTATCAGAATCACAGCAGACTTCTCACCAGAGACCAAGAAAGCTAGAAGATCGTGAACAGATCTCATGCAGACTTTAAGAGAACACAAATGGGAGCCAAGACTACTATACCCAGCAAAACTCTCAATCACCATAGATGGAGAAACCAAGATATTTCATGACAAAACCAAATTTACACAATATCTTTCCACAAACCCAGACCTTCTATCTTTTGACCCATATTCTGTATTTCTTTAAATAATTTTTGTGTTTCCCTTGCAAGGGCTTCTATCTTTTAATTCATTTTCTCCCGCATTTCTGTAAGAGGTTTATTTATGTCCTTTTTCTCCTATAAGAGCATTATGTCCAGTGATTTTAAATCTAAATCTTGTTTTTCTTGTGTGTTAGTGTATCTAGGACTTGCTGTTTTTGGAGAATTTGGTTCAGAAGCTCACATATTGCCTTGATTTCTGTTAGTAAAGTTCCTACATTTGTCTTTTGCCATCTGGTTACCTCTGGTGTTAGTTGTTGTTGTTGTCACTGGCTTGTGCTTGAACCTCCTGTGAGCCCGTAAGGTTATTTCTGCACCACTGGATGACTGGATTTCCCCTGGCACTGATTGCTGATGTGCTGCCCTCCTCTTGGGTGCCATTGGAGCCCTGTTGTGTTTTTCCCCAAGTAATATTATACTTGGGTTGTCTTTGTGAACATGGTGTTGCCCATGTGCTCAGTCAGGGAGTGAAGATGGTGGATGCTCTGAGGACCTTTTCCAAGTGCTGATCACTCTGCAGGGCAAAT
Source organism: Apodemus agrarius (assembly GCA_964023405.1). NCBI lineage: Eukaryota > Metazoa > Chordata > Mammalia > Rodentia > Muridae > Apodemus > Apodemus agrarius. The sequence goes on from OZ030014.1 coordinate 26,562,328, forward strand.
ATCCCCTTACAGGGCTGGCATATGGATACCCCCCAGAGCTGCCCAGACGCTAGGTGCCTGCAGAAGCCTGATGGGCTGAGACCCAGGTGATGTTGGCATATGTCTGTGTTCCTGGCTCTGCCTGTCAGATCTGTCTGGTGTCCCTCAAAATCACTTCTAATGATGCTGTTAAAAGACATTAAGAAGGTAATACATAGCTTGTTTAAAGAAATACAGGAGAACATGGGTAAAGAAGTCGAAGCCCTTAAAGAGTAAATACAAAAATCCCTTAAAGGATTAGGGGAAAACATAAGCAAACAGGTTAATAAGTGAACAACACCATCCAGGATCTAAAAATGCAAATTGAAACAATAAAGAAATCACAAAGGGAGATAACTCCAGAGATAGAAAACCTAGGAAAGAGATCAGGAATCACAGATGCAAATATCAACAACAGAATAAAAGACACAGAAGATAGAATCTCAGATGCAGAAGATATCATAGAAAACATTGAAACAAAAATCACAGAAATTGCAAAACGCAAACAACTCTTTACTCAATACATCCAGGAACTCCAAGACAGAATGAGAAGACCAAAGCTAAGTATAATAGGTATAGAAGAGAGCAAAGATTCCCAGCTTAAAGGGCCAGTAAACATCTTCATCAAAACTATAGAAGAAAACTTCTCTACCATAAAGAAAGAGATACCCATGAACATACAAGAAACCTACAGAACTCCAAATAGATTGGACCAGAAAAGAAATTCCTCCTGTCACATAATATTCAAAACAAATAAACGTACAAAAAAAGAAGAAATACTAAAAACAATAAGGATAAAAAAGTCAAGTAATATAAATACAGACCTATCAGAATTTCACCAGACTTCTCACCAGAGACTATGAAAGATAGAAAATCCTGGGCAGATATACTACAGACCCTAAGAGAACACAAATGCCAGACCAGGCTACTATACCCAGCAAAACTCTCAATTACCATAGATGGAGAAACCAAGATATTCCATGAGAAAAACAAATATATACAATATCTTTTCAAAAATCAAGCTTTTCAAAGTATAATAAATGAAAAACTCCCACATAAGAAGGGAAACTACACTCTAGAAAAGAAAATAAAATATTCTCTCATTAACAAACCAATAAGAAGATAATCACATAAACATAACTCCACTTTAACAACAATAATACTAGGAAACAACAATCACTTTTCCTTAATATATCTTAATATCAATGGACTCAATTCCACAATAAAAAGACATTGACTAACAGACTAGATATGTAAACGGGAGCCAACATTTTGCTGCATACAGGAAATGTAAGTTTTCTTCAAAGAATATACTACCCCAGAGTGTGTACATAATAAAGCTGGAAAACAATTTTCCAAGAAATGGTTCCAGGAAACAATCTGGAGTAGCCATTCTAATATAGAATAAAATCAACTTCCAACCTAAAGTTATCAAAAAATACTTTATCCTCATCAATGGAAAAATATGCCAAGAAGAACTCTCAATCCTGAACATCTATGCTCCAAATGCAAGGCACAGACATCCATAAAGGAAGCTACTTATACTCAATGTTGACATTGCACATCACACAATAATAGTGGGAGATTTCAACACCCGACTCTCATCAATGGACAGATCATGGAAACAGAAAATAAACAGAGAAACAGTGAAACTAACAGAAGTTATGAACCAAATGGATTTCACAGATATCTATAGAACAATTTATCCTAAATCAGAAGATTATAACTTCTCAGCACATCATGGTACCTTCTCCAAAATTGACCATATAATTGGTCACAAAACAGGCCTCAGCAGATATAAGAAGATTGAAACAGATTGATGCATCTGATCAGATCATCATGGATTAGGGCTTATGTTCAATAACTACAAAAACATTATAAAGCCCACATACATGCAGAATCTTAACAACAATCTACTTGATAATAATTTGGTCAAGGAAGAAATAAAGAAATTAAAGACTTTTTAGAATTTAATGAATATGAAGCCACAACATACCCAAACCTATGGCACAAAATGAAAGCAGTCCTTGTAGGAAAACTCATAGCTCTGAGTACCTCCAAAAGAAACTGGAGATACACACAGTAGTAGCTTGATCTCACATCTGAAAGCTCTATAACAAAAAGAAGCAAATACACCCAAGAAGAATAGACAGCAGGAAATAACCAAACTCAGGGCTGAAATCAACCAAGTAGAAATAAAAAGAACTATACAAAGAATCAAACAGCCCAGCAGCTGGTTCTTTGTAAAAAGCAGCAAGATAGATAAATCCTTATCCAGACTACCCGGGTGGCACAGAGACAGTATCCGAATTAACAAAATCAGAAATGAAAAGGGAGACATAACAACAGAAAACAAGGAAATCCCCCAAATCATCAGATCCTACTACAAAAGCCTTTACTCAACAAAACTGGAAAATCCAGATGAAAAGGTCAATTTCCTAGATAGATAGAAGGTACCAAAGTTAAATCAGGATCAGATAAATGATCTAAGCTATCCCATAAACCCTAATGAGATAGACACAGTCATCAATTGTCTCCCAACAAAGGAAAACTCAGGACCAGATGGGTTTAATCATGGTTTAATGTTGTTCCCGTGTTTCGGCACCATATGATAGGTTATAAAAGGGAGAATAGGGTATTAGGGAATGTGGCATGGCAGCATGGGGGAAGGGGGTTGCCCAGGTGGGCCCATGCCTAGGAACCTTTTCCCCCTGAGGGACCACACATATACAAACAAGGTATAGAATAGAGTTTATTCAGGGAAGAAGATGGGAGTTAATGATTTAGTGGTGGCAGAGTGAGGCAGAGAGAGAGAGAGAGAGAGAGAGAGAGAGAGAGAGAGAGAGAGAGAGAAGAGAAGAGAAGAGAAGAGAAGAGAAGAGAAGAGAAGAGAAGAGAAGAGAAGAGAAGAGAAGAGAAGTAGAGAGGAGTGGAGGCCAGCCATGACCACGTGGGGAGAGGGGGGAGCGGAGGAGAGCCCAAGAGGGCAGAGAGGTGAGTGTGCACAGAGGTAAGAGCAAAGAGAGAGTGATGAGAGAGAGAGAGGAGGGGCAGGCAGTCCCTTTTATAGTGGTCCAGTCCTATGGGGTGGGTCATACCTGGCTATTGCCAGGTAACTGTGGGGTGGAGCTTGGACAGAGTACCAACATTTAGTGCAGAGTTCTGTAAGAACTTCAAAGAAATCCTAACACCAATACTCTCCAAATTATTCCACAAAATAGAAACAGAAGGCAGACTTGCAATTCAATCTATGAAGTCACAATAGTCTGATGCCTAAACCACACAGACCATACAAAGGAGGTGAACCTCACACCAGTTTCCCTTATGAATGTCGATGCAAAAATAGTCAATAAAATTCTCAAAAATCGAATCCAAGAACACATCAAAACGATCATCCGTGATGAACAAGTAGTATTGGAAGCGGGCTCCCACATTACGGGGTTGCTGCACTACCATCTCACAGTGCCTCTTAGGTCACGTACGCAAATTGACTCAGCACTATTCCTCACCCGCTGCACCAGGAACTGGTTTTACAAAGAACTGGCTAAATGATTACTCATGGGAAATCTAAACTGGAATTAGCTAATTGACATTCACCCAACCTTCTTTGCCCTTGCATCTGAGGATGTTTTCACCTGATCACTACAGTTCTACCCCTTTCCCCTGTCCATCCCCATACTGTTTACCCTAGTTACAATACAGCGGGTTCTGCCTGGTCTCGATCTTTTGTCCTGCCCATTCCCCTATTCTTTCAGGCTGGATTCCCCCTCAGATACAGGAATAACTGAGTCCCACAGGTCAGGATAAAGTAGGCTTCAGAACATGAATGAAGTAAAAAAAGAAAAATCACATGATCATTTCATCAGATGTTGAGAAAGCATTTGACAAAAATCCAATACCCTTTCATGATAAAATTCTTGTAAAGATCAGGAATTCAGTGCCTGAAATATTAAAAGCAATATGCAGCAAACTAGTCGCCAACATCAAATCATCCTGAGGCATCAGGATTTACACACATATCTCTATGAGGGTTGAAGAGGTAAGAAGCAGAAAGATGTTGAAACACTTAATCTGATATTTGATAAACATGCCAAAATATGTCTCTGTGATATTTAGATTAGGTATTATTTGATTCATCCGCTGAGTCTGATTAAAGAACCAAGTTTGAATCTTGCCTCAGGATTGCATCAGCTTCAGGTTGCAAGTATAGGACCTTGAAGCCAGCGTAAGGAAGCATAAACTTATGCTTATAGACAAGTCCTTGGGAAATTTTTTTAGCAATACAATCAGACATTTATTACCAGTGGATGTTAATAAGTTGCATGGAATCCCTGGGATATTTGGATGTTCTTTCCCTCTTAGTGTGCTAATGTCTAAAATAGAAATTTAGATGGTGGGTTAATGGGACCAAGACCTTTTCAATTAAAATATCCTCTTTAAGGAAGCAATTCTAAACCTTCCTGATGCTATCTTACATTAATACAGTTCCTCCTGTTGTTGTGAACAACAACCATAAGATTCTTTTGTTGCTACTTTATAAATGTAATTTTCTGCTGTTATGGATTATAATTTAAGTATCTGATATGAAGAATAGTTGATATAGAAGCCCTAATTGTGTTATGATCCAAAGGTTTGAGAGTCACAGGGTAGTAAACATTTATTTGATGTGGCTGGCCTTTTCTGTTATTAAATTCTCAGTCTTACTTTTTTCAGTGCTTTCATGTAGTCATACATTCTCAATCTACTTTAATATGTTTACAATATGCTACATGTTAAATTGAGCCAAAAGGTATTGATAAAATGGTGATATATATTTACATAATATTAGTCATTATATTTCCTTTGGATATAAACTCAACACTCAACACAGTGGTCATATTTTCAACATGTTAGAATTCAGATAATGGTGTCTGCTTTCTTCACTATTGTTTCTTGTACAGATTGAAGTCTTACAAGATTTAGACAAAACAAAAGCATATATGCAGAATTTAGATAATATCTGCTTGAAAATATGATTGTTTGCAAAGGAAACTACAAAGAATCTATGACACGATTCATAAAGGAGATACATACTTTCATTAAGGTTTCAAAAGAGAAACCTAGATCCCATCCAGCCGGTAGCGGATCAGCCAGACCTAGCCAACCTGTCAGGTGCTGAGACCCTGCCGGCAGAACCAGGTACCAGAGACAGCCCGAGTTTAAGACCTCCAGGGACTCAGGTCTGGGGCAGGAACTGAGCACAGCCTAGCGGTTTGGAGTTCAGCGGCCGTGCCTGAGCTCTGCGCTCGCAGGCCAGACCCCCGAACCCCCTGCAGGCAGCGCCATCTTGTCTGCAGCATCCCATCCAGCCGGTAGCAGGTCAGCCATACGTAGCCAGCCTGCCAGGTGCTGAGACCCTGCCAGCGGAACCAGGTACCAGAGACAGCCCGAGTTTAAGACCTCCGGGGACTCAGGTCGGGGGCAGGAACTGCGCACAGCCTAGCAGTTTGGAATACAGCGGCCGTGCCTGCACTCTGTGCTCGCAGGCCAGACCCCAAACCCACTGCAGGCAGCGCCATCTTGTCTACAGCATCCCATCCAGCAGGTAGCAGGTCAGCCAGACCTAGCCAGCTTGCCAGGTGCTCAGACCCTGCCCACAGAACCAGGATAAGCAACAATTCTTGTTTATTAAGAAGAGTGAGGACCAGCTATAGCGGCAAGCCTCCATATTGCAACCAGGACACAGCTGGAAAGGTGCAGATAGAGACTCCGCCTGGGGCTAGAGCAGGGAGAGCTGCTAAGCTCTCGCCCACAGGCGGGCCCAGGCGCCTAGGATCTGCAGCACGTCCCTGCGAGCTTAGGCCGTGCACCGAGGCAACCGGCACCACCCAGCTCCCCAGGAGCCCGGACCAGCGATACCGGCAGGCCTCCATACTGCAACCAGAACACAGCTGGAAAGGAACAGGTAGACAGATTCCATCAGGGGCTACCACGTGGGGGGATCTGCTAGGCTCTCGCTACTAGGCAGGCCCAGCAGCACCTGCCGAGGCTCTGCTGCACTCCCCCACACTTCCCGGAGACCTCAGGCCGTGCACAAAGTCAGTGGGTGGCAGCCAGCTCGTGATCCCGTTGAGCAGCAATCACGCATAACCACCAGTAGAGAAACAACAGGTAAGCCCAGCCTCATAGGAGATTCAAACACCAGCCAGTGACAACAAGGTCAACTAACACCAGAAATAACCAGATGGCAAAAGGTAAACGAAGGAATGTCACTAACAGAAATCAAGACAACATGACAGCATCTGAACCCAATTCCCCAACAACAGGAAGCCCTGGATACCCCAAAACACCAGAAAAACAAGACTTGGATATAAAATCACTGGTCAGGATGCTGGTAGCTGAACACATAGAAAAATCTCGTAAAGAAATAGAAGAGAAAATGGATCAAAAGTTAGAAGCCTTTACAAGGCAAATACAAAAATCACTTCAAGAAATGCAGGAGAAGATGGATCAAAAAGAAGAAGACAATAAGGAGGAAAGACAAAAATCACTTAAAGAAATACAGAAGAACGTGGGCCAACAAGTAGAAGCTATGAAAGAGGAAACACAAAAATCTATCAAAGAAATACATGAAAACACAATCAAGCAAGCGAAAGATCTGAGCACATCCATCCAGGCACTAAAAACAGAAGTAGAAACAACTAAGAAATCGCAGAGGGAGACAACATTGGAGATAGAAAACCTTGGGAAGAAATCAGGAGCCATAGATGCAAATATCAACAATAGAATACAAGAGATAGAAGACAGAATATCAGAAGCCGAAGATACCATAGGAACCATTGATTCAACAGTCAAAGAAAATACTAAATGTAAAATGGCTGTAACCCAAAACATCCAGGAAATCCAGGACACAATGAGAAGACCAAACCTAAGGATTATAGGTATAGACGAGAATGAAGATGTACAAGTTAAAGGGCCAGCAAATATCTTCTACAAAATTATGGAAGAAAACTTCCCCAACCTAAAGAGAGAGATGCCCATGAATATACAAGAAGCATACAGAACCCCAAACAGACTGGATCAGAACAGAAATACATCCCGTCACATAATAATCAAAACTCCAAATGTACTAAACAAAGAAAGAATATTAAAGGCAGCAAGAGAAAAAGGCCAAGTAACTTATAAAGGAAGACCTATCAGAATAACACCAGACTTCTCACCTGAGACCATGAAAGCTAGAAGATCCTGGGCAGATATCATGCAAACTCTAAGAGAACACAAACTTCAGCCAAAACTACTTTACCCAGCAAAGCTCTCAATCACCATAGATGGAGACAACAAGGTATTCCATGACAAAACCAAATTTGCACGATATCTTTCCACAAATCCAGCCCTACAAAGGATAATAGGGGGAAAACACCAAGACAAGGACGGAAACTACACCCGGGAAGAAGCAAGATAGAAACCTCCTCTCATCAAACCCAAAAGAAGGTAACCTCTCGAATATAAAAAATAAATAAAATAAATAAATACAATTTCAAAAATGTCTGGAGGAAATAATTACTATTCCTTAATATCTCTTAACATCAATGGACTCAATTCCCCAATAAAAAGACATAGATTAACAGACTGGATATGGAAACAGGACCCTACATTTTGCTGCATACAGGAAACACATCTCAGTGTCAAAGACAAACACTGCCTTAGAGTAAAAGGCTGGAAGACAATTTTACAAAAGAGAAACCTAACTCCCCCATATCAGAACTTTCTTATATATTATTTGCAGATAGTCATAAAAAGAATCTCTTTTACTATAGCCATAAAAATTCCTTGGATTAAGTATAACCAAATAAATAAATTTTTTTATAAGGAGAACCTCAAGAAAAGGAAATTTAAATAGAACAATAGAAGATAGAAATATGTCCTGTAGTCATGGAATGGAGAAAAAAATATTATTTATATGGAGATGGCTTATCTATCAAATGGAATACATGTATTCAATTCAAATAAATGAAAAGACCACAATCAATCTTTATATATGAGACAAAAATGTTCCAAAGATTACATGAAATTATAAAAGACCTAAATTAGCCAAAGCAACCATGTACACTATCAACACAATAGAAGATATCACTGCTCTACATTTCAAGGTACACTACAGAACCATAGCATTATACTGCTACAAAATGGATTGATATATTGATAGATTAAAAGTGATGATAGAATGTTAGTCTACAGAAATAAAGTTGTATGACTTTTGAAAAACTCTTCAGCATGAAAAAAATGACAGAACCTTCAACAAATGGTTCTAGGCAGAATGGAATTCAAATATAGAAAAATAAAACTCATGCTTATATTTCACCTTGCACAAAACTCTGCCTTAAATGGGTAAATGACTTAAGCATAGATCTGAAAACCCGAGTTTGCAAGAAACAAATAGTATAGTACTTCCTATAACTTATAGACAATATTATAACCTTTGGTAGTAAGACAAAATATTGACATATGGTTGCCTTGTAACTTAAAAACATCTATACACTAAAGTGTACTCTCAATCTCAAGAGATGGGTTAGGCCACATAATGGGAGAAAATTACTTTTTAACTTCTTGGGAAGAGGATTGGTATCTAAGATATACAAACAACTCATGAAACTAAATATCAAGAAATAAATAGCCCAAATTAGCAAGTGAGTTAAGAAAGAGAATCAAAAGTTGAAACATAAATACCTTGAAAATCTTTCAAAAAGTGTTGTTAATTTTTATCTGTGAAAAAAAGACCAATAAAACTATATATACTATAGCAAAACGAAGTCATTGAAAATGGTAGTATGTATTGGGGAACCATTCCTGAAGATCTGTGGTTCATTGACAGCTCCTAAGGAAGAAGACTAAGTTTTCCTTGGGCTTAAAATCCTCCCATAAAGTCTACCCATCCTCCAATAGATGGATCAGGACTCATGCACATATGAGTGACACTGAGTGGATTCAGTATTCTTAGAATGGAAAGATAGTAAGGACAAAAATTTGAGATTGGGGAAAAGTGGTAAGTGAATGGGATAAGAATTTAACAGAAGGGAATAGATATAGGAGCTGGTGGGCGGGAAGGAGATCATCCTCATAGAAGCAGGGAGAGGGGGATTGGATAGGGGGGTATCCAGAGGGAAAATTGGGAGAGGGGATAGCATTTAAAATGTAAATAAATAAAATATTCAATTAAAAAAAGAAATCTAAATGGGAATCACAAGTACAACAACATGGGGAAGAGAGCAACAACTAAATATAAAACACTAAAAACCATTCCTCCCTTGTCAGGAAAAGGTCACATCTAATTCGATTGAGTGGTAGAGGATGTGCCTTGCCTTACAAACACTTGCACCAGGGATCCAGGAGATTCCACAGCCTTCTGTGATCAGTAGACCAGCTGGGTTGGAAGTCTTCCCACCAACATTTGCACCAGGAGACTCCACAGCCTTCTGTGCATAGCCTGCCAGGAGAGAGTGATCTCCCAGCAAGCATTCATTTTTGAGCACAGAGGTGAGATCTCCACCTTCTCTCTGGAGGGGACCCAGCTAGGAGCACACAAGGCCTGAGGTCTGTGGAGCAGCTGGGCCTGAAGTCTTCCTGCCTGCCTCCATTTGCATTGGGGAGCTGGGAAATTCCACAGTCTTCTGTGCATAGCCCTCCATGAGAGAGAGATCTCAAAGCAGTGCTTTCACTTCTCATGTAAATCTTCAAATTTATCAGAAAATGTTTGTAATTCCCCTTTTAATTAATTTAGTAATTTCTTTTATGTCTACCATTTTATCTGCATTATTTTTAATGATAATCTTCAATTTTCATATCTTTCTATATACTTCCTCTATTTTATCAGAAATGTTTCTATGTAAATCTTTGATTTTATCACAAATGTTTCTAATTACACCTTTAATTAATTAAGAAAGTGTTTTTATATCAACCATTTTATGTAAAAAATTTCCATGAAATTGTCAATTTTTACGTTTGTCTATTTCTTGAATTTTACCAGAAATATTTTCCATGTAAATCTTCAATGTTATCTGAAAATGTTCATAATCCCACCTTCAATCAACTTAGAATTATCTTCATGACTAATATTTATCTATATAAATAACATATTTTTCTATATATTTCTACAGTTTTATCAGAAATATTTTCCATGCAAATCTTAATGTTTATCAGAAAATGTTTATAATTCCACTGTTAATCAATTTAGGATTACTTTTATGCCTACCATTATTATATCTATATAAAACTTTCCAGGACAATCTTCAATCCTAACATGTTTTTCTCTATTTTTCTACAATTTTATCAGAAGTATTTTCTACATAAATCTTCAATTCTATCATAAAATGTTTCTATTCCATATTTCAATTAATTTACTAATGTTTTCGATGTCTACCACTTTACTCCTTAATTTTCCATGAAACTCCTCAATTTTAACGTGTTTTTCTGTATTATTTTCCATTTAAATCTTTAATTTCATCATATTGTCTTTTACTTCCATTAAAAAAATAAAATAAAATAATAAAAAAGAACTGTACCACATTACCTACAATATGATAGTATGCATATATAACCCTAAAAGTCTTCCATGAATCTTCACACAGAAAATTCATTTTTATATATTTTTATGTAACATAAAATTCATGTTATAATCCTTGAATGAAATTTTTACATTTCTTTCATATAAGTTGTTTTTAAATAAAGCAAAAATAAACTTTCAGAAAAATTTTAAAAAAAGAAATTTTACATGGTGGATAATGAGGGAGGGTCTATACTATCTTGAGCAAGAAAAGAAGTTGGAATAGTGAAGGATTATGGAAGAGGGAGATATGGAGAAGATAGTCATCAGAATCTAAAATAAACTAATTTTAAAAAAGGAAATTAGGCCAGTGGGGCTAATTATTTATCATCTGGCCCTTTTGTGCTACAAATATATTTATGAAATAAAAGATATAAAAGCCAGGCAGTGGTGGCGCATGTCTGTAATCCCAGCACTTTGGGAAGCAGAGGCAGGCAGATTTCTGAGTTCGAGGCCAGTCTGGTCTACAGAGTGAGTTCCAGGACAACCAGGGCTATACAGAGAAACCCTGTCATGAAAAAAACAAAAAAAGATATAAAAAATAATATAGTTTTATAACAGCAGAACCATGTTTCAAAAAATGGCTTTATGAGAGATTGTTCATAATTTTCTTAGCAAACATAACTATACACATATAGGTGAATATATATATATACATATATATGTACATATATATATATATATTCATGTACATGTGCATATACATATGGATTGGTGACATATTCTAACAAATTCCTTCTTTGGAGGATGTCATTGAACATTTTCATTTTGAAATCTGTGATATCTACAGTTCCTTGATGAAGACAGTCTTGTCATTATTCTTGTCGTCATCATATGGGTTTCTTTATGAGTTTCAGTATATCTTTAAGGAGTTATTTATGTCCTTCATAATGTCCTCTATCACCATTATGAGATGGAATTTTAAATAATAATCTTGCTTTGCAGATGTGTTGGGGTATCCAGGTCTTGCTGTGGTGGGCAAACTGGGTTTTGAGGATGCCAAATTGCCTTGGTATCTGTTGCTTATGTTCTTGTGCCTGACTCTTGCCATCTGGTTATCCCTGTTGTTGGCTGGCCTTGCTGTCTCTGACTGGAGCTTTTTTCTCCTGTGATTCTGTGAGCTTAGGTTTGTTAGCAACCCTGGGAGACAAGCTCTCTCTAGGCAGGATTTGTGTGAAGATAGCTGTGACACAGGGTCAGTTCTGGAGCCCAGATGGGAACTGGAGGGGTAGTGTCCTTTACTGTTCAGCAGTTCCTGATTGCTCTGGACTCTGGGTAGGTCCCACTTGGGCCAAGTATTGAGGCAGTAGTGGTGGAATCACTTGTGATATTTTGTATGTTAGCAATTCTGGGGGGCAAGCTATCTCCTGGATGGATCAAAGTGCATCAAGCTATAGTATATGGGGGCTCCCAGGTGCAGATGAAAACTGGAAGGCAGCATTTCAATTTTAAGTGTCTAGTTGTCATATGTCACTGGTGGCTGATGTTTGTGTACAGAGAGCAAAGCTATTCATTATCTTCGCAGCCCTGTTAAGTGCTCCAAGACTTGCAGAGTATGTTTTCTCCTATCAGACATTTGGATTCCACTACTTTCATATAGTGTCCAATTTCCCACATTTCAATAACACTATATTTCACATGTAGTGTTAGGTGTTTCTGAAAAGTTATTCATTTTAAAGTTCCACTTCCTTCTGTGAGTTTTGATGGTAGCATCAGAGTTATGAGATATAATGTTACTGGGATATAGAATACTATATAATATTATAGAAAGTTAGTATAGATACTAAAAATATAGCTCTTATTTTGATATTTGAGGTGGTAGTGTGAGTTTGTGTGTGTGTGTGTGTGTGTGTGTGTGTGTGCTTATGCTACCCTCATTTTTATTTTGATACTGTGAAATTATATATTTCTCATGTTTTGATTTTTTTTTTATAAACTCCTTGTCCTGGATATTTTTTTCTAGTATCTTCCATAGGCTTGTATTCATGGAAAGATAATGTTAAATTTGGTTTTGTCATGAAATACTTTGTTTTCTATATTTATGAGGATTAAATGTTTTGTTGACTATAGTAGCCTAGGATAGCATCTGTGCATAATTAGAGACAGCAAGAAATCTACATAGGACTTTGTGTGTATTAGTCTCTGATGTGATGTTGGGTTTAATTCTAGTATGTCTGCCTTCATATGTTACTTGACTTTTTACCACTACAGGCATTAGTATTATTTATTTGTTCTGTACATTTAGTATTTAGATGGTTATTTGGTGGGAGAATTTTCTTTTCTTTCTCCCTCTTCTCTGTGCTGGATTGCTAAGTATCTCTAATTTTAGGTTAGGGTCAGCGTGTCCTGTGACTGTTTAAAATACTATCTGCATTTCAGCTGACTTTCTTCTCATTCTATTCATATTTTTTTTGTCACTGTGTCCCTTATTTCCCAGATTTCTTTTTTATTTAAAGCTTTATTAGAGAAATAAAGTAAGAGAGGGGAGATCGAGAAGTTAAAAGCCTGCCATGACGATGGGGAAGGGGGGAGAAGAGAATAGAGAAAGAGAAAGATAAGAGAAAGGGAGAGAGAAGAAAAGAGAAGAGGACAAGAGAGAAAGACAAGAGAAAGGGCAGGAGAACGGGGAGGGGCCACGCTGCCCCTTTTATAGTGGGTTTGGCTATCTGGATGTTGCCAGGTAACTGTGGAGCAGGGCAAACCAAGCTATAGCCAGATGACTATTGGGTTGGAGTCCAGCCAGACCACTAGGGGCCTAGAGCGTGGCCCTACATGACTGATGGCCACAGGGTTATGTCCAATATTTCCTCCTTTTACTTTTTTTTAAGATAGGGTCCCTGTGTTGTCCAATGTGACTGATGGCCACACACCTCTCCTGTGGGGGGTAGCTGTGAGGGATGGGATTGTGACAGGAGGCAGGGGGGCTAGGGGGTGTGACCAAACTCCTTTGTTCCACATAGGTGAAAACCCTGCCTACTAGGCTGCTGGGGTTCAAGTTTGGTGTTCAACCTGGGACCAGTCTGCCTGTGCACAGCTCACCTCCTGACAATTCCCCCTTTTAAGGGAGAGGAGTCATTTGTGGTGAAAATTTTAGGTGGGGTGGAAGTATTGGAAGAAAACACAGAGGCCAGAGGAGTCACACAGCTAAGCCAGAGTGTTGAGGAGGTTTGAAGTGGGGGAGGGGGGGTTGGGAAGGCAAGGGATGATTGAATCAATGGGTATTACAGTTCGAGGGTAATATCATGAGCTTTAAACAGTAATTAATCAATCTAGAAAGACATTATGTCTTCCTCACTATCCCATAATTTCCCCCAAGTTCAACAGCCATTTGGCTTTGGCAAGAGTTCATCTGTAGCTGAAAGTTTCCAAGTCTGTCCTCTGTGGGTTTCAGCATGTGTCTCTGGATCTCGGGGTGTGGTGTGTTTCAGGAGTCAGATGAGGCAGATCAGGCATTTGGAGAAAGACAGCTCTGTTGTCTCATGTAGGTCCCAGGAGGTGGTGCCATCTCTGCTGGATCTGTGGCAGCAGGTACGGTTGGGGATAGACCTGTAGAGTAATGACTACAGAGGAACAGAACCCCAGCAGGGAGATGTCTGCCTAGCATGAGTGGTGAATGTTGAGACTGTAATAGTCCTGGAAGGCATCTTTTTTTTTTCAGTTTTTTTATTCTATATTTTTTGTTTACATTCCAAAGGCTTTCCCCTTTCCCAGTTCCCCTCCACCACACATCCTATAAATCCTCTCCCCCCCAACTATTGCCCAATCACACCTCCCACCATTTCTCTGTTCTGGTACTCTCCTATAAAACTGGATCCAATCTTTTCAGGCCCAGGGTCCTCTCCTTTCTTCTTTTTGGGAATCCTTTAACTTACAAATTGTGCCTTGAATATTTAGGGCTTCTGGTCTCATTAATATCCACTTATCAGTGATTGCATTTCATGTGTAGTATTCTTTTGTGATTGGGTTAACTCGCTTAGGATGGTATTTTCCAGATCTAACCATTTGCCTACAAATTGCATGAATTCATTATTTTTAATTGCTGAGTAGTATTCCATTGTCTGTCTATCTATCTATCTATCTATCTATCTATCTATCTATCTATATATATATATATATGATCACATTTTCTGTATCCATTCCTCCTTTGAGGGATATCTGAGCTCCTTCCAACTTCTGGATCTTTTAACCTAGGCTGCTATGAACATAGTGGAACATGTGTCTTTATTGTATGCTGGGGAATCCTCTGGGTATATGCCCAGGAGTGGTATGTCAGGGTCCTCTGTAAGTGGCATGCCCAATTTTCTGAGGAACCGCCACACTGATTTGTACCATCTTGCAATCCCACGAACAGTGGAGGAGTGTTCCTCTTTCTCCACATCCTCGCCAGCACCTGTTGTCCCCTGATTTTTTAATCTTAGCCATTCTGACTGGTGTGAGGTGGAATCTCAGGGTTCTTTTGATTTGCATTTCCCTGATGACTAATGATGCTGATCATCTCTTAAGGTGTTTCTCGGCCATCTGAATTTCTTCTGGTGAAAATTCTATGATCAATTTTGGAGAAGGTACCATGTGGTGCTGAGAAAAGATATATTCTTTTGCTTTAGGATGAAATGTTATATATATATATATATATATATATATATATATATATATATATATGTATGTTAAATCCAATTGGTCCAAAGTTTCAATTAGTTTCACTGTGTCCCTGTTTAGGTTCTGCTTTCCTCATTGGTCCATTGAGGAGAGTGGAGTGTTGAAGACACCCACAATTATTGTGTTAGGTGCAGTGTGTGCTTTAAGTTTTAGTTAGGTTTCTTTTATGAATGAGGCTGCCCTTGCATTTGGAACATAGATATTCAGTATTTAGAGTTCTTCTTGGTGGATTTTCCCTTTAACCAGCAAGAAGTGACCTTCTGAGTCTCTTTTGCTTACTTTAGGTTGAAAGTCAATTTTATCTGATATTAGAATGGCTACTCTGGCTTGTTTCCTGAGACCATTTGCTTGTAAAATTGTCTTCCAGCCTTTTACTCTAAGGCAGTGTTTGTCTTTGACACTGAGATGTGTTCCCTGTATGCAGCAAAATGTCCAGATTTTTTTTTAATAAGGAACGTTTAAATTTTTCATAGTCTTTGACCAATGCATTGATTTCTTCTACTGTGTTTTCAATGCCTAAGATCCTTTCTTCCTTGTAGTATAATATGTTGTTCAAGCTTGCATATGTAGTTTCTGTTCTGTTATAGAGGTTCCCCTGGTAGAATTCCCTCAGTATGTGGTCTTTCCTTCTTCCTTCCTTCCTTCCTTCCTTCCTTCCTTCCTTCCTTCCTCCCTCCCTTCCTTCCTTCCTTCCTTCCTTCCTTCCTTCCTCCCTTCCTTCCTTCCTTCCCTTTTCTTCTCTCTCTCATTTTTATTTATTAATTTACTTACATATTTTTTTATACTACAAATTATTTTATTTTGTATCTGCTCCTAGGATACCCGTTCTCTCTGTGTACACAGGTGCGTAGGTACTCCTGAAAGACTAGATCTCTTGTGGTGGTATTTGTGTATGTAGCACTGTGGCCCCATCAATTTTGGGTTCAGGCAGAAATATCAAGAGTCCTGTCTAGGCTCTTGTGTCCTCAGGGTATCCAACTGTTTCCTCTGAGCAGCAAAAGTAGTCCTTCCTGTACTGTCTGGCTTCTATGCACTTCTGAGTGGTTAGCTCCCTCCCTGAGCCACGAGGATATGGCGTGATGTGGCAGAGGATTGTCCTGAGAGGGAGACAGAAACCTGAAGGCTCCTGCCTGATAGTTCTGGATGTGACCCTCTGAGTAGCAGGGGAGGTCCTACCAGTTCTGACTTGCCTCTCTTCACTCCTGGTTGGTCATCTACCTCCCTGCATTACTTGGGTATGGCACTCTGTGGCAGAGGATGGTCCCAAGCAAGAGACAGAAATCAGAGATCTTCTGCCAAATGTTTATAGATGTGATCCTCTGAGTGCCAGGGGAGGTCCCACCTGTGCTGACTGTCCTCTCTGCATTCCTGGGTGGTTAGCTACCTCCCTGTGCCACTTGGGTAAGGCACGCTGTGGCAGAGAATGGTCCCGACCAAAGACAGAAACTGGAAGACTGGATATCTTCATTCTTAATAGCGGAGTAGTATTGCATTGCATAAATGAACCACATTGATGTATCCATTCTTTTGTCATGGAACATCTGGGTTGTTTTAATCCCAACACAATTTTTCAAAGGCATGGAAAGAGCAATTCTCAAATTCTTCTGGAAAGGCAAAAATCCCAGAATAGCAAAAACAATCCTTAACAATAAAATAATGGCTGGAGTAAATATCATTCCTGACCACAAGCTTTACTACAGAGTAATAGTGATAAAAATTGCATGGTATTGGTACACAGACAGACATGTTGGTCAATGGATTAGAATTGAAGACAAAGAAATAGAACCAAACAATTATGAACACTTGATTTTTGACAAAGATACCAAAAAATATCCAATGGATAAAAGAAAGCATCTTCAGTAAACGGTGCTGGTATAACTAGCTTTCTGTATGTAGAAAAATGAAGATAGATGCGTACTTCTCACCTTGCACATAGCTCAAGTCCAAGAAGATCAAGTACCTCAACATAAAACCAGATACACTGAATCTAATAGAAGAGCCAGTGGGAACTCATAGGCACACAAGGCAATTTTCTCTTTCCTTCCTTCCTTCCTTCCTTCCTTCCTTCCTTCCTTCCTTCCTTCCTTTCTTTCCTTCTTTCTTTCTTCTTCATGTGGAGGTTTGGGAATGCTTAGTACATGATAGTTTGCACTATTAGGGGGTGTTGGGTGAAGTTTGACACTATGTTCAACCTCTGCCCAGTACAGAGGAGATGCTCCTCCTGTCGAATATAGTCTTCTCCTGCCTGCACTTGGAGCAATATATAGCAATCCCATCTTCTCCATTAACCTGTCTGACAGAAAACTGCCATACTTCTATTCACAATGACAATGGACTAAACCTCTGAAAGTGTACGTAAGCACTACTTAAATGTATTGCTCTATTGTGGTTGCCATCATAATGTGTCTCTTCCCAGCAATGAAACCTCCCATTTTTCTGTTGAAATATTTTTTCAGTATCGTCATTTGATTGATTATATTTTATATAAATTTGAGGAATTTATATAAATTTATATAAATCCTCTTTAAAGGTCTCTATTTTCTTCATAAGTGTTGAATTAAAGGTGCTTTTCTTGCTCTTCCACTATGCTAGACTATGTAGGCCTTGCTGTAATAGGAAATGTGGGCTCTTTTGGGGAGAGGGTGCCATATTTCCTGCACTGTTATAGATTGTGTTCTTTTGCTGACCTTTAGCCATTTGTGTTAACACGTATTAATAGTTCAGATGGTGATTTATGAGTTTATCTACTTGGTTCTATATTTAGATATCCCATTCTGCATCCTTGCTTTCTGTTGCCCCGATCTCTTGCCTTAGTGACTTGGGATTCTGATTACTCTCTCTCTAATTTAAGCATTGTATGTCACCTCTCATTTTGTAGCCTGCTTAGATTTTGACATTTAGAGTGCTTATCTTGTCTCTGTAGTGCCTAGTACCAGCCTTAGGGAAGGACCTTAGGTAAATCAGCAGGAACTTTGAACTGGAAAAATCAGTCCAGTAGATAAAGCTGTTGCGTGTGTATTTAGGGAAATTCTTGGGCAAGGGTTTATGACATGGTCTTATCTTCTTGCAGCAGACATCCAGAAAAGCAAGAAGTTATTTGCCAGAAAATGGAATTTAGAAGACAGGTTACAAATCACATATTTTTTAAATCAGTTTGTGATATCTTTTGTTTACTAAAATTTTATATTACAAAATGTTTAAATAAAGATACTTATGTCTGATATTCAATCCCACCCATTTTCATATTTGTTTAAGTATAGATCACACACTGAACTCAGTGCTATGGCCTGACTTTGTGCTCCTCATGAAACTGGACCGTATGGAAATCAGCAGGAGTTTTGAACTGGAAAAAATAGTCCAATGGATAGAGCTCAGTTTAGGGCTGTTGCATGTGTTTTTAGGGGAATTCTTGGGTAGGAGCTTATGGCATGGTCTTATCTTTTGCAGCAGACATCCAAGAAAGTGAGAACTTATTGGTCAGGAAATGGAATGCAGGAGACAGATTACAAAGCATGTGTTTTTGGAAACTCTATTAGTGATATCTATTTATTTCTAAACTTTTATATTATTAAGTGTTCAAATAAAGATGCTTCCTGGAGGAACATCCTCCAGGAAGTTCCTCCATGCATTGATATCCCTGTGCTAACCGGCAAGCAACTTCTGCAAAGATGCTTCCTTTCCTGAGCAAGTAAAATTGTATCTTTCTGCGTCCCCTGAAAGCATCATTTCCACTAAATTTTGAATCTAATAAGCTTCCTTCTTTCACCAAGGGCACATCTTTTAATTTTAGAAAAGGGCTATAGGATACGATCTCAAAAAGTCCTGTTTCAGTAAATAAAATAAATTTACTTAAAAAAAGTTCTTCAGCACACAAATGTTTTCTATTTAAAAATTAAAATGATTGAAACATCAGCTGTATTCTCAATATTATGTTAAATTTTAAATACATGTATTAAATATGAGTGAGTGTTTTGGCTTAACTAGCTTATAAATTTTTAATGAATAGTACAAGCAATACAGCATGTGCATTTTGAAGTAGATACATAATATTTATGAAAACTATTGAAAGGGTAATAATAAAAACAATATCATTGAAGTTGTGAATGAGGTTCATGTTTAAAATGCCTGTCATTCAAGCATTATTTGAGTTTGGAAATCTAGAAAACACAAAAACACAAGCATGCTCCCATATATTTTATTTTAGCATTGGAAAGGAAAGAAAGTTAAATCCAAGAAATTCTGGGTGACCCGATTGAGCAATCAGGCGGCTTGGATTTTAATGAGAGAACTGATCTCAATAAATGAGGTGAAAAGCCTTTGGAATGTAAACATAGAATATAGAAAATAAAAATTAAAAAAAATAAAATAAATGAGGTGGAGAGTAGCTCCTACTCCCAGAGATCAGAAAATCACAGTTTCATTAAAAATGGTGCCATAGATTAGCCTGCTGTTATTGAACTGGAAAGTTTTTAAGCCAGAGTTGTATTTAAGTAAAAGTAGAAAGATTTCTGCAGTCTAGAGTGTCTGAGTTATGTTATAGAATGAAATAAAAACTGGTTCTGCTCCATATTTATTTGTAGAAAAGACATCGTTTGCATGTTTAAAATTTTTTATTTTATTTTCTCCTTTACATTTCTGTTATTAATAATATGTGAATGCCTATGTTAGGAATTTCAAACTGTATATAAATTATAACTTAAATTGCAAAATTAAAGGGAGATTTCACTGTCTATTTCTGTACCATAAGGCTAAGCATGTTATGTGTTCTTCTTATAAGTTAAACAACTGAATGACACACACAAAAATCCATTAGATCATTGTAAATGATTGTCCAAGAATTGAGCATAAGATATAGACAGTAACAAATTAAAATATCAATAGTCACTATCAAAAGCTGCATGTGAAGCAGAGTATATCTTCAAAAAGGAGTACATTACATATACCTTTTTTGAGTTTAAAAGAACTCATCTCTTGTGAATGAATATGAACATCAAGCTCAGATTTATTCTTCTTTTCCATATTGAAAAATGGACTGTGTTTGCCAGTAGAGGCCTGAGCAAGACTGGGTTTCTCATCTTTGAATAATTGATGTGAAAGGGTCTCATATGACCTTGTTACTCTCTAGGAAGTCATTGGTAGTGGACAATACTGGACCATGGTGAGTTAGCTGAAATTTGCATTTGTTCCAGGGAACACTTCAAACAAATCATCATGTTTCTATCCTTGGTTAACACAAACTATTACAAACAACTATAGAAAAAAAGCAAGAATCAGGAGAGCATATATTTGGAAGAATAACTAGAGTTCATCTCTGTTGGATGGAAATACAAGAGCCTGAATTAGTAGTGTCATAAAAATGTAACACGTGCTTATATGAAATCATCAAAAAACCACATAAAAGGGAAAGAAAGCATGATAAACACCACAGTATGACTACAAATGATCATAGTCAGTATGAAGCATAGCTTATTTTCATTCCCATCTGATAAGACAAAAGTAAGGAAATGTGAGAGGCCAGTAATTATTTTATTGGAAATCTTGCCAAGTATGACTTCTGAGCATAAGACAGAGGTTCTCATCTTGTTGGTAGTAACCCCTTTTTGGAGTCAAATGCCAGATATCAGAATATCAGATGTTTATATAATTTATAATATTAAAAGATTTATAGTTATGATGTAGCAGTGAGTCCAATTTTATGGTTATAGATCTCCAAAACATGAAATAATATACTCAAGATTAGCAGCATTAACAAGGTTGAGAAGCACTGATTAAAGGAAGGAAAGTTTAGGATATTAATTTTGAAGTGACGTTAATAACTATTAGATTCATTTCTTGCTCAGAACACTTTTATGTCTCAAAAATGGAGAGCTAATTTTCTTGAATTAATTGGTATTGAATTTTTTACACTCCCCATTTGTCTTGTGTTTGTGTGGTTATATGAATAGTACATAGACTTGAAAAATATGTGGCATAGATTTTAGGATACTATGAAACTCCTAGTATATTAAAAAAAAACCCTCAGTACTTATTAATTTCAAGTACTTGTTATGAGAGAGTAAAATTTGTTTTTGGTGCCTAACATTAGTCCTTTGAATTGGACATGATCCATGCCATGGTGCAATTATATTTTATCTGATATTTTAGAATGTATTATCCACTTGACCATGAACAAAGATTGATATCAATACAGTTTAATAGTTCTGCTCTCATAGGTCTAAACATATGTCAAATGTCTAATATCCATTTATAGGAATGATTTTTATGTTTATTATTTGTATTATAAACATATTGTTTGTTGTTTCTGAAACATATTTATATGAGATATTTAAAAGGAAACCATTAAACAAGCCTTGAGACTCTATATTAAGTTGGAAAGAGACTTGTAATATCTGGTCACCATCTTCTATGTTAATTCTATTGTTTTTGCAGTCAGTTTCTTCCAAAAGAACTTTCCCATTTATTTTGTGATCAGCAGATATATTGGGTTCTTTCTTAGTCTCTGGTAGTACCTGAAGTAGAGATAGTTTTTCATAACAAGGTTTACAGTAAGACACATAACAAAGTTTACAAAGTCTATACATTTGTATTTACAGGATGCAATAAGAGGAGAAGAGTCTGTGAGATCATGACAACTGCAAGAATTTCCTAAATGCTCCTATCTCCTATCTCCTGTCGCCTAAAGTTTTTAACTCACTGCCAGAGGACACTTCTTATTATGTACTCTAAAGGAAGTATTACACACATTTGAAGCATTTTTTCAAGGATTCTCACACTCGATTTTCAAATATTAATACAAAAATATTTTAGTCTATTTGGTAAGAGTAAATTGATCTAGTGAAGTGATTGTTTCTCATTTTGTTCAAGTTAGTGATAGTGTTGTAACTGATAAACAAGTAGCACTGGTACAAATTCATATATTTTCTTGTAGATGTGTGCATGTGAGGACTGAGCTCAAGGTAGAACAATGTCTGTAAGTAGTCATAACAGAATCTAAAGTTGACTTTCTACAAAAATTTGATGGCTAATTAATAAGACACTATTTAAGGACATGTTAATGCCAAGGTGCAATTATATTTTATCTGATATTTTAGAATGTATTATCCACTTGACCATGAACAAAGATTGATATCAATACAGTTTAATAGTTCTGCTCTCATAGGTCTAACCATATGTCAAAGGTCCAATATCCATTTCCATTTCTATTCTGCTTTATATTCCCAAGAGTATGGATTAGTATGGTGTTCTTGAACATATAGAACCAATGCACTTGCCAATGATTTGTAGAAAGAATAAACATACTACATATCATTAATAGTCATTCCGTTTTATCTAAGCCAACATTATCACCTCCATTCTATTTCTATTAAACTCAAATTAGATATAAGCCAATTAAAAGTTGAAAATGAGTTTTCATAAGAAAAAATGTAATGGTAACTTTCTGCTTCTTATACCATCTTCCTTTGAATGTAAAATTTCTTTTAAGTTTTTATTTAAATGAATTTCAGTATAACATGTTAAAATGAATATATTTTAAAAATTGCTGAGATTATTTAAAATATTTTCATGCACATGAAACAAACATTATATCAGCGATTCTATAAAAACTGCCTGATTTCTAGAAAGAATGGAATGGTTTATTTATCTCTTGAACTGGGGCTGACTTCACATGCTATAAAGATTAAAGGATAGTTATGCCTGTTGGTCTTCACACTCAGCTATATTTAAAGTGAAATTCTTTGTTGATTGATAGATTGTTCTGTTCCTGCTTCACATTTCCCAGTGAGAACTTTCCAGACATGCTTCATATCTGAATTCAATTCTTTATGCTTTGCAAGTGATATTCAACATAAATCCCCTAAATACTTCATATGATATCTGGTCAGCAGAGTGTATTTGTAGTGCATCTCTGTTGTGGATAGCCCTGGGCTCGTACTTTGATGTTAATTCCACTCCTCAGAGGGGCTGCAGATGAGGAGTTGCCTTGTGAACCGTCTCCCCACCTTGACTTTTCAAATAAAGGCTTGAGCCAATGATTGGGCAGGAGGAAAGTGGGAGGAGCAGAGTCTAGGGGAGGAGCTATGGGGTATAAAACAGGAGGAGGAGGAGCAACGGGAGGAGAGAAGAAACTAAGAGAAGAAAGGGGAAGAAATGAAGAGAAACAGTTAAAGAGAACCGGAGAGGCGGCAGGGAGAGAAGCTCGGGGCCTAGAGAAACTGCAAGTTGTATGGGATAAAATAGATTGAAACAGAGTAGTAGAGTGGGAGGCCTGCCCAGTCTAGGCTTGTAGCTTGTTTTGTTAACCGCTGAGTTGAGCTTTCTTTTACTGGGGAACTGGGTTGGATACATAGTAGCAACAAAATGGCTGCCCAACGTATTGTTTAGAACCTAACAAACCTCAGATAAAACGTTAACTGCCCAAGAAGCCCTGAACAGCTCGGACAGCAGATAGAAAGGGTTCAGGACCAGGTAATTCATTGATATAAGAGAGATATATAGCATCTTGATACCTAAAGATGAGTAGAACAATAAAGACTGTTTTGGCTCTATGTGATGATATTTTGAGTGATTTGACAGGAATGGATTTAGAGGAAAAAGTCATTGGTATTGCAGTACTTATTCTCTTGATTTACCATGTCATCTCAAGAGTCCTAGACAAAAAATTCCTTGCCGTAGAAAAGAGATTACAAGTAACACTAGAAATAAAGGTTCGGGATTTCATAGGTAAAAATAAGGCAGATGCTGCAATATTAGAATTACAATACAAAGAGAAGCTACAGAAGATAGAGGAAATTATAGAACAGAATAAGAGAAGGAGGAGAATGAAGGTGTGAGACTTGAGTTAGAAAAGATGCTAGAACAAAGGATGCAGCAGTTCAAAACACTAGAATTGAAGACCCAGGAAATTATAGAACAGAATAAGAGACAGAAGGAGAATGAAGGTGTGAGACAGGAGTTAGAAAAGATACTGGAACAAAGGATGAAGCAGTTCACAGATGAGACTGAGCAGCAGAGAGAAAAAAAAATGAGGATTGGAAGCTAGACTTGGAGAATAACCTTTTAAAATTAATCAATCAGAATAAAATAGACAGTAGACTATTAGTAAACAATATTACGATTGAAGGAATGGTTGACACTGGAGCAGATGTCACTATTATATCTACAAAATTTTGGCCTGTAAGTTGGCCACTTCAAGAAGTAGATATCCAATTTCAAGGAGTTGGGACCTTATTCCAAATAAAGCGAAGCACCAGATGGCTTAAGTGTATAGGACCAGAAGGTTGGGTAGGAAAATTGAGACCATACGTGGCTAATATAGCTGTTAGTTTATGGGGAAGAGATCTATTAAGGCAGTGGAATACACAAATTAATATCCCCTCAGTCTCGGTATGTAACCATGAAACTAGTCGGGATTCTAATGAAAATCTTAAATTAGTTAAGGAATCTTATCAAAGGCAGTTGCAGACTGTCCAAGCTGTCCATAAACAAGTTACAGCAATTGTGGAGAGATCAAATCAAACTCTAAAGGAGATGCTTAATAGGCAAAAAGGATCAATGAGAACCTCCAAGGATAGATTACATAGTGCCTTATTAACCTTAAAATTTTTAAACACAAATGAACAAAACACCACAGCTGCTGAGAGACATTGGACTGTGGAACAAACTATTGAACTAAACCAGCCTGTTTACATTAAGGATATTCTAACATCAGAATGGAGAATGGGAAATGTATTGTGCTGGGGGAGGGGCTATGCCTATGTTTCCACAGGAAAAGAAAAGCTGTGGGTCCCTTCCAAGCTGATAAAAATCAGACATGACAAAGGGAGACCTCCTGAGGACCTTGGCGACAGAGAAGAAAACGAAGACTAACACAATCAACAAAATAGGTGATGTATAGGTAGTAATGTTTATGTCTCTGTATATGGAGACAGCTCTGGAACTGGCTGAGACTAAAATGTCTATAAACAGCCATTAACACTTATTGGGTGTTACAAAACATCCTTTACAAGGACATAGATACACAGTTACATTTTAGTTTGACCAAGTGATCAAGCTAATCTGAGGAAAGGCAGTCTGATGTCTTTCTTATTGATCTTCATTGGCCAATCTGTGCCTCCTGCATGCTCTGTGTGAATGTCTTTACCTGTTTACTTGTTGCTTTTAAGTTTTGTATACTATAGGGATGAAAGAAGAGAAAGACAGCCCTGAAAGGATTCACGCACCAGAATGCTGAGATTTGGGACCTTCCATTCCAGCTTCACAATGGACTCTACTTCAACTACATCAAAGACTTGCTTCCAGAACTTTACTTGCCTCTCCAGCCTTTCAGAATGTCATGGTCAAGATGTCATCTGACACAGAGGCATGAACTTTCTCACAACATAGTGACTGGAAGGCAAATAATGCCAGCTAGTTTTCAAAATTTCCCTTTGGGCCCCCAGATGGGAATTCTTCGCCCCAATTCAGCTGGAAGCAGACAGAAGACAATCATCGTCCCAGTTCCTTATGTGGGGTGGATAGTTATGGTTATTTTAGGAATTATAGATATGTTATAATTTTAGGGATACATCACAAATGTAGCTTTGGTCAAGGAGGAAACTAAAGAACTTAAACAGGGATTTCTACCTTTCCTTTCCTCTTCTCTATCCTTCTTTCTTGGGTAAAGGAGAAGTGGGTGGAAAAGAAAAAGGGGGATAAAGTAATATCATAGAAATTATAGAAATAGACAAATAGGGATTGGTGAGAAAATGTACTTTTAAGCAAAACATTACATAGCCAGATCTTACATTGGTAGAATTCTTTATAATTGATGCAAAGTCTATTGGTTCAGAATTTAGTTGATGTAAATTTAAGGTTTTCATTGGTATGAATTTACTACTGATATAAAACTGGGATTAATATTGTTACTCCCATGTAGGCATTGTGCCTATATAACACATTTAAGAATACAAGGCTTAGACCCAGTCCTTCTATAACTGCTAGTATAAATTGCTTTTAGATGATTAAGTAATACAAGTTAAGGGCCAGATAGCAAACTCGTGGTTATGAATTAGTTAAAAGAGTGTTCCTGAGCTATTTTGATTAGAAACAGCCGAGAATAGTCAAGGCTTAACAGTTCAGAGATATCTTAGGTAGACAAATGGTCTTCAAAGGTGTCAGAAGTCCACAGAATATGTTTATTGACATTTATTTATTAATATTTGACTAGAGACCTGTCTGCTCCTGACAGCACCCCTTTCTTGAATTCAAAGAAGAACTTGAGCATTAGTGGAGTTGCTTTAGTTGTGGTGAGACAGTCACCAGGCAAGAATTGCCTCATTTCATCTACAGACAAATACTGTCCAAAAAGGACACACTGCAGAATAGTCGACTGATAATCTCTGCTAAGACAGAGTAATCAGCCCTTAAAAATTCTGCATTACCAAGGTCTGTCAGATGATCCTGGGCCAGAAGGCTGAAGACTGATGCTCCAACGTTTTGGTGTATAGGGCCTGTCCAGGTGATCAGCGGTCTCTATAAATTAGCTAAGTTTTAGAAGCTATATTTTGTGCTTCTTATACTTTCAGGTAATATTAGTCATTCTTGGATTTCTGATGGGGTTGAAGACTAATAGTCTTATAGCCAGTCCAAGCTGGTTAGCATTTGGAAAGATAATACAGATTTGAGAGGATGGTTTTCAGATGGGTTACAGTCTAAAGTGTACTTGAGTCAGGTGTAGAATTATAAGTCTTTTAAGTTCCAATAGATGACAGGGGTACTACTTAATTGATAAAAAATGATTGACTGGGTGTTAGGTCTATCCTGTATGCTATATATTACAAAATGGTAATAATTGTGCTCAATTGATGTCTGAGATAAAAGAGTCTTTTAATTGGACAGAAAGGAGGAAATGTTGTGGATAGCCCTGGGCTCGTACTTTGATGTTAATTCCACTCCTCAGAGGGGCTGCAGATGAGGAGTTGCCTTGTGAACCGTCTCCCCACCTTGACTTTTCAAATAAAGGCTTGAGCCAATGATTGGGGAGGAGGAAAGTGGGAGGAGCAGAGTCTAGGGGAGGAGCTATGGGGTATAAAACAGGAGGAGGAGGAGCAACGGGAGGAGAGAAGAAACTAAGAGAAGAAAGGGGAAGAAATGAAGAGAAACGGTTAAAGAGAACCGGAGAGGCGGCAGGGAGAGAAGCTCGGGGCCTAGAGAAACTGCAAGTTGTATGGGATAAAATAGATTGAAACAGAGTAGTAGAGTGGGAGGCCTGCCCAGTCTAGGCTTGTAGCTTGTTTTGTTAACCACTGAGTTGAGCTTTCTTTTACCGGGGAACTGGGTTGGATACATAGTAGCAACACATCTCCATTAACATGTAGCCAGTTGTCACATGTAGCCAATTGTCACTTGTGTCTATTATACCTGCCAGTGGTAGGCAGTGTAAAATTAATAAGATATCACCATAGTTCTGATAAGCGATTTAAGACTACCTTAGAATTCTGTAACATATTAGAATCTTTGAATTTTAAAGCTCTGAAGAAATGTGAATAATATTGTTAGGTATCTGGGGGATGATTATCTACTTTTAACTTACCCTGCCTTCAGTGAGCATTGATGGTAGCAGCAAAGTTATGATAAATAACAGTGAGAATGAAGTCTTCTCTGAAACCAATCAAAGAGGATGTCTTAGTTTTATCAAATAGTCTTGGATACACAAAGTTGAACCATAATATTTGTGGAAGTTATGCTCAAACAAATATCTATGTGTGACAATAAGTTTAACAGTAACAGTACAAAAAAAGGAAGAGATATTATGATGGGTCATTGTAGTTTCATTGTATCTGACTTGTCTCTAATATAAATGATAGACAAGCTAAAGTATTTCATTGAACTCTTATTTGTGTATTGCCAACAGATGAGAATTCTTGTTTCCTTCTGTACGTGTCTTCACGGAGGAAAATTGCAAAGAAAAATATTCATAAATATTTGACAGTTGTGTTTCAAAATGTACCATTATTTATTTGCTATTCTCTGTTCATATCTTTCATTTATATTGGACATGAATCAACATACCAGTCTTGTGATTATGTAGATAGAAATCCACAAATATTTTAGAAAGCAGTTTGAGAAGAATCATTGCAAGTTTTGTCAGTTTTTTCAAATACCTGAAAATTTTACTTTGGTCCTACAATTAAAATGTAAACACTATTAATCCTTTATATATCTATTGAAGTTCACTCAATCCATGCTTTGAGAGATGGGTAATTTCAGATTCTAATTAAGAATTAAGCACACTCTGCTCATTACATTATATTTACTCTCAGTCATTGCCAAATTCTACATCCCTGAGAAGTTTTTAAGGCCACTAAATATGAAAACATTAGCTTTTGTGTTGGAACTTATAGAAATACCTTACCTTGTAATTTGTACATGTGGTACCTCATTTTGTATGTTGTGTGTAGATTCTGCTCCTTCAAACTCTTCTTCATTTAGTATGTGATTTGCTTCAGATAGTTATCTGTCTGAAAGACAACGCAATCATGTCTGTCAAACATCAAGTTCATTTTAAATTTGTTATTCCATTTATGGACTTCCTCTCTTCAAATCCTTCAGTATGCTTCATAATGCTTTCTTTACAACAATAGCCTGTTTTTTCATTGGCTTTTACTGCTAAAATTTGAGTCAGAACCTCTCCATACATATCTGTAATGTTGTTTACTTGCTTTTACTTCATACATACAATTAACTAGAAAAAAAAACCCCACAAAACAGTCTGGGTTACATTCAGTAATTATACACTCAATGCCTAAACATTTCAGAGCAATCACATTTATTTTTCCACCTGGTGGACAAAAAAAATAGGCAATTGCAAGTAAAACCCATGCTACCTATGACTTCACAGGCTTTTAGTTCATTCATATCCTCTTGTAAGCTCCTGTATTTCTCTGGTTCTTTGTCTCTTCCTTTTATTGGGTAGAGGCGTGTCTAGAGTTTTGAAGCCAAGCGTGGTTGTCCTGCATTGGTTGCTCTTCCCAGCAAAACTGATTGATTGGCGATTTATTCTGGGTTTTAGTCCTTGAGCATTAGAATATTTAAGACAGTGACATTGGACAGTAGCTTTGAATAATTTTCCAGCTTGTTATTGTTGGTTCGAGAAGCAACTGTTTTGTCTTTGCTCCTGGAGATTTCCTTCTGTTCCTTTTTCAACCCAGAGTTGTAGATAGGAGACTCATGGCCTCTTTCCCTATGTTACTAGCATTTATTTCACAGATTTTTGTTCTCATAACTGTATTAATATAGATTTGTGTATTTTATACAATCGTTCATATTTAGTACAGTGTTCTTTTGCAATTAAGTTGGTCTCATTTTTGATGATATTAGGAAAATATATTTACATAATAAGTTTCAGGTTTGTAAATATTTTGTAGAATATGGATTGTTTTTCCTCTTTATACATCAAAATGTATTTTTGAAAGGGAAGATTATCCTTGACATTGGTAAAGAGTCTTAATACTTTTGATTCATTTAGACAGTTTGTTATAATAATATGAAAGGACTATTAGAAATGTAACCAAATAAAACAGTAATTTCCTTGAGCAGTTGAAGCATGTGAGAAAAATGCCTAATGGAGAAAACGTAAACCAAAATCACCACCAACAAAAATATCAAGCAAGCAAACTAACAACAAACAAACAATACCCAGACTCAAAGATTTAACAAGTCTCTAGAATTCTCTCACATGTTCCACATATCATTTCATACCTTCAAGAATCAGTTTCACTATCTCATCCTCTGTTAAGTAACCTGAAAATCTTGATTAGATTCTTTTTTCCTCAAAATATCTGTTTTATGCTGTGCCTGGATATTTCAAGAGTATTTTGAGGAAGATTGCACAGTTTGTGAATGAAATATTTTAAGCTTATAACTAGACCCATATTACCTTTGTTTCATAGGTCCCTAGGATTTCATAGGCCAAGGGAAGGACTTAGGATTAAGAGGGGAACGTTAGGGTTAAAGAGATAAGTCATGGGAAATGAAAAAAGGAACAAATGAAAACACAGGAATGGCTCTTACTGGGGTTGAGGGAAAGAAATACAAAAGGAGGCAAAGGACACGAAAAATACACAATAGAAATATACAAAGGCTTACTCAAATATTATCAAGGTATTATATTTTATATTAAGTAGGATTATAATGTGCATAATAACATAACTGTGTATGCATATACATATATGTATGCAAATATGTATATACACAAATATATTCTCTGTGTGTGTGTGTGCGTGCATGTGTGTGTGTATGTGTGTGTGTGTGTGTGTGTGTGTGTGTGTGCATTTCTCAAATGAACTTATACTACTTGGTCTAACAATTCTCACAAAGAAACATAAAGTAACATATTCTACTTCCAGGCATGAAAAACATTTTTAATGGATGGTTCATCAAGTTAGACCTTATTATGCCCCAGAATATATAAATTATAACAGCATCTCTAATTTTACTTTCACAGCTTGAAAATCAGAGAGTTGGAGATACCTCAAAGATAATGTGATTTTTAGCAAACACAAAAGCCTTCTTTTTACAGGGTAACTAACACAGTACCAAAAATTACCATGCAAGAATTCTAAAGAAGAGTAAGTGCTCCAAATTCTTACCCTGGTAGAACAGCATCTACATACTGGAGATAGTTATCAACATGACTAAATGTTGAGAAATGCCAAATAATTCACACTCTAATGTTGGTGATAGCCAACCGATGTCTAGGTTGACTAAGCCTTCTGAATGTAGGGAAATCATGAATGGTACTAGAAACCTAAACAATATTCCAAGGATAATGTTGCTTTGGACTTAGAAAAGAATCTTCTACCTTTACATTTTTAGACTACTATTATTCTTTCTGGAGTTCTAGGCCTTATTCCTACAATGAAAGATAAGTGTAAGCATCACCCCTCATTAGAGATGTTTACATTGCTGCAACTGAGACCATCACAGGTCACCACAACTGACTTATACACAGGGAAAAAGATATTCAGTGGATCTTAAACACAGCACATAGATCTTTAACACTGATCCTGAACATAATCCCAGGGAACATTTTGATACAAGGGGAATAACCTTTCTAAGAGCAAGAATACCAGGAACACTGTTGTGATATGAGTTATAGGGTAGGATTCAACCTATCAGATATTACACTACAACTGTATTAATCATAAAAAGGATCCTTATTTATTTTTATGTTTTACATATGTGCTAACTTGAGATGATAACATCATATTTTGAATCGTAACCTCTTATGCCTGTGTGTAGTTAATACAGAATGGCATTTGAAGAATTTGGAATTTTGAGTGAGGAGATAATTTATCTTTAAGGAAAGGTTTGATGCCCTCTTAAGTCACAGTTAATTCAGTTCACTGATGGTTCTGTTCTTTTAGAAGAAAATGATACCTTCTGGCTTGTTACAGAGAACAGTGCAGCTGTGTAAACAAGGAAGAAGACAACAAATGTTCTGAACACAGAGTTCCTTGATTAGGAAATCAAAATTCTTTACCAATGTTATAGCTACCATAATGTCAGGCATACAACTACTTTTGGGGCAGAGAGTTTAAAATAACTGCATATATAAAATAGTTGTTCATAGTGATCCACAATGTGACATAATTTAGTACATTTAAATACAGTAAGGTTTTGAAGAAAAGGAAGGTGTCTGGATTGAAATTTAATTTGTAGAAAATGAGTCAAATGCAATTTCTCAATTTGTGATACTCAATTTTAGTTTGTTTACAAAGAAAGTACAAAATAATCACTTGAGTATTGTTTCTCATGATTTATATTTGATTGACATTTTGAAAATATTTTTATTCACCATTACTCAATAGTCTTTTAGTTGATATTATCTTTTATTTTTCTTAACTTTTACCCTTCTCGAAAATAACTAATATTGTGTTATACTTCTTTGATTAAAATTATTTAATGTGATTAATACCTTCATTAAAAGAATGATTTCATGAAGTTATATCCAGGAGATTAGTTAAGCACACTACTCTGTATGTCTGGTTTGAATTTTCTGAGAATTTGCATCTAGAGTATCAATGAAGAATAAGATTATCTTTTATTTGATTATTGAATCAGTAGAACAGGTAGATCTCTCTTTTTCCACAAAATCTGAATTTGTTGCTTATCAACAATTCCTGAGGTTACTTGCTTTCATAGACCACAGACTCAAGTAGTCACAATTTAAACCATGTGTGAATCTCAGTTATGGTTTCTATTATTGAAATGAAACTCCATGACCCCTAAAACATAACTCAGAATAGAAAGTAATTATTTGGCATAGACTTTCATTCAAAGTACATGACCAAAGGACATCAGAGCAGGATCTCAAACAGTACTGGCTCCTTAATGCAGACACATTGAGGAATTATATTTAGTAATGTGTTTCCCCTGGCTTGTGCAATATGATTTCCTATATACCCATGAAGAACATCCTTGGGATTGAACAACCGGCAATATACTGGAACACTCCCATTAATGAGAAGTTAAGAAAATGATTTACAGATAGATATTTTAGAAGCATTTTTCTCAAGTGAGGTTCGTTCCTTTCAGGAATCAATAATTTATGTGTGAAATTGCATAAACGTACTCAGCACATATTACACTTGGTTTTCTTGACACATGAACAAGTTGCTATTAATTCAGACTATTCATTTATTATTCACCCCCAAAATCTCAGATGGAATATATAAATAATGTTAAAATTCCAATTATTTACCAGTTCACACACATTAAAATTTTGATCTATTACTGAGAAAATTACCAATCAATGACCATCCCAAATTGAGACCTATCTCATAGGCAAGAACTAATACATGACAGTATTAACTATACTTTAATTTAGTAGTGGAAATGTATATTTCATGGCTGCCTTCTTCAGAACTCCATCTAGCAGCTAACTCATAGGGATGCAGACACGAATACCCAGAGTTCATTGAGCTTGAGGCTTCTTATGGAAGAGTAATGGCCATGACATTAATAGGACTACACAGTTAAACCAACAGTGTCAACTAACTTGGACTCTTGGGGTCCTCAAAGTCTGAACCAACATTCAAGGAGCATACACTGGGTAGACCTAGACCTCTTCTCATATGTGCATCCTGGCCTCCATGGGGGTCTGAGCAACTAAAATTGGAGCTACCCAATATATCTTGACTGTCATTAGTATATGTTCTCCAAACTGTACAACCTTGTCTGGCCTTAGTGGAAGAAGATGCCACTAAACTCACAAACACCATGTGTCAGAGTGGAGAGATACCTGGGGATCATCTTCTCAGAGTCAAATGCAGGGGGATGAGAGGGAGGATCGTGGGTGGGGATGACATGGAGGGATGAATTGAGCAGAGTGCAAAGTGAATAAATAATATTTAGAATTTTGGTCTCTTATTTCTTGGTAGATTTGCAAACATGTAGAGCCAATTCAAAAATCAATGTAGCAATTTCTCAGAAAGTTGGGAATCTATTTTCCACAAGTCTCAACTATATGAGTCTTGGGTATATTTTCAGAGGACACTTAGGGATAGCACAGGGCACTTGCTACACTATGTTCATAGCATGTTTATGCTTTATAGAAGGAACTAAAAATAACCTTGATATATGTCAAATTAAGCATGGGTAAAGAAAGTGGTATCACTTAGCCATTATAAATTATAACATCATTAATCTTGCCAGAAAATGGAATGGAACTATGAAAGAAGATCTATTGAGATAACCCAACCTAGAAAGTTAGACATGGTATTTACCCACTTATAAATGGAAAACTTCAGTAAAATTAAGGATAACAATGATGCATCTACAGATACAAAGGAGCTAAAAACAAGTAGTGCCCAAATATGGAACTCTCATATAGAAGGGGAAACAGAGTAGACCTCATTGGTGGATTTGTCAAGGGGACTTCAAGAATGTGGAGAGTGGGGATGGCAACAGAAAGAATTTGGTTTTGTGCATGGTGGAGGGAGAAACTATTGTAATCTAGTTATCATGTCTGGGAAGAAGTAGCATCATCTAGAAATCAAAAAGGATCTTCTTAGCTAAGGTACTTTCCAACAGGGGTTATGGGATCTGAACTGGCCATGTCCTGTAACTAACCATGCAAGACATTTAGTAGAGAGATTGGGACACAAATCCAAGCATAAAATCTCTCACCTACACCAATTCATGCTCACAAGATATGCTTGGATATAGGTGAGACAGAAATTGTTAGAGAGACAAACTAATACCAGGTCCATCATGAGACCCATGTCATGAGAGTGAGCCCACATTTGACACGGCCCGGAGATCCTAGAGCCTGGTGCTGGATATAACAAAGACTCACTGTAGAACCAAATATGATTGGGAAAAAAGGAATGACAGCTAAATACAATATGCTCTACTCATAATTTAGTACCTAGAAAGGCTACACACAAAAACAGATGAAAGCAATGCAGAGACCATAAGAAGATACAGACAGCTAAATATTAGTTAGAGTTTGGATCATCTGCAAAATAATAAGAATGTTGGTAAGAACCAGATATGTCAAGGGCATCACAAAAAAAGAGCCCAAAGGATATTTCCATTGCTTATTGGAACTCACAAGTAATAAACTGAATATAAGGTAGCATGCTTTGTTCTGAACTAGTTCCACTGCATATCTGTTATGGTTGTATAGCTTGCTGCTGTTGTATAAGTTGTATCAAGGAGCAGGAGTTATTTCTAATTCAGTAACATTCCTTTGGGACCTTGCCCTTACTTTGTTAGCTTGTCTAGTCTTAACAGATGAGGAGGTACCTAGTCATTCTTCAATAAGTATACCAATAAGTATATCAATAAATACCATTATAGCAATAATGCCAATAAATATGTATTTAAATAAATATAGATATATATTTTTATATGAATTAAATATATAAACATATTTATATATATTTTAAAATATATTATTTACATATTTATATATAAAAATAAATATTTTATATACAAAAATTTCTTTATTAGCCTAAATAATTTTATATATAAGTATACCAATAAATATAAATATATACCCATAAGTATACCAATAAATGTTGGTTGATAAATACTAATTTAAATGAGCATATTCTGAAGAGAAAAGATGGGGGAATAGTGTTAGGCACTGAGGTCACTTGGGCTAGAAGAATAGAAGGAAGGGGAAACTGTGGTCTTGATATAAAATTTGTAAAATATTAAAAATTAACTCCCTTTAGAAATTAAATAGTTCTTTTAAAAGTTTGAAATCTTTCAGGTGTAACACAGTCACAATGCAAACCAAGCAAATCCAAGTTTTAATACTACTAATTTCTCAATTTCTTATTATGTAGGATTTATTTAAGATATTCTGGGCTCCTCTAAGTAGCTTTTATCATTTTTCCAGCTCTGTCATTTACAGTACATTCCTTATCTCACTGATGCTGTGGCATGCTCCACACTACTGTTGCCACTTTGGTGTTATCCCATGGCACTGGCATCTCCAAAACACTGGAGCTATATTTTAAATGCTAGCCGATAATCGGTTGTCTTCACGGTATCAACAATGTGTTTGCATGGTCCCTTCAGTCAACTGGCAATGAGGCTAAAATTCTAGCCTATAGAGTTTCAAGCTTCCTTCAACTGCTCACAATGACCTTCCATACATTCAAGACTAATACTGCCTGCATTTTTACTAAGTTACCACTTTCGACTGCCAGTGTGTGGTATAACCCCTAGTCATCTCTAGAACAAGGCTTCAATGTGAAGACTGTCAGGAAACACTTACCAGAAGATTTCACCTCAGTCGTGTTGGTCTCTTCATAATCACAGATCATTTCTTAGCTCCAGCTGACAGACATTTAGTGTTCTAGAAAAGGAAAGGTATCCTCTTGGTATTTCTTGTATCTTGTTAATGACAGCTATTTCATGAGCACCAAATAACTTAATGACAGAATCTTAAATCAAAAATAACTTATGACCCCATAGGGCCTTTAAACTTCCTCTGAAAGTTCTTTATGCAGGCCTCCATCCAGGAGACTACTATCAACAATGCTTATCATTCATACTCCAACAGAATCCACAACTGAGCTCTCAAACTCAATTATTTTCTAGCCCCAAAATCCAAAATTCTTCCTAAAACACATTCTGTTCTGTCACAACAGAACTCCAATCTCTTTCTACCAACTTGTTTTAGTTAGTATTTCTCTTTCTAACATGAAAAATGACAAAACAAACAAACATAAAAAACAAGTTGCAGAAAATAAGGTTTATTTGATGTTTTACTTCTATATTGCTGACAATCATCAAAAATGTCAAGATAGAACCATTACTTGGTAGGTCCTGCTCGTAGAAGCTGATGTAGAAATCATTGGAGTGCTGCTAATTACTGGATTCTTTCTAGTGACTTGCTGAACAAGATATTTTTTTTCAGAATTCAAGAACACAAGCCTTGGCAGGAAATCTTTTAAAATGGTCTTGGCCTTTTCCCACTAATTTCTAATTTAAAATTTATTTACAGATGGACCTTTGGAGGTCATTTTCTCATACACAATTTCTTGCTTTAAGACAATTCTGGTGACAAGCAGTGGTGGCACATGCCGTTGATCCCAGCCTTTGGGAAAAAGACAGGTAGATTTCTGAGTTGAGGCCAGCCGGGTCTACAGAGTGAGTTCCAGGACAGACAGGGCTATAGAGAGAAACCCTGTGTCAAAAGAAAAAAAGACAATTCTAGAGTGTGCTTAAAGCAGCATAAGTTGATTGCTGGCAAACGTACTTTCAGAGAAGACATTCCAAATTACACATCCAATCCTGTCTTTTCTATGGCAATGTGTAATGTATATGTAGTTTATGCAATAACTACCAAGGGGTTAGGGAGGACAAGAAGCTCAAAGAAGCTTATGCTATTGAGCCTCATATTTGACATAAAGATAATAAAAGGTCACTGTGATATTTATCTTAGGTATTATTTGATTCAGCTTCTCCACTAAGAGTCAAGTCACAAGGACTATGTCTGAATTTGGCCTCAGGATTGCATCAGCTTCAGGAGAAGGCAAATATCCTGGCAGCCATAGTAAGGAGGTTTGAGAAGCATGCCAATAGAGAAGTGCTTGGGAGAAAAGTTTGCCATACAATCCAACCTTATGATTAGTAGTGAGTATTAACTAACTGATAGGCAGCCATAGGAGAGTTACAGTTCTTTGCCCCTTGGTATGCTAATGAATACACAAGTATTTATATAACTGATTAGTAGAGCCATGGCCATTAGAGCGTAAAATATTTCTCCTGTTAAATGTGTAGTTTTTAAGATTCTCAATTATGCAATACCTTAATTAAAATCCTCATGTTTTGGTGACCTCCTTTTTAAAATTTTCTGTTTTGAATTTTAAATATAATCTTGCCACTTATAAATTCAAATGTATACATCAAATATGCAGGATATTTGATTGTGATATTTAAAGTGGTCACAGTCCCAAGGATAAGATCTCTGCCTTTAGGGTATAGGGTAGGTGTTATATATATATTTTAATTTGGTCTTGTTCTTCTGACATATTAATTTATTCTCTGTCTTGATTTTACACAATATTGTCATGAACTCATATATTCTCAATATACTCTGATAAGTATATTTTATGCTACATTTTCACCCTTAGGAAAACATATTTACCAAAATGTGGTATTTCAGTACACAGCAAAGATCATTTTCAACTTTTATTTAAATTAGAACACAAGAAAAAAAATACATATCTTTAATCTCTCAGCAACAAGACATGTTTGTCCGTGTTTTCCACTCCTATTCATTGTATGGATTGAAGCTTAGAATACATAAATTAAGATGGAGTAAAAGTCCTACAAAGGAAGTGAATAATAGAGAGTATGTGTATTGCTGATATGAAATGTATGTGTTTATCTTATTCAAAAGTGCATGCAAGTTCTCTAAGTGGATTTAGCATCTTGAAAAGGGAAAAATAGTGGTACATAAATTTGCATGGAAAAGAGATAATGGAATAGCATAGGGATGGCAGAAGTAGGAATAGTTTTTTGTAGGGTTTGAGAAGTTAGTTTCATGTGCTTTATAATTTGCACTAAAATTTAGAAAAGTATTTCATATTCTTATGCATAATTATCTTCAATAATCTAAATGACACTTAAGTCTTACCAAGATAATAAATATGTTGGAAGCAATACTCTTAAACACTGTTGACAGATTGCCAAAGTGCAGCCACTATTAAGATCAGTCCTTGGGTTGTCAAAAAATATCAAATTAGAAGAGTCATCACCCTAGGACAAATAACCAAAAAGACTTTGTATCCCTCTGTATCAATATTTAAACAACCATATTTATTTCTTTTGTGTCTATAATAGTGAAAAAATAGAGAATCAGTTTAGCTTTCCATGACCTGAATAATGGATACTAAAATGTCTTACATGTATACAGTGCAATATTACTAGAACATAAAGAAAAAAATGTTATGAAATTTGCATGAAAATGGAAAGCACTTATATAAATTATCCTGAATGAAGTTTCCCAGGCATAGAAACATTTACAAACCTTTCACCCTCATATGTGGTGACAAATTTATATATTATGTGTGTTTAAATGAGTGTAAATGTGGAGGAGGCCAATTTACTACAAATGTTATGTTGGGAGGGTATTCATTAATGAAGGTGAGATACTAGAAATCTTATAAAATAAATTTGGAGAGGGCCCCTGTAAGTACAGAAAACTATAAAAGGTAAAAAAAAAAAGTAGTGAAAAGGGGGGAAGGAAAAGGTCCAGAATGGGTAAAGATGATATGGAATACCACAACCTTGCAATTAGTAAAAGTAACCAAAAGTAGGTTTATTACACACTTGGTATGAAAGAATTCAGGTTATAGCAGGGATTCATAATTTAAGAATGGTTTAGATCAATAAGGTGGAGGAAACTTATGGTAGAAGTTGAAATAAGCAAACTAAGGATTGCTGAATAAACCTATGAAAACCTGATATTTTGTGAGTTAATTAAATGTGTATATATGCTAATTAAATGTATATATAACATTTTAATTTTGGATAGTTATCTTACAGAGCCCTTAACTCACTTTGAAACTTCATAAGCTAAACTTCTTTATTGTGCACTACACTCAATATGCTAATATTTCAAATTCCCACAAAACCCTACGTTGATCTCTCAACACTCAATTTCTCACCAGAAAGGATTCCAAAATCCTTTCACAATCCTTCCTAAAACACAGTTTCTTCTGCTTAAGCAATAAGCCAAAATCATAGTACCAATTTCTCTTCTGGTATCTTTTGCTACAATGAAACATGGCAAAAATTGTAAAGAATAACTTTATTTGCTTAACAATTCCATATCACTGCTCATCCTCTAAGAAAAACAGTACAGATCTGAATAATGACAGGAGCCTGCAGGAAGGAACTGATATAGAAGCCAAGGAAGGATTGTTTCACTTGACTTGATAAAGAGAATCGCAGAACATCAGTTCATAGAGGGAATTGCTCACAATGGGCTTGGTCATTTTCCATTAATTACCAATTTAAAAAATAGTTGCAGACAGATCATTGGAGATCATTTTCTCAACTGTGGTTTCCTATATTCATATAACTCCGGTGTGTATGTAAAGTAGCACAGGTGGCCACTGGTAAATTCATGTTTTATTTGAAGTTTGGTTATTAACCTAGATTCCACATAGGATACTAACAATCACACATCAAATTTTGTCTTTCCTATATAAATAGATGTTGTCTATATAGTTTATACAATTGCTATAAAAAGGATTAAGGAGGACAAGAAACTCAAAGGAAAGCTTATGTCCGCGATTCTGATATTTGACATAATGAATAAAAGGTGTCTCTTGTCTCTGTGAATTTTAGGTTAGTTATTTAATTCAGCTGCTTCACTGAAGAATCAAGACACAAGGACACTGAATCTGGCTTCAGGATTGCATCAGCTTTAGTGGAAGGCACAGAACCTGGTAACCATTGTAAGGAAGTGTTAGAAGCATGCACATAGACCATTGCTTGGGAGTATAGTTATCCATGCAATCCAGCCTTAAGACCAATAGTGAGTCTTAACAAATTGAGTGGCAGCTCTAAGATACTTAAATTTTTTTTGCCTAGTGGTGTGCTAATGAATTCACAAGTATTTACATGAGATTCATGGTCCAAATACATTATGGTGTAAATTATTCTTCCCTTTAATCTAGCAGTTTTCAACATTCCTAATATTGCAACACTTTAATAAAATTACTAATGTGTGGTGGCCCCTATTCTTAAATATTTTGTTGTAACTGCATAACTATAATAACCATACTTCTTGTCAAATAAGCGTGTGAAAATATATCATTTTGTAATTTAATTATATATATTCTTATTAATGGAACTTTAATTTAGTGTAGTTTTTTCATAGACTCTATATATTTTACTACTCATTCCAAAACTGTTCCTAGATCCTCTCCATGTCCCCTCATCCAAATCTACATTCTTTTTATTGCTCTCATTAGAAAGTAAATAGGTATCAAAAAAAGAAAAGGACATTAGATATACAATATAAGATAAAATTATATTAGATAAAACAAGCAACAAAAAGATTAAAAATGGAAGAGTCAAATTACAAGAAGTGTCCATCCTATTTTATTCCTTTAGTCATTTGCCTAACAATTTAATTGGGGTCACTTACTTCAGACCAATGCTTGGCCTTGAACACATATATAATTTCAGAAAAGTTTCCCTTATGAACATAGGTGAAAAAATACTTATAAAAGAAAGAAAAAACCTCTTACAATGTTAATCCAAGAAGTCATTAAATCATTACCCATCATGATCAATAAGGCTTTCCTCCAGGCAGGCAAGTATGATTCATTTTACAAAATTTTCAATAATATAAACAACCATATAAACTAACTGAAAGAAAAAAAATCACATGATTATTTCGTTAGATATTGAAAGAGCACTAGAGAAATTCTAGCACCCTTTGATCTTAAAAGTTTTTGAACCATGATACAAGGTGCATGCATAAACATTATAAAAGCAAAATATCAGGCCAATTGCCAACATTAAATTAAATGGAGAAAAAAAACAAAGCAATACCATTAAATCAGAGATAAGACAAAGCACCATATTCTCTCACTGGCTGTTCAGCATAGTATTTGAAGTTCTAGCAAGAGCAATAAAACAACTAAAGGACATCAAATAAATAAAATACAAGTTGAAAAGTAAGGAGTCATGGTATTACAATTTGCACATGATATGATACTATATAAAGTGACCCCAAAAATTCTACCAGAAAAAATCCCAGAGCTGATAAACACCTTCAACAAAGTGACTGGATTCAATATAACTTAGAAAAAGAACACAGGAACTGTCCTTTATACAAATAATAATGAGACAAGGAAGAAGTTAGTGAGAAAAGAACTGTTTACAATAGATAAGTAAAACAAAACTCTAACAAAATCCATGAGCGAAACACTTGTATGATAAAGACTTCAAATGTCTAAAAGAAGACATAGAAGAATGTATCAGAAGATGTAACTATCTCCCATTATCATGGATCAGTATGATTAACACAGTGAAAAGGGCCATCTCAGTAAACACAATGTGCAGATTTAACACAAAATTCAATAAAAATTCCATCACAATTCTCTACAGAATTTAAAAGAATGATTCTCAAGTTCAGGTGTAAAAGCAAAAATGCAGGGTAGTTTTTTAAAAGTCCTGGAGAATAGAAGAAATTCTGGAGGTATCACTATCTGTGACCTCAAGTTGTAGTTCAGAGCAATAGTAATAGGATTGTATGATATTCATACAGAAAGAGACTGATTGATCAATGGAGTTTAAACAAGATCAATAAATAAACACACACACAGACCTTACCTATGCACACATGATTTTTGGCAATGAAGGCAAAACCATAAAATGCAAAAGAAGCATATTCAACTAATGGAGCAACTCTAACTAGATATGTGCATATAGAAGAATGCATAGAGATCACTGTTTATTACCCCACAAAAACCTCAAGTCCAAGTGGATCAAAGACTTCAAAATAAAACCAGAAGCATAAAATCTAACAGAAGAGAAGAGAGAGAACACCCTTGAATGAATTGATACAGGAGATAATTTCCTGAACAGAACACCAATGGCTCCAGTTCTATGATCACCAATTGTCAAATGAAACCTCATTAAAATGAAGTTACTTTAAGGCAAATAACACCATCAGTAGGCAAAAAAAAAAAATTCCTGTCCATTGGAAAAATACTTTCACTAAGCCTAAATCTGACAAAGAGATAATATAAAAATGAATATAGTACTCAAGAGAGTAGAAACCAACAAAACAACTAACCCAATTAAAATGGGGAACAGAACTAAATTGCAAATGTTCAACAGAGTATTCTAATGGCTAAGAAGCATTTAGAGAAATGTTCCATTTCTTTAGTAATCTTAGAAAGCAAATAAAAATGACCATGAGATACTATCTTATAAATCTCAGAATGGCTACGATGAAAAAGTGAAGTGACATAATTTACAATTGTTATTCTCACAATGTATTTCTAAGGTGTTTATATGATTCTTCTTGCATAATCACAATTCTGACACACTTATTCATGTCTAGAATAGAACTCTATAAAGAGAGAGGAGAAAAACAAAGAAGATGCACAGTAGAAAGCAACTTTCAATTTTTTTGACAATTTCACTTTTGATGACAGAGTAATAGAAATGTTCAGAAAGAAACTAGGAATTCTCTCTCATTTGCAAATATACACATGAGTCATCAGGAATGCTCTTTAGCATATGTATCAGCCCTACTAGAAGCAAGACTGGCCCAATAAACCTACAGTGAACCCACTTGATATCTTTTCCCTTCTTATATTGTAAAAGAAACTTACACATATAGTTTCTTGGAAATAATTTTATCAATTTTTTGCTTTTGTTCTGTGTCTCATATACTGTTTGCTTCAACTACTATATCTTCTTTGATTAGTTTCAGCCATGGCTTCATTGCCAGTGATGTGTTTTCTCATCATTCTGCTGTTACCATAAATGCTCACTGAAGGACTGGTAAGTTTAAAATGGATAATCATTTTAGACATACCTAAAAACTTTGTGAAATTGAACACACCCAAAAGATCTGATAGTGGACAGTATTTTGAGAGAGTTTTGGTACACCTGAAAGCACTATGATTATAACAGAGTAAGTTCACACTCTTTGCCACAGGCAGGTATAAGAGCCACCAGTGACAGAAGGTAACTGGACCTGTCACAGAGAGAACAGTACCCCATGACAATAGAGATGTACTACAAATATACTGTAATTGCCAAACTCCAATTAGATACGAAGCTGTATGTCAGTTGCAAAAAATGATGTATTAGATTCTGATATGAAACAAGTCTTCTGTTGGAATGTTCTCAATGAGCTTGGAGCATGAAACATGAGCTTGGAGCAGAAAAATTCAGTAGTGTACAAATAATTTCATTTTAAGAAAGACTGATTGCGAGGACTAATAATCAAAAATATTTAATAACCTCTGTAGCATAAGGAATCTGCTTATTTGGAGACATTATCCATATTATCAATGCTGGTGACAAGCCAGGCAGGTCACCCCAGACGGTGAAAGTGACAACATTGCAGTGATGCCTAGCAAATGAAGAGTTGAGAAGAAAGAATGAGCCCGATTAAAAATGGTCAAATTCAATTCTAAAACAAGAGGAGATAAAGGGTCATTCAATAACAAGCATAAAGAGACTCTCTTTTCCCAAACATTTCCCTTGTACAAGAACAAGAACTAGAGTGAGCAGGAAATGAGTGATGCTGGCCAGCATGTAACTTCTAATGCCAGGGATAGTGAAAGCAGTTACCTTGGTCAAGAAGAATATGCTTTATCTTATGAGCCAGTGAATCAACAAGAAGTTAATTATACCCGACCAGTCATCATATTAGGACCTATGAAAGACAGAGTAAATGATGACTTAATCTCAGAATTTCCTGACAAATTTAGATCCTGTGTCCCTCATACAACTAGACCAAAGCGTGACTATGAGGTGGATGGAAGAGATTATCATTTTGTGACTTCAAGAGAACAGATGGAGAAGGATATCCAGGAGCATAAATGCATTGATATTTGCCAGTATAACAACCATCTATATGGAACGAGCGTTCAGTCTGTGTGAGCTGTGGCAGAGAAGGGCAAACATTGTATCCTTGATGAGTCTGGAGATGCCATAAAGAGGTAGCAGATTTCACAGCTTTACCCAATATCTATTTTTAGTAAACCCAAATCCATGGAAAATATCATGGAAATGAACAAGTACCTAACAGAGGATCAGGCCAGAAAAAACATTTGAGTGAGCCATGAAGCTGGAGCAGGAGTTCACTGAGCATTTCACAGCCATTGTTCAGGGAGACACGCTGGAGGACATTTATAACCAAGTGAAACAGATCATCGAAGAGCAGTCTGGTCCTTACATCTGGGTCCCAACAAAAGAAAAGTTATGAAGGCAGACGTTGCTCTTTGTCTTTTCTACAGTCTCATCACTTATCCTGCTCTGGAGACCGTCTTCGATGTTCCTCCACACTGACACAGAGCCCCTTCTCATGGTCTGCAGTCGTGCCTGTTTTTGACATCTGTGTC
Organism: Apodemus agrarius; assembly: GCA_964023405.1. Classification (NCBI taxonomy): domain Eukaryota; kingdom Metazoa; phylum Chordata; class Mammalia; order Rodentia; family Muridae; genus Apodemus; species Apodemus agrarius. The sequence goes on from OZ030014.1 coordinate 26,607,193, forward strand.
CCTTCATGTTGTGTCATCTGTACTATTCTGTGTTACGATCAGTTTCTGGCCACTTTTCAGAACAGAAGATGAATGGCTTGACCAGCTATCTAGGGTTTAGGGAGATGCAAAATTGTAATATTCCTTGATGTTTAAGGGAAAGTTAACTTTTAAGAGATTTTCAGAAAAGCTTTCTATACATTCTTTTCCAATTTCAGTACAAATGAAAGAAAAGTGGTTTTAAACAGTGATTCAGTGGACCTTGAGCACCTGTGCATGCTTAGCTCCAATAGCATGGATGGCCCATGTATCAGCTCTCAAGTTCTTTCCTCAATTGACTTCTGCATTTAAGTAATTGTTTCATTCCACTATCTTCATAGCAGCCTTGTTTACAATAGCTGGAAAGAATCCAGATGCCCCTCAATGGAGGAATGGATAAAGAAAATGTGGTATATACAATGGAATACTACTCAGCAATTAAAAGCAATGAGTTCATGAAAATTGTAGGCAAATGGTTGGAACTGGAAAATATCCTGAGTGAGCTATCCCAATCACAAAAGAATACACTTGAAATGCAATCACTGATAAGTGGATATTAATTAGCCCAGAAGCTCTGAATACTCAAGAAGAAGGGAGGAAAGGGCCCTGGTCCTGAAAAGACTTGATCCAGAATTATAGGGGAGTACCATAAAAGATAGATGGGAGGGGAGTGACAGGGGAATGGGCAGAGGGAAGAGGATTTATTGGACATTTGGTGAGGGGGGAAACTGAAAAATGGAAAAGAATTAGGAATGTAAACAAAGAACATAGAAAATTTAAAAAAAAGAAAAAACAAGAATAAATGACAAGTCAAATAAAAAACACAATAAGAAACATAGGTGCTTATTTCAAAATTAATGTCTGAGTTAACTCATAATGTCAGGAGGGTCGTTCATTACTGATGGCAGTCTTTCCTGTGAGTGCCCTCCCTGGAGCACTGGCAATTCAGCTGTGCAGCACAGTGCGTGGCCAGCGGCTCTGGAGTGGACAGAGGCTCTCGAGCAGTCTCCATACACTGTGATCACTGCTCTGTCAGGCGCAGAGAGCTCACCTTACACAGAACTGCAGACAAGAAAGCATTTAGACATGTAGCGATCATGACAATGAGGAGTCCAATTCATAGCCTAAATTCTTAATGTTTGCTTAGTGAGGAATCAGATTTTATTGACTATTTTACCCTCAATAACTGCCTATTTTGTTATAATAATTATATATATACATATAAACATATATATGTATAACGTTCTTTAAACTCTGTAACTATGGGAATTAATTTCTTTACATAGTTGCACACACAAACATATATATATATATATATATATATATATATAGCCACCCACTTCTTACTTTTTGTTTGGATTTTAAATTAAATATTACTTGATGGGACTTATCATCCTTAATCATGTAAACTTAAGACAAGCGTGCAGTGGCAGTAAGGAGAAACCTCTAGGGAGATTAGATTGTGAGGCAACATCAAGCCTATTCTCCTTTTTGCTACAGAAGTTCCAGGAAGTTCCTAGATTTTCGGTCAGTGTTGTGTTCTTGTCATGGAGTTTGATTTTGGTCTTCTGCCTTTCCCCCTAGTACTCCTCATTTTATTAATAGACAAACAAACTCCATTTTTTATATTTCTTTTAGTCTGCTTTTTATTGGGGAATTGAGTCCACTAATGCTAAGGAATAGTGATTACTGTTATGTTATATGTTATTTTTATGTTTGTGTGGTTATTTTCTTTTGGGTTTGTTAAAAAAGGATACTTTCTTGCTTAATAGCTTATGCTCTAAGATCAAAAATTGACAAATGGGACCTCATAACATTACTAATTTCCTGTAAGGCAAAGGACACTGTCAATCTGACAAAACGGCAACCTGTAAATTGGGAAAAGATTGTCACCAACCTTACATCCGACAGAGGGCTAATATCCAATATATACAAAGAACTCAAGAAGATATACTCCAGAGAGCCAAATAACCCTATTAAAAATGGGGTACAGAACTAAACAAATAATTTTCACCTTAAGAACTTCAAATGGCTGAGAAGCACCTTAAGAAATGTTCAGTGTCATTAGTCATTAGGAAAATGCAAATCAAACTCCATTTTTGAGATTGCCCCACACACTTAAGTTCATCTTACATAGGCGCACTGAAGTAGAATTACACGGGTGTGACAGTAAACAGCTTCAGAAATGTTAGTGAGAGGCAGAATACCTGCAGAAGTCATTTTCTCTAGGTCATTATTAATATCATTTGGCTTCCCATTGCCCTTTGGAATTGTTTATTCGATACGTGATTTTGGCAACTCATTAAAATTTCCTAAATGAGTATTGGGTTGTAAAGAATTATCCATTCCATTTATGAGAAAGTGTAGAACAGCTAATAAACATTATTGTAAAATCAAAAAGAAAAAGAAAAAGAAATCTGCTTAAATCTCAAGATGTAAATATACTCTCCCTAGATATGTAGCATATAATTTTAAAAGCGATTGCTGATATAATATTCATTAAATGTCTGCTGTGTTAAAGAGGTATATTTTATTAATTATCCTCATTAATCTTTAAAAATTGTCTTCTTAATAAAGACTCTACTGATTGTCATTACAAATACTTAATAAGAAAAAAATACATACAAAGGAAAATGGTATAAGAATCAGAAATTTTGCATTACATTTTCTCCAATGAAAACTCATTTTGAGTTTTGAAAATAATTTTTTACAATTTGTTTTGAGTTTAATAGAAATAGAATGGGGTTAACAACACAGGCTTAGATAAAGTAGAATGATTGTTACAAACATGTATCATGCCCTTTCTTTCTACATGTAATTGGTGAGTTTGGTCTATTTATTCAAACACTAAAAATCCCCTTTCTTGAGAATAATATATAGGTAAGAATATAGACATATAGACAAACCATATGTTCAGACATATGATGACAGACCTATAAATTTTAACAAAATCTATCCTTGTTCACTTTCATGTGAATAACTCAACCTAAAACACTAGAGAAATAGTATAAAGAAATCATCTATTTTGCAAGAGCTTAGATATTCCTTTTACTCATTGGCCACGGAAATGGTGGTGACATTCAAGCTTATATTCACTTCCGATGATATACAAGCATTGGTCTATCCATGATCTTGATGCCCACATGCATATTTTTACAGATAATATATGTATAAATTTGAACTAGTGCCACTTTTTTATCCATTATGTTAATATTGCTATCATAAAGAAAACAAAATTCAATCATTTCACTACATCATTTTGCTTTCCTTCATTAGACTAATATGTATTTTATGTATCCATCAAAAAGGTGGATGTAGAGAAACCCTGGAAATTTCTCCAAAGTACTTAAAAATTTACCCTCTTAATTAAAATCTATTTTGACAAAAACTTGTAATTAATGTGTACCCAGTTTTTTCCAAATAAAATAGCCTACTACTGTCCTAAACATGAGCCCCTTATTATAATCTTCATCTAGGCTGTATCTTTTTTACTTATCCACACAAACAAATGATGAATGTAGGGTGTAAATAAGTTCAATATACTAAGACAATTACTCTCTACACATAGAGGCAGAAAATTATTCAAAATAATGTATGAATGAAACAGGAAGCTTGGAATTAGCTTCCTTTCAAATTGATACCCTAACTTCCCCTTCCTTAAATAACAGTGAGTCTCAACCTTTCAAATTCTATAACCTTTTACTAAGGTTTCCTACGGTTTAGTGATGAACAAATATAAACATTTTCATTCCTTCTTCATAACTGTAAATGTGTAAATGTTACAAATTGTAGTGTTTACATGTAATATTCAGGATATGTGATCTTCAACCCCTATGAAATTGTCATTTTCCTTCAAAGGGTTTGTTACCAACAGTTTAATATCCTTTGCCCTAAGTACACATGGCTCTTTTTGGCAGGATTCCAGGAGGAATCTTTATGAGTCTTTCACTTGTCCTTACTTTAATCTTGTCAGACTCAAGTAAAAATGCACTTTACATCACGCCATGACTCTTTATAAGTATACAGTACTAACTGTAAACTATGGTGGGCTTTCTTTTCCTCTTTTATGTTATTCTTTGGAAATTTATTACAAGTATATGATAGATTTGACCACACTTAGTTTTCAGGCTCTCTTATTTTCATCAATTTTCCTTGAACAAAATTATTTTTTACTCAATAAATATTTTCTGGACTTTTGCTTTGGTTGTTTTTGTTACCTGTGACAAGTTGGGTATAAACAGGGCTACACATATGGTCATGTGTAGAAAGTGATCTGGGGAACAAGGCAAATCACCAGAGGTTATGACACTCAGGATAATTACCAGCTCCCCTTGCTTCTGAAGCTGTCCACTACCACTGCCTTCATGGAGAGCAATCAGGTCCTATGATTCCCTTCCAATTTGTGACCAAAGCTGACATGCCCATTTTTGAGAAGTTACTATGACAGCAAACAGATCCATTTTTTCCATGTGGAAAATAAACCAAGTCAGAGATGGATGTTCATATTTATTCAAGTTAGTTGAGTTCTCTCAAAACTTGAATATGTTTTTGATAAAGTACTTGCTCTGGAAATCAGTGATGGTAATCGCTCTTGAAATTTTTCTTTTAGTTATTTGCTTTATTTACATTTCAAATGGTATCCCCTTTCTGCATTATCCCTCCTAAAATATCCTATCCCATTCTCCCTCCCACTTTGTGCCCTGTCCCCAATTTCCTGACTTGAATTCCCTTATTTGGGGAGTTGAGCCATCACAGGACCAACAGCCTCTCCATTCATTGATGTCTGAAATGGTCATCTTCTGCTACATATTTATCGGGAGCCATGGCTCAGTACATGTGTACTCTTTGGTTAATGGTTTAGTCCCTGGGGCTTCTGGGGATACTGATTGGTACATATTTTTGTTCCTCCTGCAGGACTGCAAACCTCTTCAGCTTCTGAATTTCTTATTGTTTTGGGTTGTTTTATCTACCCTGGGTTTCATTCTTTTTTCCCTTTGTTAAAAATTATTAATTAATTAATTAATTGATTAATTAATTAATTTTTACACTTTATATTGTATTTCCCCACACACACCTGTCGCCCATCCTCTGACTGTTCCATATCCTATACCGCCTCCTCACTCCCCTGTCTTCATATAGATGTCCCACCTCTTACCCCACTAGAACTCTAAACTCCCTGGGGCCTCCAGTCTCTTTAGGGATAGGTTCACCATCTCTGAATGAACACAGACCTGGCATTCCTCTACTGTATGTGTGTTGGGAGGCTCATATCAGTACCAACTATATGTTGCCTGTTTGGTGGTTCAGAGTTTGAGAGATCTCAGGGGTCCTAATCCAATGAGACTGATGGTCTTCCTACAGGATTGCCCTTCTCTTCAGTTTCTTTCAGCTTTCCCTAATCCAACAATAGGAGTCAGCTGCTTCTGTCCATTGGTTGGATGTAAATATTTGCATCTGATCATTTCAGCTGCTTGTTGAATCTTGCTCGATTCCTTTTTGTGAGTGTTCCATTGCCTCAGTAATAGTGTCAGAACTTGGGACCTTCCCTTGAGCTGGATCCCACTTTGGGTCTCTCACTGGACCTTCTTTTACTCAGGATCATCTCCATTTCCATCCCTGTAATTCTTTCAGAGAAGCACAATTATGGGTAAGAGTTTGGACTCTGGGATGGCCCCCAACTCCTTCATGTGATGCTTTGTCTTCCTGCTGGAGGTGGGTTCTATAAGTTCTGTCTCCCTACTGTAGGTCATATTTTAATAGATACTTTATTTACATTTCAAATGCCCTTTTCGGCATTTCCCCTCCAAGAACACCTATTCCATTCCCACTCCTCCTGCTCACTGTTCTGCTCACCATTCCTGTTTCCCTATCTGCTATTGCCCTGCTTTGGCAGTCTTTGGGTGGCCTTTCATTTGGTCTCTGCTCCACACTTTATATTGCCTCCCATGGGTATTTTGATTCCCCTTCTGAGAAGGGCCAAAGTTTCCATACTTTGGTCTTCCTTCTTCTTGAGCTTCATGTGGTCTGTGAATTGTATCTTTGGTATTCTGAGCTCTAAACTAATATTCACTTTTCAGTGAGCGCATACCATGTCTATTCTTTTGTGACCGAGTTTCTTCACTTCTTGAAATTACCTCGTTTTCTAGTTCATACAATAACCTAAGAACTTCATGAAATCATTGTTTATAATAGCTGGGTAGTACTCCTTTGTGTATATATACCACATTTTTTTGTGTCCATTCCTCTGTTGATGGACATCTGTGTTCTTTCCATCATCTATTATAAATAAGGCTGCTATGAACATAGTGGATTATTTGTCCTTATTACACGTTGGAGAATCTTCTGGGTATATGCCCAGGTGTGGTATATCTGGGTCCTCTGCTAGTACTATGCCTAATTTATGGAGGAGCCTCCAAACTGATTTCCAGAGTGCTTGTAACACCTTGCAAACCCAACAACAATGGAGGAGTGTTCCTCTTTCTCCACATATGAGCCAACATTTATACTTACTTAAAGGTAATAAAGTATGTTGGTGTTTTCCTTCTAGTATCATTGTGATACTAGATTACATTGTCACTGAATATCATGGCTTCTCCATTTATGGTGATTGAAATATTTGCTGGATAGAGTAATCTAGAATGATATCTGTGACCTATTAAGGTCTGTAATACTTTGACCCAGACCTTTCTAACCTTTAGAATCTAAAAGTTGGTTGTAATTCTGGTATATTTGGCACGTTACTTTTCCCTTTCACTCAGCAACTTTTAAAACTACTTCTTTATGCTATACATTTAGGGTTTTATAATTACTTGCCAAGAGGGCTTTATTTTTTCCAATCTGGTGAGAGCGAGAGCGAGAGAGAGAGAGAGAGAGAGAGAGGAAAAGAGAGAGGGGGGAGAGAGGAGAGAGGGAGAGAGAGAGAATCCAAATAAATAGAAAAATAAATAAAATGAGTAATGAAAAGTGAACCATAAAATTCTGATATAAGAATTTCAAAGAAGCCTTAGATAATCCATCATTGCTTACTACAGGAAATTGGAAAATTTCAAGTAAATGGATGATTTTTCTAAACAGATCCCACCCATGAAAATCTTGATCAGGAAATCTATTTAAGTAGACTTACGATCTATTAAGAAACATAAACAGTCATTAAAATTTTCCCCAAATCAGGAGCTGAGCACCAGAATGTTTTAGTTCCGAGTTCTACAAATTTTTCAGAACCAGCTAAAATTAAGAGTTCTCAAACTGTTACACAAAATACAAATATATATTCTAAACTCATTCTATGAGGTCACATTTACACTGATACCTAAACCACACAACTGAATAGAGAAACAGAACTTTGGACTACTTTCTCTTTTGAACATTGACAAATAAAACTCCATAAACCATTGCAACCTTACTTCAGGAACACAATGACATCATGTATCAACATCAAGCAGGAAAGGTTAAAAAATATTTTCAGCATAATCTACCACAAAAAATCACTAATTGACAAAAATCACCCCATAAACCATTGCCACCTTACTTCAGGAACACATCAGTAACATCACCCATGAACATATAGCAGGAAAGCTTAAAAAAATATCTGCATAATCCACCACAAAAACCAACTGATAGAAAAAGACATGGCACTGAAACTCCTCTGATAAAATACAAGACCAATTCATTTTAAAGTTATTAGAGAAATCATAGATACAGGGTACATACCTCAGTATAATCAAAGCAATATGCACCAAGCCAATACCCAACATAAAAAATGGAGATCAACTTCAAGCAATTTCACTAATATCAGGAAAAAGAGAAGGTTGCCCATAGACTCCATGTCTATTCAATATACTATTTGAAGTTCTAGAAAATCAATGAGAGTATGAAAGTTGATCAAGGCAATACAAACAGAGAATAAAGTAGTATTACTATTTGTAGATGACATGATAGTATACCAAAGCATCCCCCAAAATTCTACCAGAGAATTTCTCCAGTTGATCAGCAAAGTGGGTGTATAGAAAATTAACACAAGAAAATCATTAGACCTTCTTTATACAAACGATAAGCAGGTCAAAAATAAAGGCCACAACACCATTTACAATAGACATGAATAATATAAAGTATCTTTGTATAACTATAACCAAGCAAGGGAAATATATATACAAAAAGAACGTAAGTCCGTGAAGAAAGAAACTGAATAAGTTATCAGAAGATGGCAAGTCCTATGATCATTGATAGGTAGGATTAATATAATAAAAATGGCAATCTTACCAAAAACAATCTACAGATTCAACATGATCCCAAAAAAAATTCCAACACATTTTTTTTCAGAGCATGAAAGTACAATTCTCAACATTCTATGAGAAAAATAAAAATAAAAATAAACCAGATAAAAATCAAAGCTGAAAATAGAGAAATTCTGGAGAAATTACCATTATATTCTTAAGCTGTACTATAGAGCAATAATGATTAACAAATGTATGGTGATGGACAGAAACAAACACATTGCTCAAGGAAATATAATCAAAACCCAGAATAAACCTATACATCTATGGACACTTGAATATATTTAAGGAAGGAAAAACTTACAACGGGGAGAAGAAAGCATCTTAAGCAAATTGTACTGCATTTCTACATGGATGTCTGCATGTAAAAGACTGAAAACAGATCCATATTTATTACCTTGCATAAAACCAAAGGTCAGGTGGATCAAGAATCTCAACATAAATCAAAATGCACTAAATCTCAGAAAAAGTGGGAAATATCAATTTGGTACAGAAGACAAGTTCCTGAACAGAGCATGATTGGCTCAGGCACTAAGATCAAAAATTGATAAATGGAACCTCATAAAACTGGAAAGATTCTGTAAGGCAAAGGACATAGTCAGTAAGACAACATACAGATTTGGAAAAATCTTCACTAGCCCCACATCCAACATAGGACTAATACCCAAAATATATAAAGAATTCAAGAAGCTAATCACCAAAAAAACCAAACAACCCAATCAAAAATGGGGCATAAAACTAAACCAAGAGTTCACAACAGAGGAATCACAAATGGCTGAGAAGCACCTAAAGAAATGTACAAAGTCCTTAGTGATCAGAAAAATGCAAATCCAAACGACCCTGAGATTCCCTTATACCAATCAGAATGACTAAGATTAAAACCTCAGGTAACAACCCATGTTGGGATGTGGAGAATCAGGAGCAGCCCTCCAGTGCTGGTGGAATTGCAAACTGGTAAAACCATTCTGGAAATCAATATGGAGGTTCCTATGAAAATGGAAAATAAATCTACCTGAAGACCCAGCAATATCACTCTTGGGAATGTACCCAAAAGATGCCCCACCATGCCACATGGGCACTTACCTGTCCCAATATATTCACAGCAGCCTTGTTTTTGATAGCCAGAAGCTGTAAACAATGCAGAAATCCCATGACAGAAGAATGGATAAAGAAAATGTGGTTCATTTACACAATGGAATACTACTCAGCTATTAAGAGTGAGGACATTCTAAGTTTTGCAGGCAAATGGACAGAACTAGAAAATATCATCCTGAGTGAGGTAATTCAGACCCTAAGGATATACATGGTATGTACTCACTAATAAGTAGATATTAGTAAAAAAAAAAAAAAGAATACAGAATACACAAGATAAAGTCCACAGAACCAAAGTTCAACAAGGTGAATGGCCTAAATGAGGATGCTTCAGTACCACTTGAAAGGGAGAAGAAAGCAACCATAAGGCAGAGGGAAGAAGGGGACCTGGGAGAGTGGAAGAGGGGAATGTGATCTGGTATTAGGTGGTGTAAAAGCACCGATGCCCTGAGGGCCAGCAAAAAGAATGGAAACTGATAACCTTGGGAGGTAGGAGTTTGGGGAAACTCTCGAGAATATATGAGAGGCCTGGGAGGTAATATACTCTCAGGACTTCAAGTGAGGGATCTTACATGACATGCCCTACAGTGGGGAGAGGGAACTTGTAGAGTCTACCTCCAACAGAAAGACAGGGCACCAAGGGAGGAATGGGGTTGCTATCCCAGAGTCAAAACTCTGACCCATAATTGTTCTTGTTTGAAAGAATTTCAGGGATGGAAATGCAGAGGAGACTGAGGAAAAGAAGGTCCACTGCAGCTCAAGGGAGGCCCCAAGGCCTGACACTATTACTGAGGCTATGGAGCACTCACAAAAAGAACCTATCATGGCTGCCATCCAAATGACCGAACATGCAGCTGCAAGAGTCAGATGCAGATATTTGCACCCAACCAGTAGACAACAGCTGCTGACCCCTGTGGTTGAATTAGGGAAATGCTGGAAGAAGCTTAGGAGGAGGGTTACCCTGTAGGTGGACCATCAGTCTGAATTAACCTGGACTCCTAAGATCTCTCAGACCCTACACCACCAACAAGGTTAACATGAGGCCTCCAATACAAACACAGCAGAAGACTGCTAGGTCTGGGGTCAATCAGAGAGGCTGCACCCCTCAATAGACTGGAGGCACCAGGGAATTTAGAGGTCGGGAAGGGTGGGGGCATTGGGGAGAGACATCCTCATGGAGACAGGGGAGCAGGGAGTAGGTGTGGGATGTGGAACAGTTGGAGGGTGTACCATGAGGAGGGGAATAAAATCTGGGCTATAAATAAAAAATTAACAAATATTTAAAATGTGATCTCATGAAACTGCCACACTTGTACATAACAAAGACACTGTCAGGAGGACACAATGGAAACATAGAGACTGGCAGAGGATCTTTAAAAACCCTTCAGCTAATAGATCTCTATTATACAAAATTTTAAAGAACTCAATAAGTTAGACAACAATAACATTTACATTTTAATTAAAATTTTGGGTAAGGTTCTATGTGGAATGCCTTGTCAGTCCTCAATGGGAAAGCATGTGCCTAGCCTTGCAGAAACTTGATATGTCAGAATGGAAGACACACAGGGACCCCAACTGCCATGAGTAAAGAGGCTTGTTGGATGGACACTCTGAGTGGGATATAATTTGAATAAATAAAATATAAATAATATTAAATTAAAATATAGTTCTTTACATTCAATTCACTCATGCTGTTACTAATATATGATTCTCTTTTTCTGATCCATTCTTATCCCCTTGTACAAAGCTCATGTACAAGTGGGTCAAGGACCTCCACATAAAACCAGATACGCTGAAACTACTAGAAAAGGAAGTGGGGAAGAACCTTGAGCACATGGGTACAGGGGAAACCTTCCCGAACAGAATACCAATAACTTATTCTCTAAGATCAAGAATTGACAAAACTGACTTCATAAAATTCAATTGTTTCTGTGAGGCAAAGGACACTGTCAATAGGACAAAATGCCAGCCAAGAGATTGGGAAAAGATGTCTACTAATCCTACATTCGATAGAGGACTAATATCCCATATCTATCTATCTATCTATCTATCTATCTATCTATCTATCTATCTATCTATATATATATATATATATATATATGGAACTATATATATGGAACTCAAGAAGTTAAAATCCAGAGAACCAAATAAACCTATTAAAAACGGGGTACAGAGCTAAACAAAGAATTTTCACCTGAGGAATACCAAATGACTGAGAAGCACCTAAATAAATGTTCAGCATCCTTAGTTATCAGGGAAATGCAAATCAAAACAACCTTGAGATTCCAACTCACACCAGTCAGAATGGCTAAGTTCAAAAACTCAGGTGTCAGCAGATGCTGGTGAGGATGTGGAGAAAGAGGAACACTTTTCCATTGCTGGTGAGATTGCAAGCTGAAAAAACTGCTCTGGAAATCAGTTTGGTGTTTTCTAAGAAAACTGGACATAGTACTACTGGAGTACCCAGCTATACCACTCCTGGGAATATGCTTAGAAGATGCTCCAATATGAAATAAGGACACATAATCCATTATGTTCATAGCAGTCTTATTTATAATAGCCAGAAGCTGGAAAGAATCCAGATGTCCCTCAGCAGAGGGATAGATACAGAAAATGTAGTATATTTACATAATGGAGTACTCCTCACCTATTAAAAACAATTAATTCATTAAATTATTAGCCAAATAGATGGAACTAGAAAATATCCTGAGTGAGGTAACCAAATAACAAAGAACACACATGGTATTTATTTGCTGATAAGTGGATATTAGCCCAGAAGCTCATAATATCTAAGATTTTATTCACAGAACACATGAATCTTAAGAAAAAAGAAGACCAAAGTGTGGATACTTTGGTCCTTCTTAGAAAGGGTACTAAATGCCCAATGGGAGAAGATTCAGAGACAAAGTGTGGAGCAGAAACTTAAGGAAAGACCATCCATAGACTGCCCCACTTGGGAATCCATCCCATATACAGTTACCAAATTCAGACTCTATTGTGGATGTCAAGTACTAACTGACAGGAGCCTGATATAGCTGTCTCCTGAGAGGTCCTGCCAGTGTCTGACAAGTTTAGAAGGGGATGCTCTCAGCCTACCATTGAACTGTGCACATGATCCCCAATATGAGAGCTAAAGAAAGGATCCGGGAGATAAAGGAGCTTACAACCCCATAGGAATAACAACAATATGAACTATTCAGTAACCCCAGAGCTCCTAGAGATGTAATCACCAACCAAAGAGTACACATGGAGTGACCCATGGCTCTAGCATCATGGGTAGCAGAGGGTGGCCTGGTCAGACATCATTGAGAGGAGAGGCCCTTGGACCTTTGAAGGCCCATTGCCCTAATGTAGGGGAGTGTCAGGTCAGGAAATCGGGAGTAAATAGGTTTGTGAGCAGGGGGAGGGGGATTGAATAGGGGGTTTTCCATGGGGAAATGTGGAAAAGGAATAACATTTGAAATATAGATAAATAAAATATCTAATAAAGAAGAATATAAGTAGTACTCTAAATGGAAAATGAAAGAAGTAATATAATTTAAGATAATTCAAATTAAAAAATAAACAAGCCAGAATAAGACAAAACAAACAAACCCACATGAAAAAGGAAGAGGTACCATCTAAGAAGCTCATATAGACACAGAGACACATCCATGCCTAATGAAATCACACACATATACAAAATGGAGATCAAGCAAGGAAGTTTTCTAAATGCCCAGAGAAAGTGTTATGAGATGAAATAAACCTCCAAAATTAACACTGAGATCATTTGTGCTAGCTACCTGCTGCTGGATGTGAAACAAAATCTCAAGTTGATTTTGTGAGACTCTTGAGGAAATATTAATATTGGATTTGTTATCAATTGTAGACACTATCTAATTTTGGATTTGTTGAATGTGTTCACTTCCCTTCACAGCACTGGGAAGCCAGTGGGCTTAGACCTGTACATCCTATGTGCTTCCTGCTATAGACTTTCTAATATAACATATGTGTCAGTCCTTTAGAATCAAAGAATTATTTATTCTTTGGTTACAACAACATTTGTTCTTACAAAATCTCACCCTCCTCAGCCTGAGGACTGGTGTGAAAGATTTGAGAGAGACATCCCTTTTCCAATTGAATGTTCCTAGGTTCTCACTATCTGTAATGGGCCAGGTGTGTCCCTCTCTCTTGTGCCTAACTCCTAGTAAAGGAAACCTCACTGAACAGTAAAGACTAAGACACTAAACTATTATTATAGATACTAATCTATGATATAGACACTAAACTATGATATGAAGGCTTTACATAGTTATCAACTGAAATGTCCCATATTTTTTAAATATGTAGGTGTTGGGCACAGCAATACTGCATTATCACCACATTTTTAGAGAATGCAGTACCTTTCAAAATATCCTGGATCAGTGGGATTTTTTCTGGTGTCCACTTGGGAACTCAATTAGATGTACTCCACTGATGGCACTGGAGATTTTATTTGGTGTTGAGAAATGTTTACATCTATTTTTGTTTCTCCTGATATATAATGATTCTGATTCAACTTCTTTTATATCCATGAACATTTAAGTAGCTTTTTCTATTGAAGTGCTCCATGTGGTCTTTCACATGGCTTAGGTTTCTGAATGTCTCCTCATATTTTCTCTCTTACCCTCATGGTTCTTCCCATTCAACTTTATCATCCTGATCCTTTCTATTCAGCCCCACAACACACACTTTTCTATTAATAATCATCTATTTACTTTCCCTTCCTAGGGAAGTCCATTCATCCACTATATTCTCTTACTCTTTATTTTTCCTCTCTTGTTATAGTAATTGTGTATTATTGAAAACAATATCCTTCATTAACATATAAGCAAATACATAATATGTTTGTAAGGATATTTGGCAGGGCATGGATTTAGTTTATCCAGGATGATTTATTTTAAACTCAATGCAGTGAAATACTATGACAAAGAAACAAATAAAACAAGAAAAAGAACAATACAAACAAAGAAAAGTAGAACAACAACAAAAACATATATTTTGTTTGCAATTCCATATAGCATCTAAGGGAGGCAGGACAGAAACCAAAAGTGGAAGAATCCTCAAAGCAGGAGTTGACACAGAGTCAATGGAGGAGTGCTGCATACTGGCTTGCTTCACATTCTAAGTCAGCATGTTTCCCTCTAGAATCCAGGACTACAATCTTATGAATGTTAATGCCCATCATGAGGGATGGATGTTCTGCTTTCGGTCTCTAATTGTGAAATGCTTTACAGATAAATCCTATGAGGTATTTTATTTTCTCAACTGAATCTTTGACCTATCAGAAGACACTACCTTGTCTACAACTGACAAAAATACAGCAGAGAGTAAAGAGTTTAAGACAAAGCTGGGATAAAATGAACAAGCAGGGAACTGCTGTGACAACCCTGATCATGTTGTTTATTGGCAGAATGTGCACTTGTACTGTGGATTACAAAAGCTACTGAATGTTTAAAGAAGGACTTAATGGGTAAGACAAGAAGGAGAATGGAGGACAGTAGAACTGAAAGCTATGTAGATTTTGACAAGCCAGTTTAAGGAGTACAGAAGAGTAAAATGACAATAGGTTGATTAGATATCCAAACTTGCGACCTATCATATAGGAAAGAAGTAATCCATGGCAGCATTAATGATACTTTAACTTGCTAGTGCACAACAGTATAACATGGTGACTGTCTGTGAGACTCCATCTAGCAGATAACTCATTGGGATGCCTTGGGATGGGGACACCTACACCCAAACATTGGTTGGAGCTTGATATCTTATACATAAGCATAGAAAGGATTGCAGGCAATGAAGGTGACAGGACTACATAGTAATAACAATGGAGTAAACTAACCAGGTCTCTCGGTATTCTCACAGTCTGAACCAACAATCAAGGAGCATACACTGGCCAGATCTATACCTCTCTTACATGTACAGATTGCTTTTCATCTGGTCCCAAACAACTAATGTTGGAGACATCACAAAAATATGTTGTCTGTCCATAGAATATGTTCTTTGACCTCGGCAACCTTGTCTGGCCTCAGTGGGAGAGGATGCCAGTAGCTTCTCAGAGATGATGAGCCTACATTGAGGGATATATGGATGACACCCTCTCAGAGGTTAAGAGTAGTAGTATGGGAAGAAGGATTGTGGGATGGGATGACCTTGACAGGGGCAGAAGAGGGTTTCAGAGAGTAAAACATTTTAAAAATTATGTTTTTTTTTTATTCTTGGTAGGATGGTAGAAAGGTACAGCAACTTTAAAAATCAATTTTTCAATTTCTCAGAAAATTATGACTCTATTTAAAGACTTACCTATATACCTGGGTATATATCTAGAATACACTCCAACATACCACAGAGTACTTGTTTAACTGTGTTCACAGCAGTTTTTGCATAATATCAGACACTCAAAACAAGTTAGATAGATGTCAACTGAAAAAATGGGTAAAGAAAAGGGCATTACTTAGCCATTAAAAATCTTAACATCATAAAAATTTTAAGCAAATTAATGGTACTAGAAAAGAAGATCCTGTGATGTAATCCAAGCTAGGAAGTCAGACATGGCATGTACCCACTTATAAGTCAATAGATTTACAAGTTAAAGGGCCAGTAAATATCTTCTACAAAATTATGGAAGAAAACTTCCCCAACCTAAAGAGAGAGATGCCCATGAATATACAAGAAGCTTACAGAACTCCAAACAGACTGGACCAGAACAGAAATACCTCCTGTCACATAATAAAACCCCAAATGCACTAAACAAAGAAAGAATATTAAGGGCAGTAAGATAAAAAGGCCAAGTAACATATAAAGGAAGACCTATCAGGATTACACCAGACTTCTCACCTGAGACCATGAAAGCTAGAAGATCCTGGGCAGATATCATGCAGACGCTAAGAGAACACAAACTTCAGCCAAAACTACTATACCCAGCAAAACTCTCAATCGCCATAGATGGAGAAACCAAGATATTCCATGGCAAAACCAAATTTGTACACTATCTTTCCACAAACCCAGCCCTATAAAGGATAATAGGGGGAAAACACCAAAACAAGGAGGGAAACCACACCTCAGAAGAATCAAGATAGAAACCTCCTCTCATCAATCCCAAAAGAAGTTAGGCTCTCAAATATAGAAAAATAATTTCAAAGACGTGGGGAGATAATAAATACTATTATAATAAGTACTATTCCTTAATAGCTCTTAACATCAATGGACTCAATTCCCCAATAAAAAGACATAGACTAATAGACTGGATACGGAAACAGGACCCTACATTTTGCTGCATACAGGAAACACATCTCAGTGTTAAAGACAAACACTGTCTTAGAGTAAATGGCTGGAAGACAATTGTACAAGCAAATGGTCTCAGGAAACAAGCTGGAGTAGCCATTCTAATATCAGATAAAATTGACTTTCAACCTAAAGTCATCAAAAGAGACTGAGAAGGTCACTTCTTGCTGGTCAAAGGCAAAATCCACTAAGAAGAACTCTCAATACTGAACATCTATGCTCCAAATGCAAGGGCATCCTCATTCATAAAAGAAATCTTACTAAAGCTTAAAGCACACATTGTGCCTAACACAATAATTTTGGGTGACTTCAACACTCCACTCTCCCCAATGGACCAATCAGGAAAGCAGAAACTAAACAGGGACACAGTGAAACTAATTGAAACTTTGGACCAATTGGAATATATATATATGAACATTTCATCCTAAAGCAAAAGAATATGCCTTTTCACAGCACTGCATGGTACCTACTCCAAAATTGATCATATAATTGGTCACAAGTCAGATGTCAACAAATACAAGAAGATCGAGCTAATCCCATGTCTCCGATCAAATCACCATGGAGTAAGAGTGGTCTTCAATTACAACAAAAACAGCAGAAAGCCCACATACACATGGAAATTGAACAATACTTTACTCAATGACACCTTGGTCATGGAAGAAATAAAAAAAATGAAAGACTTTTAAGAATTCAATGAAAATGAAGGTACAACCTACCCAAATCTATGGGACACTATGAAAGCAGTGCTAAGAGGAAAACTCATAGCTCTAAGTGCATCCAAAAAGAAATTGGAGAGAGCAAACACTAGCAGCTTAATGGCACACCTTAAAGCCCTGGAAGAAAAAGAAGTTAATTCACCCAGGAGGAGTAGAAGACAAGAAATCATCAAACTCAGGGCTGAAATCAATCAAGTAGAAACCAAGAAAACCATACAAAGAATCAACACAACCAGGAGCTGGTTCTTTGAGAAAATCAACAAGATAGATAAACCCTTAGCCAGACTAACCAAAGGGCACAAAAACAGTATCCAAATTAACAAAATTAGAAAAGGGGGACAAAACAACAGAAACGGAGGAAATTCAAAAGATCATCAGATCTTACTACAAAGGTCTATACTCAAAACAACTGGAGAATCTGGAGGAAATGGACAATTTCCTAGACATATACCAAATACCAAAATTAATTCAAGATGAATTAGATTAGGTAAATAGTCCCATAACCACTAAAGAAATAGAAGGGGTTATAGAAAGCCTCCCAACCAAAAAAAGTACAGGACCAGATGGTTTTAGTGCAGAATTCTACCAGACATTCAAAGAAGACTTAACACCAATACTCTTCAAACTATTCCATAAAATAGAAACAGAAGGGACACTGCCCAATTTATTCTTTGAAGCCACAATTACACTGTTACCAAAACCACACAAAGATCCAATGAAGAAAGAGAACTACAGGCCAATTTCCCTTATGAATATCGATGCAAAAATACTAAATAAAATTCTTGCCAACCGAATCCAAGAGCACATCAAAACGATCATTCACCATGATCCAGTAGGCTTTATCCCAGGGATGCAGGGATGGTTCAATATATGAAAATCCATCAATGTAATCCACTACATAAACAAAGTAAAAGAAAAAAACACGGTCTGCAGCTTCCCATCCAGCCAGTAGCAGGTCAGCCAGACCTAGCCAGTTTGCCAGGTGCTGAGACCCTGCCTGCAGAACCAGGTACCCGAGACAGCCCGAATTTAAGACCTCCAGGGACTCAGGTCTGGAGAAGAAACTGCGCGCAGACTAGCGGTTTGGAGTACAGTGGCTATGCCTGCGCTCTGTGCTCACAGGCCAGACCCCGAACCCCCTGCAGGCAGCGCCATCTTGCCTGCAGCTTCCCATCCGGCTGGTAGAAGGGAAGCCAGACCTAGCCAGCTTGCCAGGTGCTCAGACCCTGCCCGCGTAACCAGGATAAGCAACAATTCTTGTTTATTAAGAAGAGTGAGGACCATCTATAGTGGCAGGCCTCCATATTGCAACCAGGACACAGCTGGAAAGGTGCAGGTAGAGACTCCGTCTGGGGCTAGAGCAGGGAGAGCTGCTAAGCTCTCGCCCACAGGCGGGCCCAGGCGCCTAGGCTCTGCAGCACATCCCTGCAAGCTTAGGCCGTGCACCCAGGCAGCCAGAACCACCCAGCTCCCCAGGACCCCGGGCCAGCGATAGCGGCAGGCCTCCATATTGCAACCAGAACACAGCTGGAAAGGCACAGGTAGACAGATTCCATCAGGGGCTAACACGTGGGGGGATCTGCTAGGCTCTCGCTACTAGGCAGGCCCAGCAGCGCCTGCCAAGGCTCTGCTGCACTCCCCCACACTTCCCGGAGACCTCAGGCCGTGCACAAAGTCACCAGTAGAGAAACAATAGGTAAGCCCAGCCTCACAGGAGATTCAAACACCAGCCAGTGACAACAAGGTCAACTAACACCAGAAATAACCAGATGGCAAAAGGTAAACGAAGTAATGTCACTAACAGAAATCAAGGCAACATGACAGCATCTGAACCCAGTTCGCCAACAACGGGAAGCCCTGGATACCCCAAAACACCAGAAAAACAAGACTTGGATATAAAATCACTGGTCAGGATGCTGGTAGCTGAACACATAGAAAAATCTCGTAAAGAAATAGAAGAGAAAATGGATCAAAAGTTAGAAGCCTTTACAAGGCAAATACAAAAATCACTTCAAGAAATGCAGGAGAAGATGGATCAAAAAGAAGAAGACAATAAGGAGGAAAGACAAAAATCACTTAAAGAAATACAGAAGAACGTGGGCCAACAAGTAGAAGCTATGAAAGAGGAAACACAAAAATCCATTAAAGAAATACATGAAAACACAATCAAGCAAGCGAAAGATCTGAGCACATCCATCCAGGCACTAAAAACAGAAGTAGAAACAACTAAGAAATCGCAGAGGGAGACAACATTGGAGATAGAAAACCTTGGGAAGAAATCAGGAGCCATAGATGCAAATATCAACAATAGAATACAAGAGATAGAAGACAGAATATCAGAAGCCGAAGATACCATAGGAACCATTGATTCAACAGTCAAAGAAAAACTAAATGCAAAAAGTCTGTAACCCAAAACATCCAGGAAATCCAGGACACAATGAGAAGACCAAACCTAAGGATTATAGGTATAGACGAGAATGAAGATGTACAAGCTAAAGGGCCAGCAAATATCTTCTACAAAATTATGGAAGAAAACTTCCCCAACCTAAAGAGAGAGATGCCCATGAATATACAAGAAGCATACAGGACCCCAAACAGACTGGATCAGAACAGAAATACATCCTGTCACATAATAATCAAAACTCCAAATGTACTAAACAAAGAAAGAATATTAAAGGCAGCAAGAGAAAAAGGCCAAGTAACTTATATAAAGGAAGACCTATCAGAATAACACCAGACTTCTCACCTGAGACCATGAAAGCTAGAAGATCCTGGGCAGATATAATGCAAACTCTAAGAGAACACAAACTTCAGCCAAAACTACTTTACCCAGCAAAGCTCTCAATCACCATAGATGGAGACATCAAAAAATTCCATGACAAAACCAAATTTGCACGATATCTTTCCACAAATCCAGCCCTACAAAGGATAATAGGGGGAAAACACCAAGACAAGGACGGAAACTACACCCGGGAAGAAGCAAGATAGAAACCTCCTCTCATCAAACCCAAATGAAGGTAACCTCTTGAATATAAAAAATAAATAAAATATATAAATATAATTTCAAAAATGTCTGGAGGAAATAATTACTATTCCTTAATATCTCTTAACATCAATGGACTCAATTCCCCAATAAAAAGACGTAGATTAACAGACTGGATATGGAAACAGGACCCTACATTTTGCTGCATACAGGAAACACATCTCAGTGTCAAAGACAAACACTGCCTTAGAGTAAAAGGCTGGAAGACAATTTAAAAGCAAATGGTCTCAGGAAACAAGCTGGAGTAGCCATTCTAATATCAGATAAAATTGACTTCCCAACCTAAAATCATCAAAAGAGACTCAGAAGGTCACTTCTTGCTGGCCAAAGGGAAAATCCACCAAGAAGAGCTCTCAATACTGAACATCTATGCTCCAAATGCAAGGGCACCCTCATTCGTAAAAGAAACCTTACTAAAGCTTAAAGCACACATTACACCTAACACAATAATTGTGGGTGACTTCAACACTCCACTCTCCTCAATGGATCGATCAGGAAAGCAGAAACTAAACAGGGACACAGTGAAACTAATTGAAACTCGGGACCAATTTGATTTAACAGATATATATATAGAACATTTCATCCTAAAGCTAAAGAATATACCTTTTTCTCAGCTCCACATGGTACCTTCTCCAAAATAGAGCATATAATTGGTCACAAGACAGATGTCAACAAATACAAGAAGATCGAGCTAATACCATGCCTCCTATCAGATCACCATGGAGTAAGAGTGGTCTTCAATAACAACAAAAACAACAGAAAGCCCACATACACATGGAAACTGAACAATTCTCTACTCAATGACACTTTGGTCAAGGAAGAAATAAAAAAAAGAAATCAAAGACTTTTTAGAATTCAATGAAAATGAAGGTACAACCTACCCAAATCTATGGGACACAATGAAAGCAGTGCTAAGAGGAAAACTCATAGCTCTAAGTGCATCCAAAAAGAAACTGGAGAGAGCATATACTAGCAGCTTAAGGGCACACCTTAAAGCCCTGGAAGAAAAACAAGTTAATTCACCCAGGAGGAGTAGAAGACAAGAAATCATCAAACTCAGGGCTGAAATCAATCAAATAGAAACAAAGAGAACCATACAAAGAATCAACAAGACCAGGAGCTGGTTCTTTGAGAAAATGAACAAGATAGATAAACCCTTAGCCAGACTAACCAAAGGACACAGAGACAGTATCCAAATTAACAAAATTAGAAATGAAAAGGAAGACATAACAACAGAAACTGAGGAAATTCAAAAGATCATCAGATCCTACTACAAAGGTCTATACTCAAAACAACTGGACAATCTGGAGGAAATGGACAATTTCCTAGACAGATATCAAATACCAAAATTAAATCAGCATCAAGTAGATCAGCTAAATAGTCCCATAAACCCTAAAGAAATAGAAGGGGTTATAGAAAGCCTCCCAACCAAAAAAAGTACGGGACCAGATGGTTTTAGTGCAGAATTCTACCAGACCTTCAAAGAAGACTTAACACCAATACTTTTCAAACTATTCCACAAAATAGAGACAGAAGGGACACTGCCCAACTCATTCTTCGAAGCCACAATTACACTAATACCTAAACCACAAAAAGATCCAACAAAGAAAGAGAACTACAGGCCAATTTCTCTTATGAATATAGATGCAAAAATACTAAATAAAATTCTTGCTAACCGAATCCAAGAGAACATCAAAACGATCATCCACCATGATCAAGTAGGCTTCATCCCAGAGATGCAGGAATGGTTCAATATATGGAAATCCATCAATGTAATCCACTACATAAACAAACTGAAAGGAAAAAACCACATGGTCATCTCATTAGATGCTGAAAAAGCATTCGACAAAATTCAGCATCCTTTCATGCTAAAAGTCTTGGAAAGAGCAGGAATTCAAGGCCCATACCTAAACATAGTAAAAGCTATCTACAGCAAACCAGTAGCCAAAATCAAAATAAATGGAGAGAAACTTGAAGCATTCCCACTAAAATCAGGGACTAGACAAGGCTGCCCTCTCTCTCCATATCTTTTCAATATAGTACTTGAAGTTCTAGCAAGAGCAATTAGACAACATAAGGAAGTCAAAGGGATACAAATTGGAAAGGAAGAAGTCAAACTATCATTATTTGCAGAAGATATGATAGTTTACCTAAGCGACACAAAAAACTCCACCAGAGAACTTCTACAGCTGATAAACAACTTCAGCAAAGTGGCAGGTTATAAAATTAACTCAAGCAAGTCAGTGGCCTTGTACTCAAAGGACAAGCATGCAGAGAAAGAAATTAGGGAAATAACACCCTTCACAATAGCCACAAACAACATAAAATATCTTCACGTAACTCTAACCAAACAAGCGAAAGATCTGTACAACAGGAACTTCAAGTCCTTGAAGAAAGAAATCGAAGAAGACCTCAGAAGTTGGAAAAATATTTCTTGCTCCTGGATTGGCAGGATCAATATAGTAAAAATGGCCATCTTGCCAAAAGCAATCTACAGATTCAATGCGATCCCCATCAAAATCCCAACTCAATTCTTCATAGATCTAGAAAGAGCAATTCTCAAATTCATCTGGAGCAACAAAAAACCCAGGATAGCTAAAACTATTCTCAACAATAGAAGGACTTCTGGGGGAATCAATATCCCTGACCTCAAGCAGTACTACAGAGCAATTGTGTTAAAAACTGCATGGTATTGGTATAGCAACAGGCAAGCAGATCAATGGAACAGGATTGAAGACCCAGAAGTTAACCCACAGACTTATGGTCACTTGATCTTTGATAAAGGAGCCACAACCATCCGGTGGAATAAAGACAGCCTTTTCAACAAATGGTGCTGGTTCAACTGGAAGTCAACATGCAGAAGAATGCGAATTGACCCATTCTTATCTCTTTGCACTAAGATCAATTCCAAGTGGATAAAGGACCTCCACATAAAACCAGACACACTGAAACTATTAGAAAAGAAACTTGAGAAGACCCTGGAGGACTTGGGCACAGGGGAAAAGTTCCTGAACAGAACACCAATAGCTTATGCTCTAAGATCAAGAATCGACAAATGGGACCTCATAAAATTACAAAGTTTCTGCAAAGCAAAGGACACTGTCAGAAGGACAAAATGGCAACCAACAAAGTGGGAAAAGATCTTCACCAACTCCACATCCGACAGAGGGCTAATATCCAATATATACAAAGAACTCAAGAAGTTAGACCGCAAGAACCAAATAACCCTATCAAAAAATGGGGCACAGAGCTAAACAAAGAATTTTCACCAGAAGAAATTCGGATGGCTGAGAAACACCTTAAAAGTTGTTCAACATCATTAGTCATCAGGGAAATGCAAATCAAAACAACCCTGAGATTCCACCTCACACCAGTCAGAATGGCTAAGATTAAAAACTCCAGAGACAACAAGTGCTGGCGAGGATGTGGAGAAAGAGGAAGGCTCCTTCACTGTTGGTGGGATTGCAAAATGGTAAAACCGCTCTGGAAATCAGTTTGGCAGTTCCTCAGAAAATTGGGCATGTCACTTCCAGGGGACCCTGGCATACCACTCCTGGGCATATATCCAGAGGATTCCCCTGCATCCAATAAGGACACATGCTCCACTATGTTTATAGCAGCCTTGTTTATAATAGCCAGAAATTGGAAGGAGCCCAATTATCCCTCAAAGGAGGAATTGATTCAGAAAATGTCGTATATTTATACAATGGAATACTACTCAGCAATTAAAAATAATGCATTCATGCAATTTGTAGGTAAATGGTGAGACCTGGAAAATATTATCCTGAGTGAATTAACCCAATCACAAAAGAATGCACATGAAATGCAATCACTGATAAGTGGATATTAATGAGCCCAGAAGCCCTAAATACTCAAGACACATATAGCAAGTCAAATGATTCCCAAGAATAAGAAAGGAGAGGACCCTGGGCCTGTAAAGATTGCATGCAGTTTAGTAAAGAAACCGAGGGGGGAGGGGGAATGATTGGGGAACAGTTGGGGGGGGAGAGGAACTATGGGAACTATGGTGGGTGGGAACTGGGAAAGGGGAAAGCCTTTGGAATGTAAACATAGAATATAGAAAATAAAAAAAAATTAAAAAAACACACATGGTCAGCTCATTAGATGCTGAAAATGCATTTGACAAAATTCAGCATCCTTTCATGCTAAAAGTCTTGGAAAAAGCAGGAATTCAAGGTCCATACATAAACAGTAAAAGCAATCTACAGCAAACCAGTAGCCAACATCAAAATAAATGGAGAGAAACTTCAAGCAATCCCACTAAAATCAGGGACTAGACAAGGATGCCCTCTCTATCCATATCTATTCAATATACTACTTGAAGTTCTAGCGAGAGCAATTACACATCATAAGGAAGTCAAATGGATATAAATTGGAAAGGAAGAAGTCAAACTATCATTATTTGCAGACGATATGATAGTTTACAGAAGTGAACCAAAAAATTTCACCAGAGAACTTCTACAGCTGATAAACAACTTCAGCAAAGTGGGTGGTTATAAAATCAACTCAAGCAAAATCAGTAGCCTTCCTGTACTCAAAGGACAAGCAGGCTGAGAAAGAAATTAGGGAAATAACACCCTTAACAATAGCCTCAAACAATATAAAGTATCTTGGTGTGACTTTAACCAAATAAGTGAAAGAACTCTATGAGAGGAACTTCAACTCCTTGAAGAAAGAAATTGAAGAGACCTCAGTAGATGGAAAAATATTCCATGCTCTTGCATTGGCAGGATCAATATAGTAAAAATGACCATCTTGCCAAAAGCAATCTACAGATTCATTGCAATCCCCATCAAAATCCCAAATCAATTCTTCATAGATCTAGAAAGAGCAATTCTCAAATTCATCTGGATTAAGAAAAAACCCAGGATATCTAAAACTATTCTCAACAATAAAAGGACTTCTGGGGGAATCAATATCTCTGACCTTAAACAGTACTACAGAGCAATTGTTTTAAAAACTGCATGATATTAGTATAGTGACAGGCAAGTAGATCAATGGAATAGAATTGAAGAACCAGAAATGAACCCACAGACTTATGGTAAATTGATCTTTGATAAAGGAGCTACAACCATCAAGTGGAAAAAAGATAGCCTTTTCAACAAATGGTGTTGGTTCAACTGGAGGTCAACATGCAGAAGAACGCGAATTGACCCACTCTTATCTCCTTGTACTAGGAACAACTCCAAGTGGATCAAGGACCTCCACATAAAACCAGACACACTGAAACTTTTAGAAAAGAAACTTGGGAATGCCCTGGAGGACATGGGCACAGGGGAAAATTCCTGAACAGAACACCAATAGCTTATATTCTAAGATCAAGAATTGACAAATGGGACCTCTTAAAATTACAGTTTCTGTAATGCAAAGTTCACTGTCAGAAGGACAAAACAGCAACCAACAATGTGGAAAAAAATCTTTACCAAGCCCACATCTGACAGAGGGCTAATATCCAATATATACAAAGAACTCAAGAAATTAGACCCAAAAGAAGCAAATAACCCTATCAAAAAATGGGGTACAGAGATAAACAAAGAATTTTCATCAGAAAAAATTCAAATGGCCAAGAAACACCTTAAGAGATGTTCAACATCATTATTCCTCAGGGAAATGCAAATCAAAACAACCGTGAGATTCCACCTCACACCAGTCAGAATGGCTAAGATTAAAAACTCAAGATACAACATGTGCTGGTGAGGATGTGGAGAAAGAAAAAAACTCCTCCACTGTTGGTGGGATTGCAAAATGATAAAACTGCTCTGGAAATCAGTTTGGTGGTTCCTCAGAAAATTGGGCATGTCACTTCCAGAGGACCCTGGCATACCACTCCCGGGCATATACCCAGAGGATTCCCCTGCATACAATAAAGACACATGCTCCACAATGTTCATAGCAGTCTTGTTTATAACAGCCAGAAGCTGTAAGGAGCCCAGATATCCCTCAAGGGAGGAATTGATACAGAAAATGTGGTATATTTATACAATGGAATACTACTCAGTAATGAAAAATAATGAATTCATGCAATTTGTATGCAAATGGTTAGATCTGGAAAATATCATCCTAAGCATGTTAACCCAGTCACAAAAGAATACACAAGAAATACAATCACTGATAAGTGGATATTAATGAGCCCAGAAGCCCTAAATTCTCAAGGCACAAATAGCAAGTCAAAAGATTCCCAAGAAGAAGAAAGGAGAGGACCCTGGTCCTGAAAAGATTGGATCCAGTTTTGTAGATCCAGAGCAGAGAAATAGGGGGGTGGTGATTGGGGAGTAGTTGGGGGGAGTGGACTTATGGGACCTATGTTGGGGGGAACTGGGAAAGGCGAATCCTTTGGAATGTAAACAAAGATTATAGAAAAGTTTAAGAAAAGAATAAAAAAAAAGAAAGTTCATATAGAGCCTTTAAACTTTCCTCTGAAACTTCAAAAGCCAAGTCTCCATACTCCTCTCTACCATGCTTATATTTCGAACTCCAACAGAACACACCACTGAGGTCTCAACACTCAATTACTTTCTAGTCCCAATTTCTAAAATCTACCTAAAGCACAGGTTGTTCTGTCTCTGAAATACTCTAAACTCTTTATTACAAATTGTTTTAGTTCTACAATGAAACATGATAAAAAATAAGTTGCAGATAAAAGCATTTTTTTCTATATTGATGATCATAATCTAAAGAAGTCAAGACAGAACCAATCCATAGTAGGAGCCTGCAGGCAGGAGCTGATATAGAATCCATGGAGGGGTGCTGCTTACTGACTTTTCACCTGACTTGCTATACCAGATTTTTTACAGAATTCAACAATACAATACCAGGGATTGAAATACCCATAATTTTTTGACGTTTTCCCAGTAATTTCTAATTAAAATTTCATTTACAGACAGATATTTGCAGGTCATTTTCTCACATAAGGTTTTCTTTTTTAAGATAATTCTTGTGTATGTGTAAAGTACCACAGGTGACCACTTGCAAACACACCTGTTTTATCTGATGTTTAGTTACTAACCAAACTTCCAGAAAATACATTTTAAATTACACATAAAAGCCTGTTTTTCCTATGGAAATGAATATTAGCTATATAGGTTGTACGATAGATAACAAGTGATTAGGTAGAATAACAAGCTCAAAAAATCTTTTACACTTGAGTCTAATATTTGACACAAAGGTAAAAAGTGTCATGTGATATTTATTTTAGGTATTATTTGATTCAGCTGCTCTAGTTTAGAGCCATGTCACATGGACAAGGTCTTAATCTGGTCTCTGGATTGTATCAACTTGGGGGATGGCACAGATCCTGACAGCCATCGTAAGGAGGTAAGAGAAACATACATTTAGAGAAGTATTTGGAAGTACTTAGCAAACAATCAACCCTTAAGCCAGTAGTAAGGATTAACTGGCCATAGGATAGTTATAGTTCTTTGCTGCTTGGTTAGCTAATGAATACACAAGTATTTAAGTGACATATTCATTGAGCCATGGACTATATAGTGTAAAATATTTATCCCTTTAAACTATTAGTTCTTGTTATCCCCAAAGCTACAACTACTAATTAAACTTCATGTTGTGATGACTTTTCTTACAATGTTCTGTTGTAACTTCTTTTCTATAATTTTGCTGAACTAAGAACTTTACTATATATATTAAACATGAAGGATGTTTGATTTGTAATATTTAAAGAGATTGCAATGTCTAGAGTGAGGTCTGTTCCTTTAGGGGTACAGAGAATAATTTTTACTCGCTTTTGTGTATATGGTATGCTAAATTATTCTCAGTCTTGGTTTAACTAAATATTCTCATGAATTCATATACTCGTATTATACTCTCATATGTGTGTTTTATGCTACATTTTAACCCTCAGAATATACTTATTAATCTGTGGTGTTTCCATACACAACAAGAATCATTTTCACCTTCTATTTAAATTTGAACACAAGATGAAGTTTCATGTTGCTAAACAATCAATAAGAATACAAATCTGTAAAAATTATTCATTACTATACAATGGAGGGATTGAAGCTTAGAATACTTAAGTGAAAATAGAGGAAAATTCAAAGAAAGAGATTAATGTTGATGATGTATACTGCTAAATATGATTCTGTTGGAAGGAGGCAATCTGTACTATATTACAGAATTTTTAAAGCAGGTAAGTATGGCGGTATCCCACCCTATGTGCATACAAATTCCGTAAATGGATTCACCAGATTGAAAATGGAAAGAAGGTAAGTCCATAAGTATGTATTGGAAAGTGGTAAGGGAATAGGACAGGCATGGCAGAAGTAGGAATAGAGGTTTGTGGGTTTGAGGAAAAACTAGTTTCATGTGTCTGAAAATTTCTGAAAATGAGAAAAAATAGTTCATACTACTTATCCCAAATTATCATTATCAATAACCCAAATGACAGAAATGTTTATCCATGATAACAGATATGTTGGAAGGCATACTTCTTGCTTAAACACTATTGATAGACTGCTAAAGTGCAGCAACTTTGGAAATCAGTGCTTGTGTTTTCAAAACTATCAAACAAGAAATACCATGTGATCCCATGTCATGACCCTCGGCCAAATAAGCAAATGATATTGTATTCCTCTGTATCAATTTGAAGAACTGTGTTTATTTCTTTTGTGTTCATAATTGTGAGGAAAGAGATGAGTCCAGCATTCTATAACCTAAATAATTCATAATAAAATGTGTTACATGTATGCAATATATTTCTAAAACATAAACAATTAAGTTGTGGAATTTGCAGCAAAATGGAAAGAACTTGAATAAACTCTCATGAATGAGTTTTCCCTGGCACAGAAACATAAATACAAACATTTCTCTCTTCTGTAAGGTGATAAGTTTATGCACTTTGTGTGTTTTAATTATACTAAGTGTTGTAAACCCAATTTACTATAAATGTTATGTCGGGAGGATATTCATTAATGAAGGTAGGATAATAGAAGATGTTCAAAATGAACTTGGAGCGGGACCTTGTCAATTCAGAACAGCACAAAAGGAAAAAATGTGATTGAGAAAGAGGAAAGAAGGCTATTTAATTGCAGAATTGGCAAAACTGATATGGAATCCTAAAACATTTCAACCAGTAAAAATAATAAAATATAGATGTAGATCACAGTAGTATAAAATAATTCAGGGTATAATAAGGATTCATAATTTAAGAATGGTTGGGTTCAAGAAGATAGAGGAAAGGTGTGGTAAAACTTTAGGTAAGTAAATTAAGGATTGCTAAATAAGCCTATAAAAACTTAGTGTTTTGTAAAAAGAGAAGATGAGGACTAGTCTTCAATGAATTTGTACAGGGGATAATTTCCTTAACAGAATATCAATAGCTCAGGCTCTATAATCAACAAAGATCAAAAGAACCTCATGAAAATGAAAAGTTACTTCAAGGCAAAAGGCATCATCATTTGGACAAAACAAATGCATAGACATTGAGAAATATCTTCAGTAAGCCTATGTTGAACAAAGTGATACTTTGAACAAAGGAATAAAGTACTCAAGAAGTAGAAACCAAGAAACTAAAAAAACTAAACTAAAAACTAAAAAAAAAAAAGGGGGGCAGGCAGATATTACTGAAAAAAAAATGTACAGAGTACTCAGGACACTATCCACAGAATTCAATATTGTTAACCAGCCAATGGACCCAAGTGAAATACCTCGATCCCACTTGGGAGTGAGAAGAAATTAATCCAGGGTGAGGCAGAGTGAGGGAGTGACAAGGCTTAGAGAGAGGACAGTGAAGGGAAGGGGGAACATGACCAGGTATAGGGAGAAGGACAAGTAGAAAGAATGGAAACAGGAAATCTTAGGAGGTAGGATTTGGGAGGACCGTCTAGAATGTACCAGAAACCTGGGAGGTTGAAACAATCAGGACTGAAAGGGAAGGATCTTGGATGAATCGTTCTACAGTGAGAAGGGGGGAAACTTGTAGAGTTCACCTCCAATGGAGAGACAGGGCATCAAATGGAAGTATGGGGTTGCCATCTCACAGTCAAAAGCTCAGTCCCAGAATAGTTACTGTTTGAAAGAACTACAGGGACTAAAATGGAGAAGAACATGAGAGAAAAGGTTTCCAGTGGCAGGCCCAAATTAGGATCCAGTTCAAGGGGAGGCCCCAGAATCTGTCACTGTTACTGATACTGTAATGTGTGATTTCTGGCAGGAGCCTAGCATGACTGACCTTCTAGAAGCCCAACAAGCAGCTGAAAGAGGCAAATGGAAAAGCTAGCGCTGCAACAATGAACAGAAACCCTTTGGCTTAATTGTGGAAAAGCTGGAGGAAGCTGAGGAGGAGAAGGGCAGTCCTTTGGGAAGATTGGCATGCTCAACTAAACTGGTGCCCCAAGACCTTTCAGAAATTAAGCCACCAACCAGGGAGCACACAAGAGCTAAGGTGACTCCCCCTTGCATATATAGAGCAGATTATTTCCTGTTCTGGACTCAGTGAGTGAAGATCCACCTAACCCTCCAAAGACTTGAGGCCCCAGGGAGTAGGGAAACCTGGTGGCCTGAAGGTGGGGTTTGGGAACATTCTCTTGGAGAAGGAGAGATATGTATCAGATGAGGAGCTAGCAGAGTGGAGATGAAGACTGAACTGTTATAAAGGATAAAATAATAAATAAAATAAAATAAAATAAAATGATTGAAAAATAAAAAAATAAACAATAAAGCTCAAAAAGGAGGGGAAGGACAGAGCTAAACAGAGATGTGAATAGAGTAATCACTAATAGCCAAGAAGCATTTATATAATTGTTCCATTTGTTTATTCACCATGGAAATGGAAATAAAATGATTATGACATATGACGTTGTAACTAACAAAATATCTAACAAGAAGATTCAAGTGACAGCACATGGTAGAGAGGATTTGGAAATTAGGAACAGTCCTGCCTTGCTAGTGGGAATACAAACTTGGACAATCAGTTTGAAATCAGTTTTGTGGTTTTCAAAAAAATGGAAATGTTTTAACTCAAGACATAGTTATACTTCTGGGTATATACCTATGAGATATCCCATTATATCACGAGGACAGTTGTTCACCTATGTTTATAACAACTTTGTTGGTAGTAGCCAGAAATTTGAAACAACCTAGATATCCAAAAACAGAAAAATGGATAAAGAGCATGTGCTACCTCCTCAAAATGGAATACTACTCAGCTATTTAAAAGAATGAAATCATGAATTTTACAGGCAAATGAATGGAACTTAATAATAACATCCTGAGTGAAGTAACAGAGAGCTAGAAATATAGATATGGTTTATACTTATAAGTGGAAATTTGCCAGAAAGTGCAGGATAACCATTCTACTATCCACAGACGTAAAGAAACAAGCTATGTAAGTGAGTATGTTTGAATCTAAGGGGAAAATTAATCACCATCAGAGTTTGATAAAGAACTGGTTATGAGTGTGGGTGAGAAGAGACAAGAGGATGGTGATCAGATTTGTGAGAGGGGTAGCATGAGAAGGGTAGGAGTCAGATTGGAAACCAGTGGGAAGCACCCATTGATACAGCAGAAGGTCTGGGACTGAGGAGAATACAAGGAATATGTGTGTATGGGACTAGCTGAGATGCCTACAAAAGAGGGTATAGAAACAAATTGTAGCCAAGTAAGGCTTCCAGAAGGTAATTGGGGACATCAATTCAACCACAAAACATTTAACCCAAAATTTAATTTCTTACAAGTTATGAAGGAATAAAGTTAGAACAGAGACTGTGGCAATAATGACTGGCACAACTTGAGACCCAACCCATGTGATAGAACCAACCTCTGACATTATTAATGATATTCAGCTATCTTGCAAACGGAAACCTAACACAACTGTGTTTTCAGACGCATCATCCAGCAGAAAATGGAGGCACGTGTACACCCACAATCAAACAGGCAGAAATCAGAGTCTTCTGGAAGAGTAGGATATACTACTGACCAACCTTTAGGGTCCAAGAACACCACAGGAAGAATTACAATATTACATAACCTTTGTCCACGGGGCCTCACAGAGACTCGGCCAATGTGCAATGATCATGCAGGCTCTGGAACTTGACCCCCTACATAATTATTTTTTTTAATTTTTATTTTCTATATTCTATGTTTACATTCCAAAGGCTTTCCCCTTTCCGAGTTCCCACCCACCATAGTTCCCATAGTTCCTCTCCCCCCCCCCAACTATTCCCCAATCATTCCCCCTCCCCCCTCGGTTTCTTTACTAAACTGGATGCAATCTTTACAGGCCCAGGGTCCTCTCCTTTCTTCTTCTTGGGAATCTTTTGACTTGCTATTTGTGTCTTGAGTATTTAGGGCTTCTGGACTCATTAATATCCACTTATCAGTGATTGCATTTCATGTGCATTCTTTTGTGATTGGGTTAGTTCACTCAGGATGATATTTTCCAGGTCTAACCATTTACCTACAAATTGCATGAATTCATTATTTTTAATTGCTGAGTAGTATTCCATTGTATAAATATACCACATTTTCTGTATCCATTCCTCCTTTGAGGGATATTTGGGCTCCTTCCAATTTCTGGCTATTATAAACAAGGCTGCTATAAACATAGTGGAGCATGTGTCCTTATTGCATGCAGGGGAATCCTCTGGGTATATGCCCAGGAGTGGTATGCCAGGGTCCTCTGGAAGTGACATGCCCAATTTTCTGAGGAACCGCCAAACTGATTTCCAGAGCAGTTTTACTATTTTGCAATCCCACCAACAGTGGAGGAGTGTTCCTCTTTCTCCACATCCTCGCCAGCACTTGTTGTCTCTTGAGTTTTTAATCTTAGCCATTTTGACTGGTGTGAGGTGAAATCTCAGGGTTGTTTTGATTTGCATTTCCCTGATGACTAATGATGTTGAACATCTTTTAAGGTGTTTCTCGGCCATCCAAATTTCTTCTGGTGAAAATTCTTTGTTTAGCTCTGTGCCCCATTTTTTGATAGGGTTCTTTGGTTCTTTGCGGTCTAACTTGTGTTAAAAACTGCATGGTATTGGTATAGCAACAGGCAATCAGATCAATGGAACAGGATTGAAGACCCAGAAATTAACCCACAGACTTATGGTCACTTGATCTTTGATAAAGGAGCCACAACCATCCGGTGGAATAAAGATAGCCTTTTCAACAAATGGTGCTGGTTCAACTGGAGGGCAACATGCAGAAGAATGCGAATTGACCCACTCTTATCTCTTTGCACTAAGACCAACTCCAAGTGGATCAAGGACCTCCACATAAAACCAGACACACTGAAACTATTAGAAAAGAAACTTGGGAAGACCCTGGAGGACTTGGGAACAGGGGAAAAGTTCCTGAACAGAAAACCAATAGCTTATGCTCTAAGATCAAGAATCGACAAATGGGACCTCATAAAATTACAAAGTTTCTGCAAAGCAAAGGACACTGTCAGAAGGACAAAACGGCAACCAACAAAGTGGGAAAAGATCTTCACCAACTCCACATCCGACAGAGGGCTAATACCCCCTACATAATTGTAACAAATGTTTTGCTTTGTCTTCATATGGAAACCCTAACAATCAGAGGGGGCAGTCTATGTCTATGTTCTCTGTCCCCTTTCCCTCTCCCTGGAATCCATGGTTGGTCCACATTGGGAGAGAATGTGTTTATTCCTTCTGTGAATAGATTATCCATGGTGTTGCTTTCTCTTCTCTGAGGGGAAGGCAAGGGATAAAAGATGAGGGAATTGAACTAGGAGATTGTGAGGAAAGGAAGGAGGAAGTAATTTTATTGGAGTGCAAAGTAAAGATAAAACTAACCAAAAAATACCATGAGTAAAGGAAGACAACATAACAAAAAAGAGAAGAGTGGTGGAGATACAGAAATATTTAGTAATATGGTTAATTAGAATAAACAAAGCAAAACAAAACAAACCTGTGAACAAAATGGTAAACCCACACTGTGAAAATAGACATGAATCTCTCCTCCTGGTTTCTTCATTGAAATAGGAAAAAAATGGAATCCCCAGGAGTAAAGGCAAACAGTAGATTGTTGATACAGCAATCACCTGGAAGAAAAATACTCAGGGCTGCTATCCAAGTTCACTGTCATATGTGTTCTAATGCTCAAGAATCAGAACCCAAGATGAAATCTTTAATCAAAACACTTAATTTGGAAGAGCCACCAGTGTAGTATCGCCACATGTGACTTCAAATCTCTACCACTTACCTCTTCACAAGTAAAGGAGGAAACACATAAAACCCCAGAATCACAGGAGCATGAAACAGGAGCTGTTCTGAACTGAAATCCTATGAAACTCACAAATTGAGGTAAGACTGTAGAGTTTGAAAGTAAGTTTCATGATAAATTGATAGTCATTACAGTGCTATAGATACAGTGACAAGAGTCACATCAGAGACTCATAGAAATTTACATGGAAGTTATGGGATTGCCCAGAAATCTTTACATATAAACCTGGCCACATAAAAAAAATAACATACAGAAACTCACCACAGTGAGGGCTAGAAAACTTAATTCCAATGCATCTCTTCATTTGTACATGATAATAGCAAGAAAATAGTTTCTTTAAGTGTCAGAAGAAAGACAAGCCTGACTTTCAACTCCTTATTAATTGGTCAACCAAGTAGAAGAGTGAATGTCATTACTCTACAAGGAATAGGAAATGATTATATGATGACTCAGTATTACCAAGAATATTTTTAGGTTATTTGCAGTTATTAGTATGTATGAAGTAAAATGGAGATAATGATATCTTAGATATGTGTGGAGAGGTTCTGACTCAAATTTTATTGATAAATTTCAAGGAAAAGTAGGCACCGATTTGTAAGGGAATATTACAGAGTATATGGAAGTTTTTGAATAGAGAAAAAGGGAAAATGTTATTCCAATTGCAAAATTTAATAGAAAATGATCTGTATTATAAATGAACCAGATAACAATTAGAAGCAAATGACATAATTAAAAAATATTTTAAAGTTGCAGACTCTACACAGAATACATAAAATAAAGTACTATTCATTCAATTTATAAGATAAATTATTTGTATGAGGTCCAGCATGATGGCTAATGTATCCATACTACGAAGTATCTAAAAGATGTATAATTTGGCAAATACTGAGAGTAAATACTATGAAAATGAACAAGTGTGTTTGAAACATACTAAACATATGAAATCTCCCATCTGTCAAAGCATGGATTCCATGACATCAAATAGAACAAATTTAGTATTCACTAATTATTTTTACATTTTCTACTGACGGATCAAAATCAATTTCTTGGTAAGTAATAAGAGAATAGCATAACATATCTTCACAATATGTGTATCTATAGTGTTTATGTTTCTGCCTGCATAATCACAACCCTGACACACAGATTCAAGTTTGGTATTGGATGCGAAAACAAAAGATGACACATGGTAAAAAGTAACTTTCAAAAATTTGTAATTGTTTTTATTCTCAAATTCTTCTGTTGAAGGCAAAGTAATGGAAATATTCAGAATGAAACTAGGAATTCTCCTCCTTCTGCAAATACACACCTGAGGCATCAGTAAAGATGTTTAGCTTCTGTGTGAGCTTGATTAGGGGCAATTTTTCTATAATAAACCTACAGTGACCCTACTTGGTATCTCTTCCCATGGTATAGTGTTAAAGAATTAGTCAAACATTGTTGCTTGAGTTTAACGTCTCTACATATTTAGGTTCTTTCTTTGTCTCCTACAATTCTTGCTTCAAATATGATGTCTTCATAATTTATTTCAGCCATGGCTTCATTCCCAGTGATGTGTTTTCTCACCATTCTGCTGTTAACATCAATGCTCACTGAAGAACGGGTAAGTAACAATGGATAATAATTTCAAATATACTTAACAACTTTGTGAAATTACACACATCTTGAGAATTAGTAAACCCCAAAGGGACTAAAAAGGGACAACATTTTGTGGGAGTCTTGGAGCACATATATTTTATATGGTAATAAGACAGTAATTTTGCCCTCTCAATCACTGTCAGGAAAAAGAGCCACCAGTGACAGGTGGCAACTTGGCAAGTGACAATGCACTACAAATATACTGTGCTTACCAGACCTCCAATTAGATACTAAGAGGACTGTAATACATGTCAGTTGCAAAGAATGAAGTGTTATGTTCAGATATGAAACATGACTTCTGTTGGAATTTTTTTCAAGACAGGGAAACTCTGTATAGTCCAGGAACTCACTCTGGCCTCAAATTCAGAATTCCACCTGCCTCTGCCTCCCAGATGCTGGGAATAAAGTTGTGCACTACCACTGCCCAGGAATTTTCTCAGTGTGAAATTTTAGGTTCGGG
Source organism: Apodemus agrarius (assembly GCA_964023405.1). NCBI lineage: Eukaryota > Metazoa > Chordata > Mammalia > Rodentia > Muridae > Apodemus > Apodemus agrarius. Next base: position 26,643,949 of record OZ030014.1, read on the forward strand.
CAAAACAAATCCAGTAATGTACCAATAGTTTCTTTTTAAATAAAGCAGATTGTGTGAACAATCAAAATTATCTGCTAACCCCTATAGCATAAGAGATCTTCAATATCAAGATATAAATGTACCTTACCTTTCTGTGTAGCATATAGAATGTTTTAAATAGTATTGCTGATATTAGTCCTCTATTAACATGGTACATTTTATAAATTATTCTCAGTAATTGTTAAAATTTATCAGCACTTAAAATTTATTATTAAAATTATCAGTACTTAAAATTTTAAGAATAAATCTTACCTATACTGGACTAGGTATAAGAAACAGAAAATTAATGTTAACATTCCTCCTGTCAAATATATTTTGAATTTTGAAAGGATTTTTTTCATATATTGTTTAGAGTTTAATAGAAATATAATGGGATTGACAACACTGGCTTAGATAAAACGAAATGACTATTACAGATGTGTAGCATTCCCTTTCTTTCTACATATATTTGAAAAGTGAGTTGGGTCTATTTATTTATTATATTTCCTGTTTTGGGGAATATAAAGTATATAAGACATATACTTTGGCCATAACTTATATTGTGAAATATGAGGACAGACCTATAAATTGTAACAAAATCAATGTTTGTTCATCATGAAGTATATAAATCAACCTGAAATATCAGAGAAAATGTATAATGCTACCATGACTTTTACATGAACTTAAAAATTCCTCTTACCCATTTACCACCAAAATGTTGTTAAATTCAAGTTCACACTTAATACTGGCAATTTACAAGCATTTTTTACCACTGAACTCTATCACCACATTCATTTTTCTACAAATAATGTACAAATTTGAACCATTGCTTCTTACTCACCAGTTATGTTACTATCATTTACATAAACAAAACAAAAGTCATTTCACTACATTAATTTACTTTTCTTCAATAGACCAAAATATATGTTTGTGTTAATATCAGAAAGTTGGATATTGAGAATCTCTGGGAAATTTGCTTCAAATACATGAAACAGTCCAGCTAAATTCCTGTGTGAGGACTTCCCTTTTGATTTATCCCTTGAGTTAAGCACTCATTGACTTGGGTGATAGGTAAAAAGTGCACCATGAAGGTCTAGAATTAGTCTTGAGCTCCAAGCCTCTTTTTATTCTATTTCATACTGTACAAATAAAATTGGATACATTTTATGTTCCCTACTGTATCTGAGTTAAAATATTTTTTCTTTATCTCAGGTCCTGACACGGACTCAGAAAGAACCCACCATATCTACAGATCACCTGACTCTCTTGATTGATTGTCAAAATCTTGGATTTGGGATTCCATGGGGTCTTCTTTCATGTCAGTTCTCCTTCAGGCAAGGGGGGAGGAGTATTAATGGAGGCTAAGTCTTTGTTTTAATAGATATTTTGGGTTGAAGTATGATAATAAAAAGTATATGTACTTTATTACTTTACTAATGTAGCTGACCTTCATTTTAGTGCTCTGAGGCCATAAATTGCAGCCTTTTGAACTTATCACATCCAAAAACAGTAGGAGATGAAGTAAAGGATTAATTACTAGAACCTTTTCTCTTTTATCCAGATGCCTTTTGCTTATTGGGCTAAGGTGAAGCTTGAAGCCACAATGTTCTATTGAAGCAGGAGAAGAAAATAACATATGATGACGGAAAAATTTTATATAAGCAAATTTTCTTAAACTAACATAAATTCATATACTGATTCATGCATGCATATTTATACATTTCCATTCAAAGCAGTTGGGCCCACGTTGCATGCATTCTCACAATTATACACTAACATACACACACACACACATACATTTTCAAAATTACATACTTACACACCCACATCCATACTTACATATGCATATGCAGCAAATGCCCAAGCATCAGTGCAGAAAGAACTCACTCCTTCTGTATGAAAACTGAGCTCCAATCTTTATTGGAAAGCTAACAGAAAAGCTTCTACCCTTTTAATGCTAAATAAACTAAACCCAAATGTTTATGAAGAAAGCTTTGTTCCTTTAATAATACTAAGAATGGCTTGTTATTAATAAAAGGACCACTCTGTCCCATGGTAGTGAGAAGCCTGCCTGCTCCTGCTCCCTTCAGTGTCTTCTTTTTTTCTTTCCCCTCTATATTCTGCACATTACTTTCTTAGATCTTAAGTTTCTTATAGTTTCTGTTATAGTACTTCGCATTCTCCTTATACTCTTGCTCTATCTTCATACTCTAATGTCAAAATAATTCTCTTATTCTCAGTGACTTTTATCCCAATTCTTTGCCTATACTTCCTTTTTACCATTTATTGGATTTTTTATTTACATTTCAAATGTCATCACCTTCCGAATTTTCCTTCCACATTCCCCTACCCATGTTTATTGAGTGTCCACAGGACTAAGGGGCTCCTCTCTCAGTGATGCCTGATAGGCAATCCTCTGCTAAATATACAACTGGAGCACTGGGTCCTACAATGTGTACCCTTTTATTGGTGGTTTAGTCCCTGGGAGTTTTGGAGACTCTGGTTATTCTGGTTATACATTGTTGCTCTTCCCATGGGTTGCAGCTCCTACAGTCCTACAGTTCCTACAGTTCTTGTCTCCACTGGGATCCACATGGTCAGTCTAATGTTTGGCCACATGCATCCACATCTGTATTCATCGGGTTATAGCAAATCCTCTCAGGGGACAGCTATACCAGGCTCTTGTCAGCAAGCACTTCTTGGCATCAGCAATAGTATTTGGATTTTGTGTCTGCAGATGAGATAGATCCTAGGTGGGGCAGTCTCTGGGTGGCCTTTCCTTTACTTTCTGCTCCATTCTTTGTCCCTGCATTTCCTTTTGACATGAAGAATTCTGGATAAATATTTTTGAAGTGGGTGCCTGTCCCTTAACTAGGGGTCAATCTTTCCTTCCTTAAAAGAGTGAGTCTTAACCTTTCTAATGCTATAACTATTTACTAACATTCCACATGTGGTGGTAATTAACAAACATAAAGATTTTAATCCTTCTTCCTAATTATGAATTTATAATGTTATGAATTTAAATTTTAGCATGTGATATTTAGAATATATGATTTTCAACCCCAATAAATTGCCATTTTGCCACTAATGTGGCTGCTACCAACAGTTTGTGACCACATGCCATAACTACACATGTCATTCTAGGTAGGATTTCATTTGGAATTAGATGGATCCCACCCTCTTACTTACTTTGATCAAAGTGGAGTGAAAATGCACTTTTTTCCCACACTATCATTGTTTATGATTATAGAGTACTATCATGGGTTTCATTTCATGTTTTACATGATTCTTAATAGATTTCAAACACATATGTGATAGATTTTGATCACACTCACATTGCAAGCTCACTTATTTCCATACATCTTCCTCAAACAATAATTTATTTTTAATCATTAAATACCGACTTCTGCTTTAGTTGTTATTCCTGACAGGCTGGGTTTAACCATGGGTACACACATTGTCATGTGTATGAAGTATTTCTGAGAACAATATGCCTCTGAAAATAATTACTCCTCCTGCTTCAGAAGCTGTCTTCTATCAGTGCCTTCATAGAGAGAAAAGAGGTCTATGTGACCCTTATCTGTTTATGATTAAATGTTGATAAGTACAGTCTTGAGAAGTCACTTTAGTAGCAACAGATCCATTCTTCCAAGAGAAAAATATAAGAAGTAAGAGATGGAAGTTATATTTATTCAAGTCGGTAGAATTTTGTCAAAACTTGAATAAGTCTTTGACAAAGTACTTGTTTGAAGTCAGGTTTGGTGACTCCTCTAGGATTTCTTTTATTGTTCTGGATTATTTTAGATATCCTGTGTCTCTTGTTTTTCCAAATTAATAAGCAATATTATTTCAATGTTTGTTAAAAGTTGTGTTGGTGTTTTGATGGGGATTCCATTGAGTCTGTAGATTGTTATTGGTAAAATTGCCATTTTCACTATATTAATCCAACCTACCAATGAGAGTTTGAGTTCTTTCCATTTTCTGATATATTACTCAAATTTTCTTCATAATCTTGAAGTCCTTGTCATACTGGTCTTTCTTTAGCTATTATAGGGTTACACCAAGATATTTTTATGTTATCTGTAGCTATTGTGAAGAGTATTTTCTCTCCAAATTCTTTCTCATACTGCTTAACTTTGGTATAATGAAAGGATATTGAATATTTTAAGTTAAATTTAAAGGTAACCACTTTGGTGAAGCTATTTATTTGCTAAAGGAATTCTTGTGTAGAAAGTAAGTAGTCACTTAAGTTTATAGTAACAAACCAATGGCCAACAGTTATATTTTTTAATTTTTTCTTTCCAATTTTTATCCCCTGAAACTTCTTTATTTGTCTTATTTCTCTATCTAGAACTTAAAAGACAATATTGAGGAGACAATAAGATAGTGGACAGCCCTGGTTTGTCTATGAAATTAGTGTAATAGCTTTAAGTTCCTATCCACTTAATTTGATGGTAGTTATTAGCTTGACAGATATTGACTTTATACTTAGCTATGTGCATTTTATTCCTGATCTCTCTTATATATAGCATAAGGAAGAATTCTGTTTATGCATCCAATCTGTTCACCTGTGTCTTTTTATTGATCACTTGAATCCATTAATGTTGACATATATTAATGTCCAAGGGTTGTTAGTTCTTTTTAATTTGATGTTCGTGGCCGAATTATATATGTTTTTGTGTATCTTTGCAGGAGTTCCAGCTCTATTTGTTTTAATACTGTGAAATTATTTGTTTCTTATACTTTCTACACTACAGGTGTACTAATTGTGTTGGTATTTGCTTTCTTGTATCATCTTGATTGTAGGTTCCGTTGTCATGGCATATTTTGACATCTCCATCTATGGTGATTGAAACTTTTCTCATTTAGTTGTCTAGGGTGCTATCTGTGATGTATCATGGTCTGTAAGACATTGGCCCAGACCCTTCTAGATTTGACGGTCTCTATTGAGAAGTTGAAAGTAACTCCAATATGCTTGACATTATCTTATTTGGCAATTTTTCTTTGAAACTATTAAAATTCCTTCTTTATACCATACATTTTGATTTTTCATTATTATGTGCTGATAGGATTTTATTACTGGCTTCATTCTGGTGTTCTATAGAGTCAGTATTATGGAGGCAAAATAGCTGACACTGAGGAAATTCTAAGAATCATTACATCTTATTTTGAATCCTTACCCCACAAAACTGGCAAATCTTAATAAAGTGGAAGGTTTTCTAATAAGATACTACTTATGAAACTTCAATCACAATCAGGAAAAGTATTTCAAATGCCTATATTCCCTTAAGATATATAAGCCATCATTAAAATTCTCCCAAATAACAAAACTCCAGTGCCTAAATATTTATTGCAGAATTCTATCAAACTTTCAGAAACAGGCAATGCCAATATTCTTCAAACTATTACACACACACACACACACACACACACACACACAATAAATGGAAAACTCTACATTCATTCTATAATGCCACATTCACATTGATACCTAAAACACAAAAACTCAAAAAAGAGAACTTCAGATCACTTTTTCTTTTGAACATTGATAAAAATGAAAATAAATGCTTGCAAGGTGATGGCAAGGACACATGAAAGACATCATCCATCAAGATCAAGCAGGAATTGTTCACAAAACAGAAATATACCCATCAACATAATGTACCTCAAAAGCAAGCTGATAGAAAAATTATTATAATTTTCTCAGTATATACTGATAAAACTTCTGATAAAATACAACCCCATTCATGTTAAATGTATTACAGATATCATGGACACAAAACAGGCAATAATCATAAACAAAGCAATATACAGCAAGCTAATAGTCAACAATAAACAAAATGGAGAGAAACTTCAAGCAGTTTTACTAAAATCAGGGACAAGACAAGGCTGCTCATAGACTTCTGTCTATTCAATGTTCTACTTAATGTTCTAGCTGGAGTAATAAGAGAATGAAAGGAGAAAAAGGCAATACAAATTGGAAATGATGAAGTGTCACTATTTGTAGATGATATGATAGAATATAGAAGCATCCCAATCATTCTACCAGAGAATTTGTCTATCGGATAGACACCATCAGGAAAGTGGCTGGATACAAAATTAACACAAAGTAATTGGTAGACCCATTTTATTAAAATGTTAAGTATGTCAAGGAATTAAGGAAACAACATTCTTTACAATAGCCTTGAATAATATAAAAATAACTGTAAGTGAGTGAAAAATATGTTAGAATTTAAGTACATGAAGAAAGAAAATGAAGAAGATATCAGAAGATGGAAAGATCTCCCATGATCATGGATAGATAGGATTTACTTAGTTAAAATGGCAATTTTACTAAAAGCAATCCACAAATTCAGTGCATTCCCAATCAAAATCCCAATATGTTTTTATAGACCTTGAAGGTACAATTCTCAACTTCATCTGAAAAATCAAAAACAAAGAACAAAAAAATAACAACAACAACAAAAACAAACCCAGGAGAGCATAACAAACCTGAACATTGAAATATTCTGGAGAAATCACCATACAAATCTCATAGCAATAGTAGTTAAAACTGCATGTGATTTAGGCAGAAATACACACACTGCTCAATGGACTACATGGAGATGCAAAAATAAACCAACATAACAAGGGACAAATGAAAATTTTAAAGGATGCTAAAAACTGATAACGAGTAGAAGAAATCATCTTCAACAAATGGTGCTAGATTTCTATATGGATATCTACATGCAGAAGAATGCAAATACATCCATATTTACCACCCTGCATAAAAATGAAGTTTAAGTAGATCCAGGAGCTCAACAGAAAACCATATACACTAAATCACATAGTAGGGAAAGTTGAAATATCATTGTAGGTATTGGCATAGTAGACAATTTCTGAACAGAGCACCCTTGGCTCTGGTGCTAATATCAAAAATTGATAAATGTGACCACATGAAACTGCAACAGTTCTGTAAGGCAAAGGACACTGTCAGGAGGACAAAATGGCAACCTAGAGGTTGGTAAAGAATCTTTACTAACTCCACATGTCAAAAATGTTTCTTTTCAAAATTTTATAAAGATCTCGTTAAGTTACACACCAACAACTCAAACAATTCAATTTAAATGTGGGTTACAGTTTTAGCTGGGCTGCTTTGCCAGTTTTCATTATGAGAGGATGAGCCTAGCCTTGAAGAGACTTGATGTTGCATTTTTGGGGAACACCAATGGAGCGCCACATGTTCTTAGGAGAAGGGTGTATATAAGAGAAGTTTTATTGGATAGACACTGTGAGTGGGATATAAATTGAATAAATAAAATAGAAATAAAATGTATTCTCCACAATTTACTCATGCTGTTAATAATATATGTTTCTCTTCTTTGGTTGGCAAAGAAGTATGCATTTTTAATACAGAAGACATGTATACATTTGCAAAATTCTCATACATTTTAATTATGTTAATTTTATATCATAATATAAATATTGTTGCAATAATGTATGAGAAATAAATGCTGGTTTGATTTCATTTAAATGAAGTCTTATAGTGAAGTGGCTGGATTGGATGGCCTTTCTATTATTAATTCTATGATATTCATAATTTTTGGATTACAGAAAATAGGCAATATATAGTCAATTTTCCACATGGATTCCAATGATTGTCCCTAGAGAACCAAAGGAAAAATATAAGCAGAAGGAAAAGGATCAATTAAATGCAGGGTAGATGAAAATGATATGAAATCTTAAAACCTTGAAATCATAAACAATACCAAAAAATTGATTTATATGAAAGAAGAGAGGTTATGACAGGGATTAGTAATTTAAGAAGGTTTTGGTGCAGGAAATTGGAGGAAATATCTATGAGAGGTAGATATAAACAAACTAAGAATTGGGAAGTAAGCCTATGAGGATATAGTACTATATAATTACAATAAGAATATTTTTTCTTATCTAAACATTTAAAGTGAGAAAAGATTGTTTTCATAGACTATATACTGAGTACTTCTTGTCTTAAAATACTTCCTGGATCCTGTCCACATCACATCATTCAAATCCACACTTCTTTGTGATCACACTCATTAGAATACAATTAGTAGATACAGTGGAGGTCGCAGTCGGTCTCCATATTGCCACCAGGACACAGATAGAGAGGTCCAGGTAGACAGACTCAATCAGGGGCTACCATCACTCAGGTGGATCCACCAGGCTCTCACCACCAGCCAGGGCTAGGGCAGCAGCTCTGTGGGAATTCTCCATGCCCTCCAGCCTATCACTAAGGCAACTGGGAGCAGCCTGCCTCACAGTCCCTTACAGCAGTTGTCGCGGTTGGTCTCCGTATTGCCACCAGGACACCTCTAGAGAGTACCAGGTAGACAGACTCAATCAGGCACTACCATCACTCGGGTGGATCCACCAGGCTCTCGTCACCAGCCAGGGCCAGGGCGGAGGCTCTGCGTGATTTCTCCATGCCCTCTGGCCTTGCACCAAGGCAGATGGGAGCAGCCTTCCCCGCGGTCCCTTACAGCTATGTTCACGGTCAGTCTCCATATTGCCACCAGGACACTGCTAGAGAGGCCCAGGTAGACAGACTCAATCAGGGGTTACCATCACTCAGGAGGTTCCGCCAGGTTCTCTCCACTAACCAGGACAACAGCGGTGGCTTGTGGGACATCTCCACGCCCTCTGGCCTTGCACCAACTCTATTGGGAACCACCTTCCCAGAGATCCCTTCAGCACTCTCACAGGCAGTCTCTATCTTTCAGCCTGGTCATCAGTAGAGAAACAACAGGTGGACCCAGCCTCACGGGAGGCTCAAACACTAGCGAGTGACAACAAGGCCAATTAATGCCAGTGATAACCAGATGGCAAAAGGAAAACATAGGAATGTTACTACCAGAAATCAAGGCAGCATGACAGCATCTGAACCCAGTTCACCAAAAATAGGAAGCCCTGGATACTCCAACACACCAGAAAAACAAGATTTGGATCTAAAATCACTGGTCAGGATGCTGGTAGTGGAACACATAGATGAATCTCTTAAAGAAATACAGGAGAAAATGGATCAAAAGTTAGAAGCCTTTACAAAGCAAACACAAAAGTCACTTAAAGAAATTCAGGAGAATATGCATCAAAAAACAGAAGCCGACAAGAAGGAAATACAAAAATCACTTAAAGAAATACAGAAGAACCTGGGTCAATAAGTAGAAGCTATGAAAGAGGAAACACAAAAATCTCTTAAACAATTACATGAAAACACAATCAAGAAAGTGAAAGATATGAGCATATCCATCCAGGTTCTAAAAACAGAAGTAAAAACAACTAAGAAATCGCAAATGGAGACAACAATGGAGATAGAAAACCTTGGGAAGAAATCAGGCATCATGATGCAAGTATCAACAATAGAATACAAGAAATAGAAGAATCTCAGATGCCAAACATACCATAAGAACCAATGATTCAACAGTCAAAGAAAATACTAAATGCAAAAAGCTTGTAACCCAAAATATCCAGGAAATCCAGGACACAATAAGAAGACCAAACCTAAGGATTATACGTATAGATGAGAGTAAAGATTTACAAGTTAAAGGGCCAGCAAATATCTTCTACAAAATTATGCAAGAAAACTTCCCCAACCTAAAGAGAGAGATGCCCATGAATATACAAGAAGCCTACAGAACTCCAAGCAGACTGGACCAGAACAGAAATACATCCTGTCACATAATAATCAAAACCCCAAATGTAGTAAACAAAGAAAGAATATTAAAGGCAGTAAGAGAAAAAGGCCAAGTAACATATAAAGGAAGACCTATCAGATCCACCCGACTTCTCACCTGAGACCATGAAAGCTAGAAGATCCTGGGCAGATATGCAAACTCTAAGAGAACACAAATTTCAGCCAAAACTACTTTACCCAGCAAAACTCTCAATTGCCATAGATGGAGACACCAAGGTATTCCATGACAAAACCAAATTTGCATGATATCTTTCAACAAACCCAGCCCTACAAAGGATAATAGGGGGAAAACACCAACACAAGAAAGGAAACTACACCTTGGAAAAGCAAGATAGAAACCTCCTCTCATCAATCCCAAAAGAAGATAGGCTCTCAAATATAAAAAAATAATTTCAAAAATGTTGGGAGATAATAATTACTATTACTTAATATCTCTTAACATCAATGGACTCAATTCCCCAATAAAAAGACATAGACTAACAGACTGGATATGGAAACAGGACCCTACATTTTGCTGCATACAGGAAACACATCTAAGTGTTAAAGACAAACACTGCCTTAGAGTAAAAGGCTGGAAGACAATTTTACAAGCAAATGGTCTTAGGAAACAAGCTGGAGTAACCATTTTAATATCAGATAAAATTGACTTTCAACTTAAAGTCATCAAAAGAGACTGAGAAGGTCACTTCTTGCTGGTCAAAGGCAAAATCCACCAAGAAGAACTCTCAATACTGAACAACTATGCTCCAAATGCAAGGGTACCCTCATTCATAAAAGAAACTTTACTAAAGCTTAAAGCACACATTATACCTAACACAATAATTGTGGGTGACTTCAACACTCCACTCTCCTCAATGGACCATTTAATTCTGCTTCAGGAAAGCAGAAACTAAACAGGGATACAGTGAAGCTAATTGAAACTTTGGATCAATTGGATTTAACAGATATATATAGAACAGTTCATCCTAAAGCAAAAGAATATACCCTTTCTCAGCACTGCATGGTACCTTCTCCAAAATCAAGCATATAATTGGTCACAAGACAGACCTCAACAAATACAAGAAGAACGATCTAATCCCATGCCTCCTATCAGATCACCATGGAGTAAGAGTGGTCTTCAATAGCAAAAAACAAACAAACAAACAAAAAAACCCAAAAAAAACAAACAAAAACAAACAAACCAACAAACAAAAAACAGAAAGCCCACATACACATGGAAACTAAACAATAATCTACTCAATGACACCTTGGTCAAGGAAGAAATAAAAAAAGAAATCAAAGACTTTAGAAATCAATCAAAATGAAGGTACAACCTACCCAAATCTATGGGACACAATGAAAGCAATGCTAAGAGGAAAACTCATAGCTCTAAGTGCATCCAAAAAGAAACTGGAGAGAGCATAAACTAACAGCTTAACGGCACACCTTAATGCCCTGGAACAAAAAGAATCTAATTCACCCAGGAGGAGTAGAAGACAGGAAATCAATCAAATAGAAACTCAGGGCTGAAATCAATCAAATAGAAACAAAGAAAACTATACAAATAATCAATAGAACCAGGAGCTGGTTCTTTGAGAAAATCAACAAGATAGATAAACACTTAGTCAGTCTAACCAAAAGACACAGAGACAGTATCCAAATTAACATAATTAGAAATGAAAAGGGGGACATAACAACAGAAACTGAGGAAATTCAAAAGATCATCAGATCCTACTACAAAAGTGCTGCACAATCCTCGGTGGACACTGTGAGATAATTTCCACAGGTAAAGGGCTTGTACAATAAAGACGGTCCTCTGGGTACAACTCACACTGTCCTCCAGGGAATTTCACTGCAGGATTCCCTGGCCAGAGAGGATTCTGAGCTCTCATCTCAGGGCAGCCTTGCCTTTGTGACTTTCCATTGATCTATTTTGCAGGAATTTCTGGTAGCCTTAGCTATAAGTAACCAGGCAAGAATGTTAATTAAAGGTTCATTCTTTGAACTACAATACTGGTCAAAAAAACCCTTGGTTCTAGGTGGCATAGCTTTGCTTTGTAGTTTACATAATTATATTGATCTCCCAACAAAATGTAAACATTTATGGCAATGCTGATTGAGAGTGGCTCTGATATTGTGATTTGCAAACTTTAACTTAACACTATGATCTCAGGTTAACTCAGAGAGGGCCAGGTGATAATTAGGTTACTCACAGAATCCCACTAAGGCCTGAGAGATCTGGCTTAATGTCCTCTGAAATCCCTTTTACAAATGTTACCTATGGCTTTTTACACAGAAACACTTACCTAGCTGACTTTACATTTCCTCATGGCAAATGGTTATTGCTAATTGTCTTTTGTGCCTGCTGTACTGGATACATCCTTTGATATGTAAAGATCTCAGGTTTAAAATCCCCTGGCTGAGTGCAGCAAGAGGCACTCAGATACCAAATACACTGTGATTGCAAACTATTTCTGTGTCATGGTTTCTGTTTGCCTCAAACCCATGCTTTCCTGCTTCGAATCCTAGCCCCAACCCCAAGAGAATGCAGTCCATAGCACAAAAGTCTATACTCAGCACAACTGGAGAATATGGAGGAAATGGACTATTTCCTAGACAGATACCAAATACCAAAATTAAATCAGAATTAATTAGATCAGTTAGATCAGCTAAACATTCCCATAGCCCCTAAAGAAATAGATGGGGTTATAGAAAGCCTCCCAACCAAGTACGGGACCAGAAGGTTTTAGTGCAGAATTTTACCAGACATTCAAAGAAGACATAACACCAATATTCTTCAAACTATCCACACAATAGAAACAGAAGGGACACTGCCCAAATCATTCTTCAAAGCCACAATTATGCTGATACCAAAACCACACAAAGATACAACAAAGAAAGAGAAGTACAGGTCAATTTCCCTTATGATATTGATGCAAAAATACTAAATAAAATTCTTGCCAACCGAATCCAAGAACACATCAAAATGATCATTCACCATGATCAAGTAGGCTTCATCCCAGGGATGCACGGATGGCTCAATATATGAAAATCCATCAATGTAATCCACTGCATAAACAAACTAAAAGAAAAAACCACATGGTCATCTCATTGGATGCTGAAAAAGCATTTGACAAAATTCAGCATCTTTTCATGCTAAAAGTTCTTGAAAGAACAGGAAGTCAAGGCCCATACCTAAATATAGTAGAACCAATATACAGCAAACCAGTAGCCAACATCAAAATAAATGGAGAGAAACTTGAAGCAATCCCACTAAAATCAGGGACTAGACAAGGCGGCCCTCTCTCTCTCCATATCTTTTCAATACAGTACTTGAAGTTCTAGTGAGAGCAATTAGACAACATAAGGAAGTCAAAGGGATACAAATTGGAAAGGAATAAGTCAAACTATCATTCTTTGCAGAAGATATGATAGTATACTTAAGCAACCCAAAAAACTCCACCAGAGAACGTCTACAGCTGATAAACAACTTCAGCAAAGTGGCTGGTTATAAAAATCAACTCAAGCAAATTAGTAACCTTCCTGTACTCAAAGGAAAAGCAGGCTGAGAAAGAAGTTAGGGGAAATAACACCCTTCACAATAGCCACAAACAACATAAACTACCTTGGCGTGACTCTAATCAAACAAGTGAAAGATCTGTATGACAGGAACTTCAAGTCCTTGAAGAAAGAAATCGAAGAAAACCTCAGAAGATGGAAAATATTTCTTGCTCCTGGATTGGCAGGATCAATATAGTAAAAATGGCCATCTTGCCAAAAGCAATATACAGATTCAATGCAATCCTCATCAAAATCCCAATTAAATTCTTCATAGATCTAGAAAGAGCAATTCTCAAATTCATCTGGAGTAAGAAAAAAGCCAGGATAGCTAAAACTATTCTCAACAATAAAAGGACTTCTGAGGGAATCAATATCCCTGACCTCAAGCAGTACTACAGAGCAATTGTGTTAAAAACTGCATGGTATTGGTACAGCGACAGGCAAGTAGATCAATGGAATAGAATTAAAGACCCAGAAATGAACCCACAGACTTATGGTAACTTGATCTTTGATAAAGGAGGTACAAACATCCAATGTAAAAATGATAGCCTTTTTAACAAATGGTGCTTGTTCAACTGGAGGTCAACATGCAGAAGTATGCAAATTGACCCACTCTTATATCCTTGTACTAAGATCAACTCCAAGTGGATCAAAGATCTCCACATAAAACCAGACACACTGAAACTAATAGAAAAGAAATTTGGGAAGACCCTGGAGGACATGGGCACAGGGGGAAAGTTCCTGAACAGAACACCAATAGCTTATGTTCTAAGATCAAGAATTGACAAATGGGACTTCATAAAATTACAAAGTTTCTTTAAGGCAAAGGACACTGTCAGAAGGACAAAATGGCAGCCAACAAACTGGCAAAAGATCTTCACCAACCCCACATCCGAAAGAGGGATGATATCCAATATATACAAAGAACTCAAGAAGTTAGACCCCAAAGAACCAAATAAACCTATTAAAAAATGGGGTACAGAGCTAAACAAAGAACTGTCACCAGAAGAAATTCGGATGGCTGAAAAACACCTTAGGAGATATTCAACATCATTAGTCATCAGGGAAATGCAAATCAAAACAACCCTGAGATTCCACCTCACACCAGTCAGAATGGCTAAGATTAAAAATTCAGGAGACAACAGGTGCTGGCAAGGATGTGGAGAAAGAGGAACACTCCTCCACTGTTGTTGGGATTGCAAGATGGTACAAGCACTGTAAAAATCAGTCTGGCGTTCCTCAGAAAATTGGGCATGACACTTCCAGAGGACCCTGTCATACCACTCCTGGGCATTTCCCTGCATACAATAAAGACACATGCTCTACTATGTTCATAGCAGCCTTATTTATAATAACCAGAAGTTGGAAGGAGCCCAGATCTCCCTCAAAGGAGGAATGGATAGAGAAAATGTGGTATATTTATACAGTGGAATACTACTCAGCAATTAAAATAATGAATTCATGCGATTTGTAGGGAAATGGTTAGATCTGGAAAATATCATCCTAAGTGAGTTAACCCAATCACAAAAGAATACTCATGAAATGCAATCACTGATAAGTGGAAATTAATGAGCCCAGAAGCTCTGAATACTCAAGGTACAATTAGCAAGTCAAATGATTCCCAAGTAGAAGAAAGGAGAGGACCCTGGGCCTGAAAAGATTGGATCCAGTTTTGTAGGACATTACCAGAACAGAGAAATGGTGGGTGAGGGGTGATTGGGGAATCGTTGTGGGGGGAGAGGACTTATGGGACATATGGTGGTGGTGGGGGAACTGGGAAAGGGGAAAGCCTTTGGAATGTAAACAAAGAATATAGAAAAATAATAATAATAAAAAAAGAAAATTGAGGGACAAACAGTAAAAAAAAATAAAAGAATACATTTAGTAATCTAAAGAGAAAAAGAAAACATTATTATAAAGTAAGATAAATAAAATTTTAAAAAACAAGCCAGAATAAAGAAAAAAATAAATGTACATAACACTGGAAGAGACTATGTACAAGGAGTTCATACAGACAGAGTGTCATGTCCAGGCCTAAGGAACTCTGATATATACACAAAGTGAAGAATAAGAAAATAAGTTTTTAAATGCACAGAGGGTGTTGTGAGATAAAATAAACCTCCAAAAACATCATTTGTGTTAGCCATGTGCTACTTTGCACGGGACCTTCTCTTAGAAATAGTTTGTGTAACTTGTGAGACATTTGGGGGAAATTCCTCATTTTGGATTTGTTATCAATTGAAGATAAAGTCAAGGGTAGGAATTGCTGAATGTGTTCACTTCCCTTCTCAACACTGGCTTAGACATGTGTACCACATGTGCATGCTGCTATAATCTTCCTGTTTTTACATGTGGGTCAGTCCTTTAGGGTCTAGAAATCATTGATTCTTTGGTTACATCTGCATTGCTCTTACAAACTCTCATACTACTCAGCCTGAGGGCTGATGTGAAAGACATGATAGTGACATACCCTTTACAACTAAATTTTCCTAGGTTCTCATTTTCTGTAGCAGGCCCACGTGTTGGTCTCTCTGTTTGTTCTTATCTCCTAGAAGAGGAAACTTCACTGAGGAATATTGACCAAGACATCAATCTTTGATTCTAGACACTAACCTATGATATAGACATCAAAATATGGTATGAAAGCTCTAGTTAGTCATTAACTTATATGGTCCATATCCATCGAATATGTAGTTGTTGGACTCAGCAGTAGCACATTACATTCAGTTTTGCTAGAGAATCAAAAATTTTAGAAATATCCTAGATTGATGGGAATTTCTGAGGTGTTTATTTGGAAAGCAACTCAGTTGGTGTACACGACATTCTAATTCAGCCTCTTCTGATAGAATCCCAGACTACCATCCCATTACTGGCAACACACATCATGGGGGATCGTTCCTCCCCCTAATTGTAAAACTATCTCATAGCTTAATCCTATGAGGTAGTTTCTCACCTGAGTCTCCTTTCTCACAGATTACTCTACCTTGTCCCCAGCTGCCAAAAAATGGCAGCCAGTACACTGATTAAGACAAATGTGTGATAAATGAACATGTAGTGTATTACTGTGACAGATCTTACCATGTTGTTTATTGAAAGAATGTGCACTTGTACTTTTCATTACAATATTTGATGAATGTTTTAGAAAGGCCTTAATGGTTGAAAGTAGTAAGCAAATGAAGGGCAGTGGGTCTTAAATCAATGTAGATTTTGATGAAACACATTAGGAAATTTCACAGGAGTAAAATGAAAATTGGTTGGCTAAAGATCATTCTTGCAATATTTTGGAAAGTAAGTTTCAATTTCGGCTTTCATGACATTTTATTATTTTTAAGACATAGATTACAAATGTTTATTTTTTCTAATTCATATAGGTTTATTCAATCCCTGAGTGCTGCTTGCAGATGGAAAGAGATTGTAATAATGTCGGAGTTCATGGTGAACAAGTTGGTCTTGATTAACATTGTGAGGAACTCAAAGAAGCTTGCATAAAACATAAAAGTTCTTCAAAGTGGACTATTTACTTGGTTAAAATAACCATCATCATTATCATCATCATCATCATCATCATCATCATCATCATCATCATCATCAAAATACTCATCATCATCTTCATTGTTGTAGTCATCCTCCTCCTTTCACTCCTCCTCCTCCTCACCATCATCATCATCATTATTTCCACAATTTCTGTTTCATCTTTGGCTTCCTCTTCTTCTTACTCTTTCTCCCCAATTTCTTTAAATTCTGCTTCACATTGTGCTAAGACTGTGCTATATCCAGAAAGAAAATAGATCAGCTAAGTGTCTGATAGTATTGTTCACCCATTCAAAGTCATCTGAGTATTGGAGGAAGACAATGAACATTCCTTCTTAGTCCTCTATACCATCTACAATACCTTGTTAAAGACATCTTTGTCATTGACTTTGCCCTTATCAGATATTGGACTTCATTCTGATTTGTTTTTGTCAGAACCAAACTAGAAATATTTTCTTTGAAACCACAAATATTGATACTGAGAACCATAAGGTACATTCACTAGCATTAGTTCTGATTACAAAAGGCAATCTGAGTATAATTCATGGTGAATACTTGGCTTCTTGCAGATCATTCTTACAACATAAGAATTTCTTCAGAAGAGAGACTTTCAGATCCATTATACATGTATGCATCATTCAGAACTCATTTAAAATCACTTCAACAATGTTGACCTATTTCTACATTTAATTCAATACAGACATTTCAAATAATCAGGCTATCATGCTACATTTTTGTAATCTGGGAATATCTCCTCTTTTTGTATCTTTAAATTTCATGTGTCCAATAGTTCTGTATCTTTGGTACATTCCAGAGCCACCCCTGATACAAAGCATAATCTTAACCATTGCTCTCCAGGACTCTGATGATTGCCCTAATGCACCTAGTGTGCTGATTATCAAACATTCTTGATATCAAGGTAGGCTTCCATTATATATAGAGAAGGGATGCATCAGAACTGATATTCCATTTTAGTCTTGCCCACCTTTCAATAGGAAGGGATAGCATATGCAGTCTTATCAAAAACACCGTCACCAGGAAAAAATAATATCTTTAAAGAACATAAAACAAAAAAATGTCTACAATAAAGTCAGTAGTGCTTGAGACTCAGAGGGGGAACAAGGCAGTGATTTCACTTAGATAAGAACAGTGTTTATTGACATATTTATTAGCAATATAGCAAGGGAAGAGGACAATGTTACCACATAGCAGCTCGC
Organism: Apodemus agrarius; assembly: GCA_964023405.1. Classification (NCBI taxonomy): domain Eukaryota; kingdom Metazoa; phylum Chordata; class Mammalia; order Rodentia; family Muridae; genus Apodemus; species Apodemus agrarius. The sequence goes on from OZ030014.1 coordinate 26,661,967, forward strand.
CTATTTGTCATGTGGTCAATGTTTAAATATAACACTTTAATGATGTTGCATCACAGTTGTATGGACTAGAAATTACTAGCTTCTTACTGCACATTTCTGCTTAAATATCTAATAAAATGGATGTGGATCAATTAGATCAGCTAAATAGTCCCATAACCCTTAAAGAAATAGAAGGGGTTATACAAAGCCTCCCAACCAAAAAAGTACTGGACCAGATGGTTTTAGTGCAGAATTCTACCAGACATTCAAAGAAGACTTAACACCAATACTCTTCAAACTATTCCACAAAATAGAAACAGAAAGGTCACTGCCCAACCGGTTCTTCGAAGCCACAATTACGCTGATTCCAAAACCACACAAAGATCCTACAAAGAAAGAGAACTACAGGCCAATTTCCCTTATGAATATTCATGCAAAAATACTAAATAAAATTCTTGCCAACCGAATCCAAGAGCACATTAAAACGATCATTCACCATGATCAAGAAGGCTTCATCACAGGGATGCAGGGATGGTTCAATATATGAAAATCCATCAATGTAATCCACTATATAAACAAACTAAAAAAATAACACATGATCATCTCATTAGATGCTGAAAAAGCACATGACAAAATTCAGCATCTTTTCATGCTAAAAGTTCTTGAAAGAACAGGAATTCAAGGCCCATACCTAAATATAGTAGAAGCAGTCTACAGCAAACCAGTTGCCAACATCAAAATAAATGGAGAGAACCTTGAAGCAATCCCACTAAAATCAGGTACTAGACAAGGCTGCCCTCTCTCTCCATATCTTTTCAATATAGTACTTGAAGTTCTAGCGAGAGCAATTAGACAAAATAAGAAAGTCAAAGAGATACAAGTTGGAAAGGAAGAAGTCAAATATCACTTTTTGCAGATGATATGATAGTATACGTAAGTGACCCAAAAATTCCACCAGAGAACTCCTACAGCTGATAAACAACTTCAGCAATGTGGCTGGTTATAAAATCAACTCAAACAAATCAGTAGCCTTCTTGTACTCAAAGGACAAGCAGGCTGAGAAAGAAATTAGGGAAATAACATCCTTCACAATAGCCACAAAAATATAAAGTATCTTGGCTGACTTTAACCAAACAAGTGAAAGAACTGAATGAGAGGAACTTCAAGTCCTTGAAGAAAGAAATCGAAGAAGACCTCAGTAGATGGAAAAATATTCCATGCTCTTGGATTGGCAGGATCAATATAGTAAAAATGGACATCTTGCCAAAAGCAATCTACAGATTCAATGCAATCCCCATCAAAATCCTAAACCAATTCTTCATAGATCTATAAAGAGCAATTCTCAAATTCATCTGGAGTAAGAAAAAACCGAGGATAGATAAAACTATTCTCAACAATAAAAGTACTTCTGGGGGAATTCAATATCCCTGACCTCAAGCACTACTACAGAGCAATTGTGCTAAAAACTGTATATTGTTACAGCTATAGGCAAGTAGATCAATCCAATAGAATTGAAGACCCAGAAATGAACCCAAAGACTTATGGTCACTTGATCTTTGATAAAGTAGCTACAACCATCCAGTGGAAAAAAGATAGCCTTTTCAAAAAATGGTGCTGGTTCAACTGGAGGTCAACATGCAGAAGAATGCGAATTGACCCACTCTTAACTCCTTGTACTAAGATCAACTCCAATTGGATCAAGGACCTCCACATAAAACCAGACACAGTGAAACTAATAGAAAAGTAACTGGGGAAGACCCTGGAGGGCATGGGCACAGAGGGAAAGTTCCTGAACAGAACACTAATACCTTATGCTCTAAGATCAAGAATTGACAAATGGGACCTCATAAAATTACAGGTTCTGTAAGGCAAAGGGCACTGTCAGAAGGACAAAACAGCAACCAACAAATTGGGAAAACAACTTCATCAACCCCACATCTGACAGAGAGCTAATATCCAATATATACAAAGAACTCAAGAATTTAGACCCCAAAGAACCACATAACCCTATCAAAAAATTGGGTACAGAGCTAAACAAAAAATTTTCACCAGAAGAAATTCAGATAGCTGAGAAGCCCCTTAAAAGATGTTCAACATCATTACTCAACAGGGAAATGCAAATCAAAACAACGCTGAGATTCCACCTCACACCAGTCAGTATGGCTAAGATTAAAAACTCAAGGGACAACAGGTGCTGGCAAGGATGTGAAGAAAAAGGAACACTCCTACAGTGTTGGTGGGATTGCAAGATGGTACAACCACTCTGGAAATCAGTCTGGTGGTTCCTCAGAAAATTGGGCATGACACTTCCAGAGGACCCTGTCATACCTCTTCTGGGCATATACCCAGAGGATTCCCCTGCATACAATGAAGACACATGCTCTATTATTTTCATAGCAGCCTTGTTTTTAATAGCCAGAAGTTGGAAGAAGCCCAGATGTCCCTCAAAGGAGGAATGGATACACAAAATGTGGTATATTTATACAATGGAATTAAAAATTACTCAGCAATTAAAAATAATGAATTCATGCAATTTGTAGGCAAATGATTAGATCTGGATAAATATCATTCTAAGTGAGTTAACCCAATCACAAAAGAATACACATGAAAATAGAGCAGAGAAATGGTGGGTTGGTGATTGGGGAATAGGCAGGTGATGGGGTGGGTTGGAAGAGGACATATGGGACATATGGTGAGGGGGAACAGGGAAAGGGGAAAGCCTTCAGAATGTAAACATAGAATATAGAAAAAAGTTGAAAAGTCAAAAAAAGAAAGAATACACATGAAATGCAATCACTGATAAGTGGATATTAATGAGCCCAGAAGCCCTGAATACTCAAGGAACAATTAGCAAGTCAAATGATTACCAAGAAGAAAAAAGGAGAGGACCCTGGCCTGAAAAGATTGGATCCAGTTTTGTAGGAGTGTACCAGAACAGTGAAATGGTGGTGGTGGTGGTGGGAGGGGGGTAATTGGGGAGTAGTTGGGGAGGGGAGAGCACTTATGGGACATATGGTGGGGGGGGGGACTGGGAAAGGGGAAAACCTTTGGAATTTTTGGAATGTAAACAAAGAATATAGAATAAAAAAATTGAACAGAGAAAGTTTTATAGATAAATTAAAACTCAAATTTATTACTGAGTTCACTCATGTTAGCCATCTACTTCTGACCTTTGAGTCTCTTGGGATTTCTTCATTTTGTCATGGTTATCAATTGGAGATATCTTATAGCTTAGGGATTGGCTGAATGTGCTATATTTCCATCTCACTAATGGGAATTTTTCAGGCTTAGAACTTGTAGCCTATGTTCAGGAGGCTATAATCACTCTGAATTTATATATATATATCAACCCTGTACTGCCTAGCAAGCCAACTTTCTATTGTTTTATTCCTATTGGATCTCACACAATTTCTCCCTCCTTTAGCAACAATCCCCAAGGAATGAAGATAGTGATTTGATGGAGATTTTCCATTGATAAATGAATGTTTCAAAGTTTCCACTCACTGTACTTGTTTCAGCAGTGGGTCTTTGCTTTGGATTCAATCTACTATAGGATTAATCTTTAATGATGACTGGGGAAAACAATAGTCTGTGACTATAGCTCATTAGGAGATATTTTGTTGATATTCTCTTATGGCAGAAAAGTTGCTTATGTTTTTACCCAAGGTCTTAAGACAGTTCTAGTCTCAAGTCCTTGGCCACGAGTAGGATGTTACCCATGGGCTCTATCTCATTTAGTGTGCCTTATACCCATCAAATACTTGTTGCTTACACTTACAAAGTCTGTACCTTATTGCACCAGAACATCTTGCAGTCAGGCCACTTATTATAGAACAAAAGTATTATGGATGGGTTAGATTTTCTCTTTCTCATCTAGGCGAGTGTGTAATACAGTGTGCTGTGAACATAAGTCAGTAGTAGTAAAGTTCTAGACAGGCATCAACTTAAATTATACATGCTTAATGGATATGTACATGTTGACCATAGCAGTATGGTTTTACCATCATTTTGGAGAGCCTATTTAGAAATATTCTAGATTGGTAGGAATTGGAGTCTATTATGGTATCTATTTGGCAAAGTAATTAAATTTAGCCTACTTCCTGCAGTGGAGTTTTCATTTGCTTTTTTTTTTTATACAGATTCTACAAGTTCTACTGAATGTGTAGCTATCTGAATCTGTTTACCTTCTGAGCATCACTTTCTATAAGTTGCTAAGTGAATTCTCTCTGATGAAAATTAGGCTATGTACCATTCTGTGAATATAGTAAAACATCATTTCATTAACAATTTTGTTATTCATGCTTGTTATTTTTGGGTTGTAGGATACCCAGACTCTTGCACTGAGCAGTGTCAGGGGTGGCTACCAGTCATGCAATGGTTCTCAAGATGGACCAGCACTTGATTGATCATTCCCAAGATTTATTTTCCACATTTATCCACAAGTGGGATCTTATAGGCAGAGAAAATTATAGGTTAGATCTTTATACCTTGGTTGAGCTTCCAAACCCTCAACTGAATGTCTTGCTTGGTTACAGAAAATGGGCAGTGTAGATTCCTTATCCTCCAAAACTAAGTCTTAGTATCATCCTCTTCATATTCTGGGAGTTTCCTTAGACCTAGGTTTCTACCTCTTCCAAGAGATGCAATCCAACCCCAATCTTATTCCCCAGTAGTATCTCCCTCTATAATTCCAAAACTTAATTCCCTTTGTTCCCTTCCTCACTCTCTAATCACATGGAGTCCACTTCCCAAATATATGCATGATGTCAATCCCGTTTACACTTTAAATGATATTCACATGTCCCTCACTTGAAGCCTACTTATTGCTAAGTTTCTTTGGAAGAATGGAGAGTTGTATGTTTATCCTTTACTTCATTGCTATTATTCAGTTAGAAGTGAGGATACACCATTCTTCATTTTCTGAGTCTATGTTAGCTTTCTCAAAATGGTTGGTTCTAGATCCATTCACATGCTGAAAAATTTGATCTTGTTATTTGTTTTAGTAACTGAGAAAAATTCACTGTGTTAATTTTCTCTATCCATTTTTTGATAAGGTAGATGTAGAAATTTCCCAGTTTCTGGCTATGCGCCATAATGACCCTAGAGAAATAATTGATTAAGTATCCTACTATTATGGTTAATCTTCCTTTGGGTATATTCCAAGAATTGTTATAGCTGGATCTTGAGATATTTAGATTCCAGTTTTTTTCCTACTGGATTTCATTGTGCGCTCATGTAGTTTCACCACAGCAATAAAAGTTCTAAATCAGATTCTGCTTATGGTTCAAATTGTCACTGCTTGTCACTGTGGTCCAGGAAATAATTTAGTTTGTTAATTTGTTGCTAATCAATGAATTCTAATATCTTTGGCAGAAAACCATTTATCCACCTTTTTTATCAGATAAATATACTCATATCTGGGTCATCCTTTGTGATTAATGCTTTAGAAAAAACTCTTTTCAGGAAATTAGAAATAAACAGACACAGATAAGTGATTTACTAATCTTTATGTTGTATCTCAAAGTTATACTTCCAAAAAAAATTGTAATCATCAACTTAAATTCTTTTAATTACTCACACATATGTATATATATATATACATTTATATGTATATATATAATTTTACATATATTTATTGAAATGGATGAGGAAATCTAATAGAAATAAAACATAATTCTGAATCAAAAGATTATGGACAAATTGTGAATGAAAATAGAATTTCAGATTTTCAAAACATACAGAAAACCAGAGACCTGTGACTCCCAAATGATATCTTTGTGTTTTCTATGAAAAAAAAGATAGACAAAAGTCCCAGAGATAAGGACTTGTAATTTGAGGAATAGTACATTTGACACATATTCAATATTAAATTTGAATCAGAAACACTTACTTTACCTCAAGTTTTACAGTGTCTCTAATAGTTCTAGAACATGGCACACTGTAGATCACTATATAGGTATATTTTAAATGATCCTTTTCTTAAATCTACATTATAAATTTATTTCAAGTGATGACTTTTATGCATATACTACACATAATATTTTGACAAAAATTTGTTGTAAAAATTGTGAATATTTTTGCCATGAAAATGAAATATTTTGTAAACCTTCTCAAGATATATATATTAAATTACCAATATCTTTAAGAGTTATAATTGGAAGCTGAAAATAAGTCTGGGGTTTCCTCAGAATATTGATCATATTATCACAGGAGGACCCAGCTATATCCTTCCTGGTGATATACCCAAAGGATTCTCCAATATATAACAAGGACATATGCTAAACTATGTTCATAGCAGATATATTTATAATAGTCAGATGCTGGAAGGAAGTTTCTCAACAGAGGAATGGATACAGAAAATGTGGTCCCTTTACACAATGGAGCTATTAAAAATGATGACATTCTTAGGCAAATGGATGGACTTAGAAAATATCCTGAGTGAGGTAACCAATCATGATAGAATACACATGGTATGTACTCACTGATAAGTGGATATTAGCCCAAAAGCTCTGAATACCCAAGATACAGTTCATAGACCACATGAAGCTCAAGAAGTAGGAAAACCAGAGTGTGAGTGTTTCTTAGAAAGAGGAATGAAATATTTGTGGGACCAAATATAGAGACAAAATGCAAAGGAGAGACTGATGGAAAGGCCATCCAGAGACTGTCCCACCTAGGGATTCATCCCACTTATAGTCACCAAACCCTGATACTATTGTGGATGCTAAGAAAGTCTTGCCATAAGGAGCCTGATATAATTGTCTCCTGAGAGGCTCTGCCAGAGCCTTAAACATAAGAGTGAGATGCTCTCAGTCAACCATTGCACTGAGTGTAGATTCCCCAATGGAAGGGTTAGAGAAATGATGGAAGGAGTTGTAGGGTTTTGTAACCCCATAGGAAGAAAAACAAGATCAAACAATCAGATCCCCCAGAGCTCCCAGGGACTAAGCCACCAATCAAAGAGTACACATGTTTCCTGCTGTATCAATTGGGGTAAGGACCTTGGTCCTCTGAAGGGTTGATAGATGCCCCAGTGTAGGGAAATTGAGCACAGAGTGGAAGGAGTGCGTGGATGGGTGGGTGGGTGGAGGAACACCCTCATAGAAACAGGGGTAGAGGAGATGATATAGGGTGTTTCTGAGAAGGGGGAAATGTGGAAAGGGGATAACACTTGAAATGTAAAAAATAATTAAACACACACACACACACACACACACACACACACACACACATATATATATATATATATATATATATATATATATATATATGGAGAGAGAGAGAGAGAGAGAGAGAGAGAGAGAGAGAGAGAGAGAGATTTTAAAAGAAGAGTTATAATTGCCAAATTCTGTGGAGTAAGACAGAATTCTCTTGCACATTCAAGTTATGGAACACATTTATAGCATCTTTGCTGAACATTTTCTTAGCCCAAAATAACAGCTGGGTCTGCAAATATGCATGTGCTCCTCTAAGCACAATTACTGCAAGAGTGGTTTTAAGAAGCACATACTCACAACATATAGTTCCAGACGAAGGGTGTAATGGATCATCTTATAAATAGTCCTGATATCTTTACTCCTATTTTAAAATGCTAATGATCACTTCACTAACATCCCAGTTTTCTTTCCACTGACTCCTCTATAGTTTTCGGAAAGAGTTCTGCTTCCTTGCCAAACTATCTTTCTGATACTCCTTTTCTATCAGGCTACAAAGCTATATTCCTTTATTTTAATATCTTTGAGTCAAAAATAATTGGGCTGGCTCAAATTGCAGTGTGTCTGATGATGCAAGAAAACAAATTCAGAACAAAGAAACTCTGTTTTAAGAGCAGTCATCATCTTTTTCCTTGTTTATATAGCATATTGTTCTTCATAATAAATAAAATGGATTAATTTCTTTCTAAAGGATAGAAGCATCACTGAAATGAATTAACTAAAGCTTAAGAGACTTCAAGCATCTCCTTACTGTTCATGTTACTCATTATTGAACCTTTCAAGTTTTCACTCATGAAGGCTCTATTAACTACATACTGAAATCAGAGGTTACAGTAGACATATGCTATTATCCCAAATTATTACATGAGTAAAAAAAATATACATAACTAGAGGAGACAAGTTCTTATTTATCCATGATTTATTATTATTAATTTTTAAATTTACATACATCCCATATCTTGCCAGACCCTAAACCCTCAGATAGTTCTTTCTGAATCAACCTCACCTTCACCTCGGAGAGGATGTCCACTAGGAATCTCCCCTTTGTGGAGCATCGAGCCTCTACAAAGTTTGGTTTATTCTCTCCCTTGAGGCCACAGAAACTAGTATTATGCTACAAATGTTTTAGGGGCCTTGAACCTGACCATGTACGCTTTTTGATTGGTGGTTCAGTCTCTGGGATTGCCCAGGGGTCCAGGTTAATTAACAATGTTGGTCTGCCTATGAACTTTATATCCTATTCTGTTCCTTCAATCATTCCCTAACAATTCCATAGGGGTTCCCAACTTCAATGCGATGCTTGTCCTTAGACAAAGAGAATTACAGGCCAGTTTCCCTTATGAACATAGATACAAACATACAAAAAAAAAAAAAAGAAAGAAAAAAAGAAACCTTAAAAACCAAATCCAAAAACACATAAAGACTTTATTACATGGATGCAGGAATGAGTCAATATACAAAAATTCCATCAATATAAACAACATAAAAACATAAAACGCCACAAAAACAAACTGAAAGAAAAAAAGCACATGAATAATTTACTACATAGTGAAAGAGTCTGAGAAATTCTAGCATCCTTTCATTTAAAATACTTCAAATAGTGACTCAAGGTGCATACCAAAACATGGTAAAAGCAATATATATCAAGCCAATTTCTAATATTAAATTAAATGGAGACGAGTCATATAGAAATATTACTGAATCAGAGATAAGACAAAGCACCATATTCTTTCTCTGTTTATTCAAAATAGTACTTGATGTACTAGCTAGATAAATGAGACAACCAAAGGAGAGGAATGCAATGCAAATTGTAAAGGAATGAGTCATGGTATCGCTATTTGCTTCTGATATGATAGTGTACAGAAGTGATTCCAAAAATTCTATCAGAGAATTTACACAGCTGATAAACACCTTCAGCAAAGTGGCTGGACAAAATGAACTAAAAAATCATAAGCCTCCTTTATAAAAAATAACCAATAAGGTGAGAAATAAAATGGAGACCAGATACTTTATAATAGCCACAAATAATATGAAATATCTGGGTGTAACTCTAACAAAGGCAGTTGAAGATATGCATGACAAAAACTTCAAGTGTTAAAAGAAGACATATAGACATCATCATGAGAGGGGACTTAATCCTATTTTCATAGATCAGTGTGATTAAAACAGTGAAAATAACCATATTAGCAAAAGCAATTACACAATTCCAATAAAATTTCCAGCACAATTCTTTGGAGAATTTAAGAGAACAATACTCAAATTTATGTGGAATAACAAATACCTAGGATAGATTTTTAAAAAATCCCGTAGAACAAAAAACATCTGGTTGTATCCCCTTCTGTTACCTCAAAGCACCTTTAGAGAAACAGCAATAAAATTGCAAGGTGTTGGTACAGAAACAGAAAGACTGATCAATGGAATTGAAGCAAGACCAATAAATAAAAACACACATCTCAACTTTGCACACTTGAATTTTGGCAAAGAAGGCAACACTATACAATAGAAAAAAAACATATTAAACATTGGAACAGTTCTACTTTGATATTGAACAAGACATCATCATTGGATGTCTTCCATGTGGAAGAATGCAAATAGATCCATGTTCATTACCAGCCTACTGCACCAAATTTAATCCCAAGAGTATCAAAGACATCAAAATAAAAGTAGACACACTAAATTTATTAGAAGAGAAGATAGGTAATATCCTTGAGTGAATTGGTACAGGAGATTATTTTCTGAACATGATACTAATGGCTTTATGATCAACAAATGTCAAATGAAACCTTAGGAAAATGAAAAGTTATTTTAAGGCAAATGACACCATCAGTCAGAAAAAAATGTCTAACATTGGGAAAATATCTTTACTAATATAATATTTTTCAAAGGAATAAGATGTACAATGAATATAGTACTCAAGAAAGTAGAAACCACCAAAACAAATAACACAATTTAAAGGAGGAAGAGAAGTAAACAAATAATTCTTAAGAGAGTAATCACTAATGTCCAGGAAGCATTGATAGAAATATTCATTTGTTTAGTAAACAGGAAAAGACAAATAAAATGATCCTGACACACCATCTTATAACTCTAAGAATGGCTAAGACAAAAAAAACTCAAGTGACTACACAAGTTGGAGAGGATTTTTACCGTAGGAACACTCCTCCATCATTATAGGCACCACAAACTTGTACAAGCAATTTGGAAAACAATTTGGTTGTTTCTCAGAAAACTGGGAATTGTTTTACCTCAAGACATAGATACACCACTCCTGGGCACATACCCATAATATGGACACTTGCTCACCTATCTTCATAATGACTTTTATTTGTAGTAGAAAGAAACTTGAAAAAAACCTAGATGTCCAAAAACTGAAGAATGGACAAAAAGATGTGGTACTTCTGCACAATGGAATCCTATTCAACTATTAAAACAAAGCAATCTTGATTTTTACAGGCATATGGATACAGATGTGGTATATATTCACTTATATATGCAGACTAGTAATGAAGTGCAGGATAACCATACTGCTATCCACAGGCACAAACAAGTCAGTAGGGAGCAGGGGACCCTATTTAAATGAACCTGTTTGAATCTAACTAAGAAGGGAAAGTTAACTGTCATCAAAGTTTGATAGACACTGTCTAGAATTACTATGTATCTGAAAAGCCCAATTCAGGAGTTTGGTAAGGAAAGCCCAGTGTGACAGTGGCCCTTTCTTTTAGCAGACTAAGGGAGATAGATACTCAGGATATGACTGCTCCAGCATGCCACTAGCCCTGTTTCTCAGGAACTCAGTTGTATGTTTGAAAGGATTTATCAATTTGTGATGATTCTATAACCTACAAACTCTGTATTTTTGATAATCATCTCTAGTCTCAGTGCTTTAGAGAAGACTCAGTGCTTCAACATCTGAGCCCAGAAGATGAATGCAAGAATGTTACTAAAGAGGTTGCAATTAGAAATGAACTTAAAGACATAGTGCTCAGCATATTCATCTCAGTCTTAACTGAGATGTCTTAACTGTGTGCTTTGTGCCTGGCCATTGCATTTAGTGTCCTCGTGGTGAAAGGAAAATAACAGCTTCAGAAACTGTGGAAAATATAATAGGAAAACTGGTTAGTTAGAATTTCTTTTCTGGTAATAGTTTTACAATTCTTCAGTGGTCTGGCTAGCCAATTATTCCTGTGAAGAATTGGACTTTAAGGGTCTAAAGCTTTGAAAGGGGGTCATTACAGGGGACTGGTAATAAAGAGTCTACTTTCTAATTCTTTGAACTCATAGCTGTGACCTTTGATTGTAAGGTCTCTTTCAATCTGTCTCTTTCAAAAGCTTCTCTTGCTTCTAGTAACAAGACTGTGTACCTTATTACAAGACTGCCAGTGGTGGATAGATGTATGTTTGAAAAAGTTATTTCATAGTTTTTATGAAATTTGGGGAGTTGTTTACTTGATAAACAAATGCACATGAAAATAATTCATAAAAATGCTGAATATATATGTGCAAAAATTTTTCTTAACTGTAATAAATATTCAACATTTTCTAATACAAAAATTTAATAGAGAATAAAACTTGGTATAAGAGTGGGTAAGAAGGGGAAAGAAAATGGTGATTAGGTCTGGGGAGAGGATAGGCAGGAGAAGGCTGGGAGACATAATGGAAACCAGTGAAAAGCATCTTTTGATGTAACTGAAGGCCTGGGACTGTGGAGAATACAGAGAATCTATGTGGGTGAGCTTAGCTGGGATTCCTATAAGGGGGGTTATAGAGACTGAACTGGCTAACACATTTAGCCAGACAAGACTTCCAAAAGATGGATGAAACTATTAATACAGCCACAAATCCTTCAAAACAAATGGGAAAAGATCTTCACCAACCCCACATTGGAGAGGGCTAATCTCCAATGTATACAAAGAACTCAAGAGGTTAGACCCCAGAAAACCAAATAACCCTATCCAAAAATGGGGTACAGAGCTGAACAGAGACTTTTCACCTGAAGAATTTCGGATGGCTGAGAAATACCTTAAAAAATGTTCAACATCATTAGTCATTAGGGAAATGCAAATCAAAACAACCCTGAGATTTCACCTCACACCAGTCAGAATGGCTAAGATTAAAAACTCAGAAGACATCAGGTGTTGGCGAGGATGTGGAGAAAGAGGAACACTCCTCCACTGCTGGTGGGAATGCAAGCTGGTGCAACCACTCTGGAAATCAGTATGGCGGTTCCTCAGAAAACTAGAGGTGATACTTCTGGAGGAACCAGCCATACCACTCCTGGGAATATACCCAGAAGATACCCCAGCATGCAATAAGGATACATGCTCCACTATGTTCATAGCAGCCTTATATATAATTGCCAGAAGCTGGGAAGAACCCAGATGTCCCTCAATGGAGGAATGGATACAAATATGTGGAATATATACACAATGGAGTACTTTTCAGCCATTAGAAACAATGAATTCATGAAATTCTTAGAGAAATGGATGAAGCTGGAGAACATCATACTAAGTGAGGTGACCCAGTCTCAAAAGAATACCCATGGTATGCAGTCACTGATAAGTGGATATTAGCCTAGAATCTTGGAACACCTAAGACACAAATCACATACCAAGTGATGTCTGACAAGAAGAAAGGAGTGGACACTGGTGCTAGAATGGACCAAAGCATCATTGTGGGGGAGTACTAGAACAGAGAGGTGGGAGGGGGTGGATGAGGGAGCAGGGGGAGGGAAAAGGGCATGTGGGACCTTTGGGGGTAGGGAACCAGAAAAAGTGAAATGAATTGTAAATATAGAATATATCCAATAAAAAATATAAGTATATGCTTTACTTGAAAAAAAAAGATCCTGATAAAACGTTTGTTCCTTGTTTCAAACAACAATGAAATTGGTTATCACAAAATATTGGTGGTTAAACTATTACATGGGAAGACATTTAGGCAAAATTAATAATTGTTATCCAAAAGATCAGTTGTTAAAATTTGTTTCCATACATTCCTATATATTTCTAAAGATTTATACATGCATCTCATAAAGAATACATTTACTGTGGAAGTAAAGCTCTAGAGCACATGTATATTCTTTTGAGTTTCCCCCTGCTTTAGCACAGATAACTGACTTGGGTGCTGTAGCAACTATTTTTAAGATGTTAAACATCAAGCTTTTACTAATTGTGTGTGTGTGTGTGTGTGTGTGTGTGTGTATGTGTGTGTGTATGTTTGTGTCTGTGTGTGTCTGTGTTTGTGTGTATCATTGTTTACAATTGCTTAAAATTGTTCCTTTATTTTAATACAGCTAATTCTTTAAGTTTTATGCAAATGTAATTCAAGATAACAAAAGGTATGTTCTTTAAATGACTGTCCTTTGGATATTTGAGAGCTGATCCAAGGGCTGGAGAGATGGCTCAGACATTAAGAGCACTGACTGTTCTTCTGAAGGTCCCTAGTTCAAATCCTAGCAACCACATGGAAGTTTACAACCATCTGTAATCTGATGCCCTCTTCCTGTGTGTCTGAAGACAGCTACAATATACTTATATAAAAATCTTTAAAAAGTTGCCTAGACAAAGAACCCATAAAATAAGTCACATAAAAGTTTTATCCCAGACAGACTATATATAAACAATTGGCCATCAAAACATATTCTTTATATCATCAAAAGAATAATGGCTTAAAAAATAATTTTAATAAACTCAGCGGCCAGCTAGGAGAAGGCAGCCTACACATATGACTCTGGCCCTGCCGAACAGAGGATCTAGTCTGGAGGCCTCTGGCAAGAGTCTTCTAGTTTCCTCCTCTGAATCAGGATTACCCTCAGCCACAGCACACCTTCTCCAGGCAGTGCAGGAAGCCAGCTGTACACCCAGCAGCCTGCTAGGAGGAAGGAACCTGCACAGGTGGGTGCTGAAGATACCATAGAAAACAATGGCTCAACAGTCAAAGAAAATGCAAAATGCAAAAAACTTGTAAACCAAAACATCCAGGAAATCCAGGACACAACAAGAAGACCAAACCTAAGAATTATAGGTATAGATGGGAGTGAAGAGTTACAACATAAAAGCCAATAACTATCTTCAACAAAATTATGGAAGAAAACTTCCCTAACCTAAAGAGAGAGATGCACATGAATATACAATAAGCCTACAGAGCTCCAAAATAACTGGACCAGAAAAGAAATACCTCCTGTCACATAATAATCAGTACCTAAAATGTACTAAACAAAGAAAGAATATTAAAGGCAGTAAGAGAAAAAGGCCAAGTAACTTATAAAGGAAGACTTATCAGAATTACACCAGACTTCTCACATGAGACCATGAAAGCTAGAAGATCCTGGGCACATCTCATGCAGACTAAAATAACACAAATGTCGGCCAAGACTACTATACCCAGCAAAACTCTCAATCACCATAGATGGTGAAACCAAAATATTCCATAAAAAAACCAAATTTACACAATACTTTTCCACAAACCCAACCCTACAAAGGATAATAGAAGGAAAAGTCCAATACATGGAGGGAAACTACACCCTGGACAAAGCAAGATTGTAACCTTCTTAAATCAAATCCAAAAGAAGATAACTGCTTGAATATAAAAATAACAAGACCCTGGAGGACTTGGGCACAGGGGAAAAGTTCCTGAACAGAACACCAATAGCTTATGCTCTAAGATCAAGAATCGACAAATGGGACCTCATAAAATTACAAAGTTTCTGCAAAGCAAAGGACACTGTCAGAAGGACAAAATGGCAACCAACAAAGTGGGAAAAGATCTTCACCAACTCCACATCCGACAGAGGGCTAATATCCAATATATACAAAGAACACAAGAAGTTAGACCGCAAAGAAACAAATAACCCTATCAAAAAATGGGGCACAGAGCTAAACAAAGAATTTTCACCAGAAGAAATTCGGATGGCCGAGAAACACCTTAAAAGATGTTCAACATCATTAGTCATCAGGGAAATGCAAATCAAAACAACCCTGAGATTCCACCTCACACCAGTCAGAATGGCTAAGATTAAAAACTCAAGAGACAACAAGTGCTGGCGAGGATGTGGAGAAAGAGGAACAATCCTCCACTGTTGGTGGGATTGCAAAATGGTAAAACCGCTCTGGAAATCAGTTTGGCGGTTCCTCAGAAAATTGGGCATGTCACTTCCAGAGGACCCTGGCATACCACTCCTGGGCATATACCCAGAGGATTCCCCTGCATGCAATAAGGACACATGCTCCACTATGTTTATAGCAGCCTTGTTTATAATAGCCAGAAATTGGAAGGAACCCAAATATCCCTCAAAGGAGGAATGGATACAGAAAATGTGGTATATTTATACAATGGAATACTACTCAGCAATTAAAAATAATGAATTCATGCAATTTGTAGGTAAATGGTTAGACCTGGAAAATATCATCCTGAGTGAATTAACCCAATCACAAAAGAAGGCACATGAAATGCAATCACTGATAAGTGGATATTAATGAGCCCAGAAGCCCTAAATACTCAAGACACAAAAAGCAAGTCAAATGATTCCCAAGAAGAAAAAAGAAGAGGACCCTGGGCCTGTAAAGATTGCATCCAGTTTAGTAAAGAAACCGTGGGGGGAGGGGGAATGATTGGGGAACAGTTGGGGGGGGAAGAGGAACTATGGGAACTAAGGTGGGTGGGAACTGGGAAAGGGGAAAGCCTTTGGAATGTAAACATAGAATATAGAAAATAAAAAAAAAATTAAAAAAAAAGAAGTTGGTTAGAATACTGCAGTGTATAACTATATGAATTGCACATTATACACGCTGATGAATTTGGTTAAGTTTATTTTATTCATTTATCTATACTGTCATGAAAATACTCTTTTCAAATAAGTAACAATTAGTGTGTCTTTCTCTTCCCTTCCCCACCTCCCCTCTACTTCCTATCCTAATTCATTCCCTTCTTCATTTTTTTCTATCCTTCTACAATTTTTTAAAATCTCAGAATGTATGACAAAATTCTTTGCAGGTCTCGAATCCTGACACTTCGCTATTTTGTAAAAGCTTCAGCAAGTTATAAACTTTCTTATGTACCTAACTTCAATTTTAATTGAAAAAAAATTAAAGGTGCTTTCTGATAAAAAAAAATAAAATAAAAATAACATCAAAATGACAGGAAATAATGATCACTATTCTTAATGTCTCTTAACATCAATGAACTCAATTCCCCAATTAAAAAAAAACATAGACTAAAACACTGGGTACAGAAACAGGACCCTACATTTTGCTCCATACAGGAAACACACCTCACTGTCTAAGACAAGCACTACCTAAGACTAAAAAACTGGAAGACAATTTTACATGCAAATGGTCTCAGGAAATGAGCTGGAGTAGCCATTCTAATATCAGATAAAATAGAATTTAAACCTAACCTCATTAAGAGAATCAAGGAAGGGCAATTTTTGCTGGTAAAAGGAAAAATATACCAAGAACTCTCAATTCTAAACATCAATGCTCCAAATGCAAGAGCAACCTCATTTGTCAAAGAAACTTTATTAAAGTTCAAAGAATGCATTGCACCTAACACAATAATTGTGGGTGACTTCAACACTCCACTCTCATCAATGGAAGGATCAGGAAAACAGAAACTAAACAGGGATACAGTGAAACTAATTTAAGCTTTGGACCAATTACATTTAACAGATATATAGAACATTTCATCCTAAAGCAAAAGAATAAACCTCTTTCTCAACACCTCACGGTACCTTCTCCAAAATCGTCCATATAATTGGTCACAAGACAGACGTCAACAAATAGAAGAACAACCAAATCCCATGCCTCCTATTGGATCACTAAGGAGTAAGAGGGGTCTTCAATAGCAGCAAAAACAGCAGAAATCCCATATACACATGGAGGCTGAACAATACTCTACTCAATGATACCTTGGCCAAAGCAGAAATAAAGAAAGAAATCAAGGATTTTTTTAGAATTTAATGAAAATGAAGGCACAACATACCCAAATCTATGGAACACAATGAAATCAGGGCTAAGAGGAAAACTCATAGCCTTGAGTGCCTCCAAAAGAAACAGGAGAAAACATATACTAGCATCATAACAGCTAGTAACCTGAAAGCTCTGGAACAACAACAACAACAACAACATCAACAACAACAACAACAAAAAGAAAAACTAATTTACCCAGGAGGAGTAGAAGACAGGAAATCATAAAACTCAGGGCTAAAATCAATCAAGTCAAATAGAATCATACAAAGAATCAACAAAACCAGGAGCTGGTTCTGTGAGAAAATCAACAAGATAGATAAACCCTTATCCAGACTAATCAAAGGGCACAGAGACAGTATCTAAATTAACAAAATTAGAAATGAAAAGGGAGATATAACAACAGAAACTGAGAAAATTAAAAAAATCATCAGATCATATTACAAAAGCCTATACTCATCACAACTGTAAAATCTGGGTGAAATGGAGAATTTCCTAGACATATACCAAATACCAAAGTTAAATTGGGATTAGATAGACCATCTAAACTTTCCCATAATCCCTAAAGAAATAGAAGTGTTCATTGAAATTCTCCCAAACAAAAAAAAGGACAGGACCAGATGGTTTTAGTGTAGAATTCTATCATTCAAAGAAGACCTAACACCAATACTCTTCAAACTATTCCACACAATATAAACAGAAGGAACACTACCCAACTTATTCTATGAAACCAAAATAAGGCGAACACCAAAATCACACAAAGATCCAACAAAGAAAGAGAACTTTAGACCAGTTTCCCTAGTGAATATAGATGCTAAAATACTCAATAAAATTGTTTCCAATAGATACCAAGAACAGATCAACGTGATCAATCACCATGATCAAGTAGGCTTCATCCCAGGAATTCAAGGATATTTCAATACATGGAAATCCACCAATTTAATCCACTACATAAACAAACTCAAAGAAAAAAAGAAATGGTAATTTCATTAGATGCTGAAAAAGATTTTGACAAATTCAGCATGCTTTCATGGGAAAAGTTTTTGAAAGAACAGGAATTCAAGGACCATACCTAAACATAGTAAAAGCAATATACAGCAAGCCAGTAGCCAACATCAAACTAAATGGAGAGAAAATTCAAGCAATCCCACTAAAATCAGGGACTAGACAAGGCTGTCCTCTCTCTCCATATTTATTCAATATAGTACTCGAATTTCTAGCTAGAGCAATTAGATAAAAACAAGTCAAAGGGTATAAATTGGAAAGGAAGAAGTCAAATTATTATTTGCAGATGATATGATATTATAATTAAGTGACCAAAAAACTCCACCAGAGAACACCTATAGCAGATAACAACTTCTGCAAAATGGCCTGATCTAAAAGTATCTCAAACAAATCAGCAGGCCTCCTATACTCAAATTATAAACAGGCTAGAAAGAAATTCCTGAAATGACACCCTTCACAATAGTCCCAAACAATATGAAGTATCTTTGTGTGACTCTAACCAAAAAATGAAAGATCTGTATAACAGGAACTTAAAATATTTGAAGAATAAAATTGAAGAAGACCTCAGAAGAAGGAAAGATCTACCATGCCCATGGATTGGCAGGATTAATATAGTAAAAATTGCCATCTTTCCAAAAGCAATAGAGATTCAATAGAATCCCATTAAATTTTCAACTCAATTCTTCATAGAGTTAGAAAGAGCAATTCTCAAATTCACCCAAATTAAAGGCTGGCGCACGCCTTTAATCCCAGCAATTGGGAGGCAGACGAAGGCAGATTTCTGAGTTCGAGACCAGCCTGGTCTACAAAGTGAGTTCAGGACAACCAGGGTTTCAAAACTCTGTCTTGAAAAAACAAACAAACAAAAAAATCATCTGAAATAAGAAAAAACCCAGGATAGCCACAACTATTCTTAACAGTAAAATAACGTCTGGGGGAGTCAGAATCCCTGAAATCAAGCAGTACTACAGAGCAATAGTGTTAAAAATGTCATAGTATTGTTGAAGTGACAAGCAGGTAGATCAATGGAATAGAATTTAAGATCCAGAAATGAACCCACACACGTATGGTCACTTGATCTTTGACAAAGGAGCTAAAACCATCTGGTGGAAAAAAGATAGCATTTTAAACAAATGGTGCTGGTTCAAATGGAGGCTAGCATGCTGAAGAGTGCAAGTAGATCCATTCTTATATCCTTGTACTAAGCTCATGTCCAAGTAGATTAAGGACCTTAACATAAAACCAGACACACTGAAACTAATAGAAAAGAAACTGGGGAAGAGCCTTAAGCACATGGGCACAGGGGAAAACTTCCTTAATAGAACACCAATAGCTTATGCTCTAAGATCAAGAATGGACAAATGGGACCTCATAAAATCACAAAGATTCTGTAAGGCAAAGGACAATTGTCAATAGGACATAAAGGCATCCAACAAATTGGGAGAAGTTCTTTATCAACCCTACATCTGACAGAGGGGTAATGTCCAATATACACAAAGAACACAAGAAGTTAGACTCCAGAGAACCAAATAACCTTATTAAAAAATGGGGTACAGAGCTAAACAAAGAATTTTTACCTGAGGAATATCGAATGGTTGAGAAGCACATAAAGAAATGTTCAACATCCTTAGTCATCAGGGAAAAGCAAATCAAAACAATCATGAGATTTCACCTTATACCAGTAAGATGGCTAAGATCAAAAGCTCAGGAGACTGCAATTGTTGGAGAGGATGTGGAGAAAGAGGAACACTCCTCCCTTGCTGGTGGGATTGCAACCTGTTACAACAACTATGGTAATCAGTGTGGTGGTTCCTCAGAAAACTGGGCATAATACTACCAGAGGATCCTGTTATAGCACTCCTGAGTATATACCCAGAGAATTCTCTAGCATGTAATAAGGACACACGTCCCACTATGTTTATAGCAGCCTTATTTATAATAGCTAGAAGTTGGAAAGCTGAGATGTCCCTCAATGGAGGATTGGATACAGAAAATCTGGTGTATTTATAAAATGAAATACTACTCAGATATTAAAAACAGTGAATTCGAGGACCCCGGACCAGTGATAGCAGCAGGCCTCCATATTGCAACCAGGACACAGCTGGAAAGGTGCAGGTAGAGACTCCATCTGGGGCTAGAGGAGGGAGAGCTGCTAAGCTCTCGCCCACAGGCGAGCCCAGGCGCCTAGGCTCTGCAGCACGTCCCTGCGAGCTTAGGCCATGCACCAAGGCAGCCGGAACCAACCAGCACCCCAGGACCCCGGACCAGCGATAGCGGCAGGCCTCCATATTGCAACCAGAACACAGCTGGAAAGGCACAGGTAGACAGATTCCATCAGGAGCTACCACGTGGGGGGATCTGCTAGGCTCTCACTACTAGGCAGGCCCAGCAGCGCCTGCCGAGGCTCTGCTGCACTCTGCCACACTTCCTGGAGACCTCAGGCCGTGCACAAAGTCAGCAGGTGGCAGCCAGCTCGTGATCCCGTTGAGCAGCAATCACTCATAACCACCAGTAGAGAAACAAAAGGTAAGCCCAGCCTCACAGGAGATTCAAACACCAGCCAGTGACAACAAGGTCAACTAACACCAGAAATAACCAGATGGCAAAAGGTAAATGAAGAAATGTCACTAACAGAAATCAAGGCAACATGACAGCATCTGAACCTAGTTCGCCAACAACAGGAAGCCCTGGATACCACAAAACACCAGAAAAACAAGACTTGGATATAAAATCACTGGTCAGGATGCTGGTAGCTGAACACATAGAAAAATCTCGTAAAGAAATAGAGGAGAAAATGGATCAAAAGTTAGAAGCCTTTACAAGGCAAATACAAAAATCACTTCAAGAAATGCAGGAGAAAATGGATCAAAAAAAGAAGACAATAAGGAAGAAAGACAAAAATCACGTAAAGAAATACAGAAGAATGTGGGCCAACAAGTAGAAGCTATGAAAGAGGAAACACAAAAATCTATTAAAGAAATACATGAAAACACAATCAAGCAAGCGAAAGATCTGAGCACATCCATCCAGGTACTAAAAACAGAAGTAGAAACAACTAAGAAATCGCAGAGGGAGACAACATTGGAGATAGAAAACCTTGGGAAGAAATCAGGGGCCATAGATGCAAATATCAACAATAGAATACAAGAGATAGAAGACAGAATATCAGAAGCCGAAGATACCATAGGAACCATTGATTCAACAGTCAAAGAAAATACTAAATGCAAAAAGGCTGTAACCCAAAACATCCAGGAAATCCAGGACACAATGAGAAGACCAAACCTAAGGATTATAGGTATAGACGAGAATGAAGATGTACAAGTTAAAGGGCCAGCAAATATCTTCTACAAAATTATGGAAGAAAACTTCCCCAACCTAAAGAGAGAGATGCCCATGAATATACAAGAAGCATACAGAACCCCAAACAGACTGTATCAGAACAGAAATACATCCTGTCACATAATAATCAAAACTCCAAATGTACTAAACAAAGAAAGAATATTAAAGGCAGCAAGAGAAAAAGGCCAAGTAACTTATAAAGGAAGACTTATCAGATTAACACCAGACTTCTCACCTGAGACCATGAAAGCTAGAAGATCTTGGGCAGATATAATGCAAACTCTAAGAGAACATAAACTTCAGCCAAAACTACTTTACCCAGCAAAGCTCTCAATCACCATAGATGGAGACAACAAGGTATTCCATGACAAAACCAAATTTGCACGATATCTTTCCACAAATCCAGCCCTACAAAGGATAATAGGGGGAAAACACCAAGACAAGGACGGAAACTACACCCGGGAAGAAGCAAGATAGAAACCTCCTCTCATCAAACTCAAAAGAAGGTAACCTCTCAAATATAAAAAAATAAATAAAATAAATAAATAAATATAATTTCAAAAATGTCTGGAGGTAATAATTACTATTCCTTAATATCTCTTAACATCAATGGACTCAATTCCCCAATAAAAAGACATAGATTAACAGACTGGATATGGAAACAGGACCCTACATTTTGCTGCATACAGGAAACACATCTCAGTGTTAAAGACAAACACTGCCTTAGAGTAAAAGGCTGGAAGACAATTGTACAAGCAAATGGTCTCAGGAAACAAGCTGGAGTAGCCATTCTAATATCAGATAAAATTGACTTCCAACCTAAAATCATCAAAAGAGACTCAGAAGGTCACTTCTTGCTGGCCAAAGGGAAAATCCACCAAGAAGGGCTCTCAATACTGAACATCTATGCTCCAAATGCAAGGGCACCCTCATTCGTAAAAGAAACCTTACTAAAGCTTAAAGCACACATTACACCTAACACAATAATTGTGGGTGACTTCAACACTGCACTCTCCTCAATGGACTGATCAGGAAAGCATAAACTAAACAGGGACACAGTGAAACTAATTGAAACTCTGGACCAATTGAATTTAACAGATATATATAGAACATTTCATCCTAAAGCTAAAGAATATACCTTTTTCTCAGCTCCACATGGTACCTTCTCCAAAATAGACCATATAATTGGTCACAAGACAGATGTCAACAAATACAAGAAGATCGAGCTAATCCCATGCCTCCTATCAGATCACCATGGAGTAAGAGTGGTCTTCAATAACAACAAAAACAACAGAAAGCCCACATACACATGGAAACTGAACAATACTCTACTCAATGACACCTTGGTCAAGGAAGAAATAAAAAAAAGAAATCAAAGACTTTTTAGAATTCAATGAAAGTGAAGGTACAACCTATCCAAATCTATGGGACACAATGAAAGTAGTGCTAAGAGGAAAACTCATAGCTCTAAGTACATCCAAAAAGAAACAGGACAGAGCATACACTAGCAGCTTAATAGCACACCTTAAAGCCCTGGAAGAAAAAGAAGTTAAT
This sequence comes from Apodemus agrarius, assembly GCA_964023405.1. Classification (NCBI taxonomy): domain Eukaryota; kingdom Metazoa; phylum Chordata; class Mammalia; order Rodentia; family Muridae; genus Apodemus; species Apodemus agrarius. Next base: position 26,685,020 of record OZ030014.1, read on the forward strand.
TCACCCAGGAGGAGTAGAAGACAAGAAATCATCAAACTCGGGGTTGAAATCAATCAAAGAGAAACAAAGAGAACCATACAAAGAATCAACAAGACCAGGAGCTGGTTCTTTGAGAAAATCAACAAGATAGATAAACCCTTAGCCAGACTAACCAAAGGACACAGAGACAGTATCCAAATTAACAAAATTAGAAATGAAAAGGGAGACATAACAACAGAAACTGAGGAAATTCAAAAGATCATCAGATCCTACTACAAAGGTCTATATTCAAAACAACTGGAGAATCTGGAGGAAATGGACAATTTCCTAGACTGGGAAAGGGGAAAGCCTTTGGAATGTAAACATAGAATATGGAAAATAAAAAAAAAAATTAAAAAAAACAAAAAAAAAACCAGTGAATTCATGAAATTCTTAGGGAAATGGGTGGAACATGGAAAATATCCTAATTGAGGTAACCCAATCACTAAAGAACACAAATGGTATGCAGTCACTGATAAGTGGATATTAACCCAGAATTTTGTAATACGTTTTTTTCACAGATGGTATAATATTTATTGCTCCTCCCAAACTCTTCCCTTTCCTTCACATATCCCATCATGCAAATCCACTCTCTTGTGATTGCTCTCATTAGAAAATAAATATCTATCAAAACAAGAAAAGGACATAAGATGTATAAAGTATGATAATGTTATATTAAGCAAGCTCTAAAAAGATAAAACAAACAAATGAATGACAAAAAAATTAACAAAGTAAAATTTCGAGAAGCTAATAAATATACAGGGCTAAGAAAACCACAAAAACATACAAAATGTGAAACATAATACAAACAAACCAATAATTATTTTTAAAAATGTACAAAGACAAAAGGTAAAATGAACAGATAAAATAATCCTGCAAATATATGACTTACTTCACACCAGTTAGCTATCTTCTTCTGGCCATGGAATCTTGTCTTAATTGAAGTTTGTATATCCTGTGAGTCTCTTGGTAAAATTCCTCATTTTGTCATGATTTTCACTTGGAGAAATTTTATAAGTTAGCAATTGTTGAATGTGCTAAATTCCTATCTCACTAATGGGAAGTCTTCTGACTTAGAACTTGTAGACCATGTTCAGGAAGCTACAGTCACTCTGAGTTCATATTTGTATCAGCCCTGTACTGTCTAGCAAGTTTCCTTGCTATTGTTATATTCATATTAGATCTCACACAATTTCACCCTCCTCTGCAACTATTACCTGAGTAGTGAGGATAGGGATTTGATGGAAATTATGTTTTGTCCAATTTTATAGGTTATTTTATTCATTTAAATTTCATATTTTTATGTTTTTAAATTAAAATAATAAAATTTATTTTAAAATATAAAACTCAGTATTAACATTATATTTTTATAACTTCAAAATTCCTTTTCTTTTTTAAAAATTATGTTCTTTTATTGAAAAAGGAAGTAAAAACATTTTCTGATAAAGTTGAAGATTATGTGGAAAATATTTCTGATAAAATAGAAGAGATATATAAAGAAACACATTAAAATTTTCAATTTTCATGGAAAATTAAAGGGTAAAATCATAAATGTATAAAACATGGCTAAATTAATTGCAAAAGGAAGTAGAAACATTTTATGATAGAATTTAATGAAAGATTTTATGAAAGATTTATATGGAAAATATCTCATAAAATTGTAGAAAAATGTAGAAAAACATGTTAAAATTGAAGACTCTCATGAAAAGTTTTATATAGATATAATAATGGTAGGCATAAATGTATTCCCAGGTTGATTGAAAGTGGAATTATAAACATGTTCTGATAAAGTCGAAGATTTACATGGAAAATATTTCTGATAAAATTGAGGAAATATATAGAAAAACAAGTTAAAATTGAAGAGTATCATGGAAAATTAAACAGATAAAATGATAGGCATAAAATGATTCCAAGTTGATTGAATGTGGAATTATAAACTTTTTTAGGTAAAAATGAAGATTTACATGAAATATATTTCTGATAAAATTCATGAAATATATAGAAAAAGACACTAAAAATGACCATTTCATGCAAAATTATACAGGTAAAATGGTAGATATTTAAAACCTTACTAAATTAATTGATGGTGGAATTAAAAATATTTTTGACAAAATCAGTGATTTACATTGAAGACATTTCTGATAAAATAGACAAAGTACATAGAAAAATATGTTAAAATTGAAGATTGTCATGAAAAATAATGCAGATAAAATGGTAGACAACAAAACCATTATGAAATTCATTGAAAGAGGAATTACAAACATTTTCTGAGAAAATTGAAGATTTACATGAAAATATTTCTGCGAGTTTATGTGTTTTTATTGGGAAATTGAGTCCACTGATATTAAGAGATATTAAGGAATAGTGATTGTTGCTTCTTGTTATTTTTGTTGTTGTGTTTCTGTGGCTATCTTCTTTTGGGTTTGTTGGAAAAAGATTAATTTCTTGCTTTTTCTGGGGTGAAGTTTCCCTCCTTGTGTTGGTGTTTTAAATCTGTTATGCTTGGTAGGGCTGGATTTGTGGTAAAATATTGTGTAAATTTGTTTTTGTCATTGAATTTCTTGAGTTCTCTATCTATGGTAATTGGGAGTTTTGCTGGGTATAGTAGCCTAGGGTCTGCATAACATCTGCCCAGGTTCTCCTAGCTTACATAGTCTCTGTAAGACTTATAATTCTGATACCACATTGCTGCCCACCAACTTCTTATGTGGTCAATGCTTAAATATTCCTCTTTGATAATTTCTGTGGCATCACAGCTGTATGGACTAGAGAATCACTAGCTTCTTACTGCTCAATTCTATTTAAATGTCTAATAAGATAGATATGGAATGAATACATCCAAGCTCAATTTTAGTAGTGAGACTTATTTTCAATGTGTAGTATGCAGCACTTCCATAGGCACCATCAATTTAAATGGAGGAATTCCAATTGAATCAATAACAACACAAGGACATCTTCTTGTTTCCATAATACTTTAAATATTAACTCGTCATTAGCATGCCTGGAGGAGATCAAAATATAATTATTTGAAAGAAGAAGTGCAATCCTCTTTATTTGTAGATGATATGATAGTATACTTATGTGACCCTTAAATTTCAACTGTGAAACTTCTATATCTAATAAAAACATTCAGCAAAGAATCTGTATAGGAAATCAACACAAATATCAGTTGCTTTCTTATCTGTCCCTGAAAAGGTACATGCTAAAGAAATCAGCAAATGAACAACTTTCACAATAAACTCAAAAACATGTCACATGGAAGTAATTATGAACAAGCAAACAGAAAAGTGAAATGATAAAAATGTTAAGACACTAAAGTAAGAAATTAGAAATGTAACAATTGAATGATCTCATATGCTTTTTTTCAAGTAATTCTTTTTTTATTTTCTATATTCTTTTTTTACAGGTATAATTTTATAGGTGGTGGATTCACCAATCACAAGAATAATGATCCCAATGATATGTTAAGCCCCTGAGGTGAGATATAGGATCAGATCTGGATGGACTAGCAAGTGATACAGGGCATGAAGCAGTGGAAATTAATGTGAGGTAAGGATACTTGGACAATAATTGTCTGAATGTTTGTAGGTTGGCATACATAAGGACTGAGGGACACCCACATCTCAATACAATATCTTCTCCTTATGGAGTTCAGGTGAAGTTGCTCTGCTCTTCTTAGATTGAAGACTTTAGTTTTCTTATCCTGAAATGTTTGAATATTCTTATGTACTCATATGGTTCTAATCTATTTTAATGATTTATACTGAGTTTCCATTCATGGTACTAGAACCCTAAACAACATTCCAGGACTATTGTTGTTTTATACATAGAAATCAGCTGTTACCTCTATATCGTTTGACCTCTATCATTCCTTACTGATTTGTAGGCCTTATTCTTACAACCACTGTTAAGAGTAAAAATCACCCCTCATCAGAGATGTCTCCACTGAAGCAGCTGAGACCATCACAAGGCAGCACAACTGGTTACATACAGGGAACAAGGTATTTGGGGAATATAAGACCGAGTACATATATTTTTAACACAGATTCTGCATCTATTCTCAGGAAAAATTGTGATATAAAGGGGGCAGAAAGTTTCTAAGAACAAGGATACCAGAGAGGCTTTTGTGATATAAATTATAGGGTAAGAATCATCCTCTCAGATAGCACAGGACCACTGTATTTGTCAAAAAGAAAGAGGATCCCCTATTTTTATATTTTACTCATGTAACAACATGGGATGATAGACTATATTATAATGTAACTCTGATGCCAAGGTTAATACATAATACAGAATGGTGTTTGAACACCTTGGAATTTTGAGTGAGGATTTAAATGAGCTATAAGGAAATGTTTAAAGATGTCTTAGGACATAGTTATTTCAATTCCCAGGTGGTTCAGTCTTTTAAGAAGAATAGTTTTCCTTATGGCTTGCTATAGACAAGAGTGCAGCCTTATAAACCTGGAAGAAAACAATGAATGCTGTGAATATACAGATCCTTGGTTAGCAAATTAATTTTCCTTATAAAGGTTTTGACTACCATAATGCCAGCCAACACAACTGTTTTTGTGTAAGAGAGTTTAAAATAAACATTTATATAAAATAGATGTTTATATTGATTTGCAATGTGCCATAACTTATTACATTTAAATACAGTGAGTGTATGAATAAAATTATGTGTTTGGATAGAACTTTAATTTGAAGAAAATAAATCAAATACAGTCTCTCAATTTGCACTTAAAATTTTTAGTTTTTTTTTACAATGAAAGCACAAAATAATCACTTGAGTATTACATTTCTCATGATTTATATTTGTTTGAAATTCTAAAGGAATTGTTCACTTTAAGTCCATAATATTTTAGTCAGCATAGTCATTTATTTTCTTAACTTTCCCTCTTCAATAAAATCACTAACATTTTATTTTACATCTTTGATTAAAATTATTTAATTTAATTAATACCTTCATTGAGAGTAATGATCTCAATAAGTTATATCCAGGAGATTAGTTAAGCACAGTGCTGTGAATGTTTGTTTTGAATTTTCTGAGAAGTATCTGCTTCTGGAGCATTAGGGAAGATGAAGATCAAACTTTATTTGAACAAGGAACCAATAGAACAGGTGGATTCATCTTTGTTTGTTTAGAAAGTGAGAATTTGTTCCTTACCAACAATTCCAAAGGCCAATTGTTTTCATAGACTACAAACTCAAGTAGTCTCAATTTAAATGATGTGTGATATCTCAATTACATTTTCTATTACTGTAAGGAAACTTCATGACCCCAAAACCCAACTGAGGACAAAAAGTAACTATTTAGCATAGACTTCTATTTACTCTAAATCATCCAAGGAAGCCAGAACAGGATTTCAAATAGGACTAGATCCTGGAGTAGAAGCATGGAAGGTTGATATTTAGTGATGTATTTTCCCTGGCTCTGCTATACATCCATCAAAAACTACCTTGGGAATGAATACCACACAATAACTTTGCACTCTCCCATTAATGAACAATTAAGATAAAGATTTACAGATGGGTATTTTAGAAGCTTCTTTTTTTTAAGTGAGGTTCCTTTTCTTCAGAATTCAATAGTTTCTGTGCCAGGTTGCATTAGGTTATCCAGGGGAAATTAGTCCTTTTTTACTTGACACAAAAAATAATTGCTATTAGGCCACATTATATATTTTTATTCATTCCCAAAAATCTTAAATTCAAAATATAAATAATGCTAAAATTCCACTTTTTAAAATTATTTCTAACACATTAAAATTCTGGTTTCTTACTGAGGGAATGGCCAATCAATAAGGATCCCAACTTGAGAATCATCCAGTAGGCAAGAACTAGCTCATGACACTATTAATAATACTCTAATTTAGTAGCAGACAAGTGTAAAACCTGGCGGCACCCTGAGAGATTCCATCTAGCAGCCAACGTATAGGGATGCAGACACCGACACCTAAACAGTGGATGGAGCTTGAGGTTTCTTATGGATAGTAGAGAGAAGGATTGCAAGCCTTGAAGGTGACAAGACTACACAGGAAGACCAAACGAGTCAACTAAACTGGACCTTTTGTGTTGTCACTGTCTAACTCAACAATCAAGGAGCATAAACTGGTTGGACTTAAACCTGTTCTTACATGTGCAGATTTGTGTCATGGAGGCCTGAAAAACTAATGTTGGGGCTCTCTAAAAATATATTGCCCATCCAAGAAATAAGTTCTTTGATCTGAGCAACCTTGTCTAGCCTCAGTGGGAGAGGATGTCAATAACCTCCCATACATATGGTGCCAGAATGGAGGGACACCTGAGGGTCATCCTCAAAGAGTAGAAGGGCAGAGGTATGAGATGGGATGGTTTTGGGAGGGAGTTGCCTGGAGGGGGTAGTGTGAAGGTTGCAAATTGTGGAAAAAGTGTTAAAAATTATCATCTCTTTATTCCTCTCGGGATTGTATGCAAGTACAGCCGCTTCAGAAAGTAATGTAGAAATTTTTCAGAAAATTGGGAACTGGAAGAAGCTTGACCCCCATGTGTGCTGATACAATCTTGATTACATGTTTGGCCAAATCTGCCTCAACACCTGGCACAAATGGGACCCTTGGAATTCAGGGTTGCAGGAACCCTGCTAAGCCAGAGCCATGATCCCACTGTTTTTGTGCCTGTGCCCAGAGAGGACACAGTGCTCTGGCTTCTGACCCACTGCTATAACACCCAGAAGAAGCTTGACTCCCAGGAGCTCTGACACACTCAGGATCAAAAGTGAGACCACAATATCTGCCACAACACTCCGTGTAGTTGGGATGCCCAGGGCAACCAGGGAAACAGGAACACCTGCCCATTCAGAAGTACATATTCCTTTCAGCTTGCACCTGTGTCTAGTGCAAACCCAGGGCTCTGGCTCCCTACCCAATTCACTAAAACTCAGGGAAACCTGACTACCAGGAGTTCTGACACAACGAAAGTCTCAGGAGCTTATTCCCATGAGCACTGTCATACCAAGGATCTCAGGTTCACAGGATCTTAGAATCACAGGATCACAGAGACTCCTGGATTCCCAGGAGTTCTGATAAATCAACTTCACTGGATGGATAGGATCCAGTCAGAAGTAGCAAGGACAGTTAGCATTAGAGATAACCAGATAGTGAGAAGCAGGTGCAAGAAGATAAGCAACAAAAAACAATGCTACTTGAAAACATCAGAATCAAGTTCTCCAACCGAATCCATGGATAACCAATGCCACTGAAAAGCAAGATTCAGATCTAAAATCCCATCTCATAAATATGATAGAGGACTTTAAGAAGCACATAAATAACTCCCTTAGAGTAACACAGGAGAAATAGTTAAACAAGTAGAAGTCCATAAACAGGAAACACAAAATCTCTTTAAAAATATAGGAAAAGAAAAATCAAATGTGTGGAGGATATGAATCAAACTGACCAGGATTTAAAAATTGAAATAAAAACATTAAAGAAAACAAAGGGAGACAACCCTGGAGATGGAAAACCTATGAAATAGTTCAGGAGTTAGAAATGCAAGCATCATCAACACAATTTAAGAAATAGAAGAGAGACTCTCAGGCAGAAGACATTGATAAAAAAGGTCCAAGTAAATACAAAAAGCCAAATGCTCCTAACTCAAAACATTCAAGAAATCCAGGGCACAATGAAAAGATTGAACCTAAGAAAAATATGTATAGAAGACAGAGAAGATTTGCATCTCAAACATCCAACAAATATCTTCAAATAAATTACAGAAGAAAAATATCCTAACCTAAAGAAATAGATGCTCATAAACATACAATAAAGCAACATAATACCAAACAGATGAGACCAGAGAAGGAATTCCTCCTGTCAGATAATAATTAATAAACAAAATGAATGGAACAAAGAAAGACTATTTGAAAGCCATAAAGGAAAAAGGTTGAGTAACATATAAAGGGAGATGTATCATAATTATATCAGACTTCTCAACAGAGACTCTAAAAGTCAGAAGATGTTGGGTAGATGTCAAACAGACACTAAGAGAACAAACATGCCAGCCTAGGCTACTATACCCAGCAAATTTGTACCTCTATGAATAGGTACAAACCAAGATAGTACATGATAAAACCAAATATAAACACAATCTTTCTGCCAGTTCAGCCATAGAAAGAATAATGGAAGGAAAACTCCAACACAAGTAAGGAAACTATACATAAGAAAATGCAAGAAACTAATCTTCTCAAAACAAACACAAAAGAAAAAAACAACAACAACAAAACGACACAAGCATAAACCCAACTCTAACAACAAAAATAATGGAAAGCAACAATCATTGGTCCTTAATATTTTTCAACATAAATAGTTTTGATTCTCCAATATAAAGGCATAGATTCACAGGTTGGATAATTAAACATGATCCAACATTTTGCTGCATATATGAAACACATCTCAGTGAAAAAGACAGACTTTATCTCAAAATAGATGGAAAAAAATTCTAAGCAAATGTTCTCAAGAAATCAAAAGTTAATGTAGCAATTATAGTAGCAAATAAAATAGACTTTTAACCAAAAGTGATCAGAAAAGATGGGGAAGGATACTACATACTCATCAAAGGAAAAATCCACCTAGATGAACTCCGAATTCTGAATATCTATGTCCCAAAATTTAAGAATAGCTACATTTGTAAGTTAATCAATACTGAAGCTCAATCACACATTGAACCTCCCACAATGATAGTAAGAGACTTTACTACCCCACTCTCAACAATGGACAGATCATGGAAATAGAAATTAAGCAGAGATACAGTGTAACAGAAGTTATGAACCAAATGGATTTAACAGATATCTACTGCACATTTCACCATAAAGTGAAAGAACCTATCTTCTTCTCAGCACGTCTCTGTACCTTTTCCATAATTGACCATATAATCTGAAACAAAACATTCCTCAACCAATACAAGAATATTGAAATAATCCTATACATCCTATCAGATCACTGTGAACTAAAGCTGGTCTTCAATAATAAGCAAAATAAGAGGAAACTACATGCACAGGGAAGCTGAGCAACTCTCTAATTAATGATAACTTGAATAGGAAGAAATAAAGAAAGGGATTAAGATGTTCTGAACTTAATAAAACTGAAGGTACAACATACCCAATCTTATTGGACACTAGGTGAACAGTGCTAAGAGGAAAACTCTTAACTCTGAGAATCTCCATCTTGAAATTGGAGAAGCCAAATGAAAGCTCTAGAACAAAAAGAAGAAAACATGCCCAAGTGGAGTTGATGGCAGGAAATAATCCAAATCAGGGACAAAATCAACCAACATAAACAAAGAGAACTCTACAAAAAATTAACAAATCCTGGAGCTGTTTTGTTTTTGTTTTTGTTTTTGTTTTTAAAGAAAATCAACAAGAGAGATAAACGCTTAGCGAGTCTTACCAGAGGATACAAATTAGCAAGATTAGAAATAGAAAAACATAACAAGAGAAACTGAAGACATTAAAAAAACTATCAGACTCTATTACAAAATCTGTAATCAAACAAAATCTGTAATGTAAACAAAGCAGGAAAATCCAGATGAAATGGGTAAATTTTTTATACAGACATCAGGTAACAAAGTTAAATGAAAGTCAGATAAACCATCTAAACAGTTATATAACACTTAAGGAAATAAAAGGAGTCATTAAAATTCTACAAACCAAACACTCAGCAAGACCTGATTATTTTAGCTTAGAATTTTCCCAAACCTTCAAAGAAGATCTTATACAAATACTTCTCAAACTACTTCATAAAATAGATGAAACACTACCTAGTCCATTCTATGAAGTGGCAATTACAATGATACCTAAACCACACAGACCCAAAAAAGGAGAACTACAGACCAATTTCCTTCAGGAATATTGGTGCAGAAATGCTCAATAAAATAAATTCTTGTAAAAAGGATCCAAATATACTTCAAAATGACTACTCACCATGATCAAGTAGGCAGGGATATTTCAATACATTGAAATCTATCAATGTAATCCACTATATAAACAAACTCAAAGTAAAACAAATGAACAAAAAACAGGATCATAACATTAGATACTGAAAAACCCTTTGAAAAATACAACACCACTTCATGTTAAAAATATTGGAGATATTGGGAGTTTAAATACATACCTAAGTATAATAAATGTAATATACAGCAATCCAATATTCAACATCAAACTAAGTGGAGAGAAATGTGAAGAGTTCCCATTAAAATCAGGGACAAGAGAATGCTGCCCAATCTCCCACTATCTATTCAATATACTACTTGAAATTCTAGCAGAAACTTTGTAATTTTATGAGGTCCCATTTGTTGATTCTTGATCTTAGTGCGTAAGCTATTGGTGTTCTGTTCAGGAACTTTCCCCCTGTGCCCATGTCCTCCAAGGTCTTCCCAAGTTTCTTTTCTAATAGTTTCAGTGTGTCTGGTTTTATGTGGAGGTCCTTGATCCACTTGGAGTTGATCTTAGTGCAAAGAGATAAGAGTGGGTCAATTTGCATTCTTCTACATGTTGACCTCCAGTTGAACCAGCACCATTTGTTGAAAAGGCTATCTTTATTCTACTGGATGGTTGTGGCTCATTTATCAAAGATCAAGTGACCATAAGTCTGTGGGTTAATTTCTGGGTCTTCAATCCTATTCCATTGATCTACTTGCCTGTTGCTGTACCAATACCATGCAGTTTTTACCACAATTGCTCTGTAGTACTGCTTAAGGTCAAGGATATTGATTCCCCCAGAAGTCCTTTTATTGTTGAGAATAGTTTTAGCTATCCTCGATTTTTTGTTGCTCCAGATGAATTTGAGAATTGCTCTTTCTAGAACTATGAAGAATTGAGTTGGGATTTTGATGGGGATTGCATTGAATCTGTAGATTGCTTTTGGCAAGATGGCCATTTTTACTATATTGATCCTGCCAATCCAGGAGCAAGGCAAAGGATACTGTCAGAAGGACAAAACGGCAACTAACAAAGTGGGAAAAGATCTTCACCAACCCCACATCTGACAGAGGGCTAATATCCAATATATACAAAGAACACAAGAAGTTAGACTGCAAAGAACCAAATAACCCTATCAAAAAATGGGGTACAGAGCTAAACAAAGAATTTTCACCAGAAGAAAGTCAGATGGCCGAGAAACACCTTAAGAGATGTTCAACATCATTAGTCATCAGGGAAATGCAAATCAAAACAACCCTGAGATTCCACCTCACACCAGTCAGAATGGCTAAGATTAAAAACTTAAGAGACAACAAGTGCTGGTGAGGATGTGGAGAAAGAAGAAAACTCCTCCACTGTAGGTGGGATTGCAAAATGGTAAAACCACTCTGGAAATCAGTTTGGTGGTTCCTCAGAAAATTGGGCATGTCATTTCCAGAGGACCCTGGCATACCACTCCTGGGCATATACCCAGAGGTTTCCCCTGCATACAGTAAAGACACATGCTCCACTATGTTTATAGCAGCCTTGTTTATAATAGCCAGAAATTGGAAGGAGCCCAGATATCCCTCAAAGGAGGAATGGATACAGAAAATGTGGTATATTTATACAATGCAATACTACTCAGCAATTAAAAATAATGAATTCATGCAATTTGTAGGTAAATGGTTAGACCTGGAAAGTATCATCCTGAGTGATTTAACCCAATCACAAAAGAATACACATGAAATGCAGTCACTGATAAGTGGATATTAATGAGCCCAGAAGCCCTAAATACTTAAGGCACAATTAGCAAGTCAAATGATTCCCAAGAAGAAGAATGGAGAGGACCCAGGGCCTGTAAAAATTGGATCCAGTTTTGTAGAGAAACCGTGGGTGGAGGGGGAATGATTGGGGAATAGTTGGGGGAAGAGGAATTATGTGACGTATGGTGTGGGGGAACTGGGAAAGGGGAAAGCCTTTGGAATGTAAACATAGAATATAGAAAATAAAAATTAAAAAAAAAAAGAAATTCTAGCAGAGCAATTAGGTAACAAAAGGTTATCAAAGGGCCAAAAATTGGAAGGGAGGAAGTCAAGATAGCACTATTTCTGGATACCATGATAATATACATAAGTGGACCCCAAAAATCCACGAAAGACTCATACAGCCAATAAACAACTTCGGCAAAATGACTGTATATAAAATTGAGCCAAAGAAATCAGTAGGTTTCCTGTGTACCAAGGATAAATGGGCTGAGAAAGAAATTAAGGAAGTGACACCCATTAAAATAACAAATAACATGAAATATCTTGTTGTGACTCTAACCAGGCAAGTGAAATATCTGTATGACAAGAACTTCAAGTCTCTGAAGAAAGAAATCAGAGGACCACTGAAACATGCTCATGGATCGGCCATAGTACCACCATAAAAATGGCCATATTACCAAAAGCAACCTACAGACTCAATGTAGTTCCCATCAAAATTCCAACTCAATTCTTCACATAGATAAAAGAGCAATTCCCAAATATATCTGGAATAACAAAACATCCAGGATATCAAAAGTAATTCTCAACCGTAAAAGAACGTCTGGGAGAATCACTATCCCTGAACTCAAGCTGTACTCCAGAGCAATAGTGATAAAAATCACATGGTATTAGTACAAAGGCAGGCAGGTAGATCAATGGAATAGTAATGAAGACACAAAACATGATCCCACACACCTATGGTCACTTGATATTTGACAAAAGAACCAAAAACCATCCTGTTGAAAAAAAACTAGCATTTTCAAGAAATGGTGCTGGTTCAATGGGGAGTCAGCATGTAGAAAAATGCAAATAGAGCTATTTGTATCTCCTTGTATAAAGCTCAAGTTAAAAGAAATCAACTGCACATAAAACCAGAAACTGAGAAAGTAGGATGTAATTTGGAACACATTTGCATAGGAAAGAATTTCCTGTACAGAACACCAATAGCTTGTGCTCTAAGATCAACAAATGACAAATGGATCATTGTAAAATTGAAAAGCTTCTGTAAGGGAAAGTAAACAGTCAATAGGACAAAAGGCCAACCCACAGATTGGGAAAAGATCTTTACCAATGCTACATCTGATAGAGGACTAACATCAGAAATATACAAAGAACACAAGAAGTTCATCTCCAGAGAACCAAATAACCCTATTTAAAAAATGAGGCATAGAGTTAAACAGAGAATTATCAACCAAGGACTATCAAATGTCTTAGAATCACTTAAAAAAATATTCAGCATTTTTCATCAGGGAAATGCAATTCAAAATGACACTGAGATTCCACCTCACACCTGTCAGAATGGCTAAGATCAAAAACAAAGATGAAAGCAGATGCTGGCAAGGATGTGGAAAAAGAGGAATATTCTTCCATTGTGTGGGTAGCACTGCCAGCTGATACAACCAAGCTGGGACAGACTTAACAGTTCTGGTTGTTCCTCAGAAAAATGAAAATATTTTAATCTCAGGACCCAATTATACCACTCCTGGGCATATACATAAATTATGCTCTAACCTGTATCAAGGACACATGCTGCCCTATGTTCATAACAGACTTATTTATTATAGCCAGAAGCTAGAAATAACTCAGATATCCATCAACAAAAAAATGGATACAGAAAATGTGGTACATTTACACAATGGAATATTACTCAGGTATTGAAAACAATGACTTCATGAAATTTGAAGGCAAATGGATGGAAATGGGTAAAGAAGGGGGTATTATTAAGCCATCATGAACAATATTGTCATGAAACTTTCTAATAGAGGGGTGGAAGTAGAAAAGATAGTCCTAACCTAGAAAGTCAGACCTGGTATTCACCAACTTCTACATGGATAATATCAGTATAATTAAGGATAATCATGGTGCTATCTACAGTTACAAAGAAGCAAAACACAAATAGTGCCCTTGTAGGGAACATTAAATTCCACGTAGAAGGGGAAGCAAACTAGACATCATGTGTGGATGGGGAAAGGGGAATGCAAGAATATGGAGAACTGGAATGTCACAAGAAGGATCTTGTGTTGTAGATGATGGAGAGAGAGTACTGGGGAAGACAACTGGAATCTAGGTGCCAACTATGTGAAGAGGTAGAAACCTAGGGCAATGGAAATTTCCAAAAATCAATATGGGTGACTATAGCTAGGTTTTTTAGTAGAGGTTATGGAATCTGAACTGGTCATCTCCTATAACTAAGCAGGCAAGAAATCTAGTAGAGAGATTTGGACACAAACTCAGGCATAAAGTTTCTGACCTACAATTTCTCGTGCGGACAGGATATGCTTGGATATAGTTGGCACTGACTTTGTTAGATTGGTAAAGTAATGACTACTGCATCTTGAGACCCATAGCATGAGAGTGAGCACACTTTTTACATATCTTCCAGATCTTACAGCAAGGTGCTGGATATTTCATAGACCCACTATAGAATCAAACATAATTGCCAAAAAAAAATGAATGATTGCTAAATATATTATGCTATACTCACAATTTACTGTATAGCCCAGTTTGTCATCAGAGATGCTTCACACAGCAACAGATGAAAAAGCAAGGCAGACACCCTGAGAAGATAAAGACAACTAAATATTTATTAGAGTTTGGAGAATCTGAAAAATAGAGAACCTTTGTAAGGACCAAATAAGTCAAGGGTACCACAAGAAAGAGCCAAGAGAATATTATATTCATTAATTATTGCAAATCACAAGGACTAAACTGACAGTAAGGTAGTATGCATGGGTCTGACCTACTTCCATAGCATATATGTTATGTTTTTGTAGCTTGCTGCAATTGTATTACTTCTATCATGGAGCAGGGCTGACTTTATGTTACATTTATATGAATTCCTTCCCCTTATTTGCTTAACTTGCCTAGCGCTTATAGAAGAGGTAGTGCCTAAGTATTCTTCAAGTTTATTCACCATGGCTCATTGATACCAATCACAGTTTGCCTATTCTTAAGAAAAAAGAAGAGAGATAGTGTTAGGAACAAATGTATGGTGGACGAGAACAGAGGAGGAAGAGAAACTGCTCTAGAAATAAAGTAGATGAAATATTAAAAATACACTGCTTCTAAAAAATCAAAATTTCTTTAAAAAATTCAAAGTATTTCAGGTATAACACAGTCACAATGCAAACCAAGCAAAACTAAGTGACAAAACTATTAATAACACAATTCCCAACTATCAGGGATTTATTCATGATGTTCTGTGCTCCTTTACGTAGATGTTTTTATTTTTCCAGCTCATACATTTAAAGCAAGTTCAGTTTCTCTTCCAGGCTCTGGCAGGCTTACTCCACTGTTCCTGGTGTTTTGGAGTCATCCCAAGGTACTGGCATCTCCAAAACACCCTACCTACATTATAATGCTAGCCATGCATAGGCTGTTTTCATTATGCCAAGTTTTAACACCTTTGCATAGTCCCTTCTGTTTTGGGCTATCAAAAAGAAATGAAACTAAAATTATGCAAATGTCCTCTTCTAGCCTTCATAGTATCAAGCCTCAGCAGTTCAGCATGGCCATTTTATGAATTGAAGACTAATTTTGTCTGGGTGAATATTAAACTAACACTTTTAGCTATCAGTGTGTGGTAGAACTCCTAGACATCTCTAGAACAAGACTTCAATGTGATGACTGTTAGGAAAGAGTTCCCAGACATTTCACCACAGTAATGCTGGTATCTTCTTAATTACAGGATTTTTTTTTTTTTTACAGCTCCAGCTAACTGCCACTTAGTGTTCCAGAAAACCAAATGTGTTTGCTTAGTATTTATTGTATCTTTTAACCAAAGCTGTTTAATCAGGAGCAAAGAACTAAATAACAGAACCTTTAATCAAAATGACTAATGGCTCCATAGGACCTTTAAACTTCAGACCAAAACTTTATAATCTAGGCCTTCATCCATGAGAATATTCTTAACCATACTTACCATTCTGTTTTTTTTAAATTGGATATTTTCTTTATTTACATTTCAAATGTTATACCCTTTCCTGGTCCCCCCCCAAACACCCTATACCATTCCCTTCACCCTGCTCCTATGAGGGTGTTCCCCAACTCACCTCCCAGGCCTAGCATTCCCCTATACTGGGGCATCAAACCTCCACAGAACCAAGAACCTCTTCTCCTATTAATACCTGACAAAGCCATCCTCTATTATGTATGCAGCTGGAGCCATGGACTCTCCATGTATAGTCCTTGGTCGGTGGTTTAGTTACTGGGAGCTATGGGCGGTCAGGTTGGTTGATGTCGCTCTTCCTATAGGGTTGTTCCTTCAGCCCTTTCTCTAAGTTCTTCATTGATGACCCCATGCTCAGTCCAATGATTGGTTGTGAGGCTCTGCCTCTGTGTTTGTCAGGCTCTGCCAGAGCCTCTCAAGAGACAGCTATATCAGGCTCTTGTCAGCATGTACTTCTTGGCATTCACAATGGTGTCAGAATTTAGCGACTGTATATGTGATGGATACCCAGTGAGGTACTCTCTTGATGGTCTTTCCTTCACTCTCTGTTTTTTACTTTGTCTCTGTATTTCCTCCCAGGACTATTTTCTTCCCTCTTCTAAGAAGGACCAAAGCATCCACACTTTGGTCTTCCTTCTTGCTTTTCAGGTGGTCTTTGAATTGTATCATGGATATTCTGAGCTTTCGGGCTAATATCCACTTATCAGTGAGTGCATACCGTTTGTGCTCTTTTGTGATTGGGTTACCTCACTCAGGATAATATTTTCTAGTTCCATCCATTTCCCTAAGAATTTCATTGTTTTTAATAGGTGTGTGGTACTCCATTCTGTAAATGTACATTTTCTGTATCCATTTCTCCGTTGAAGGACATCTGGTTCCTTTCCACCTTCTGGCAATTATAAATAAGGCTACTATGAACATAGTAGAGCATGTTGTCCTTGTTATATATTGGAGCATCTTTTGGGTATATGCCCAGGAGTGGAATAGCTGGGTCCTCAGGTAATACTATGTCCAATTTTCTGAGGAAACTCCAGACTGATTCAGAGCTTAACAAAGAATTTTCAACTGAAGAATATAGAGTAGTTGAGAAACACCTAAAAAATGTTCAACATCCTTAATCATCATGGAACTCCAAATCAAATCAACCATGAGATTCAACCTCACACAAGTCAGAATGGCTAAGATCAAAAACTGCGGTGACAGTTCTTAAAATCATGCTTATCTGTCAGAAGCCGTAATGGGATAAGCTAATATACTAGCAGCTGATCATCCTGAAATGGACTGCTTTGGATTATTGTATAATATGTGACAGGTGAACCTTAATTGAGCAAAGCTGTGAGGTACTAATTTTAGGAAAGATTCCTGCTATTAATATGCTTTTCCTGTTATTAGTAGACATATATAATAATCAATAAGTAATAGCATTCCCCTTTCGAGCAGATATATGCAGATACAGGAAGATTTACTGTCTTATAGTGATGCAATGTAGACAAATAGATGAATTAATTTTTTTTAATTTTCTAAGACTTAAATTTTTAGGATATAACAATTCCTAAAAATTATATCTGTGATTAATAAGCTCTTTTATACTGGGATTGCTATTAGCTCCTTTTCTGATAGTCAAAACTGCAGTCTCCCAAGTGTCACCAGGTAATTGCTCTTACATGGCAAACAGAATTTCTCCTCCTCCTCAGAGCACATTCTAAAAGATTGTAAAACAATTAACAAAATGTCATTAAAAGGGGACTAATGATTTATTATAGGTTATAGAACAGAAGATAAAATATTGACTGGCTTTATCTGTGTAAAATTTAACTTATAACTTAGTTATGGATTTTTAACCTTAGGTGAATCTATAGAGCTATGACAGATGATAGATGTTTAACTAGATAATTACTCCTTTTTAATTTTTTTTTTAATTTTCTATATTCTTTTTTTTTACATTTCAAATGATTTTCCCTTTCCCGGTTCCACCTTCCCCCTAAGTCCCATAAGTTCTCTTCCCTCTGCCAGTTCTCCAATCAACCCCTTCCCACTCCTTGTCCATGAAATCCCCCACAAAGCTACATCAAGCCTTTCCAGGACCCGGGCCCTCTCCTTCCTTGTTCTTGTGAATGATTTGATATGTGGGTGTGTTTTGGGTATTCTGTGCTTCTGGGCTAATATCCACTTATCAGTGATGCATTCCATGTGAATGCAGTTACTGCACATGTAAACATTCTCTGTAATAAACTTCTATTTCAATTTATGATTTGACTTTTTATGTGAACCTCTGATGAACTTTGTAACATGTGATCATGTATTCTGAAAGATTTTTAAGGGATGAGGACAAAGAATTGAGTCAGATCTTAGGAACTGAGATGAGAAGAACTGAGCTGAGAGAGGAACTGAAATGAGGAAAAGTTTTCAGTCAGAGGAGAACAATATTAGAAGGAGAATGCAGAGTGGAATAATTTAGAAACTATAGGTAACTCAAAAAACTATGAGAGCTATGTGCAGAATGCAGAGGGAAAAAGGAAAAAGAAGATGAAACAGAGAGCAGAAGGAGCAGGCAGGCTTCTCCTTACCATGGAACAGAACAGGTTCCATGGTAAGGGCAAAGCAGGCTTAGTCTTATTAAAAGGTGTCCCTTCCCCCACTTCAGGATTCAAGCTAGGTGATTCAGCCTCTGCTCTGTTCTATCCTCAGCCCATGAATTTCCTGGTCTTTTGTTCTATATAGAACAACCCAGCCTCACCTGGAAGCCATGAAAGCATTCTGACCTGCAGGAGCCAACCACCTGCTGAGATCCAGAGCCAGCAAGATCCCAAGACTCCACCTCATACCTGGAGGAAGGGAATCTTCCAGACTATATATTGGCTTACATTTATTAAAATTCTGGTCTTGAAAAGCAATCTCTCCTTGACCCAATTCTTTTTGTGCCACTTTCCCAATCCATCCCATAAGGTTCTCTTTCAAGAAACAGTCTGCAGCAGCTGCAGATAGCTAGGGAACTCAACAAAAAGGAGCAAAACTTTATTTTTCTTTCTTTCAGACATGGGTTTAATTCATTTAGCATTAAAAGGCTGGAAGCTTTTTCTTTCTCTATGCAATAAAATTGGAGCTCAATTTTCATCCAGAATAAGTGAGTTCTTTCTGCTCTGGTGCTTGGTCTTTTGCTCCATATGCATGTGTAAGTATGTGTGTGTAAATATGTAATTGTGAAAATGTATGCATGTGTGTGTAAGTATGCAATTGTGAGAATGCATGCAAGCTGGGCCCAAGTGAGTTTGTGTGGAAATGTGTAAATGAGAACTCTGCATGCATGAAGCTGTGTATGAACTTATATGATATTATGCATATTCACTTATATAAAAATGTTTCATGTTGTGAGTGTTACTCTCTTCTCCAAGTTCAAGAGAAGTTTGTTAAAACTTTCCCCTAGCCTGATAAGCAAGAGGCATCTTGACTGTAGGGAAAAGGCTCAAGCAATTAGGTAAGCTACTGGCCGCTTCCATGGGCCTATGGGTTGGGTGAGAACCCCTTGAGCAACCCCTGCCTGTTCAACTTATAGGATGAAGGGCTTGGTCAAGTTCGGTGAGGCTAAGGCGGGTACCTCTAATAAGGCCCATTTGATCTTCACAAAGGCCTCCTGTTGAGCTGGAGTCCAGGTAAAATTTCCAGTCTCTTTGGTGAGAGGGTATAGGGGGGCAGCTAAAGTGGCAAACCCCAGTATCCGCAGTCTACAGAAGCCGGCCGTCCCCAGGAATTCTCTAACTTGTCTGGGGATGGTGGGGCTGGGATCTGCATCACAATCTTTTTCCGGGCATCTGTTAACCATCTTTTGCCTTCCTTAAGGGTATAGCCCAGATAAGTAACTTCAGTCTGGCAAATTTGGGCTTTTTTTGCTGAAGCCCTATACCCTAATTTCCCCAACTCTAGTAACAGTCTCTCAGTTCCTTCCTGGCACTCTTGTCAGTGGTCGTTGCAAGAAGTAAGTCATCTACATACTGAACCAGAGAGAGTTGGGGGTTATCTGACCTGAAAGGCGCTAGGTCCCGATGTAGGGCCTCACTGAAGATGGTAGGAGAATTCTTGAATCCTTGTGGTAGGTGGGTCCAGGTCAGCTTCCCAGTTTGTCCTGATTCTGTGTCTCTCCATTCAAAGGCAAAGATGGCTTGACTGGTGGGGTGAAGTCTCAAGCAGAAGAAAGCATCTTTTAAATCAAGAACAGTGCACCATTGTCTCTTGGGTGGGACTGAACTGAACAAATTATATGGATTAGGTACAGTGGGATGTATGTCCTGAACTCTCTTGTTGACATCCTGTAAGTCCTGAACAGTTCGAAATCATTAGTTCCTGATTTCTTCACAGGCAGCAAAGGGGTATTCCATGGGGACTGGCAAGGTACTAGTATGCCTAGCCCTTGTAGTCTCTGGATATGAGGCCTGATTCCTTCTCTGGCCTCTCTTCTCATCGGATACTGCCTGACTCCAATAGGGGTGGCATCTGGCTTCATGGTTATGACTATAGGAGGCACCTGTTCAGCCTTTCCCATTCCACCTGTTTCAGCCCATGCTTGAGGAAAGGCTTTTAACCATCTTTCATTAATAGCTGCTTTGATGGGAGTCTCATGTAATCTATATTCCTCTTCTGAGTGCCAAGATCATAGAGGTAGGTGGTGACCACTAAACTGATGGACCCCTCGAAACAAAGGTGATCTGGGCTTTTAGTTTAGTTAACAAGTCTCGTCCCAGTAGAGGAAGGGGACACTCAGGAATGACAAGGAAGGAGTGAGAGACCTGTCCTCTCCCGAGATCAACTCTCTGATCAGTGGCCCATGAGTACGGTTTCTTCCCAGTGGCTGCGATTACTATTGTCTGGTGGGACATAGTTTTTCATAGAGGCTGTTGTAAAACTGAAAATTTGGCTCCAGTGTCCACAAGAAAATCCATAGGAGTCCCCTCCACTGTTAGGGTTACCCTAGGCTCAGGGAGGGGGCCTGAGCCCTGTCTCCCCTAATCTTCTTCTGACTCCAAGGTCAGGACCTTAGGGGTCCTGGGGCCTGCACTTTTCTTGGGACAGTCTCGAGCCCAGAGTCCCTTCTCTTTACAGTATGCACACTGGTCTTTGGCTAGTGGTGGGCGAACTCCTCCCTCTGAGCGTGGGGTTTTCTTCGGACCTGAGTTGCCCAGGTACCCTGACTGTCACCTCCCTGAGCCCTGTGTCTGTTCTTCTTCGTAACTTACTACTGTGGCCAGAATTCTAGTCAGATTCCTTTCCTGTCTCCTGTCTCTTCTATTTTCCCTCTCTTCAGCCTCTTTCTTTTCTCTCTCTCTCTCCATTCCTCATCAGTTTCTCTTTTATGGTAACTCTCTCAGCTTCCCTAACAAGATCCTGCAATGACTGAGTTTGGAGCCCTTCTAACCATTGTAGCCACTTGCGTATATCTGAGGCTGACTGTTCAATGAAGGCCATGGCTACTGCCGCTTGCTGTCCCTCAGATGTGGGGTCAAAAGGTGTGTAGTGCTGATAAGCTTCCATTAGCCTTTCTAGAAAGACAGAAGGGGGCTCCTTCTCTCCCTGTAATACTTCTCTTACCTTGGCCAAATTAGTGGGCCATCGTCCGGCTCCTTTGAGACCTGCCACTAGAGCCCGGCTGTACATCGTCAACCTCTCCCTACCTTCAGCCAAATTATAGTTCCAGTTGGGACAGTTCAGGGGGAATCCAGAGTTGATCTCATTCTGGAGTAGGGATGGCTGCCCGTTTCCACCAGGGACATTTTTTTGGGGGGCTTCAAAAAGGATTTGCTTTCTTTCTTCAGTAGTGCAAAGGATTTGCAGCAACTGCTGGCAATCATCCCAAGTTGGTTGGTGAGAGAACAACAGTGATTCCACTAAACCTGTAAGACTGGAAGGGTTCTCAGAGAAAGGGGCATGGTTATATTTCCAAGTGTATAAGTCAGCAGAGGAAAAGGGCCAATATTGTAAGGGCTGTAGTTGTCCAGAGCTGGCCGGGGGGCCGTAGACCCGCAGAGGCAATGCCATAGTTGAATCAGGTCCCCCAGGACTCTGAGCACACAGACTGAGTGTCCCGGTGGCTGGTCCTTCTGCTGCTCTGCACACTGAACTGGAGGTGGGGGTCCCTGTGGAGGGAAGCGGTAGAATGGAGGAGTTTCCCAGAGGGAAGGCTCCTCAATCTCCAGATAGATCTTTGGAAGTGCTTAGAATTCCGAGGCGGTTCGGGCTCCACTGATGTTACTTTTGTTTTGGGTCGATCTTGCCGGACCGCCAGAACTTGAGAGCCTGGCCTTGTTTTTTGTGTCCAAGGTTTAAGCCAGGAGGGAGGATCCTGGGCTAAGTTTTTACAAACAAAAATGTAAGGGACTTGGTCGGAGTGCAACCCTGCTCCCTTCTGAGAAACAATGTCCTTGATAGCAGAAATGACAGTTAAATCTAGTGTTCCCTCTGGTGGCCAGTCAAGACCATAGGATGGCCACTCAGAGGAACAATAAGTCCTCCAAGGTTTCTTTTTGATTTCTGCGGACAAATTATGAACTAATTTCCTTACTTCAGTCCAGTGATCTAAAGCCCATCCAAGAGGAGTACTGACAGCCTGTCCCATCATCAAAGTTACACAGAACACACACACACACACACACACACACACACACACCACTCAAAAATATCAAGGAAACAGAAACAAATATCAAGGAAACTAGGGCCCACCTTCTGCGGGATCCCAACACCAGAAAAAGAAACAGAATCAGACGGCTGAGGGGACCTGAAGTCTCTCGGTTCTACGAGAGTTTCAAAGTCTGCGTCAGCACCCTGACGGGAGAATTCCGAGCATCCTCAGGTCTCCCTTCAGTCCCCTGGAATGTCTTCCGGGGTGGCAGTCAGTTACACCTCAACACATCTTTTAGTAACACCCCCCAACTTCCCGAATGGGGGTCCTGTGCTGTCATGAGTGCAGGTGACTGCAAACCAAATGTACCAGATCTGGCGCCTCAGAAATTCAGACAAATACAGTGGACAGACAGAGCACAACAGGATCTTACTTCCAAGAGGGTCTTGGTGATTTAAGGGTGGTCGCAAAATCCCGGACAAGCCCCCACTGTAAGACCTGCGAAATGGGGAGACCCCCACGAAATGGGGAATCCCCCCACTCAAGTCTTGGGACAAAGGGATGCCTAAAGAATTAGCCAAAGATTGTTCTTGCTGCAAAACACATGAGGCCTTTATTGGGGGACCAGTGCACTGGGATTGACTTGTAACCACACAGGGTAAGAGGAGATCCATCCCCTGTGTCTGGCACAAAGAGTATTTAAACCAAAAAATCGCAGAAGGTGGAGGGCTTGGAGGATTCAGATAGGGAAGTTACCTGTAGATCATGAGGCAATGCATCCCTGGGGACTGGGTGTAACTGCATTCCGCAAGATGGATTAACTGCATTCCACAAGCTGGATTAACTGCATTCTGCAAGATAGATTGGGCAAGCATCAATTATCTATAGAATGCAGAACAACCTTTGTGGTTAGCTAGTTCCTGGAATAGAGGTCAGGGAGGGTAGGGGTTAAAGAGTACAGATTAAAGATTTTTACAAAATGGTGGCACTCTAGCCTTCTAAATGAGTATTTTCTGGGGGTAAATAAAATTTCAAGGCAGGATCTTTCACCCTTGAGTCTTATATTTGGCTTAAAGATAAAAAGGTGTCATTGTAATGTTTATTTTACATATTATTTCACTCAGTTTCTCTACTTAAGAACCAAGTCACAAGGACTCTTTCTGCAATCTGGCCTCAGGATTGCATCAGTTTCAGGGGCACACACAAATTCTGGCAGCAATAGTAAGGAGGTGTTAGAAGCAAACTTATAGAGAAGTGCTTGGGGGAAGAGGTAGCCATACAATACAGCCTTCAAATCAATAGTAATTATTAACTGATTGGCAGCCATAGGAGAGTTACAGTTCTTTGCCTTTTGGTGTGCTATGCATACACAAGCATTTAAATGACAAATTCATAGGGCCATGCTCTTTATAGTGTAAAATATGTCTCCAGTTAAGAAAGTAGTTCTCAACATTCCCAATGCTGTAATTCTTTAATTGTTATCTTCATGTTTTAGTGGCAGCCTTTCTTAAAATTTTCTATTGTAACTTAAGTATAATTTTGCCAAATTATAAACGCTAATGTATATATTAAATATTCAGAATATTTGATTTTTGATATGTAAAGTGGTCACAACCTTGAAGATAAGATCTGTGACTTTAAGGGTACAGGGTACTGTTAATTTTCTTACTTGGTCTTTTTCATGTAATATGTTAATGTATTCTCAGTCTTGGTTTTCCTCAGTAGTGTCATAAAATCAGGTATTTTCAGTATACTCTTATATGTATATTTTATGTTACATTCTTTTCAACAAGAAAAATGTATTTAAAAATCTTTGGTGTTTTAGTACACAGCATTAATCATTTTCAACTTATACTTAAATTATAATAAAAGATGAAATTACATATTGCTAATCAGTCAGAAACAAGACAAGTTTGTCCATGTTCTTCACTACTGTTCATTATAGGGATTGAAGCTTAGAGTACTTAAGTTAAAATGGAGTAAAAGTCACACAAATCAAATAAATAATATAGAGGACATATTATGCTGACATGATTCTCTAGGTAGTAGGCCATAAGTACTGTACTATAGAATTTTTATAGCACATATGTATGTCTGAATCCTATGCCTACACACATACATGTTCACTAATTGGATCTAGCAGTTTTTTAAATATTTATTTATTTATTTATTTATTTATTTGGAAACACTGTAGCTCTCTTCAGGCACACCAGAAGATGGGTCCAGATCCCACTCCAGATGGTTGTGGACCTCATGTGGTTACTGGGAATTGAACCCAAGACCTCTGGAACAACAGTCAGTGCTTTTAATTGCTGACCCACCAATCCAACTCTTCAGTTGTTGCAAAAGGAAAGAAGATAAGTACTTAAATTTGATGACAGAATAGCATAGGGTGACAGAAGTAGGAATGGACATTTATGGGTTTGAGGAAAACTAGTGTCATGTGTGTGAGAATTTACACTAAAAAAGAGAAACATATTTCATGTTACTTATCCAAAATTATCATCAGTAACTCAAAAAACAGAAAGGTCTATCCATGATAATAGATATATTGGAAACCTTACTCCTAAACTGTGTTGACAGACTGAGTGCTAATGTATAGCCACTTTTGAGGTCAGTACTTTGGTTGTCAAATCATATGAAATGAGAAATATTATATGATACAGTGTGATCACCCTTGGCTAAAAAAGACATTATTCTGCATTAATATTTGAATAATTATGTTTATTTCTTTTATGTTTATAATAGTGAGGAAAGAGAATTAGTCTAGGTTTCCATCACTGCATAATAAAAGGTAAAAAAAAAAAAAAAGATGGTGCTAAAACCTAAAGAAAAACATGTTATAAATTTGCAAGCAAATGGAATGAATTTGAATTAATTGTCCTGAATGAGCTTTTCCAGGCTTAGACACACAAATACAAAATTTTCTCTCTCATTTATGGTGATAAATTCATGTACTATGTGTGTTCGAATTAGAGCAAATGTGGAAAAGCCAATTTACTATAATTCTATATTGGAGGGTGTTTTTAAATAAATGTGGGATACTAGAATATGTATAAAATGAATTTGGAGATGAACATAGAAGTGCAGAAAACTACAAAAGGAAAAAATGCAGTGAACAAGGAAACAAAAAAGGCCATTTAAATGCAGAATGGATAAAAATGATATGGGATCAGAAATCCTTGCATTCAGTAAAAGTAAAAAAGTAGCAAGTGTAATATGCACACAGTATGAAATAATCCAGTTTCTAATGGATAATTTAAGAATGGTTTGGTTCAAGAAGATGGAGATATGGTAGGGTAGACATGCAGGTAAGCAAACTAAGTATATAAGGATTACTAAATAAGCCTATGAAGAGTTAGTATTTTGTAATATATATATAATATTATATATATTATACATATAAATATACATATAATATAGTATATAAATTAAATATATAAATATATTTTATATATGTAATATTTTAATTCTGAATAGATGCCTTTTAGCATCTTCATCTTCCCCTTAAAAGTTCATAAGCCAAACTTCTATATTGTGTATTACCCTCAGTATCCTAATACTTCATATAATTATAGAACCACCACTGAACACTCAACATGCAATTTATTTCTAGTGAAAAATTTTAAAACAATTCTACAATTCATCCTAAAACACAGTCTCTTCTGTGCCAACAATAACCTAAAATCCTAGTACCAAATGCTTTTAGACTTGGCAAATGCAGGAAAACCAGTGCAGGCAGGAACCACACACGAACTACTTATGTAGTTTATGCACTGGCTACTAAAATGTTAAAGAAGACAAGATAATCTTGGAAGCTTGTGTCCCTGATTCTGATATCTGATGAATTGATTAAGAGCAACTGTGATATTTAGATTAGTTATTTGATTCAGCTATTACACTGAAGAGCCAAATCACAAGTACATTGTCTGAATCTGACCTCAGGATTGCATCAACTTTAGTGGAAGGCATACAGTCTGGCAGCCATAGTAAGGAAGTTTTAGAAGCATAAACATAAGTATTGGGTTGGGAGTATATTTAGCCATACAATCAGTCTTAAGACCATTAGTGAGTCTTAACAACCTAGTGGTAGACATAGGATAGCTAATGTTCTTTGTAGAGTGGTGTGCTAATGAAAACACAAGTATTTAAATGACAGATTCATGGCCCAAGTACATTGCAATGTAACATATTCTTTCCTTTAGTCAAGTAGTTTTCAGCATTTCTAATGGTGCAACACTTTAATATAAATATTTATGTTGTGGTAACCCCTATTCTTAAACTTTTCTGTTACATATACATAACTATAATAGCTGTACATTATCAAATAAGCTTGTGAAAACAAATTATTTTTAAGTTAAAAATATATTTTTTTCTTTTTAATAGAACTTTAATTTTGTATAAATTGTTTTAATAGAATGCACATTGTTTAGTTACATATTTCAAAACTCTTCCCAGATCCTCTTTATATCCTATTATTTAAATACTCATTTTTGTGATTGCACTCATCAGAAAATACATACATATCCAAAAAAGTACATAAGAAGAATTAAGTTAGATAAAGACATATTAAATAAAACAAGCCTAAACAAATAAAATGAGCAAGTGAATGAAAAATAAAATATTCAAAAAGGAAGAGTCAAATTACAAGAAGCTAATACAGACAGAAAGATACTCATTCAGGCCCTAAGGAAATACCAGAGACATACAGAATGTGAAATATAATATAACCAAATAATGGTTTAAAAATTGAATGTAGAAAGTGTTATAGATAAACCTCAAATATATTATTGAGTTTACTCATCTTAGCCATCTATTTCTGGCCATGGAGTATGGTTTGATCTGTAGTTTGTATACTCTGTGAGACTCTTGGGATTTCTTCATTTTGCCATGTTATCAGTTGGAGATATTATACAGATTAGGAATTGCTGAATGTGTCAAATTCTCAGTTTACCAATGGGAAGTCTTCAGGCTTAGAACTTGCAGCCTATTTTCAGGCAGATACAATTACTCGGAGTTCATATATGAATCAGCCCTGTACTGCCTAGCAACTCTAGTTTCTATTATTATATTCATATTGGATCTCACACAATTTTACCCTTCTCTGCCACCATTCTTTGATGAACATTGATAAGGATTTGATGGAGATTTTCCATTAATAACTGAGTGTCCCAAAGTTTCCACTCTCTGCCCTTGTTTTTGCTGTTGGTATCTCCCTTTGTTTCAATCTACTATAGGATGAATCTTTTTTAATGATGATAAACAAGACATTAATCTATGACTATGGAACATTGGGGGATATTTTGTTGATATTTTCTTATGGCACAAGAGTTGGGTATGATTTTACCCAAGGTCCCATGATAGTTCTAGTCTCAAGTCCTTGGCTACCAGTGTAATGTTAATCATAGGTTCCATCTCATTTAGTCTGCATTATATCCAATCAAATAGTTTTAGGTTAATCTTACAATGACTGTACCTTTTTGCACCAGAATATCTTATAGCTACGCCACTTGTTATAGATCAAATGATTTGACGCTGGGTTGGAATTTCTCTTTCTTCACTAGTAGATTGTAGAACACAGTGTGCTATGAACATCGGTTAAAAGTGGTGAAGCTATAGATAGTTATCAACTTAAATTCTCCATGCTTAATGACTATGTACATGTTGATCCTAGTCATAGGGCCTTAACATCACTTTTTGGAAAGACCATTTATTTGGCAAACAAAGCAATTATATGTAACAAATTCCAGACAGTGGAGTTTTCATGTTTGTTTTGTTTTGTTTTTCTAAGAGATCATCCAAGTCATACTAAAAGTATAGCTGTCTCCATGTTTGCTTTCTATGCATCTCTTCCCTACAGTTGCTGGGTGAAGTCTCTCTGATGACAATTATGCTATGCACCATTCTGTGACTATAGTAGAACATCACTGTGAATCATTTCATTGACACTTTTTGTGATTCATGTTTGTTTCTATTTTTCGGGTTTTGGGATATACAGACTCTTGTACTGAGCAGTGTCAGGGATAACTGTTAGTCATACAATGGTTGTCAAGATGGATTGGTACTTGATCTATCATTTTTAAAGTTTTTTGCCACATTTTCTATGCTCATCTTATAAGCAGAGAATTTTGTCAAATCATTTGCCTTTGTTGATCTTGCAATCCCTTCACTGAATATCTTGCTTGTTTACAGAAAATGGTCAGTACAGACCCCATATTCTCTAAAATTTAGAGTCTTAGACAGTATCACACTCTTCATTTTCTGGGAGTTTCCTTTGACCTCGGTTTCCACCTTTTCCAAGAGATGAAAACATATTCCAATCTTGTTCCACAGTAGTCTCTCCCTCACTAATTCCCAAACCTCATCCTTTCTGTTCCCTTCCTCACTCTCTACCCACATGTAGCCCACTCCCCATATTTACCGATGATATAAATTTAGTTTACACTTTAAATGAGATTTAAATGTCCCTCACTTGAAGGATACTTGTTGCTTAGTTTCTTTGGATGTGTGGGTAGTAGGGTGATTATCCTTGACTTTACTGCTAATATTCAGTGATACCTGAGTAAACACCATCTTTGATTTTGAGTCTGTGTTAGGTTCCTCAAACTGGTTGTTTCTTGTTCCATTTGTATGCTTGCAAATTACCTCATGTTATTGGTTTTAGTAAGTGAGAAAGAATTCACTGTATCTATGTCCCAAACATTCTCTATTCATTTTTCATTTACTGTAGATGTAGAATGTTTCCAGTTTCTGGATATTACCAATAAAGTTGATCTAGAAATAAATTACCAAATAACCTAGTATTTTGGTGAAGTTTCTTCTGTTTCTGTTCCCAGAAGTGGTATAGCTGGATCTTGAGGTTGAGTTCCAATTTTCTGAGAAATCAAAGTATCTATTTCCAAAATGGTTATACTTGCCTTGTTGTCTGAAATGAAGGAACCTCATTTGAGAAAATGCCTGGAAAATATACATCTGTAAACCTTTTTTTTTTTTGAAGTTAATGATTGATGTGAGAGTCCATTGTATAAAGTGCACATCTTAAGTTGCATAAGAAATCAGGTCAAGAAAGACAGGTGATTTTGTTAAGGAACCATGTTCTTAGTTTACTGATTAAGGTATGATTGATCCAAAACACTGCAAGCAAGTAGGAGATGCTTTTCAAGATTACTATAGAGTTATGGGACTTGATAAAGTCCCTGTAACAGTCTTTTCCTATTAGAGTCTAATAAATTACTTTTTGAAGTATCTGTTTTAGTCTTGGCAGCTGTAGCAGAGGGTCAGCAATTATTACAGAAAAGAAGTCGATTTCTGACTTGAAAAATATTTACATTTAATTAGTTTAGATAGTGAAGATGAGATTGTTATGAAAAGCCAGTCTAAGTCTGTGGAAGCAAAATGGGAAGCTGAGAAAAAGAAATTAAAACAAAATATTTACCCTGATTTAAAAGAATTCAAAGTTAGTCTTAGGGAAGAGCTCTCACAAACTTCAAAGGGTAAAAATGAAGATAATGTTAAAGGGAATGTTGGCATGAGGGAAAGCAAGGAGAGGATTTCTAATATTAATAAGAAAAAGAAGACAGTTTCTTAGGCCAATAAGGACTCTTAAACCTCAGAAGAAAGTGATTTAGACCCAGAAAATGCAGAGGAGTTAGAAGAGTCTTTCATATATCATAATGAAGATTACCTGCCTTTTAATCAGCCACCTCCTTATAGCCCTCATGGGCCAGTGTTGGGAGCTGTAGATTTTTATAAAGAACTCTGTCAACAAAATCAGCAGCTTTGTATTCAGATCCAATTAGAAAAGCAGAATCAGGCATTACTTAAAGAATTATATGATCTTTGCAAAGGTAGTGCTGCTAGCAAGAAACCAGAACAGAAGGGTGCAGCTCAAACTGCTAAGAATAGACATCAGAATCAGCTAGTTTTCCCACTCATGGAGAGTATTCAGCCAGATGGCACAACAGTCCAAGAGGTTCGTGGATTCAATTTTAAATTCATAAAGGAATTAAAAACTGCATTCTCTCAATATGGTACAAATGCTCCTTTTACTATGGCCCTTTTAGAGAGCAGCACAGCTGAATGGCTCACATCTCAAGATTGGTATACTTTGGTTAAGGATTTCTTGATTGGGGTAATTTCTTCTTTGGAAATCAGAATATTATGATGCATGTAAGGAAACAGCTAAACATAACATACTGGTTAATAATGGATTGACATTTGATGCTTTAGTCAGAGAAGGTCACTTTGGTCAGGATGCTCAAGGTATGTATGATCCAGGACTTTATGCTCAAATTCAATTAGCAGCTCTTATGGCATGGAGAAAACTGGCATCCAAAGGAGAGTCTGGTTCTTCTCTTAGTGGTATTAGGCAAGTTCCTGATGAATGTTTCCAAGAATTCATCAATTAACTTTTGACAACAGCATCCTGAATTTTTGGCAATCCAGAGGCTAAACTGATTTCAGTGGATGCATTTGCCTCCTTGCAGACATTGGTACATCTTTTTATCAGGTCATTGCTGTAGCTGCTGCTCTCAAGGATATGACTATCCATGAGTGGTGTGAACACAAACAAAAGAAGTCAAGTAAAGGCTGTCTGTCACCATCTTAGCAAGAGCAGCCCAACCAGACAGAGACCCATGGTCTGAGATTGGCACCATCTAGGCTCTAACAGTCCAGCCATGGAAGCTCCTGACCTGCAGGGAATCCCACAGTTATACAGAGCCCCATGTCCCACCACCATTTTGGTAGCTCATAGAGGTACACAGAGGGCACCAGAGTGAAGGATTGCCCAGGGCATAGCCTGGCTGGGTGCCTTCCACACCAGGGAGCTGGGCAGCTCTACAGCTGCCTGAGCACGTGGGGGAGCATCTGACCTGCAGGAAGTGCCCTGGATAGACTGAGCCCCACTGACCGAGATCCCTACCATCTTGGATTCTGCAGATCAACCAGGGAAGTGCCTGATCTACAGGGGATACTGTGGTTAGATGGACAAGGCACACTAGGGCTCCCACCACACCCAAGAGTAGGGCAGCACATCAGCAACCTGTCCCAGGGGAAACCCAGTCATCCAGTGGTGGGGAAATAGCCTTACAGGCCCACAGGTAGCTCAAACACCAGCCAATGTCAACAGGACCAACTAACACCAGGGATAAACAGATGGCAAAAATCAGACACAGGAACTTTAGTAACAGAAATCAAGGGAATATGGCAGCATCTGAACTCAATTCCCCAACAACAGCAAGTCCTGGATACCCCAACACTCCCAAATAACAAGATTTGGATTTAAAACCACTGGTCATGATGCTGTTAGAGGAACACTAAAAGGACAAAGATAAATCTCTTAAAGAAATACAGGGGAACATGAATAAGTTAGAAGTCCTGACAATGGAAACACAGAAATCACTTAAAGAAATTCAGGAGAATATGGGTCCACAGATAGAAACCAATAAAGAAGTAACACAAAAATCACTTAAAGAAATGCAGGAGAAATTGAGTCAACAAGCAGAAGTCATGAAAGAGAAAACATGAAAATCTTTTAAAGAAATACAAGAAAATATGAACAAACAAGTGAAGGAACTGAGCAAAACCATCCAGGATCTAAAAACAGAAGTAGAAACAACTAAGAAATCACAAAGGGAGACAACTTTGGAGCTAGAAAACCTTGGGAAGAAATCAGGGGCCATAGATGCAAATATCAAAAACAGAATACAAGAGATAGAAGAAAGGATGTCAGGTGCCAAAGATACCATAGAATCCATTGACTCAACAGTGAAAGAAAATGCAAAAAGCAAAAAGTTTGTAGCCCAAAACATCCAGGAAATCCAGGACAAAATTAGAAGACCAAACCTAAGGATTATAGGTATATATGAGAGTGAAGATATACAACTTAAAGGGCCAGCAAATATCTTCAACAAAATTATGGAAGAAAACTTCCCTAACCTAAAGAGAGAGTTGCCCATGAATACACAAGAAGCCTACAGAAGTCCAAAGAGACTGGACTAGAACAGAAATAACTCCCATAACATAATAATCAAAACCCCAAATGTATTAAACAATGAAAGAATATTAAGATCATTAAGAGAAAAAGGCCAAGTAAAATATAAAGGAATACTGAATAGAATTGCATTGGACTTCTCACCAGAGACCATGAAAGCTAGAAGATCTTGAGCAGATCTCATATAGACTCTAAGAGAACACATATGCCAGCCAAGATTACTATACCCAGCAAAACTCTCAATCACTATAGATGGAGAAACCAAGATATTCCATGATAAAACCAAATTTACACAATATCTTTCCACAAACCCAGCCCTACAAAGCATAATAGGTAAAAAAACACCAATATAAGGAGGTAAACTGCACCCAGGAAAAAGTAAGATAGACAACTTCTGTCATCAATCCCAAAAGAAGATAACCACTCAAATAAAAAATAACATAAAAAATAATGGAAGTAATAATCAATACTCTTTAATATCTCTTAGCATCAATGGGCTCAATTGTACAATAAAAAGACATAGACTAACAGACTGGATACATAAACAGAACCCTACATTTTGCTGCTTACAGGAAACACAGCTCAGGGTCAAAGAAAACACTACCTCAGAATAAAGGACTGGAAAGCAATTTTAGAAGCAAATAGTCTTAGGAAACAAGCTGGAGTAGCCATCCTAATATCAGATAAAATTGACTTTCAACCTAAAGACATCAAAAGAGACACAGAAGGACTCTTCTTACTGGTCAAAGGAAAAATCCACCAACAAAAACTCTCCACTCTGAACATCTATGCTCCAAATGCAAGGGCAGGGCACCCTCATTCACAAAAGTAGCTTTAGTAAAGCTCAAAGCACACATTACACCTAACACAATAATTGTGGGCGAATTAAACACTCCACTCTCCTCACTGGACAGATGAGGAAAACAAACTAAACAGGGACATACTGAAAATAATTGAAGCATTGGACCTATTGGATTTAACAGATATATACAGAACATTTCATCCTAAACAAAAGAATATACCTTTTTTCTCAGCACCCCATGGTACCTTCTCCAAAATTGACTATATAATTGGTCACAAGACAGACCTCAACAAATTTAAGATCAAAATAAGCCATGACTCCTATCAGATCACTATGGAATAAGAGTGCTCTTCAATAGCAATAAATAAATAAATAAATAAATAAATAAATAAATAAAATAAATAAATTAAAATAAAAAACGTAATCCCACATACACATGGAGGCTAAACAATGCTCTACTCAATGATACCTTAGCCAAAGAATAAATAAAGAAATCAAATACTTTTTAGAATTTAATAGAAATGAAAGCACAACATACCCAAATTTATGGGACACCATGAAAGCAGTGCTA
The DNA here is from genome assembly GCA_964023405.1 of Apodemus agrarius. Taxonomy (NCBI): domain Eukaryota; kingdom Metazoa; phylum Chordata; class Mammalia; order Rodentia; family Muridae; genus Apodemus; species Apodemus agrarius. The sequence goes on from OZ030014.1 coordinate 26,718,910, forward strand.
AGAGGACAACTCATAGCCCTGAGTGCCTCTAAAAAGAAACTGGAGAGAACATATATTAGCAGCTTAAAGGCATACCTGAAAGCCCTGGAACACAAAGAAGCTAATTTACCCAGGAAGAGTAGAAGGCAGGAAATCATCAAACTCAGGGCTGAAATCAATGAAGTCGAAACAAAGAGGACCATACAAAGAATCAACAAAACCAGGAGCTGGTTCTTCGAGAAAATCAGCAAGATAGATAAACCCTTTGCCTGACTAACCAAAGGGCACAGAGACAGTATCCAAATTAACAAAACTAGAAATGAAATGGGAGATATAAGAACAGAAATGGAGGAAATTCAAAAAATTATCACATCCTACTACAAAAGTGTATACTCAAGACAACTGGAAAATCTGGAGGAAATGGACAATTTCCTAGACAGATACCAAATACCAAAATTAATTCAGTATCAAATAGATCAACTAAACAATCCTAAAACCACTAAAGAATATAAGCAGTCATAGAAAGTCTCCCAACCAAAAAAAGCACAGGACCAGATGGTTTTAGTGCAGAATTCTATCATACCTTCAAAGAAGACCTAACACCAATACTCTTCAAATTATTCCACAAACTAGAAACAGAAGTAACTGTAAGCAATTCATTCTACAAACCACAATTATGTTCATACCAAAACCACACAAAGGTCCAACAAAGAAGAACTATTGGACAATATCCCTTATCATTATCAATGCAAAAATAATCAATACAATTCTTGCCTATCGAATCCAAGAACACATCAAAACCATTATTCACCATGATCAAGTAGGCTTCATCCCAGAGATGCACTGATTGTTCTATATACAGAAATCCATTAATGTGATCCACTACATAAACTTAAAGAAAAAAAAAACATGGTTATTTCATTAGATGCTGAAAAAAACTTTTGACAAAATTCAGCCTCCTTTCATGCTAAAAGTCGTGGAAAGAATAGGAATTCAAGGCCCATACCTAAACATAATAAAAAGCAATATACAGTAAACCAGTAGCCAACATCAACTTAAATGGAGAGAAACATGTAGCAATCCCACTAAAGTTAGGGACTAGGCAAGGCTGCCCCCACTCTCTATATCTTTTCAATGTAGTGCTTGAAGTTCTAGTTAGAGAAATTAGACAACATAAGGAGGTCAAAGGGATACAAATTGGAAAGGAAGAAATCAAACTATTACTATTTGCAGATGATATGATAGTGTAATTAAGTGACCAAAAAACTCTACCACAGAACTCCTACAGCTAATACACAACTTCAGCAAAGTGGCTGGTTATAAAATCAACTTAAGCAAATCAGTAGCCTTCCTGTATTCAAAGGATAAGCAGGCTGAGAAAGAAATTAGGGAAATGACACCCTTCACAATAGCCTTCATGAACAATATAAAGTATCTTAGAGTGACTCTAACCAAACAAATGAAAGACCTATATGAGAAGAACTTCAGATCTCGGAAGAAGGAAATCATAGAAGACCTCAAAAAATGGAAATATCTTCCATGTTCATGGATTGGCAAGGTTAATATAGTAAAATAAAAGCAATGTACAGATTCAATATAATCCCCATCAAAATCCCAAATCAGTTCTTCACAGTTAGAAAGAGTAATTATCAAATTCATCTGGAATAACAAAAAACCCAGGATAGCTAAAACTATTCTCTACAGTGAAAGAACATCCAGGGGAATCTATATCCTGGACCTCAAGCACTACTACAGAGCAATAGTGTTAAAAACTGCATGGTATTGGTACAGTGACAGACAGGTAGATCAGTGGAATAGGTTTGAAGACTCAGAAATGAACCCACACACCTCTAGTCTCCTGATCTTTGACAAATGAACTGAAACCATCCGGTGGAAAAAGGAAAGCCTTTTCAACAAATGATACTGACTCAACTGGAGGTCAGCTTGTAGAAGGCACATTGATCTATTCTTATCTCCTTGTACTAAAATCAACTCCAAGTGGATCAAGGACCTCCACATAAAACAAGACACACTGAAACTAATATAAAAGAATCTGGGGAAAACCCTTAAGGACATGGGCATATTGGAAAATTTCCTGAATAGAACAGCAATAGCTTATGCTCTAAGATCAAGAATTGACAAATGGGACCTCATAAAATTACAAAGTTTCTGTAAGGCAAAGGACACTGTCAAAACAGCAACCAAAAAATTGGGAAAGAATCTTCACCAACCCTACATCCTACAGAGGGCTAATATCCAATATATACAAAGGACTCAAGAAGTTAGACTCCACAGAGCCAAAACACCCTATTAAAAATGGGATACAGAGCTAAACAAAGAATTTTCACCTGAAGAAATACGGATGGCTGAAAAGCATCTTAAGAACTGTTCAACATCATTAGTCATTAGGGAAATGCAAATCAAAACAACCCTGAGATTTCACCTCATACCAGTCAGAATGGCTAAGAATAAAAACTCAGGAGACAGCAGGTGTTGGCAAGGATGTGGAGAAAGAGGAACACTCCTCCACTGCTGGTGGGATTGCAAGTTGGTACAATCACTCTGGAAATCAGTATGGTGGTTCGTCAGAAAATTGGGCATGACACTTCCAGAGGACTCTGGTAAACCACCCTGGGCATATGCCCAGAGGATTCCCCAGCATGTAATAAGGATATATGTGCTACTATGTTCATAGTAGTCCTATTTATAATTGCCTGAAGCTGGAAAGAACCCAGATGTCCCTCAATGGAGGAATGGATACAAAATATATGGTATATATACACAATGGAGTACTATTCAGACATTAGAAACAATGAATTCATGAACTTCTTAGACAAATGGATGGAGCTGGAGAACATCATCCTATGTGAGGTAACCGAATCTCAAAAGAACACTCATGGTATGTACTCACTGAAAAGTGGATATTAACCTAGAAGACTGGAATACCTAAGATACATTCCACATATCAAATGATGTCCAAAAAGAAGGAAGGAAGAAAGGAAGGAAGGAAGGAAGGAAGGAAGGAAGGAAGGAAGGAAGAAAGGAAGGGTCCCTGGCTCTGGAAAGGCTTAATGTAGCAGTGTAGGAAAATACCAGAACAGGGAAGAGGAAAGGGGTGAATGGGGGAACAGGGGAGGGAAGAGGGTTTATGAGACTTGCGGAGAGGGGGGAGCCTGGAAAAGGGGAAATCATATGAAATAAAAATTAATATATCGAATAATAAAAAAAGAGGTCAAGTAAAGGGTGTTTTAAATGTGGCCTTGTAGGACAATTTGTTTACAATTGTCGAGGAAGTAATAATATTCAGAAAGGACTACACGTGCCTGGACTTTGTCCTAGGTGCCACCATGGTAATCATTGGAGAAATGAATGTCACTCTAAAAGAGATGATAAAGGCACTCCTTTAGTGCCACAGGGAAACAGGAGCAGGGGCCACCCCTGGCCCATAATCTTACCAACCAAGTTTACAGGGCCACTCTGAAAAGGAATCCATTTGTTACCTCAAAAGAGCAACCCCAGGAAGTGCAGGACTGGACTCTATGCCTCCTCCTACACAGTACTAGCCCCAGAAATAGGACCTCATACTAACTCTGCAATATCTATAGGAATACTTGGCCCTTTAAAAGATGGAGTTTTTGGTCTTATCTTAGGTAGAGAAGTAACTCCACCATGAAGTGATTGTGGTGTTTCACGGAATCATTGATAAAGACTATAAAGTGGAAATTAAAATTATGGCCACTGCTACTAAAGACATAATCACTATTAATGTTGGTTAGTGTGTTGCACAGTTATTACTGTTCCTTTACTACCCTCAGAACATAAACATGTTAATCCCACTCGAGGCTGTTGAGGATTTGGATCCTCAGATATTTATTGCGTTACTCAAATTGAACTGGAAAAGCCTGTATTAAATATCTGGATTAATGGAAAAAGATTTTCTGGGCTCATTGACACTGGAGTAGATGTTACAGTAATAAAGGAATCTGAAAGGTCCTCTTCTTGGCCTTTAACACCAACTATTACTCACCGTAAAGGTATTGGTCTAAGTCAAAATCCTCATCAGAGTGCAGAGTTATTAGTATGGAGGAATGCTGAGGGAAATCAGGGATCCATTCAACCATATGTGCTGGGTGGACTGCCCATTAAACTTTGGAGAAGAGATTTTTTTTATCTCAAGTGGGTATTATTATGAAAAGTCCCAATGATGTAGTTACAGCTCAGATGCTTAAAACAGGATTTGTTCCTGAAAAAAGGACTTGGCAAGGACCAGAAAGGAACTACAGAGCCTATTTTCCCCTCAGGTCAAACTGATACCAAAGGACTTGGATATTCATTTTAGGGACCACTGACATTTCTGTACTCCATGCTGATCCTAAAATGTGGAAAAGTAATGATCCAGTGTGGATTGATCAGTGGTCCCTAACTAAAGAAACACTAGAAGCTGCTCATATGTTAGTGCAGGAACAATTAGAAGCTGGTCATCTTGAAGTCACTAATTCCCCCTGGAATACACCAATTTTTGTCATTAAGAAAAAGTGTGGTAAATGGAGATTATTTCAGGATCTTCAAACTATGAATAGCACCATGGTTCTCATGGGTACTTTGCAGCCAGGGTCGCCCACACCTTTTGCAGTTCCTGAAAATTTTCACAAAATTATTATAGATTTAAAAGATTGCTTCTTTACTATCCCTCTCACTGAAGAGGATAAGAAGAGATTTGCCTTTTCTCTACCTGCTTTTGTAGTAAACTGCAGATTACATTAAAAACAGGCATACCTTATAACCCCCAAGTCCAAGGTATCCTGGAAAGAGCCAATGGCATTTTAACACATATTATTATTATTATTATTATTATTATTATTATTATTTAAGAGGCAGGGAATGGTATTCCTGAAGAAGACCTCAAAAATATACTTCACTATTCTCTTTTCATTTTGAATTTTTAATACGTGGACAAGGATGGTAAATCTGCAGCAGATCGTTTTTTGGCATGGAGATTCCAAATCTACATATGCAAAGGTCATGTGGAAGGACCCATTGTCTTGAGTTTGGAAAGGATCTGATTGTAGTTTTGATCACCAAACTAACTCTGCAAGATGACTACCAGAAATATTGGTGAAACAAATTAATGATTGAACCAGGCCTGAGTCCCTGAGGAAAATATCTTTTATATATTTTCAGATGAAGAGCATCATGCTGATGGTCCTGATCCAAATGGTTGTGAAGGCTGCCCGCATACCTTCCTGAATGAACCAATGGAGCTGACATGGATCGTAGAAGATGGAAAGGGAAGAAATCTTACATCAGTGACAAGAATAACAACTCCTGGAACCCGGTTTCTGGAAATCACTCTCTCGGGGAAGGACTTGATTAGCTGTGCCACATGGACTCAGTCACCCAAAGGACATTTTTTTATATGTGCTGCTCATGATTCTGATGAAAATTCTTGTGGCTCTAGTGACACTTTTTATTGTGCATCTTGGGGCTGTGAAACTTCTGGGCACATCTACTGGAATGCTAAGTGTGGAGAATTGATTACTATGTATCTCATGGGACAAGATTCTGGCATCTCTACAAGACGTAAGCTCTTTGTGTCCATGGATAATCTCTATTCTTGTAAAGGAAGCAACACTGTCTATCTCACCTTAGGTATTTCATTCACTGAGAGGGATAAGAGGGCTAATTGGTCAAGGGGTTTTGTGTGGGGTATTCAAGTCTATATATCAGGAGGTTATGATGTTGGAAATATTTTCAGAATTAGACAGGTCAAGAAGGCTGTTCCACCTATGCAGGGTCTTGATCTGATTGAACTTCTTTTTCCGTCTTTACTGTATCCATTTTCTGTGAGGTAACCTACCCCAGTCCTCCCTCAGCCACCTTTGGTCTCTTTTCAGGAGGGATTGTTTAAGCTTGTCTGTGGATCCTTTACAGCATTGAATTTTTCTCAACCCTACTTTACTAAAGACTGTTGACTCTGCCTTTCTTCCAGTCCCCCATTTTATGAAGCTATAGCCTCTAATGGAACTATCAGTCTGGCTTCTGCTCAGGCTGCTTGTCAATGGTGTCAATCTCAGAAAGTTACCCTTTTGTCTATAATAGGGACTGGTTTATGCATTTGTCAGTTACTCAGAGCCTATGGTTATTTTTGTGCCATCCATAGGGTGTTCAATATAACAAACTATGTGGTGCCACCAGAAAATTTCTGGTGGGCTTGGAACAACGGCATTACTCCCTGTTCTTTGGTTTTCTTGAAACCTGTTTTTGTTTTGTTTTGTTTTGTTTTTTTGAAAACTTTGATTTTTGTGTTCTAGTGCAACTTGTTCCACGTATTACTCTTTAATCTGGTCAGGCCGTTTTAGATGCCTGAGGCCCCCATAACAACCTAGTCCTTAGTAGAAAGACTAGAGAACCTGTCACTGTTGTGACTACAGCTGTTTTTCTGGGGTTGGGAGTCATTGGAACTGACACTGGTATTTCCTCACTTGTTCTGCAAAACAAATATTATAATGAGCTTTGATTAGTCAAAGATAAAGATTTAGAGAATTTAGAAGTAGCTATGTCTCTCATGAGAGATTCTATATCATCCTTATCTGAGGTAGTTCTTCAAAATAGAAGAGGTTTAGATTTATTATTTTTGCAGCAAGGAGGCTTATATGCTGCCGTAAAGGAAGAATGTTGTTTTTATGCTGATCACACTGGAGTCATAGAAGATTCTCTAGCCAAAGTGCACAAAGGGTTAGAGGCTCATAAGAGGATGAATGAAAGGGATGAAGAATAGTTTTGGACTTGGTTTCAGCACTTCCCCATTGCTGATTACTCTTCTACCTTCTCTGCTTGGACCATTGTTAGGTCTGATCATCCTCTTGTCCCTTGGTCCAGTTTTATTCAATAAGGTGATGAACTTTCTGAAACAACAGATTGATCTAAATCAATCTAAACCTATGCAAGTTCATTATCAGTGCCTAGCCTTAGCTGATGAGTAGTCAATAACAGGTAATCCTCAGTGACAGCTTTACAAGGGCATCATGTTTTTGAGCTTAGACAGAATACATCCCTTTGCTGGATGTTCATTCAATGATGGCTACAAACATGACCTGAAGCTGCTTGAACCAGGAAACCTAAGACAGGCTTTCATCCATTGACTTTTATTTTATTTTACAGAAGGGGTCATGTTGGAGACCACTGGAGACAGTCATGCCTTTCTCAGGCTTAAGTGGGGTCAAAGTGGGGGCATTAGTCACAGAAAGTGGTCTGGTCAGTCTGGAACTCTTGCTGCTGACTGTACCCTTGGGCTCTCGATGAGACACAGTGTACTGACATATACTTTAGATTAGATTCTCTGTGAAGATAAGGTTGTTTATCTTTGTTGGTTGCTTACCACATCTTGTTTTATTTTTCGCTGCCAAATGTTTTACCATATAACAGCTATGTGAACCTGCATTAAATGAGACTTGATCAGAATCCTGTCTTGCATCAATTTCTCCGGCCTCTTGCCCCCTAGCTCCTCACTCCACCCCTCAGGAACCTATTTGAGAATTCACAGACAGGTTCAATGTAGTTAATGGAAGTATAAGCAAATTAACCATTTCCTGCGCGATTTGATTGTGGTCTCATGGAGTTTCACCACAGTAATAGAAGCTCTAAATCTGGTTCTGCTTATGGCTGAAATTGAGACTGCTTGGCCTAGGGAATAATTTGGTTTGGTAATTTGTTGTTAAGCAACAAATTCTGATATTGTTGATAGAAAATGATTTATCCATATATACATATATATGCATGTATGCATATAAATTTATACATATACATATATGTATACATTACAAATTCACACACACACACACACACACACACACACACACATATATATATATATATATATATATATATATATATATATATATATATATATAAACTATTTCATTATTATGTTCCAGAAGAAAATTCTTTTGGGGAAATTAAAAATACAGAAATAGATTTAATAATTTCTAATATGTGTCTTAATAAAGTCATTCTTTCAAATAAATGTACACATCACCTTATATTGGTTTAATCATATATACATATATATGATTAAGTATATACATATATTAAATGTGTTGCTTTAACTGAATAAGGAAATCTAATAGAAATAAAAATAATGCTGAATCAAAAGATTATGGACAAATTATGTGTGAAAATAAAATTCCAGACTTTCAAAACATACAAAATCAATATAACCCTGATTCCCAAATGATATATTTGTGTTTTCTATGAAAAACAATAGACAAAAATATGAGAAATTTAGATGTATAATTGGAGAAATAGAATATTTGACATGTACAAATTTAATTCTACTATTAAATTTGAATCAAAAAGCCTTCCTTTACCTCAATTTTTACAGTTTCTCTAATAGTCATAAAACATGACACAATGCAGATCACAATATTGGTATAATTTATATATATGTTTTGTTTAAACCTACATTATAAATTAATCCCAAGTTATGATTTGTGTATATACTAGGCATATATTTCCACAAAACAAGTATTGTAAAAATTTTGAATAATTTTGCCATGAATCCCACATTTTTTGAAAACCTCCTTAAGATATCTTTTAAATTTCCAGTGTCTTTAACAGTTATAATTACCAAATTCTGTGTAAAAGAAAAACACAATTCTGTTGCATATTCTAGGTATGATCCACATTTACAGCATTTTTGCTAAACTTTGTCTTAGCAACAAGTTCTAGCAGTGTCCACAAATACTTGCAATGCACCTCTCAGCATGATTACAGCAATACTGTTTTCAAGTAACAAAAGCTCAATACACACCATTCCAGACCAAGGCTGTAATGGATGTCTTATATATAGTCCTCATATCTTTTCTCATATTTTAAAATGTCAACCATCATTTCACTGATATACCACAGTTTTATTTCCACTTACTCCTCCATAGCTTTGGGCAAGAGTTCTTCCTCCTTACAATTATCAAACTATCTTCCTGACATACCTTCTCTATCAGGCACAGAGGCTGTATTTCTTTATTTTAATCTTTCTGAGTCAACAATAGATGGGTTGGCTGAAATTGCATTGTTTCTGACCATGCAAAAAGAAACAAATTAATAACAAGGACACTCTGTTCTAAGAGTAGTCATCATCATTACAAGTCAAATGTATTAATTTACTTCTAAGGGATAGAAGCATCTGTGAAATGAATTAACTATACCTTAGGAGAGCCCAAGCATTTCCTTACTGTTCACGAAAATCATTATTGAAACTTTTAAATATTCATTCATATAGGCCATTCTCTATTAACTACACACTGACATCAGAGTTTTCAGTAGGAATATGCTATTATCCCAGGTTGTTCAATGAGTAAAGAATAAAAATAACTAGAGGAATCAACTTCTTATTTATGCATGTTTTTCATTATAAAATATACAATTTATATACATCCAATGTCATGCCATACCTTAAACCCTGAGATTGTTCTTCTGTTATTGAACACACATTCACGTTTCTTTTCTTTTTTTAAATTTCTAAGTACCACTTCCTCTTTTTAAAAATTTATTTATTTATTTATTTATTTATTTATTTATTTATTTTACACTCCATATTTTATCCCCCATCTACCCTCTGAATGTTCCATATCCCATACCAACTTCTCACCACCCTGTGTCCAGACAGATGTCCCTAACCCCTACTCCACTAGACCTCTAAAGTCCTGTTGCCTCCAGTATCTTGATGGTTACCTGAATCATGTCTTAATGAACACTGACCCAGCAGTCCTTTACTGTAAGTGTATTGGCAGCCTCATATCAGCTGGTGTATGCTGCAGATTTGGTGGTACAGTGTTTGAGATATTGCTGGAGTCCAGATTAAGACTGCTGGTCTTCCTACAGGATTAACCTTCTCCTCAGCTTCTTTCAGCTGGCCCTAATTTAACAACATGGTCATTTTTACTATATTAATCCTGCCAATCCAAGAGCATGGAAGATTTTTCCATCTTCTGAGGTCTTCTTCGATTTCTTTCTTCAGAGACTTGAAGTTCCTGTCAAACAGGTCTTTCACTTGTGTGGTTAGAGTCAAACCAAGATATTTTATATTGTTTGTGGCTATTGTGAAGGGTGTTATTTCCCTATCCTCTTTCTCAGCTTGCTTATCCTTTGAGTATAGGAAGGCTACTGATTTCTTTGAGTTGATTTTATAACCAGCCACTTGTTCATACCAGCCTTATTTTTAATAGCCAGAAACTGGAAAGAATCCAGATGTCGCTCAGTGGAGGAATTGATACAGAAAATGTGGTATATTTATACAATGGAATACTACTCAGCAATTAAAACAATAAATTCATGAAATTTTTAGACAAATGGTTGGAACTGGAAAATATCATCCTAAGTGAGGTAAACCAATCACAAAAGAATACACATGAAATGCAATCACTGATAAGTGGATTTTAGTCCAGAAGCTCTGAATACTCAAGACAGTATTAGCATATCAAATGATTCTCAAGAAGAAGGAAGGAGAAGGCCTTTGTCCTGAAAATGCTTGATCCAATATTGTAGGGGAGTACCAGGAAAGAGAAATGGGAGGGGTGTGATTGGGGAATGAGCAGAGGGAAGAGGACTTATGGAACATATGGTGAGGGAGGAACTGGGAAAGGGGAAAGCATTTGGAATATCGACAAAGAATAGAGAAAATTAAAAAAAATAAAATATTGAAAAAAAACCCATGGTTCAGCCACTTCTGTCCATTGTTTGGGTGTAAATATCTGCATCTGACTCTTTCTACTGCTTGTTTGGCCTTGCCATCACAAAGTCACAACTCTCTCCCATAAGTGTTCCATTCTGAAAGAATTACAGTGATGGAAAAGGAGAAGAGTCTGAGGAAAAGAAGATTCAGCAACAGATCACCTTCACTTTTGAGAGAATATCCCTCACCCAGGAATCTGCCCTTTTGGGGCATCAAGTCTCCACATATTTTGGCACAACTTTTTCCATTTAGGCCAGAGAACATAGTCTTATGCTACAAAGGTACCTTCGACCATCCCATGTATACTCTGGTTGGTGCCTAGTCTCTGGGATCTTCCAGGGATCCAGACACTCTTGGTCTGCCTATGGATTTGCCCTTCTATTCACTTCTTTAACTATTCCCCCAACAATTTCATAGATGTCCCCAACTTCAATCCAATGCTTGACCTCGGACAAAGAAGGAGAATTTCAGACCAGTTTCCCTTATGAACATAGATGTAAAAAAAAAAAAAAAAAAAAAAAAAAACTCAACAAAAATAACTACAGACCCCAAATCCAAAAGCACATTAAATCATCATCCATCATTAGCAATAAAGCTTCACCTCAGGGGCAAAGGGATGATTCAGTATACAAAGATTCCATCACTTTAATCTACCACATAAACAAACTGAAAGAAAAGAAATCACATAATTAATCCACTAAATATTGAAAAAGTCGTTGAGACATTCTAATACATTTTCACTTTAAAGTCTTCAAATAGTGACAGAAGATGCATACCTAAACAAAATAAAACCAATATTCATAAGCCAATTTCCAACATCAAGTTAAATGGAGAAAAAACTTATAGCAATATCACTAAATCAGAGATAAAACAAATCACCATATTCTCTCCAGGTCTATTCAAAATAGAACTTGATCTTCTAGCTCTATCAGTAAGACAAGTAAAGATCAATGAGATACAAATTATAAAGGAAGGAGTCATGGCTCATTTGCTCACAATAAGATTGTATACATAAATGACACCAAAAATTCTACCAGAAAATTCCCACAATTGATAAACACCTTCAGCAATGTGGCTGATATAAAATGAGCTTAAAAATATCAGGAGCCTCCTCTACACAAATAATAAATGTGGTAAGAAAGAAAATTGTGAGACAAAATACTTTGCAAAAGCCACAAAATATATAAAATATGTTGCCATAACTTTCATAAAGCCAGTGCAAGATCTCTATGAAAAATACTTCAAGTGTCTAAAAGAAGACATAAAGAAGCTATCAGAACATGGACATATCTCCCATTGTGACAGATCAGTATGACACAGTGAAAATGGCTATTTTAGCAAAAGCAAGTACAGATTCACCACAATTCTGATAAATAATCACAGTACAATTCTCTGGAGAATTTAAGAGAACAATTCTCAAATTCATGTAGAAAACAAATATCCAGGATAGTTTTTTTTTTAATCCTGTAGAATGAAGAACATCTCAAGGTATCATCATCTGTCACCTGAAGATGTATTTCAGAACAATAATAATAAACAGAACAATAAACTTCAGAACAATAGTAATAAAATTAAATCATATTGTTACAGAAACAGACAGATTGATCAATGGAGTTGAGTCAAGACCAATAAATAAACCCACACACCTAAACTATTCACATTTGCATTTTGGCAAAGAAGGCAACAGCATAAAATGGAAAAAAGAAAACATATTCAAGAATTGGAGCAACTCTTACTATATGTCTTCTTGTAGTAGAATGCAAATAGATACATGTTTATTACCCCAAAATTTCAAGCCCAAGTGAATCAAAGGCCACAAAATAAAACTAGGTATCTAAGTCTAATAGAAGAGATGATAGGGAAAAGCCTTGAGTGAATTGGTACACACGATAATTTCCTGAACAGAACTCAAATGGCTCATGCTCTATTATCAAAAATTGTCAAATGAAATCTCATGAAAATGAAAAAATTAGGTTAAGGCAAATGGCTCTGTTAATAGGAGAACACAAATGCCTAACACTGGAAAAATATCTGCAGTAAGCTCACTTGTGACAAAAGTATAATATAATATAAAAATGAATATGTTATTCAAGAAAGTAGAAACCAACAAAACAAATAACCGAATTAAAAAGGGGGAATATAGTCCTCCATTGCTGGTGGGATTGCAAGCTGGTACAGCTACTCGGAAAATCAGTTTGGCGGCTCCTCAGAAAATTGGACATAGTACTACCTGAGAATCCAGCTAGCTATACCTCTCCTGGGAATATTCCCAGGAGAAGCTCCAACAGGTAATAAGGACACAGGCTTCACTATGTTCACAGCAGCCTTATTTACAATACACAGAAGCTAGGAAGAACCCAGTTGTCCTTTAACAGAGAAATGGATAGAAAAATGTAAAATATTTACACAATGGAGTACTACACAGCTATTAAAAATGATGAATTCATGACCAATGCATGGAACTGGAAAATATCATCCTGAGTGACATAACCCAATCACAAAAGAACACACATGGTATGCACTCATTAATAAGTGGGTATTAGCTCAAAAGCTCAGAATACCCAAGATACAATTCACAGAATACATGAAGCTCAAAAGAAGGGAGACCAAAGCGTGGATACTTTGGTTCTTCTGAGAAGGGAAACAAAATACACACAGGAGCAAAATGGAGATAAATTGTACAATAGAGATTGAAGGAAATTTCATCCAAAGACTTTCCCCTCAGGGGATCCATCCCATATACAGTTGCCAAAGCCCAGCACTATTTTGGATGCCAAGAAATTCTTGCTGAAAGGAGCTTGATATGGCTCTCTTGTGAAAGTCCCTGCCAGAGCCTTACAAATACTGAGGCAGATTCTTGCAGCCAACTTTGAGCTGAGTGCAGGGTAGCCAATGGAGAAGTTAGAGAAAGGACTGAAGGTGCTGATAGGATTTGAAACCTCAGGGGATGAACAACAATATCAACCAACCAGACCCAACAGAGCTCCCAGGAATTAAACTATCAACCATGGAGTACACATTGCTCCAGTTGCATATTTAGCAGAGGATTGCCTTCCCAGGTATCAATGGGAAGAGTTTCTTTGTCCTGTTGAGGCTTGATAGATGTCCCAGTGTAGGGGAATTGAGTGCCTGGAGGTCGGAGTGTGGTGGGTAGAGGAACACCCTCATAGAAGCAGGGGGAGGACTGATGGGACAGGGGGTATCCAGGAGGTGGGGAAACCAGGAAAGGGGATAACATTTGAATGCTAAATAAAGAAAACATTGAGAGAGAGAGAAAGAGAGAGAGAGAGAGACAGAGAGAGAGACAGAGAGAGAAGAAAAGATGATAAAAAAAGAGGGGACAGAACTAAACAGATAATGATCAGGAAGCATTGACAGAAAAGTTCCAAGTGTTTACTAGACAGAAAAAGGTGACAAAATGATCCTGAGATACTGTACTATAACTTTCTGAATGGCTAAGATAAAAACAGATGTGAAAGAACATGGTGGAGATGATTTGGGCCATAGGAGCACCTCTCCATTTTCTGTGCCAGTGCAAAGTTGTACAATCAGTTTGGAAATTTATTTGGTGGTCTTCACTAAATTTTGAAGTGTTTCACCTCAAGAGATAGTTATACCACTTCTGAGCATATGCCCAAAAGATGCCCAATTATAAAATATGAACACTTGTTCATGTATGTCCAAAACAACTTTATTTGAAGTAGCCAGAAACTTGAAACAAACTAAATGTCCTATAACTGAAGAATGGATATAGAAAATGTGGTACTTCTGCACAAGGAAACCATATTCAATTATAAAAAACAAAGAAATCAAGATTTTACAGGTAAAGGAATGGAATTTAATAGTAACATCCTGAGTGAGCTAACATAGAGATAGAAATGCAGATATGGTATCTAATCATTTATAAGTGGAGATTAGCCATGAAGTGCAGGATAACCATGCTATTATCTACAGACCAAAAGAAAACAGTAAGAGTAGTCTATATAAATGAGCATGTCAGGATGTAAGAATGGGAAAGTTAATCATCATCAGAGTTTGATAGATCAATAGATTTGGGTATGAGAGTGGGTGAGAAGGTGAAAGGAAACAGTGATCAGGTCTTGAGACTGGTGTTAGGAGAAGACTGGGAACCATAATGGAAACCACTGAGAAGCATCTCTTGATATACCTGAAATCTTGGGACTGGAGGGAATACAGGGAATCTATGTGGGCTAGCCTAGTTGGGATTCCTATAACAGGTGGTATAGAGACTGAAGTGGTTACTGCATTTAGCCAGGCAAAACTTCCAGAAGAGGATTGGGGATATCAATATATCCATAAATCCTTCAAACCAAACTTTTCCTGCCTAAAATATAAAGACAGAGCAGATACTGTAGTAACAGTCCAATAATGACTGTTGCAACTTATGACCCATCTCATGTAATAGAAACAACCTCTCTGAGATTATTAATGATACTCAGCTATCTTGCATACAGAAGCAGAACATAACTGTCTTTGCAGAGAGATTATCCAGCAGAAAATGGAGGCAGATATACACCAACAATAAAACATCAAGCAGAAATTAGAGACTCCTGTAGAAGAGATGGATATAGTACTGAGCAAGTCTTTTTTTTAATAATCCTTTTTTACTATGTGACAGTCATCTCTTTTTTCTTTTTTTATATATTTTCTTTATATATTTTTAATATATTTATATAAAATATTTATATATTTTATATTTCTTCTATATTCTTTGTTTACATTCCAAAGGCTTTCCCCTTTCCCAGTTCCCCCCTCACCATATGTCCCATAAGTCCTCTTCCCTCTGCCTATTCCCCTACACCATTTCTCTGTTCTGATACTCTCCTACAAAACAGTCTTTTCAGGACCAGGGTCCTCTCCTTCCTTCTTCTTGGGAATCTTTTGATTTGCTAATTGTGCCTTGAGTATTCAGAGCTTTTGGGCTCATTAATATCCACTCATCAGTGATTGCATTTCATGTGTATTCTTTTGAGATTGGGTTAACTCACTTAGGATGATATTTTCCAGATCCAACCATTTGCCTACAAATTGCATGAATTCATTATTTTTAATTGCTGTGTGGTATTCCATTGTATAAATATACCACATTTTCTGTATCCATTCCTCCTTTGAGGGACATCTAGGCTCCTTCCAACTTCTGATTATTATAAATAAGGCTGCTATGAACATTGTGGAGCATGTGTCTTTATTGTATGCCGGGGAATCCTCTGGGTATATGCGCAGGAGTGGTATGAGCAAGTCTTAATCTCCAAAGACACAGAAGAAGACATAGAAAGTCAACTAACTGTGTCCATGGGAGCTCAAAGAGAATGATCATGCAGGGGCTGCAACCTGACCCTTATATAAGAATAGCAATTTTTCTGATTGATCATTATATGGAAACCCTAACAAGCAGAGTAAGTTAGTCTATGTCTATATTCCCTGATCTTCAATCCCTTTCTTCCTCCCTGGACTCTGTGGTTAGGCCTCTGTGTGAAAGAATGTGTATATTCCTTCTGCAAATAGATGCTACAATGTGTGGTGGTAACCAACATTTTGCTCTTTTTATCTGAGGAGCAGGCAATAGAGAAAATAAAAGAGAAGATTTTAAAAAAAGGAGAAAGGGGGCATTGATTGCTATATAAAATGAAGAAAATAAATAAATAAATAATACCAAGAGTAAGGGAAGACAACATAGCAAGAAATAGGAGAGTGGAAGAATACAGAAGTATTTAGCAATAAGGTTAATATGTTCACAAACAAAACAAAACAAAACAAATCAAAACAAAACAAAGCAAAACAAAACCTGTGAACTAAAATGGGAAACCCACACTGAATATAGGTTTGAATCTCCCCGCCCTGACTTTTGATTGAAATAGGAACATAGGAAAATCACCAGGAGTGAAGATAAACAATAGGTTGTTGACCCAACAATCACATGGAAGGAAAGTACTCAGGGCTACTATCCATGTTCAGTATCTAAATAGAATGATGCCCAAGAAACAGAACTCAAGAGAAACTTTTCCATCAAACCACTTTCCTTGGAAAGGCAGCAAATGTAGCACAGCCACATCTGAGTTCAAATCTCTAAAACTCACCTCTTTAAGGAAAACAGGAAACCCAGAAAACCAGAGAAGTGGAGGAACCTGAAGCAGGAGTTGATCTCAACTTAAAGTCTATGAAACAAGAATTTATTTGAGGTAAGTTTGTAGAGCATGAAAGTAAGTTACAAGATAAGATGATAGTCATTTCAATGATTTGTGGTTTAGATTAAGAAATTTGTGGTTAGAGAAACATCAGAGCCTCAGACTTGGAAATATACATGAAAGTTATGGAAGTACCCAGAAATCTTCACAAATATACCTAGTTAAGTAGGAAGCAATATATAGCAACACACTAATAGCTGATGGCTAGAAAACTAAATTTCAATACATTTCTACGTTTGTAAACAGGAATAGCGAGACAAAAGGTTCATTAAAGATTATGAAGAAAAACAAGCATTACCTGCAATTCTGTATTAATTGGTCTACCAAGTAGAGGAGTGAATGTCATTACTCTGCAATGTACAGGAAATGAATGTATAATGAATCAGTATAGCCAAGAATGTTCTTTAGGTTATTTGTAGTTATTTGCATGCATGAAATACAAGGGAGAAAAAATATTATAAATATTTATGGAGATGTTCTTTCTCAAATTTTAGCCATAAATTTGAAAGAAAAATTAGTCACATACTTTAAAGGGAGTATAATAGAGTATATGGAAATGTTTGAATAGAGAAAAGGGTAAATAATATTCAAAATTTAATAGATGCTTGGTGATAATGACTCTGTAATGTCATTTAGACAGATAATGATTTAAAACAAAAAAGACCCATAATTTAAAAAAAAATAATATGAGGTTGCAGTATATACAGAGTATACAAATTAAGGTACTATCTGTTCAATTTACAAGACAAACTTTCTATGGGCTTTAGAAGGAAGTTATAAGATAAGATGATAGTCATTTCAATGATTTGTGGTTTAGATTAAGAAATTTGTGGTTAGAGAAACACCACAGCCTCAGACATTAGCCTCAGGCTAATGTATAAACACTAAGTTGCTTTTACCAGAATCTAAAGGATATAGAATTTGCCAACTACTGAGAGTAAGCATAATGAAATTGAACAAGTGTGTTTGAATAATAATAAAACTATGAAATCTCCCGTCTAATAAAGTATGCATTGAATGATATCAAATAGATTAAATTCATAATTCAATAATTATTTTTAAATTTTCTACTGAAGGAGCAACGTGAAATTTGATGGGAGGAATATAAACAATAGAATAATTTACAAATTGCCTTCATACAATGTGTTTCTAAGACATTGTATGTTTCTGCCTTCATAATCACAACTCTGACACATTTATCCATACCTAATAAAGAAGCTACTATAAACAAATAGTAGCAAATCAAAAGATGATGCACAATGGAAAGCAACTTTCAAAAAATTGGATTTGTTTTGTTTTCTCCAATTTCCCTTCTAATGACAGAATACTAGAAATGTTCAGAAAGAAACTCAGAATTATTATCCCATTGCAAATACACATGGGAAGCATCAGTAAAGGTTTTTAGCTTATGCATCAGCCCTATTTGAGACAAGGTAGGCACAAGAATTCTACAGTGACCATAATTGGTATCTCTTCCCTTCTTATATTGTTAAAGAATTTGTCACACATAGATGCTTGGCTATAACTTTTATCAATATTTTGATTTTCTTCTTTGTCTCATACACTGATTTCTGCAACTATGGTACCTTCTTTGATTAGTTTTAACCATGGTTTCTTTCCCAGAGATGCATATTCTCAAAATGTTGCTGTTAATATCAATGGTCACTGAACAACTGGTAAGTTTCCAATGGATAATCATTTCAGATATAAAAGCTGATTGAAAGCAGTAGCAGCCAAAATTATCCACTATCTTCTATAGGATAATGAATCTGCTTCAATTTGAAGAGATAAATAAGCCCTACTTTGTTGTGGAGCATATAGATAGTTTGAAATAGGATTGCTGATACAATTTACACTAAATATAAACTCTATCAAAGTGGTATGTTTTATGAATGATTCTCAGTAATTCTTAAAATTTTCCTCCTAATAATGACTCTACTAAAATACTTAAATTTTATGAAGAAAATTTCCATATAAATAAAGATGGTATAAGAAGCAGAATGTTAGGATTACCTTTTCTCCCCTGAAAACTCATTTTGAATTTTGGAAAGAATTTGTTTTGCTTTTTGTTTTGAGTTTAATAGAAATAGAATGGGGATGACAACATTGGCTTAGATAGTGAAAAGACTTACAAATGTGTAGCATTCCCTTTCTTCTACATGCAGTTGGTAAGTGAGTTCGGTCTTTTTACTCAATACAGTCTAATAATTCCTGTTGTTGAGAGTTTAAAATAGGTAAGAAATATAAATATATTTGGCCATACCTTATTCTGGGGTACAGGAGGCCTATAAAATGTAGCAAAATTAATCTTTGCTCATTGCCAAATGTACAACTCATCCTAATATATCAGATAATAGGTATAATGGCTCCATTTCTTTTACAGGAGTTTAGATATTCCTCATTTGCCACCAAAAATATTTCTAACATTCAAGTTTAGATTTTGTTCTGACACTTTATAAGTGTTTTTCTGCCCCTGAACTTGATCCCTGCATGTATATTTCTGCAAATAATGTATACATTTGAACCAGTACTACTTGGCTATCAGCTAAGTTACTATTTCTAATAGTAAATAAAACCAAATGGAATCACTTCACTACATCAATTTACTTTTATTCAATAGACTAAAATATATTTTTGTGTTAATATCAGAAAGTTGAATGTTGAGAATACCTGGAAAATTTGCTCCACATATGTGAAATAGTCCTATTAAAAGACTAAGGAATACTTCCCTTTTGTGTTATCCCTTAAGTTAATTCCTCATTGACTTTGGTGACAGTAGCTGAGGGTGCTGTGGAGGTCTAGAATTATTCTTAAAGACACAGCTGCTTTTCATCCTATTTATTCCATACTGTAACTATCCGGCAGCCATAGATATACTGGGTATACCTAAAAGGGAGCCTGGAAATGAAAAAGAACAAGGCGGACTAGAGAATTTCAAAGCCAAGTCCAAGTTTTCTGATCAAGGCTCAAAGTTTAATATTAGCACTGAATTTATTTAGGGAGAGTCCACAGACCAATCCTTTGTTTAATATGGATAATTTTGCTTTGTTTCAGGTGGATTATGAGGCAAAGCAAGCTCAGCAAGCAGTCTCCTCCCTTAAGAAATTGCAGGTGAGGCAAGGTGGAAGACTCCACCTAAGTAAGCTAGGTCTATGTTGAAGACCAACTGTGGTAATCATCTCTTTAGCCTGTTCCAGTCTTTGGGAAGGACACACTGTACAAATAAAATTGGATAAGTTTTATGTTTCCTACTGTAAATATTGTTAAAATAATTTATCTCTATCAGGTTCTGAAACAGAATCAGGAAGAACTCACCACATCTACGGATCAACAGGATCTCTTCATTGATTGCCAATCTAGAAGCATGGTTTTAAATGTTATTGCAAAGATATTTCTTGAGGAACACAAAGACAACAAGTTTTTTGAAAACACACCCGATGATGTTCAATGCCTGTAGAACAAATGTATTCCCTTGAATGTCTAAAATTTCATTTCTCTGTGTAATGGACACTGTTACCTTCATTAGCTAGACTAAGCAAGGGACATGTGTTTGGCAACAATTACAAAACTTTATTCTGTCATTTAAAACCTATTTTGACAAATACTTAAAATTGGTGAGTAATCAGTTTTTCCCAAATAAAATAGTAGCCTCCTAGTTTCTAAATACTGTGCCCCTTATTATAATCTCCATCAGCGCTATAGCCTCTTTTCACAACCACACAAACAAGATGAATGGAGGATGCAAATAAATTGAATATACTAAGAACAATTTTCTCTCCACATAGAGGCAGAAAAAATAGTTCTATATAATGTATGGATACAGCAGGAAGCTCAGAATTAGCATCACTTCAAAATTAATATCGTAACCTTTCCTTCCCTAAAACAGTAAGTCTCCATCTTTCTAATGCTAACAATATTTTACTAACATGCTTCATGTTGCATTAATGAACACACATAAATATTTTCATTTGTTTGTCATAACTTTACATTTGTAATGTTAGAAGTTGTAGAGTTAATATGTGATATTAAGGATATGTAATTTTCAACCCCTAGGAAATGGTCGTTTTTCCACTAAAGGGCTTGCTACCAACATTTTCAGGCCATATATACCATCACTATGCATGTCATTCTCGGCAGGACTCCCTGTGGAATCATCATGGGTCCCTCACTCTCCCTTAATTTAAACTGCTCAGGCTGCAGTGAAAGTACACTTTGCTTCACACTATCAATCTTTATTCAAAAATAGACTACTAACTATAATGAGTTTTGTTTTCATCTTTTTTGTGATTCTTTGGAAATTTCATACAAGTATGTTATAGATTTTGATCACACATTTCAGGCTCTCTTATTTCCATCTGTCTACATTGAACAATAATCTTTTTGCTCAATAAAAACTTTTTGGACTTTTGCTTTGGTTGTTGTTTTTACTCCAGACAGGGTTGGCTTAACCAGGGATACATACATGGTATGTATATGAAATGATCCTGGGAACAATGCAAATCACCAGATGCTATGGCAGTGAAGAGAAGTATGTTTTCTTTAATACAGAACAATTTTATACAGTTGAAAATTTTTCATATATTTGAATTATATTTATTCTACATCATATTGTAAATAATGCTGCAATTATGAATGGGAAGAAGTAAATGCTGATTTTATTTCAATTAATTAATGCCTAATAGTGGATTGTATGGCCTTTATGTTTTTAATTCTGTGACTTTCATATTGTCTGTACTACTGGCTATAGGCAATATAAAATCAGACTATGCACTAATATGTGAGTATAGAAAAGTATCACTGGAAATCATTTCATTGACCTTTTTTGTTATTCATGCTTGTCACTATATTTGGTCTTTAGGATATCCAGACCCTTGTACTTAGCAGTGACTGGGATAGACTCCCAGTCATGCAATGGTTCTAAATTTAAACTGGATCGGTCACTGAGTCATCATTCTCACAATTTCTTTACCACATTTACTCAAGCATATCATATAAGCAGAAAAAAAGTAAGTCAAATCATTTTGCCTGGACTGGTCTTCCAAACCCTCCACTGAATATCTTGCTTGGTTATAGGAGATGGACAGTTCAGACTCCATATTCTTCATAGCTAAGTCTCTTAGCAAGCATCACAATCAACAGTTTCTGAGAGTTTCTATTGACATAGGTGTCTATCTCTTTCAAGAGATGCAATCAAATTCCAACCTTATTCCTCAGTAGTTTCTCCCTCTATTCTCCCCTCACCTGATTACATCTGTTCCCATCCCCACTACCTACCCACATATATATAGTTTACTCTCCATATCTACCCATGGTCTCAGTTCAGATATCCCCTTTAAATTAGATTCACATGTCCCTCCTTTGAAGGCTACTGGTTACTTATATCAAATGTTTATCTTTAATTTTACTGATAATAGTTGTGAGTATACACCATATTTGATTGATTTTCTGAATGTGTATTAGTTTATTCAAGATAATTGTTCCTGATACTATTCAAATGCTGGCAAATTTCATTGTTATTGTTTTAATATCTGAGAAAGAATTCACTGAGTAAATGTAGCACATTTTCTCTCTCCATTGTTCAGTTAAGATAGATGGAGAATGTTTCTAGATTCTGTCTATTATGAGTAAAGAAGCTAAACAACTAATTGGCCAGCTATCCAAGTATTACAGTAAATTTTTTCTTTGAATGTATGCCCAGAAGTGATGTAGCTAGATCTTGAGATAGATTCTAAATTTTCTGAGAAATCGTCATATCTATTTCCAAACTGGCTATTCCTGTTTTCACACCCACCAGGAATAGAGAATAAAATTTTTACCTGTTTGAACGTGTTAAAATCTATGGCACTTTTGAAGTCATTCAAAATTTTTACTTTTTTTATTTTTTAATTGGATATATACTATATTTACATTTCATTTCCCTTTTTCTGGTTCCCTGCCCCCTAAAGGTCCCACAAGCCCTTTTCCCTCCCTATGTTCCCTCATCCACCCCTTCCCACTTCCCTGTTCTGGTATTCCCCTACACTGATGCTTTGAGCCTTTCCAGAACCAGGGTCTACTCCTTCCTTCTTGTTGGACATAATTTGGTATGTGGATTGTGTCTTTGATGTCCCAAGATTCTAGGCTAATATCCACTTATCAGTGAGTGCATACCATGGGTATTCTTTTGAGACTGGGTTACCTCACTTAGTATGATGTTCTCCAGCTCCATCCATTTAAAGTCATTCAAACTTTTAATGTAAATTTTGGGGGATGTATTATAAAGGAAATGGATGGCTAAATAGCAGTGTGTTTTTATGTCAAGTGAACAAGGGGGCAATTTTGAGGACAAGTCTTATGTCAACTTAAAACACATCATAGTTACTTTAAGTGAAGAACCCACACTTGAGAAAATGCCTTGAAAATATCCATTTGTAAATCTTTTTCTTAATTACTGACTGATGATAGAAGTATCACTCCATTCTGCATAGTAAACATCTTAGTTTGCAGAAGAAATTAGGCTGATAAATACAGTTGAAGCAGGCCAATAATCAGCATCACTCCATGCCTCTGGAATAGTTATTTCCTTCAGGTTCCTTCTCTATTTGATTTCCTGTCTGGTCTTCCTTTGGAAGTGTACAGTAAATGTAAGTAAAAGCAAATAAACTCTTTCCAACCTGACTTGATTCTGGCTCAATGGTTTTTTTTCCCACAGCATTAGATGCCTTAAATCACATTCTGCTTATGGTTCAAATAGAAACTGTCATTGTGGTTTATGAAATAATTTGGTTTGGTAATTTGTTGCTATTCAATAAATTTACATATTGTTGGTAGAAAACGATTTATCCATTTATTGTACTGGTACAGTATATAGATAATTGGGTCCCTCTTCATCACTTATACTCCAAATGCAAATTCTTTGGAAATTCAAAGCAGATGGACAAAGATATGTGGTTTACTAACCTACAGGATGTGTCTTAATGAAAGCATTCTTTCAAAGAAATGCACTCATCCACTTAAATTGTTTTAATCAAATAAATGTATGAAGTTAAATAATATTATATACATATGTGTTTATATTAAAGAGGAAATCTAATAGAAATAAAATATGCTGCTGCATCAAAGTATCATAGGCTAATTATAAATAGAAATAAAATTTAAACTTTCAAAATATAACAAAATCAAAGAACTGTGACTAGCAAGTGATTACTTTGTGATTTCTATGAAAAAAATAGACAAGAAATCCCAGAAATTTGGACAGGAACATTGAGAAATAGTGCATTTGACTCATACAATTAAATTTGAATCAAAAAGTCTTATTTTAGCTCATGTTTTACAGTTTCTGTAATAGTCATAGAACAGTTCATAGTGTAGCTTATTATATAGGTATATTTTACTTATTCCTTTATTTTTGTTTTTTTAAAGCTACATCATACATTTATTCCAAGTGATGATATATGTGCACACACTAGGCAGAGTATTTCCACAAAACAAGCATTGTTATAAAAGTTCTGAACAATTGTTGCATGAAACTCATTTTTCTGAAAATCTTCTTAAAATGTCTTTTAAATCACTATTATCTTTAACAGTTTTAATTGCCAATTCTATTTAATAAAACAGAATTATCTTACACATTCCAGTTATGATCCACATTCATAGAATCTTTGCTCAACATTGTCTTCGCACCAAGTAGCAGCAGTGTCCTCAAATATCCATTTGTACCTCTGAGAAGGATTACTTCAAGAGTGTTTTCAAGTAGCAAATGCTCACAACATACCATTCTTGAACAAGCGTGTAATGGATCATCCTATACATAGTCTGGTTATCTTTGCTCCTATTTCAAAATGCTATCCATCACTTCACTGATACCCCACAGTTTTCTTTCTTTTTTTTTTCAGGAAGGTGATGTCTTTTTAAAGTTATGCTTTTAGTTAACACATGTTTCAAAATGACAAACAGCATGTATATTTCTGTCTAAGGGATAAACTGCTGTGAACACACACCATGACCAAGGCAACTCTTATAAGGACAAAATTTAATTGGGGCTGGCTTACAGGTTCAGAGGTTCAGTTAATTACCATTAAGGAAGGAGCATGGCAGCATCCAGGCAGTCATGGTTCAGGAGGAACTGAGACAGTTTTCTTGTCACTGATACTTCCATAGCTTTGGGAAAAAGTTCTTCCTCCTTACCATCTCCAAAGTACCTTCCAATATGATATGAAGACAGAATATTCCTTTAATTGAATCTGAGTCAACAATAATTGGGTTTGCTGGCATTGTAGTGTTTTCAAACATGCAAAGAGAAAGAAATTTGTAACAAGGACACTGTTTTAAGAGAATTCATCACCTTCTTCCTTGTTATATAGCTGCATTGTTCTTCATAAAATATCAAATGGATTAATTTTCTCCTTAAGAATATAACCATCTGTGAAATGCATTAACAATAGCTTAGGAGAGCTCAAACATGTCCTTACTGTTTATGTAACTCATTATTGAAACTTCCAAGTATCGATTTGTGCAAAGCAATTCTGTATCAACTACATACTGGCTTAAGAGCTTACAGTAGGCAAAGCACCATATTCTGACCCTTTATATTCCACATTGCTCTTGAAGCTCTAGATAGAGCAATAAAACAACTAATGAAGATCAATGTGATATAAAATGGAATCAAGGATTCTTAGTATCACTATTGGCATATAATATGATAGTATACATAAGCCATCCAAAAAATTGTACCATAGAAATCCCATAGGAGATAAATACCTTCAGCAAAGTGAGTAGATAGTGAGTAATTTATTTTATTAAAAAACATTAGGAATCATCATTTATACAAATAACATATATTTTTAGAAAGAAATTAGGGAAATAAAGCCATTTACAATAGCTACAAGTAATATAAAATATTTCATGTAACTCTAAGAAAGCTAGTGAAAATCTGGTAGAATAATAGAACTTCTGGAGATATCATCCGTCATCTCAAGATGTACTTCGGAGTAATAAAATTGAATCAGATTGGAACAAAAACAGAGAAATTGATCAATGGAATTGAATCAAGACCAATAAATAACCCACACCCCTCACCCATGAACACTAGAATTTTGGCAAAGAAGGCAAAACCATACAATGGGAAAATATAGCATATTCAACAAATGGATCAACACGAACTAGATGTCTGCATGACGAAGAGTAAAAATAGATATATATTCATTACTCCAGAAAAGAAAACTATGTCCAAGTGGATAAAAGACCTCAAAATAAAACCAGATGCACTGAATCTAATAGAATAGAAGATAGGGAATAACCTTGAACAAAATGGTACAGGAGATAATTTCCTGAGCAAAACACCAATAGCTTAGGTTCTATAATCAGTAATGGTCAAGAGAAACCTCATGAAACTGAAGTTACTTTAAAGCAAATGACACTGTCAATAGGAAAAAACAAATGCCTACATATTCAGAAAACATCTTCACTAAGCCTACAACTGACAAAGCAATAATATAAAAATGAACATAGTACTCAACAAATTTGAAACCAACAGAACAAATAACTCAACTAAAAAGTGTAGGGGTGGGAGAGGTGAATATTACCGAAAAAAATGTACAGAATACTCGAGACATCATTGACAAATCTCAAGAAGGTTAACAGGCAGAAGGGCCTAAGTATAAATGTTTTAATCCTACTTGGGAGGGAGAAGAAATCAATCACGGGGGATTGGGAAGGAGGGATCTGGGTGGGGAAGGGGACAAGGAAGTAAAGGAGAGAACATGACCAGGTATTGGGGGTGGGAAACAGGACTGAAGCCCTGAAGGCCAGCAGAAAAAAATGGAAACATGCAACACCCATAAGATGCCCCATTTTATGACATGGCCATTTATTCACCTGGTTCATAATAACTTTATTATGAAGCCAGTAATTTGAAACAACTTAGAAGTCTGATAACTGATGAATGCATATGGAAAGTGTAGTACTTCTAATCAATGGAAACCTATTCAGCTATTAAAAACAAAGAAATCATGACTTTTGCAGGCAGTGGATGGAACTTAATAATGACATCATTGGTGAAGTAACACAGAGCTAGAAATACAGATATAACATGTGCTTACTGATAAGTGGAGATTAGCCATAAAGTGAAGGATAACGATGCTACTATGCACAGACACAAAGAAACAAGTTAGAAAGAGGGAGCTACATAAGTGAGCATCTTTGAATCTAACTAAGCATGGGAAACACAATCATTATCAGTGTTTGATAGAGAAAGATACCAGGGTGAGAAGGGCAAATGGGTGATCAGGTATAGGGACAGGGAGGGAAGGGAAGATGGGGATTCAGAATTGAAATCAGCAGGAAGCATCTCTTGATATAGGTGGAGGCCTGGGACTGGGGAATATACAGGGAATCTATGTGGGTGAGCCTACCTGAGATGCTTATAATAGGAGGTTATAGGGACTGAAGTAGCTAACCATGTATCCGGGCAAGACTTTAAAAAGAGGTTTGGGGAAAAAAATTCACCCACAAATCCTTCAACCCCAAATTATCTTGCCGAAAAGTTGAGAAGTGATAGAGTGGAGACTGTGGCAAGAGTCAATGACTAGTGCAAGTTGAGAACTATTCTATATTATAGAAGTAACCTCTGACATTATTAAAAATATCCAACTATTTTGCATACAGAACCCTAACACAATTGTCTCTTCAGAGGCATCATCCAGCAGAGAATGGAGATAGATACACACCCACAATCAAATATTAGGTAGAAGTTAGTCTTGTGGAAGAGTAGGATATAGTACTGAGTAAACCTTAGGGTCTAAGGACACCAAAAAGTACTTAAAATGTCAACTAACCTGTGTCCATGGGGGCATACAGAGACTGGGCCACCAAGCAATGATCATGTAGGAGCTGGAAACTGACTTCCTACATACTTGTAGCTAATGTTCTTCTTGGCCTTCATACAGGAACTCTAGTAAGCTGAGTGAGGCAGTCTATGTGTGTTCCCTACTGTGAATCCATTGCAAACTCCTTGTATAATATGGTTGGGTCTCAGTGGAAAGGAATGTATATAATCCTTCTGCAACTAGCTGTACAACATACCCAAATCTATGGGCCACAAGGAAAGCAGTGCTAAGAGGAAAACTCATAGCCCCGAGTGCCTCCAAAAAGAAATGGGAGAGAGCATACATTAGCAGTTTAGCAGAACACCTGAAAGCTCTGGAACGAAAACAAGGTAATTCACCCAGGAGGAGTAGAAGAAGGAAATCATCAACTGAGGGCTAAAATCAATCAAGTGGAAACAAGAAGAACCATACAAAGAATCAACATAACCAGGATCTGGTTCTTTTGAGAAAATGAACAAGATAGATAAATACTTAGCCAGATTAAACAAAGAGCACAGAAACAGTATCCAAATTAACAAAATTAGAAATGAAAAGGGAGATGTAACAACAGAAACTGAGGAAATTCAAAAAACCATCAGATCCTATTACAAAAGCCTATACTCAACACATCTGGAGAATCTGGAGGAAACGGACAATTTCCTAGACAAATACAAAATACCAAAATTAAATCAGGATCAAATAGATCAACTAAATAGTCCTATAACACATAGAGAAATAGAAAGGGTCATAGAAATACTTCCAACCAAAAAAAGCACTGGAACAGATGGTTTGAGTGCAGAATTCTATTAGACCTTCAAAGAAGACCTAATACCAATGCTCTTCAAAGTATTCCACAAAACACAAGGAACACTACCCAACTTGCTTTATGAAGTCACAGTTTCGCCGATACCAAAACCATACAAAGATCCAACAAAGAAAGAGAACTTCCCGGCATTTTCCCTTATGAATATCGATGCAAAAATACTTATTCAAGTTCTTGCCAACCGAATCTAAGAACACATCAAAAGGATCATTCATCAAGATCAAGTAGACTTTGTCCTAAGAATGCAGGGATGGTTCAATACACATAAATCAATCAATGTTATCCACTACCAAAAAAAAAAAAATCAACGCAAAATATCACATGCTCATTTGATTAGATGTTGTAAAAGCATTTGACAAAATTCAGCATCCTTTCATGTTAAAGGTCTTAAAAAGAACAGTAATTCAAGGCCCATACCTAAACAAGAGTAAAAGCAATATACAGCAAACCAGTAGCCAACATCAAACTAAATGAAGAGAAAATTGAAGCAATCCTACTAAATTCAGGGACAAGGCTGTCCTCTCTCTCCATAATTATTCAACATAGTACTTGAAGTTCTAGCTAGATCAATTAGACAACATAAGGAGATCAAAGGGATTCAAATTGGAAAGGAAGAATTCAAATTATCACTATTTGCCGATGATATGATAGAATACTTAAGAGACCCAAAACACTCTACCAGAGACCTCCTGCAGCTGATAAACAACTTCAGCAAAGTGGCTGAATATAAAATTAAGTAAAGCAAATCATAGACTTCCTATACTCAACGATAAACAGCCTGAGAAAGAAATTAGGGAAATGACACCCTTCAAAATAGTCACAAACAGTATGAAATATCTTGACGTGACTCTAACCAAACAAGTGAAAAATCTGTATGACAGGAACTTCAAGTCTTTGAAGAATGAAATCAAAGAAGACCTCAGAAATGGAAAAAATATTACATGCTCTTGGATTGGCAGGATTAATATATTAAGAATGGCCATCTTGCCAAAAGCAATGTACAGATTGAATGAAATCCCCATCAAAATCCCAACTCAATTCTTCATAGAGTTAGAAAGAGCAATTTTCAAGTTCATCTGGAATAATGAAAAACTCAGGAGAGCTAAAACTATTCTGAACAGTAAAAGAACTTCTTGAAGAATCCGTATCCCAGACCTCAAAAAAGTACTACAGAGAAACAGTGTTAAAACTGCATGACATTGGTACAGTGAAGGCAGAAAGATCAATGGAATAGAATTGAAGACCCAAAAAGAAACCCACGCAATTTTGGTTTCTTGGTCTTTGACAAAGGAGCTACAACCTTCCAATGGAAAAAAAGATAGCCTTTTCAACAAATGGTGCTGTTTCAACTGGAGGTCAGCATGCAAAAGAAAGCAAATCGATCCTTTCTTTTCTCCATGTACTAAGCTCAAGTCCATGTGAATCAAGGACATCCACATAAAACCAGACACACTGAAACTAATAGAAAAAAGAACTGAGGAAGGTCCTTGGGCTCATGTGCACATGGGAAAATTTTGTGAACAGAACACCAATAGCTTATGCTCTAAGATCAAGAATTGACAAATGGGACCTCATAAAATTACAAAGTTTCTATAAGGCAAAGGACACTGGCAAAAGGACAAAATGGCAACAGACAAATTGGGAAAAGATCTTTACCAACCCTATATCTGTCAGAGGACTAATATTCAGGATTTCCAAAGAACTCAAGAAGGTGGACTCCAGAGAGACAAATAACCCTATTAAAAATGGGGTACAGAGCTAAACAAATAATTTTCACTTGAGGAATATGGAATGGCTGAGAAGTCCCTAAAGAAATGTTCAACATCCTTAGTCATCAGGGAAATGCAAATCAAAACAACCCTGAGATTGTACCTCATAACAGTAAGAATGGCTACGATTAAAAGCTTAGGAGAAAACAGTTGCTGGTTTGGTTGTGGAGAAAGAGGAACACTCCTCCACTTCTGGTGGCATTGCAAGCTGGTAGAACCACTCTGGAAATCAGTCTGGTGGTTCCTCAGAAAACTTGGCACGATATTATTGGAGGACCCTGCTATATCAGTTCCGGATATATACCCAGATGAGTCTCCAGCATGTAATTAGGACACATGCTCCACTATGTTCATAGCAGCCCTATTTATAATAGCCAGGAGGTGGAAAGATCCCAGATATCCCTCAATGGAGGAATGGATACAGAAAATGTGGTATATATAATCTATGGAATACTACTTAGCTATTAAAAACAATAAATTTATGAAGTTCTTATGCAAGTGGGTGGAACTGGAGAATGTCATCATGAGTGAGGTGAACCAATCACATACACACACTCACACACACATGGTATGCACTCACTGATAAGCAGATATTAGCCTAGAAGCTCATAATACCCAAGAAACAGTTCACATATCTAATGATGCCCAAGAAAAAGGAAAGAAAGCCCCCTGGTCCTGGAAAGTCTCAGTGCAGCAGTGTAGGGGAATACCAAGTTATTGAAACAGGAAGGGTGTGAAATGGGAAGCCTTTCAGGGAGGGCTATCCAGGAAAGGGGATATCATTTGAAATGTAAATAAAGAAGATATTGAATAAATGTATAGAAAAAGAAAATATCTAATAGAAAATAAGTTTTTAAGACACAAATCTTTTCTGCAGTACTCCTGCCCTGAAGACAAGAAATACATGCCAATTCCTTTCTAAATTAGAACTGAAAAAATGAACTTGGTTTGGAAGAAAAACGACTAAATATAAGCAGGGAAAGTTTCAGGTATTCAACGTTCCATGTACTTTCTAGACTTGCTTATGGCCCAAGTCTTCTTCTTGTCTATTTCCAGATTTTGTGGCTTTCTTGTACAAAATAAGATCAATTTGAAATAAAAAAATAAAATAGAAAAATAGGTAAATAAATAAATAAATAAATAAATACCTTACCTCAGAATAAAGTGGTGAAAGAAATTCCAATCAAATAGTCCCCAAAAATGAAAAACTTAAGTAGCCATCATAGTATCAAATAAAATATACTTTCATCCAAAAGTTACCATAAAAGATGGGCAAGACACTACATAATTATTAAGGGGAAAATACATCATGATGAACTCTCAATTCTGAGCATTTGTGCCCCAAATGCATGGATGACCACATTTGTAAATTAAACAATAAAGCTCAAAGCACATATTTAACCTAACACAATAAATGTTCCCCTCTCTCAACAATGCACAGATCATTGGAAAAAGAACTAAGCAGAGGTAAAATGAAACTAACAGAAGATATGAACCAAATGGACTTAAAAGATATCAACTGAACATTTCACAGTACAATGAACAAATATAGCTTCTTCTCAGCACTTCTCAGTACCTTTTCCAATATTGTCCATATAAAACAACACAAAACATGCTTCAACCAATACAAGAACATTGAAATAATCCCATACAACCTGTCAGATCGCCATGTACTAATGCTGGTCTTCAACAATGAGCAAAATAAGAGGAAGCCACTTACACCGGGAAGCTGTGAAACATTCTAATAAATGATAACTTAGTCGGGAAGAAATAAAGAAAAAATAAGTTTTTTTTTTAGAATTTATTGAAAATGAAGGCATGACATACCCAAACTTATTGGACACTAGGTGAGCAGTGCCTAGAGTAAAACTTTTAGCTCTGAGTGTCTCCATAATGAAATTTGAGAGAACATACACTAGCATCTTAACAGCATATCTGTAAGCTCTAGAACAAAAAGAAGCAAATACTACCAAGAGGAGTAGACAGCAAGCAATAATCAAACTCAGGGAATAAAATGCACCAAATACAAACAAAAAGAACTATACAAAAATTAACAGAACCAGGAACTGGTTCTTTGAGAAAATCACCAAGATAGATAAACCCTTAGCTAGCCTTACCAGATGGCACAGAGACAGTACCCAAATTAATAAAATCAGAAACAAATAGAAAAACATAACGAAAGAAACTGAGGAAATTTAAAAGAAATCGCACCTTACTACAAAATCTATAATCAAAAAAAACTGGAAAATCCATATGAAATGAATGATTTTTCTATACAGACACAAGGTTACAAAGTTAAATTGGGGCACAAATAATCTGTCTAAACAATCCTATAATCCCCAAGGAAACATGTGCAGTCATTAAAAGTTTACCAACCAAACAATCCCAATGACCAGATTATTTTAGTGGAGAGTTCAAAGAAGACCTTATACAGATACTTCTCAAAATATTTTATAAAATATAAACAGAACTCTACCCAATATATTTAGTGAAGTCACAATTACACTGATATCTAAACCATACAAAGACCCAAAAAAGAACTTCAGACCAGTTTCCTTCATCAATATTGATACAAAAATACTCAATAAAATAAATTCTTGCAAACATAATCCAGATACACATGAAAATGATCACTCACTATGATGAAGTAGGTTTAACATGAAGGATGCAGGGATGGTTAAATATATTATAATCCATCAATGCAATCCAATATATAAACAAACTAAAAAAAAAAAAACCCCACAGGATCTTAATAATAGATGGAGAAAAAGCATTTGACAAAATACAGCACCATTTCATGATAAAAGTATTGGAGAGGTCAGGAGTTTAAGTGCATACCTAAGTATAATAAAAGCAATGTACAGTGAGCCAATAGCCAACATCAAACTAAATGGAGAGAAACTTAAAGAACTCCCATTAAAATCATGGACAAACTTCCACTATCTAGTCAATATAGTACTTGAAGTCCTAGCTAGAGCAATAGGAAACAAATGGTTATCAAAGGTATAAAAAATGAAAGGGAGGGTCACAGTAATACTCCATATTGCTACCAGGACACAGCTAGAGAGCCCAGGTAGACAGACTCCAGCCGGGGCTACCATTGCGCAGGTGGATCCGCCAGGCTCTCACTACCAGGCAGGCCCAGTGCAGAGGCTCTGTGGGATTTCACCAAACCCTCCGACCTTGCACCAAGGCAGCTGGGAGCAGCCTGCCAGCGACCCCTGGGTAGGCCTCCATATTACTACCAGGACATGGCTGGAGAGGCCCAGGTAGACAGATTCAATCAGGGACTACCATCACTCGGGAGGATCCTCCAAGCTCACCCCACTAACCAGGGCAAGGGCGGCAGCTGGAGAGACATCTCCACATCCTCCTGCCTTGGACCAACTTGGTTGGGAAACGCCTTCCCTGAGGTCCCCTCAGCACTCACAGAGGCAGTCTCTATCTGGCAGCATAGTCACCAGTAGAGAATCAACAGGTGAGCCCAGCCTCACTGGAGATTCAAACACCAGCCAGTGACAACAAGGCCAACTAACAACAGAAATAACCTGATGGCAAAAGGAAAATGAAGGAATGTTACTAACAGAAATCAAGGCAGCATGACAGCATCTGAACCCAGTTCACCGACAACATGAAGCCCTGGTTACCCCAACACACCAGAAAAACAAGAATTGGATTTAAAATCACTGGTCAGGATGCTGGTAGCAGAATACATAGATAAATTTCTTAAAGAAATAGAAGAGAAAATAGATCAAAAGTTAGAAGCCTTTACAAGGCAAACACAAAAATCATTTAAAGAAATTCAGGAGAAAATGGATCAAAAAGAAGAAGACAATAAGGAGGAAAGACAAAAATCACTTAAAGAAATACAGAAGAATGTGGGTCAACAAGTAGAAGCTATGAAAGAGGAAACACAAAAATCTCTTAAAGAAATACATGAAAACACAACCAAGCAAGCGAAAGATCTGAGCATATCCATCCAGGTTCTAAAAACAGAAGTAGAAACAACTAAGAAATCACAGAGGAAGACAACATTCGAGATAGAAAACCTTGGGAAGAAATCAGGGGCCATAGATGCAAATATCAACAATAGGATACAAGAGATAGAAGACAGAATCTCAGAAGCCAAAGATACCATAGGAACCATTGATTCAACAGTCAAAGAAAATACTAAATGCAAAAAGGTTGTAACCAAAAACATCCAGGAAATCGAGAACACAATGAGAAGACCAAACCTAAGGATTATAGGTATAGAATAGAGTGAAGATTTACAAGTTAAAGGGCCAGCAAATATCTTCTACAAAATTATGGAAGAAAACTTCCCCAACCTAAAGAGAGAGATGCCCATGAATATACAAGAAGCCTATAGAACTCCAAACAGACTGGACCAGAACAGAAATACATCCCTCACATAATAATCAAAACCCCAAATGTACTAAACAAAGAAAGAATATTAAAGGCAGCAAGAGGAAAAAGGCCAAGTAACTTATAAAGGAAGACCTATCAGAATAACACCAGACTTCTCACCTGAGACCATGAAAGCTAGAAGATCCTGGACAGATATCATGCAAACTCTAAGAGAACACAAACTTCAGCCAAAACTTCTTTACCCAGCAAAACTCTCAATCGCCATAGATGGAGACATCAAGGTATTCCATGACAAAACCAAATTTGCACGATATCTTTCCACAAATCCAGCCCTACAAAGGATAATAGGGGGAAACACCAAAACAAGGAAGGAAACTACACCTGGGAAGAAGCAAGATAGAAACCTCCTCTCATCAAACCCAAAAGAAGATAACCTCTCACATATAAAAAAATAATAATTTCAAAAATGTTGGGAGGTGATAATTACTATTCATTAATATCTCTTAACATCAATGGACTCAATTCCCCAATAAAAAGACATAGATTAACAGACTGGATACAGAAATAGGACCCTACATTTTGCTGCATACAGGAAACACATCTCAGTGTTAAAGACAAACACTGCCTTAGAGTAAAAGGCTGGAAGACAATTTTACAAGCAAATGGTCTCACGAAACAAGCTGGAGTAGCCATTCTAATATCAGATAAAATTGACTTCCAACATAGAGTCATCAAAAGAGACTCAGAAGGTCACTTCTTGCTGGCCAAAGGGAAAATCCACCAAGAAGAGCTCTCAATACTGAACATCTATGCTCCAAATGCAAGGGCAGCCTCATTCGTAAAAGAAACCTTACTAAAACTTAAAGCACACATTACACCTAACACAATAATTGTGGGTGACTTCAACACTCCACTCTCCTAAATGGACCGATCAGGAAAGCAGAAACTAAACAGGGACACAGTGAAACTAACTGAATCTTTGGACCAATTGGATATTATATATATATATATATATATATATATATATATATATATATATATATATAACATTTCATCCTAAAGATAAAGAATATACCTTTTTCTCAGCACCGCATGGTACCTTCTCCAAAATTGATCATATAATTGGTCACAAGACAGATGTCAACAAATACAAGAAGATCAAGCTAATCCCATGCCTCCTATCAGATCACCATGGAGTAAGAGTGGTCATCAATAGAAAAAAAATAACAGAAAGCCCACGTACACATGGAAACTGAACAATACTCTACTCAATGACACCTTGGTCAAGAAAGAAATAAAAAAAGAAATCAAAGACTTTTTAGAATTCAATGAAAATGAAGGTACAACCTACCCAAATCTATGGGACACAATGAAAGCAGTGCTAAGAGGAAAACTCATAGCTCTAAGTGCATCCAAAAAGAAACCTGGAGAGAGCATACACTAGCAGCTTAACTGCACACCTTAAAGCCCTGGAAGAAAAAGAAGTTAATTCACCCAGGAGGAGTAGAAGACAAGAAATCATCAAACTCAGGGCTGAAATCAAACAAGTAAAAACAAAGAAACCATACAAAGAATCAACAAGATCAGGAGCTGGTTCTTTGAGTAAATCAACAAGATAGATAAACCCTTAGCCAGACTAAACAAAGGACACAGAGGCAGTCTCCAAATTAACAAAATTAGAAATGAAAAGGGGGACATAACAACAGAAACTGAAAAAATTCAAAAGATCATCAGATCCTACTTCAAAGGTCTATACTCAACACAACTGGAGAATCTGGAGGAAATGGACAATTTCCTAGACAGATACCAAATACCAAAATTAAACCAGCATCAACTGGATCAGCTAAATAGTCCCATAACCCCTAAAGAAATAGAAGGGGTTATAGAAAGCCTCCCAACAACAACAAAAAAAAGTATGGGACCAGGTGGTTTTAGGGCAGAATTCTACCAGACCTTCAAAGAAGACTTAACACCAATAATCTTCAAACTATTCCACAAAATAGAGACAGAAGGGACACTGCCCAACTCATTCTTCGAAGCCACAATTATGCTGATACCTAAAACACAAAAAGATCCAACAAAGAAAGAAAACTACAGGCCAAATTCTCTTATGAATATCAATGCAAAAATACTAAATAAAATTCTTGCCAACCAAATCCAGGAGCACATCAAAACAATCATTAACCATGATCAAGTAGGCTTCATCCCAGGGATGCAGGGATGGTTCAATATATGGAAATCCATCAATGTAATCCACTACATCACCAAACTAAAAGAAAAAAAACACATGATCATCTCATTAGATGCTGAAAAAGCATTTGACAAAATTCAGCATCCTTTCATGCTAAAAGTCTTGGAAAGAGCAGGAATTCAAGGCCCATACCTAAACATAGTAAAAGCAATCTACAGCAAACCAGTAGCCAACAGCAAAATAAATGGAGAGAAACTTGAAGCAATCCCACCAAAATCAGGCACTCTCTCTCTCCATATCTTTTCAATATAGTACTTGAAGTTCTACCGAGAGCAATTAGACAACATAAGGAAGTCAAAGGGATACAAATTGGAAAGGAAGAAGTCAAAGTATCATGATTTGCAGATGATATGAGAGATTACATAAGCAACCTAAAAAACTCCACCAGAGAAATTCTACAGCTCATAACCAACTTCAGCAAAGTGGCTGGTTATAAGGTTAACTCAAGCAAATCAGTAGCCTTCTTTTACTCAAAGGACAAGCAGGCTGAGAAAGAAGTTAGGGAAATAACACCCTTCACAATAGCCACAAACAACATAAAGTACCTTGGCGTAACTCTAACCAAAGAAGCGAAAGATCTGTATGACAGGAACTTCAAGTCCTTGAAGAAAGAAATCGAAGAAGACCTCAGAAGATGGAAAAATATTTCTTGCTCCTGGATTGGCAGGATCAATATAGTAAGAATGGCCATCTTGCCAAGAGCAATCTACAGATTCAATGCGATCCTCATCAAAATCCCAACTCAATTCTTCATAGATCTAAAAAGAGCAATTCTCAAATTCATCTGGAACAAAAAAATCCCAGATAGCTAAAACTATTCTGGAGGAATCAATATCCCTGACCTCAAGCAGTACTACAGAGCAACTGTGTTAAAAACTGCATGGTATTTGTACAGCAACAGGCAGGTAGATCAATGGAATAGGATTGAAGACCCAGAAATGAACCCACAGACTTATGGTCACTTGATCTTTGATAAAGGAGCCACAATCATCCAGTGGAATAAAGATAGCCTTTTCAACAAATGGTGCTGGTTCAACTGGAGGTCAACATGCAGAAGAATGCGAATTGACCCCCTCTTATCTACTTGTACTAAGATCAACTCCAAGTGGATCAAGGACCTCCACATAAAACCAGACACACTGAAACTATTAGAAAAGAATCTTGGGAAGACCCTGGAGGACATGGGCACAGGGGAAAAGTTCCTGAACAGAACACCAATAGCTTATGCTCTAAGATCAAGAATCGACAAATGGGACCTCTTAAAATTACAAAGTTTATGTAAGGCAAAAGTTACTGTCAGAAGGACAAAACGGCAACCAACAAAGTGGGAAAAGATCTTCACCAACCCCACATCCGACAGAGGCCTAATATCCAATATATACAAAGAACTCAAGAAGTTAGACTCCAAAGAACCAAATAACCCTATCAAAAAATGGGGTACAGAGCTAAACAAAGAATTTTCACCAGAAGAAATTCAGATGGCCGAGAAACACCTTAAGAGATATTCAACATCATTAGTCATCAGGAACATGCAAATCAAAACAACCTTGAGATTCCACCTCACACCAGTCAGAATGGCTAAGTTTAAAAACTCAAGAGACAACAGGTGCTGGAGAGGATGTGGAGAAAGAGGAACACTCCTCCATTGTTGGGGGGATTGCAAAATGGTAAAACTGCTCTGGAAATCAGTTTGGTGGTTCCTCAGAAAATTGGGCATGTCACTTCCAGAGGACCCTGGCATACCACTCCTGGGCATATACCCAGCGGATTCCCATGCATACAATAAAGATACATGCTCCGCTATGTTTATAGTAGCCTTGTTTATAATTGCCAGAATTTGGAAGGAGCCCAAATATCCCTCAAAGGAAGAATGAATACAGAAAATGTGGTGTATTTATCCAATGGAATACTACTCAGCAATTAAAAATAATGAATTCATGCAATTTGTAGGTAAATGGTTAGACCTGGAAAATATCATCCTGAGTGAATTAACCCAATCACAAAAGAATGCACCTGAAATGCAATCACTGATAAGTGGATATTAATGAGCCCAGAAGCCCTAAATACTCAAGACACAAATAGCAAGTCAAATGATTCCCAAGAAGAAGAAAGGAGAGGACCCTGGGCCTGTAAAGATTGCTTCCAGTTTAGTAAAGAAACCGAGGGGGGAGGGGGAATTATTGGGGAACAGATGGGGGGGAGAGGAACTATGGGAACTATGGTGGGTGGGAACTGGGAAAGGGGAAAGCCTTTGGAATGTAAACATAGAATATAGAAAATAAAATTAAAAAAAAAAAAAAAAAAACTTAATAAAAAAAAAAAAAATTGAGTCATTGAACTAAACAAAGAATCCTCAATTGAGGAATATAAAATGCCTGAGAAGCACCTAAAAAAATCTTCAAAATCCTTAGTCATCAGAGAAATGCAAATCAAATTAATCCTGAGATTCCATCTTCCACCTGTCAGAATAGCTAATATCAAAAAAAAAAAAGTGACAGCAGATGCTGGCAAGGATATGGATAAAGAGGAATACTCCTCCATTGTGGTGGGATTGCCAGCTGGTACAACCAAGCTTGAACAGTCTTAACAGTTCTGGTGGTTCCTCAGAAAACTGCATGGTTTCCATTCTTTCTGCTAGTCCTCAGGGCTTCAGTTTTTTTCTCCAACCCAATACCATATCATGTTCCACTCTTTCCCAGCCTCCTTTCCCACCAAGATTCCTCTCTCCCACTGTTTTTAAACCTACATCATGTTTTTATTCCAAGTGATGATTTATGTGCATACATTAGGCTTAGTATTTATACAAAATAAGCACGGTGGTAAAAATTCTGAACATTTTGCCATGACACACAAAATTTTGTAAAAACCTAAGACATCTTTTAAATTATAAGTATATTTAACAGTTACAATTGCCCAATTCTTTTTAATAAAATAGAATTCTTTTGCACACTCCAGTTATGATGCACATTTATATTATCTTTGCTGAGCTTTCTCTTAACCTCAAATAACAGCAGTCCTCAAATATCCATGTGCACTTCTCAGTAGTATTACTGCAAGATTATTTTCAAGTAGCACATGCTCATAATGTCCTATTCCTGACCAAGTGTATGATGGATCATTTTATACAGTCCTGTTATCTTTACTCCAATTTTAAAATTCCAACCATCACTTCACTGATATCCCACAGTTTTCTTGCCACTGACTCATCCATACCTTTGGGCAAGAGTTCTACCTCCTGATAATCACCAAACTACCTTCCTGATACCCCTTCTCTACCAGATGAAGCACATACATTCCTTTATTTTAATGCTCTGAATGAACAATAATTTGGTTGGCATGCATTGCAGTGTATCTGACCATGCAAAAAGAAACAAATTCATAACAAGGACACTCTGTGTTAAGAGCAGTCATCATATTCTTCTTTGTTTGCATAGTTGCAATGTTCTTAATTTCCTTCTTAAGCATAGAACCATCTGTGAAATGCATTTTACTGTACGTTAGGAGAGCTCAAACATTTCCTTACTGTTCTTGTATATTACTGAAAATTACAAGTATTCATTCATGTCACACCATTCTGTATTGAGTAAAACTGGCATCAGAGGTTACAGAATATATATGCTATTATGTGAGATGGTTACATGAGTGAAAATTAAAAATAAGTACAGGAATCAACTTCTTATTTATACATGTATTATCATTATTATTAATTGTTCAATATATTTACATACCATATCTTGCCACACCCTGGCATGCTCATATAAATCATTCTCAAGCCCTTATCTTGACATATCCGAGGGTACCCTTCAGCAATCTCCCTTTCCTGGCACATCAAGTATCTACCTTTTTGGCATGTCCTCTTCCACTGAGGCCAAACAAGGCAGTCTTATACTACAAATACAGGCCATGTATGCCCTTTGTTTGGTTGCTCAGTCTCTGGAATCTGCCAGGGGTCCTATTAGTTAACATTGTTGGCCTGCCAGTGATGTTGCCATTCTATATAGTTCCTTCAGTTATTCCCACAACAATTTTCTTTGGGGTCTCCAACTTCAGTTCAATGCTTGGCCTTGGAACAAGAAAGAATTTCAGACTAATTTTACTTCTGAACATAGACACAAAAATGCTCAATAAAATAGAAAAAAAAAACATCTTAAGGAGTGAATCCAAGAACTCATTAAGTCATTATGCATCGTGATCTATAATGTCTTACCTCAGGGCTGCAAGTATGATTCATTTTACAAAAATTCCATCAATATATTCTAAAATATAAATTAACTGAATAAAAAAATCACATGATTATTTTATTAGATACTAAAAGAGCATGTGAGAAATTTTAACACTCTTTGATCTTAAACGTTTTTGAAGAGTGATACATGGTGCATACCTAAACATTATAAAATCAAAATACATCAAGTCAACATTAAATTAAATGGAGAAAAAACTTAAAACAATATCCATAAATCAGAGATAAGGCAAAGCACCATATTAGTTCATTGGCTATGTTGATAGTACTCAAAATTCTAGCTAGAGCAACAAGACAATGAAAAGACATCAATAGGATTCAAATTAAAAAGGAAGGAATAATGGTATTACTATTTGCTCATGATATATTACTATACATGTGATCCAAACATTCTACTGGAGAAATTCCAAAACTGATAAACACATTCAGCAAAGTGGTTGAATACTAAATAATCAAAACAGAAAAATCAGGATCCCTCCTTTATACAAATAATAATGTGGTGAGAAAGAATTTAGTAAGACAGGAACTGTTTACAATAGATACAAGTAATATAAAATACATTGCTATAACTAACAAAGCCAATGAAAGA
Source organism: Apodemus agrarius (assembly GCA_964023405.1). Taxonomy (NCBI): domain Eukaryota; kingdom Metazoa; phylum Chordata; class Mammalia; order Rodentia; family Muridae; genus Apodemus; species Apodemus agrarius. The sequence goes on from OZ030014.1 coordinate 26,760,708, forward strand.
CTTGTATGATAAAGACTTCAAATGTCTAAAATAAGACATAGAAGAAAGTATCAGAAGATCGAACTATCTCCCATTCTCATGGGTCAGTATGAGTAACACAGTGAAAATAGCCATCTCAGCAAATGCACCCTACAGATTCAACACAATTCCAAGAAAAATTCCATCACAGTTCATTTTTTTGTTTGTTTGGTTTTTTTTGTTGTTGTTGTTTTGTTTTTCGAGACAGGGTTTCTCTGTATAGTCCTCACTGTCCTGGAACTCACTCTGTAGACCAGGCTGGCCTTGAACTCAGAAATCTGCCTGCCTCAGCCTCCCAAGTGCTGGGATTAAAGGCATGCGCCACCACGCCTGGCTCCATCACAATTCTTTGCAGAATTTAAAAGATTGATTCTCAAGTTCAGGTGTAAAAACAAAGAACCCAGGAGAGTTTTTTTTTAAGTCCTGTAAAATATAAGAAATTATGTAGTTATATGATATTCATACAGAAAGATACAGATTGATCAATGTAATTTTATGAAAATCAATAAACACCCACACACCTTACCTATGCAAACTTGATTTTTGGCAATGAAAGAAAAACAATAAAATGGAAAAAAGAAAGCATATTCAACAAATAAAACAACTCTAGCTAAATGTCTGCATGTAGAAAAATGCTTATAGACCCATGTTTATTACCCCACAAAAACCTCAAGTCCAAGTGGATCAAAGACCTCAAAATAAAACTTGATGCACTAAATCTAAAAGAAGAGAAGACAAGGAATACCCTTCAATGAATTTGTACAGGATATAATTTCATGTACAGAACACCAATGGCTCAAGATCAATAATTGTCAAATGAAACCTCATGAAAATGAAAACTTACTTTAAGGCAAATGATTTCAATAAAAGTCAAAACAAATGCCTATACATTTGAAAAGTATGTGCATTAAGCCTAAATCTGACAGATAATACAAAAATGAATATAGCACTCAAGAAAGAAGAAACCAACAAAACAAGTAACCCAATTAAAGAAGGTAAACAGAGCTAAATAGTGAATCTTTTAACAGAGTATTCACTAATGACCAAGATTCATCTAGAGAAATGTTATATTTCTTTAATAATCTAGGAAAATCAGCTAAAATGGCCCTAAGATAGCATCTTATAAATCTCAGAATAGTTAAGATGAAAAAGTCAAGTGACAGCTCATGGTGGATAGAACACTCCAGCATTGTTAGTGGGAATGCAAAATTGTACAAGGTTGGAAATCAATTTGGTGGTTTCTCAGAAAACTGACAATTATTTTACATCAAGTTATATTTATACCACTCCTGAGCATATGCTCATAAAATGCCCCATTATACTATGTGAACACTTCCTCATTTATGTTTTTAACAAGTTTATTTGTAGTAAACAGTAGCTTGAAACAAACTAGATGTCCAATAACTGAAGAATAGATAAAGAAAATGTGGTACTACTGTACAAGGGAATCCTATTAAGTTATTAAAAAAGAAATCATTATTTCAAAGGCAAATGAATGGAATTGAATAATAACATTGTAAGTGACGTAACACAGTACTGGACATATCGATACAGTATCTAGTCACTTATAAGTGGAGATTAGCTATAAAGTACAGGATACCCATGCTACTATCCATAGACAAAAAGAAACAAATTAATAAAGGGGGGCTATGTATATGAGTTTGTTTGAATCTAACTAAAAGGGGAAAATTTATGTTCATCATAGTTTGATAAAGAAAGAGAACTTTGTATAAGAGTATGTCAGATGGGAAAATGGGATAATGATCCAGTATATAGAGAGGGGTGGCAGAAGACTGGGATTCAGAAAGGAAAAAGGTGGGAAATATCTCTTGATCTAGAAGGAGGCCTGGGACATGGGAGAATTCAGGAAATCTATGATGGTGAACCTAGCTGAGAGTCCTGCAAGAGGAGTTGTAGAGACTTAAGTGGCTAACATATATAGCCAGTCATGACTACCAAAGGAGTGTTGGAAACATTAATTCATCCACAAAACTTTCAACCCAACATTTTCTTATCTTAAGTTGTGAAGAAAAAGGTAGAGACTATGTCAAGGGTCAAACAATGTCTGGCACAACCTGAGACCCATCACATGTGGTAGAATCAACCTGATACTATTAATGATACTCAGCTATCTTGCAAACAGAAGCCTATCATAACTGTGTCTTCAGAGAGTCATCCAGCAGAGAATGGAGGCAGATGCACACCCACAATCAAATATCAAAGAGAAGTCAGAGAATTTTCTGGAAAAGTTGGCTATAATACTCAGTAGGTCTTAGGGTCTAAGGACACCACAAGAAGAGTAACAGAGAGCTAACCTGTGTGCATGGGGGCTCACAGAGACTGGGCCAACATGCTGTGATCATGCAGAGTCTAAAACATGACCCCCTACATACTTGTAGAAAATGCTATGCTTGGTCTTCATATAGGAACCCTAACAATCAGAGTAGGGCAGTCTATGTCTATGTTGCCTGCTGTTGAATCCCTTTCACCCTCCTTGGACTCCAAGGTTGGGCCTCAGTGGAAGAGAATGTAGATGGGAATTCTGTGATTTAGATGCTCCTGAGTGTGGTGGTACTCAAAGTGTTGCTCCCACTTCTCTGAAGAGAAGGCAATGGAGAAAAAAATAGAGTGAATTGATATAGGAAATTGTGAAGAAAGGATGGAGGAAGGGCTTTGATTGGAATGCAATGTGAAGAAAATATTAAAGAAAAAATACCAATAATAAGAGAAGAAAAGTTAGCAAGAAATAGCAAAGAGTGGTGCAACTAGAGACATATTTAGAAATATGGTTACTACGAACACAAACAAAACAAATCAAATCAAACAAAACAAAGCTGTGAAGTAAAATGTTAAACCAATACTATTAAAATAGACATGAGTTTTCCCTTCTTGTCTCTAAATTGAAAAAGGAACAAATGGAAATTTCCAAGAGTAAAGACAAACAGTAAATTGTTGATCCAACAATTACATGGAATGTAAGTACTCAGGGCTGCTTTCCAATGTTATTAACATAGTCTGATGTTCAAGAATCAGAAGCCAAGAGAAACTTTTCAATCAAACCACTTTGCTTGGAAGAGCAGCCTGTGTAGCACAGGCTTCTGTATCTGACTTCAAACCTCTAAACTCACCTTTTTTCAAGGAAAGGAGGAAAACCAGAGAACCACAGAAGCACAGGAACCTGAAACTGGAACTGAGCTGAACTGAAATCCTGTGAAGCAAGCAATTGGAGGTAAGACTGTAGAGCATAAAAGTAAGTTTCAAATAATCGTCATTACATGTTAAGATTACAGTGGCTAGAGACAGACCAGAGCTCAGACTTGGAAATATACATGGAAGTAATGGGACTCTTCAGCAATCTTAAAGTATAAGTCTGGTCAAGTAGGAAGTAATGAATAATACACCAAACTGATGGCTGAATACTCAATTTCATAGTTTGTCTTTTATTTGTATACAATAATGGCAAGAAAATAGTTTCCTTAGCATGTCAGAAGAAACACAAGACTTATTTGAAATTTCTTATTCATTTTTCACTAAGTAGAGGAGTGAATATCACTATTCTTCAAGGTATAGGCCATGATTGTGTGATGATTCAGAATTAGTAATAATGTTTTATAGGTCATTTCTGGTAGTTTGCCTACATAAAGGAAAAGGAAAAAATATTATGATATGTGTGGAAAGATTCTGATTCAACTTTTAGACATAGTTTTTTTTTTCCATGTGCATTCATAAAATGCACGGGTATTTTATTTTATTTTATTTTATTTTATTTTATTTTATTTTATTTTATTTTATTTATTCTTTTTTTGATGTTTTATTTACTGGAAAGGGAACTAAAGGGAAGTAAAAAACACTTTAAGATAAAATTAAATATTTACATGGAAAATATTTCAGATAAACATGTTAAAATTGACAATTTTCATGAAAAATTAAGGAGTAAAGTGGTAGACATGTATAATATTGCTAAATGAATTGAAATATGGGATAGAAACATTTTATGATAGAATTGAGGATGTAGGTAGAATATATTTCTGATAAAATTGTAGAAAATGTAGAAAAACATGATAAAATTGAAGATTATCATGGAAAATATTATATAAATACAATCATTGTAGGCATAAAAGTATTCCTAAGTTGATTGAAAGTGGAATTATAAACATTTTCTGAAAAACTTAAAGATTTACATGGAAAATATTTCTGATAAAATGGTAGAAATATATAGAAAGATGTGTTAAAATTAAAGATTTTCATGGAAATTTTATAGATAAAATGATAGGCATCAATAATTCTAAGTTGATTGAAAGTGGGATTATAAACATTTCAGATAACATTGAAGATTCACATGGAAAATATTTCTGGTAAAATTTAAGAAATAAATAACAAACATTAAAATGGACTATTTCATGGAAATTTTTACATAAAATGACTGATGTAAAAACTCTGTCTAAATTAATTGAAGGTGGAATTAGTACCATTAATGATAAAATCAAAGATTTATATTGGAAACATTTCTGATAAAATGTAGGATGTATATAGAAAGATAATAAAATTGAAGATTACGATGAAAAATAATGCAGATAAAATGGTAGGCATAAAAGAAATTACTAAGTTAATTAAAAGAAGTACAATGTTTTTCTGCTAAAATTGAAGATTTACATGAGAAATATTTCTGTTAGTCTATGTCTTTTTATTGGGGAGTTGAGTCCATTGTTGTTAAGAGATATTAAGGAATAGTGATTATTTCTTCCTGATATTTTTGATGTTATTTTTATGTTTGTGTGGGTATCTTCTTTTGGGTTTGTTGTAAGATTACTATCTTGCTTTTTCTAGGGTGTAGTTTCCCTCCTTGTTTTGGCATTTTTCATAAATTATCCTTTTTAGGGCTAGATTTGTGGATGGATATTGTGCAAATTTGGTTTTATCATGGGATATCTTGATTTCTCCACCTATGATGAATGAGAGTTTTCCTTGGTATAGTAGCCTGGGCTGGCATTTGTGTACTCATGGTCTATATGAAGTCTGCCCAGGATCTTCTCGCTTTCATCATCTCTGGTGAGAAGTCTTGTGTGATTCTGATAGGTCTGCCTTTATAAGTTTCTTGTCTTTTTTTCCCTTACTGCTTTTAATATTCTTTCTTTGTTTAGTGAATTTGGTGTTTTGATTATTAGGTGCCCGGAGGATTTTCTGTTCTGGTCCAGTCTGTTTGGAGTTCTGAAGGTTTCTTGTATGTTCATGGGCATATCTTTCACTAGGTTTCTACAATTTTGTTGAAGATATTTATTGGGTCTTTAAGATGTAAATCCTCGCTCTCTTCTAGACCTATAATCCTTAGGTTTGGTCTTCTCATTTTGTACTGGAGTTCCTGGATGTTTTGAGTTACCAGAATTATGCATTTTGCATTTACTTTGATTGTTGAGTCAATGTTTTCTATGGTATCTTCAGCACCTGAGGTTCTTCTATCTCTTATATTCTGTTGTTGATGCTTGCTTCTATGACTCCTGGATTCTTTCCAAGGTTTTCAATCTCCAGAGATGTCTCACTTTGTGATTTCTTTATTGTTTCTACTTCCACTTTTAGATCCTGGATGATTTTGTTCAGTTCCTTCACTTGATTTTTTTCATTTTCCTGTAATTATTTAAGGAATTTTTGTGTTTCTACTTTAAGGGCTTCTGCCTGTCGAGCCATAATCTCCTGTATTTCTTTAAGGGATTTTTGTGTTTTCCCTTTAAGGGCTTTTACCTGTTGACCAATGTTCTCCTGTATTTCTTTAAGGGGGTTATTTAAGTCTTTATTGAAGTCCTTTATCAGCATCATGAGATCTGATTTTAAATCCAACTCTTGCTTTACCAGTGTGTTGTGGGTATCTAGGACTTGCTGTGGTGGGAGAACTGGATTCTGATGTTGCCATGTGGCATTGATTTCTGTTGATTGGGTTCTTGTACTTGCCTTTTGCCATCTGGTGCTAGTTGGTATTGTTGTCTCTGGCTGGAGTTCTGGCTCCATGGTACAAATGGAGGCAGGAAGACTTCTGTCCCAGCTGCTCCACTGATCACAGAAGGCTGTGAAGGCTCCCAGCTCCCTGGTGCAAATGTTATACATAAATTCCAAGGAAAAAATAGACACTAATTTAAAGGGAAGCATTACAGAATATATGGAAGGGTTTGAATAGAGGAAAAAGGTAAATAGTGTTCAAAAATGCAAAATTTAATAGATGCTTGGAGATAACATCTCTGCATTATTTTTGAGCCAGATAACAATTTGAGGCAAATAACATATTTTTAAAAGATAATATGAAGTTACAGAATATACACAGATATACAATATAAAGTACTACCCATTCAATTTACAAGATAAAGTTTCTATGAGTTGTAGCAAAAGGCTAATGTGTCCACTCTAAGATGTGCTACGAGCATCTAAAGGATGTAGAAAGGCAAGTACTGAGAGTAAACACTATGAGACTGAAAAGATATGTTTCAATCTTAATAACAGTATGAAACATTCCCATCTACAAAGCACAGATTGAATGACATCAATTAGCATAAATTTATAGTTCATTAAATATGTTTATACTTTCTAATGATTGAGAAAAGTGAAAATTGTTGCAAGTAAGTAAAACAATATCCTAATTTAAAACTGTTCCTCAAACAATGTGATTCGAAAGTGTTTTTATGTTTGTTCCTGCATAATGATAATTCTGATACACTTATTCATGTTAAGTTTAGAACTCTATAAAGAAAGAATAGTAAAGCAAAAGTTGATACACAGTGGAAAGAAACTTTCAAATATTTGTGAGTTTTGTTTTTTTTTTTTGTCAAATTTCACTTTTGATGACAGAGTAATAGAAATGCTCAGAAAGAAATTGGAATTCTTCCTCTTTTGTAAATATACAACTGAGGCATCAGAAAAGCTGTATAGGTAATGTATTAGCCCTATTAGAGGCAAGTTTGTCACAATAAACCTACAGTGACCACACTTGATATCTATTCCCTTCTTATATTGTTAAAGAAATTTTTACATACACTCATTTGGAAATAATTTTATCAAATTTTTGTTTTCCTTTTGAGTCTCATAATACTGCTTGCTTCAACTACTACATCTTCTTTCATTAGTTTCAGCAATGGCTTCATTCACAGTGATGTGTTTTCTCTTCATTCTGCTGTTTCCAACAATCGTCACTAGCGGACTGGTAAGTTTAAAATGGAAAATAATTTTTAGATATACTTAACATCTTTGTGAAACGGAACACACACAAAAGATCTGATGGGGACATAATTTTGAAAGAGTTTTGGAGCAGTTAAAAGGACTATGATTATAACAGAGTAAGTTTGGACCCTCCATCACAGGCAGCGAAAAGAGACACCAGTGACAGCTGGTAACTGGACCTGTCAGAGCAGTACCCCATGACTATGGTGATGCAATAGAAATATACTCTACTTGCTAACATCCAGTTAGATACTAAGCTTATTGTCATGTATGTCAGTTGTGAAGAATGATGTTTTGGATTGAGATATGAAACAAGTCTTCAGTTGGAAGGTTGTCACTGTGAAATGTGAGGTTGGAGCAGAAAAATTCAGTAGTGTACCAATAATTTCATGTTAAGTAAAACTGAGTGTGAGGACTAATAGCTAAAAGTATTTATTAACCTCTGTAGCATAAGGAATCTGCTTCAATCTCAAGATATAAATACACGCTCCCTAAATGTGTTACATTTAAAATTATCTCTATTATTTTAAAAAGGTTTGCTGATGTAATTTTCATTAAACATCAATTCTATCAAAATGATAGTTTTTGAATTATCCTCAGTAATCTTTAATTTTTTCTTCTTAATACTCTACTGATTGTCATTATAAATACTTAATAAGAAAACATTTACTTACAAAGGACAGTGAAATAAGAATCAGAAAATTTGTATTACCTTATATCCTATGACAACTCATTTTGAGTTTTGAAAGATTTTTTTTTACATTTTGTTTTGAGTTTAATAGAAATAGAATGGGAATAACAATGCAGGCTAATATAAAATATATACAATGAAATGATTATTATAGACATGTAGCATGCCCTTTCTTCCTACATGTAATTGGTAGGTGAGTTTGGTCTATTAATTCAAACACTGTCTAATAATCCCTGTTCTTAGGAATAAAATATAGATAAGAATAAAGATATATTTTGCCATTACATATGTTGAGATATATGATGACAGACCCATAAACTGTAACAAAATCTACGTTCATTTTCATGTCAATATCTCAACCTGAAATATCACAGAAAATGTATGATTGAATCACATATTTTACATAAACATAGATATTCTTCTTATTCATTTACCACTGAAATGGTACTGACATCCAAGCTTAAATGCAGTGCTGATGAAGTAGGAGCATTGTTCTACACCTGAACTTGATGCCCCTATGCAAATTTCTACAAATAATATATGCATAAATTTGAACTGGTGCCAATTGTTCATCAGTTATGTTACTATCCCTATTATAAACAAAACAAAAATGAATTATTCACTACATCATTTTATAATTATTCAATAGACTAATATATATTTTTTATTAATATCAAAATGTTGGAAGTTGAGAAACCATGGAAATTTGTCCAAAATATTTGAAATAGTCCTGTTAAGTCTTGAGTAAGTGGCTCAAAGTGACTGAGTGACAGGAGATGAGTTTATCATAAAGATCTAAAATTAGTCTTGAGCTCACAGCCTCTGTTCATCCTATTTCATCCTGTACAAATAAAATTGGATAAGTTTTGTCTTTCTTACTGTAATCCTTGGTAAAATCATCTATGTCTACTTCAGGTTCTGAAAAAGTATCAGGAAGAACTGACTGAATCTGCCATTCAACTAACCTTCTTCATTGATTTCCAAAATATAAGAGACGTTTTACAAGATGTTGATCAGATATTACTTGTCTCCAATGAAGATAAAATATTGTTTAAGATACTTCATAATATTGAATACAAGTATAAATTTTGTGTTGCCTTGAATAGCCGACAACTAAGATGTTTCTTCAAGCTCTGGATCCAGTGAGTTTCATTAGATTGGCCCAATCAAGGAACTTATGTTAGGTAACAATAACAAAACTTCACACTCTCATTCAAAAACTATTATGACAGAAACTTGAAATTAATGAATACTCAGTTTTTTCCATATAAAATAGTAGCCCCTTACTGTCCTAAATACTGTGCCCCCTATTATACTTTCCATATGAACTATATCTTCTTTACTTATCCACACAATGAAATGGTGAATGGAGGTTATAAATAAATTCAGTATAGTAAGAAAATTATTCTACATGTAGATGCAGAAAATATTCCTAAATAATGATTGAATGTAGCAGGAAGCTTGGAATTAGCATCCTTTCAAAATAATACCCTAACCTCTCCTTCCTTGAAACAGTGAGTTTTAAGCTTTCTAATGCTATGACATTTTACTAACATTTCTCATGTTTTTGTAATGAACAAATATAAATATTGACATTCCTTCTCATAACTGTAAATTTATAATGTAATAAATTATTCTCTATATGTAGAGGAAGAAAAATATTTCTAAATAATATATGGATATAAAGGGAAGCTTGGAATTAGCATCCCTTCAAAAATTAATATCCTAACATACCTTTATTAAAACAGTAGGTCTCACTTTTTCTGATGCTATAATCTTTTACTAACATTCCTTATGTTTTGGTGACAAGCATATATAAATATTTGCATTCCTTCTTTCATAACTGTATATTTGTGATATTTTAAACTGTAATGTTAACATGTAATAGTAAGGATATGTGATTGTCAACCCCTATCAAATGCTTATTTTATGTCAAGGGGTTTGCTACCAACAGTTTGAGAACCATTGCCTTAAGTACACATGTTACTTGTTGGCAGGATTCCAAAAGGAATTATCAAGGGTCCCTCACTTATCTTTACTTTAATCTGACCAGACTCAAGCAAAAATGCACTTGGCAATACACCATAAATCACTATGTTTATGCAGTACTAACTATGATGGGTTTTCTTTTTGTCTTTTATGTTATTCTTTGAGAATTTATTTCAAGAATGTTATAGATTTTGATCACACTTAGTTTTCAGGCTCTCTTATCAATATCTCGAATAAAATTAATTTTTGCTCAACAAATACTGTCTGAACTTTTGCTTTGGTGGTTGTTGTTACTTGTGACAAGCTGGGTTTAACCATTGGTACACACATGGTCATGTGTATGAAGTGATCGTGGTAACAAAGCCAATCACTGGAGGTTATGCCACTCAAGATAATTACTCCCCTATAGCTTCAGGAGCTGTCCACTATCAGTGCCTTCATAAAGAAGAACCAGGTTGTATGAGACCCATTGCAATTTGAGACCAAAGTTCACAGGAGCATTCTTGAGAATTTACTATAATAACAAAAAGATACAATTTTTTTTCCATGTAGATAACATACCATATCAGTAATGGATGTTCATATTTATTCAAATCAGTTCTTTCAAATCATGACAAAATACTTATTCTTGAAATCAGTGATAGTGACTGCTCCTGAATTTCTCTTATTATTCCAGATTGTTTTATCATCCTATATTTCACAGTATTCCACATTGTTCAGAAATTCTTTTTTTTTCTTCCCTTATTATTAGATATTTTCTTTATTTACATATCTAATGTTACCCCCTTTTCTTATTTCTCCTCCAGAAACCCCTATTCCATCCCCATCTCCCCACTCACTATCCCACCTATTCCTGCTTAACTGTCCAGGCATTCTCCTACACTGATGCAATGAGCCTTCACAGGACCATGGGCCTCTCCTCCCTTTGATGTCCGACATGGCCATCCTCTGCTACATATGCATCTGGAGCCATGGGTCCCTCCATTTGTACTCTTTGTTTCATGGTTTAGTCCCTGGGAATGCTGTGGATATTGGTGGGTTCGTATTGTTGTTCCTCCTATGGGGCTGCAAACCCCTTCAGCTTCTTGGGTCCATTCTCTAGCTGCTGCATTGGGGACCCTGTGCTTAGTCCAATGGATGACTGTGAGCATCCACTTCTGTGTTTGTCAGGCACTATCAGAGCCTCTCAGGAAACAGCTATATCAGACTCCTGTCAGTAAGCACTTGTCATCCACAATAGTGTCTGGGTTTGGTAACTATATATGAGATGGATTCCCCAGATGGGTCAACCTCTGGTTGGCATTTTGTTTAGTCTCCAAAGTTTATCTCTGTATCTCCTCACATGTGTATTTTGATCCCCCTTCCAAGAAGGACCAAAGAATCCACACTTTGGTCTTCCTTCTTGGGGTTCACATGGTGTGTGAATTAATTGTATCTTCAGTATTACAAGCTTCTGGGCTAATATCCACTTATTTGTGAATGCATACCATGTGTGTTCTTTGTGATTGGGTTACCTCAATCAGGATGATAATTTGTAGTTCCATTCATTTGACTATAAATTTCATAAATTCATTGTTTTTAATAGCTAATTGGTAATCCAATTTGTAAATGTACCACATTTTCTGTATTCATTGCACTTCTGAGGGACCTATGGGTACTTTGCATCTTCTGACTTTTATATATAAGGGTCCTACAAACATAGTGGATTATATGTTGGAGTATCTTCAATGCATATGCCCAGGAATGGTATAGCTGGATCCTCAAGTAGTACTAGGTGAAATTTTCTGAAGAGTCTCCAAACTTATTTGCAGAGTGTTTGGACCAGTTTGCAATCACAAGAATGGAGGAATGTTCCTCTTTCTCTACAAAATCACCAGCATTTGTTCTTTCTTTTTACTTTAATTGGATATATTCTTTACTTAACATTTCAAATGATTTTCACTTTCCAGGACACCTCCTCCTCAAAAGGCCCATAAGCACTATTCCCTACCCCTGTTCTGCAATCCACCCCTTCCTGCTTCCTTGTCCTGGTATTGCCCTAAACTGCTGCACTGAGCCTTTCCAGGACCAGAAGCCTCTCCTCCCTTCTTCTTGGGCATCATCTGATATGTGAATTGTGCCTTGGGTATTCCAAGCTTCTAGGCTAATATCCACTTATCAGTGAGTGCATACCATAAATGTTCTTTTGTGATTGGGTTACCTTAGATGAAATTCTGCACTTCCATTGATTTGTCTAAGAATTTCTTGAATTGATTGTTTTTAATGGCTGAATAGTACTCCATTGCATATATATACCACATTTTCTGTATCCATTCCTCCATTGAGGGACATCTGGGTTCTTTCCAGCTTCTGGCTATTATAAATAAGGCAGCTATGAACATACTGGGGCATGTGTCCTTATTACATGGTGGTAAATCCTCTGGGTATATGCCCAGGAATGGTATAGCAGGGTCTGCCTGTAATAATATGCACAGTTTCCTGAGGAACTGCCAGAGTGGTTATGGCAGCATGTAACCCCACCAGCAGTAGAGGAGTGTTCCTCTTTCTAAACATCTTCCCCAACACCTGTTTTCTCCTGAGTTTTTGATCTTAGCCATTCTGACTAGTGTGAGGTGAAATCTCTGGATTGTTTTGATTTTCATTTCCCTGAGGACTAAGGATGTTGAACATTTCATTAGGAGTTTCTCAGCCATTTGATATTCCTCAGATGAAAAGTCTATGTTCTGTACCCAATGTTTTAATGGAGTTATTTGGCTCTCTGAAGTCTACCTTCATGAGTATTTTGTAGTCTTGGATATTTCCCCTCTGTCAGATGTAGGGTTGGTAAAGATCTTTTCCCAATTTGTTGGTTACCATTTTGTTCTTTTGACAAGGTCCTTTGCCTTATAAAAACTCAAAAATTTTATGAGGTACCATTTGTCAATTCTTGATATTAGAGCATAAGCTATAGGTGATCTGTTCAGGAAGGTTTCTCCTGTGTCCATGTCCTCAAAATTCTTCTCTAGTTTCTTTGCTATTAGTTTTAGTGTGCCTGGTTTTATGTGGATGTCCTTGATCCACTTGGACTTGAGCTTAGTACAAGGAGATAAGAATGGATCAATTTGCATTCTTCTGCATGCTGACCTCCAGTTGAAATAGCAACATTGGTTGAAAAACAGCTATCTTTTTTTCAGTGGATTCTTGTAGCTCCTTTGTCAAAAATCAAGTGATCATATGTGTGTGGGTTCATTTCCCAGGCTTCAATTCTATTCCATTGATCTACTTGCCAGTCACTGTAACAATACCATGCAGTTTTTAACATTATTTCTCTGTAGCAGTCCTTCTTGAGGTCCGGGACACTGATTCCCCCTGAATTTCTTTTACTGTTGAGAAGAGTTTTAGCTATCCTGTTATTTTTTGTTGTTGTTGTTGTTGTTGTTGTTATGACAGATGAATTTGAGAATTGCTCTTTCTAAATGTATGAAGAACTGAATTCAGATTTTGATGGGGATTTCATTGAATGTGTATATTGCTTTTGGTAAGATGGCCATTTTTACTATATTAATCCTGCCAATCAAAGAGCATGGAATAATTTTCCATCTACTTTTTTTTAATTGGATATATTTTTATTTACATTTAATTTCCCTTTTCCTGGTTTCCCACCCCCCCAAAGGTCCCACATGCCCTTTTCCCGCCCTCTGTTCCCCCATCCACCACTTCCCACTTCCCTGTTCTGGTATTCCCCTACAATGGTGCATTGAGCCTTTCCAGAACCAGGGTCCACTTCCTTCTTCTCAGACATCATTTCGTATGTGGATTGTGTCTTTGGTGTTCCAAGATTCTAGGCTAATATCTACTTAACTATGAGTGCATACCATGGGTATTCCTTTGATACTGGGTTACCTCACTTAGTATGATGTTCTCCAGCTCCATCCATTTCTCTTATAATTTCATGAATTCATTTTTCTAATGGCTGAATAGTACTCCATTGTGTGTGTGTGTGTGTGTGTGTGTGTGTGTGTGTGTGTGTATATCACATTTTTTTGTATCCATTCCTCCATTGAGGGACAGCTGGGTTCTTTCCATCTTCTGGCTTTAATAAATAAAGCTGCTGTGAACATAGTGGAGCATGTATCCTTATTGCATGCTGGGGTATCTTCTGCAAATATATATGCCCAGGAGTGGTATGGCAGGGTCCTACAGACCTGTGTCAAGTTTTCTGAGGAACAGCCAGACTGATTTGAGAGTGGCTGTACCAGCTTGCAATCCCTCCAGCAGTGGAAGAGTGTTTCTCTTTCTCCACATCCTCGCCAACACCTGCAGTTTCCTGAGTTTTTAATCTTAGCCATTCTGACTGGTGTGAGGTGAAATCTCAGGATTGTTTTGATTTGCATTTCCCTAATAACTAATGATATTGAACATTTCTTAAGGTCCTTCTCAGCCATCCAAAGTTCGTCCCATGAAAAGTCTTTGTTTATCTCTGTACCCCATTTTTTTATAGTGTTATTTGGTTTTCTGGGGTCTAACTTCTTGAATTATTTATATACATTGGATATTAGCCCTCTTTCAGATGTGGGGTTGGTGAAGATCTTTTCCCAATTTTTTGGTTGCTGATTTGTCCTTTTGACAGTGTCTTTTGCCTTACAGAAACTTTGTAATTTTATGAAGTCCCATTTGTCTATTCTTGATCTTAGAGCATAAGCAATTGGTGTTCTGTTCAGGAACATTCCCCCTGACCCAATGTCCTCAAGGGTCTTCCCCAGTTTCTTTTCTATTAGTTTTAGTGTGTCTGGTTTTACGTGGAGGTCCTTGATCCACTTGGAGTTGAGCTTAGTGCAAGGAGATAAGAGTGGATCAATTCTCATTCTTCTGCATGTTGACCTCCAGTTGAGCCAGCACCATTTGTTGAAAAGGCTCTTTTTTTCCCACTGGATCTTTTCAATTCCTTTGTCGACAATCAATTGGCCATAGATGTGTGGGTTCAATTCTGGGTCTTCAATCCTATTCCATTGATCCACCTCCCTGTCACTGTACCAATACCATGCAGTTTTTACCAATACTGCTCTGTAGTATTGCTTGAGGTCCAGGATACTGATTCCCCTTGAAGTTCTTTTACTGTTGATTATAGTCTTAGATATCCTGTGTTTTTTGTTATTCCAGATGAATTTGAGGATTGCTCTTTCTAACTCTATGAAGAACTGTGTTGGGACTTTGATGGGGATTGTGTTGAATCTGTATATTGCTTTTGGCAAAATTGCCATTTTAGCTATCCTAATCCTGCCAATCCATGAACATGGAAGATTTTTCAATCTTCTGACATCTTATTCGATTTCTTTCTTCAAAGACTTGGAGTTCCTGTCATACAGATATTTCAGTTTTTGGTTAGAGTCATACCAAGATACTTTATATTGTTTGTAGCTAATGTGAAGTGTTTAATTTCCCTAACTTCTTTCTTAGCCTGTTTATCCTTTGAGTATAGGATGTCTACTGATTTGCTTGAGTTAATTTTGTATGCAGTCAAATTGCTGAAGTTATTTATCAGCTGTAGGGGTACTCTGGTGGAATTTTTTGGGTTGCTTAAGTATACTATCATATCATCTGCAAATAGTGATAATTTGACTTCTTCCTTTCCAATTTGTATCGTTTTGACCTCCATATGTTGTCTAATTGCTCAACATAGAACTTCAAGTACTATATTGAATAAATATGGAAGAGAGAGGGCAGCCTTGTCTAGTCCCTGACTATAGTGGAATTGCTTCAAGTTTCTCTCCATTCAGTTTGATGTTGGCTACTGTTTTGTTGTATATTGTTTTTAATATGTTTATGTATAGGCCTTGAATTCCTGTTTTTTCAAACACCTTTAACATGAAAAAATACTGAATTTTGTCAAATGCTTTTACAAACTCTAATGAAATGACCATGTTGGTTTTTTTTTTCCTTGAGTTTGTTCATTTAGTGGATTACATTGTTAGACTTCTGTATACTGAACCATTTCTGCATATCTGTGATGAAACCTACTTGACAAAGTGAATGATCGTTATGATGTGTTCTAGGATTCGGTTAGCATGATTTTATTGAGTATTTTTGGATTGCTATTCAGAAGGGAAATTGGCCTGTAGTTCTCTTTCTTTGTTGGATCTTTGTGTGGTTTTGATATCAGTGAAATTTTGGCTTCATCAAATGAGTTGTGTAATGTGCCTTCTGGTTATATTTTGTGGAATAGTTTGAAGAGTATTGGTATTAGGTCTCCTTGAATGTCTGATAGAATTCTGCACTAAAATCATCTGGTCCTGTGATTTGTTTTTGATTGGGTGACTGTCAATGACCACTTCTATTTCTTTAGAGGTTATGGGACTGTTTATATGGTATCAGTGTTCCTGATTAAATGTTGGTAGTTTGTATTACTCTAGGAAAATTTCCATTACCTCCAGATTTTCCAGTTGTGTTGAGTATGGTCTTTTGTATTAGGATATGATAATTTTGTAAATTTCCCCTGTTTCTGTTTTTTTTTTTCTGTTGATACTGTCTCTATGCACTCTGGGTAGTCTTGCTCGTTAGGTTTAACTACCTTGTTGATTTTTCTCACAGAACCAGCTCCTGGATTTGTTGATTCTTTGTATAGTTCTTTTTGTTTCAACTTGGTTAATTTCAGCACTGAATTTGATGATTTCCTGCCTTCTACTAACTAATCTTGGGTGTATTCGCTTCTTTCTGTGCTAAAGTGTTCAGATGTGCTGTTAAGCTGCTAGTGTATGCTCTCTCCAGCTTCTTCTTGTAGGCACTCAGAGCTATGAGTTTTCCTCTTAACACTGCTTTTATTGTGTACCTTGAATTTGGGTATCTTGTGCCTTTATTTTCATTAAATTCTAAAAATGGTTTTGATGTCTTTCCTTATTTTTTTTTCTTGACCAAAGTATCATTGAGTAGAGCATTGTGTGTAGAGCTTCCATGTTTGTGTGGGCTTTCTGTTGTTTTTGTTGCTATTGAAGATCACCATTACTCCATAATGATCTGATAGGAGTCATGGAATTATTTCGATCTTCTTATATCTGTTCAGGTATGTTTTGTAGCCAATTATATCAATTTTAGAGAAGGTACCTTGAGGTGCTGAGAAGAAGGTATTCTTTTGAGTTAGGGTGAAATGTTCTATAGATATCTATTAAATTCATTTGGTCCAAACCTTCTGTTAGTGTCAATTTATCTCTCTTTCATTTGTGTTTCCCTGATCTGTCCATTGGAGAGATTGGGGGTTTTGAAGTTACCCACAATTATTGTGTGTTGTGCAATGTGTTCTTTAAGCTGTAATAATGTTTCCTTTATGAATGAGGGTGCCCTTGTATTTGGGGCATAGATGTTCAAAATTGAGAGTTCTTCCTGGTAGATTTTTCCTTTGATGAGTATAACGTGCCCTTCTATGTCTTTTTTGATGACTTTTGGTTAAAAGTCTATTTTATTGGATATTAGAATGGTTACTCCAGCTTGTTTCCTAGGACCATTTGCTTGGAAAACTTTTTTCTAGCCTTTACTCTGAGGTGGTGTTTGCCTTTGATACTGAGATGCCTTTCCTGTATGCAGCAAAATGTTTGGTCTTGTTTCAGTATCCAGTCTGTTAGTCTTTGTCTTTTTATTGGGGAATTGAGTCCATTGATGTTAAGAGATATTAAGGAATAGTGATTGTGGATAGCTATTTTTAACGTAATATTTATGTTTGTGTGGTTATCTTCTTTTGTGTTTGTTGAAAGAAGATTAATTTCTTGGTTTTTCTAGTGTGTAGTTACCAAGGTTTTATTCATGTTTTGCATTCATTATCCTTTGAAGGGCTGGATTTGTGATAAGATTCGCTGTAAATTTATTTTTGCATGAAATACTTTGGTTTCTCCATCTATGGTAATTGAGAGATGTGCTGAATATAGCAGTCTGGGTTGGCATTTGTGTTCCCTTAGGGTCTGCATGTCATCTGTAAGGCTCTTCTGGCTTTCGTAGTCTCTGGTGAGAAGTCCTTTGTAATTCTGATAGGTCTACCTTTATATGTTACTTGACCATTTTCCCTTACTGCTTTTAATGTTCTTTCTTTGTTTAGTCCATTTGATGTTTTAATTATTATGTGATGGTTGGATTTTTTTTTCTGGTCAATCTTTTGGAGTTCTGTAGGCTTCTTGTATTTTCAGGCACATCTCTTTCTTTAGGTAAGGCAAGTTTTCTTCTATTATTTTGTTGAAGACATTTACTGTCCCTTTTAAGTTGGATAGCTTCACTCTCTTCTATACCTATAATCCTTAGCTTTGGTCTTCTCATTTTTGTCCTGGATTTCCTGGATGTTTTGGGTCAGGAACTTTTTGCCTTTTTCATTTTCTTTGACTGTTATATCAATGCTTTCTATGGTATCTCCTGCATTTGAGATTCTTTCTTCTATCTCTTGTATTCTGTTGTTGATGCTTGGATCCATGACTCCTGTCTTCTTTCCAATATTTTCTATGTCCAGAGTTGTTTCTCTTTGTGATTTCATTATTGTTTCTACCTCCTTCTTTAGATCCTGAATGGCTTTGTTCAATTCCTCACCCATTTTCTGTGTTTTCCTTTAGTTCTTCAAGGGCTTCTCCCGGTTTACTTCTGTTCTCCTGTATTTTATTAAGGGTATAATTTATGTCCTTCTTGAAGCTGTCCATGAAGCCCTCCATCAGTATCATGACCTGTGATTTTAAATTTTTAATTGAAGTCTTGCTTTCCTGGTGTGTTGGGGTGTCCAGGACTTGCTGTTGTGGGAGAATTGAGTTCAGATGGTGCCATGTTGTTTTGATTTCTGTTAGCAACTTTCCTAAGTTTGCCTTTTGCCATCTAGTGATCTCTGGTGTTAGTTGGTCATGATGTCACTGGCTGTTGCTTGACCTTCCTGTGTGCCTACTGACCTATCTCAGCAACCCTGGCACAAATTGCTGTGTTGCTTTTGATTTCCTGGGAGCTGGTGTATTTCTGGTGGTTTGTGTCCCATGTGATCCTCTTCTCTGCCTACCAATCTGTTACACAGTCACAGAAGCAAATTTGGCAGATGAATCCCACTCTCTTGTAGTTGTATTTGGGTATGTAGCTCTTTGGACCTGTTCAAATCTGGATACAGGCTGTGCTTGCTATCTCCTATGTGCTGGCTTCTAGGTGGATATCTGTCTTCCTGCACCATTTGGAGATGTTGTGCTATGGCAGGGTATGTTTTTGATCTAAAGGAGGAAACCAGAAAACTCCTGCCAGAGACCTCCGGACAGGATCCTCTGATCTCTACGGTAGGTCGCACCTGTCCATGCTGCCTCCTCTGCACTGGCTGCTTAGTGGATATCTGTCTTCCTGAGTCACTTGAAGTTGACAAGCTGCATTTGTACTTTCGTAACTGTGGTGCATTTGTACTTTCTGAACTGTAACTAGCCTAGTTGTGCTGATGTTTTCCTTCGGGTATTGTTGTGAAACTTGATTCCACTCTCAGGGAATAACATGATTTTTCCTTTTTTTTGTTTTGTTTGAGACAGGGTTTCTCTGTGTAGCCCTGGCTGTCCTGAACTTACTTTGTAGACCAGGCTGGCCTCGAACCCAGAAATCTACCTGCCTCTGCCTCTCAAGTGCTGGGATTACATGTGTGTGCCACCACCGCCTGGTGATTTGTCCATTTATACTGATTGAGCCTTTTGCTTGATGGAGTAATATAGAATGATATCTGTGATATATCATGTTCTATAATACTTTGCCCCAGACCCTTCTAGCTTTTAGAGTCTCCAGGTAGAATTTGGGTGTAATTATTGCATATTTCACATGTTACTTTTCAATTTTACTTGGTAACATTTAAAATTCTTTATGCTATACATTTAGGGTTTTGATTATTACTTGCCAAGAGCACTTTACTTTGTTACTATAGCTGACCTAACTTCTATGTTCCTCTGAGGTCAGAAAATACAGTCTCTGTCACTTAGCCTATCATCATAAAACAACAGGAGATTAAGTAAAAGATTAATTGCTAGAGCCTTTGCCCTTTTGTCCACAAGCTCATTGATTTTTGGACTAGGGATAAGTTTGAATCAATAATCTTGTTTTGAACTAGAAGAAGAGAATAACACTTGCAGATAAAAAACTTTTGCATAAGCAAGTATTTATAAATGCACATAAATTCGTATACAGATTTATGCATGTGAATTTATACATTTCCATTCAAAGCAATTGGGTCCAGCTTGTATGCATTCACAAAATTACTAACTCATCCCCACACACATGAATACATCTTACAATTACATACTTGCAGGCACATATCCACACTTCCTAATGAATATGGAGTGAAAGACCAAGCACCAGTTCAGAAAGGACTCACATATTCTGGATGAAAATTGAGCTTCAATCTTTATTGCATTGCAAAAGAAAATGCTTCTACCCATTTAATTAAAAGGGAATTAAACAAAAGTTTGTAAGGAGAAAGCTTTGTTCCTTTAATAAGGCTAAGCCTGTCTTCTTATTAAGAAAAGTCTTGTTCTATCTCATGGTATGGATATGCCTGCCTGCTACTGCACTCTGCAGCTTCTTTTATCTTCTATCCCTCTGCATTATTTACATTGTTCTCTTAGATTTTTGTGTTTCCTATAGTTTCTAAGTTATTCAACTATTCATTCTACCTCTAAACTGAAAAGAATCTAATAGCAGTCTCACTATAAAAGAGTTTAATAATGATGGATACAATTTTAGGAATTTTTATAAGATCATCACTAAGAAGTATGACATCATCAATTTGTTTATATAACATCACTACAAGGCAATATATCTTTGTAGATCTGCAGATATCTGCTCAAAAGAGTGAGCTAATACCTAGTGGCTATTATATATATTTAATAATAACAGAAATGCATACTAGTAGTAGGAATCTTTCCTAAAATGAATTTCTTCTGGGCTTTGTGTATGTAGCAAAACTGTCACAGTTTATAATCCAAAGAAGACCATCTCAGGAAGATCACCAGCTAGTTATTAACTTGTCCTATGATGACTCCTTATACCAAAATATAAGACATGACTTAAAATATGTTGATGAGATGCTACTTGACTCAAAGGAAAACAAAACATTGTAAACATACCCAATGATATTCAAGGCTTTTAGAACTTATCTATTGCCTTCAACATCCAAGAACTATGTTGTTACTCCAAATAATGGACCCAGTGAGCTTCATTAGCATGGACTAATCAAGGAACTTTAGTTAGGCAGCAATAACAAAACTTGACTCTCTCATTAAAAAAATTTTGTATGTTCATATTTATTCAAGTCAGTTGATTTCTCTGAAAACTTGAATAAGTTGTTGATAAATTACTTGTTAGGGATGGTAACTCCTCTAGAATTTCTTTTATTGTCCCATATAGTTTTAGCTATCCTGGATTTCTAGGTTTTTTTTCAAATTGTTAAAAAATATTATTTTACAGTCTATAAAGAATTTTCTTGGAGTTTTGATGGGCATTCTATTGAGTCTGTAGATTGATATTGGTAAGATGACCATTTTCACTATATTAATTCTACCCACTCATGATCATGGAGGTTCTCTCTGATATCTTTCTGTGCCCACCCTCAAGGCCTTAAGCAGGAAATTTCAAAGAATCATTAGGTTTTACTTCAAACTTTATTATTCAAAATTTTGAAATCTCAAGAATATGGATGTTTTTCTAAACATATAACAATTATGACAATTAAATCAAAATCAGGAAATCTATTTTAAGAGCCCCAAATTTTCATCTTTTAATTATTTATAATTCATTCATTTGTTTGTTATTTGAGGCAGGGTTTCTCTGTATAGCCCTGACTGTTCTGGAACATATTCTATAGGCCAGGATGGCCTCAAACTCAGATATCCATCTGCCTCTGCCTCTGCCTCTGCCTCTGAGTACTAGAATTAAAGGCATGTCCCACTACTGCCCAGCCAGGCCTATATATTCCTAAGAAATAGAAGCAGTCATTAAAATTCTCCTAAACACAAAAGGCCAAGGTCAGAGGGCTTTAGTGCAGAATTTTACCAAACTTTCAAAATCAGCTACTATCAATACTCCTCAAATTATTTCACAAAATAAAGGAACACTCTAAACTTATTCTTTGAGGTCACATTCATGCTTTTTCATAAATCACACACATATACATACACACACACACAAAGACTCAACAAAGAAAGAGAAAAATTCAGACCACATTATCTTTTGAACACTGATTTAAAAAATACTAAATAAATACTTTCAAGCTGACTGTGGGAACACATCAAAGAAATCCTTCAAGATCAAGCAGAAATAACTCAAAAAGCAAAAATTCAACAACATAATTCACCACAAAAAACAACTGATAGAAAAGTTCATATTGTTATCTCACTAGATAATGAAAAAGCCTTTGATATAATCCCCCCTTCTTGTTAACTGTTTTAGAGAAATCATGGATACAGGGCACATATGTAACTATAATGAAAGCAATATGCAGTAAACCCATATTCAACAACAAACAAAATGGAGAAAAACTACCAACAATTTCTCTAAAATCTAGGACAATAGAAGATTTTTCACGGACTCCCTGTCTATTCAATATGCTATTTGAAGTTCTACACAGAGCAATAAGAGACAGAGAGGAGATCAAGGTGGTACAAATTGGAAATGAACTCTCACTCTTTCCACATGATATGATAGTATACAGACATGTCCCTCAAAATTCTACCACAGCTGGATTCCCAGGAGTTCTGGTATAGTCAGCCTCACAGGATGGATAGGATCCAGTCAGAGATAGCAAGGGCAGTTAGCACTAGAGATAACAGACAGTGAGCAATAAGTCCAAGAATATAAGCAACAGAAATCAATGCTATTGACAACATCAGACCCAATTTCTCTCACCGCACCAAGTCCTTAATAACCCATACCCCTGAAAAGCAAAATTCAAATCTAAAATCCCATCCAATGAATATGATAGAGGACTTTAAGAAGAACATAAATAACTCTCTTACAGTATAACAGAAGAACACAGGTAAACAAGTAGAAATTCTTAAAGAGTAAACAAAAATCTTTTAAAGGAATACAGGAAAACAAAATCAAATGTGTGGAGGAATTGGGCAAAACCATCTAGGATCTAAAAATGGAAATAGAAACACTAAAGAAAACACAAAAGGAGACAGCCCTGGAAATGGAAAACCTAGGAAAAAGATCAGGAGTTACAAATGCAAGCATCACCAAAAGAATTTAAGTAATAGAATAGAGAATCTCAGGCATAGATCACACCATAGAAGACAATGACAAAACAGTCAAAGAAAACACAAAAAGCAAAATGGTCCTAGCTCAAAATATTCAAGAAATCCAGGACACAATGAAAAGACCAAACCTAAGAATAATAGGTATACAAGACAGTGAAGATTTGCAACTCAAACAGCCAGCAAACAACTTCAACAAAATTAGAGAAGAAAACTTCCCTAACCTGAAGAAACAGATTCCTATAAACATATAAGAACCTACATAATACCAAACTGATGAAGCCAGAAATAAAATTCTTCCTGTCACATGATAATTATAAAACAAAATGCACAGAATAAAGAAAGACTACTTAAAAGTCATAAAGGAAAAAGTTTAAGTAACATATAAAGAAAGACAATGTCATCCTGAGGGAGGTGACCCAATCACAAAAGAACACACATGGTTCCATTCACTGATAAGTGGATATTAGCCCAGAAGCTTGGAATACCTAAGAAACAATTCACATATCAAATGATGCCCAAGAAGAAGGATGGAGAAGCCCCTGGTCCTGGAAAGGCTCAATGCAGCAGTGTAGGGGAATACCATTACAGGGAAGCGGGAAAGGGTTGATTGGGGAACAGAGGGAGGGAAGAGGGCTTATGGGACTTTTGGGTAGGAGCGATCCAGGAAAGGGGAAATCAATTGAAATGTAAATAAAAAATATATCTAATATACAAAAAAAACTATTTAAAAATATGTTGTCCAATAAGAGTAAATAAACCCTGTTTAGAGTTCAATGAGTATGTTCTCTACACTGTGATAATCTGAGGGAAATATGGCCATTTATTTAAAAAGAAAACCTTTTTTGGACTGAATGCATAAAATTCTATAGTTTAGAGTATACAATTAGGTGCAATTAAAAATTGAGATAATAATATGTAGATTAATAAAAGGTGGTGGCCTATATTTGGAAAAAAGAAAGAAAAAAAAAGAATTACACCAGACTTCTCAACAGAGACTCTAAAAGTCAGAAGATCTTGGGTACATGTCATACAGACACTAAGAGAAGAAAAAATGCCAACCTAGTCCACTATACCCATAAAAATTCTCAATTAGCATAGAGGAAGAAACCAAGTTATTCCATGAGAAAACCAAATTTAGACAACATCTTTCCACAAATTCATCCCAGAAAGGATAATAGAAGGAAAACTTCAACACAAGGAGGGAAGAAAAAGCAAGAAACTAATCTTCTCAAGAAAAACCCAAAAGAAAAACAAAACCAGCCACCATCTTTGTTCCTGTGACTGAGTAGACAGGTCATCTAGATACACAGGAAACACTGGAGTCTAGGATGGCTCAGGACACCCACCTGCACCCAGGAGCTGAGCAACCCCACAGCCATCTGTGCACCTACCCTGCCAAGGGACTTATGACCTGCAGGGAGTCACTTGGTTAGAGGGAGTTCCACATTAAGAGCTTGGGGCCATCCTCTGCCACAGTGCACCATCTCCAAGTGGCACAAGAAGTTGGCTATATACCCAGCAGCATGGAAGGGACAGACAGTACATGTGAGTCCTGCCCTGGAGCTCAGAGGAACCTGTCTGGAAGCCTCTGGCAGGAGCCTTCCAGCTTCTGACTCCAGCTTGAGACTATCCTCTCCCACAGCATGCCATCTCCAAGTGGAGCAGGAAGCTACCTATCCACCCAGCAGAGTGGAGTGGAAAGTTAGCAAAGGTGAGATTGCCCTGCAGATCAGAGGGTCCCATCCTGAACCTTCTGCAGAAACCCACCAGTTTCTTTTTCCAGCTTGGGACCACCCTCTGCCACTGTGTACCATATCCAAATGACTCGCAGAGGTACCTAAATAGAAAAGCCTGGCAGTATAGTAGGACCGCCTCTACTGCTCAAAGGAAATAGCCTGAAATCCTGAGGACACAAGAGCCTAGCAACAGCCTGAGACCAGAGACTTCTGATTATTGCCTCCATCCAGAGTTGATCAGAGATTCAGAGCTACATACCCAAATACAACTACAAAAGAACAGGTCTCAAAGAAGTACTTACCAGTATATACAGAGAGAATGGGTCTCCCAGGAGTGCAGAGAAGCCACATTCAGAGATAGCAATAGCAGCTTACACAAAGATAAACAAATGGCAAAAGGCAAACACAAAAACATCAACAACAGAAGCCAAGGCAACATGGCTCCATCTGAACCAAGTTCTCCAACAACAGCAAGTCCTGGATACCCAAACACACCAGAAAACAAAACCTTGATTTAAAATCACACCTTATGATGCTATTAGAGGATTTCAAGAAGGACATAAATAACTTCCTTAAAGAAATACAGGAGAAGATGAGCCAACATGCAGAAGCCCTTCAAAAGGAAACACAAAAATTGCTTAAAGAAATACAGGAGAACATGGGACAACAGATAGAAGTCCATAAAGAGGAAACACAAAAATCACTTGAAGAAATACAGGAGAACATCGGTCAACAGGCAGAAGTCCTGAAAATGGAAACATAAAAATGCCTTAAAGAATTACAGGAAAAAGCAAACAAGTGAAGGAACTAAGCAAAACCATCCAGGATCTAAAAACTGAAGTGAAAACAACTAAGAAATCACAAAGTGAGACAAATTTGGATACAGAAAATCTTGGAAAGAAATCAGGAGTCATAGATTTAAACATCAAAAACAGAATACAAGAGATAGAAGAAAGAATCTCGGGTGCTAAAGAAACCATAGAAATCATTGAATCAATAGTCAAAAAAACGTAAAATGCAAAATTCTTGTAACCCAAAACGTCCAGGAAATCCAGAACACAATGAGAAGACCAAACTTAAGGATTATATGTATAGAAGAGAGTGAAAATTTACAACTTAAAGAGCCAGTAAATATCTTCAACAAAATTATAAAGGAAACCTTCCATGACCTAAAGAGAGATGCCCATGAACATACAAGAAGCCTACAGAACTCGAAGAAGACTGGACCAGAACAGAAATACCTCCCATCACATAATAATCAAAACATCAAATGTACTAAACAAGAAAAAAATATTAAAAGCAGTAAGAGAAAAAAGCCAAGTAACATATAAAGGAAGACCAATCAGAATTACACCAGACTTCTCACCAGAGACCATGAAAGCTAAGAGACCCTGGGCAGATCCCATATGGCCTCTAAGAGAACACAAAGGCCAGCCAAAACTACTATAATAAGCAAAATTCTCAATCACATAGATGGTGAAACAAAGATATTCCATGATGAAAATAAATTTACTCAATATCTTTCCACAAATCCAGCCCTACAAAGGATAATAAATGGAAAATGCCAATACAAGGAGTGCATCTACACCATAGAAAATGCAAGATAGTAATCTTCTTTAAACAAACCCAAAAGAAGATAACCACTCAAACACAAAAACAGCATCAAAAATGACAAGAAGCAACAGTCACTATTCCTTAATATCTCTTAACATCAATGAACTCAATTCCCCAATAAAAAGACAGAATAACAGACTGGATAAGTACATAGGACCCAGCATTTTTGCTGCATACAGGAAACACATCTCAGAGATCAAGACAAACAATACCTCAGAGTAAAAGTCTGTAAAACAATTTTCCAAGCAAATGGTCCCATGAAACAAGCTGGAGTAGCCATTCTAATATCAGATAAAATTGACTTTCAACCTAAAGTCATCAAAAAAAGAAGTGGAAGGACTCTTCATACTCATCAAAGAAAAAAATCCACCAAGAAGAACTATATATATATATATATATATATATATATATATATATATATAAAACATTTCATACTAAATGAAAAGAATATACCTTCTTCTCCAAAATCAACCATATAACTGGCCACAAAACAGACCTCAACAAATATAAGAAGATTGAAATAATCCCATACCTCCTATCAGATCACTATAGAATAAGAGTGGTCTTAAATAGCAAAAAAACAACAGAAAGTCCACATACATATGGAAACTGAACAATGCTCTACTCAGTCATAACTTGGTCAATGAAAAATAAGGAAAGAAATCAAAGACTTTCTAGAATTTAATGAAAATGAAGGCACAACATACCCAAACTTGTGCAACACAATGAAAGCAGGCCTAAAAGGAAAACTCATAGCTCTTAATGACTAAAAGAAGAAACAGAAGAGAGCACATACTAGCAGCTTAATGGCACACCTGAAAGCTCTGGAAGAGAAAGAAGCTAATTCACCCAAGAGGAGAAGGCAGGAAATCATCAAACTCAGGGCTGAAATCAACCAAGTAGAAACCAAAAGAACCATAAAAAGAATAAACAAAACCAGGAGCAGGTTCATTGAGGAAATCACCAAGATTAGTAAACCCGTATCCAGACTAACCAGAGGGAACAGAGACAGTATTCAAATTATTAAAATCAGAAAAGGGAGATATAACAACAAAAACTGAGGAAATTAAAAAAATCATCATCCTACTACAAAAGCCTTTACTCAACACAACTGGAAAATCTAGAGGAAATGGACAGTTTCCTAGAGAGTTTCCATATACCTAAATTAAATCATGATCAAATAGACCAACTAAACAGTCCCATAAACCCTAAAGAAATAGAAGTTGTCATTGAAAGTCTTCCAACCAAAAAGGCACAGGACTAGATGGTTTTAGTGCAGAATTCTATCAGACCTTCAAAGAAGACCTAACACCAATACTCTTCAAACTATTCCACAAAATAGAAACAGAAGGAACAATATCCTACTCATTTTATGAAGCCACAATTACACTGCTACCAAAACAACACCACGATCCAATAAAGAAAGCAAACTTCAGACCAATTTCCCTTATGAATGTTGATGCAAACATGCATAATAAAATTCTTGCCAACCAAATTAAAGAACACATCAAAACCATCATTCACCATGATCAAGTAGGCTTCATACAAAGGATGCAGGGATGGTTCTATATACAGAAATTCATCAATGTAATCGAGTACATAAACTAAATCAAAGAATAAAAATCACATGGTCATTTCATTAGATGCTGAAAAGCATTTGAAAAAATTAAGCATCCTTTCATGGTAAAATTCTTGGAATAATTGGGAATTCAAGGCCCATATCTAAACATAGTAAAAACAATATACAGCAAACCAGTAGCCAACATCAAACTAAATGGAGAGAAACTTGAAGCAATATCACTAACATCAGGAACTAGACAAGGCTCCCTTCTCTCTCCATATCTATTCAATATAGTACTTGAAGTTCTAGCTACAGCAATTAGACAACAAAAGGAGGTCAAAGGGATACAAATAGGAAAGGAGAAATCAAGTTATCATTATTTTCAGATGATATGATAGTGTACTTAAGTGACCTAAAAAATTTTACTAGAGAACTCCTACAGCTGATGAACAATTTCAGCAAAGTGGCTGGGTATAAAATCAACTCAAGCAAATCAGTAGCCTTCCTATACACAAAGGATAAACAGGTTGAAAAAGAAAGTGTGGGAAAGACTCCCTTCAAAATAGCCACAAACAATGTGAAATATCTTGGGGTGACTCTAACCAAACAGGTGAAAGATCTATATGACAGGAACTTCAAGTCTTTGAAGAAAAAAAAATGAAGACCTCAGAAAATGGGAAGATCTCCCATGCTTGTGGATTGGCAGGATTAATATAATAAAAATGGACATCTTGCCTAAAGAAATATACAAATTCAATGCAATCCCAATCAAAATCTCAACTCAATTCTTCATATTTAGAAATAGCACTTCACAAATTCATCTGGAATAACAAAAAACCCAGGATAAATAAAACTATTCTCAAGAGTAAAAGAACTTCTGGGGGAATAAGTATCCCAGACCCCTAGCAGTACTACAGAACAATAGTGTTTAAAACTGCATGGTATTTCTATAGTGACAGGCTGGTAGAACAATGCAATAGAATTGAAGACCCAGAAATGAACCCACACACCCAAGATCACTTGATTTTTGACAAAGGAGCTAAATCCATCTGGTGGAAAATAGATAGCCTTTTCAACAAATGGTGCTGGTTCAAATGGTGGCTAGCATGCAGAAGAAAGCAAATTGATCCATTTTTATCCCCTTGTACTAAACTGAAGTCCAAGTGGATCAAGGACCTCCATATAAAACCAGACACCCTGAAACTAATAGAAACGAAACTGGGGAAGAGCCTTGAACACATGGGCACAAGGGAAAGTTTCCTGAACTGAACATCAATAACCTGTGCCCTAAGAACAAGAATTGACAAATGGGACCTCATAAAATTACCAAGTTTCTGAAAGGCAAAGGATACTGTCAACAGGACAAAATAGCAACCAACAAGTTGGGAAATGATCCTTAACAACCCTACATCTGACAGAGAGCTAATATCCAATATATACAAATAATTCAAGATCTTAAACTCCAGAGAACCAAATATTCCTATTAAAAATGGTGTAGAAAGATAAACAAAGATTTTACACCTGAGGAATATCAAATGACTGAGAAGCACCTAAAGAAATGATCAGCATCCTTAGTCATCAGGGAAATGTAAATCATTACAACCCTGAGATTTCACCTCACAACAGGCAGAATGACTAAGATCAAGAATTCAGGAGACAGCAGGTGTTGCAGAGATTGTGAGGAAAAAGGAACACTCCTTCACTGCTGGTGGGAATGCAAGGCAATACAACCATGCTGGAAATCATTTTTGTGGTTCCTCAGAAAACTAGGCATAATTCTATCAGAAGATGCTGCTATACCGCTCCTGGGCATATACCCAGAGGATCCTCCAGCATGTAATAAGGACACATGCTCCACTATGTTCATAGCACTCTTATTTATAATAGCCAGAAGGTTGAAAAATCCCAGATATACCTCAGTGGAGGAATGGATACAGAAAATGTATATATACACAATGGAATACTACTCAGAAATTAAAAGCAATGAATTTATGAAATTCTTAGACAAATGTTTGGAACTGGAAAATATCATACTATATGAGGTAACTCATTCACAAAAGAACACTCATGGCATGCACTCACTGATAAGTGGATATTAGCATAGAAGCTTAGAATACCCAAGACAAAATTGACATATAAAATGTTGCCCAAGGAGTAAGAACAAAGTATGGATCCTTGGGTCCTTTGTAGAAAGGGGGAAAAGTACCCACAGAAGGAGATACAAAAACAAAATATAGATCAGTATCTTAGGGAAATACCATCCAGAGACTACTCCACCCAGAGATGCATCCTATATACAGTTACAAAACCCAGACATGATTATGAATGCCCACAGGTGCTGTTTGACCTGAGCTGTATATAGCTCTCACCTGGGATAGTGCACGACAAATACAGAGGGGCACACTCTCAGCCAGCTATTGAACTGAGCACAGGGTCCACTATGAGGGAGCTAGAGAAAGAACCCAAGGAGCTGAAGGGATTTGTAGCACCACATGAGGAACTACAATATGAGCCACCAAATACTCCCAGAGCTCCCAGGAACAAAACCATCAACCAAAGAGTACACATGGAGTTACCCATGGCTCCAGACACGTCGGCAGCAGAGGACAATCTTGTTAGACACCAAAGGGAAGAGAGGTCCTCGGGTCATGGAAAGACTAGATGCTGTAGTCTAGAGGAATACCAGGACAGGGAAGCGTGGAGGGTTGACTGGGGAAGGGGAGATGGCTTATGGGATATTTGGGGAGGGGGAACCAGGAAAGGGGACAACATTTGAAATGTAAATAAAGACTATACCTAATTAAAAATAAATAAAGATAAATAAATAACAAAGAAAGAAAGAAAAAACCAAACCACACTAGCATAAATCTACCTCTAACAACAAAAATAATGGGAAGCAACAATCATTGGTCCATAATGTCTCTCAATGTGAATGGATTCCATTCCCCAATAGAAATATATAGACTAAATTGGCTTGATAATTAAACAGGATCTAGCATTTTGCTGCATATATGAAACACATCTCAGTGGAAAAGAAAAACCTTACCTCAAAGTAAAAAGATGAAAAAAATCTAAGCAAATAGTCCCAATAAACTGAAAGTAAGAATAGCAATTGTAATATCAAATAAAATATATTTTCAACCAAAAATTATCAAAAATGATGGGGAAGGACACTACATACTCATCAAAAGGAAAATCCACCAAGATAAACTCTCAATTCTGAACATTTATCCCCAAATACAAGAATAACTACATTTGTCAATTAAACAATACTGAGGCTCAAGGAATACATTAAAACTCACACAATAATAGTGTGAGCCTTTACCACCCACTCTCAACAATGGACAGATCATGGAAACATAGAATAAACAGAGATACAGTGGAACTAACAGAAGTTATGAACCAAATGTATTTAACAGATATCTACAGAACATTTTACAGTAAAATGAAAGAATATATCTTCTCAGCACCTCTCGATACCTTTTCCAAAATTGACCATATAATCTGAAACCAAACATGACTCACCTAATACAAGAAAAAAGAAATAATCCAATGCATCCTCTGAGAACTCCACATAAATAGCAGTGGTCTTCAACAACAAGCAAAACAAGAGGAAGTCACATACACAAGGAAGCTGAGCAACACTCTAATTAATAACTTGGTCTTGGTCAGGCAAGAAAGAATGAGAGAAAGAAAGAAAGAAAGGAAGAAAGAAAGAAAGAAAGAAAGAAAGAAAGAAAGAAAGAAAGAAAGAGAAAGAAGGAAGGAAGGAAGGAAAGAATGAAAGAAAGAAAGAAAGAAAGAAAGAAAGAAAGAAAGAAAGAAGGAAAGATACAAAGAAATAAAGAAAGAAACAAAGAAAGAAAGAAATAGAAAATCAACAAGAGAGATAAATCCTTAGCCAGCCTTTCCAGAGGGCATAGAGACAGTACCCAAATTAACAAAATTAGAAATAAAGAGAAATACATCACAAAAGAAGCTAAAGAAGTTAAAAATATTATCGGACCTTACTACAAAACCTATACTCAACAAAACTGAAAAATCCAGATGAAATGGATGATTTTTCTATAAAGACACCAGGTAACAAAGTAAAATGGGGGTCAGATAAACCAACCAAATAGTCCTATAATCCTTAAGGAAATAGAAGCAGTCATAAAAATTCTACCAACCAATCTCCAAGACCAGAATATTTTACTGCAGAATTCTACCAGACCTCCAAAGACCTTATACAAATACTTCTCAAACAATTTCCTAAAATATGAACAGAGAAGGAACACTACCCAATATGAAGCCACAATTACACTGATACGTAAACCACAAAAACACCCCAAAAAGGTGAACTTCAGACCAATTGCCTTCATGAATATTGATGCAAAAACACTAAATAAAATAAAATTTTGCAAACAAAATCAAATATACATCAAAATGATCACTCACCATGATCAAGAAGGCTTAACAAGAGGGATTCAGGGATGGTTCAATATATTGAAATCCATTAATATAATCTAATCTGCTATATAAACAAACTCAATGTAATAAAAACAAAGAAAAACAAAGAACACAAAACACAAAACAAAAAAAAACAAAAAAGAAAACAGAAAAATATGATCTTACCATTAGATGCTGAAAACGTCTTTGACAAAATACAATATCATTTAATGTTAACAGTATTGGGGAGATTGGGAGTTTAAGAACATACCTAAGTATAATAAAAGCAATATGCAACAAGCCAATAGCCAGCATCAATCTAAATGAAGAGGAACTTTCAGAACTCCCATTAAAATCAGGGACAAGAGAAGGCTGCCCAATCTCCCACTATCTATTCAATAAAGTACTTGAAGTTCTAATAAGAGCAATTAGGCAACAAATGGTTATCAAGGGGATAGAAATTGGAAGGGAGGAAGTCAAGATAACACTTTTTGTGGATGACATGGTAGTATACATAAGTGGACCCCAAAAATCCATGAAAGACCTCATACAACTTTAGGAAAGTGGCCGGATAAAAAATTAAGCCAAACAAATCAGTATCCAGTACATCAAGGATAAATGGGCTGAGAAAGGAATTAAGGAAATGACATCCATTAAAATAGTAACAAATGATATAAAATATCTTGTTGTGACTCTAACCAAGCAAGGGAAAGATCTGTAAGACAAGAACTTCAAGGGCTTCCCCGCCCCCGGCCGGGGACGGGGAAGCCAGCCCCAGCCAGCTTCCCAGGTGCTCAGACCCAGCCTACGGAACCAGGTACCCGAGATATCCCGAGTTTAAGACTTTTGGGGACTCAGGCCTGGAGCAGGAGCTGCGCACAGAGTAGCGGTTTGGGGGACAGCGGCCGAGCCTGTGCTCTGTGCTCACAGGGCAGACCCCAAACTCCCTGCAGACAGTGCCATCTTGCCTGCAGCTTCCCATCCAGCCAACAGTGGGGGAGCCAGCCTCAGCCAGCTTCCCAGCAACTTTGGACCAGCAGGCAGAACCAGATAGCTGAGATATCCCGACTTTAAGACCTCTGGGGAATCAGGACACCAGAGAGCAAACCCTGAGCAGGAGCAGTGCAGAGCAGCTGCCCAACAGGTGGAACCCAGTACCTGGGATATCCTGAGTTTAAGACCTCAGGGGACTCAGGCCACCTGTCAGCAATCTGTGAGCAGGAGCCCTGCAGGGCAGTGGTTCAGGTGTCCCAGTCGCGGGGAAATACCCTTATGAGCCCACAGGAGGGTCAAGCACCAGCTAGTAACTACAGGACCAACTAACACCAGAGTTAACCAGATGGCAAAAGGCAAATGTAAGATCGTTATTAAAAGAAATCAAGGCAGTATGGCGGCATCCAAACCCAGTTCCACAACAGCAATAAATCTTGGATACCCCGAAACACCAGAAAAACAAGACTCAGATCTAAAATCACTGGTCAGGATGCTGATAGAGGAACACTTAGATAAATCTCTTAAAGTAATATATGAGAAAATAGATCAAAAGCTAGAAGTCCTTACAAGGCAAACACAATTAAATCTCGGATATCAACACACTAGAAAAACAAGACTCAGATCTAAAATCACTGGTAAAGATGCTGATAGAGGATCACTTAGATTAATTTCTTAAAGTAATAGAGGAGGAAATAGATGAAAAGCTAGAAGCCCATACAAGGCAAAAACAAAAATCACTTAAAGAAATCCAGGAGAATATAGAGCAAAAAATGTATCCCAATAAGGGGGAGAAACAAAAATCACTTAAAGAAATACAAGAGAACATGGGTCAACAAGTAGAAGTCATAAAAGAGGAAACACAAAAATCCCTTAAAGAATTACAGGAAGACACAAACAATCAATTGAAAGATCTGAGCAAAATCATACAGAATCAAAAACCAGAAGTAGAAACAACCAAGAAATCGCAAAGGGAGACAACGTTGGAGATAGAAAACCTTAGGAAGAAATCAGGAGTCATAGATGCAAATATCAACAATAGAATACAAGAGATAGAAGACAGAATCTCAGATGCTGAAGATACCATAGGAACCATGGATTCAACAATTAAAGAAAATGCAAAATGCAAAAAGCTGGTAACCCAAAACATTCAGGAAATCCAGGACACAATGAGAAGACCAAACCTAAGGATTATAGGGATAGATGAGAATGAAGATCTACAAATTAAGGGCTAGCAAATATCTTCTACAAAATTATGGAAGAAAACTTCCCCAACCTAAAGAGAGAGATGCCCATGAATATACAAGAAGCCTATAGAACCCCAAATAGATGGGACCAGAACAGAAATACTTCCCGTCACATAATAATCAAAACCCCAAATGTACTAAACAAAGAAAGAATATTAAAGGTAGTATGAGAAAAAGGACAACTAACATATAAAGGAAGACCTATCAGAATTACACCAGACTTCTCACCTGAGACCATGAAAGCTAGAAGATCCTGGGCAGACCTCATGCAGACCTAAGAGAACACAAACTTCAGCCAAAACTACTATACCCAGCAAAACTCTCAATTGCCATAGATGGGGAAACCAAGGTATTCCACGACAAAACCAAATTTGATGATACTTATCTACAAACCCAGCCCTACAAAGGATAATAGGGGAAAAATACCAAAACAAGGGGGGCACTACACCCCAGAAGAAACAAGATAGAAACCCCATCTCATCCAACCCAAAAGAAGAGAACTACTCAAATACAAAAAAAAAAATAATAACGCCCAAAATGTCAGGAAGTAATAATTACTATTCCTTAATATCTCTTAATATAAATGGACTCAATACCCCAATAAAAAGACACAGACTAACAGACTGGATAGGGAAAAAGGACCCTACATTTAGCTGCATACAGGAAACACATCTTAGTGTCAAAGACAAACAGCACCTTAGAGTAAAAGGCTGGAAGACAGTTTTACAAGCAAATGGTCCCAGAAAACAAGCCGGAGTAGCCATTCTAATATCAGATAAAATTGACTTTCAACCTAAAGTCATCAAAAGAGACTCAGCAGGTCACTTCCTGCTTGTCAAAGGGAAAATCCACCAAGAAGAATTCTCAATACTGAACATCTATGTGCCAAATGTTAGGGCACCCTCATTCATAAAAGAAACTTTACTAAAGCTTAAAGCACACATTGCACCTAACACAATAATTTTAGGTGACTTCAACACTCCACTCTCCTTAATGGACCAATCAGGAAAGCAGAAAATAAACAGGGACACAGTGAAACTAATTGAAGCTTTGGACCAATTGGATTTAACAGATTATATATATATATATATATATATATATATATATATAGATAGATAGATAGATATAGATATAGATATAGATATAGATATAGATATAGATATAGATAGATAGATAGATAGATAGATAGATAGATAGATATAGATATAGATATAGATATATAACATTCCATCCTAATTCAAAAGAGTATACCTTTTTCTCAGCACCGCAAGGTACCTTCTCAAAAATTGATCATATAATTGGTCACAAGACAGACCTCAACAAATACAAGAAGACCGAACTAATCCCGTGTCTCCTATGGGATCACTATGGAATAAAAGTGGTCTTCAATAGCAAGAAGAAAAACAGAAAGCCCACATACACATGGAAACTGAACAATACTCTACTCTACCTTGGTCAAGGAAGAAATAAAGAAGGAAATAAAGACTTTTTAGACTTCAATGAAAATGAAGGTACGACCTACCCAAATCTTTGGGACACAATGAAAGCAGTGCTAAGAGGAAAACTCATAGCCCTAAGTGCCTCCAAAAAGAAACTGGAGAGAGAATACACTAGTAACTTAACAGCACACCTGAAGGCCCTGGAACAACAACAAAAAAAGCTAATTCACCCAGGAGGAGTAGCAGAGAGGAAATCATCAAACTAAGGGCTGAAATCAATCAAGTAGAAACAAAGAGAACCATACAAAGAATCAACAAAACCAAGAGCTGGTTCTTCGAGAAAATCAACAAGATAAATAAACCCTTAGCTAGACTAACCAAAGGGCACAGAGACAGTATCCATATTAACAAAATTAGAAATGAAAAGGGGGATATAACAACAGAAACTGAGGAAATTCAAAAGATCATCAGATCCTACTACAAAGGCCTATACTCAAAACAACTGGAGAATCTGGAGGAAATGGACAATTTCCTAGAAAGATACCAATTACCAAAATTAAATCAGCATCAAGTAGATCAGCTAAACAGTCCCATAACCCCTAAAGAAATAGAAGGGATTATAGGAAGCCTCCCAACCAAAAAAAGTACGGGACAAGATGTTTTTAGTGCAGAATTCTACCAGACCTTCAAAGAAGACTTAACACCAATACTCTTCAAACTATTCCACAAAATAGAGACAGAAGGGACACTGTCCAACTCGTTCTTCGAAACCACAATTACGCTGATACCTAAACCACAAAAAGATCCAACAAAGAAAGAGAACTACAGGCCAATTTCTCTTATGAATATTGTTGCAAAAATACTAAATAAAATTCTTGCCAACCGAATCCAAGAGCATATCAAAACGATCATTCACCATGATCAAGTAGGCTTCATTCCAGGGATGCAGGGATGGATCAATATACAGAAATCCATCAATGTAATCCACTACATAAACAAACTAAAAGGAAAAAAAACACATGGTCATCTCATTAGACTCTGAAAAGGCATTCGACAAAATTCAGCATCCTTTCATACTAAAAGTCTTGGAAAGAGCAGGAATTCAAGGTCCATACCTAAACATAGTAAAAGCAATCTACAGCAAACCAGTAGCCAACATCAAAATAAATGGAGAGAAACTTGAAGCAATCCCACTAAAATCAGGGACTAGACAAGGCTGGCCTCTCTCTCCATATCTTTTCAATATAGTACTTGAAGTTCTAGCGAGAGCAACTACACAATATAAGGAAGTCACAGGGATACAAATTGGAAAGGAAGAAGTCAAAGTATTATTTGCAGATGATATGATAGTATACTTAAGCGATCAAAAAAAAACAACAACAACAACAACAACAACAAAAAAAACTCCACCAGAGAACTTCTACAGCTGATAAACAATTTCAGCAAAGTTGCTGGTTATAAAATTAACTCAAGAAAATCAGTAGCCTTCTTGTACTCAAAGGACAAGCAGGCTGAGAAAGCAGTTAGGGAAATAACACCCTTCACAATAGCCACAAACAACATAAAGTACCTTGGCAAAACTCTAACCAAACAAGCAAAAATCTGTATGACAGGAACTTCAAGTCCTTGAAGAGAGAAATCGAAGAAGACCACAGAAGATGGAAAAATATTTCTTGCTCCTGGATTGGCAGGATCAATATAGTAAATATGGCCATCTTGCCAAAAGCAATCTACAGATTCAATGCAATCCCCATCAAAATCCCAAATCAATTCTTCATAGATCTAGAAAGAGCAATTCTCAAATTCATCTGTAGCAACAAAAAACCCAGGATAGCTAAAACTATTCTCAACAATAAAAGGACTTCTGGGTGAATCAATATCCCTGACTTCAAGCAGTACTACAGAGCAATTGTGTTAAAAAATTGCATGGTATTGGTACAGCAACAGGCAGGTAGATCAATGGAATAGGATTGAAGACCCAGAAATGAACCCACAGACTTATGGTCACTTGATCTTTGATAAAGGAGCCACAACCATCCAGTGGAAAATAGATAGCCTTTTCAACAAATGGTGCTGGTTCAACTGGAGGACAACATGCAGAAGAATGTGAATTGACCCACTCTTATTTCCTTGTACTAAGATCCACTCCAAGTGGATCAAGGACCTCCACATAAAACCAGACACACTGAAACTATTAGAAAAGAGACTTGGGAAGACCCTGGAGCACATGGGCACAGGGGTAAAGTTCCTGTACAGAACACTAATAGCTTATGCTCTAAGATCAAGAATTGACAAATGGGACCTCATAAAATTACAAAGATTCTGTAAGGCAAAGGATACCGTTAGAAGGACAAAACAGCAACCAACAAAGTGGGAAATGATCTTCACCAACCCCACATCCGACAGAGGGCTAATATCCAATATATACAAAGAACTCAAGAAGTTAGTCCCCAAAGAACCAAATAACCCTATCAAAAAATGGGGTACAGAGCTAAACAAAAATTTTCACCAGAAGAAATGCGGATGGCCGAGAAACACCTTAAGAGATGTTCAACATCATTAGTCATCAGAGAAATGCAAATCAAAACAACCCTGAGATTCCACCTCACACCAGTCAGAATGACTAAGATTAAAAACTCAAGAGACAACAAGTTCTGGCGAGGATGTGGAGAAAGAGGAACACTCCTCCACTGTTGGTGGGATTGCAAAATTGTAAAACCACTCTGGAAATCAGTTTGGCGGTTCCTTAGTAAATTGGGCATGTCACTTCCAGAGGACCCTGGAATACCACTCCTGGGCATATACCCAGAGGATTCCCCTGCATACAATAAAGACAAATGCTCCACTATGTTTTTACCAGGCTTGTTTATAATAGCCAGAAATTGGAAGGAGCCCAGATATCCCTCAAAAGAGAAATGGATACAGAAAATGTGGTATATTTATAAAATGGAATACTACTCAGCAATTAAAAATAATGAACTCATGCAATTTGTAGGTAAATGTTTAGATCTGGAAAATATCATCCTAAGTGAGCTAACCCAATCACAAAAGAATACACATGAAATGCAATCACTGATAAGTGGATATTAATGAGCCCAGAAGCCCTAAATACTCAAGGCACAATTAGCAAGTCAAATGACTCCCAAGAAGAAGAAAGGAGAGGACCCTGGGCCTGTAAAGATTGGATCCAGTACTGTAGACCCAGAACAGAGAAATCGGGGGGAGGGGTGATGATTGGGGAATAGCTGGGGGTGGGGAGAGGAATTATGGGACATATGGTGGGGAGGGAATTGGGAAAGGGGAATGCCTTTGGAATGTAAACATAGAATATAGAAAATAAAAATTAAATAAAAAAAAGAACTTCAAGTCTCTGAAGAAAGAATTCAAAGAATATCATTGAAGATGGAAATATCTCCCATGATCATGGATTGACCATATTATCATATAAAAATGTCCATCTTACTGGAGTTGTCCACAGACTCAATGCAATTCCCATCAACATAATTCTTCACAGAGATAAAAGAGCAATTCCCAAATTATCTGGAAGAACAAAAACCCAGGATAGCAAAAACCTCAATTCTCAAGAGTAAAAGAACTTCTGGGAGAATCATCATCCCTTACCTGAAGCTGTAGTACAGAGCAATAGTGATAAAAATCACATGGTCACACCTATATGTCACACGTATGGTCACTTGATCTTTGACAAAAGAGCCAGAACCGTCCAGTGGAAAAAAGAACATTTTCAACAAATGGTGCCAGTTCAACTGTCAGTCAGCATGTAGAAAAATACAAATAGATATATTTGTATCACCTTGTATAAAGCTCAAGTACAAAGGAATCAAGGACCTGCATATAAAATCAGATACACTGATTCTAATAGAAGAGGAAGTAGGATATAATTTGGAACACATCAGCACAGGAAAAAATTTCCTGAACAGAACGCCAATCGCTCATGCTCTAAGATCAACAAACGACAACTGGAACTTCATAGACTTGAAAAGCTTCTGTAAGGCAAAGGACACTGTCAACAGTACATAAGGGGAACCCACAGATTCAGAAAAGATTTTTACTAATGCTACACCTGATAGAGAGCTAACATCAGAAATATACAAAGAACTCAAGTTAGTTTCCAGAGAATCAAATAACCCTATTAAAATGAGGTATAGAGTTAAACAGAATTCTCCACTGAGTTATATCAAATGGCTGAGAAGCATCTAAAAATTGTTCAATATCCTTAGTCACCAGGGAAATGCAAATCAAAAAGACCCTGGGATTCCACCTTACACTTTTGAGAATGACTAAGATAAAAAACAGGTGATAGTAGATGCTAACAAGGATGTAGACAAAGGGGAACATTCTTCTATTACTGGTGGTGTTGCCAGCTGGTACAATCTTAACAGGTCTGGTGATTCCTCAGTAATTGGAAATATTTCTATCTGTGGACCCAGCTATAATATTTCTGGGCATATACCCAAATAATACTCTAAACTACATGAAGGACACATCCTGCACTATGTTCATAGCAGACTTATTTATTATAGCCAGAATTTAGAATCAACCCAGATATCCCTCACCAGAGGAATGGATACATAAAATGTGGTACATTTACATAATACAATAATACTCAGCTATTGAAAACAATTATTTCATGAAATTTGAAGGCAAGTGTATGGAAATGGGTAAAAAAAGAGGCATTACTAAGCCATCATAAACAATAACATCATGAAACTAGAGGGACTGAAGTAGAAAAGATATTCCTAACAGATAACCCAACCTAGAAAGTCAGATATGGTATGCACCCACTTATACATGGATAGTATCAGTGCAATAAAGGATAACCATGGTGATATCTACAGTTACAAAGGAGCAAAGAACATGTTCCCCAGTAGGGAACATTAAATCCCACATAGAAGGGAAACAAATTAGACAGCATGTGTGGATGGGGAGTGGGGAATGCAAGAATGTGGAGAACAGGAATTTCATAAGAAGGATCTGGTGTTGTAGATGATGGAGGGAGAGAGTACTGAGGAAGACAACTGGAATCTGGGTGCCAACTATATGAAGAGGTTAAAACCTAGGGCAATGGATATTTCCCAAGTCAATAGGTGTGACTATAGCTAGGTTTCTTATTAGTAGGGGTTACAGAATCTGAATTGGTCATCTCCTGTAACTAAGCAGACAAGACATCAAGTAGAGATGGGTTTGGACACAAACCCAGACATATAATCTCTGACCTACAATATCTCATTCTGACAGGATATGCTTGGATATAGGTGGAACTGACTTTGTTAGATTGACCAAGTCATGATTGGTCCATCTTGTGACTCATACCATGAGAGCGAGCCCACTTTTTATACTACCTATAGATCTTACAGCCAGGGTCTGGATATTTCAGAGACACACAATAGAACCAGAAAGGATTGTAAAAAAAGAATGATTACTAAATATATTATGCTACACTCACAATTTAGTGTGTAGCACTACTGTTCATCAGAAATGCTTCAAATAGCAACAGATGAAAAGAGACCCTAAGAGCATAGTGACAGCTAAATATTTGTTTGAGTTTGGAGCACCTGCACAATAAATAGGAATGTTTATAAGAACCAGGTGGGTCAAGCAAACAGCAATAAAGGGCTAAGATAATATTATATCCACTGCTTATTGCAACTCGCAAGGACTAAACAGACACTAAGGTAGCATGCATGGGTCTGATCTAGTTCCATGTTCTGGCTGTATAGCTTGCTGCTATTGTATGATTTCTATCACGGAGCAGGTCTCTCTCTGACTCTGTTAAAGATTTTTTAATCCTTTCCCCCCCTTTTGCTTAGCTTGTCTAGTATTAATAGAAGAGGTAGTGCCTAATTATTCTTCAAGTTTATTCACAATGACTGGTTGATACGAATCACAGTTTGCCTATTCATAAAAGAAAACAAGTGAGAATAGTGTTGGGAACAAATGTCTGGTGGGACTAGAAGGAGAGGAGGAAGACAAAATGCTCTGGATGTAAGGTAGATGAAAAATAAAGAATACACTCCTAAAAATCAAAATTTCTTTTAAAAATTCAGTCTTTCTGCATGTTGACCTCCAGTTGAGCCAGTACCATCTGTTGAAAAGGCTATCTTTTTTCCACTGGATGATTTCAGCTCCTTTGTAGAAGATAAATTGGCCATAGATGTGTGAGTTCAAT
This sequence comes from Apodemus agrarius, assembly GCA_964023405.1. Lineage (NCBI taxonomy): Eukaryota > Metazoa > Chordata > Mammalia > Rodentia > Muridae > Apodemus > Apodemus agrarius. Next base: position 26,803,013 of record OZ030014.1, read on the forward strand.
TCTGGGTCTTTGATCCTATTCCATTGATCCACTTCCCTCTCATTGTACCAATACCATGCAGTTTTTAACACTACTGCTCTGTAGTATTGCTTGAGTACCGGGATATTGATTCCCCCAGAAGTTCTTTTACTGTTGATGATAGTTTTAGTTATCCTGGGTTCTTTGTTACTCTAGATGAATTTGAGAATTGCTCTTTCTAACTCTGTGAAGAATTGATTTTGGATTTTGATGGGGATTGCGTTGAAATCTGTATATTGCTTTTGGCAAGATTGCCATTTTAACTATATTAATCCTGCCAACCCATGAGCATGGAAGATTTTTCCATTTTCTGAGGTCTTCTTCAATTTCCTTCTTCAGAGACCTGAAGTTTTTGTCATATAAATCTTTCACTTGTTTGGTTAGTGTCACACCAAGATACTTTATATTGTTTGTGGCTATTGTGAAGGGTGTCATTTCCCTAATTTCTTTCTCAGCCTGCTTATCCTTTGCGTATAGGAAAGCTATTGATTTGCTTGAGTTGATTTCATAATCAGCCACTTTCCTGAAGTTATTGATAAGCTGTAGGAGTTCTCTGGTGGAGTTTTTTGGATCACTTAAATATACTATCATATCATCTGCAAATAGTGATAGTTTGAATTCTTCCTTTCTAATTTGTATCCCTTTGACTTCCTTGTGTTGTTGAATTGCCCTTCCTAGTACCTCAAGTACTATATTGAAGAGATATGGTGAGAGGGGGCAGCCTTGTCCAGTCCCTGATTTTAGTGGGATTGCTTCAAGTTTTTCTCCATTTACTTTGATGTTGGCTATCAGTCTGCTGTAAATTGCTTTTACTATGTCTAGGTATGGGCCTTGAATTCCTGTTCTTTCCAAGACTTTTAGCATGAAAGGATGCTGAATTTTGTCAGATGCTTTTTCAGCATCCAATGAGATGACCATGTGTTTTTTTTTCTTTGAGTTTGTTTATGTAGTGGATTACGTTGATGGATTTCTGTATATTGAACCATCCCTGCATCCCTGGGATGAAGCCAACTTGATCATGGTGAATGATCATTTTGATGTGTTCTTGGATTTGGGTGGCAAGAATTTTATTGTGTATTTTTGCATCGATGTTCATATGGGAGATTGGTCTGAAGTTCACTTTCTTAGTTGGGTCTTTTTGTGATTTTCATATCAGGGTAATTATGCCTTTGTAGAATGTGTTGGGTAGTGCTCCTTCTGTTTCTGTTTTGTGGAATAATTTGAAGAGTATTGGTATTAGGTCTTCATTGAAGATCTGATAGAATTCTGCATTAAACCATCTGGTCCTGTGCTTTTGTTGTTTGGAAGACTTTCTATGACCTCTTGTATTTCTTTTGGGGTTATGGGACTGTTTAGGTCATCTATTTAATCCTGATTTAATTTTGGTATTTGGTATCTGTCTAGGAAATTGTCCATTTCCTCCAGATTTTCCAGTTTTGTTGAGTATAGACTTTTGTAGTAAGATCTGATAATTTTTTTGAATTTCCTCAGTTTCTGTTGTTATATCTCCCTTTTCATTTCTAATTTTGTTGATTTGAATACTGTCTCTGTGCCCTTAGGTTAGTCTGGCTAGGGGTTTATCTATCTTGTTGATTTTCTCAAAGAACCAGCTCTTGGTTTTTTTGATTCTTTGTATGGTTCTCTTTGTTTCAACTTGATTGATTTCAGCCCAGAGTTTGATGATTTCCTGTCTTCTACTCCTCCTGGGTGAAATAGCTTCTTTTTGTTCCAGAGCTTTCAGGTGTGCCGTTAAGTTGCTAGTATATCCCCTCTCCTGTTTCTTTTTGGAGGCACTCAAGGCTATGAGTTTTCCTCTTAGCACTGCTTTCCTGAGTCCCACAGATTTGGGTATGTTGAGTCATCATTTTCATTAAATTCTAAAAAGTCTTTGATTTCTTTCTTTATTTCTTCCTTGACTAAGGTATCATTGAGTATAATATTGTTCAGTCTCCATGTATATGAGGATTTTTATTTGTTTTTGTTGCTATTGAAGAACACTCTTACTCCATGGTGATCAGATAGTAGGCATGGGATTAGTTCAACCTTTTTAGATTTGTTGAGGTCTGTCTTGTGACCAATTTTGTGGTTGATTTTGGAGAAGGTACCATGAGGTGGTGAGAAAAAGGTATAGTCTTTTGCTTTAGGATGAAAGGTTATATATATTAGATCCACCTGAATTTTTTTAATTGCCTAGAATGTAGAAACATGCTTATTCATTTGTGCTGAAACTCATGTACTAAGCATAAACAAATACTTCCATGATAGCTTAGGGAATGAAATTTGAGTTTCTAGGAGGCAGTGATGAAAACAAATGGAGCAGGCAAATGCAAATGGAGAGCTAAACATAAAAAAGAATAGGCAGGAGAGAACCAAGAGGCTATGACCTACAGATGGCAGCTTTCTTTTTTTAATTAAATATTGTAACATTATTTTATTAACTAATTGATAATTTCATGTGAGATATTGCTGTGGGTTTACAACTCCCCCTCACCTCCTCCCAGAGCCATCTGCACCCCTCTTTTAAGCAATTAAGTGCACTTTTTATTAGATGTATTCTTTATTTACATTTCAAATACTGTCTCCTTTCCTGGTTCTCCACCTCTGAAAACCCCTAACCCTTCCTCACCCCTGCTCACCAATCCACCTATTCCCTAAACAAAACCCTTGCAATAGAGAGAATAAATCATCTTCAACAAGTGGTACTGGATTTCTGCATGGATGTCTACATCTAAAAGGATGCAAATAGATCATTATCTTTCACCTTGCATGAAACAGAAGTTCAAGTAGATAAAGATCCTGAGCATAAAATCAGATAAGATAAATCTCATAGAGGAAAAAGTGAGAAATACCTTTAAGGGCATTGGTACAGGAGACAATTTTCTGAAGAGAATAACATTTGCTCAGGCTCTAACATCAAAAATTGACAACTGTGACCTCATGAAGCTGCAAAGTTTCTATAAGACAAAAGTCATTGTCATGAGGACAAAATGGCAACCTAGAGATGGGCAAAGGTTCTTTACCAACCCTACATCTCTTAGAGTGCTATTATCCAAAATTTATAAAGAAATCAATAAGTTAGACACCAAACAATTCAATTACAATTTAGTGTATAATACTACCTGGGTTGCATTGTCAGTCCTCATTGGGAGAGGATGAGCCTAGACTTGCAGGGACTTGATGTATCAAGGCAGGGGTGACTAGTGGGTCCTACCTGCTCTGAGGAGAACAGGGTATATGGAGGAAGGCCTGTTGGATGAATACTGTGAGACATAAATTGAATAAATGAAATAATTGATATAAAACATATTTTCCACATGTATTTAATATATGCTGTTACTAATATAAACTTCTATTTTTTCAATGTATAAGAAGTATGCCTATTGAATATAGCACGCATTTTAAATTTAAAAAATTCTCATATATTTGAATTATGGTGCTTATATATCATATTGTAAATATTGCTGCAATTATGTATGGTGCGAATTAGATGCAGATTTTATTTCACTTAAATAATTTCTAATGGAATGGATGGATTGAATTGCCTTCCTATTTCTAATTCTGAAAGTTTCATAATGACTGTATTATATGTGATAGGCAATATATAATTATTACAAAAATTGTGTTCAATAGGTGGTCCCAATAAAACAAAAGAAAAAAATAGAAGGAAAAGATTCAATTAAAATATAAGATAGATCAAAATGAAATCCAATATTAAAAGCTTGCAGTCAGTAAACAATACCATTAAGTATATATGATATGAAATAAAAAAGGTTATGACTATGATTAATAATTTAAGTAGTGTTTGGTGCAGGAAGCTGGAAGAAGTGGGCTTTAGAGACTGGTGAGCTATGGATTGGCAAGGAAGCTTATGAGATTGTAGTATTTAAGAAATTTAAATAAACATACATGTTTTCTTTTTAGAATATTTAAATTGAGAAAAGATTGTTATCATAGTCTAACTATTGATTATTTTTACTTGTCCTAAAACTCTCTAGATACTATTAAGATCACAATACCCCAAAACATTCTCAGTTAAATCATAATCATTAGAAAATAAATAGTAATCACAAAGAAAAGGAAAGAAGTATTATAATTGATACAGTGTTCTGTTTGGGTGTACATGCCTGCATGCCAGAAGAGGGCATGCCATTATACATGATTGTGATTGGGAATTAAACTCAAGACCTCTGAAAAAGCAGCCAATGCTCTTAACCTCTGAACCATCTCTCCAGCCCCAAGTATTATAAATTAAATTAAATTACATTACATTAAACTAGCCAGAATAAGACAAAACAAGCAAATCCACTTAAAAATGTAACAGGCAGGATACAAGAAGTTCATACAGACACAGAGACACATCCACGCCATAAAGAAATTGGAGAGAGCATACACTACCAGCTTAACAGCACATCTGAAAGCCCTAGAGTGAAAAGAAGCAAATACACCAAAGAGGTGTAGATGCCAGGAAATAATCAAGCTCATGGTTGGAATCAACAAAGTAGAAACAAAGAGAGCTAGGCAAGGAATCAACAAAAACAGGAGCTGGTTCTTTGAAAAAAAAAAAACAACAACAACAATATAGATATACCAGTAGCCAGACTAACTAGAAGGAACAGAAACAGTATCCAAATTAACAAAATCAGAAATGAGAAGGGATATATAACAACACACTTTTGGGTCAAATAGGGGAGGAGATGGGGAGAAGCAAAAAATGTCAGGAATTTGAAAGGATGTGTGTAGCAGTAAGGGAGAGGGAACTGGTGGGAGCCACTTGAAAGTCATGTTGCCAGGAACCTAAGAGGTTCCTAGGACGCAACAAGTAGGCCATTAACCAAAATACCCAACAAAAGGAGATATATCCTCTAGAGGCCATATCCCGTGGATGGACACTGCCCCTGTGTGAGGAATGGTGTCAACCACACCAAAATAATATTAATCCAAATTCATCCTGTCAAAAGAAATTCAGAGTCAAAGAGTAGAGCAGAGACTGTAAGAATAGTAATCAGAGACTACCCCACTTAGGGATGCAGCCCATCTGCAGACACAAAACCCAGACAGTCTTGCTGTGACCTCCCCTAGCTCTTGAGGATCTGACCTATTGACCATAAAGAATAGCAACCCAGCCACATGATGACAGCCTCCTGCAGAACAAGCAGAACCAGTTTCCAGCATTTGGGGGAGGGTCTTGCCCTGCCTATTTAACATTGGAGAGATTCATTAAAGGTTAAGCCTTGAGCAAGAAATCATGCTTTGTCTCCATGTGTGTCTCTTGCCACCCTGCTTCCTATTCCCATCTCTTCTTCCAGAGAAACCAAGCCATTAGCAGGTAGATATAGGAAGAAGTGGTTCTTGACAGATAATGCTACCTAGATAGTCAGACATGATATGAATCCACTTATAAATGGATAATATAGTAAAATTAAGGATTACCATGTCATTATCTACAGATACAAAGAAGCTAAGGACAAGTAGTGCACACAGAGAACATTAAATCTCACTTAGAAGAGGAAAGAGACAAGACATCATGCTCAAATATAGAGAATGGAAATGGGAAGAGAAGGATCTGGTGTTGTGGATGATGGAAGGTGAGAATACTGGGGAAGACAACTGGAATCTGGATATCATATCTCTATGGAGTTAAAACCTTGGGCAATGGAAGCATCCAGAAATCAGTAGGGGTGACTATAACTAGGTTTGGTAGCTGTAAGTGTTATGAAATCTAAACTAGACCTCTCCTGTAACTAAGCAAGTAAGACATGTAGTAGACAGATTTGCACACAAACCCAGGCCTAAAATTTCTGACCTACAACTTCTCATGCCCACTAGATATGCTTGGTAGTAGGTGGTACTGAAATTGTGAGTGACCAATTAATGACTAGCTCAGAGTTTGTCTCTTGTTGCAGGAAATATTGAAAAAAAGATAACCCCTCCCACTATCCACCGTGGTGCTGGACCAAGCTCCTATACTCCTGCCACTGTCTAGACTTTCTGGAGCAGTCTTGGCCACTCCTGGACCTAGCCCCCCCCCCAGCATCTGACTAGCTTGTCCCAAGAGCAACTAGTTCACACTCTGTCACAGTTCCCTGTGACAGGAATTCTAATAATGAGGTTGATCTTCCTTCTGGTTAGATAGCACAATATACATTAATAGAGTAGAAGCACGATTCTTAATCTTAGTTTGCCAATTTGATTTATGTTCATTATATTCGATTTATGTACGATATAGACAGAATTACAAGATGCCAATACATTAATTCCAGAGCTTATTAAAAGTGTTAAAGTGTTATTCCAATATTTCTAACCTTATGAGAACACACAGAAAAACATTAGAAACCATTCTAGTTCTCTAACATGAAATCTCTCTTCCACTCTTCCTGCCTCCTCTCTCCCCTTAACTCCTGCTCTGCCTCCCTTTTCCTGAACAATCACAACACTTCTACTGCCCTAATATGATTGGACATGGAAAATACTGTGATAGTCTCTGACTCTGTTACATTTCTTTGAGACCTCTTATATTTTTAAAAACTGGAGTCACCAAAAGACAAATTTATTTTGTTTTGGGGTTGCAGCATTAGGAATGCTGAAAACTACTAGATTAATGGGAAGAATATCTTTCCACCTATTTGCTTAGCTATATCATGGCTGGTTGAAACAAATCACAGGTATCATATTCTGAAGAGAAAAGAAGGGGTATTAGTGTTGGGCACAGAGTTTGGGTTTGACTAGAATGAGAGGAAGGAGGGGAAACTGTTGTCTAGATGAAAAATAGATAAAATATTAAAAATATACAACTAGAACTTACTTTTAAAAGTTAAAAAGCCTTTCAGTTGTGGCACCTTCATAATGCAATCTGAGCAAAAGCAAGATCAAACACTACTAATAACTCAATTCCAAATTATCAGGGATTCATTCCTGATATTTTCTGCTCCTTTAAGTAGCTTTTTTTTTGTTTCATTTTTTTCAGCTCTCCAGTTTGCAGCAGATTCGGTTTCTGTTCCAGGCTCTGCAAGGGTCTACTCCACTGTTCCTGAAGTTTTGGTACCATTCCATAGTATTGGCATCTCCAGTGAACCTGAGGTACATTTAAGATACTAGCCCATCATAGGCTGTTTTCATGGTGCTAAGTTTCAACACTCTTGCCTGGACCCTTCAGTCCTGGACTTCAAAGACCAATGATGCTAAAATTATGCAAATGTCCTCTCTTAGCCTACCCAGTCTCAAGCCTCAGCTGCTCCCAATGACCTTAAAATGCTCTCAGGAATAGTACTGTCAATGATGCTGGTCTCTTCTTAAACACAGCTTATTTTACAGCTCCAGTTGACTGACATCTAGTGATCTGAAAAGCAAATGTCTACTCTTGGTATTTATGGTATCTTGTCAATGAGAGCTGTTTGTGGTACATTTACACAATGGAATACTGCTCTGCTATTAAAAAATGTGAATTCATGAAATTCTTAGGTAAATGGGTGTAACTGGAAAATATCATCTTGAGTGAGGTAACCCAATCACAAAAGAACACACATGGTATGCCCTCACTGATAAGTGGATATTAGCTGAAAAGCATGGAGTACTCAAGACACAATTCACAGATCAAGTGATGCCTACAGATGATATTCTCCTCCCTATCTACCCTCCAACTCTTCCACATCCGCTTCGTACCCCTGGCTCCACAAGGATGTCCATAGTCCCTACTCCAACCTCTACCCCACTAGACATAGATACTCCTTGGGGCCTCCAATATCTTGAGAGTTTAGTGACTAATCTTTTCTTTCCTACGGAAATGAATATTGTATGTTGCTGATATAATAGCTACCAAGGGGTAAGGGAGGACAAGAAGCTCAAACAGGGTTATGCTCTTGATCTAATATTTGACACAAAGATAAAAAAGTGTCACTGTGATATTTATTTTAGGTATTATTAGACTCAGCTCCACTCAAGAGTCAAGTCACAAGGACAACGTCTGTAATGTGGCCTCATGATTGCATCAGCTTCTGGGAAAGACACAGATTCTGGCAACCATAGTAAGGAGGTATTAGAAGACACCTATAGAGAAGTGCTTGGGAGAACAGTTTGCCATACAATCCAGCCTTAAGATCAGTAGTGAGTATAAACTAAATGATAGGCAGGCATAAGAGATTTGCTGTTCTTTGCTGCTTGGTATGCTAATGAGTATACAAATATTTAAATGACAGATACAGCAAAAAAAGGGAAGAAAAAGCAATATAAATGCAGAGTGGATGAAAATGATATGGAATCTTAAAACCTTGCTTTCAGTAAAAGTAATAAAAAGAAGTTTGAGAACACATATGGTATGAAAAAATACAGGTTATAATAGGGAAAAATTATTTAAGTATTGTCTGGTTCAAGAAGATGAAGTAAAGGTGTAAACTATGGATAAGTAAGCAAACTAAAGCTCTGAGGACTGCTAAATAAGCCTAGGAATACTTAGTTTTTTGTAAGATAATTTAACAAATACATTAATATATATTATAAGTTAACATATATAATTAACAAAGTATATGTAATTATATGTAATAGTTAATATAGTATATTAATATGTATTATATTAATAATAAATATTCTATATTTCATGTATTTCATATACATTTTATTTTATATGTACATTTTATTATTATAATCTAATTATTTATATATTATATATTATATTAATTACATATAATATTTTAATTCTGATGCCCTACTGAAATTTTAATTTCCCTTTAAAATTATATAAGTCAAATTTCTATGTTCTGCACTACTTTTAATGTACTGATATTTCAAATTAGGACAGGACTTCCACTGAGTGCTCAATAAGCAATTAATTTCTAGCCACAAATTTCAAAATGATTCCACAATCTTCCTAAAATACAGTCTCTTCTTTCCCAGCAATAACCTAGAATCCTAGTACCAACTACTTTTGGAGTTTCTTTTTTTGTAATAACAAATTGTTGTAAAAGTAGTTGCAGAGAAAACATTTATTTGGTTTACAATTCCAAATCACTGCCCAACATACTTAGAAGTCAGTAAGGATACAAAACCTGGCAGGATCCTGCAGGCAGGAGCTGATGCAGAAGCCAAGGATGGCTTATTTCAACTGACTGGCTAAACAAGAATCAAGAAACACCAATCCAGGGAGGAAACCACACACAATGGGCTATATAACTTCACTAATTACTTATTACAAAAACTAGTTACAGATAAATTATTGTAGATCTTGTTCTCAAATGAGGTTTCCTATTTTCGTATAAGTCTGGAGTATGTAAAGTAGAATAGATGAACGCCTGTAAACACAAATGTTTTTTTGAAGTTTAGTTACTAGCCTATCTTCCAGACAGGAAATAAACAATCACACACCAATTTTTGTCTTTCCTATCTAAATAGATATTGTTTTTGTGGTTTATACACAGGCTATGAAAATGTCAAGGAAGACAAGATACTCAAAGAAACGTATGTCCTTGATGATGATATCAAACAAATTAACTAAGAAGAGTCACTGTGATATTTAGATTATTTATTTCATTCAGCTGTTACACTGAAGAGCCAATTCACAAGACGTTATCTGATTCTGACCTCAGTATTGCATCAACTTAGTGGAAGGCACAGAATCTGGAAGCCACAGTAAGGAGGTGTTAGAAGCATGAACATAGATGCAGGCTTGGAGTTGAATTAGTCATGCAATCCAGTTATAAGTCCAGTCCTGGGTCTTAACAAACTGAAGGCAGACAAAGGATAGTTAAAATTCTTTGTCTATGTTGTATGATAATGAAAATACAAGTATTTAAATGACAGATTCATGGGCCAAGTCCATTATGATGTAAAATATTCTTCCCTTCATTTTAGTAGTTTTCAACATTTCCAATGATGCAACACTTTAATACACATACTTGTGTTGTAGTGACCCCTATTCTTAAAATTTTCTGTTATATATGCATAATTATAATAACTGTGCATTGTTAACTAAGCATGTAAAAATGAAGTATTTTTAAGGTTATTAAATGTATATTTATTAATATGCCATCACATACCAACTCTCAAGTCCACATTCTTGTGATTGGTCTCATTAGAAAATACATATATACCAAAAAGGAAAGTACACAAGATGAATAAAGTAAGATAAATCTACATTAAATAAAACAAGCTTGACAAACCAAAATGATCACATGAATGAAAAAGAAAAGATTCAAAAAGGAAGAGTCAAATTACAAGAAGCTAATACACAGAGAAAGATCCTCATTTAGGTGTCTGGAAATCCCATAGACAAAAAGAATGTGAAATACAATATCAACATAATATATTGCCTTAAAATTGAACAGAGAAAGTGTTATAGATAAAATAAACCTCAAATATATTATTGAGCTTACTCATATTAGCACCTCCTTTTAGGCATGGAGTCTGTCCGGTTTTTGTTTTTTTTTTTCGTAATTGTTGTTATTGTTTTTAATTGGATATTTTATTTATTTACATTCCATATTACTAACTTTACCAACTTTCCCCCAACAGAAGCCCCCTAGAACAAGCCCCTTTCTCCTGCTTTTATGAGGTTGTACTCATACCCACCAACCCACACCCTCCTCCATGCCCTTGCATTCCCCTACTCTTTGTAATTGACCCTTCATGGGACCAAGGACCTCTTCTCCCATTGATGCCCAACAAGGCCATCCTCTGCTACATATATGATTGGATACATGGGTCCCTCATTGTGCACTCCTTCTTGGTTGTTTAGTCCCTGGGAGCTATGGTTGGTTGTTATTGCTGTTCTTCCTATAGAGTTGCAAACCCCTTTGGTTCCTTCAGCCATTTCTCTAAATCCTACATTGAGGACCTCATGATAATATCTCTTAACAACTTCTGTATATGTCAGTCTGGTGTTAACTGTAGTTTGTTATTGTGTATTTATTTTTTAGAGCTGAGACCTGGACCCAGGATCTTGGGATTGCTAGGGAAGTGTTTTACCACTGAGCTAAATATAATGTAGTTTGTATATCCTGTGAGACACTTGGAATTTCTTCATTTTTGGCATGGAATTTCTTCATTTCAGCATGGTTATCAATTGTAGATATGCTATAGGTTAGGGATTGATTGATGAATGTGCTAAATTCCCATCTAACAAATGGTAAGTCATCAGGCTTAGAAATTGCAGTCCATGTTCAGGTAGATACCATAACTATGAGTTCATACTTGTATGTGCCCTGTACTCCCTAACAAGCATAGTTTCTATTGTTATATTCCTATCAGATCTCACAAAATTTCACCTACCTCTGTCACCATTCCTTGAGGATTGAGGATAGGGTTTTCCTGTAGATTTTCCCTTGATTATTGAATGTTCAAAGGTTTCCACTCACTGTTCTTGTTTCAGATGTTGGTCTCTCGCTTTGCTTCAATTTACTCTAGGGGATACTTCTTTAATGCTGATTGAGCAAAAGACAAATCTATGACTATATCTCATTAGGAGATATTTTGTTGATATTCTCTTATAGCAGAAATGCTGTGTATGGTTTTATCCAAAGTCCCATGATAGTTTTGTCTCAAGTCCTTAGCTACCAGTGTGATGCTAATCATGGGCTATATTTCATTTAGTGTGCCTTATGTCCAATGATAGTTGTTGATTACTGTTAAAATGTCTTGAAATTTATTGTATCAGAATATCTTGTAGTCTGGCCACTTGTTATAAATCAAAGGATTTGTAGCCGTATTGGAGTTTCTCTTTCTCCTTAGTAGACTAAAGAATACCTTTGAGTACCATGAACATAACTAAGTAGTGATGAAGCACTAGATAATACACCAACTTAAATTCTCCACGTTTAATAAATATGTACATGTTGAACATAGCAATAGGGCTTTACCATCATTTTGGGAGAGACTATTTACAAATATTCTAGATTGGAAGGATTTTCAGCGGTGTCTATTTGACAAACAACTTAATTGAATGTAACCTACTTCTGGTGGTAGAGAAGCTGTTTTATGTTGATTTTTTTTCCTTGCAGTTACTACAAGTCCTACAACAAGTTTATCTTTAACTGTTTATCTTTAGTGCATCTCTTTTATCGGTTACTGGGTGAAGTCTCTCTGATGAAAATTAGGCTGTACACCATTCTATGAGTTTAGTAGAACATCACTGGGAATCATTTAATTTACATATTTTGTCATTCATGTTTGTTTCTATATTTATTCTTTGGGATATCCAGACACCTGTCCTGAGCAGTAGTATTGGTGGAGTCGCAGTCATGCAATGGTTATCAAGATGAACGAGTCATTGATTGGTCATTCCCAAAATTTATTTGCCACATTTATCCAAGCACATCTTATAAGCAGAGCAAATTTTAAGTAAAATCTTTTCACCTGGGTTGGTCTGTGTGTTTCATTTGACCTAGTTTTCTACATCTTCCAAGAGATACAATCAAATTCCAATTTTGTTTCTGAGTAGTCCCATCTCCACACCTAATTACCTTTGTTCCCTTATTCACACACCACCAAAAATTTACTTTCCACTTTAAATTATATTTGCATGTCCCTCATTTGAAGTCTTCTTGTTGATTAGTTTCTTTGGATGGTTGGATAGTTAGATGTTTATCCTTGACTTTACTGCTAATATTCAACTATAAGTGAGTATTCACCATGTTTGATGTTTTGAGTCTGTGTTAGCTTACTCAAAATGCTTGTTTTCTAGTTCCATTCACATACTGGCAAGTTATATCATGCTATGCATTTTAGTAACTGAAAATGGATTCACTGTGTAAATGTCTTACATTTTCTCTATCCAATTTTCAGTTAAGGTAAATGTAGAATATTTCCAATGTCTGGCTATTACCAATAAAGACACTACAGAAATAATTTACTAACTATCATAGTACTATGATTAAGTTTCCTTTGGGTACATTCCTAGAAGTGGTAGAGCTTGGACTTGAGGTAGATAGATTTCCAATTTTCTGAGAAAACACCATATATAGTTCCAAAATGTTTAGACTTGTTTAGTTGTCAGAAATGAAGGAACCTCACTTGAGAAAAGACCTCAAAAATATCCATATATAAAACTTTCTTTTATATACTGACTGTTGTGAGAGGTATTAGTCTATTGTGTGGACTAGGCATCTTAAGTTGCATAAAAATCAGGTTGAAAAAGCCAGGTGAAGCAAGCCAGTAATCAGTATCACTCCATGCCTCTGCAACATCTATTTCCTTCAGGTGCCTTCTTTGTTTGATTTCCAGTCTGGCCTTCCTTGGATGATGTAATTAATTAACGTATAAGTAAATTAACCCTTCCCTACCTTGTTTGATTGTGGCCCCATGGACTTTCACCAAGAAACAACAGCTATAACTCAGATTCTGTTTACGGTTGAAATTGAGAATGTTTGTCATTGTGGCCTAGGAAATCATTTGGTTTGGTATTTTGTTGCCAATCAATAAATTTTGATACTGTTGGTAGAAAAAGATTTATCCCCTTATTTTACGGGACAAATGTACATATATAACTTTGTCATTTTCATATTTTATCCTACAGAAGCAAATATATAGACACAGATGAATTATCTTCTAATCTCTAGGATATGCCTGAATGAAGTCATTCTTCTAAACAAAATATACTCATCACTTTAAATTGTTTTATATACATATGTATATATATAAATATATTATATATGATTAAGTATATATTAAATATAAATAACTAAATAAATAAGGAAATCTTAAAGAAATAAAATAATGATGAATCAAAATATTATGGACAAATTATAAACGAAAATAAAATTTCTGACGTTCAAAACATGAAAATCAAGGTTACTGTTACCCCCAAATAGTATGATTGTGTTTTTTAAAACATAACTAATTAACAAAAATCCCTGAAATTTGGATTTAATTTGAGAAATACTAAATGTGACTCAAATTGTACAATTAAATTTGAATCAAAAATCCTTATTTTACCTCATGTTTTACAGTGTCTCTAATGATCATAACACATGGCACATTGTATATCAATATGTAATACATATTTCATATGCTTTCTTGTTAAACTTACATTATTAATTCTTTCCAAGTGATGATTTGTGTAAACACACTAGACATAGTATTTACACAAATCAAGTTTTGTTTTAAAAATTCTGAATATATTGCCATGAAACCCAAATTTTTTGAAAGCCTTCTTAAGATATATTTTGAAGTACCAGTATCTCTAACAGTTGTAATTGCCAAATTCTTTGTAACAAAACAAAGTTCTGTTGTACATTATAGTTATGGAACACATTTATAGCATGTTTACTAAACGTTGTCTTAGTCTCAAATAACAGCAGTGCCCAAAAATAGCCATGTGCTCCTCTTAACATGATTAAAACAAAGCTGTTTTTAAGTAGTCAATGCCCACAATAATAGCAAAACAAACATTTCATTAAGCATCTGAAGAAACACCTGGCCTATGTGTACTTCCTTGTTTATTGGTCCATCTGATAAATGAGTGAATGTCACTAATCTGCAAGGAAGAGGCAATCAGTGTATGATGATTCAGTGTTGGCTTTCTTGATAATATTCAGCTATAACTGAGTATTCAGCATGTTGGTTTTTCTGAGTCTGTCTTAGCTTACTCAAAATGGTTGCTTTCTAGTTCCATTCACATATTGGCAAATTATATCATGTTATTCATTTTAGTAACTGATAGACTCACTGTGTAAAAGTCCCACATTTTCTGTAAATTAAGAAAGTTTCCAGATTCTGGATATTATCAATAAAGACACTACAGAAATAATTTGCTGACTATTATAGTACTATGGTGAAGTTTACTTTGGGTATATTCCCAGAAGTGGTATGTCTTGGTCTTGAGGTAGTTAGATTTCCAATTTTCTGAGAAATCACCATATTTATTTCCAAACTAGTTAAACTTGTTTAGTTTTCTGAAATGAAGGAACCTCACTTGAGAAATTACCTCAAAAATATCAATCTATAAAACTTTCTTTTACTTACTCACTGATGTGAGAGGTATTAGTCTATTGTGTGGACTAGGCATCTTAAGTTGCATAAAAAATCAGGTTGAAAAAGCCAAGTGAATCAAACCAATAAGTAGTATCACTCTATGCCTCTGCAACATCTATTTAATTCAGGTGCCTTCTCTGTTTGATTTCCAATATGGGCTTACTTTGATGATGTAGTTAACGGAAGTATAAGCAAAGTAACCCTTTCCTGCCTAATTTGATTGTGGCCCCATGGATTTTCAGCAAGCAAGGGTAACACTAATCATATTCTGAATATGGTTCAAATTGAGACTGTCTGTCCTTATGGCCTAGGAAATATTTTGGTTTGGTAATTTGTTGCCATTCAATAAAATCTGATATTGTTTATAAAAAAGATTCATCCAGTGATATTTACTGTGTAAATAAGCATATATAGCTGGGTTATTCTCATATCTTAACCCCCAAAAGCAAATTATTTTTGTGAAATATATAGACAAAGGTGAGTGATATACTGATCTCTAGGATATGACTTAATGCAGTCTTTCTTCCAAACAAATGCACTCATCACTTTAAATTGTTATATATGTGTATATATATATATATATAAAATATTTATATTATATATATATATAAAATATTTATATTATATATGATTAAGTGTATATTAAATATATATCACTTTAAATGAATGAGGAAATATTACAGAAATAAAAATAATAATGAATCAAAAAATTATGTACAAATTATGAATGAAAATAAAATTTCAGATTTTCAAATCATATGAAAATCAAGAGAACTGTTACTCCCAAATAGTAGGTTTTTGTTTTTTAAAACATAATTAATCAACAAGAATACCAGAAGTTTGGATTTTATTTGAAAAATAGTCAATTTAACTCATATTCTACAATTAAATTTGAATCAAAAAGTCTCATTTTACCTCATGTTGTACATTGTCTCTATTCATCATAACACATGGCACATTGTAGATCACTATGTGCATATATTTTACATATTCATTTTTTAAACCTATATTATAAATTTATTCCAAGTGATAATTTGTGTGCACACCCTATGCATAGTATTTCCACAAATCAAGTATTGTTGCAAAAAGTCTGAATATTTTTGTAATGAAAAACAAAATTTTTAAAACCTTTAGATATATTTTAAATTACCAGTATCTTTAATAACTATAATTGCCAAATTCTGTGTAAGAAAACATATTTCTGTTGTACATTATAATTATGGAGCACATTTATAGCATATTTGCTAAACTTTGTCTTAACCCCAAATAACAGCAGTGTCCACAAACATCTGTGTGCACATCTCAGCATGATTAAGGCAAGACTCTTTTCAAGTAGTAAATGAAAACAACATACCATTCCAGGCCAAGGTTATAATATATTGTATTATAAACGATCCTGTTATCTTTACTCCTATTTTAAAATGCCAACCATCACTTCACTGATATCCCACAGATTTCATTCCACTGACTCTCCCGTAGTTTGGGACAAGATTTCTTCCTCCTTAAAATTACCAAACTATCTTCTTGACACAACCTTCTTTATTGGGCAACAAGGTTATATTCCTTCATGTTAATCTCTCTGAGTTAACAATAATTATGTTGGCTGAAATTGCAGTGTGTCTGCCCATGCAAAAAGAAACAAAGCCTCAACAAGGACATTTTGTATTAAGAGCAGTCATCATCTTCTTCCTTGTTTTTGTAGCTGAATTGTTCTTCATAACAAGCCAAATGGATTAATTTACTACTAAAGGATAGAAGTATCTATGAAATTAACTATATCTCAAGAGAGGTCAAGCATTTCCTTACTGTTCATTTAACTCATTATTGAAACTTTGAAGTTCTCATTCATATAAAGCCATTCTCTATTAACGAAAAATAACATCAGAGTATACAGCAGGTATATGCTGTTGTCCAAGATGGTTCAGTGTGTAAAAAGAAGAACTAACTAGAGGAGTCAAATTCTTATTTATGCATGTTTTCTTTTTATTAATAATTCTACTCATATACATCTACAGATACCATACATCCTCAGATTGCTCATCTCTTATCAACGTCATCTTTATATTTCTTTTCTTTGTATTTTTCAAATACAACTTACTCTTTTTATAAAAACTATATATTTGTTTTTTGATTATGTATGTGTTTATATACACTCCATATTTTATTCCTGTCCCTGTCTAACCCTCTGACTGTTTTATAGCCCTTACCTTCTCCTCACTGCCTACACATTGATGGTACCATCCCCACCCCACCTGACCTCTAAACTCCCTGGGGCCTCCAGGGTTACTTGCATCATCTCCTTATGAACGCAAACCCAGCAATCCTCTGTTGTGTGTGTGTTTGCGCATCATAACAGTTGGTGAATGCTACATGGTTGGTAGTCTAGTAATTAAGAGTAGCCAGAGGTGAAGATTAAATTAGATTGCTGGTCCTCCAAAAGCATAGCCCTTCTCCTCAGCTTCTTTCAGCCTTTCTGTAGTTCAAGCACAGGTGTCAGCACAGGTGGTCTTTGGTTGTGTACAAAAAGTGCAACTGACTTTTTCAGCTGCTTGTTTAGTCTGGACATCCCACAGTCAAAACTCTGAGCTATAAGTGTTCCTATTTAGAAGAATTACAGGGATGGAAATGGAGAGGAGCCTGAGGAAAGAAGGTCCATCCACATATGACCCTCAAATTTGAGAGGATGCCCCTAGCCCTAGGAATCTCTACTTCCTAGGACATCAATTCTATACAGAGTTTGGCACAGCCTCTTCTATTTCGGCCAGAGAAGGTAGTCTTATGGCAGCTGCCTTGGAACATCCCACAAATACTCTTTAGTTGGTGGTTGGTGGATCAGTCTCGAGGATGTTCCAGGGATCCTGGTAAGTTAACACTGTTGGTCTGCCTATGCGGTTGTGCTTCTATTCAGTTCCGTTAACCATCCCTCTAACAATTTCATAGATGTGCCCAACTTCAATCTCATGTTTGACCTCAGCCAAAAGAAGAGAATTTCAGACCAGTTTCCCTTATCAATATAGATGAAAAAGTACACAATAAAAAAAAAACCATAATAAACCAAATCCAAGAGCACATTATGTCATGATTCATCATGATAAATAAAGTTTCACTGCAGGGGTGAAAGGATGATTCAATATACAAAATTGCCATCAATATAATCTACCACGTAAACAAACTGAAAGAAAAAAATCATGCAATTAATTCATTACATATTGAAAGAATATTTGAGGCATTCTAATAACTTTTCATCTTAAAATCTTCAAATAGTAACACAAGGTACATGCCTAAACATAATAAAAGGAATGTACATCAAACCAATTTCAAACTTTAACTTAAATGGAGAAAAATTTATAGTAATATCACTAAATCAGAGATAAAACAAAGCACCATATTCTCTCCCTGTGCATCCAAAGTAGTACTTGATCTTCAAGCTTAATCAGTAGGACAAGTAAAGATCAATTAGATAAAATTATCAAGGAAGGAGTTAAGGTATCACTATTTGCTAATGATAATATTGAATATATATGTGATCCAAAAAATTGTACCAGAGAATTCCCACAGTGCATAAAAATCTTCAGCAAAGTGGATCGATATAAAATGAACTAAAAAACATCATGAGCCACTTTATAAAAAAAACAAACAATATGGTGAGAAAGAAAATAGAGAGTCAAGACACTTTATAACAACCAGAAATAATATAAAATATTTTGGTATAACTATAACAAAGCCAGAGAAAAATCTGTATGACAACACTTCAAGTGTCTAAAAGAAGACATATATAAGTTATCAGAACAAGTTACTATCTCCCATTCTGATGGATCAGAATGAGTGAAATGGACAGTGAGAATGTCCATTTAGAAAAAGCCATCTACAGATTTACCACATTTCTGATAAATAATTACAGTGCAATTTTCTGGAGAATTTAAGAAAGCAATTCTCATACTCATGTAGAAAAACACATATCCAGTATAGTTTTTTAAAAAATCCTGTAGAATAAAGAAAATCTAGAGGTATTGGCAATTGCCACTTCAAGATGTAGCTCAAAGAAAGAGTAATAAAAATGTATGGCATTGGAATAGAAACAGATTGGTCAATGGAATTGAGTCAAAATCAATAAATAAACCCATGCACCTCAACTATGCACACTTGAACTTTGGCAAAAAAGGCAACACCGTACAATGGAAAAAGAAAGCATATTCAAGAATTGGAACAACTATAATAGTTAGCTTGCATATATAACAATAACAAACATAACTAAATATCTGCATGTAGTAGAATGCAAATAGATCCATGTTTATTACTTCTCAAAATTTCAAGCCCCAGTGGATCAAAGACAACAACAACAGCAAAAGAAACAAAAACAAAAACTAACAAACCAACAAAAAAAAAAACAGATGCACAATATCTAATAGAAGAGAAGACAGGGAAAAGACTTCAATGAATTGATACAGAAAATAATTTCCTGAAGAGAATACCAATGACTAGTGCTCTATAATTAATAAATGTCAAATGAAACCTCATGAAAATGAAAAAGAACATTAAGGCAAATTACACACTAAATAATACAAAGCAAATGCCAAACACTGGAAAAATATATCTTCACTAAGCTAACTTCTGCCAAAGAAACAATATTAAAAAAATAAGTGGATTACTCAAGACAGAAACCAGCAAAACAAATAACCCAATTTAAAAAGGAGGACAGAACTAAGCAGATAATTCTCAAGAGAGCAGTCACTAATGACCAAAAAGCATTTACAGAAATGTTCCATTTGTTTATACTCAGGAAAAGGCTAAAAAATGATCCTGATACCATTTTATAACTCTCATAATTGCGAAGATAAAATACTCATAGGACAGCACATAATGGAGAAGATTTGGACCAATAGGACCGCCCCTTCATTTTTTTTGGTTGTTGTTTTTTTTTTTTTTTTTTTTTTTTTTTTTTTGGTTTTTTGGAGACAGGGTTTCTCTGTATAGCCCTGGCTGTCCTGGAACTCACGCTGTAGACCAGGCTGGCCTTGAACTCAGAAACCCGCCTGCCTCTGCCTTCCAGAGTGCAGGGATTACAGCCCAGCGCCCGTTCATTTTTAATGGCAGTGCGAATTGTATAGTTTGGAGATCATTCGATTCTTTCTCACTAAAATTTGAACTGTTTTACCTTAAGACATATTGATACCACTCCTGGGCATATATCCATAAGATAATCCTACAAATTGAACACTTTCTCATCTATGTCCAAAACAAATTTATTTGCAATATACAAGAAACTTCAAAAAGGCTAAATATCATATACCAGAATAAGGGATAGATAAAATGTGGTACTCCTGCACAATGGAAAAATATTCAGTGTTTAAAAACAAAAAAATCAAGGCTTTACAGGCAATTGGATGGAATTTCATAATAACATCCTTAGTGAGGTAACACAGAGCTAGAAATACAGATACGGTATGTCCTAACTAATAAGTGGTGATTAGCCATAAAGAGGAGGATAACCATGCTCCTATCCACAGATACAAAGAAACAAGTTCATAACGTGAAGAGTATGAAAATGAACGTATTGGAATCTTAGAATGGTAAAATTGACCGTCATGATAGTTTTATAGAAAAAAAGTACTGTTTATGAGAGTGGGTGAGAAGGGGGGGAAATGGTGATCATGTCTGGTGAGCACTGTCTGGAGAAGCCTGGCAGTATTAATGGAACCCAGTGAGAAGCTCCTATTGATATACCTGGAGGCCTGGAACTGTCAAGAAAACAGAAAATCTATGAGGGTTAGCCTATTTGTGATTTCTGTAAGAGGGGGTATAGACACTGAAGTGGCTAACACATTATCCAGGCAAGACTTCCAGATGAGGATTTGGGATATCAATATACCCACAACTCTTTCGACCCAAAATTTCCCTGCCTAAATTTGTGAATGATAAAGGTAGAGCAAAGACTGTACCAACAGTCCATGAAAGATTGTTCCAACTTGAGACCGATCACATGTAATATAAACAAACTTTACACTATTAATGATACTCAGCTTTCTTGCATACAAAAGCAGGACATAACTTTCTTTTCAGAGATGTTATCATGCAGAGAATGGAGGTAGATATACACTGACAAACATCAAGCAGAATTTAGAGTATCTTGTAGAAGAGATGTATATAGTACTGAGCAAGCCTAAAGACACAAAGACACACAAGATGACATAGTCAACTAACCTGTGCCCATTGGGGCTCACAGAGATTGGTCAAATTGGCAATGATCATGCAGGTGCTAGAACCCTACCCCCTAAATACTAGTAGCAAACATTCTATTGGTCATCATATGGAAAACCTAATGAGGAAAATGGGGTATTCTATTCCTATGTTCCCTGCTTGTCAATCACTTTCCCTCACCCTGGACTCCATGGGTGGGTCTCAGTGGAAGAGAATGTGTATATTTCTTCTGCAAATAGAAACTACAGTGTGTGGTGGCATCCAAAATTTTCCTCTTCTTCTCTGAGAAGCAGGCAAGGGAGAAAAGGAAATGGAATTGAAAGAGGAGTTTGTGTCAAAAGGAGAGAAGAGGGATTTCATTGGAATGTAAAGTGAAGAAAAATATATAAAGGTAACCCAAGAGTAAAGGAAGAAATAGGAGAGAGGATAAAAACAGACATATTTAATAACAAGGATAATAAGATCACAAACAAAACAGAGCAAAACCTGTGATTAAAAATGGTAAACCCACACTGAATATATTTGTCAGTCTCGCTTTATCATTTTTGCTTGAAAACAGAACATAGGGAAATCTCCAGGAGTAAAGAGAAACAATAGATTTTTGACCCAGTGATCATATGGAGGGAAAGTTATTAAGACTGCTATCCAAGGTCACTATCTTAGTCTAATG
This sequence comes from Apodemus agrarius, assembly GCA_964023405.1. Classification (NCBI taxonomy): domain Eukaryota; kingdom Metazoa; phylum Chordata; class Mammalia; order Rodentia; family Muridae; genus Apodemus; species Apodemus agrarius. Next base: position 26,824,854 of record OZ030014.1, read on the forward strand.
CTCAAGAAATAGAATCCAAAAGAAACGTTTCCACAGAACTACTTTTCTTGGAAGAGCCGCAAATGTAGTACAGCCACATCTTACTTCAAATCTGTACAACACACTTCTTTACAGGGAAAGAAGGAAACCTTGAAAACCATGTAAGTGGAGAAGACTAAAACAGGAACTGAAAACCAATGAAACAAGCAATTTGAGGTAAGACTGTCGAGCATCAAAGTATGTTTCAAGATAAGATAATAAATTTCTTTACAATGCAAAGAATAATGTGGCTAAAGATACCTCAGAACCTCAGACTTGGAAATCTATATGGAAATTATTGGACTATCCAGAAATATTCACAAATAAACCTGGTCAAGTAGAAAGTACTATACAGCAACCCACCACACTGATGGCTAGAAACTCAATTTCAATACATTTTTTCATTTGTAAATGAAAATAGCAAACTAAAAGTTTCATTATTTTCCTGTTTATTGGCCCACCCTGTAGATGAGTGACTGTCATTAATCTGCAAGGTAAAGGCAATCTGTGTATGATGATTCAGTGTTGGCAAGAATCTTTTATAAGTCATTTGTAGTTATTTGCATGCATGAAGTACAAGGAAGATAAATAATATTACAGAAATATATGGAAAGGTACTGACTCATACTTTAGGCATAAATTCCAAGGGAAAAATAGGCAACAAATTGAAAGGAAGTATTACGGAGAATATGCAAGTGTTGTATAGAGAAAAAAAGGGTAAATGATATTCAAACTGCAAATTTTATTAGATGCTTGGTGATAATGACACTGCATTTTCTTTGAGCCAGATCACGATTTGACATAAATAACATAACTTTGAAAAATAATTTAAAGTTGCAGAATATACTTAGAGAATACACAAGAAGGTTCTACCAGTCCAACTTACAAGATAAATTATTTCTATGAGTTCCAGCAGGAAGACTAAAGTATCCACACTAAGAAAAGTTTTTCAGAGTATAAAGGATGAGGAATTTGGAAAGTACTGTGATTGAACAGTATGAAACTGAATCTTAACAAAATCATGAAATATTCAACTTACAGTTAATGAAGTATGTTTACATTTTCTACTGAAGGAGCAAAGTGAAATTTATTGGCAGTAATAAAAACAATATCATAGTTTATGATTGTTATTCACACAATGTATTTTTAAGTTGTTTGTATGTTTTGACTTGCATTATTACAACCTTGACACATTTATTCAAGTATAGTATATAAAGAAAAAACAGAGGTTTTAAACAAAATAAAAGATACATAGTAACTTTTAGTAGCAAGCAACATTCAAAAATTTCTTATTTTCCCTCAAATTTCTATTTTGATAACAGAGTAATGCAACTATTCAGAAAGAAACTAGGAATTCTTGTCCTTTAGCAAATACACATGAGGCATCCGTAAAGCTGTTTTACAGAGATCCTACTTATTATCTATTGCTTTGATATAGTGTTAAAGTATTTAAGGTTCTTGGGCATAACTTCTACCAATATTTTATTTTCCTTCTATGTCTCATTCACTGCTAGCTTTAATGCTGATATCTGCTGTGATTATTTTCAGCCATGGCTTCAGTCACAGTGATGTATTTTTTTCATTATTCTGCTGTTACCATCAATGCTCACTGAAGGACTGGTAAGTTTAAAATGGATAATCATTCCAAATATACCTAAGAAATTTGTGAAATTACACACATGTCAAGAGTAGGAATTGCTAAAAGATCTGATAGGGGACAGCATTTTCAAGTAGTTTTGGAGCACTTAAAAGGGTGGTGATAAGAGAGCAAATTTTTACTCTCCACCACTGGAAGGTATAAGATTCACCTCTAACAGGTTGCAACAAGACACATGGCAATGTAGATGCTATAAAAATGTAGTACTTGTCAAACCTCCTTTAGACACTAAGGGGGCTATAATGCATGTCATTGGCAATGAATGAAGTTTTAAGGTCAGATATGAAGCTTGTCTTGTTTTGAAATTATTTAATGTGAAATGTGAGGTTGGGACAGTAAAATCCAGTAGTGTACCAATAATTTCATTTGAATAAAGCTGATTGTAAGGTCCATCAGCCAAGTTATCCATTAGCCTATATAACATAAGATATCTCCTTCAATCTCAAGAGATATATAAACCCTAACTTCCTGTGAAGTATATAGAGATTTTTAAACTAGATTGCTGATGTAATGATTTCTAAATATGAACTCTTTAAAATAGTATATTTTAAGAACTATTCTCAGTAATTCTTTAAATTTTTCCTCCCAATATAGACTCTACTGATTCTCATTATAAATACTTAAAACTTTAACAATTAGCCGGGCGGTGGTGGCACATGCCTATAATCCCAGCACTTGGGAGGCAGAGGCAGATGGATTTCTGAGTTCGAGGCCAGCCTGGTCTACAGAGTGAGTTCCAGGACAGCCAGGGCTACACAGAGAAACCCTGTCTCGAAAAAAAAAAAAAAAAAACTTTAACAAGAAATTTTACCTACCAATGAAGTGGTAGAAGAAGAGGAAAATTAGCATTAACCTTTTCTCCAATGAAAACTGATTTTGAAATTTAAAAAGTTTCATTTTTTTTAGAAATTGTTTTGAATTTAATAGTAATAGAATGGTGATGACATTGATGACTTAGATAAATGAAATGGCTATTACATATATATAGCATGCGCTTTCATTCTATACTTAACTGTTAAGTGAGGTGAGTTTATATATACAATCATTCTTATATTTCCTGTTTTAGGGAATATAAATTAGGTAGGAAATATAGACATATATGACCATACCACATATGGAGATATATGAAGACAGTTGTACAAACTGTAACACAATTAATCTTTGTTCATGATCAAGTGAATAATTCAATCTGAAATATCAAAAATTATATAATGGCAACATGTTTTTTTTTTTTACAACAGCTTAGATATTCTCTTACTCATTTGCCTTCAAAACATTATGGAAATTCAAACTTATATTGCCTTCTGACAATTTACAGGCAATATTCTATACCAGAAATCAATTCCACATACAGTTTTCTATAAATAATGAATAAATTGGTAGCAATGCTACTTGGTTATTATTTATGCTACTATCACTAATGTAAACAAAACAAATGCAATAACTTCACTGATTCAATTTACTTCTCTTCAAGAGACCAAATCTCTTTTTGTGTTAATATCAAAGTTGCATGTTGAGAATCTCTGGAAATTTTTCTTCATATATGCAAAATATTCTCATTAAAGTACTGAGTAAGGACTGTCCTTTGGAGTTATTCCTTGAGTCAAACCACAATTGACTTTGGGTTTCATGAGATGATTGAACTTTGGAGGTCTAGAATTAGTGTTGTGCTCACACCCTCTTTTCATCCTATTTTGCCCTGTACAAATACAATTAAATAAGTTTTATGTTTATTAATGTAAATTTTCTTAAAATAATTTTTCTCTACCTCAGGTTCTGAAACAAACTCAGAAACAACCAAACATATCTGCTGATCACCTAATTCTATGGGTTGCTTGTTCTAATTCTGAGAACCAGCTTGATCTTCCTTCTTGTCAACTCATCTTCACAGAAAGGAAGTGGAAATGCATTGGTAAATGGTAAGACATAGTCTTCAGAGATATGGCAGTGAGATTTTATCTTAGGAGCTACTTATGGTTGCTTGAAAATAATAAAAAGTTTATTATCCAAGTCTAAGTTACTTTGCTACTATAACTGGCCTTCCTTCTGTGATCCTCTGAGGCCAGAAACTATAGTCTCTAGCACTTAGTACCTCATGCTAAAACAGCAGTAAATTAAGTAAAGGATTAGTTACAAGAACTTCATCACTTTTAGCACAGATGCCTTTGGTTGTCTGGATATGGGGAATTTTGGAGCAATAAACTTCTATTGAACCAGGATAAGAGAATAATGCTTTCAGAAAGAAGGAAAAATTTTGCATATACTTGTATTAATAAACTCACATAAGTTCCTATACAGATTCAGGCATGCATATTTATACATTTCCATTAAGAGAAGTTGGGGTCAGCTTCCATGTATTCTCACAATTATTTACTTACCCACACATATCCATACTAACATATGCATATGGAGAAAAGAAAATGTCAGTGTAGAATAAACTCACTCATTCTGCATGAAAAATTAGCTCCTATCTTTATTGAACAGCAAAAGGAAAAGCTTCTAACCTTTCAGTGCTAAATGAATTAAGCCCAAGTTTGTAGGTGGAAAACTCATTTCTTTTAATAAGATTAAGCCTGCTTTTTTATTAAGAAAAGACTTTTCCTGTCCCATGTTAAGGAGAAGCCTGCCTGCTCCTTCTGCTCTCTGTAGTTGCTTCTTTTTTCCTTCTGCCCTCTTGATTCTGCACAGTGCTCTCTTAGATTTATTTAATTTTTTATGTTACCTGAGTTTCTATGTTATTCTGTTTTTCATTTTCCTTCTAATCTTTCTGTATCCTGCTCTAATAGCACAATAATGCTCTTACTCTCAAGGCTTTTTATCCCAATGCTATGACTTTTCTTCTAAATTATTCTTGAGGTAATTTCTGTCTAAAAAGTATTGTCTAAAAACTTCTCCTCAGATCAGTTTCCTTGTATACCTGCTTTTTCTTCAGAACTTACACATCTTTTCAGAATACATGCTCACTTGGTAAAAAGTTCATCACAAGATCACATATAAAAATTAAATCATAAATTGAAATAGAAGTTTGTAACAGAATGTTTACATGCATATCCACTAGGAGTAATTATTTGTACATAGAAAAAAAAAACAAAGGGGGACACTCTCAGCCAGCCATTGAACTGTGCACAAGGGCCCCAATGGAGAAGCTAGAGAAAGGACCTAAGGAACTGAAGGAGTTGGCAGTGCCATAGGAGGAGCAACAATGTGAGCCACCCAGTAATTCTGTAGCTCCCACGAACAAAACCATCAAACAAAGAGTACACATGGAGTTAGCCATAACTCCAGACTCATAGGAAGCAGGCATCAAAGGAAGGACCTTGGTCCTGGAAAGGTTTGCTGCTGCAGTGTAGAGTATACCAGGACAGGAAAGCAGGAGAGGGTTGATTGGGGAACAGGTGGAGCGGAGGTGGCTTATGTTTTTTTTTTTTCAGGGGTGGGGATGAGAAAAAGGGATATTTGAAATGTAAATAAAATATATCTAATAAAAAGGAGGAATTATCTGGCTAAATATCTATCATGTGTAACAGTTCCTAAGTTTCCTTGAAAGTTGAAAACCCATAACTAAGTTATTAGTGAAGATTTGTATAGATTAACCCAGTCAATATTTTATCTTCTATTTTAGCACAAATAATAAATCATTAGTTCCCCTTTTAGATGTTTGGTTAATTGTTTTACTACCTTTGGGAATGTGCTCTTGAGTAGTAAAAGTCTTGTTAGTAGCTAGAAGCAATTAGCTGGTGACAAATGGAAGACAGGCCTCTCTTTTTTTCTATATTCTTTGTTTACATTCCAAATTATTTCCCCTTTTTCTTTTTCTACCTCCCCATATGTCTCATAAGCCCTCTTCCTTCTGCCCATTCCCCAATCAGCTCCCTCCCATTTCTCTCTCCTTTTAATCCCCTAGATTGCTACATCAATTATTTCTAGGACCAGGGCTCTCTCCATCCTTCTTCTTGGGAACGATTTTATATGTTAATTGTGTCTTGGGTATTCAGAGATTGTGGGCTAAGTTTTGACTATCAGGAAAGGATCTAATAGCAGTCCCACTATAGAGCTTTGTAATTACTGATATAAATTTAAGAATTCTTATAGAATCATTATTAAGTATTAAGAAGTCATCTATTTGTCTATATAATATCACTACAAGATAATACATATTTGTAAATCTGCAGAGTTCTGCTCAAAATAAGAGGGCTAATACCTAATTTTATATATATATATATATATATATATATATATAGTATATATAATATAATATAATATATATATATATATATATATATATATATACTATTAATATATACCATTAAAAGCAGGAACCTTTAATAAAATGCATTTCACCCAGGCCTTGTCTCTGGTGTACACCTGTTCTTTACTATAATTCAAAACAGAGCATCTCAGAATTATTAACTGCTAATTATCAGCTTGTCTTATGATGGCTCCTGACACCAGAATATAAAACATTATTTATAATATGTTAAAAGAGATATTGTTTGACTCCAACTAAATACAAAAGCCAAGGATGGCTTATTTCAACTGACTTGGTAAACTAGAATGAAGAAACACCAATCCAGGGAGGAAACCACACACAATGGAATTTGGAACTTCTAATTAATTAATAATTACAAAAACTAGTTACCATTAGATTATTGTAGATCATGTTCTCAAATGAGGTTTTCTATTTTCATATAAGTCTGGAGTGTATGTAAAGTAGCATAGATGAACACCTGTAAATACAAAAGTTTATTTGAAGTTTATTTACTAGCCTAGTTTCCAGACAGGAAATAAACATTTTTGTCTTTCCTATATGAATAGATATTGCTTATGTAGTTTATACACAGGCTATGAAAATGTCAAAGAAGACAAGATACTCAAAGAAACTTATATCCTTGATAATGATATCTGACAAATTGACTAAGAAGAGTCACTGTGATATTTAGATTAGTTATTTGATTCAGCTGTTACACTGAAAAGCCAAGTCACAAGACATTATCTGATTCTGACCTCAGGATTGCATCAACTTAGTGGAAGGCACAGAATCTGGAAGCCACAGTAAGGAGGTGTTAGAAGCATGAACATAGACACGAGCTACAGAATAATTAACCAACTATCATAGTACTATGGTGAAGTTTCCTCTGGGTATATTCCCAGAAGTGGTATAGCTTGGACTTGAGGTAGATAGATTTTCAATTTTCTGAGAAAACACCATATACATTTCCAAAATGTTTAGACTTGCTTAGTTGTCTGAAATGAAGGAACCTCACTTGAGAAAATACCTCCAAAATATCCATATATAAAGCTTTTTTTATATACTGACTGTTGGGAGAGATATTAGTCTATTGTGTGGACTAGGCATCTTAAGTTGCATAAAAATCAGGTTGAAAAAGCCAGGTGAAGCAAGCCAGTAATCAGTATCACTCCATGCCTCTGCTATTTCTATTTACTTCAGGTGCCTTCTTTGTTTGATTTCCAGTTTGGCCTTCCTTGGATAATGTAGTTAATTAAAGTATAAGTAAATTAACCCGTCCCTGCCTGGTTTGATTGTGACCCCATGGACTTTCACCAAACAATAGCAGCTATAAATCAGATTCTGTTTATGGTTCAAATTGAGACTGCTTGTCATTGTGGCCTAGGAAATAATTTGGTTTGGTATTTTGTTGCCAATCAATAAATTCTGATATTGTTGATAGAAAAAGATTTATCCACTAATTTTACTGGAAAAATGTACATATATAACTGGGTCATTCTCATATCTTATCCTGCAGAAGCAAATTATTTTGTGAAATATATAGACACAGATGAATGATCTTTTAATCTCTAGAATATGTCTTAATGGAGTCATTCTTCCAAACAAATGTACTCATCACTTTAAATTTTTTTATATACATATGTATATATATTCATATATATTATATGATTAAATATATATTACATATAAATAACTTTAAATAAATGAGGAAACCTAAAAGAAATGGAAATAATGATGAATCAAAATATTATGGACAAATTATGAATGAAAACAAAAGTTCTGACTTTCAAAGCATATGAAAATCAAGGGAACTTTTACTCCCAGATAGTATGTTTGTGTTTTTTAAAACATAATTAATTAATAAAAATCACTGAAATTTGAATTAAATTTAAGAAATATTAAATTTGACTCAAATTCTACAATTAAATTTGAATCAAAAAATTCTTACTTTACCTAATGTGTTACAGTGCCTGTAATGATCATAACACATGGCACATTGTAGATCACTCTGTAAGTATATTTTTCTTATGCTTTTTTGTTAAACCTACATTATTAATTTTTTCCAAGTGATAATTTGTGTAAGGACACTAGGCATAGTATTTCCACAAATCAAGTGTTGTTGTAAAAATTCTGAATATTTTTTGCCATGAAACCCACATTTTTTGAAAACCTTCTTAAGATATATTTTGAATTATCCATATCTTTAACAGTTGTAATTGCCAAATTCTGTGAAATAAAACAGAGTTCTGTTTTACATTATAGTTACGGTACACATTTATAGCATGTTTGCTAAACTTTGTCTTAGCCCCAAATAACAGCAGTGTCCAAAAATAGTCATGCAAACTTCTCAACATGATTAAAACAAAACTGTTTTAAAGTAGTCAATGTCCACAACATACCATTCCAGACCAAGGTTTTAGTATATTGTATTATAAATAATTTTGTTATCTTTACTCTTGTTTTAAAGTGCCTCCCTTCACTTCACTGACAACCCACAGTTTTATTTCCACTGAAATTTCCCCCACAGTTTTGGACAATATTTTTTTCACCTTACAATTACAAAATAATCTTCTTGGCATACCTTCTTTATTGGGCAAAAGGCTATATTCCTTTATTTTAATCTCTCTGAATCAGAAATATTTGGGTTGGATGAAATCACATTGTGTCTGTCCCTGAAAAAAGAAACAAACCCTTAAAAAGTACACTCTGTATTAAGAACAGTCAACATCTTCTTCCTTGTGTTTATAGCTGCACTGTTCTTCATAACAAGTCAACTGGATTAATTTCCTACTAAAGGATAGAAGCATCTGTGAAGTTAATTAACCATACCTCAGGAGAGGTCAACTGTTTCCTTACTGTTCACATAACTCATTGTTGAAACTTTCACGTACTATTCATATAAAGCCATTCTCATTTACTATAAACTTGCATTAGAGTTTACCCTAGGTATATGCTGTTGTCCCAGGTTGTACAGTGTGTAAAAAGTAACACTAACTAGAGGAGTCAACTTCTTATTTATGCACATTTTATTTTTATTACTTATTCTACTTACATACATCCACAGATACACTACATCTTCAGCTTGTTCCTCCCTTATTGACCTCATCTTAATATTCCTTTTCTTTATATTTTTATTTTCCAAATACTACTTACTCTCTCATAAAAAAATGTACATTTATATATTTTTTATATACACTCCATATTTTTCCTACTGCTGTCTACCCTCTGACTGCTCCATGAACCTTATATGCTCCTCACTCCCCTGCCTATACATTGATGTTTTCCATCCCCACCCCACCCTACCTCTAACCTCCCTGGGGCCTCCAGGGTTACATGCATCATCTCTTTATGAACACAGACCCAGCAATCCTCTGCTGTATGTGTTGGGGGCCTCATGTCAGCTGGTATATGCTGCCTGGTTGGGGGTCCAGTGATTGAGAGATCTCAGGGGTCCAGTTTAATTGATACTGCTGGTCCTCCTACAGCATTGCCCTTATCCTCAGATTCTTTCAGCCTTTCTCTAATTCAATCACAGGTGTCAACATGTTCTGGCCATTGGTTGTGTGCAAATAAGTGCATCTGACTTTTTCAGCTACTTGTTTACTCTGGACATCACACAGTCAAAACTCTGACCTGTAAGTGTTCCTATCTGAAAGAGTTACATGGATGGAAATGAAGAGGATCCAGATGAAAGAAGGTCCATCCACAGATATCCCTCAATTTTTGGAGGATGTCCCTATTACTAGGAACTCCCCTTCCTGGGGCATCAATTCTCTATAGAGTTTGGTAAATCCTCTTCTATTTAGGTCAGAGAGGATAATATTATTCCATGTGCTTTGAACCATGCCATGTATACTCTTTGGTTGGTGGTTGGTGGCTCAGTCTCATGGATCTTCCAGGGATCATGGTTAGTTAACACTGTTGGTCTGCTTATGAGGTTTTCCTTCTATTCAGATCCTTTAATTATTTGCTAACAATTTCATATACATCCTCAACTTAAATCCAATGTTTGACTTCAGTCATAGAAAGAGAATTTCAGACCCAAATCGCTTATCAACATTAATGCAAAAATACTCAAAAAAAATAAACCAAATCCAAGAGCACATTATTAAATCATCATTCATATTGATAAATAAGTCTTCACTGCAGGGGTTAAAGGATGATAAAATATACAGAAATGCTATCAATATGATCCACCACATAAATAAACTGAAAAAAACATACAATTAATTCATTAGATTTTGAATGAATCTTTGAGGCATTCTAATACCCTTTCACCTTAAAGTCTTCAAATAGTGACAAAAGGTATATACCTAAACATAATAAAAACAATATACATCAAGCCAATTTCAAACATTAATTTAAATGTTGAAAAAACTTATAGTAATATCACTAAATCAGATATAAAATGAAGCACCACATTCTCACCCTGTGTATTCAAAATAGTACTTGATCTTATAGCTCAATAAATAAGACAAGTAAAGAAGATCAATTAGATATAAATTATCAAGAAAGGAGTTATGGCATCACTATTTGATAATGATAAAATTACATATATAATTGACCCCAAAAATTATACCAGAGAATTCCCACAGCGCATAAACACCTTCAGCAAAGTGGCTGGATATAAAATGACCTAAAAACATCATGAGCCTCCTTTATAAAAAAAAAAAAAAAAACTTAACAAATGTGGTGAAAAAGAAAATATAGGGACAAGACATGTTTTGTTTTTTGTTTTTGTTTTTTTTGTTTTTTGTTTTTTCTTGTTTATTGTTTTTTTTGTTTGTTTGTTTTTTCGAGACAGGGTTTCTCTGTATAGTCCTGGCTGTCCTGGAACTCACTCTGTAGACCAGGCTGACCTCGAACTCAGAAATCCGCCTGCCTCTGCCTCCCAAGTGCTAGGATTAAATGTATGCGCCACCATGCCTGGCACTGAAAAGACACTTTAAAATAACCACAAACTATATGAAATGTGTTGGTGTAACTCTAACAAAGCCAGAAAAAAATCTGTATGACAAATATTTCAAGCATCTAATAGAAGACATATACAAGTTATAAAAACAGAGTACTATCTCCCATTCTGATGGATCAATATGAGTTAGACAGTGAAAATGTCCATCTCAGCAACAGTGATTCCAAAAAATAATTACAACAATATTTTCTGGAGAATTTAAGAGATCAATTCTCATATTCATGTAGCAAAACAAATATCCAGTATACCTTTTTTTTAAATCCTGTAGAATAAAGAAAATCTAGAGGTATCACCTTCTGTAACCTCAAGAGGTAGCTCAGAGAAAGAGTAATAAAATTTTATGGCATTTGGATATTGATTCCCCCAGAAGTCCTTTTATTATTGAGAATAGTATTAGCTATCCTGGGTTTTTGGTGCTCCAGATGAATTTGAGAATTGCTCTTTCTAGATCTATGAACAATTTAGTTGGGATTTTGATGGGGATCGCATTGAATCTGTAGATTGCTTTTGGCAAGATGGACATTTTTACTATATTGATCCTGCCAATCCAGGAGCAAGAAATATTTTTTCCATCTATTGAGTTCTTCTTTGATTTCTTTCTTCAAGGACTTGAAGTTCCTGTCATACAGATCTTTCGCTTGTTTGCTTAGAGTTACGCCAAGGTACTTTATGTTGTTTGTGGCTATTGTGAAGGGTGTTATTTCCCTAAATTCTTTCTCAGCCTACTTGTCCTTTGAGTACAAGAAGGCTACTGATTTTCTTGAGTTAATTTTATAACCAGCCAATTTGCTGAAGTTATTTATCAGCTGTAGAACTTCTCTGGAGGAGTTTTTTGGGTGGATTAAGTAAACTATCATATCGTCTGCAAATAAAGATACTTTGACTTCTTCCTCTTCAATTTGTATACCTTTGACTTTCTAATGTTGTCTAATTGCTCTCGCTAGAACTTCAAGTACTATATTGGAAAGATATGGAGAGAGAGGGCAGCCTTGTCTAGATCCTGATTCTAGTGGGATTGCTTCAAGTTTCTTTCCATTTATTTTGATGTTGGCTACTGGTTTGCTGTAGATTGCTTTTAATATATTTAGGTATGGGCCTTGAATTCTTACTCTTTCCTAGACATTTAGCATGAAAGGATGCTTAATTTTGTCAAATGCTTTTTCAGCATCTAATGAGATGACCATGTGTTTTTTTTTCTTTTAGTTTATTTATGTAGTGGATTACGTTGATGGATTTCCGTATATTGAACCATCGGTTAAGCTGCTAGTGTATGCTCTCTCCAGTTTCTTTTTGGATGCAGTTAGAGCTATGAGTTTTCCACTTAGCACTGCTTTCATTGTGTCCCATAGATTTGGGTAGGTTGTACCTTTATTTTCATTGAATTCTAAAAAGTCTTTGATTTCTGTTTTTATTTCTTCCTTGACCAAGGTGTCATTGAGTAGAGAATTGTTCAGTTTCCATGTGTATGTGGGCTTTCTGTTGTTTTTGCTGCTATTGAAGACCAGTCTTACTCCATGGTGATCTGATAGGAGGCATGGGATTAGCTCGATCTTCTTGTATTTGTTGACATCTGTCTTGTGACCAATTACAGGATCAATTTTGGAGAAGGTACCATGTGGTGCTGAGAAAAAGATATATTCTTTAGCTTTAGGATGAAATGTTCTATATATATCTGTTAAATCCAATTGGTCCAAAGTTTGAATTAGTTTCACTGTGTCCCTGTTTAGTTTCTGCTTTCCTGATCGGTCCATTGAGGAGAGTGGAGTGTTGAAGTCACCCACAATTATTGTGTTAGGTGTAATGTGTGCTTTAAGCTTTAGTAAGGTTTCTTTTAAGAATGAGGGTGCCCTTGCATTTGGAGCATAGATGTTCAGTATTGAGAGCTCTTCTTGGTGGATTTTCCCTTTGACCAGCAAGAAGTGAACTTCTGAGTCTCTTTTGATGACTTTAAGTTGGAAGTCAATTTTATCTGATATTATAATGGCTACGCCAGCTTGTTTCCTGAGACCATTTGTTGTAAAATTGTCTTCCAGCCTTTTACTCTAAGGCAGTGCTTGTTCAACTGATGGTCAACATGCAGAAGAATGCGAATCAACCCACTCTTATCTCCTTGTACTAAGATTAACTCTAAGTTGATCAAGGACCTCCACATAAAACCAGACACACTGAAACTATTAAAAAAGAAACTGGGGAAGACTCTGGAAGACATGTGCACAGGGGGAAAGTTCCTGAACAGAACACCAATAGCTTATGCTCTAAGATCAAGAATTGACAAACAGGACCTCATAAAATTACAAAGTTTCTGTAAGGCAAAGGACACTGTCAGAAGGACAAAACAGCAACCAACAAAGTGGGAAAAGATCTTCACCAACCCCACATCCGACAGAGGGCTAATATCCAATATATACAAAGAACTCAAGAAGTTAGACCGCAAAGAACCAAATAACCCTATCAAAAAATGGGGTACAGAGCTAAACAAAGAATTTTCACCAGAAGAAATTCGGATGGCCGAGAAACACCTTAAGATATGTTCAACATCATTAGTCATCAGGGAAATGCGAATCAAAACAACCCTGAGATTCTACCTCAAACCAGTCAGAATGGCTAAGATTTAGACCTGGAAAATATCATCCTGAGTGAGCTAACCCAATCACAAAAGAATACACATGAAATGCAATCACTGATAAGTGGATATTAATGAGCCCAGAAGCCCTAAATACTCAAGGCACAATTAGCAAGTCAAATGATTCCCAAGAAGAAAGGAGAGGACCCTGGGCCTGGAAAGATTGGATCCAGTTTTGTAGAGAAACTGTGGGGGAGGGGGAATGATTGGGGAATAGTTGGGGGGGAGAGGAACTATGGGACATAGTGAGGGGGGAACTGGGAAAGGGGAAAGCCTTTGGAATGTAAACATAGAATATAGAAAATAAATAAAAAAATATTTTATGTAGTGAAAAAAAAACTCAAGAGACAACAAGTGCTGGCGAGGACATAGAGAAAGAGGAACACTCCTCCACTGTTGGTGGGATTGCAAAATGGTAAAACAACTCTGGAAAGCAGTTTGGCAGGTTCCTCAGAAAATTGGTCATGTCACTTCCAGAGGACCCTGGCATACCACTCCTGGGCATATACCCAGAGGATTCCCCTACATACAATAAAGACACATACTCCACTATGTTTATAGCAGCCTTGTTTATAATAGCCAGAAATTAGAAGGAGCCCAAATATTCCTCAAAGGAGGAATGGATACAGAAAATGTGGTATATTTATACAGTGGAATACTACTCAGCAATTAAAAATAATGAATTCATGCAATTTGTAAGTAAATGGTTAGATCTAGAAAATATCATCCTAAGTGAGTTAACCCAATCACAAAAGAATACACATGAAATGCAGTCACGGATAAGTGGATATTAATGTGCCCGAAGCCCTAAATACTCAAGGCACTCAAGGCAATTAGCAAGTCAAATGATTCCCAAGAAGAAGAAAGGAGAGGACCCTGGGCCTGAAAAGATTGGATCCAGTTTTGTAGACCCAGAACAGAGAAATCGTGGGGGAGGGGAGAATGATAGGGGAATAGTTGGTCTGGAGAGGAATTATTGGACGTATGTTGGGGGGGGAGCAGAAAAGGGGAAAGCCTTTGGAATGTAAACATAGAATATAGAAAATAAAAATTTAAATTAAAAACCAGACACACTAAAACTAATAGAAAAGAAACTGGGGACGACCCTTGAGGACATTGGCTCAGGGGGAAAACTCCTGAACAGAACACCAATTGCTTATGCTCTAAGAGCAAGAATAGACAAATGGGACCTCATAAAATTACAAAGTTTCTGTTATGCAAAAGACACTATCAAAAGGACAAATTGGTAACCAACAAATTGGGAAAAGATCTTCAAAAAAAAAAAGAACATAGAATTGATGTATATTGATGTGGCACCAACCACATGATTTTCTGATACTCCCATGTACAATGCAATGGCTAATTGGGTTAAGTGTATCTATCTTCTTTAAAATAAAAAATAATCAGTTTTTTCTTTGTTGTAAAAAAATTTTTATGGCATTGGAACAGAAACAGAAAGATTTATCAATGAAATCGAGTCAAGATCAATAAATAAACCAACATACTTCAAATATGCACACTTGAACTTTAGCAAAGGAGGCAACACCATACAATGGACAAAAAAGCATATTTAAGAATTGGAGCAACTCTAACTAGATGTCTGCATAGAATGCAAATAGATCCATGTTTATTACTGCCCAAAATCTTAAGCCCAAGTTGATCAAAGATAACAACAAAAACAAAACAAAACAAAACAAAAAACATATGCACTAAATCTAATGGAAGAGAATACAGGGAAAAGACTTGAATGAATGTGTACAGGAAATAATTTCTGAACTGAACACCAATGGCTCATTCTCTATAATTGTCAAATGAAACCTCATGAAAAGGAAAATTTTCTTTAAGGCAAATGAAACTTTAAATAGGGCAAAGCAAATGCCATGCATTGGGAAAAATATCTTCATTAAGCTCACTTCTGACAAAGGGATGATATTAAAAAAATGAATAATGGATTACTCAAGAAAGTAGAAAGCAGCAAAACAAATAAGCGAATTTAAAAAGGGGGAACAGAAATAGACAGATAATTCTCAAGAGAGTAATTACTAATGACCAATAACACATTTACAGAAATGTTCCATTTGTTTAGTACTCAGGAAAAGGCACATAAAATGATCCTGAGATACCATCTTATAACTCTCAGAATGGCTATGATAAAATACTCATAGGACAGCACATGAGGGAGAAGATTTGGTCCATAGGAGCACCCCTCCATTTTTATTTATTTTTTCTTTATTTCTATATTCCTTGTTTACATTCCAAAAGCTTTCCCCTTTCCCAGTCCCCCTCCTCAACATATGTCCCATAAGTCCACTTCTCTCCATCCATTCCCCAATCAACCCCCCCATTTCCCTGTTCTGATACTCTCTTACAAATCTGGATCCAGTCTTTTCAGGACCAGGGTCCTTTCTTTCCTTCTTCTTGGGAATCTTTTGATTTGTTAATTGTGCCTTGAGTATTCAGAGCTTTGGGGCTCATTAATATCCACTTATCAGTGATTGCATTTCATGTGTATTCTTTTGTGATTGGGTTAACTCACTTAGGAAGATATTTTCCAGATCCAACCATTTGGCTACAAATTGCATGAATTCATTATTTTTAATTGCTGAGTTGTATTCCATTGTATAAATATACCACATTTTCTGTATCCATTCTTCCTTTGAGGGACATCTGGGCTCCTTCCAACTTCTGGCTATTATAAATAAGGCTGCTATGAACTTAGTGGAGCATGTGTCTTTATAGTATGCAGGGGAATCATTTGGATATATGCCCAGGAGTGGTATGGCAGGGTCCTCTGGAAGTGTCATGCCCAATTTTCTGTGGAACTTCCAGACTGATTTCCAGAGCAGTTGTACTATCTTGCAATCCCACCAACAGTGTAGGAATGTTCCTTTTTCTCCACATCCTCGCCAGCACCTGTTGTCTCTTGTGTTTTTAATCATAGCCATTCTAACTGGTGTGAGGTGGAATCTCAGGGTTGTTTTGATTTGCATTTCCCTGATGACTAATGATGTTGAACATTTCTTAAGGTACTTCTCAGCCATCTGAATTTATTCTGGTGAAAATTATTTGTTTAGCTATGTACCTCATATTTTGAAAGGGTTATTTGGTTATTTGGGGTCTAACTTCTTGAGCTCTTTGTATATATTAGATATTAGCCCTCTGTCAGATGTGGTCTTGGTGAAGATCTTTTCCCAATTTGTTGGTTGCTGTTTTGTCCTTCTGACAGTGTCCTTTGCCTTACAGAATCTTTGTAATTTTATGAGGTCACATTTGTCAATTCTTCATTTTAGAGCATAAGCTATTGGTGTTCTGTTCATGATCTTTCTCACTGTGCCCATGTCTTCCAGGTCCTTCCCCTGTTTCTTTTCTAATAGTTTCAGTGTGTCTGGTTTATGTGGAAGTCCTTGATTCACTTGGAGTTGATCTTAGTACAAGGAGATAAGAGTGTGTCAATTTGCATTCTTCTGCATGTTAACCTCCAGTTGAGCCAGCACCATTTGTTGAAAAGGCTATCTTTTTTTCCACTGGGTGGTTGTAGCTCCTTTATCAAAGAACAAGTGACCATAAGTCTGTGGGTTCATTTCTGGGTCTTCAATTCTATTCCATTGATCTACTTGCCTGGCACTGTACAAATACCAATCAGTTTTTAGCGCAATTGTTCTGTAGTACTTTTTGAGGTCAGGGATATTGATTCCCCCAGAAGTCCTTTTATTGTTGAGAATAGTTTTAGTTATCCTGGTTTTTTGTAATTCCAGATGAATTTGAGAATTGCTCTTTCTAGATCTATGAAGAATTGATTTGGGATTTTGATGGAGATTGCATTGAATCAGTAGATTGCTTTTGGTAAGATGGTCGTTTTTACTATATTGATCCTGCCAATCCAAGAGCATGGAATATTTTTCCATCTTCTGAGGTCTTCTTTGATTTCTTTCTGCAAGGACTTGAAGTTCCTCTTATACAGTTCTTTCACTTGTTTGGTTAAAGTCACACCAAGATACTTTATATTGTTTGAGGTTATTGTGAAGGGTGTTATTTCCCTAATTTCCTTCTCAGCCTGCTTGTCCTATGAGTACAAGAAGGCTACTGATTTGCTTGAGTTGATTTTATAACCAGCCACTTTGCTGAAGTTTTTTATCAGCTGTAGGAGTTCTCTGGTGGAGTTTTTTGGGTCACTTACATATACTATCATATCATCTGCAAAAAGTGATAGTTTGACTTCTTCCTTTCCAATTTGTATCCCTGTGATTTCCTTATGTTGTCTAATTGCTCTTGCTAGAACTTCAAGTACTATATTGAAAAGATAGGGAGAGAGGGGGCAGCCTTGTCTAGTCCCTGATTTTAGTGGGATTGCTTCACGTTTCTCTCCATTTATTTTGATGTTGGCTACTGGTCTGCTTTATATTGATTTTACTATATTTAGGTATGGGCCTTGAATTCCTGTTCTTTCCAGGACTTTTAGCATGAAAGGATGCTGAATTTTGTCAAATGCTTTTCAAATTCTAATGAGATGATCATGTGTCTTTTTTTTCTTTTAGTTTGTTTATGTAGTGGATTAAATTGATGGATTTTCGTATATTGAACCATCCTTGCATCCCTGGGATGAAGCCTACTTGATCATGGTGAATGATCATTTTGATGTGCTCTTGGGTTTGTTTGGCAAGAATTTTATTTAGTATTTTTGCATCAATATTCATAAGGGAAATTGGCCTGTAGTTCTCTTTCTTTGTAGGATCTTTGTGTGCAATGGAGAAATATTCAGCTTTTTTTTTTCAAAACTTTTTTTCTTTATTTTCTATATTCTCTGTTTACATTCCAAAGGCTTTCCCCTTTCCAAGTTCCCCCCTCAACATATGTCCCATAAGTCCTCTTCCCTCCACCCATTCCCCAATCACACCCCCCCCCATTTCTCTGTTCTGATATTCTCCTACAAATCTGGATCCAGTCTTTTCAGGACCAGGGTCATTTCCATCCTTCTTCTTGGGAATCTTTTGATTTGTTAATTGTGCCTTGAGTATTCAGAGCTTTGGGGCTCATTAATATTCACTTATCAGTGATTGCATTTCATGTGTATTCTTTTGTGATTGGGTTAACTCACTTAGGAAGATATTTTCCAGATCCAACCATTTGCCTACAAATTGCATGAATTCATTATTTTTAATTGCTGAGTTGTATTCCGTTGTATAAATATACCACATTTTCTGTATCCATTCTTCCTTTGAGGGACATCTGGGCTCCTTCCAACTTCTTGCTATTATAAATAAGGCTGCTATGAACATAGTGGAGCATGTGTCTTTATTGTATGCAGGGGATTCCACTGGGTATATGCCCAGGATTGGTATGACAGTGTCCTCTGGAGGTGTCATGCCCAATTTTCTGTGGAACCGCCAGACTGATTTCCAGAGCGGTTGTACTATCTTGCAATCCCACCAACAGTGTAGGAGTGTTCCTTTTTCTCCACATCCTTGCCAGCACCTGTTGTCCCTTGAGTTTTTAATCTTAGCCATTCTGATTGGTGTGAGGTAGAATGTCAGGGTTGTTTTGATTTGCGTTTCCCTGATGACTAATGATGTTGATCATCTCTTAAGGTGCTTCTCAGCCATCTGAGTTTCCTCTGGTGAAAATTCTTAGTTTAGCTCTGTACTCCATTTTTTGATAGGGTTATTTGGAGGAGTAGAAGACAGGAAATCATCAAACTAAGGGCTGAAATCAATCAAGTAGATTGATTGCTCTAATGCTGGGGAAGAACTAGATCTTTTTTCTTGTCAGTTCTCTTTGAAGGAGGGAAATAACATTGGTGCATGGTAACACTCATTCATAATAGGTATGGCAGTAAGATTTTTATCTTAGGAGATACTTATGATTGCTGTATGATAATAAAATATTTGCTGATCTAAGTCTAATTTACTTTGTTACTGTAGCTGGCCTACATTCTGTTATACTTTGAGGCCAGAAAGAGTAGTCTCTAGCACATAGCACATCATCCTAAAACAGCAGTAAATTAAGTAAAAGAATAATTGCTAAGGCCTTATCACTTTCTGTACAGATGTGTCTTACTTGTCTGGCTGGGGGAAGTTTGGAGCAATAAAATTCTATTGAACCAGGAAAAGAGAATAATGCTTTCAGAAGAAAATATTTTACATAAGCAAGTATTAATAAACTCACATAAGTTCATATAAAGATTCATGAATGCATATTTAAATATTTCCATTCAGAGCAGTTGGGTCCATTCTCACAATTGCATACTTTCCTGCATATATCCATACTTATATATGCATATGGAGCAAAAGAAAAAGAAGCAGTGTAGAAACAATTCACTCATTCAGGATGAAAAATGAGCTCCAATCCTTATTGAATACTCAAAAAAAAAGTTTCTATCCTTTCAATGCTAAATGAATTAAACCAAGTTTGTAGGTAGAAAACTTTTTTCTTTATTAAGACTAAGCCCAATAAAAAATATATTTGATTAAAAATTAAAAAAATAAAAAGAATATATCCAATTAAAAAAAAAAGAAAAGTTCATCATTGATTTTCAAGTATGGGAAATCGCTAAATATATAGAGACTTTTGTTAGACATTTGATGACACGAATTAATTAAATTATATTTATTTTATTTCTAAGAACTATACTTATTCTGATTTATAATTTCTTCTATTTATTAACTCTAGAACTGCTTTGGACATTAATTTATATCTCTTTAACAGATATGAATTTATTCTATGAATGCTAGTTATTTCAAATATTTCTTGATTTTTTACCATATTCTTGTTTCTACTTTTCTTACCAATTTTAATAACATCTTTTTCCAATTCATTAGTTTTACTCATATTAAAATTTATTCTGTGGTAGTGGCTTATTAGAGGTTATTTCACATTGCATTCATATTTTTATATTTACTGTAGTTTTATCCCTATAATTATCTCACTTGTATATGTGTATTTGAGTATGTGAATAATTGTATGTATTTGTGTGTGTTCACATGTGTCTTTATGGAGGTATATGAATCTGTGCACCCTACTGTGTTACTGAGGAGTGCTCTCTGACTACAGCCCAGCTAAAGGTTGTCTACATAATAAAGTCCATCATCTTTACTGGTAAAAAAAAAAAAAAAAAAAAAAAAAAAAAAAAAAAAAGACTAAGCCTGCATTTTATTAAGAAAAGACCCGTTCTGTCTCATGGTAAAGAGAAGCCTGCCTGCTCATTCTGCTTCCTGTAGCTTCTTCATTTTTTCCCCTTTTACTCTATATTCTGTACATTGGTCTCTTAGTTTTCATTTTTTCTGTTACCTATAGTTTCTATGTTATTCTGCTCTTCATTTTTGTTCTAATCTTGCTATATCCTGTCTATAAATTTCTCAGGTCAGTTTTGTCAAATTTCTTATTTTTCTTCTGCACTTATCTTTGCAGAATACCTAATCATGTGGTAAAAATTCCATCACAAGATCACATATAAAATTTAAATCATAAATTGAAATAAAACTTTGCAACAGAGAATGTTTACATGCCTATCCATTAGGAGTAAATATCTGTGAATGAGAAATCCAGAGGGGGACAATCTCAGCCAACCATTACACTCAGCACAGGGTCTCCAATGGAGAAGCTAATGAAAGGAACCAAGGAGCTGACGGGGTTTGCATCACCATAGGAAGAAAAACAATATGAACCACCCAGGAATTCCAGAGCTCCCAGGGACAAAACCATCAGTCAAAGATTGCACATGTAGTTACTCATGCCTCCAGACTCATGGGCAGAAAATGATGGCATCATTAGACATCAAAGAGAGGAGAGTTCCTTGTTGCTGGAAAGACCTGATGCTGCAGTGTAGAGAATTACCAGGACAGGGTAATGGGGAATGTTAGGAATTGCTGAATGTGTTCCCTTCCCTTTGCAGCACTGGCAAGCCAGTTGGCTTAGAATTGTGCATCTCGTGCACATGCTACTATATTCATTCTGTTTTTCATATCTATTTCACTCCTTTAAAGTCTAGAATTCCTTTACACTTTGGTTGCATCTACTTTTGCTCTTAAAAACACTCACCCTCCTTAGATACAAAGGAGAGCTAGAGTCACTAGGACAAAAAACAATCTCTGCATGTCTGTATGCTTTCAGACACATGAACTGAGGGATACCTACATCTCAATGCAGTGTCTTCTCTTTATAGAGATCAGGCAAGGTTGCTCTACTTTTAGGTTGAAGAATTTAGCTTTCCTTTTCCTGACCTGTTTGAATATCCTCATGTGTTCATATAGTCCTAAACTATGTTACTGATTTTATACCTAATTTTCATTCATGGTACTAGAAACCTAAACAACCAGGGCTTGTCTTGTTTTGGATATAGAAAAGCATCTGATACATCTACTTTGTTAGACTAGGACTATTTTTTACTGATTTGTAGGTCTCATATTTACAACCATTGATAAGCATCACCCCTCATCAGAAATGTTACCATTTGCAGCAACTGAGACCATCACAGATCACCACAACTGGTAACATAAAGGAAACAATTTATTTGGGGGAATTTAAGTCCAGGACATAGATTTTTTTAACAATGATCCTGCACCTAATCCTAGGGAACATTGTAATATAGAGGGGTAGAGTGTTTCAAAGAGCAAGAATACTGGGAAGGCTGTTGTGATATGATTTACAGGGTAGGAATCATCCTTTCAGATACCAGAGGACAACTTTATCTTTCATAACGAAAGATGATCCCCTATTTATTGATATATTTTACTCATGTGACAAATTGGGATGATAGACTATATCATACTATTATCTATGATGTCAATGTATGGTTAATACAAAATGGGTTTTGAAGAACATGGAAGTTTAAGTGGGGAGTTAAATGACCTGTAAGGAAAGGTTTGATACAGTCTTAGGATGTAGTCATTTCATTTCCCAAAATGGTTATGTCCTTTAAGTAAAAAAACATTATTCCTTATGACTTGTTACAGAAAACAGTGCAACCATGGTCAAGTATCATACAAAGGCAGACCTATGAGAACCATAGCAGATTTCTCATCAAAGACTCTAAAAGCCAGAAGATCTTGGGTAGATATAATACAGACCCTAAAAGAACACTAACACCAGCCTAGCCTACTATAGCCAACACAACTCTCAATTACTATAGAGGGCAAAAGCAAGATATTCCATGACAAGAACAAATTTACACAATATCTTTCAAAAGATCCAGCCTTACGAAGAATAATAACATGAAAATTCCAACACAAGGAGGCAACCTACCCCCAAGAAAAAACAAGAAACTTATCTTCTCATAACAAACCCCAAAGAACAGAACCACATAAGCATATTTCTACCTCTAACAACAAAAATACAAGCAAGCAACAATGGCTGGTGCTTAATATGTCTCAATCTCAGTGGATTCAATTCCCCAATTAAAAAATATAGACTAAAACGATATGTAAACAGGACCCAACATTTTGCTACACACCTCAATGACAATGACAGACACTACCTCAAAGTAAAGAGTTGGAAAAAAAATCCTAGCAAATATCCCCAAGAGACCAAAAGCTGAAGTAGCAATTCTAGTATCCAATAACAGACATTCAACCAAAAGTTAGTTTACAAAAAAGATGGCAAAGGAAACTACTTATTTATCATATGGAAAATCCACCAAGATGAACTCTCAATTTTGAACATCTATGACACACATAAAAGAGCAACCACATTTGCAAAAGGAACATTATTGAAGATCAAAGCACATATTGAGCCTCACACAATAATAGTAGAAGGCCTTAACATGCCACTCTCACCAATGGACAGATCATGGAACCAGAAATTAAACAGAGACACAGTGAAACTAAGCCATTTTATAAACCAAATGGATTTAATAGGTATTGTCAGAACATTTCTTCCAACCCCCCCAAAAAAAAGACAAAATCACACCCCCAAAAAGTCTACCTTCTTAGTACCTCAAAGACCTTCTCCAAAATTGACCATATAATCAGTCTAAAAACAAGCCTACAATGATGCAAGAATATTGAAATGACCCATGCAACCTATCAGATCACCATGGTCTAAGGCTAGTCTTCACCAACAAAAAACTACAAAAAATCCATATGCACATGGGAGCTGAATAACACTCTACAAAATGATAACTTGGTCAGGGAAAAATACAGACAGAAATTAAAACATTTAAGAATTTAACAAAAATGAAGGCAGAGCATTACTGAACTTATTGGACACTGAAAATATTGCTAAGAGGAAATCTCATAGCTCTGAGTACCACCTCAAAGAAATTGGAGAGATCATACACTACCAGCTTAACAGCACATCAGAGAGCCCTAGAATGTTAAGAAGCAAATACACCCAAGTAGATGTCAGGAAATCATCAAACTCTGTGCTGAAATCAACCAAGAAGAAATAAAGAGATCTATACAAAGAATTATCAAAACCAGGAGCTGGGTCTTTTAAAAAAAATCAACACTATAGATATACACTTAGCCAGACTAACTAGAGGGAACAGAAACAGTATCCAAATTAACAAAATCAGAAGTGAAAAGGGAGACATAAAACAGAATGTTGCATCAAATAGGGGAGAAGATAGGGAGAAATGAAAAGGGTCAGGGATTTGAAAGGAGGTTCAAATGTAGCAGTACTGTGTAGTAGTAGGGGAGAGGGATCTGGTGGGAGCCACTTGAAAGTCCTTGTTGTCAGGAAACCTAGAGGTTCCCAGGATCTAACAAGTGGGACATTAATCAAACTACCCAACAAAGAGGAAAAACATTCTGTAGAGACCATATCCAGTGAATAGGCATTGCTCCTGTTTGAGGGATTGTTTCAATCACCCACCTCAATAATATTAATCCAGAATTCATCTTGTCAAAATGAAATACAGGGAACATTGATGGAAAGAGAAGCCTTACCCCACTTAGGGATGCATGTCATTTGCAGACACCAAACGCAGACAGCCTTGCTAATGCCAAAAAAGCTCTAGCTGATAAGAGCCTGGTCTAGCTGTATTCTGAGAGACTCTTCCCAAGCCTGAGTGATACAGATACAGATGCATGCATCCAATGTAGTTCTGAGCATGAAGTGATTTCAATGGATAATTTAGGCAAGAACTGAAGGAGTTTAAATGTTTACAACCCCATAGAAAGAGCAATGTCAAACAACCAGACATACCAAAGTTCCATGTATCTCAACCTACAACAGGATTGTCTGCTTGGAGGAATCCGTGGCTCCAGTTCAATATGTAGCAGAAGATTACCTTATCTGGTATCAATGGAAGTGGAGCCCTTGGTCCTTTGGAGGCTCAATAACCCAAGGTATGGAAATGCTAGGGCTCTGAGGCTGGAGTGGGTGGTCAGGTTGAGGAATACCCTCACAGAGGCAAGGGAAAGGAGGACTGAAAAAAAATGTAGTGGGGAAACTGGGAAGGAATATAACTATTGAAATTTAAATAAATAAAATAGCCAATAAGAATAGAACAAAAACCAAAACAAAAGAAAATGAAGTTGGGAACTACCTTCCTCAAGACTTACCTACACAACTCCTGAACACTTACCTAGAAGACACTTTGCCATACCTCAGGGCACTTTCTAAACTCTTTTCATGGGACCTTTATGCATATTAGCAAAAATTTAAAATGACATATTTATACAGATGATGCAGAGACAGATACAGATACAGATACAGATACAGATACAGATACAGATACAGATACAGATACAGATACAGATACAGATACAGGTACAGGTACAGATAGAGATACTGATACAGGCACAGACACAAAAACAGAGAGGTACTGATAGATGTAGATAGATAGATAGATAGATAGATAGATAGATAGATAGATAGATAGAGATAGAGATAGAGATAGATACAGCAATAGCTACAGCTAAAGCTACAGCTGCAGATACAGATACAGATATAAATACAGATACAGATACAGAGATACAGATACAAATATATATCAACTGAAGAATGTGCAAAGAAAGGAGTATTACTAAGGCATTAACAATATCATCATGAAACTTTTTAACAATGGGATGGAAGTAGGAAAGAGGTTTCTGACATATAATCCCACCTAGAATGTTAGACATGGTATGCACCCACTTATTAGTGGATATTAGTAGAATTAAGGATAAGCATGATATTATCTACAGATACAAAAAAATCTAAGAACAAGTATTGCACAAGTAAAGAACATTAAATATCTCTTAGAAGGGGAAACATATTAGACATAATGCATGAACAGGGAGAGGGAAATGCAAGAATGTAGAGAGTGGAGATGGGAGGGAAGTATATGGTGTTGAATATGATGGAGGGCAAGAGTACTGGGGAAGACAACTGGAATCTGGATGCTATCTCTGTAAAGAGTTAAAAACATAGGGCAATGAAAAATCCAAAAATCAACATAGGTGAGATAGCTAGGTTTCCTTATAGCAGGTGTTCTGGAATCTGACCTGAACATCTCCTGTAAGCAGGTAAGGCAGGTAGTAGAGAGATTTGGACAAAAACCCAGGCATAAAATCTCTGACCTCGAGCTTTTCATGACCACTAGATATGCTTGGATATAGGTGGTATTTCTTCCCTGCTCCATGAAGATATCCCTAACCCTCACCCCCACCCCATAAGACCTCTAAACTCCCTGAGGCCTCCAGTATCTTGGTGGGTTACATGCATCTTTATTTTTTTGAAACAGGATTTCTCTGTGTAGTCCTGGCTGTCCTGGAACTCACTTTGTAGACCAGGCTGGCCTCGAACTCAGAAATCCACATGCCTCTGCCTCCAGAGTGCTGGGATTAAAGGCATGCACCACCACCACCCAGTGGTTACATGCATCTTAAATCAAAAATAGCTAATGGCTTCATACAGCCTTTAAACTTCAGACTGAAACTATAATCCAGGCTTTCATCCATGAGACTACAGTCAATCATGCTTATCTTTATTTTTTTGAATAGATATTTTCTTTATTTACATTTCAACTGTTATCTCCTCTCCTGGTCCTCCCTTCTTCCTGTAAACTCCCTATTCCATCCCCCCTCTACTTGCTTCTATGAGGATGTTCTACCAACCAGATTCTCAATCTCACCTCCAAGGCCTTGCATTCCCCTGCACTGGGGGAGTCTCTTTCACAGAACAAAGGGCCTCTCCTCCCATTGATGATCAACAAAGCCATCTTCTACTACATATGCAGCTTGAGCAATGGGTACTTCCATGTTTACTCCTTGGTTAGTGGTTTAGTCCCTGGGAGCTATTGGGCCTGTGGTTAGTAGATATTCTTTTTCTCCTATGGGGTTGTAAACCCCATCAGTTCTTTTAGTCCTGTCTCTAACTCTATCAATGGGGACCCTATACTCAGACCAATGGTTGGCTGCGAGCATCTGCCTCTGTATTTGTCAGGCTCTGGCAAAGCCTCTCAGGAGACTGGTAAATCAGGCTCCTGTCAGTATGCACATTATTTTTTTATTGGATGTATTCTTTATTTACATTTCAAATGTTATCCCCCTCCCCAATTCCTATCTCCCTGATCCCAGAAAGCCCCTATCCAATCCTCCTTCTCCCTACTTATATGAGGGTTTTCCTCTACCCACCTCACTCATACCTCCCTCCATCAAATCCCCTATATTGGGGCATGTATAGAGCCTTCATACGACCAAGTAACTCTCTTCCTGATGCCTGAAAAGGAATTCCTCTGGTACATATGAAGCTAGAGCCATGTGTACCCCCTTGGTTGATGGCATAGTCCCTGGGAATTCTGGGCCTTCTGGTTGATATTTTTGTTCTTCCTATGAGGTTGTAAATCGTTCAGCTCCTATAGTCCTTTTCCTAACTCCTCCATTGGAGACCCTGTGCTCAATCCAATGGTTGACTGTGAGTTTCTGCCTCTGTATTTGTAAGGCTCTGGCAAGGCCTCTCAAGAGACAGCCATATCAGGCTCCTCCAACAAGCATTTGTTGGCATCCACACTAGTGTTGCGGTTTGGTGACTATATATGGGAAGAATCCCTAGGTGGTGCAGCCTCTGGATTACCTTTTCTTCAGTCCTTGCTCTACATTTTATCTACATTTTTGCTCCTAGCCAGAAGCTGGAAAGAACCCAGATGTCCTTCAACAGAGGAATTTATATAGAAAATGTGCAATATTTACACCATAGGGTACTATTCAGCTACTAAGAATAATAAATTCATGAAATTCTTAGGCAAATGGATATAACTAGAAAACATCATTCTGAGTGAGGTAACCCAATCACAAAAGAACATGCAAGGTATGCACTCACTGATAAGTGGATATTAGCTCCAAAGCTCTGAATACCCAAGATACAAGTCACAGACCCCATGAAGCTCAAGAAGAATGACAAAAATGTGGGTGGTTTGATTCTTTCGTCAAGCAGAACAAAATATTCACAGCATGCACTTCTTAATGGCATCTACAATAGTTTCTGCATTTGGTGTATATGGGATGGATCCACAGATGGCTTAGTCTCTTGATGGCCCTTTATTCAATCTCTGCTTCACAATTTGTCTCCATATTTCCTCCTGTGTGTGTGCCCCCCCACCAGACTTTTTGAGCAGGAAGTTTCAGAACTCTGCTAGCCATTGCTTCCCACCTAGTGTATAGTGCTCAGACCAAGGGGAAACCCATTGCTTTTCAAGGACCTGCCACTTCCTGAGAGACACTAGCTGCCACCTGATGGCAGACTCCTGCAGAGCAAGCAGAAGCAGTTCTGCAGACCTGTTTACAGCCTTTTGGGGAAGGATCTTCCCTCACCTATATATTTGCAGACCCCCCAATAAACTTTGAGCCCAGAGCAGGAAATCTTGTCTTGGCTCCATGTTCCTCATCGCTCCATTCCCATCCCCAGTTTTCCTTCCAGGGTACCCAGTAATCTGTTCAAATGTAGCCACAGGCAACTACAGATTGGCGCCCATGACAGGCCTGGAAATGGAGAGACCAACTGTGGGATGCTGTCTTGGTTGGAACTCCTGAAATGGAAAAAAGTTATGTATCCAGCATAGTATGCAGCAGAGAGTATTAATTTTAGTGCTATAAGTGTCATGTTTTTGAAGGCTGTTGTTACAGGGGTACAAAAGGTACATAGACTAGACTGAATCAGGGTAGGCTGAACACTGAGATAAACTAGGGTATGACAGCAAATTAGAACAGGGAATTCAGCTAGGCAAATTGTCTGCAATCTAGAACTGCATCAGGCAAGAGGAATAGGGCATAAATAAAATAAATAAAATAAAATAAAATAAAATAAAATAAAATAAAATAAAATAAATATTAAAAAACAAAAACAACAACAAAAAACAGATTTTAGAAACATGGGAGAGAAAGAGAGAAGGAAAATGGATTTTAAAACTCTCCTAGGGACAGGTAGAAATATGGAGACATCCTGTTTCCTATATGTACTCTATTGGAGTATATGCTTAGTACAGTTCAACAAGTGTGTTTCCCTCTGCATGTATTGTTTGTCTTTGGTGCAACAATTTGCCTGTCTTTGTTCCATTGTTTGAATGACTGTTGTCCTGTGTTTCATGTTGAAAAGGATAATTGGTAAAATACTTCATCTGCTAGAGTTACACCTCCTTAATACAGTTACAGTTTACACAATGGAGGCTGATTTAAGCTGCCCTGCACTCAGTTAGGAGTTAAGCATAGCTGGAAAAAAAAAAGAAGGCTGCTTTTTCAAAGGGCCAGCAGTCTCAAGTTCTATGGCTAGTAGGCTAACAATTATTTCTCCTAGAAAAATCTCTACAATTCTAATTAATTGGTCCAAAATGCTTTTTTCCTCTCAAATTTACAGCTGGAAAAAGAAAAGGTTTTGTTTGGCTTAAATTTATAAGATTCATGTAGTCACTTCATTTTTGTTTCTGATTGGTCTTAAAGGTATAAGTATGTTTTGCATGTGTTGACAATGGAGTATTGGCTTATAAGTTATTGGGCATGATTTAAAAGGTGTAATGTTGGTAATAATAAATTAGTTTAAAACTGGTAACTCAGGGTTGGAGCCATCTTAAACAGCAATACGTGGCATGACCCATCCCTGGAAAAACAGGCCTCTAAAGATATTTCCAAATTGGAATAATGTTGTATGTGTATTTTAACCTAGAAATTAGACTTATAAGGAATAAGATTTAAAACAATGTCACTTTAATAAGTTACACGGCAATGCATTCAAACATAAGAACTGGCAGACAAACTTTGTACTGTGAAAGTAATATGTGTGCCCTTGATTTTAAAGAAAATAGATTGTGTAAAAATTGGGTTTTGCTTTCCAAAGTTTTAGTTATACTCTAACATTACAAGAGAAAATTAAAAATAATGGTTAACAACCACCAGTTAGCCATTGACTGCAGTTTGCAGTCTAGTTGAAGACTCACGATTCTTAATATATTTTGTAACTAATATGATTTCAAGAATAATAAAGGTTAAAACAGCTGTTGTCGCCTTTTCACAAGTTTATTGGCTACAGTGGTAGAAGCAAAATTTAATGCCCCAGGATTGAAAAGGAAATCTGTGGGAATTTATTTGCTATCAAACAGGCTCCTTTGATCACTAAATACAGCTAGTAGAATTTTTCTGGGAACCCTCAAATTATACGTTCCTTTTGTTATTTGACCCTCATACAATGTTCCTGCAGGACAGGTTGGTGTTGGGTCTGGCCTTAGACAATATGCTCAACTTAGAAGATATTAACATTTGAGTTAATTCAAAGCTCTGAGGTGCCTCAATGGAGGCTTGTAAGGTACTGCTTTTGTCTTGCAAACCCTACCTAGGGAGTTTCTGACAAAAACAACATTCTTAACCAATTTATCCTGGTGTGATTAAAAATACTGTTCAAATTTAAGATCTGTGAAAAATTAATAAGACTATGTAAAACATATGAAGGTATCAAAATCTGGCCTGCCTAATTCATATAAAATTATCATGGATTTTAAAGGTTGTTTTTTGCTGTGTGGATCCTGATAATTGTAAAAGCATTTGCTTCTAATGAGATAAAAGAACCAATAGAGCAATTTCATTAGAAGAATTTCCTTAAGAAATGGCTGATAGCCTTACCTTATGTGAGAAAAAATGTTTTGTTTCTGCCTCAATACGAGAAAGCTAGGCTTTTAAATCTTTCAGTGTATATTCATAGAATTTTATTACAGGTCTTTGCACTTAACAATGCTCTATAAAAAAATTTTAAGTAGTTATTGTTCCATAAAAGATTCAAAGGTAATGTATCTACTATATCCTAAGCAAATAGGCACTAAAAAATCAAATAAAGATAATTTACTTATTCTAAATGATTTTCAAAGGTTTTTAGGATATTTTAATTGGCTTTATCTTAGATTAACATCATCTAAAGTTTGCCACATCAGGGTTTAAACCTCTGTTTTCAAGGTGGATGCAAAATAGCTGGTGAGAAACAAATAACTTGGAGAAACCTAGTGTAATCATTTGTTAACAATTTATGTTATGTGTTCATTGCCATTCTTTGGCAAGGGGAACATTTATGTGGATTCAGCTTTTTTTTTTTTTATCTCCAAGTAAAGTTTGAATATCCCCTAATAAAGATATTGGTGTGTTAATAAAACGTTATAAGATAAAATCATAAATGTATTTTACAAGGAATGTCTTAAGAACCTGATGAAACATTTGTTCCTTGTCTCAAACAACAATCAAATTGGATATTACAGAATATTGATAGTTGACCTATTGGATGGCAAGCCTTTTAGGCAAAATTTAAAATTTTTTTCCAAAAAGATAAGTTGTTAAAATTTGTTTCCATGCATGCTTTTTCTATACATTCATACATATGTCCCATAAAGAATACATCTACTGTGGGAGTGAAACTCATATTATTGGATCACATGTTTATTGTTTTTTAATTTCTCCCTGCTTCAGCACAGATAATTGAATTGGAAGCTGCGGACACTATTTTTAAAATGATAAAAGTCAAGCCTTTAGTTTATATACTGATAGCCAATGTATATATATATATATATATATATATATATATATATATATATATATATATTTTCATGGCTTACAATTGCTTGAAATTGGTCCTTTCTTAAATACTGCTAATTCTTACATTTTACAATTATGTATGCAAACATAATTCAAATTAAGTCTGTCCTCTGGATATTTAAGAGCTGATCCAGGGGCTGCAGAGATGGCTCAGTCATTAAAGTCTCGGCTCACTATCAAAAATATGAGTTCAATTCCCAGCAAACCCATGGTGGCTCACATTACCTGTAATGAGAGCTGACACCCTTGCCTAGTGTGTCTTAAGACAGCTACAGTATACTTATATATAATAAATCTTTAAAAAAAAGCTCCTCCTTGATTGCCTGGACAAGACCCCTTAAGGCAAGGTCACAAGAGATTTTTGTTCCAGGCAGAGTATAGGCCTTACATAGGAACAATTGACCATAAAATCATCATCAAAATAGAAATGGCTTGAAAATAATTTTATATTTTTAGAAAATGTGCATATCAAGTTGTAAAGTCTTGTTCTTGGTGTCCTCAATTTCTATCTGTAACACATAATGCTGTTAATTTTACAGGACTTAATCAATTATTATGAATAAATGGTATTCATATTTTTCATTTTAGAAAATTAAAATATGTGCGTGTGACTAATGATAATATTCAGGCTTTCTAGTTGCAACTGCTCTAACAGGAAAAGCAAATAAAAATGCTACACTTATTTTCTATGCTTACATATGTCATTGTCTACATTATTGTCTATGCTTGGTGTTCCAACTTAGATTGAAACAGATAATGGAACTGGTTTTTTATTATTATTTGAGATGTCTTTGACATCAATTTAACAACAATATAATTCTTTATAATTGCCAAGGATGAGGTAATATGGAAATTTTAAAACAATATCATAAAAATCAAAAGAGTGAAATTATATCCCTGTGCATATTATTTAAATTATGCTTGTATACTTTTAAGAAAAATTTAAAATTTGGATGCCAAGGAACTGCTTGCTGAGTGTCTACAGCTTCCTAAAACTAGGCACACTCATGCCTAGTTTAGAAGGAAGAATCCATGATCCAGATCAGGTATCTAATATGGGGAAGAAAGCATGTTTGTGTTTTTTCCACAGAATGCTGCATAAGCATGCTAGCTGCCAGAGTGATTGGTGTTGCATGCTGGAGATAATGCTGACCTGTGGGCTTGCTGAGTGCCCTGACAATGGTGACAGGAAAGCTGTATTGAGTATGTGTTCATGACACACCTTTACTTGCCTATGTCCCAGATTAGATAAAGTGCCTTGCTTCAATATTGTAGACCTTGTGGAACAGAACATGGAGACTGTTAAACTAACTTAGAAAATCTAAAGGAGGAGTTACAATGACTCTTCTCTTTCCTTTAATGTGATCAGCTGACTCAATGATAGAGTAGACTAGAAATAAATCCAACATTGGAGATTCCAATTATGA
This sequence comes from Apodemus agrarius, assembly GCA_964023405.1. Taxonomy (NCBI): domain Eukaryota; kingdom Metazoa; phylum Chordata; class Mammalia; order Rodentia; family Muridae; genus Apodemus; species Apodemus agrarius. The sequence goes on from OZ030014.1 coordinate 26,857,781, forward strand.
AGATGGCTATTAATCTTTTTCAGCCAGCTGAGTTAATTTAAAATATAGTTTCCACTCTTTCTGAGAAATAGCAGCTTATTTGTCAATTCATAAAACGACTTCCCCACCCCAGACACTAGCTTTTGTGGCTGATATCTGCTAATTTGCAACTGATTCTCAAAACCACTTCCCCAACACAGGGAAGTCAGGGTTAGTGTCTGAAAGTCACTAATTTGAAACTGAATTAGATACCTTGGACCATCCAAAGACAAGTTAACCTTATTTTACTTCAAATTCTTGACCTTTTTTAAGCAGACTGCTTGCCTCTTCCTTGGCTCACCTGTATTGACAATTGGCATGTCTGTTAAAGACACTTTCAGAGAGCCTGGCAACAAGTGAACTCTCTTGCATCAAAACCTAGACAAGTAGATCTCCTTTCAGGAGCCACATAGAACTCAGCTCTATGTGTGTCTATTTATGAGCCGACATGGGCAACAGTGAGAGGTGCAAGACAAGGCACTGCAAAGAGAGGACCATGTTTTCTGTCTCTGAGCTGTTCTGTGAAACAAACCTGATTGCATAGAGGTTGGTGTTTAAAGGCATTCCTCAGACAGCAAGGAAGCCTAAACCCTCTCCTCCTTAAAAAGACACCATAAAGTATATAGGAGGATCAGGTCAATATTCCACTTCCTAGTTAAGGCCCACCATCTTTTGATGGATGATTATCCACTTGGTTGTTAAAACTAATAAAAAGGAAAAAGTTGTGCCCTCCCCCCAGTCTTTTTTTTTTTTTTTTTTTTTTTTTTGGCTTTTTCGAGTCAGGGTTTCTCTGTGTATCCCTGGCTGTCCTGGAACTCACTCTGTAGACCAGGCTGGCCTCGAACTCAGAAATCCACCTGGCTCTGCCTCCCAAGTGCTGGGATTACAGGCATGCACCTCCACCGCCCAGCTGCCCCCAGCCTTTTTGAGCAGGAGTTTCAGAACTCTGCTAGTCACTGCTTCCCACCTAGGATGGAGTGCTCATACCAAGGTGAAGCCCATTGTTCTTCAAGGACTTGCTACTTCCTGAGCGAAACTAGCCACCACTTGATTCCAGCCTCCTGTAGAGCAAGCAGAAGCAGTTCTGCAGACCTGTTTACAATCTTTGTGGGAAGGGTCTTCCCTCACCTATATATTTGGAGATGCACAATAAACTTTGAACCTTGAGCAGGATATCATGTCTTGGCTCCATGCTTCTCTAATCACTCCATTCCCATCCCCAGCTTTCCTTACAGGGAACCCTGTAACCCATTTGAATGTAGCACCAGGCAGCTACACATGAGTATTGAGTTACACAATCTAAGAAGGACAAAAGCACCCACACTTTATTTTTCCCTTTTCTTGAGCTTCATGTGGTCTGTGAATTGTATCTTGTGGGTACTCTGTGGTTTTGCACTAGATATTTTCTAATTTCATCAATTTGCCTAAGAATTTCATGAAGCCATTGTTTTTAATGGCTAAGTAGTACTCCATTATGTAAATGTACCACATTTACTATATCCATTCTTCTGTTGAAAGACAACTGTGTTCTTTTCAACATTTGGCTATTATAAAGAAGTCTGCTATGAACATAGTGGAACATGTTGTCCTTGCTGTATGTTAGAGCATTTTTTTGGTATATTTCCTGGATTGGTATAGCTGGGTCCTCATGTAGTACTATGTCATATTTTCTGAGGAACTGCCATAATGATTCAGAGATAAACAAAGAATTTTTAACTAAGGAATATGGCATGGCTGAGAAACACCAAAAGAAATGTTCAATATACTTAGTCATCAGGGAAATCCAACTCAAAATAACCCTGAGATTTGAACTCACACCAGTCAGCATGGCTAAGATCAAAAACTCATGTGACAGCAGATGTTGGTGAGGATGCACAGAAAGAGGAATACTCCTCCATTGTTAGTGGGAGCACAGGGTAGTACAACAATTCTGAAAATCATGGTTATCTTTCAAACTAAAACAGAAACTACCAATGAGTTCTCAACACTCAATTACTTTCTAGCCCCAAATTCCCAAATCATTCCTAAAACAGTCTGTTCGGTCACAACATTACTCCAAACTCCTCATACCAACTTGCCAACTTGCCTTATTTTGAAATTTTCTTTCTACAATGAAAAATGATAATAAATCCAAATCAAACCAAACAATACAAATAGAAATGCAAGTTGTAGATTAAAGGGTTTATTTGGTTTATATTTTTATATTGGTGATCTTCATCTAAGGATGGCAGGACAGAACTAATATATGAAAGAACTCTGCAAGTAGAATCCATGGTGGGTAGCTTCTTACTGGCTTCTTCCTTCTGACTGGCTGAATCAAATTTTTTACAGAATTCACTAATGGAAGTCCAAGGAGGAAACCACCCATAATGGTCTTGGATTTTTCCACTAATTTCTAATTAAAACTTATTTTTAATTGACAGATATTTGCAGGTAATTTTCTCACATGCTTTTTTTCCTATTTTATGATAATTCTGGTATTTGTGTAAATTGATATAGGTGATCAGTGAAAAACACAACTGTTTTATTTAATATTTATTTACTAACCTATCTTTCAGTCAAGATATTCCAAACTACACATCAAATCCTTTATTTACATTGGAAATAGATAAATCATAAGTTGGCTCTATAATAGCTACAAAGGGGTAAGCGAGGACAAGAAGCTCAAAGAAGATTAGGCTCTTGATTCTAGTATTTGACACAAAGATAAAATAAATGTCACTGTGACCTTTAATTTAGGTATTATTTCACTCAGTCTCTATACTTAAGAGCCAAGTCACAAGTACTATAATAGCTACAAAGGGGTTACGGAGGACAAGAAGCTCAAAGAAGATTAGGCTCTTGATTCTAGTATTTGACACAAAGATAAAATAAATGTCACTGTGAACTTTATTTTAGGTATTATTTCACTCAGCTTCTACACTTAAGAGCCAAGTCACAAGGACTATGTCTATAATCTGGCCTCATGATTGCATCTGTTTCAGGGGAAGACACAGATCCTGACAGCCATAGTGAGGAGGGGTTAGAAGCATGCCTATACAAATGGGTATAGTGAACCAGAAATATCATCCTAAATGAGGTAACCCAATCACAGAACAAATGGTATGTATTCACTAATAAGTAGATATTAGCCCAGAAGTTTGTAATACCCAAGACATAGTTCACATATCAAATGATACTCAAGTAGAAGGAAGAGCAAAGGGTGGGTACTCTGGTCCCTCCTAGAAGGGGGAACAAAAAACCCACAGAAGGAGATACAAAGACAAAGTGTGGAGTAGAGTCTGAGGGAAAGACCATTCAGAGACTACCCAACCTAGTGATCCATCCCATATACAGTTACAAGATCCAGACACTATTATCAATGCCCACAAGCACTTGCTGACTGGAGCCAGATATATCTGTCCCCTAGGAGGCTCCACCATTGCATGACAAATACAGAGGAGGCCACTCAGTCAGCCATTGAACTGAGCACAGTGTCCCCAATGGGGTAGCTAGAGAAAGGACCCAAGGAACTGATGGGTTTGCAGCACCCTAGGAGGAACAAAAATATGAGCCACCCAGTACTCCTAGAGCTCCCAGAGACAAAAACACCAACCAGATATACACATGGTATTACCCATGGCTCCAGATGCATAGGCAGCAGAAGATGGTCTTGTTGGGCATCAAAGGGAAGAGATTTCCCTGGTCTGGAAAGGCATGATGCAGCAGTGTAGGGGAATAGAAAGACAGGGAAACAGGAGGGGCTATATTGGGGAACAGGGGGAGGGGAGATGGCTTATGGGACTTTCAGAGGGGGGAGGGGAACCAGGAAAGGGGAAATCATTTGAAATATAAATAAAGAATATATCTAATAAAAAAAAAGAAGCATGCCTATAGAGAAGTGCTTGGGAGAATAGTTAGCCATACAATCCAGCCTTAAGATCAGTAGTGAATAATCACTAATTGAGTGGCAGCTATGAGAGAGTTACAGTTCTTTGCCTTTTGGTGTGATATGCATACAAAAGTATTTAAATAACATTCATAGGGCCATGATCTTTACAGTTTAAAATATTTCTCCAGTTCAGTGAGTAGTTCTCAACATTCCTAATGCTGCAATTCTTTAATTAAAATCCTCATGTTCTGGTGACCTCCTCTCTTAAAATTTTCTATTGTTATTTAAGGATAATTTTGCCAAGTTATGAATTCTAATGAATTCAACTGATAGTCAGGATATTTGGTTTGTGATATTTAAAGTGGTCATAACCTGGATGATAAGATCTATTCCTTTAGGGCTCCAGAGTATGTGTTTTATTTTCTTACTGGGGCTTGTTTGTCTAGTATGTTATCTTATTCTCAGTCTTGGTTTTACTCAATTCTGTCATGAACTCACATACTCTGAATATACTCTGATACATATATTTTATTCTACATGTTTTACCCTCAGAAAAATATTTTTACTAATCTTTGGTGTACAAAGTAAGATTAATTTTCAACTTATATTTAAATTATAATACAAAATGATATTGCATGTTGCTAATCAGTCAGAAACAAGACAATTTTGTAATTGTTTCTTCACTACTGTTAAATGTAGAGATTGAAGCTTATAATACCTAAGTTAAATGGAGTAAAAGTCAAACAAGATAAATAAATAATGTAGAGGATGTATGTTACAGATATGATTGTCTAGGAAATAGGCCATAAGGACAATACTATAGTATTTTTATAGCAGATATGTATGCCTGAATTGTATGAGCACATGCATACATGTTCACGAAGTGGATCCAGCAATTTTAAAAGCAGATGAAGGTAAGTACTTAAATTTGCAGGGGTAAGTGATGAAAGAATAGGATATGAATTAAAAAAGAAGTAGGAATGGTGTTAAGTGGGATTGAGGAAAATTAGTGTCATGTGTGTGAAAATATACACTTAAAAAGAGAAAAAAATTCATAATCCTTATCCAAAATTATCATCAATAACTCAAATAACAGAAAAGTCTATCCATGATAATAGATATGTTGGAAGCCATACTCTTAAACTGTGTTGATAGACTGCTAAAGTGAAGCCACTTTTAAGAACAGTGTTTGTTGACAAAAAATATCAAAAAACTATGATATGATCCAGTATAATCACCTGTGGCCAAATAACCAAAAGACTTTGTATTCCTCTGCATCAATATTCGAACAATCATGTTTATTTCTTTTGTATTCACAATAGTGAGGAAAGAGGATCAGTCTAGCTTTCAACTTTGAAAAATAAAAGGTTAAGAAACAGGGGTACATGTACACAATGTCATATTACTAAAAAATAAATATTAAGTTACAAAATTTACAAGGAAATGGAGTGAATTTGAATTAAATAACTCAAATGAGGATTCCCAGGCATAGAAATACTAATAGAAACTTTTCTCTCATATATAGTAATAAATTCCTATACTATGTGTTTTTAAATTAGAACAAATGTGAAGAAAGCCAATTTACTACAAATGTTAGGTTGGGAGGGTATTTATTAATAAAGATGGGATACTAGAATATGTTTAAAATGAAATTGGAGAGCGCCGTATTAGTGCAGATATATACAAAGGGGAAAAATGCAGTAAAAAAAGGGAAGAAAAAGGCCATTTAAATGAAGAGTATATTAAAATGATATGGGATCCTAAAACTATGCTTTCAGTAAAAGTGATGAAGTGTATTTTTAGAACACAGATGTTATGACATAGTAGAGGTTATAGCAGGGATTAATTATTTAAGAATGGCCTGTCTGCTCACCTGTGGCCATTTTGGTCTGGTTCAAGAAGATGGAGAAAAGGTGGGGTAGATGTAGAAATAAGGAAATTAAGGTTCTAAAGATTGCTAAATAAGCCTATGAACACTTAGTATTTTGTAAGATAATTAAACATACATTAATATGTTATATATTAATATACATATAATTAATATATGATATATAATTCATGGTATATGATATATGATACATGATATATGCTGTATGATATATTTTATATATATGATAAGTAATATACATATTTTTATTTTCTATATTCTTTGTTTACATTCCAAATGTTTTCTTCTTTTCCAGTTCCAACCTCCCCATATGTTCCATAAGCCCTCTTCCCTCTACCCATTCACCAATCACCCCCTCCAATTTCTCTATCCTTGTACTCCCCTACAATGCTGGATCAAGCCTTTGCAGGACCAGGGCCCTCTCCTTCCTTCTTCTTGTGAATCATTTGATATGCTAATTGAGTTTTGAATATTCAGAGATTCGACGCTAATTAATATCTACGTATCAGTGATTGCATTCCATGCATATTATTTTGTGATTGGGTTACCTCACTTAGGATGATATTTTCCCAGTTCCAACCATTTGCCTAAAATTTTCATGAATTCATTGTTTTTAATTGCTGAGTAGTATTCCATTGTGTAAATATACCACATTTTCTGTATCCATTCCTCCATTGAGGGACATCTGGGTTCTTTCCAGCTTCTGGCTATTATAAATAAGGCTGCTATGAACAGAGTGGAGCATGTGTCCTTGTTGCATACATGGGAATCCTCTGGATATATGCCCAGGAGTGGTATAGAGTGTCCTCTGTAAGTGTCATGCCCAGTTTTCTGAGGAACCATGAGACTGATTTCCAGAGTGGTTGTACCAGCTTGCAATCACACCAGTAGTGGAGGAGTGTTCCTCTTTCTCCGCATCCTCTCCAATACCTTCTGTCTCTGAGTTTTTAACCTTAGCCATTCTGACTGGTGTGAGCTGAAATCTCAAGGTTGTTTTGATTTGCATTTTCCTAATGACTAATGATGTTGAACATTTCTTAAGGTGCTTCTCTGTCATCTGAAGTTCTTCAGGTGAAAATTCTTTGTTTATCTCTGTACCCCATTTTTTAATAGGGTTATTTGGTTTTCTAGGGTCTAACTTCTTGAGTTCTTTGTATGAATTGGATATTAGCCCTCTGTCAGATGTAGGGTTGGTGAAGATATTTTCCCAATTTGCTGGTTGCTGTTTTGTCCTTCTGATGGTGTTCTTTGCCTTACAGAAACTTTGTAATTTTATGAGGTCCCATTTGTCAATTCTTGATCTTAGAGCATAAGCTATTGGTGTTCTGTTCAGGAACTTTTCCCCTGCACTCATGTTCTCAAGGGTCTTCCCCAGTTTCTTTTCTATTAGTATCAGTGTGTCTGGTTTATGTGAAGGACCTTGATCCACTTGGAGTTGAGCTTAGTATGAAGAGATAAGAGTGGATCAACTCGCATTCTTCTACATGCTGACCTCCAATTGAACCAGATATGTGATATTTACTGTGTAATATGTAATATAATCAATACAATATCTATGAATTATATATAATATTTAATATTTTGTATATTTTAAATTATATGTTAATTACTATATGTAATTGATATTACATGTATTAACTATATATATAATATTTTAGATCTAAATATATTCACTACAGAGACTTTAACTTCCTTTTAACAGTTTGTAAGCCACATTTCTATATTATGCACTACTCTCAATACACCAACATTTCAAATTAGGACAGCACCCCCACTGAGTGCTCAACCTGTAATTTATTTCTAACCAAAAATTTCAAAATGATTCCACTGTCCTTCCTAAAATACAGTCTTTTCTCTCCCAGCAATAGCATAAAATTCTAGTACCAACGTCTTTTAGAGTTTCTTTTGTTACAAAAAAAAATGTTGTAAAAATAGTTTCAGAGAAAAAATACATTTGGTTTCCAATTCCAAATCACTGCCCATCATCTAAGGAAGTGAGTACAAATTCAAAACCTGGCAGGATCCTGCAGGCAGGAGCTGATGCAGAAGCCAGGGATGTCTTATTTCACTTGATATGCTAAACCAGAATCCAGAAACACCAGTCGAAGGAGGAAATGACACACAATGGACTTTGTAACTTTTCACTAATTATTAATTATGAAAATTAGTTACAGATTGAGTATAAATCATTTTCTCAAATGAGGCTTTGTATTTTCATATAAATGTGGTAGTTATGTAAAGTAGTATAAATGAATACCTGTAAGCACAAAATATTTTTTGAAATTTAGTTACTAGCCTATCTTCCAGACAGGACATAACAAATCACACACCATTTTTTTCTTTCCTATATAAATTGATATGGTTTATGTAGTTTATACACTAATTATGAAAATATAAATAAACCTCAAAGAAACATATGTCCTTGATGATATCTGACAAATTGACTAAGAAGAGTCATTGTGATATTTAGATTAGTTATTTGATTCAACTGTTAAGGTGAAGAGCCAAGTCACAAGACATTATGTGATTCTGATCTCAGTATTGCATCAGCTTTAGTGGAAGGCAAAGAATCTGGAAGCCACACTAAGGAAGTGTTAGAAGCATGCCCATAGACAGGGGCTTGGGAGTAGAATTAGACAATTAGTAGATTGCCTAGATTGCAATCCAGGCATATAACCAGTACTGAGTCTTTAGAAACTGAGGGCAGACATAGGATAGTTAAATTCTTTGCTTAGTTGTGTGGTAATGAAAATATAAGTATTTAAATGACATATTCATGAGCCAAGTCCATTATAGTGTAAAATATTCTTCCCTTTAATTTAGTAGTTTTCAACATTTCCAATGTTGCAACACTTTAATGCAAATACTTGTGTTGTAGTGACCCCTATTCTTAAACTTTTCTGTTATATCTCCATAATTATAACTGTGCTTTGCAAAGTAAGCATGTAAAATGAAGTATTTTTAAGGTTATTAAAGATATGTAGTTTGAATATATTATCATATACCATCTCTCAAATCCATATTCTTTTTTTCTTTTTTTCTATATTCTTTGTTTACATTCCAAAGGCTTTCCCCTTTCCCAGTTACCGCCCACCATATGTCCCATAATTCCTCTCCCCCGCCCATGCTATTCCCCACTATTCCTCCCCCACGATTTCTCTGTTCTGGGTCTACAATACAGGATCCAATCTTTACAGGCCCAGGGTCCTCTCCTTTTTTTCTTCTTGAGAGTCATTTGACTTGCTAATTGTGCCTTGAGAATTTAGGGCTTCCGGGCTCATTAATATCCACTTATCAGTGATTGCATTTCGTGTGTATTCTTTTGTGATTGGGTTAGGTCAATTAGGATGATAGTTTCCAGATCTAAAAATTTACCTACAAATTGCATGAATTCATTATTTTTAATTGCTGAGTAGTACTCCATTGTATAAATATACCACATTTTCTATATCCATTCCTCTTTTGAGGGATATCTGGGCTCCTTCCAATTTCTGGCTATTATAAACAAGGCTGCTATAAACATAGTGGAGCATGTGTCTTTATTGTATGCAGGGGAATCCTCTGGGTATATGCCCAGGAGTGGTATGCCAGGGTCATCTGGGAGTGGCATGCCCAATTTTCTGAGGAACCACCAAACTGATTTCCAGAGTGGTTTTACCATTTTGCAATCCCACCAACAGTGGAGGAGTGTTCCTCTTTCTCCAGATCCTCGCCAGCACTTGTTGTCTCTCGAGTTTTTAATCTTAGCCATTCTGACAGGAGTGAGGTGGAATCTCAGGGTTGGTTTGATTTGCATTTCCCTGATGACTAATGATGTTGAACATCTTTTAAGGTGTTTCTCGGCCATCCGAATTTCTTCTGGTGAAAATTCTTTGTTTAGCTCTTTACCCCATTTTTTGATAGGGTTATTTGGTTCTTTGGTGTCTAACTTCTTGAGTTCTTTGTATATATTGGATATTAGCCCTCTGTCGGATGTGGGGTTGGTGAAAATCATTTCCCATGTTGTTGGTTGCCGTTTTGTCCTTCTGACAGTGTCCTTTGCCTTACAGAAATTTTGTAATTTTATGAGGTCCCATTTGTCAATTCTTGATCTTAGAGCATAAGCTATTGGTGTTCTGTTCAGGAACTTTACCCCAGTGCCCATGTCCTCCAGGGTCTTCCCAAGTTTCTTTTCTAATAGTTTCAGTGTGTCTGCTTTTATGTGGAGGTCCTTGATCCACTTGGAGTTGATCTTAGTACAAGGAGATAAGAATGCGTCAATTCACATTCTTCTGCATGTTGACCTCCAGTTGAACCAGCACCATTTGTTGAAAAGGCTATCTTTTTACCACTGGATGGTTGTGGCTCCTTTATCAAAGATCAAGTGACCATAAGTCTGTGGGTTCATTTCTGGGTCTTCAATCCTATTCCATTGATCTACCTGCCTGTTGCTGTACCAATACCATGCAGTTTTTAACACAATTGCTTTGTACTACTGCTTGAGGTCAGGGATATTGATTCCCCCAGAAGTCCTTTTATTGTTGAGAATAGTTTTAGCTATCCTGGGTTTTTTGTTGCTCCAGATTAATTTGAGAATTGCTCTTTCTAGATCTATGAAGAATTGATTTGGGATTTTGATGGGGATTGCATTGAATCTATAGATTGCTTTTGGCAAAATTGCCATTTTTACTATATTGATCCTGCCAATCCAGGAGCAAGAAATATTTTTCCATCTTCTGAGGTCTTCTTCGATTTCTTTCTTCAGGGACTTGAAGTTCCTGTCATACAGATCTTTCACTTGTTTGGTTAGAGTTACGCCAAGGTACCTTATGTTGTTTGTGGCTATTGTGAAGGGTGTTATTTCCCTAATTTCTTTCTCAGCCTGCTTGTCCTTTGAGTAGAAGAAGGCTACTGATTTGCTTGACTTGATTTTATAACCAGCCACTTTGCTGAAGTTGTTTATCAGCTGTAGAAGTTCTCTGGTGGAGTTTTTTGGATCGCTTAAATAGACTATCATATCATCTGCAAATAATGGTAATTTGACTTCTTCCTTTCCAATTTGTATCCCTTTGACTTCCTTATGTTGTCTAATTGCTCTCGCTAGAACTTCAAGTACTATATTGAAAATATATGGAGAGAGAGGGCAGCCTTGTCTAGTCCCTGATTTTAGTGGGATTGCTTCAAGTTTCTCTCCATTTATTTTGATGTTGGCTACTCGTTTGCTGTAGATTGCTTTTACTATGTTTAAGTATGGGCCTTAAATTCCTGCTCTTTCCAAGACTTTTAGGATGAAAGGATGCTGAATTTTGGCAAATGCTTTTTCAGCATCTAATGAGATGACCATGTGGTTTTTTTCTTTTAGTTTGTTTATTTAGTGGATTACATTGATGGATTTCCGTATATTGAACCATCCCTGCATCCCTGGAATGAAGCCTACTTGATCATGGTGAATGATCGTTTTGATATGCTCTTGGATTCGGTTGGCAAGAATTTTAATTAGTATTTTTGCATCAATATTCATAAGAGAAATTGGCCTGAAGTTCTCTTTCTTTGTTGGATCTTTTTGTGGTTTAGGTATCAGCGTAATTTTGGTTTCAAAGAACGAGTTGGGCAGTGTCCCTTCTGTCTCTATTTTGTGGAATAGTTTGAAGAGTATTGGTGTTAAGTCTTCTTTGAAGGTCTGGTAGAATTCTGCACTAAAACCATCTGGTCCCATACTTTTTTTGGTTGGAAGGCTTTCTATAACCCCTTTTATTTCTTTAAGGGTTATGGGACTGTTTAGCTGATCTACTTGATGCTGATTTAATTTTGGTATTTGGTATCTGTCTAGGAAATTGTCCATTTCCTCCAGATTCTCTAGTTGTTTTGAGTATAGGCCTTTGTAGTAGGATCTGATGATCTTTTGAATTTCCTCTGTTTCTGTTGTTATATCCCCCTTTTCATTTTTAATTTTTTTAATTTGGATACTATCTCTGTGTCCTTTGGTTAGTCTAGCTAAGGGTTTATCTATCTTGTTGATTTTCTCAAAGAACCAGCTCTTGGTTTTGTTGATTCTTTGTATGGTTCTCTTTGTTTCTGCTTCATTGATTTCAGCCCTTAGTTTGATGATTTCCTCTCTTCTACTCCTCCTGGGTGAGTGAGCTTTTTTTTGATCCAGGGCCTTCAGGTGTGCTGTTAAGTTGCTAATGTATGCTCTCTCCAGTTTCTTTTTGGAGGCACTCAGGGCTATGAGTTTTCCTCTTAGCACTGCTTTCATTGTGTACCAGAGATTTGGTACCTTAATTTTCATTGAAGTCTAAAAAGTCTTCGATTTCTTTCTTTATTTCTTCCTTGACCAGGGTGTCATTGAGTAGAGTATTGTTCAGTTTCCATGTGTATGTGGGCTTTCTGTTGTTCTTCTTGCTATTGAAGACCACTTTTACTCCATAGTGATCCGATAGGAGACATGGGATTAGTTCTGTCTTCTTGTATTTGTTGAGGTCTGTCTTGTGACCAATTATATGATCAATTTTTGAGAAGGTACTGTGAGGTGCTGAGAAAAAGGTATACTCTTTTGCTTTAGGATGGAATGTTCTATATATATCTGTTAAATCCAATTGGTCCAAAGCTTCAATTAGTTTCACTGTATCCCTGTTTAACTTCTGCTTTCCTGATCGGTCCATTGAGGAGAGTGGAGTGTTGAAGTCACCTACAATCATTGTGTTAGGTGCAATGTGTGCTTTAAGCTTTAGTAAAGTTTCTTTTACGAATGAGGGTGCCCTTACATTTGGCGCATAGATGTTCAGTATTGAGAATTCTTCTTGGTGGATTTTCCCTTTGACAAGCAGGAAGTGACCTTCTGTGTCTCTTTTGATGACTTTAGGTTGAAAGTCAATTTTATCTGATATTAGAATGGCTACTCCGGCTTGTTTCCTGGGACCATTTGCTTGTAAAACTGTCTTCCAGCCTTTTACTCTAAGGTGGTGTTTGTCTTTGACACTGAGATGTGTTTCCTGTATGCAGCAAAATGTAGGGTCCTGTTCCCGTATCCAGTCTGTTAGTCTGTGTCTTTTGATTGGGGAATTGAGTCCATTGATATTAAGAGATATTAAGGAATAGTAATTATTACTTCCTGACATTTTGGGCATTATTATTATTATTTGTATTTGAGTGGTTCTCTTCTTTTGGGTTGGATGAGATGGGGTTTCTATCTTGTTTCTTCTGGGGTGTTGTTTCCCCCCTTGTGTTCGTATTTTTCCACTATTATCCTTTATAGGGCTGGGTTTGTAGATAAGTATCTTGCAAATTTGGTTTTGTCGTGGAATACCTTGGTTTCCCCATCTATGGCAATTGAGAGTTTTGCTGGGTATAGTAGTCTTGGCTGAAGTTTGTGTTCTCTTAGGTCTGCATGAGGTCTGCCCAGGATCTTCTAGCTTTCATGGTCTCAGGTGAGAAGTCTGGTGTAATTCTGATAGGTCTTCCTTTATATGTTACTTGTCCTTTTTCTCTTACTGCCTTTAATATTCTTTCTTTGTTTAGTACATTTGGGGTTTTGATTATTATGTGACGGGAAGTATTTCTGTTCTGGTCCAGTCTATTTGGGGTTCTATAGGCTTCTTGTATATTCACGGGCATCTCTCTCTTTAGGTTGGGGAAGTTTTCTTCCATAATTTTGTAGAAGATATTTGCTGGCCCTTTAAGTTGTAGATCTTCATTCTCATTTATCCCTATAATCCTTAGGTTTGGTTTTCTCATTGTGTCCTGGATTTCCTGAATGTTTTGTGTTACCAGCTTTTTGCATTTTGCATTTTCTTTAATTGTTGAATCCATGGTTCCTATGGTGTCTTCAGCATCTGAGATTCTGTCTTTTATCTCTTGTATTCTATTGTTGATATTTGCATCTATGACTCCTGATTTCTTCCCAAGGTTTTCTATCTCCAACATTGTCTCCCTTTGTGATTGCTTAGTTTTTTCTACTTCTGTTTTTAGATTTTGTATGGTTTTGGTCAGATCTTTCAGTTGCTTGTTTGTGTTTTCCTGTAATTCTTTAAGGGATTTTTGTGTTTCCTCTTTTATGACTTCTACTCGTTGACCCATGTTCTCTTGTATTTCTATAAGTGATTTTTGTTTCTCCCCCTTATTGGGATTCATTTTTTGCTCTATATTCTCCTGGATTTCTTTAAGTGATTTTTGTGTCTGCCTTGTATGGGCTTCTAGTTTTTGATCTATTTTCTCCTCTATTACTTTAAGAAATTTATCAAAGTGATCCTCAATCTGCATCTTTACCAGTGATTTTAGATCTGAGTCTTGTTTTTCTGGTGTGTTGAGATATCTGGGATTTAATTGTGTTTGCCTTGTAATGGCTTCTAGCTTTTGATCTATTTTCTCATGTATTACTTTAAGAGATTTATCTAAGTGTTCCTCTATCAGCATCCTGACCAGTGATTTTAGATCTGGGTCTTTTTTTTCTGGTGTTTTGGGGTATCCAAGATTTATTGCTGTCGGGGAACTGGGTTCAGATGCCGCCATACTGCCTTGATTTCTGTTAGTATCGATCTTACGTTTGCCTTTTGCCATCTGGTTAACTCTGGTGTTAGTTGGTCCTGTAGATACTAGCTGGTGCTTGACCCTCCTGTGGGGCTGTAAGGCTATTTCCCAGCGACTGGGATACCTGAACCTCTGTCCTGCAGGGCTCTTGCTCACAGATTGCTGACAGGTGGCCTGAGTCCCCCGAGGTCTTAAACTCAGGATATCCCAGGTACTTGGTTCCACCTGTTGGGTGGCTGCTCTGCACTGCTCCTGCTCAGGGTTTGCTGTCTGTTATCCTGTTACCCCAGGGGTCTTAAAGTTGGGATATCTCAGTTATCTGGTTCTGCCTGCTGGTCCCAAGCTCCTGGGATGCTAGCTGGGTCCGGCTTCCCTGCCACCGGCTGGATGGGAGGCTGGTTCTGCCTCCGGCTGGGTCTGGGCACCTGGCACACTGGCTGGGTCCGGCTTCCCCACCACCAGCTGGATGGGAAGCTGCAGGCGATATGGCAGCTGCCTGCAGGGAGCTCGGGGTCTGCCCCGCGAGTGCAGAGTGCAGCCGCTACTCTGTGCCCAACTTCTGCTCCAGGCCTGAGTCCCGGATGGTCTTAAACTTGGGCTGTCTAGGGTACCTGGTTCTGCCGCAGGCTGGGTCTGAGCACCTGGCACGCTGGCTGGCTCAGGCTTCCCCACCACCATCTGGATGTGAAGCTGCAGGCAATATCTCAAATCCATATTCTTATGATTGGTCTCATTAGAAAATATATACATATCAAAAACAAAACTACATAAGAAGAATACAGTAAGATAAAGCTATATTAAACCAAACATGCTAAAAAAAATAAAATGATCACATGAACAACAACAAAAAAAAAACAGAAGAAGGAAAGAGTCAAATTACAAGAAGATAATACAGATAGAACGATACTCATTCAGGAATATGGAAATCCCATAGACATAAAGAATGTGAAATACAATATAAACATAATATATTGCTTTAAAAATTGAACAGAGAAAGTGTTACAGATAAAATAAACCTCAATGTATTCCTGAGCTCACTCACATTAGCCATCTACTTTCACACATGGAGTCTGGTTTTTGTTTTTGTTCATTTTTGTTGTTGTTGCTAAATGGAATGGATATTTTATTTATTTATATTTCAAAGGTTAATACCTTTCCCAATTACCCTCCACTGAATCCCCCTATAACACTCCCTTTCTCCTGCTTTTATGAGGTTTCACCCATAACCACCTCCCTGGCCTCTCATTCCCCTACAGTTAAGAATTGAGTCTTCGTGGACCAAGGCCATCTTCTCCCATTGATGCCTGACAAGGCCATCTTCTGTTACATATATGACTGGATCCATGGGTCCCTCATTGTGTACTCCTTGGTTGGTGGTTTAGTCCCTGAGAGCTCTGGTTGGTTGTTATTGTTGTTCTTCCTATATAGTTGCAAAATCCTTTGGCTACTTCAGTCCTTTCTCTAACCCATTCAATGGGAAACCTGTAGTCATATCTCTTTACAACTTCTGCATATGTCAGTCTGCCATTTACTGTAGTTTGTTATTTTGTCCTTTCTCTTTATTATGGAGATGAGTATTGAACCCAGGACCTTGCACTTGCTAGCACACACTTTACAACTGACATAAATCCATAACCCCTTAACTAGTTTGTATATCCTGTGAGACACTTGGAATTTCTTCATTTTTGCATGAAATTTCTTCATTTTGGCATGGTTATCAATTGGAGATATGTTATAAGTTAGGGATCAATTGATGAATATGCTAAATTCCAATCTAACTAATGGGAAGTCTTCAATCTCAGAACTTGCAGCCCATGTTCAGGCAGATACAATCACTCTGAGTTCATACATGTATCAGACCTATACATGCAGGTTTCTATTGTTATATTCCTATTGGATCTCACAAAATTCTACCCACCCTTGCCAGCATTCTTTGAGGAATGAGGAAAGCGTTTTGATGGATATTTTCCACTGATAATTGAATGATCCAAGTTTCCACTCTCTGTCCTCCTTTCAGCTGTTGTTCTCTCCCTGTGTTTCTATCTACTATAGGATGATTCTTCTTTAATGATTGACCAAAACACAAATCTGTGACTATATCTCATTAGGAGATATTGTGTTGATATTCTCTTATGGCAGAAAAGTTGTGTATGGTTTTACCCAACATCCCATGATAGCTCTAGTCTCAAGTTCTTAGCTACCAGTGAGATGCCAATCATGGGCTCTATCTCATATAGTGTGCCTTATGTACAATGAAACAGTTGTTGGTTACTGTTACAAAGTCTTTAAATCTATTGCACCAAAATATCTTTGAAGTCTGGCCACTTGTTATAGATCAAAGGATTTGTAGCTGTGTTGGAGGTCCTCTTTCTCCTCTTGTAGAGTATGCAATAACTTTGAGTACCATGAACATAAGTCAATAGTAGTGAGGCTCTACATAGTTACCAACTTAAATTCTCCATGTTTAATAAATATGTACATGTTGAAAGTAGTAATTGAGCTTTATTATCATTTTGGAAGGGACTATTCACAAATATTGTAGATTGGCAGGAGTTTCTATGGTATCTATTTGAGAAACAACTTAATTAAATATAACCTACTCCTTGCGGTAAAGATTTCATTTAGTGTTTATGTTGATTTTTTTCATTGCAGATTCTACACGTACTACTGAAAGTGTAGCACTCTGCACCTGTTTACCTTCTGTGCATCTCTTTTATCAGTTGCTGGATGAAGTCTCTCTGATGACAATTAGGCTGTGCACCATTCTGTGAGTATAGTAGACAACATTGTAAATAATTTTGTTTACATATTTTGTCATTAATTTTTGTCCTATATTTGTTCTTTGGGATAAATAGATTCTTGTCGTGAGCAGTGTTAGGGGTGGGTTCCCAGTCATGCAAGGGTTCTCAAGATGAAACAGTCCTTTATTGATCATTACCAAAATTTATTTGCCACATTTATGCAAGCATACCTTATATGCAGAGCAAATTTTAAGTCAAATCTTTTCACCTGGGTTGGTCTTCCAAACCCTCAACCTAATACTTTGCATAGATACAGGAAATGGGGAGTGCAGACTGCTTAGTCTCTAAAGCTAATAATCTTAGCCTTCATCACACTCATAAAAATCTGTATTTCATTTAACATAGTTTTCTACCTCTTCCAAGATATGCAATCAAATGCCAATTTTGTTCCCCAGTAGTCCCATCTTGTATCATCTCCACACCTAATTACCTTTGTTCCCTTCTTCACACACCACCAAAAATTTACTTTCCACTTTAAATTATATTTGCATGTCCCTCATTTGAAGTCTACTAGTTGATTATTTTCTTTCAATGTTTGGGTATTTAGATGTTTATCCTTGACTTTACTGCTAATATTCAGCTATAACTGACTCTTCACCATGTTTGATTTTCTGAGTCTGTGTTAGCTTACTCAAAATGATTGTGTTCTAGTTCCATTCACATACTGGCAAATTATATCATGTTATTCATCTTAGTAACTGATAAAGGATTCACTGTGTAAATGTCCCACATTTTCTCTATCCATTTTTCATTTTATGAAAATGAGGAAAGTTTGCAGTTTGTGGATATTATCAATAAAGACACTACAGAACTAATTTGCTGACTATCATAGTACTATGGTGAAGTTTCCTTTGGGTATCTCCCCAGAAGTGGTATAGCTTGGTCTTGAGGTAGATGAATTTCCAATTTTCTGAGAAATCACCATATCTATTTCCAAAATGGTTAAACTTGTTTAGTTGTCTGAAATGAAGGAACCTCACTTGAGAAATTACCTCAAAAATATCATTCTAAGGACCCTGGCATACCACTCCTGGGCATATACCCAAAGGATTCCCCTGCATACAATAAAGACACATGTTCTACTATGTTCATATCAGCCTTGTTTATAATAGCCAGAATTTGGAAGGAGCCCAGATATCCCTCAAAGGAGGAATGGATACAGAAAATGTGGTATATTTATACAATGTAATACTACTCAGCAATTAAAATAATGAATTCATGCATTTTGTAGGCAAATGGTTAGATCTGGAAAATATCATCCTAAGCGAGTTAACCCAATCACAAAAGAATACACATGAAATGCAATCACTGATAAGTGAATATTAATGAGCCCAGAAGCCCTAAATACTCAAGGCACAATTAGCAAGTCAAATGATTCCCAAGAAGAAGAAAGGAGAGGAGCCTGGGCCTGAAAAGATTGGATCCAGTTTTGTAGATCCAGAACAGAGAAATTGTGTGTGTGTGTGTGGGGTGATTGGGGAATAGTTGAGGGGGAGAGGACTTATGGAACATAAGGGGGGGGGGGACTGGGAAAGGGGAAAGCCTTTGGAATGTAAACAAAGAATATAGAAAATAAAAATTAAAAAAAAAACCCTTCTTTTACTTACTGACTAATGTGAGAGGTATTAGTCTATTGTGTGAACTAGGCATCTTAAGTTGCATAAAACATCAGGTTGAGAAAGACAGGTAAAGCAAGCCAATAATTAGTATCACTTCATGCCTCTGCAACATCTATTTAATTCAGGTGCCTTCTTTGCTTGGTTTCCAGTCTGGGCTTACTTTGATGATGTAGTTAATGGAAATTAACCCTTCCTGCCTAGTTTGATTGTTGACCTATGGACTTTCAGGAAGAAAGAGTAACTCTAAATCAGATTCTGTTTATGGTTCAAATTGAGACTGTTTGTCTTTATGGCCTAGAAAATATTTTGGTTTGGTAATTTGTTGCCAATCAATAAATTCTGATATTGTTTATAAAAAAGATTTATCCACTGATTTTTACTATGTAAATATGCATATATAACTGGGTTATTCTCATACCTTATCCTCCAGAAGCACATTCTTTTTGTGAAATATATAGACAGAGATGAGTGATATCCTAATCTCTAGGATATGTCTTAATGAAATCTTTCTTTCAAACAAATTCACTCATCACTTTAAATTGTTATATATATACATATATATACATATTTATATTATATATGATTAAGTGTATATTCAATATATATCACTTTAAATGAATGATGAAATCTGAAAGAAATAAAAATAATAATGAATCAAAAGATTATGTACAAATTATGAATGAAAATAAAATTTCAGATTTTCAAATCATATGAAAATGAAGAGAACTGTTACTCCCAAATAGCATGTTTTTGTTTTTTAAAAAATAATTAATTAACAAAAATACCAGTATTTTATTTAAAAAATATTCAATTTGACTCATATTCTACAATTGAATTTGCATCAAAAGCCTTATTTTACCTCGTTTTACATTGTCTCTAATTATCATAACACATGGCACATTGTAGATCACTAGTTGGGTATATTTTACATATTCCTTTCTGTTAAACCTATATTATAAATTTATTCCAAGTGATGATTTGTGTGCACACCCTATGCATAGTATTTCCACAAATCAAGTATTGTAAAAAATCTGAATATTTTTGCCATGAAACATAATTTTTGAAAACCTTTAGATATATTTTAAATTACCAGTATCTTTAACAACTATAATTGCAAAATTCTGTCTAATAAAACATAATTCTGTTGTACATTATAATTATGAAGCACATTTATAGCATGTTTGCTAAACTTTGTCTTATCCCCAAATAACAGCAATTAGCCACAAATATATATGTGCACATCTCAACATGATTAAAGCAAGACTCTTTTCAAGTAGTAAATGCAAACAACATGCCCTTCCAGGCCAAGGTTATAATATATTGTATTATCAATGATCCTGTTATCTTTACTCCTATTTTAAAATGCCACTTCACCAATATCCCATAGATTTCATTCCACTGACTCTCCCATAGTTTGGAACAAGAATTCTTCATCCTTAAAATTACCAAACTATCTTCTTGACACACCTTCTTTATTAAGCAACAAGGCCATATTCCTTTATTTTAATCTCTCTGAGTCAACAATAATTGTGTTGGCTGAAACTGCATTGTGTCTGCCCATGCAAAAAATAAACAACGCCTCAACAAGGACACGCTGTATTAACAGCAGTCATCATCTTCTTCCTTGTTTTTATAGCTGAACTGTTCTTCATAACAAATCAAATGGATTAATTTCCTACTAAAGGATAGAAGCATCTATGAAATTAACTATATATCAAGAGAGGGCAAGCATTTCCTTAATGTTCATGTAACTCATTATTGAAACTTTCAAGTTCTCATTCATATAAAGCCATTCCCTATTAACGAAAAATAGCATCAGAATTTACAGCAGGTATATGCTGTTGTCCAAGATTCTTCAGTGTGTTAAAAGTAGAACTAACTAGAGGACTCAAATTCTTATTTATGCATGTTTTATTTTTATTAATAATTCTACTTATATACATATACGGATACCCTACATCCTCAGATTGTTCCTCCCTTATCAATGTCATCTTTATATTTCTTTTCTTTATATTTATATTTTTCAAATACAGCTTACTCTTTTTAAAAATATTTATTTGTTTTGGTTATATATGTATTTGTTTACATACACTCCATATTTTATTCCTTCCCCTGTCCACCCTCTTACTGTTTCATATCCCTTACCTCCTCCTCACTACCTACACATTGATGTTGCCATCCCCACCCCACCTGACCTCTAAACTCCCTGGGGCCTCCAGAGTTACTTGCATCATCTCCTTATGAAAACAAACCCAGCAATCCTCTGTTGTGTGTGTGTTGGGGCATCATACCACCTGGTGTATGCTGCCTGGTTGGTGGTCCAATAATTAAGAGTTGCCAGGGGTCAAGATTAAATTACAGCATTGCTCTTCTCCTCAGATTCTTTCAGCATTTCTCTAATTCAAGCACAGGTGTCAGCCTATTCTGGCCTTTGGTTGTGTGCAAAAAGTGCATCTGACTTTTTCAGCTGCTTGTTTAGTCTGGACATCCCACAGTCAAAACTCTGAGCTGTAAGTGTTCCTATTTAAAAGAATTACAGGGATGGAAATGGAGAGGAGTCCAAGGAAAGAAGGTCCATTTACATATGACCCTCAAATTTGAGAAGATGCCCCTATCCCTAGGAATCTCCCCTTTCTGGGGCATCAATTCTATACAGAGTTTGGCACAATCTCTTCTATTTCAGACAGAGAAGGTAGTCTTATGGCAGCTGCCTTGGACCATCCCATGTATACTCTTTGGTTGGTGGTTGGTGACTCAGTCTCAGGGATGTTCCAGGGATCCTGGTAAGTTAACATTGTTCATCTCCCAATGGGGTTGCCCTTCTATGCAGTTCTGTTAACCATTCCTCTAACAATTTCATAGATGTCTCCAACTTCAATCCAATATTTGGCCTCAGACAAAGGAAGAGAATTTCAGACCAGATTCCCTTATCAATATAGATGAAAAAATATGCAATAAAAAACCCTAATAAACCAAATCCAAGAGCACATTAAGTCATCATTCATCATGATAAAAAAAGTTTCACTGCAGGGGTGAAAGGATGATTCAATATACAAAAATGTCATCAACATAATTTACCACATAAACAAACTAAAAGAAAAAAAATCATGCAATTAATTCATTAGATATTGAAAGAATCTTTGAGGCATTCTAATACCTTTTCACCTTAAAGTCTTCAAATAGTGACACAAGGTACATACCTAAACATAATAAAAGGAATGTACATCAAACCAATTTCAAACTTTAACTTAAATGGAGAAAAATTTATAGTAATATCACTAAATCAGAGATAAAACAAAGCACTATATTCTCTCCCTGTGTATTCAAAGTAGTACTTGATCTTCTAGCTTAATCAGTAGGACAAGTAAAGATCAATTAGATAAAATTATCAAGGAAGGAGTTAAGGTATCATTATTTGCTAATGATAAAATTGAATATATAAGTGATCAAAAAAATTGTACCAGAGAAATCCCACAGTGCATAAAAATCTTCAGCAAAGTGGCTGGATATAAAATGAACTAAAAAACATCATGAGCCTCCTTTATAAAAAATAACCAATATGGTAAGAAAGAAAATAGAGAGGTAAGACACTTTATAATAACCAGAAATACTATAAAATATTTTGGTATAACTGTAACAAAGCCAGAGAAAAATCTGTACGACTAACACTTCAAGTGTCTAAAAGAAGACATATATAAGTTATCAGAACATGTTTCTATCTCCCATTCTGATGGATCAGAATGAGTGAGACTGTGAAAATGTCCATTTAGCAAAAGCCATCTACAGATTTACCACAATTCTGATAAATAATTCCAGTACAATTTTCTGGAGAATTTAAGAAAGCAATTCTCATACTCATGTAGGAAAACACATATCCAGTATAGTTTTTTAAAAAAAATCCTGTAGAATAAAGAAAATATAGAGGTATTGCCATCTGCCACTTCAAGATGTAGCCCAAGAAAGAGTAGTAAAAATGTATGGCATTGGAACAGAAACAGATTGGTCAATGGAATTGAGTCAAGATCAATAAATAAACCCACACACCTCAACTATGGACACTTGAACTTTGGCAAAGAAGGCAACACCATACAATGGAAAAAGAAAGCATATTTAAGAATTAGAACAACTATAATAGCTAGCCTGCACATATAACAATAACAAGCATAACTAAATGTCTGCATGTAGTAGAATGCAAATAGATCCATGTTTATTACCGCCCAAAATTTTATCATTAGCAAATAATGATACCTTAACTCCTTCCTTGATAATTTTATCTAATTGATCTTAACTTGTCCTACTGATTAAGCTAGAAGATCAAGTACTACTTTGAATACACAGGGAGAGAATATAGTGCTTTGTTTTATCTCTGATTTAGTGATATTACTATAAATTTTTCTCCATTTAAGTTAAAGTTTGAAATTGGTTTGATGTACATTCCTTTTATTATGTTTAGGTATGTACCTTGTGTCACTATTTGAAGACTTTAAGGTGAAAAAAAAATTTGTTTTTTGCTTGAAATAGCAAAAAACAAAAACAAAAACAAAAACAAAAACAAAAAAAAAACAGATGAACAATATCTAATAGAAGTGAAGACAGTTAAAAGACTTCAATGAATTGATACAGAAAATAATTTCCTGAACAGAACACCAATGGCTAGTGCTCTATAATTAATAAATGTCAAATGAAACCTCATGAAAATGAAAAAGAACATTAAAGCAAATTACATAGTAAATAGTACAAAGCAAATGCCAAACACTGGAAAAAATATCTTCACTAAGCTAACTTCTGTCAATGAGATATTAAAAGAATAAGTGGATTACTCAAGACAGAAACCAGCAAAACAAATAACCCAATTTAAAAAGGGGAACAGAACTAAGCAGATAATTCTCAAGACAGCAGTCACTAATGACCAAAAAGCATTTACAGAAATGTTCCATTTGTTTAGTACTCAGGAAAAGGCTAAAAAATGATCCTGAGATACCGTCTTATAACTCTTATACTTGCTAATATAAAATACTCATAGGACAGCACATAATGGAGGAGATTTGGACCATAGGCCCACCCCTTCATTTTTAATGGAAGTGCAAATTGTAGAGTTTGGAAATCAATTCGGTTCTTTCTCACTAAACTTTGAACTGTTTTACCTTAAGACATAGTGATACCACTCCTGGGCATATATCCATAAGATAATCATTCAAATTGAACACTTGCTCATCTATGTCCAAAACAAATTTATTTGCAGTATACAAGAAATTTCAAACAACCTAAATATCATATACCTGAAGAAGGGATAAATAAAATGTGGTACTTCTGCACAATGGAAAAATATTCAGTGTTTAAAAACAAAGAAATCAAGATTTTACAGGCAATTGGATGGAATTTAATAATAACAACTTTAGTGAGGTAACACAGAGCTAGATATGGTATGCCCTAACTAATTTAAAGTCGTGATTAGCCATAAAGAGAAGGATATCCTTGTTCCTATCCACAGATACAAAGAAACAAGCTCATAATGTGAAGAGTATGAAAATGAACATATTGGAATCTAAGAATGGTAAAATTGACCGTCATGATAGTTTTATAGAAAAAAATACTGTTTATGAGAATGGGTGAGAAGGGGGGAAAATGATGATCAAGTCTGGTGAGCAGTGTTTGGAGAAGGCTGGCAGTCATAATGAAACCTAGTGAGAAGCACCTATTGATATATCTGGAGGCCTGGAACTGTCGAGAATACAGGAAATCTATGTGGGTTAGCCTATTTGGGATTTCTGTAAGAGGGGGTATAGACACTGAAGTGGCTAACACATTATCCAGGCAAGACTTCCAGATGAGGATTTGGGATATCAATATACCCACAAGTCTTTCAACCCAAAATTTTCCTGCCTAAAGTTGTGAATGATAAAGATAGAGCAAAGACTGTACCAACAGTCCACCAAAGACTGTTCCAACTTGAGACTGATCACATGTAATATAAACAACCTTTACACTATTAATGATACTCAGCTTTCTTGCAAACAAAAGCAGGACATAACTTTCTTTTCAGAGATGTTATCATGCAGAAAATGGATGTAGATATACACTGACAAATATCAAGCAGAATTTAGACTGTCTTGTAGAAGAGATGGATATAGTACTGAGCAAGCCTAAAGATCCAAAGACACACAAGATGACATAGTCAACTAACCTGTGCCCATTGGGGCTCACAGAGATTGGACAAATAGGCAAAGATCATGCAGGTGCTGGAACCCTACCCCTTAAATACTAGTAGCAAACATTCTATTGGTCATCATATGGAAAACCTAATGAGAAAAATGGGGTATTCTATTCCTATTTTCCCTGCTTGTCAATTACTTTCCCTCACCCTGGACTCCATGGGTGGGCCTCAGTGGAAAAGAATGTGCATATTCCTTCTGCAAATAGAAGCTCCAGTGTGTGGTGGCATCCAAAATTTTCCTCTTCTTCCCTGAGAAGCAGGCAATGGAGAAAAGGAGATGGAATTGAAAGAGGAGTTTGTGTCAAAAGGGGAGAAGAGGGCTTTGATTGGAATGTAAAGTGAAGAAAAATAGTAAAGGAAGACAACAGAAAGAAATAGGAGAGAGGATAAATACAGACATATTTAATAACATGGATAATAAGTTCACTTACAAAACAGAGCAAAACCTGTGAACAAAAATGGTAAACCCACACTGAATATATTTGACAGCCTCACTTTATCATTTTTGCTCGAAAACAGAACATAGGGAAATCTCCAGGAGTAAAGACAAACAATAGATTGTTGACCCAATGATCACATGGAAGAAAAGTACTTAGGGCTGCTATCCAAGGTCACTATCTTAGTCTAATGCTCAGGAAATAGAACCCAAAAGAAATGTTTCCATATTACTACTTTTCTTGGAAGAGCAGCAAATGTAGCACAGCCACATCCAACTTCAAATCTCTATAACACACCTCTTTACAGGGAAAGGAGGTAATCCTGAAAGCCATATAAGTGGAGAAGACTAAAACAGGAACTGAAAACCAATGAAACAAGCAATTTGAGGTAAAACTGTAGAGCATCAAAGTATGTTTCAAGATAAGATAATAAATTTCTTTACAATGCAAAGAATAATGTGGCTAAAGATACCTCAGAACCTCAGACTTGGAAATATATATGGAAATTATTGGACTATCCAGAAATATTCACAAATAAACCTGGTCAAGTAGGAAGTAATATAAATGAAAATAGCAAACTAAAAGTTTCATTATTTTCCTGTTTATTGGCCCACCCTGTAGATGAGTGACTGTCATTAATCTGCAAGGTAAAGGCAATCTGTGTATGATGATTCAGTGTTGGCAAGAATATGTTGTAGGTCATTTGTAGTTATTTGCATGTATGAAGTACAAGGAAGATAAATAGTATTACAGAAATATATGGAAAGGTACTGACTCATATTTTAAACATAAATTCCAAGGGAAAAATAGGCAACAAATGGAAAGGAAGTATTATGGAGAATATAGAAGTGTTTGTATAGAGAAAAAAAAGGTAAATGATATTCAAACTGCAAATTTTAATTGGTGATAATGACCCTGCATATTCTTTGAGACAGATTATGATTTGAAGGAAATATCATAACTTTGAAAAATAGTTTCCAGTTGCAGAATATACATAGAGAATACACAAGAAGGTTCTACCAGTCCAATTTACAAGATAAATTATTTCTATGAGTTCCAGCAGGAAGGGTAAAGTATCCACACTAAGAAAAGTTTACAGAGTATAAATGATGTGGAATTTGGGAAGTGTTTTGATTGAACAGTATGATATTGAATCTTGACTAAATCATGAACTATACAATCTTCAAAGCTTGGATCAAATGACATTAAATCAAATAAATTTGCAATTAATTAATTATGCTTATATTTTCTACTTAAGGAGCAAAGGGAAATTTGTTGGCAGTAATAAAAACAATATCATAGTTTACAATTGTGATTCACACAATGTATTTTTATTTGTAGTTTTGACCTGCATTATCACAACCCTGACACATTTATTCATGTATAGTATATAAAGCTAAAAACAGAGATTTCAAACAAAATAAAAGATACACAGTATCTTTTAGTAGCAAGAAACATTCAAAAATTTGTAATTTTTCCCTCAATTTTGATAACAGAGTAATGGAAATATTCAGAAAGATGCTAGAATTTTTGTCCTTTAGCAAATACACATGAGGCATCAGTAAAGCTGTTTTACAGAGACCCCACTTATTATCTCTTCCTTTGTTATATTGTTAAAGTATTTAAGATTCTTGGGCATAACTTCTACCAATATTTTATTTTCCTTCTATATCTCATTCACTGCTAGCTTTAATGCTGATATCTGCTGTGATTATTTTCAGCCATGGCTTCATTCACAGTGATATATTTTTTCATTATTCTGCTGTTACCATCAATGCTCACTGAAGGACTGGTAAGTTTAAAATGGATAATCATTCCAAATATACCTAAGAAATTTGTGAAATTGCACACATCTCAAGAGTAGTAATCTCTAAAATGTCTGGTAGGTGACAGAGTTTTAAAGGAGTGTTGGAGCACTTAGAAGGCCTATGGTAATAAGAGAGTAAGCTTGCACTCTCCACCACTGGCAGGTATAAGATTCACCACTGACAGGTGTCAACATGACACAAGACAATGGAGATGCTCGAAAAAATATAGTGTATTTGTCAGACCTCCATTTAGACACTAAGGGGGCATGTCAGTGACAACGAATGAAGTATTGTGTTCAGACATGAAGCTTATCTTGTTTTGGAATTTTTCAAAGTGAAATGTGAGGTTGGGACAGTAAAATCCAGTCGTGTACCAATAATTTCATTTGAAGCAAAGCTGATTGTAAGGTCCACCAGACAAATTATCCATTAACCTATATAGCATAAGATATCTGCTTCCATCTCAAGAGATATATAAACTCTAACTTCCTGCGAAGTATATAGAGATTTTTAAACTAGATTGCTGATGTAAATGATTTCTAAATATGAACTATTTTAAAATAGTATATTTTAAGAATTATTCTCAGTAATTCTTTAAATTATTCCTCCCAATAAAGACTCTAATGATTCTCATAATAACTACTTAAAACTTTAAGAAGAAATTTTATCTACAAATAAAGTGGTATAAGAAAAGGAAATTAGTGTTAAACTTTTCTCCATGAACACTGATTTTGAAGTTTGTAAGGTATTTTTTTTATATTTTGTTTTGAGTTTAATAGAAATAGAATTGTTATGAAATTTCTGGCTTAGATAAAATGAAATGGCTATTACATATATGTAGTATGCCCTTTCTTTCTATACTTAATTGTTAAGTGAGGTTAGTTTATATATACAATCATTCTTATATTTCCTGTTCTAGGGAATATAAAATAGGTAAAAAAATTTAGACATATATGACCATATCATATATGGGGATATATGAAGACAGTTCTAAAAATTGTAACACAATTAATCCTTGTTCATGATCAAGTGAATAATTCAATCTGAAATATTCATAAAATGTATAATGTCAACATGTTTTTTTACAATAGCTTAGATTTCCTCTTACTCATTTGCCATCAAAATGTTGCTGAAATTCAAGCTTAGATTGCCTTGTGACAATTAACAAGCAATATTCTATATGAGAAATCAATTCCACATACATATTTCTATAAATAATGTATAAATTGGCAGCAATACTACTTGTTTATCAGTTATGTTACTATCACTAATGTAAACAAAACAAATGCAATCACTTCACTATATCAATTTACTTTTCTTCAAGAGACTAAATATATTTTTGTGTTAATATCAGAAAGTTTCATGTTGAGAATCTCTGAAAAATTTGCTTCATATATGCAAAATAGTCTCATTAAAGTCCTGAGTAAGTATTTTCCTTTGGAGTTATTCCTGCAGTCAAACCCCCATTGACTTTGGCTGTCATGTGATGAGTGAACCTTGGAGGCCTAGAATTATTGTTGAACTCACAGCCCCTTTTCATCCTATTTTACCCTGTACAAACAAAATTAGAAAAGTTTTATATTTCTTACTGTAAACCTTCTTAAAATAATTTTTCTCTACCTCAGGTTCTGAAACGGACTCAGAAAGAACCAAACACATCTGTTGATCAACCAGTTCTATGGATTGATTGTTCTTATGCTGGGGACCAGCTCGATCCTCTTTCTTCATGATCCTTTTTTTCACTTCGTCTTCATGGAGGGGAAGTGGAAAAAGATTGGTAAATGGTAAGACTTAGTATTCAGAGATATGGTAATAATTTTTTCTTAGGAGTTACTTTTGGTTGCTGTATAATAATAAAAATGTTGCTTATCCAAGTCTAAGTTACTTTGCTACTATAGCTGGCCTTCCTTCTGTGATTCTCTGAGGCCAGAAACTGCATTCTCTAGCACTTAGCACCTCATCCTAAAACAACAGTAAATTAAGTAAGGATTAATTACTAGAGTCTTATTACTTTTTGTACAGATGTCTCTTGCTTGTCTGGCTATGGGGAAGTTTGGAGCAATAAACTTCTGTCAAACAAGGAAAAGAGAATGCTTTCAGAAGGAAAAAATTTACATAAGCAAGTATTAATAAACTCACATAAGTTCATATACAGATTCATGCATGCATAATTATACATTTCCATTCAGACCAGTTGGGGCTACCTTCCATGCATTCTTAAAATTACTTACTTACCCACACATATACATACTTACATGGAGCAAAAGACAAAGCATCAGTGCAGAAAGAACTCACTCATTCTGGATGAAAGGTGAGCTCCAATCTTTATCGAATAGCAAAAGAAAAAGCGTCTATGCTTTCAATGCTAAGTGAATTAAACCCAAGTTTGTAGGTAGAAAACTTTGTTCTTTTAATAAGGTTAAGCCTGCTTTTTATTAAGAAAATACTGGGTCTGCTCCACGGAAAGGAGAAGCCTGCCTGCTATTTCTGCTCTTTGTAGCTTCTTCTGTTTTCCTCTTTTCCTCTTCATTCTGCACATTCTCTTAGTTTTTATTTTTTATGTTACCTATAGTTTCTGTTATTCTGGACCTAATTTTCCTTCTAGTCTCACTCTCTCCTGCTCTAATGTCCCAAAAATGCTCTTACTCTCAATGCTTTTATCCCAAATGCTATGGCTTCTTCTAAGTTTTTCTTGAGTTCATTTCTGTGTAAAAACTTTTGTCTAAAAACTTTTCCTCGCATCAGTTCCCTCATATATCTGCTTTTTCTTCAGAACCTACACATCTTTTCAGAATACATGATCTTATGGTAAAAAGTTCATCACAAGATCACATGTAAAATATAAATCATAAATTGAAATAGAAGTTTGTAACAGAGAATGTTTACATGCATATCCATTAGGAGTACTTATCTGTGCATGACAAATACAGAGGGGGACACTCTCAACTAGCCATTGAACTGAGCAGAGAGTCCCCAAAGGAGGAGCTAGAGAAAGGACCTAAGGAGCTGATGGGGTTGGCAGTACCATAGGAAGAACAACATTATAGGCCACCCAGAAATCCCAAAGCTTCCAGGAACAAAACCATCAAACAAAGAGTACTCATGGAGTTACCCATGGCTCCAGGTGCACACGCTGCTAGGATGGCCTTGTTAGATATCAAAGGGAAGAGAGGTCCTTGGTCCAAGAAAGGCTTACTACTGCAATGTAGAGGAATACCAGGACAGGGAAGCCAGAGAGGATTGATTGGGGAACAAAGGGGATGGGAGGTGGCTTATGGGATTATTTTTGGGAAGACTAGGAAAGGGGACATTGAAATGTAAATAAAAAGATAGCTAATAAAAAGGAGTAATTATATGGCTAAAAATGCCTTATTGTTACAGATCCACGGGTTCATTGAAAGTTGAAAAACCATATCTAAGTTATTAGTGAAGTTTTGTATAGATTAACCCAATCAGTATTTTATCTTCTCTCCTAGCACCTATATTAAATCATTAATTGCCCATTTAGACCTTTGGTTAATTATTTTACTCGTTTTTGGAATGTGCTCTGTGTAGTAGAAAGTCTTGCTACTACACAGAAGCAATTAGCTGGTGTCACATGGGAGACTGGCCGAGTTTTCGTTGCAGTTTTGACTATCTAGTGGGATCTAATAACAGTCCCACTGTAGAGCTTAGTAATCACTGATATAATTTTAGTAATCCTTATAGGATCATCAATAATTAAGAATTCATCTATTTGTCTGTTTAACATCACTACGTGAGAGTATATCTTTGTAAATCTGTACAGATCTGCTCAAAAAAGAAGGCTGATACCTAATAACGATGTATATATATACACTGGGGGTAGGGGGAATGATTGGGGAATAGTTGGGGGGAGAGGAATTATGGGATTTATGGTGGGGAGAACTGGGAAAGGGGAAAGCCTTTGGAATGTAAACATAGAATATAGAAAATAAAAATTAAAAAAAAACATACAAATTAGTATTCTGAATAGATTTTAAAAATAAATAATTTGATTTAAAAAAAAGGAGGAATCTTTAATATAATGAATTTCACCTAGCCTTATCTCTGGGGTAAAACTCTTCCTTACTATAATCCAAAGCAGATCATCTTAGCAAGATCTCCTGCTACTTATCAGGTTGTCCTATGATGGCTCCTGACAAAAGAATATAAAATATTATTTACAATATGTTGAAAAGATATTGTTTCCAACTAAAATTATATATCACTTTAAATCCTACCTGATGCTATTTGAAGCTTGTAGAACATATGGATTGCCCTGAATGTCCAAGAATTATGTTGTTTCCACAAGTAGTGGACCCAGTGAGCTTCATTAGAATGGTAAAATCAAGGTACTTATTTTGGCCATCAGTAACAAAACATTACCTTCTCATTCAAAAACTATTGTATCTTGGTTATCTTATTATAAATGTTATCATGCTTCATCCTCCATAAAATTCATATAATATCGTTCCCGTTGTGCTTCTATGAGGGTGCTCCCACACCCACCCATCCACTCCCACCTCACTACTATAACACTCCCAAGTGCTGTGCATCAAGCCTTCATATGTCCAAGGGCCTCCACTCCCAGAAAAGGCCATCCTCTGCTACATGTGCTGATGGACCCATAGGTCTATTCATGTGTATCTTTGGTTTAGTGTTTCAGTTCTTGGGAAATCTGTGGGCGTCTTGTTGGTTGATGTTGTTCTTCCTATGGGGTTGCAAACCACTTCAGCACCTTCATTCCTTCCACTAACTCATCCATGATGTCCCTGTGCTCAGTCCAATGGTTGGCTGCAAGCATCCACATCTTTATTTGCCAGGCTCTTGCATAGCCTCTCATAATGTAGCTATATCAGATTCCTGTCAGCAAGCACTGCTTGGCATCAGCAACAGTATCTTGTTTTGGTGACTGCATATGGGAGCAGTCTCTGGATGAACTTTCCTTCAGTCTCTGCTCCAATCACCTATTTCAACACATCACTGTTCAATTGCCTGACATTCTGTACATTTCCCTAGTCTCCTCTTCAACCTGACCCTGTCCCTCATTTCCCCTCCCATTCCTCTCTTAAGCAAGTCCCTCTCACCTTCTACATTCTATGAATATTTTGCTCTACTCCTCTATTTAAGTAGTACTGAAGCATCCATATCTATCATTGAGTCTATAGATTGCTACTGGAAAGATGGCCATTTTAACAATATTAATCCTACATACCCATGAACATGGAAATTCTTTCCATTTTCTAATATTTTCATTTTCTTTCTTACTAGCCTTGAAGTCTTTACTTAGTGGTCTTAATCTTGATATTTTAGAGTCACATCAAGATACCTGTTGTAAAGAGTTTTATTTCTCCAAATTATTTTTCATTCTGTTTTTCATTTGCATATTGCAGATCTAATGAATATATTTGAATTAAGTTTCAAGCCAACCACTTTGCTGAAGGTGTTTCCCTGCTGTAAGAATTCTCAAGTAGAAATCAAATAGTCACATACGTGTGTAGTATCATATCATCTGCCAAATGCAATATTTTTAATTCTTTATTCGCAATATTTATCCCATTGATCTATTTTTGTTCTCTTGTTGCTCTATGTATAACTTCAAGTACTCTATTGAAGAGATAGTAAGAGAGTTGGGATCCATGATTTTTTTTTGTTTTCATTCATTTAATTTGATGTTATCTATCTGCCTGTCACATATTGCATTTATTATATTTAGCTACGGTCTTTGTATCCCATATCTTTCTTCTATGTAGCACAATTAAGGAATCTATGCATTCATTCTGTTCACCTGTCTTTTTATTGGGGACTTGATTCTATTAATGTTGACAGATATTAATGTCCAAGGGTAGTTAATTCATTTTACTTTGAATTTTGTGGTGGATTTTGGTTGTGTGTGTATTTTTTGTACCATGCAAAGCTTATAGTTTTATTGGTGTGAATAGTATAAAATTATTTCTTGTACTTTCTTAACTGTAGGTAGCTTAATACTACTGATGTTTGCCTTCTAACATTCTCCTGATAGTATACTACATTGTCATAGAAGATATGAGTTTCTCCATCTATGTTGATTGAAATTTTGCTTGCTATAGTAGACTGGGGTGATATCTGTGATGCATCTTAGTCTGTAAGATATCAGCCCAGACCATTCTAGCTTTTAAAGTCTGTTGAGAAGATGTGTGTAATTCTGACATCTGACATTATATGGTAATTGGATATTTTTCTTAGCAACTTTTAAAATTATTTCTTTATCCTATATATTTACCATTTTGATTATTATCTGTGAAGAAGACATTTTTAGTCTCCAATCTAGTGTTCTATAAGCTTCTTGTACAATTATAGTCATCTCTTTTTTTTGAAGGTAGGAAATACTCTTTCTTATTTGCTGATAGGGTCTTTCATTGAAAATAGAGCATACTGATTGCTATACTAGGTGGCTTAAGATTTGCTGGACTTTCATTTCTCATCCTTCAAATTTTGAGAAAGTAATCACACCAAAATGATTTCCTTATTACATGGTTTCTACTTTCCCAAAAACAGATCAATACTTGCATAATAGTCACATTTTACTTTAATTTATTATTATTATTATTATTATTATTATTATTATTATTATTATGGTTTTTTGACACAAGGTTTCTCTGTATAGCTCTAGGTATCCTGGAATTCACTCTGTAGACCAGGCTTGCCTGGAACTCAGAAATCTACATGCCTCTGCCTCCCTAGTGCTGGGATAAAGAGGTGTGTGCCACAACTTCCTGGCATTATTTTATTTTTATATTCTTGTTTACATTCCAAATTATTTTCCCTTTCCCTGTTCCCCCTTCCCCCTAGGTCCCATAAGTCCTCTTTCCTCTGCCAGTTCCCCAATCAACCCCCTCCCACTACTCTGTCCTGGTAATCTCCTACAATGTTGCATCAAGCCTTTCCAGGACACTGGCCCTCTACTTCCTTCTTCTTGGGAAGGAAAAGATATGTGGGTTGTATTTTGGGTATTCTGATCTTCTTGGCTAATATCCACTTATCAGTGACTGCATTCCATGTGTGTATTTTGTGAATGAGTTATCTCTCATAGTATGATATTTTCCAGTTCCAACCAATTGCCTAAGAATTTCATCAATTCATTGTTTTTAATTGCTGTGTAGCATTTCATTGTGTAAATATACCATATTTTCTGTGTTCATTCCTCCATTGAAGGACATATGGGTTCTTTCCAGCTTCTGGCTATTATAAATAAAGCTTCTATGAACAGAGTGGAGCATGTGTCCTTATTGCATGTCAAGCAATCCTCTGGGTATATGCCCAGGAGTGGTATAACAGGGTCCTTTAGAAGTGGTCATGCCCAATTTTCTGAGGAACCACCAGACTGATTTACAGAGTGATTGTATCAGCTTGCAACCCACCAGAAGTGGAGGAGGGCTCCCCTTTCTCCACATCCTTGCCAACACCTGCTGTCTCCTGAATTTTTAATCTTAGCCATTCTGACTGTTGTGAGATTAAATCTCAGGGTTGTTTTGATTTGCATTTTCCTAATGACTGATGATGTTGAACATTTCTTAAGGTGCTTCTAAGTCATCTAAAGTTCTTCAGGTGAAAATTCTTTGTTTTGCTCTTTATCCAATTTTTAATGGGGTTATTTGGGTTTCTGGGGTCTAGCTTCTTGAGTTCGTTGTATATATTGGTTATTAGCCCTCTGTCAGATGTAGGGTTGGTGAAGATCTTTCCCTAAAATGTTTGTTGCCATTTGTCCTTTTGATGGTTTCCTTTACCTTACAGAAACTTTGTAATTTTATGAGGTTCCATTTGTCAGTTCTTGATATTATTGCATAAGCTATTGGTGTTCTGTTCAGGAATTTTCCCCCATGCCCATGTCCTCAAGGATCTTCCCTAGTTTCTTTTCTATTAGTTTCAGTGTGTCTGGTTTTATGTGGAGGTCTTTGATCCACTTGGAGTTGAGTTTCATACAAGTAGATAAGAATGGATCAATTTGCATTCTTCTGCATGCTGACCTCCAGCAGAACCAGCACCATTTGTTGAAAAGGCTTTCTTTTTTTCTACTGTATGTTTTCATCTCCTTTGTCAAAGATCAAGTGACCATAGATGTATGGGTTCATTTCTGGGTTTTCAATCCTATTCCATTGATCCACCTGCCTGTCACTGTATTAATACCATGCAGTTTTTAACACAATTGCTCTCTAGTACTGCTTGAGGTCTGGTATATCGATTCCTCCAGAATTTCTTTTACTGTTGAGAATAGCTTTAGCTATCCTAAACTTTTTTTTGGTTATTTTTGTTATTTTTGTTATTCCAGATGAATTTGAGAATGGCTCTTTTTAACTCTATGAAGAACTGAGTTGGGATTTTGATGGAGATTGCTTTGGATCTGTATATTGCTTTTGGGAAGATGGTCATTTTAACTATATTAATCCTGCCAATCCATGAGCATGGAAGGTTTTTCCATTTTCTGAGTTCTACTTCATTTTCCTTCTTCAGAGACCTGAAGTTCTTGTTATATAGATCTTTCATTTATTTGATTAGAGTCACACCAAGATACATTATATTGTTTGTGGCTATTGTGAATTGTGTCATTTCCTTATTTTCTTTCTCAGTCTGCTTACCCTTTGGGTACAGGAAGTCTACTGATTTGCTTGAATTGGTTTTATAACCAGCCACTTTGCTGAAGTTGTTTATCAGCTATAGTAGTTCTTTCGTGGAGTTTTCTGTGTCACTTAAGTAAACTCTCATATCATCTGCAAATAGTCATTGTTTGATCTCTTCCTTTCCAATTTGTATCACTTTGACCTCCTTATGTTGTCTAACTGCTCTAGCTAGTACCTCGAGTACTATATTGAAAAGATATAGAGAGAAGGGACAGCCTTGTCTAGTCCCTGATTTTAGTGGGATTGCTTCAAGTTTCTCTCGATTTAGTTTGATGTTGTCTACAGATTTGCTGTATATTGCTTTTTCTATCATTAGGTATGGGCCTTGGATTCCTGTTCTTTCCAAGACTTTTAGCATGAAAGGATGCTGAATTTTGTCAAAAGCATTTTCAGCATCTAATGAAATGACCACGTGGTTTTTTTCTTTGAGTTTGTTTATGTAGTGGATTGCATTGTTGGATTGCTGTTTATTGAACCATCCCTGCATCCCTGAGATGAAGCCTACTTCATCATGGTGAATGATCGTTTTGATGTGTTCTTGGATTTGGTTGGCAATAATTTTATTAAGTATTTTTGCATTGATGTTCATAAGGGAAATTGGCCTGAAGATAATGATATCTACTTCAATTTACTTACTTTTATTTTGTTATTAATTTGTATTTTACATTAAAGTGTATTATCTAAGCATCTTACAATATTCGTTTTTTATACTTATCTTTTGTAAATGATAATTTCCTATTGAGGAGAACTTAATTAATAATTCTTTCTTTTTTTAAAGTAAGATTTCAGTTGTATGCCAAAGAATTGTTTTTAAGTAAATACTTCCTCCAGTATAACATGAAATAAAGCTTTTGACATGGGTTTTTATGAATTTGTATTATGCAGGTCTATCCTAAAATTGTACATTTTCTCCTTGGTCCCTTGAAGAAGCTTGGTCTTCATAGAAATTCACTGAATCTTCCATGGATGATGTACTCACAAATGTACGGGAACTACTTGCTGCTGCAGAAAACCTTCATTGTAGGAATGGCCTAGAATTACTATAGTAAAATGAATCAGTATGAGAAAATCTGAATGGTGTTTGAGAGTTTTCAGCCATAATAAGATGAGGCTTTCTGTGGTGCAGCTGCCTAAGCAGCCCATAATATATCATTTCTTCATTTCTGAAAATAGCAGAAATAAATTCATTGGTTCAACAAGTTAGATGAGGAAGGATGTAGTAGTTGAGTAGTATGTTGATGGTGCCTTTGCTGAAGGAATGTATTTCTCTTTGTTATACCAGCTAACATCATGCCAGTGATTTCACTTTGTGGTTATTCCATAAAGAAATATAAATATTGGATCGAAACCAATAGTTGTCTCTAATAGTGTTTCTAAAAATACAGAGTTTGGATCCTGTTCCCCTGTGCTCTATTTCCTGACACACAAATCTGTGGAGTTTTTCTAGAAATCAAAGCAGAAGAATCTGATCTCAAAGTCCAGATAACATTTTCCTCAGTCATAGAAATAAATATCTAACATAAAGAAAACATAGTTAGGTGCAAACCCAGATTACTAAACCCAGCAAAACTCTTATTTATCACAGATGGATAAAACAAGATATTTCAATTTAAATCCAAAATCAAATAATATCTATCCATAAATTGAGCCATATAGAAAATACTGGAAGTAAAATGCTATCCCAAGAACAATGACTACATCCAAGCAACCACTGGAAAAAGAAATGCCATACTAGCAACAACAACAACAACCAAAAACAAACACAAAAACTAAAGCAAAAAAAAAACCCAAAAACCAAACAAAATAACACACACACAACAACAAAATAACAGAAAATAACAATCACTGACCATTAAGATCTCTCAACATCAATGTACTCAATTATATAATAGAATGATACAGGATAACACAATGGATTTGAAAACAGGATCTATCATTCTATCTATAATAGACTCACCTCTACAACACAAATATGTATGGCTTCAGAGTTAAGGGATGGGATACATTTTCCAAGTTAATGGACATAATAAGCAAACTGGAATAGCCATTCTAACAGCTAAAATACAGACTTACAACAAAATAATTAATCAAAAGATACAGATAATGGCACAACAAACGCAACAAAGCATTAATCTACCTAGATGATACCTCACTTCTTAACATCTATGCCTCAAACATAAGGTCACCCACATGTATAAAAGATTATTGTTAAATCTTAACACTCACATTTAAACCCACACATTAATTGTGAAAGATTTCACCCCCATGCTCTTACAGTGTCATCCACAAAAAAAAAAAAATAGAAAAGCATTGAAAACAATAGACAATAGACTCAAATGTACCTAACAGACATATATAGGATATTTTACTCAAATACAAAAGAATATATCTTCCCTTCATCACATCATAGGTCCTTATACAAAACTGAATAAATAGTTGGTCACAAGCAAGCCTAAACAAATGCAACAAAATTGAAATAACACTTTGAATGCATCAGACCACCATGGATTAAAGTTGGATTCCAACAACAACAAAAACAACAGAAAATATAATCACCCAAAGAAAATATTTGTTGTTCTCTGGGAAAGGGAAAAAGGAAGAAATTAAAACTTTCTAGAATTCAATGAAAATGTATTCATAACATACCCAAGTTATGATATACAGTAAAAGCATTGTTAAAGTATGCATCCCTTAGTGTCTCCAAAAACAAGTAAGAGACTTCTCATAGCAGCACTTTAAAAGTCCCCCTGTAAATATAGAGAAAAGAAACAAGCACACAAAGAGAATTAGAAGGAAGGAAGTAATCAAAATCAGGACTGATATGAATCATTTAGAAATAAAACAAAAAATACAAAGAATCAACAAAATCAAGAGCTGGTTCTTTGAGAAAAACAACAAGACTGACAAACACTTAGTTAAACTAAGCAAGAGGGAGAGGCAGTATCCAAATAATGAAATCAGTAATGAAAAGGTAGCCATAAAAACTGACATGGAGGAAATTCAAAGAATGATTAGGTCTTACCTCAAATATTTACTCCACAAAATTGGAAAAATCTCAAGGAAATGGATAATTTTCTAAAACAGATACCACTTATAAAAGTTAATTTAGATCTTGGAGCTGGTAACCGAGCAAGATAGATAGAGACCCAAGGACCTGGATCTGCACCATCTTGGACCCTGCAGCCCAACCAGGGAGGAGCTCTGGATCCACAGAGAGCCCATGGTTAGACAGAGCTCCTTCGTCCGACACTATCATGGGGAGAACAGCTCAACCAGACAGAGCCCTGCCGACTGGGAGAGCCACTGCCAAGGCTTCAGCAGCCCAGCCAGGGAATCCTGCGGTTAGACAGAGTCCTGAGACCGGCCACCATCTTGGAGCGGGTAACCAAGCAAGGTACAGTGGGCACCAGAGTGAAGGATTTCCCAGGGTATAGCCTGCCTGGGTGCCTTCCTTTTGCACCAGGGAGCTGGACAGCATTACAGCTGCCTGGGCAGGCTGGAGAACATCTGAGCTGCAGGAGGTCCCATAGATAGATGGAGACACAAGGACCAGGATCCTCACCATCTTGGACACTGCAGCCCAACAGGGGTGAGGGGGTGGGGGTGGGGGGAGCTCTGGATCCACAGAGAGCCCAGGGTGAGACAGAGCTCCACGATCCGCACTATCCTGGGGAGAACAGCTCAACCAGACAGAGTCCTGCAGACTTGCAGAGCCACTGCCTAGGCTTCAGCAGCCCAGCTGGAAAGCCCCGGGTCTGTAGGGAATCCTGTAGTTAGACAGAACCCTGAGACCCCCCACAATCTTGGAGCTAGTAGACTAACCAGGCAAACCAGGAGGAGACCACTGGAGGCCAGTTAAGAATACAGAGACAAGATTGCAACCAGGACACAGCTGGAAAGGCCCAGGTAAACACCCCTTCCAGGGCTACCCTCACGGGGGGATCTGCTAGGGTCTCTGAGCCAAGCAGGCTGAGTTCCGCCTAGGCTCTGTGGGACATCCCCACACCCTCTGGCCGAGCACCGAGGCTGCATTCTGCAACCAGCTCGCCGGCCCCTGGACCAGAGATAGCGGCGGGCCTCCATATTGCAACCAGAACACAGCTGGAAAGGCCCAGGCTCTGTGGGACATCCCCGCACCCTCTGGCCGAGCACGGAGGCTGCGTTCTGCAACTAGCTCGCTGGCCCCTGGACCAGCGATAGCGGCAGGCCTCTATATTACAACCAGGACACAGCTGGAAAGGCCCAGGTAGACACCCCTTCCAGAGCTACCCTCACAGGGGGGATCTGCTAGGGTCTCGGATCCAAGCAGGCCAAGTTCCACCTAGGCTCTGTGGGACATCCCTGCGCCCTCTGGCCAAGCACCGAGGCTGTGTTCTGCAACCAGCTCGCCAGCCCCTGGACCAGTGATTGCAACCAGGACACAGCTGGAAAGACCCAGGTAGACACCCCTTCCAGGGCTACTCTCACGGGGGATCTGCTAGGCTCTGGAGCCAAGCAGGCCGAGTTCCTTGCAACCAGGACACAGCTGGAGAAGCCCAGGTAGACAGACTCCAACAGGGGCTACAATCGCATGGGTGGCAGCCAGCTTATGATCCCTTAAAGCAGCAGTCACACATATTCACCAGTAAAGAAACAACAGGAGAACCCAGCCTCACAGGAGATTCAAACACCAGCCACTGACAACAAGGCCAACTAAAACCAGAAATAACCAGATGGCAAAAGGAAAATGAAGGAACGTTACTAACAAAAATCAAGGCAACATGACAGCATCTGAACCCAGTTCTCCAACAACAGGAATCCCTGGATACCCCAAAACACCAGAAAAACAAGACTTGGATATAAAATCACTGGTCAGGATGCTGGTAGCTGAACACATAGAAAAATCTCATAAAGAAATAGAGGAGAAAATGGATCAAAAGTTAGAAGCCTTTACGAGGCAAATACAAAAATCACTTCAAGAAATTCAGGAGAAGATGGATCAAAGAGAAGAAGACAATAAGGAAGAAAGACAAAAGTCACTTAAAGAACTACAGAAGAACGTGGGCCAACAAGTAGAAGCTATGAAAGAGGAAGCACAAAAATCTATTAAAGAAATACATGAAAACACAATCAAGCAAGCGAAAGATCTGAGCACATCCATCCAGATACTAAAAACAGAAGTAGAAAGAACTAAGAAATCACAGAGGGAGACAACATTGGAGATAGAAAACCTTGGGAAGAAATCAGGGGCCATAGATGCAAGTATCAACAATAGAATACAAGAGATAGAAGACAGAATATCAGAAGCTGAAGATACCATAGGAACCATTGATTCAGCAGTCAAAAAAATACTAAATGCAAAAAGGTGGTAACCCAAAACATCCAGGAAATCCAAGACACTATGAGAAGACCAAACCTAAGGATTATAGGTATAGACGAGAGTGAAGATTTACAAGTTAAAGGGCCAGCTAATATCTTCTATAAAATTATGGAAGAAAACTTCCCCAACCTAAGGAGAGAGATGCCCATGAATATACAAGAAGCCTATAGAACCCCAAACAGACTGGACCAGAACAGAAATACATCCCATCACATAATAATCAAAACTCCAAATGTAATAAACAAAGAAAGAATACTAAAGGCAGCAAGAGAAAAAGACCAAGTAACATATAAAGGAAAATCTATCAGAATAACACCAGACTTCTCACCTGAGACCATGAAAGCTAGAAGATCCTGGGCAGATATCATGCAAATTCTAAGAGAACACAAACTTCATCCAAAACTACTTTACCCAGCAAAACTCTCAATCGCCATTGATGGAGACATCAAGGTATTCCATGACAAAACCAAATTTGCAAGATATCTTTCCACAAATCCAGCCCTACAAAGGATAATAGGGGGAAAACACCAAGACAAGGACAGAAACTACACCCGGGAAGAAGCAAGATAGAAACCTCCTCTCATCAAACCCAAAAGAAGATAACCTCTCGAATATAAAAAAAAAATAAATAAGATAAATAAATATAATTTCAAAAATATCTGGAGGTAATAATTACTATTCCTTAATATCTCTTAACATCAATGGACTCAATTCCCCAATAAAAAGACATAGATTAACAGACTGGATACAGAAACAGGACCCTATATTTTGCTGCATACAGGAAACACATCTCAGTGTTAAAGACAAACACTGCCTTAGAGTAAAAGGCTGGAAGACAATTTTACAAGCAAATGGTCTCAGGAAACAAGCTGGGGTAGCCATTCTAATATCAGATAAAATTGACTTCCAACCTAAAATCATCAAAAGAGACTCAGAAGGTCACTTCTTGCTGGCCAAAGGGAAAATCCACCAAGAAGAACTCTCAATACAGAACATCTATGCTCCAAATGCAAGGGCACCCTCATTCATAAAAGAAACCTTACTAAAGCTTAAAGCACACATTACACCTAACACAATAATTGTGGGTGACTTCAACACTCCACTCTCCTCAATGGACTGATCAGGAAAGCAGAAACTAAACAGGGACACAGTGAAACTAATTGAAACTCTGGACCAATTGGATTTAATAGATATATATAGAACATTTCATCCTAAAGCTAAAGAATATACCTTTTTCTCAGCACCACATGGTACCTTCTCCAAAATAGACCATATAATTGGTCACAAGACAGATGTCAACAAAAACAAGAAGATCGAGCTAATCCCATGCCTCCTATCAGATCACCATGGAGTAAGAGTGGTCTTCAATAGCAACAAAAACAACAGAAAGCCCACATACACATGGAAACTGAACAATACTCTACTCAATGACACCTTGGTCAAGGAAGAAATAAAAAAAGAAATCAAAGACTTTTTAGAATTCAATGAAAATGAAGGTACAACCTACCCAAATCTATGGGACACAATGAAAGCAGTGCTAAGAGGAAAACTCACAGCTCTAAGTGCATCCAAAAAGAAACTAGAGAGAGCATACACTAGCAGCTTAATGGCACACCTTAAAGCCCTGGAAGAAAAACAAGTTAATTCACCCAGCAGGAGTAGAAGACAAGAAATCATCAAACTCAGGGCTGAAATCAATCAAATAGAAACAAAGAGAACCATACAAAGAATCAACAAGACCAGGAGCTGGTTCTTTGAGAAAATCAACAAGATAGATAAACCATTAGCCAGCTAACCAAAGGACACAGAGACAGTATACAAATTAACAAAATTAGAAATGAAAAGGGAGACATAACAACAGAAACTGAGGAAATTCAAAAGATCATCAGATCCTACTACAAAGATCTATACTCAAAACAACTGGAGAATCTGGAGGAAATGGACAATTTCCTAGACAGATATCAAATACCGAAATTAAATCAGCATCAAGTAGACCAGATACATAGTCCCATAACCCCTAAAGAAATAGAAGGGGTTATAGAAAGCCTCCCATCCAAAAAAAGTACGGGACCAGATGGTTTTAGTGCAGAATTCTACCAGACCTTCAAAGAAGACTTAACACCAATACTTTTCAAACTATTCCACTAAATAGAGACAGAATGGACACTGCCCAACTCATTCTTTGAAGCCAAAATTACACTAATACCTAAACCACAAAAAGATCCAACAAAGAAAGAGAACTACAGGCCAATTTCTCTTATGAATATAGATGCAAAAATACTAAATAAAATTCTTGCTAACCGAATCCTAGAGCACATCAAAACGATCATCCACCATGATCAAGTAGGCTTCATCCCAGGGATGCAGGGATGGTTCAATATATGGAAATCCATCAATGTAATCCACTACATAAACAAACTGAAAGAAAAAAAACACATGGTCATCTCATTAGATGCTGAAAAAGCATTCAACAAAATTCAGCATCCTTTCATGCTAAAAGTCTTGGAAAGAGCAGGAATTCAAGGCCCATACCTAAACATAGTAAAAGCAATCTACAACAAACCAGTAGCCAACATCAAAATAAATGGAGAGAAACTTGAAGCATTCCCACTAAAATCAGGGACTAGACAAGGCTGCCCTCTCTCTCCATATCTTTTCAATATAGTACTTGAAGTTCTAGCAAGAGCAATTAGACAACATAAGGAAGTCAAAGGGATACAAATTGGAAAGGAAGAAGTGAAACTATCATTATTTGCAGACGATATGATAGTTTACCTAAGCGACCCAAAAAACTCCACCAGAGAACTTCTACAGCTGATAAACAACTTCAGCAAAGTGGCAGGTTATAAAATTAAATCAAGCAAGTCAGTGGCCTTCTTGTACTCAAAGGACAAACAGGCTGAGAAAGAAATTAGGGAAATAACACCCTTCACAATAACCACAAAAACATAAAGTATCTTGGCGTAACTCTAACCAAACAAGCGAAAGATCTGTACAACAGGAACTTCAAGTCCTTGAAGAAAGAAATCGAAGAAGACCTCAGAAGATGGAAAAATATTTCTTGCTCCTGGATTGGCAGGATCAATGTGGTAAAAATGGCCATCTTGCCAAAAGCAATATACAGATTCAATGCAATCCCCATCAAAATCCCAAATCA
Source organism: Apodemus agrarius (assembly GCA_964023405.1). NCBI lineage: Eukaryota > Metazoa > Chordata > Mammalia > Rodentia > Muridae > Apodemus > Apodemus agrarius. Next base: position 26,902,115 of record OZ030014.1, read on the forward strand.
ATTCTTCATAGATCTAGAAAGAGCAATTCTCAAATTCATCTGGAGCCACAAAAAACCCAGGATAGCTAAAACTATTCTCAACAATAAAAGGACTTCTGGGGGAATCAATATCCCTGACCTCAAGCAGTACTACAGAGCAATTGTGTTAAAAACTGCATGGTATTGGTATAGCAACAGGCAAGCAGATCAATGGAACAGGATTGAAGACCCAGAAATTAACCCACAGACTTATGGTCACTTGATCTTTGATAAAGGAGCCACAACCATCCGGTGGAATAAAGATAGCCCTTTCAACAAATGGTGCTGGTTCAACTGGAGGTCAACATGCAGAAGAATGCCAATTGACCAACTCTTATCTCTTTGCACTAAGATCAACTCCAAGTGGATCAAGGACCTCCACATAAAAGCAGACACACTGAAACTATTAGAAAAGAAACTTGGGAAGACCCTGGAGGACTTGGGCACAGGGGAAAAGTTCCTGAACAGAACACCAATAGCTTATGCTCTAAGATCAAGAATTGACAAATGGGACCTCATAAAATTACAAAGTTTCTGCAAAGCAAAGGACACTGTCAGAAGGACAAAATGGCAACAAACAAAGTGGGAAAAGATCTTCACCAACCCCACATCCGACAGAGGGCTAATATCCAATATATACAAAGAACTCAAGAAGTTAGACACCAAAGAACCAAATAACCCTATCAAAAAATGGGGCACAGAGCTAAACAAAGAATTTTCACCAGAAGAAATTCAGATGGCCGAGAAACACCTTAAAAGATGTTCAACATCATTAGTCATCAGGGAAATGCAAATCAAAACAACCCTGAGATTCCACCTCTCACCAGTCAGAATGGCTAAGATTAAAAACTCAAGAGACAACAAGTGCTGGCGAGGATGTGGAGAAAGAGGAACACTCCTCCACTGTTGGTGGGATTGCAAAATGGTAAAACTGCTCTGGAAATCAGTTTGGCAGTTCCTCAGAAAATTGGGCATGTCACTTCCAGGGGACCCTGGCATACCACTCCTGGGCATATACCCAGAGGATTCCCCTGCATGCAATAAAGACACATGCTCCACTATGTTTATAGCAGCCTTGTTTATAATAGCCAGAAATTGGAAGGAGCCCAAATATCCCTCAAAGGAGGAATGGATACAGAAAATATGGTATATTTATACAATGGAATACTACTCAGCAATTAAAAATAATGAATTCATGCAATTTGTAGGTAAATGGTTAGACCTGGAAAATATCATCCTGAGTGAATTAACCCAATCACAAAAGAATGCACATGCAATGCAATCACTGATAAGTGGATATTAATGAGCCCAGAAGCCCTAAATACTCAAGACACAAATAGAAAGTCAAATGATTCCCAAGAAGAAGAAAGGAGAGGACCCTGGGCCTGTAAAGATTGCATCCAGTTTAGTAAAGAAACCGAGGGGGGAAGGGGAAAGATTGGGGAATAGTTGGGGGGGGAGAGGAACTATGGGAACTATGGTGGGTGGGAACTGGGAAAGGGGAAAGCCTTTGGAATGTAAACATAGAATATAGACAATCAAAGTTAAATAAATAAATAAGTAAATAAAGAAAGAAAGAAAGAAAGAAAGAAAGAAAGAAAGAATCCAGAGGCAAGCGGGAGGAGACTTGAATCCAGCCCAGCAGAGCTGAGGAGGTAATTTGGACCCAGTGTTGGAAACCTTCCAGTTTCTGCCTCAGGAGCACAGACACCCTCTGAGACAGCAGCACCAAACGCCAGGCTTTCAGGAGCTTTAAACACCAACCAGTAATGACAAGACCAACTAAGTTCAGAAATAAACAAATGGCAAAAGGCAAACGTGAGAACGTTACTATTAGAAATCAAGGCAATATGGCAGTATCCAAACCCAGTTCCCCAACAGCAGAAAGCCCTGGATACACAAAAACACCAGAAAATCAAGATATAGATCTAAAATCATTGGTGAAGATGCTGATAGCAGAACACATGGATAAATCTCTTAAAGAAATACAGGAGAAAATTGATCAAAAGTTTGAAGCCCTTACAAGGCAAACACAAAAATCACTTAAAGAAATTCAGAAGAATATGGATCAAAAAGCAGAAGCCAATAATGGGGAAATACAAAAATCACTTAAAGATATACAGGAGAACGTGGGTCAACAAGAAGTAGTCATGAAAGAGGAAACACAAAAATCTATTAATTACATGGAATCACAAACAAGCAAGAGAAATATCCGAACAAAACCACCCAGGATCTAAAAACAGAAGTAGAAACAACTAAGAAAGCTCAAACGGAGACAACTTTGGAGATAGAAAACCTTGGGAAGAAATCAGGGGCCATAGATGCAAGTATCAGCAATAGAATACAAGAGATAGAAGAAAGAATCTCAGATGCGGAAGATAACATAGGAACCATGGACTCAACAATCAAAGATAATGCAAAATGAAAAAAGCTTGTAACCCAAAACATCCAAGAAATCCAGGACACAATGAGAAGACCAAACCTAAGGATTATAGGTATAGATGAGAGGGAAGATATACAACTTAAAGGGCCAGCAAATATCTTTAACAAAATTATGGAAGAAAACTTCCCCAACCTAAACAGAGAGATGCCCATGATTATACAAGAAATCTACAGAACTCCAAACAGACTGGACCAGAACAGAATTACCTTCCGTCACATAATAATCATAGCCTGACATGTACTAAACAAAGAAAGAATATTAAAGGCAGTAAGAGTAAAAAGCCAAATAACATATAAAGGAAGAACTATGAGAATTACACCAGAGTTTTCACCAGAGACCATGAAACCTAGAAGATCCTTGGCAGATCTCATGCAGACTCTAAGAGAACACAAATTTCAGCCAAGACTACTATACCTAGCAAATCTCTCAATAAACATAGATGGAGAAATCAAAAAATTCCATGACAGGACCAAATTTACACAATATCTTTCCACTAACTCAGCTCTACAAAGGATAATAGGAGGAAAACTCCAATTCAAGGAAGGAAACTGCACCCAAGAAAAAGCAAGACAGTAACCTTCTTCCATCAAACTCAAAGGAAGATAACTACTCAAAAACAAAAATAACATCAAAAATGTCAGGAAGTAATAATCACTATTCCTTAATATCTCTTAACATCAATGGACTTATTCCCCAATAAAAAGATATAGACTAACAGACTGGATATGGAAACAGGAACCTACATTTTGCTGCTTACAGGAAACACACCTCAGAGTCAAAGACAAACACTACCTTAGAGTAAAATGCTGGAAGACAATTTTGCAAGCAAATGGTCTCAGGAAACAAGCCGGAGTAACCATTCTAAAATCAGATAAAATTGACTTTCAACCTAAAGTAATCAAAAGAGACACTGAAGGTCACTAGTTGCTGGTCAAAGGGAAAATCCACCAAGAAGAACTCTCAATAGTGAACATCTATGCTTCTAATGCAAGGGCACCCTCATTCGTGAAAGAAACTGTACTAAAGCTTAAAGCACATATTGCACCTAACACAATATTTGTGAGTGACTTCAACACTCCACTATTCTCATTGGACTGATCAGGAAACCAGAAACTAAACAGGGACACAGTTAAACTAACTGAAGCTTTGGACCAATTGGAGTTAACCGATATATATAGAACATTTCATCCTAAAGCAAAAGAATATACCTTTATCTCAGCACCGCACAGTACTTCTCCAAAATCAATCATATAATTGGTCACAAGACAGATGTCAACAAATACAAGAAGATCAAACTAATCCCTTCCCTCATATCAGATCACTGTGGAGTAAAAGTGGTCTTCAACAGCAAGAAAAACAACAGAAAGCCCATATACACATAGAAACTGAACAATACTCTACTCAATGACAACTTGGTCAAGGAAGAAATAAAGATAGAAATCAAAGACTTTTTAGAATTCAATGAAAATGAAGGTACGACCTCCCCAAATCTTTGGGACACAATGAAAGCAGTGCGAAGAGGAAAACTGAAAGCCCTGAGTGCCTCAAAAAAGAAACAGGAGAGAGCATAAACTAGCAGCTTAATGGCACACCTGAATGCCCTGGAACAAAAAGAAGTTAATTCACCCAGGAGGAGTAGAAGACAGGAAATCATCAAACCAAGGGCTGAAATCAAATAGAAACAAAGAGAACCATACAAATAATCAACAAAACTAGGAGCTGGTTCTTTGAGAAAATCAACAAGTTAGATAAACTCTTAGCCAGACTAACCAAAGGGCACAGAGACAGTATTCAAATTAATAAAATTAGAACTGAAAAGGGGGATATAACAACAGAGACTGAGGAAATTCAAAAGATCAACAGATCCTACTACAAAAGTCTATACTCAGCACAACTGGAGAATCTGGAGGAAATGGACAATTTCCTAGACAGATACCAAATATCAAAATTATATCAGGATCAAGTAGGTCAGCTAAACAGTCCCATAACCCCTCGGGAAATAGAAGGCATTATAGAAAGCCTCCCAACCAAAAAAAGTATGGGACAAGATGGTTTTAGTGCAGAATTATATCAGGCCTTCAAATAAGATCTAACACCAATACTCTTCAAACTATTCCACAAAATAGGAACAGAAGGGACACTGCCCAACTCATTCTATGAAGCCACAATTACACTGATACCAAAACCACACAAAGATACAACAAAGAAAGAACTACAGGCCAATTTCCCTTATGCAAAAATACTAAATAAAATTCTTGCCAACCAAATCCAAGAGTACATTAAAATGATCATTCACCATGATCAAGTAGGCTTCATTCCAGGGATGCAGGGATCGTAAGGAAATCCATCAATGTAATCCACTACATAAACAAACTAAAAGAAAAAACCACATGGTTATCTCATTAGATGCAGAAAAAGCAATTGACAAAATTCAGCATCCTTTCATGTTAAAAGTCCTGGCAACAACAGGAATTCAAGGCCCATGCCTAAACATAGTAAAGGCAATCTACAGCAAACCAGTAGCCAACATCAAAGTAAATGGAGAGAAACTTGAAGCAATCCCACTAAAATCAGGGACTAGACAAGGCTGCCCCCTCTCATATCTCTTCAATATAGTACTTGAGGTACTAGCTAGAGCAATTTGACAACATAAGGAAGTCAAAGGGATACAAATCATAAAGGAAGAAGTCAAACTATCATTGTTTGCAGATGATATGATAGTATACGGAAGTGACCCAAAAAACCTCCACCAGAGAACTCCTACAGCTGATAAACAACTTCAGTAAAGTGGCTCGTTATAAAAACAACTCAAGTAAATAAGTAGCCGCCTTGTACTCAAAGGACAAGCAGGCTGAGAAAGAAGTTAGGGAAATAACACCCTTCACAATAGCCACAAACAATGTAAAATATCTTGGCGTGACTCTAGCCAAACAAGTGAAAAGATCTGCATGACAGGAACTTCAAGTCCTTGAAGAAAGAAATCGAAGAAGACCTCAGGAAATGGAAAAATATCTCATGCTCTTGAATTGGCAGGATCAATATAGTAAAAGTGGCCATCTTGCCAAAAGCAATCCAGAGATTCAATTCAATACCCATCAAAATCCCAAATCAATTCAATATCCCCGACTTCAAGAAGTACTACAGAACAATTGTGTTAAAAACTGCATGGTATTCGTACTGCGACAGGCAAGTAGATCAATGGAATAATATTGAAGATCCAGAAATGAACCCGCACCGTTATGGTCACTTGGTCTTTGATAAAGGAGCTACAACCATCCAGGGGAAAACAGATAGCCTTTTCAAGAATTGGTGCTGGTTCAACTGGAGGTCAACATTCAGAAAAATGGGAATTGACCCACACTTATCCCCTTGCACTAAGATCAACTCCAAGTGGATCAAAGAGCTCCACATAAAACCAGACACACTGAAACTAATAGAAAAGAAACTGAGGAAGACCCTGGAGGACATGGGCACAGGGGGAAAGTTCCTGAACCGAACACCAACAGCTTATGCTCTAAGATTAAGAATTGACAAATGGGACCTCTTAAAATTACAAAGTTTCTGTAAGGCAAAAGACACTGTCAGAAGGAAAAACAGCAACCAACAAATTGGGAAAAGATCTTCACCAACCCCACATCTGACAGAGGGCTAATATCCAATATATACAAAGAAATCATGAAGTTAGTCCCCAAAGAACCAAATAACCCTGTTAAAAATGAGGTACAGAGCTAAACTAGGAATTTTCACCAGAAGAAATTCAGATGGCCGAGAAACACCTTAAGAGATGTTCAACATCATTAGTCATCAGGGAAATGCAAATCAAAACAACCCTGAGATTCCACCTCACACCAGTCTGAATGGCTAAGATTAAAAACTCAAGAGACAAGAGGTGCTGGTGAGGATGTGTAGAAAGAGGATCACTCCTCCATTGTTAGTGCGATTGCAAGATGGTACAACCACTCTGGAAATCAGTATGGCAGTTCCTTAGAAAATTGGGCATGATACTTCTAGAGGACCTTGTCATACCACTCCTGGGCATACATCCAGAGGATTCCCCTGCATGCAATAAAGACACATGTTCCACTATGTTCATAGCAGCCTTATTTATAATAACCAGGAGCTAGAACGAACCCAGATTTCCCTCAATGAAGGAATGGATACAGAAAATGTGGTATATTTATACAATGGAATACTACTCAGCAATTAAAAATAATGAATTCATGCAATTTGTAGGCAAATGGTTGTATCTGGAAAATATCATCCTAAGTGAGTCAACCCAATCACAAAAGAATACACATGAATTGCAATCACTGATAAGTGGATATTAATGAACCCAGAAGCTCTGAATACTCAAGACACAATTAGCTAAGCAATAGATTCCCAAGAAAAAGGATGGAGATGACCCTGGTCCAGAAAAGACTAAATCCAGTTTTGTAGGAGAGTACCAGAACAGAGAAATGGTTGGGAGGGGGGGGATGATTGGGCAATGGGCAGGGGTGAGGGGAAGAGGACTTATGGCACATATGATGAGGTGGGGAACTGGAAAGGGGAAAGCCTTTGGAATGTAAACAAAGAATATAGAAAATAATTAAAAAAAGGAAAAAAAGAAAGTTAATTCAAGATCAGCATATCTATTTAGACAGGCCTATATTCCCTAAAGAAATATATGCAGTCATTAAAATTATTACTTATAACAAAATTCCAGGTCCAGAAGCTTTTAGAGCAAAATTCTAACAAAATTTTCAAGCAAATAATATCAGTACTTCTCAACCAATTACCAAAAAAAAAAAATGAATATACAAAACTCTTTTTTATGAGGTGATCATCACCTGATGTGTAAACTACACAACAAATCAACAAAGCAAGAGTAATTCAGACCAATTGCTCTTTTGAAAATTGTTGAAAAACAATCAATAAATACTCACAATTTAGGTGCAGAAACCCAACAAATATAACATCCATCAAGATCAAGCAAGAATAGTTCAAAAAACCAAAAATACGTCAACATAGTACATCACACAAACAAAATGATTGAAAAAATTCATGTGATTATGTCACTAGACAGTGAAAAACTCTTTGATAAATTCCAACACCTACTCACATTAAGTATATTAGCAAAAACAATGATACAGGGCACATACCTAATCATAATCAGAGCAATATGCAACAAGCCAATATCCAAAATTAAAAAAATGTAGAGACTCTTCAACCATTTGCACTAGTCAGGAACAAAACAAGGCTTTCTCATGTATTCCCTGCCTATTCAATATACTACTTGAAGTTCTAACCAGAGCAATAAAAGCATAAAAGTAGTTCAAGATGATACACATAAAAAATATAAAAGTATCACTATTTGCCAATGATAAGTTTGTATAAAGATAAAAGTATCACTATTTGCCAATGATAAGTTTGTATAAAGAAGCATCCCCAAATATATTTTCAGAGACCTTCTCTAGCTGAAAAACACCATCTTCAAAGTGGCTGGATACAAAATTAACACAAGTAAATCAGTAGACCTCCTTTACATGAATGATAAGTAGGCCAAAAACTCAGTGAACCAAGACCCTTTACAGTAGCCATGGATAATATAATATATCTTAGTGTAATTCCAACAAAGCATGTGAAAGGTATATATGACAAGAACTTAAGTCTCTGATGAGAGAAACTGAAGAAGATATTTGAAGATGGAAAGATCTCTCATGATCATAAATAGGTAGGATTAACATAGTGAAAATGGCCTTCTCACCAAAAGCAATCTACAGATTCAATGCAATCCCTTTCAGAATTCCATCACAATTTTTATTATCCTTGAAATTGCAATTCCAAACTTCTTATGAAAAACTGAAAGCCCTGGATAGCAAAACAAATCTGACAATATAAGAATTTCTAGAGAAATACCCACCCTAATCTCATGCTATACTACAGAATCACAGGAATAAAAACTTCATGGCATTGGTACAGAAACAGATATACTGCTCAATGGAATACAAATGAGGCCCAGAAATAAGCCCATACACATATGGACACCTGATTTTTTTAATCTCCTAGAATGCAGCAAAATGCTTATTCAATTTGTGTGGAAAGTCATGTACTAAGCATAAACAAGCACTTTCCTGATTACTGGAAGGGTGGATTTTGAGTTTCTAGGAGGCAGTACTGTAAACAAATGGATCAGAAAAATGCAAAAGAAGAGCTAAAGCTAAAAGAAAGCAGGGAGGAGAGAACCAAGATTCTATGACCTACAGAGAGCAGCTTCCTTTTTAAATTAAATATTGTAACATTTTTATACAATATTTTACATTTTCATACAATCTATTGTTGTGGATATACAACTCCCCCTAAGCTCCTCCCAGAGCCATCTGCAACTCTCTCCCCTGCAACACTGTGCACATTTTTTTATTAGATGTATTCTTTATTTACATTTCAAATATTGTCCCCTTTTCTGGTTCTCTACCCCTGAGAAACCCTAACCCTCCCCACCCCCCACAGCCGCTCACCAATCCACCCACTCCCTAAACAAAACACTTACAATGGAGAAAATAAATCATCTTCAACAACTGGTGCTGGTTTTCTACATGGATGTCTATATCTAAGAGTGCAAATAGATCATTATCTATCAGCCTGAACAAAACAGAAGTTCAATTGGATGAAGGACTTAAACATTAAACCAGATATCCTTAATATCATAGTAGAGAAAGTGAGAAATCCCTTTAAGGGCATTAATACAGGAGACAATTTTCTGAACAGAACACCTTTGGTGTTCAAATACTGCCCTATTGCCTTAATTTCTGTTAGTAACGTTCCTAAGTTTGCTTTTTGCCACCTGGTTATCTCTGGAGTTATTTGGTCTTGTCACTGGCCATTGAACCCAATTTTCCAACAACAGCAAGTCCTGTATACCCCAACACACCAGAAAAACAAGATTTGGATTTAAAATTACTGGTCATGATGCTGTTAGAGGAACACAAATAGGACATAAATAAATCTCATGCTCCACTATGTTCATAGCAGCCTTATTTATAATAGCCAGAGGCTGGAAGTAGCCCAGATGTCCCTCAAAGGAGGAATGGATACAGAAAATGTGGTATATTTATACAATGAAATACTACTCAACAATTAAAAATAATGAATTCATGCAATTTGTAGCAAATGGTTGGATCTGGAAAATGTCATCCTAATTGAGTTAACCCAATCACAAAATAATACACATGAAATGCAATCACTGATAAGTGGATATTAATGAGCCCAGAAGCTCTGAATACTCAAGGCACAATTAGCAAGTCAAAAGATTCCCACAAAGAAGGAAGGAGAAGACCCTGGTCCTGAAAAGACTGGATCCAGTTTTTTAGGAGAGTACCAGAACAGAGAAATGGTGGGGCTGTGATTGGGGAATAGGCAGGGGAGAGGACTTATGGGACATATGGTGAGGGGGGAACTGGGAAAGGGGAAAGCGTTTGGAATGTAAACAAAGACTATAGAAAATATAATAAAAAATTAAAAAAAGAGAGAACACCTTTGGCTGAGGCTCTAAAATCAAAATTTGACAATTGTGATCTCATGAAGCTGCAAAGTTTCTGTAAGACAAAGGACACTGTCAAGAGGACAAAATGGCAACCTAGAAATTGGCAGAGGGTCTTTACCAATCCTATATCACTTAGAGGGATATTATCCAAAATTTATAAAGAACTCCGTAAGTTAGATACCAAACAATAACAATATAGTGTATAATTCTACCTGGGCTGCACTGTCAGTCCTCAGTGTGAGAGGATGAGCCTAGCCTAGCAGAGACTCCACTTGTCAAGGCAGTGGTAGCCAGAGGGTCCTACCTGCTCTGATGAGAACAGGGTGTGTGGGGGAAAACTTGTAGGATGAATACAGTCAGTGGAATGTAAATTGAATAAATAAAATAATTGAAATAAAATATATAACTCCATGTTCAATTATTGCATGCTGTTCCTAATATAAGCTGCTCTTCTTTCCATGGATAAGAAATATGCCTATTGAATACAGGACACATTTATAAATTTGAAAAATTCTCATATATTTGAATTATGTTGATTATATATCACATTATAAATATTCCTGCAATTATGTATGGAAAGAAGTAAATGTTGATTTTATTTCTCTTAAATAATGCCTAGTAGAATGATTGGATTGTATGTCCTTATTTCTAATTCTGAAATTTTCATTATGTCTGTATTATATGTTATAATCAATATACAATTATTACTAAAATTGTGCTCAATTGGTGGTTCCAATAAAACAAAAGAAAAAATTAGCAGGAAAAGATTCAATTAAAATGTAGGGTAGATCAAAATGATATGCAATATTAGAGCTTGAAGTCAGTAAACAATACCATTAAGTGGATATGATATGAAATAAGAGAGGTTATGACTAGTATTAATAATTTAAGTAGTGCTAGGTGCAGGAATTTAGAGGAAGCATGTGGTAGAGGTTCATAAGTTAAGGATTGGCAAGTAAGCCTATGAGATTGCAGTATTTAAAAAATTTAAATAAACGTGCATGTTTTTCTTTTTAGAATACTTAATACAAGAAAATTTTGTTTTCATAGTCTATATATTGATTATTTCTACTTGTCATAAAACTCTTTCTAGATCCTATCCACCTCATATTAACCAAATCCATTCTTAGTTCATGATCATTAGAAAATGAATAGTAAACTAAAAAGAAAAGAAGTATTATGAAGTGATATAAATTAAACTAAACTAAATTAAATTAAACTAGCCAGACTAAGACAAAACAAGCAAGTGCACATAAAAATGTAAGAGGCAGCATACAAGAAGCTTATACAGACACAGTGACACCATCCTAGGGAACTCCAATGCATACACAAAATGGGGATTGAGCAAGGAAGATTTTTAAATGCCCAGAGAGTATTATGAGGTAAAATAAACCTTGAAAAACATCACTGAGATTATTTATATTAGCCATCTGCTGCTGGGCATGGAACCTTCTCTTAATCATAGTTTTATACCTTGTTAGACTCTTGCAGAAATTCTTCATTTTTGATTTCTTATCAACTGGAGATAACATATCAGTTAGGAAATGCTGAATGTGTTCTCTTCCCTTTTCAGCACTAGAAAGTCAGTTGCCTTAGAATTATGCATCCCTTAAGGTTGCTACTATATTCATTCTGTTTTCCACATGTGTGTCAGTCCTTAAGAGTCTAGAAATCCTTTATTCTTTGGTTGCATCTGCATTTGCTCTTAAAAACACTCAACCTCCTCAGAGACTAATGTGAGCTAGAGTTACTAGGACAATAAGCAAGATTTGCATGTCTCTAGGTTTTCAAACACTTTGACCGAGGGACACCCATATATCAATGCAGTGTCTTCTCTTTATAGAGTTCAGGCAAGGTTGCTCTGCTCTTCTCAGATTGAAGAACTTAGCTTTCTTTTCCTGACATGTTTGAATATTCTCATGTGCTCATGTGGTTCTAAACTATTTTAATGATTTTTTGTTTTTCATTCATGGTACTAGAAGCCTAAAAAAAACATGGTTTGTCTCATTTTGGACATAGAAAGGAATCTACTACAACTACTTTGTTAGACTTGGACCATTTCTTACTGACTGTTGACCTTAGTTTTACAACTACTCATAATTGTAACCATAACCCATATGCAGAGATGTTCCTCTTTGCAGGTCAACACAACTGGTAACATAAGTAAACAAGATATTTAGAGGATCTCCACCAAGCACATAGATTTTCTACCCTGATCCTGCTCCTCATCCTAGGGAACATTGTAAGTTAGAGGAGCAGAAAGTTTCAAAGAACAAGAATTCCAGGAAGGATATTGGAATATAGCTTATATGGAAGAAATCTTCCTTTTCATATACCACAGAACAACTGTATTTGTCCTAAAGAAAGATGATACCCATTTATTTTTATATTTTAATCATGTGACAACCTGGGATGTTAGAATATATCATATTATAATCTTTGATGCCAATGTAAGGTTAGTACAGAATAGATTTTGAAGAATATGGAAGTTTGAATGAGGAGTTAAATGAACTATAAAGAAAGGTTTTAAATACTCTTAGGACATAGTCATTTCAATGCACAAATAGTGCTGTCCTTTAAAAAGAAAATTATTCCTTATGAATTGTTACAGAAAACAGTGCAGCCATGGTCAAGTAACATACAAAGGCAGACATATCAGAACTATATATATATATGTTAATTGAAGAATGGGGAAAAGGGGGGTATTACGAAGCCATTATTAAGAATAACATCATGAACATTTCTAACAAAGGGACAGAAGTTGGAAAGAGGTTTCTGACAAATAACCCTAACTAGAAAGTCAGACATGGTATGCACCCACTTATAAGTGGATAGTATCAGTAATGTCATGATAAACATTACATTATCTACAGATACAAAGAAGCTAAGGACAAGTAGTTCACAAGTAGAGAACATTAAATCTCACTTAGAAGGGGAAGCAGACAAGACATCATGCTCAAATATGGAGAGTGGGAATGGGAAGAGAAGGATCTGGGGTTGTGGATGGTGGAGGATGAGAGGACTAGGGAAGACACCTGGGATCTGGAGGCCATCTCTGTGAAGAGTTAAAACCTAGTGCAATGGAAGCATCCAGAAATCAATAGGGGTAAGCATAGCTAGGTTTCATAGCCACAGGTGTTACAGAATCTGAACTGGACATCTCCTGTAACCGAGCATGTAAGAAATCTCTGACCTACAAAGTCTCATTCCCACAAGATATATGCGGTTGTAAGAGGTACTAAAATTTTAGAGTGACCAACTAATGACTAGTTCAGAGTCTGTCTCTTGTTTGGGAAATATTAAAGAAAAAAAAAGATAACCCCTCCAACTACCTACTGTGGTGCTGGACCATGCTACTGTACTCCTCCCGCTGCATGGATTCTCTGGAGCGGTCTTGGCCACTCCTGAAGCCATCCCCCTACAGCTTCTGACTAGCTAGTCTCAAGAACCAGTATTTTGCTCTGACACAATTCCCTGTAACCGGAAGTCCCACACTCTAATAATGAACTAGATCTGCCATCCTTCTGGTTAAATAACACAATATACAGTGAGCTAGTCAAAGTACAACTTTTAACCTTAGTTAGCCAATTTGATTTATGTACATTATACACAGAATTACAAGATGCCAATAAATTGTTTCCAGAGCTAATTAAAAGTGATAAAGCTTTATCCCATTATTACTTTTTTATTATTTATTCTATATTCTTTGTTTACATTCCAAAGGCTTTCCCCTTTTCCAGTTCCTCCCTCACCATATGTCCCATAAGTCCTCTCCCCTCCCCCACCTATTCCCCAATCACCCCTCCCACCAATTCTCTGTTCTGGTACTCTCCTACAAAACTGGATCCAATCTTTTCAGGCACAGAGTCCTCTCCTTCCTTCTTCATGGGAATCTTTTGATGTGGTAATTGTGCCTTGAGTATTCAGAGCTTCTGGGCTCATTAATATCCACTTATCAGTGATTGCATTTCATGTGCATTCTTTTGTGATTTGGTTGACTCACTTAGGATGATATTTTCCAAAACCAATCATTTGCCTACAAATTGCATGAATTCATTATTTTTAATTGCTGAGTAGTGTTCCATTGTATAAATATACCACATTTTCTGTATCCATTCCTCCTTTGAGGGACATCTGGGCTCCTTCCAACTTCTGGCTATTATAAATAATGCAGCTATGAACATAGAGGAGCATGTGTCTTTATTGTATGCAAGGAAATCCTCTGGGTATATGCCCAGGAGTAGTATGACAGGGTCCTCTGGAAGTGTCGTGCCCAATTTTCTGAGCAACCGCCAGACTGATTTCCTGAGAAGCTGTACCATCTTTCAATCCTACCAACAGCGGAGGAGTGTTCCTCTTTCTCCACATCCTCGCCAGCACCTGTTGTCTCCTGAGTTTTTAATCTTAGCCATTCTGACTGGTGTGAGGTGGAATATCAGGGTTGTTTTGATTTGCATTTCCCTGATGACTAATGATGTTGAACATCTCTTAAGGTGTTTCTCAGCCATCCGAATTTCTTCTGGTGATAATTCCTTGTTTAGCTCTGTACCCCATTTTTAATAAGGTTATTTGGTTCTTTGGATATCCCAATATTTCTAACCTTATGAAAACACACAGAAAAACATCAGAAACCATCCTTGTTCTCTGACCTGAAACCTCTGCACTTCTCTTGCCTCTTCTCTTCCCTTAATATCTCCTCTGCCTCCCTTTTCATGGACAATCACAGTCCATCCTCTGCCCTAATATGATTGGACATGGAAAACACTGTAACGGTCTCTGACTCTTACCTTATTTTGTGATTTCTCCCTTTATTTAAAAATTGGAGCAATCAAAACACAAGTTAATTTTGCTTTTGTGTTGCATCATTAGGAATGCTGAAAACTAATGAATTAATATATTCTCCTGATTTGTTTATTTATATCATGGCTGGCTGATAGCAATCACAGGTGCCCTATTCTGAGGAGGAAAGAAGGGGTACTAGTGTTGGGCACAGAGATTGGGTTGGACTAGAAGAAGAGGATGGAGGGGAAATTGTTGTCTAGATATAAGACAGATAAAATATTAAAAATATACTGCTTCTAGAACTCAAGAATCTCTTTTAAAAATTCAAAGCCTTTCAGGTGTGGAACCTTCTCAGTGCAATTCAAGCAAAACCAAGATACAACACTACTAATATCTCAAATCCAAATTATCAGGGATTTATTCCCTTCAAGTAGCTTTTTCCCCCCATTTATCAAGCTGTTTCAGTTTGCAGCAGGTTCAGTTTCTTTTCCAGGCTCTGCCAGGATCCACTCCACTTTTCCTGTAGTTTTGGTATCAGCCCATAGTACTGGCATCTCCAATGAACCTGAGCTACATTTAAAATACTAGCCCATCAAAGGCTGTTTTCATGGTGCCAGACTTCAAAACCTTTGCATGGCCCCTTCAGTCTTGGGCTTTAAAATACCAATGCTAAAATTAGGCAAATGTCCTCTCCTAGCTTACATAGTCTTAGACTCAGCTGCTCACCATGACATTAAAATGCATTCAAGAATAATACTGTCAGTGACGATAGTTTCTTCTTAAACACAGCTTATTTTACAGCTCCAGCTGATTGGAATTTAGTGATCAAGAAAAGCAAAGGGGTACTCTTGGTATTTATAGTATCTTGTTAACCAGAGTTGTTTCATCATCACCAAGAAACTTAATAACAGAATCTCAATTTTTCCTTTTTTAAAAAGATTATTTTACACTCTAGATTTTATTCTCCTCCCGGTCCATGCTCCAACACATCCACATTCCCTACCCACCCTGGCTCCACAAGGATGTCCCTACTTCCTATGCCCACCTCCACCCCACTAGACCTTAAAACTCCCTGGAGTTTTTGATCTCTTGAGAGTTAGGTACCTCTTAAAACAAAATAACTAATGGCCCTCTCAAGCCTTTAAACTTCAGACTGAAAGTTTACATTACAGGCATCATCCATGAGACTACACTCAATCATGCTTATCTTTCTTTTTTTTAAATTTGGATATTTTCTTTATTCATTTTTCAACTGTTATCCCCTCTCCCACTCTACCCTCCCCAAAAAGACCCCAAATTCCATCTCCCTTCTCTCTGCTTCTAAGAGTGTGTACCCCATCCAGCAACCCACTCTAGCCTCCCAGGCCTCTCATTCTCCTACACTTTGGGTATCAAGCCTTCACAGGACAAAGGGCTTCTCCTCTCATTGATGCCTATCAAAGACATTCTCTACTACAAATGCAGGTGGAGCCATGAGTCTATACATGTGTACTCCTTGCTTGGTGATTTAGTCACTGGGAGCTGGGGGCAGGGGGGGATCTGGTTGGTTGATATTGTTGTACCTATGGATTGGTAAAACAATTCAGTTCTTTCAGTCCTTTAGCTAAGTCCTCAATTGGGGACCCTGTGTTCAGTTCAATGGCTGGCAACAAGCATCTGCTTCTCTATTTGGGGGCTCTGGAAAATCCTCTTGGGAGAAAGCTATATCAGGTTCCTGTCAGCTTTCATTTCTTAAGGATATCCACAATAGTGTCTGGGTTGGGTGACTGTATAAAGGATGGATCCCCAGGTGAGGAAGTCCCTAGATGGATGGCCTTCCTTTTTTTCTTGGTTTATTGGAGACAGTATTATGCAGATTGTCTCAGGGAACAAATGGAACAGGAAGAGTTCTCTTTACAGCTTTGGTGTAATTTTTAGCAGGGGTGGAAGCAGTAAGATGAGTATGACATTGACTGTGATAACTGAAGGGTGGGAAGTGATACTGTGTTCAGTGAGTATTATGGGATGCTGACACATATCCTCCAGCACAGAAAAGAGTCCTCCATGGCAAAGAAGCATGTGGTCCTGAACTCCAATATGTCAAGGGTAAGAATTTCATCCTAGGGAAATCAGTCAAGTCTGGTATTAGTTATTGTTTTAGTAAATTTTCTTGTTGCTCAGAGAATAAGTTGACAAAATCCACTAAGGACAGAAGGGAGTAATGTTTTATTTTGGCTCACAGTTCTTAAATACAATCTATCATAAAGTAATGGTAGTAGGATCTTGAAATGAGGGACTTAAGGGCTGTTTTTCAGTCCCACATCTTTCTTGTAGCTTCCCCTTTCTACCTGGGGTCAAGGCTGGGACAAATTCCATTCTCCACCCACAGGAATATTTTTTCTATATTCTTACTTTACATTCTGAAAGCTTTCCCCTTTGCAAGTTCCCTCCTCACCATATGTCCCATAAGTCCTCCTCCCTCTGCCATTCCCCAATGACCCCCCCTCCCAATTCTCCGTTCTGGTGATCGCCAACGATACTGGTCTTTTCAGGACTAGGGTCCTTTCCTCCCTTCCTCTTGGGAATCATATGATTATCTAATTGTGTCTTGAGTATTCCGAACTTATGGGCTAATTAATATCCACTTATCAGTGATTGCATTCCATGTGTATTCTTTTGTGATTGGGATAGCTCACTTAGGATGATATTTTCTCGTTCCAACCATTTGCCTAAAAATTTCATGAAATCATTGTTTCTAATTGCTGAGTAGTATTCCATTGTCTAAATATACCACATTTTCTGTATACATTCCTCCATAGAGGGGCATCTGGGTTCTTTCAAGCTTCTGGCTATTATAAACAAGGCTGCTATGAACATAGTGGAACATGTGTCCTTCTTGCCTGCAGGGGAATCCTCTGGGTATATGCCCAGGAGTGGTATGGCAGGGTCCTCTGGAAGTATCACCCAATTTTCTGAGGAACCACCAGACTGATTTCCATAGTGGTTGTACCATCTTGCAATCACACCAGCAGTGGAGGAGTGTTCCTCTTTCTCCACATCCTCACCAACACCTGCTGTCTCCTGAGTGTTTAAACTTAGCCATTCTGACTGGTGTGAGGCGAAATCTCAGAGTTGTTTTGATTTGCATTTCCCTAATGACTAACGATGTTGAACATTTCTTGAGGTGCTTCTCAGCCTTCCAAATTTTGTCAGGGGAAAATTCTTTGTTTAGCTTTGCACCCCATTTTTAATAGGGTTATTTGGTTCTCTGGGGTTTAACTTCTTGAATTCTTTATATATATTGGATATTAGCTCTCTGCTAGATGAGGGGTTGGTGAAGATATTTTCCCAATTCATTGGTTGCTGTTTTGTCTTTCTGACAGTGTCCTTTGCCCTATAGACTCTTTGCAATTTTATGAGTTCGCATTTATCAAATCTTGATCTTAGAGTATAAGCTATTGGTATTCTGTTCTAGGAACTTTTCCCCTGGTCCATGTCCTCAAGGGTCTTCCCCAGTTTCGTTTCTATTAATTTCAGTGTCTGGTTTTATGTGGAGGCCCTTGATCTACTTGGAGTTGAGCTTAGTATGAGGAGATAAGAGTGGATCAATTCGCATTCTTCTGCATGCTGACCTCCAATTGAACCAGCACCATTTGTGGAAAGGGTATCTTTTTTCCACTGGATGGTTGTAACTCCTTTATCAAAGATCAATTGACCATAATTCTGTGGGTTCATTTCCAGGTCTTCAATTCTATTCCATTGATCTACTTGCCTGTCACTGTACCAATACCATGCAGTTTTTAACACAATTGCTCTGTAGTACTGCTTGAGGTCGGTGATATTGGTTCCACCAGAAGATCTTTTATTGTTGAGAATAGTTTTAGCTATCCTGGGTTTTTTGCTATTCCAGATGAATTTGAGAATTGCTCTTTCTAAATCTATGAAGAATTGATTTGGGATTTTGATGGGGATTGCATTGAATCAGTAGATTGCTTTTGGCAAGATGGTCATTTTTACTATATTAATCCTGCCAATCCACGAGGTTAGAAGATATTTCCATCTTCTGATGTCTTCTTCAATTTCTTTCTTCAAGACTTGAAGTTCCTGTCATACAAATCTTTCACTTGTTTGGTTAGAGTCACACCAATATACTTTATATTGTTCGTGGCTATTGTGAAGGGTGTTATTTCCCTAACTTATTTCTCAGCCTGCTTATCCTTTGAGTATAGAAGGCTGCTGATTTGTTTGAGTTGATTTTTATAACCAGCCACTTTGCTGAACTTGTTTATCAGCTGTAGGAGTTCTCTGGTAGAGTTTTTTGGGTCACTTAAATATACAATCATATCATCTGAAAATAGTGATAATTTGGAGATTCTGTAAGGCAAAGGACACTGACAGAAGGACAAAACAGCAACCAACTAATTGGGTAAAGATCTTCACCAAATCCACATCTGACAGAGGGCTAATATCCAATATATATAAAGATCTCAAGAAGTTAAACCCTAAAGAACCAAATAACCCTATTAAAAATGGGGTACAGAGCTAAACAAAGAATTTTCTCCTGAAGATAGTCAGATGGCTAAGAAACACCTCAAGAAATGTTCAACATCATTACTCATTAAAGAAGTGCAAATCAAAACAACCCTGATATTTCACCTCACACCAGTCAGAATGGCTAAGTTTAAACACTCAGGAGACAGCAGGTGTTGGCGAGGATGTGGAGAAAGAGGAACACTCCTCCACTGCTGGTAAGATTGCAAGATCGTACAACCTCTATGGAAGTCAGTCTGGTGGTTCCTCAGAAAATTGGGCATGACACTTCCAGAGGACTCTGTCATAACACTCTTGGGCATATACCCAGAGGATTCCCCTGCAAGCAACAAGGACACATGTTCCACTATGTTCATAGCAGCCTTGTTTATAATAGCCAGAAGCTGGAAAGAAGCCAAATGTCCCACAATTGAGGAATGGATACAGAAAATGTGGTATATTTATACAATGGAATACTACTCAGCAATTAAAAACAATGAATTCATGAAATTTTTAGGCAAATTATTGAAACTGGAAAATATCATCCTAAGTGAGGTAACCCAATCACAAAAGAATACACATGGAATGCAATCACTGATAAGTGGATATTAATTAGCCCAGAAGCTCTGAATACTCACGACACAATTATCAAATCATGATTCCCAAGAAGGGAGGAAAGGGCCCTGGTCCTGAAAATAATTGATCCAGTATCATAGTGGAGTAACAGAACAGAGAAATGGGATGGAGGTGATTGGGGAATAGGCAGAGGGAAGAGGACATATGGGACATATGGGGAGGGGGGAACTGGGAAAGTGGAAAGCATTCGGAATGTAAACAAAGAATATAGAAAATAATAAAAAGGGGGTAAATCACAAAAAAGGAGAAAATACATTGTGTTCCCACTTCTAAGAAGGGCTAAAGCATCCACACTTTGATCTTCCTTCTTAAGTTTTCATGTGGTCTTTGAATTGTATCTTGGGTATTCTGAGATTTGGAGTTAATATCCAGTGAGTGCGTACCATGTGTGTTCTTTTGTGATCTGGTTGCCTCATTCAGAATGCCTCTTTCTAGTTCCATCTATTTGGCTAAGAATTTCATTAATTAATTGTTTTTAATAGCTGAGTAGTACTCCATTGTGAAAATGTACCACATTTTTTTCTATTCATTCCTCTGTTGAAGGACATCTGGGTTCCTTTCAGCTTCTGGCTACTATAAATAAGACTGCTATGAACATACTGGAGCATGTTGCTCTTGTTATATGTTGGAGAATATTTTGGGTATATGTCCAGGAGTGGTATTTTCAGGTAGAACTATGTCCAGTTTTGATTAACCTCAATGCTGATTCAGAACTGAACAAATTTTTTTCAACTGAGGAATATTGAATAGATGAGAAACACCTAAAGGAATGTTCAATATCCTTAGTCATCAGGGAAATGCAAATCATAACAACCCTGAGAATCCACCTAACAACAGTCAGACTGGCTAAGATCAAAAACTCGTATGAAAGCAAGTTCTGGCAAGGATGTGGAGAAAGAGGGACACTCCTCCATTGTTGGTGGAATTGCAAGCTGGTACTGGAAATCATGGTTATCTTTCAAACTCAAACAGAAACTTCCATTGAACTTTAAACACTCAATTACTTTCTCCAAAATCCCAAATCCTTCCTAAAACAGTCTGTTCTGTCATGACAATATTCCAGTCTCTTTATACCTACCTGTTTTATTTATAATTTCTCTTTCTCCAAAGAAAAATGGCAAAAACAATACCCTAGTTGTAGGTTAAATGGTTTATTTGGTTTATGTTTCTATATTGCTGTTCATCATCTAAGGAAGTAATGACAGAAAAAAATATAGACCCCGCAAGCAGGAGCTGATGCAGAATCCATGGTGAATTGCTGCTTACCGAGTTCTTTCTCCTGACTGGCTAAACCAGATTTTTTTTTTTTTTTTTTTTTTTACAGAATTCAAGAACACAAAACCAGGGAGGAAATTTCTAATTAAATTTTTGTTTTTGTTTTCAGACAGATATTTGCAGGTCATTTTCTTACCTTCAAGTTCCTATTTTGTTTGGGTAAAATGGCATAGGTGACCTCTGAAAAACACAGGTGTTTTATTTGATGATCGGTTACTAACTTACCTTCCAGACCAGACATTCCAAATTACACATTAAATCTTTTCTTTCCTATGGAAATGAATATTGTATATGTTGTTTATATAATACCTACCAAGGATTTAGGGAGGACAAGAAGCTCAAATAAGCTTACGCTCTTGAGCCTAATATTTGACACAAAGATAAAAATGTGTTACTGTGATATTTACTTTAGATATTATTGGACTCACCTTCTCTACTCAAAGTGAAGTCAGAAGTATGATGTCTATAATCTGGCCTCATGATTGTATCAGCTTCAGGGAAAGACACAGATCCTGGCATTCATTGAAAGGAAGTGTTAGAAGCATGCCTATAGAGAAGTGCTTGGGAGAATAGTTTGCCATACAATCCAGCCTTAAGATCAGTAGTGAGTATAAACTACCTGATAGGCAGCTGTAGGAAATTTACTGTTTTTTGCTCTTGGAATGCTGATGAATATACACATATTAAAATGACAGATTCATAAAACTATGGTGTTTATAGTGTAAAATATTTCTCCAATTCAGTGAGTAGTACTCAACACTGGGAAATGCTGCAGTCCTTTAATAAAAATCTTCATGTTGTGGTGACGTCCTTTCTTAAAATTTTCTATTGTAACATCTTAAGTATAGTTTTACCAAGTTATGAATCCTTATGTATATATCTTATATTCAGGATATTTGATTTGTGATACATAAAGTAGTCACCACCTCAACTACAAAATCTGTTTCTTTAGAGGTATGGGGTATCTGTTAATTTTCTTACTTGGACTTGTTCATCTAGTATGTAATTTTATTCTCAGTCTTGGTTTTACTCAATACTGTCATGAACTCATATACTCTCATTATACTTTGATATGTATAATTTATGCTACATTTTCCACCCCCAGAAAAAACATACTTTCTAATCTTTGGTGTTTTAGTACACAGTAAGAAGCATTTTCAACTTATATTTATAATAGAAGATGAAGTTACATCCTCCTAATCAGTTAGAAACAACCCAAGTTTGTCCACGTTTCTTCACTACTGTACATTGTAGGGACTGAAGCTAAGAATACTTAAGTTAAAATGGAGAAAAATTATACAAATTAAATAAATAATATAGAGGATGAATGTTACTGATATAATTCTCTAAGTAGTAGGCTGTAGGGATAATACTATAGTATTTTTATAGCAGATACATATAAATGTGTCCTATGCCCACATGCATACCTGATTACTAAGTAGATTCAGCAATTTTTAAAGTGAAAGAAGGTACATACTTAAATTTGCATGGGAGAGTGATGAGGGAATAGGGTAAGAATAACAGAAGTGGGCATGGAGGTTTGTGTGACGGTGGAAAATTAGTGTCATGTGTGTGAAAATTTACAGTATAAAAGAGAAAAAATTATATTACTTATTCAAAATTATCATCATCAATAAGTCAAAAGACCAAAAAGTCTATATATTAAAATAGATATATTGGAAGCAGTACTCTTAAACTGTGTTGATAAACTGCTAATGTGCAGCCACTTTTGAGGTCAGTGCTTTGGTTGTCAAAAAATATCAAACTAGAAATACCATGATCCCTAATGGCCAAATAAACAAAAGACATTGTATCCCTTTGTATTAGTATATGAACCACTATGTTTATTTCTTTTGTATTTATAATAATGAGGAAACGGAAGGAGTCTAGCTTTGCACACTGAATAATTAAAGGTTGAAAAGAAGTTGGTATAGGTACACAATGCTGTATTACTAAAACATAAAGAAAAATTAGGTTATAAAACTTAGAAGCCAACGGAATGAATTTGAATAATTTATCCTAAAAGAGGTTTCCCAGGGACAGACACAAGAATTCAAACATTTCTCTCTCATATACAGTGATTAACACCATGTACTATGTGTTTTTAAATTAGAGCAACTATGAAGAAAGCCAATTTACTACAAATGTTATGTTAGGAGGGTATTTATTAATAAATGTAGGATACTAGAATATGTTTAAAATGAATTTAGGGTGGACCATAACTGTGCAGAAAACTACAGAAGGAAAAAATGCAGCAAAAAAAGGGGGGGCAAAGAAAAGGCAATATAAATTTAGAATGGATGAAAATGATATGGAAGCCTAAACCCTTGCTTTCAGTAAAAGCAACAAAAAGCAGTTTAAGAACACATGTTGTAAAAAAAAAAGTTTATAATAGGGATTAATAATTTAAGAATTGTTTGGTTCAAGAAGATGGAGAAAAGGTGTGGTCAATGTGTAAGTAAGCAAACTAAAGAACGAGGGACTGTTAAATAAGCCTATGAATACATAATTTTTGTAAGTTAATTAAACATATACATTAATATATATTATAATTTAACATATGTGATTAATAAATCATATAATATAATTATATGATATATATGTAATATATTAATATATTATAATATTTATTTTTATATTTTATATATTCAATATTATATGTTATATATTATATTTTATATTATGTATTTTATATGTACATTTTAATTATCACATTATAACGATTAATTATATATTAATTATATATTATTTTAATTCTGAATATATGCACTTCAGAGACTTTAATTTTCCTTTAAAATTATATAAGCCAAAGTTCTAAGTTCTGCACTATTCCTAAAATGCTGATATTTCAAATTAGGAAAGAACCTCAACTAAATGCTCAACATGCAATTAATTTCTAGCCACAAATTTCAGTATGATTCCACAATCATTCCTAAAACACAGTCTCTTCTCTCACAGCAATAACCTAAAATCCTAGTACCAACAACTTTTAGAGTTTCTTTTAATGTAATAAAAATTTATTGTAAAAATAGTTGCAGAGAAAACGTTTATTTGGTTTACAATTCCAAATCACTGCCCACCATATAAGGAAGTCAGTAAAGATTCAAAACCTGGCAGGATCCTGCAGGCAGGAGTGGATACACAAGCCAAGGATGGCTTATTTCACCTGATTTGCTTAACTAGAATTCAGAAACACCAGTCCAGGGAGAAAACCACACACAATGGGCTTTGTAACTTTTCACTAATTACTAATTATGAAAATTAGTTAAAGATTGATTATTGTAGATCATTTTCTCAACTAAGTTTTCCTTGGGTATAGAAAGTAGCATAAATGAACACCTGCATTTAACATTTAGTTACTAGCCTAGCTTCCACATAGGACACAACCAATCACATACCAATTTTTGTCTTTCCTATATAAATTGATATTGTTTATGTAGTTTTTACACTGACTATGAAAATGTAAAGTAAGACAAGATCCTCAAAGAAGCTTATGTCCTTGATGATGATATCTGACAAATTAAGAAGAGTCACTCTGACATTTAAATTAGATGTTTGATTCAGCTGTTAAGCTGAATAGCCAGGTCACAAGACATTATCTGATTCTGACCTCAGGAGTGCATCAGCTTTAGTGGAAGGCACAGAATCTGGAAGACACAGTAAGGAGGTGTTCGAAGCATGCACATAGACAGAGGCTTGAGAGTAGAATTAGTCATGCAATCCAGGCATAAGACCAGTACTGAGTACTCCCCTCTCCCCTCTCCCCTCTCCCCTCTCTCCTCTCCCCTCTCTCTCCCCTCTCCCCTCTCCCCTCTCCTCTCCCCTCTCTCCTCTCTCCTCTCTCCTCTCTCCTCTCTCCTCTCTCCTCTCTCCTCTCTCCTCTCTTAACAAACTGAGTGGCAGATATAGGATAGTTAAAATTCTTTGCCTAGTTGTGTGGTAATGAAAATATAAGTAGTTAAATGACAGATTCATGGGCCAAGTCCATTATGGTATAAAATATTCTTCCCTTTAATTTAGTAGTTTTCAACATTTCCAATGTTGCAACACTTTAATACAAATACTTGTGTTGTAGTGACCCCTATTCATAAACTTTCCTGTTATATCTGCATAATTCTAATAACTGTAATTTGCCAAGTAAGCATGTAAAAATGAAGTATTTTTTTAAGTTATGATAGTTAATTGAAGTATTTTAAGGTTATCAAAAATATGTATTTTTTTATATATCGTCATATACTATTTCTCAAATCCATATATTTTTGTGATTGGTCTTATTACAAAATACATACATATCAAAAAGAAAAGTACATAGTTAATTGAAGTATTTTAAGGTTATCAAAAATATGTATTTTTTATATATCATCGTATACTATTTCTCAAATCCATATATTTTTGTGATTGGTCTCATTACAAAATACATACATATCAAAAAGAAAAGTACATAAGGTGAATAAAGTAAGATAAAGCTATATTAAGTAAAACAAGTTTTAAAAAATAAAATGGTCACATGAACAAAACAAAAAAGTTTTTAAAAAGGAAGAGTCAAATTACAAGAAACTAATACAGACCTCATTCAGGTCTATGGAAATCCCATAGACACAAAGCATGTGAAATACAATATAAACATAATATATTGCTTTAAAAATTGAACAGAGAAAGTGTCACAGATAAAATGAACCTCAAATATACTACTGAGCTCACTCATATTAGCCATCTACTTTCAAACATGGAGTCTGGTTTTTGTTTTTGTTCGTATTTGTTGTTGTTGTTAAATGGATATTTTATTCATTTATATTTCAAATATTACTACCTTTCCTGATTAACTCCACAGAATCCCCTTATAACATCCCATCTCTCCTGCTTTTTGAGGTTTCACCAATAACCATCATACCACACCCACCTCCCTGGCATCTCATTCCCCTACACTTTGGTTGGGGATTGATGAATATGCTAAATTCCAATCTAAGTAGTAGGTAGTCTTCAATCTTAGAACTTGCAGCCCATGTTCAGGCACATACAATCACTCTGAGTTCATATCTGTATCAGACTTATACTGCCTAGCAAGCATAGTTTCTATTGTTCTATTCCTATTGGATCTCACAAAATTACACCCACCTCTGCCAGCATTCCTTGAAGAATGAAGATAGGGTTTTGATGGAGGTTTTCCATTGATAATTGAATGATCCAAGGTTTCCACTCTCTGTCCTTGTATCAGATGTTGGTCTCTCCCTTTGTTTCAATCTACTCCAGGATGATTCTTCTTTGATGATGATTGAGCAAAACACAAATGTATGACTACATCTCATTAAAGAGATATTTTGTTGATATTCTCTTATGGCAGAAAAGTTGAGTATGATTTTACCCAAAGTCCATGATAGTTTTAGTCTCAAGTCCTTAGCTACCAGTGTGATGCTAATCATGGGTTCTATTTCATTTAGTGTGTCTTATGTCCAATAAAATAGTTGTTGGTTACTGTTGTCAGGAAATTCTGAGATTAAGTCATCATTTACTCTGTCTTTCATAGGTCCTAATATGATGACTGGTCGGGTATAATTAACTTCTTGTTGATTCACTGGCTCATAAAGATAAAGCATATTCTTCTTGACCAAGGTAACTACTTTCACTATCCCTGGCATTAGAAGTTACATGCTATACCGCACACAAACGGCAGTCACAGAGAGCAGCTGGAGTCAGGTGCGTGACCAGAGATATAGCTTAGCTTAGCTCTGCAGGAGATCTGGGCACAGACAGCTCAGCTGGGGGTGCAGACCACCGCGGCCAGGCCAGCTCTCTGAGCGGGCTAGCAGCGAGGGGCCACCTTGCCTCCGGACACAGCTCAGAATTCTAGCAGCTGGAGTCAGGGGCTGTCTCCTGGGGACAGGCGCGCTGTGCTTTCAGCGGGGCTGCCATCTACAATAAGACCAACTGACTCCAGAGATAAAGAGATGGCAAAAGGCAAACGTAGGAACTTTATTAACAGAAATCAAGGCAATATGGCACCATCTGAACCCAATTCGCCAATCACAGCAAGTCCGGGATACCCCAGCACACCAGAAAAACAAGAGTTAGATATAAAATCACAGGTCATGATGCTCCTAGAGGAACACAAAAAAGACATAAACAAATCTCTTAAAGAAATGCAGGGGAACATCAATAGGGTAGAAGCGCTTACAGTCCAAACACACACACACACACACACAAAAAAAAAAAAAAAAAAAAAAAAAAACACTTAAAGAACTCCAGGAGAATAAGAGCCATCAGACAGAAAACAATAAAGAGGAAATGAGAAAATCAGTTAAAGAAATGCAGGAGAACTTGAAACAACAGGCAGAAGTCATGAAAGAGGGAGCACAAAAATATATTAAAGAATTACATGAAAACACAAACAAATAAATGAAGGAACTGAGCAAAACCATCCAAGATCTGAACACAGAGGTAGAAACAACTAAGAAATCACAAAAGGAAGCAACTTTGGAGATAGAAAACCTTGGGAAGAAATCAGGAGTCATAGATGCAAACATCAACAACAGAATACAAGAGATAGAAATAAGAATCTCAGATGCTGAAGATAACATAATAACCATTGACTCCACAGTCAAAGAAAATGCAAAATCCAAAAGGCTTGTAAGCCAAAACATCCAGGAAATCCAGGACACAATGAGAAGACCAAACCTAAGGATTATAGGGATAGATGAGAGTAAAGATCTACAACTTAAAGGGCCAGCAAATATCTTTAACAAAATTATGGAAGAAAACTTCCCTAACTTAAAGAAAGAGATGCCCATGAATATACAAGAAGAGTACAGCACTCCAAACAGACTGGACCAGAACAGAAACACCTCCCGTCACATAATAATCAAAACCCCAAATGTACTGAACAAAGAAAGAATATTAAAGGCAGTAAGAGAAAAAGGCCAAGTAACATATAAAGGAAGACCTATCAGAATCACACCAGACTTCTCTCCAGAAACCATGAAAGCTAGACGATCCTGGGCAGACTTCATGCAGACCCTAAGAGAACACAAACTTCAGCCAAGACTACTATACCCAGCAAAACTCTCAATCAACATAGATGGAGAAATCAAGATATTCCATGACAGGACCAAATTCACACAATATTTTTCCACTAACCCAGCTCTACAAAGGATAATAGGAGGAAAACTCCAATACAAGGAAGGAAACTGCACCCAAGAAAAAGCAAGACAGTAAACTTCTTCCATCAAACTCAAAGGAAGATAACTACTCAAAAACAAAAATAACATCAAAAATGTCAGGAAGTAATAATCTCTATTCCTTAATATCTCTTAACATCAATGGACTCAATTCCCCAATAAAAAGACATATACTAACAGACTGGATATGAAAACAAGACCCTACATTTTGCTGCTTACAGGAAACACACCTCAGAGTCAAAGACAAACACTACCTTAGAGTCAAAGGATGGAAGACAATTTTCCAAGCAAATGGTCACAGGAAGCAAGCTGGAATAGCCATTTTAATATCAGATAAAATTGACTTTCAACCCGAAGTCATCAAAAGAGACACAGAAGGTCACTTCTTGCTAGTCAAAGGAAGAATCCACCAAGAAGAACTCACAATTCTAAACATCTACGCTCCAAATGTAAGGGCACCCTCATTCGTAAAAGAAACTTTACTAAAGCTCAAAGCACACATTGCACCTAACACAATGATTGTGGGGAACCGCAATACTCCACTATCCACAGTGGACTGACCAGGAAAACAGAAAGTAAACAGGGACACGGAGAAACTCATCGAAACTTTGGAGCAATTGGATTTAACAGATATATATAGAACATTTCACCTTAAAGCAAAAACTATACCTTTTTCTCAGCCCCTCAGGGTACATTCTCCAAAATCGACCATATAATTGGACACAAGACAGACCTCAACAAATATAAAAAGATCGAACTAATCCCATGCCTCTTTTCAGATCACCATGGAGTAAGAGTATTCTTCAATAGCAACAAAAACAACAGAAAATCCCCATATGTGTGGAGGCTGAACAATATTCTATGCAATGATACCTTAGTCCAGGAAGAAATAAAGGAAGAAATCAAAGATTTCTTAGAATTTAATGAAAATGAAGGCACAACATACCCAAATCTATGGGACACAATGAAAGCAGTGCTTAGAGGAAAACTCATAGCCCTGGGTGTCTCCAAAAAGAAACAGGAGAGAGCATACACTAGCAACTTAATGGTGCACTTGAAAGCTCTGGAACAAAAAGAAGCAATTTCACCCAGGAGGAGTAGAAGACAGGAAATCATCAAACTCAGGGCTGAAATCAATCAAGTTGAAACAAAGAGAACCATACAAAGAAGCAACAAAACCAGGAGCTGGTTCTTTGAGAAAATCAACAAGATAGATAAACCCCTAGCCAGACTTACTAAAGGGCACAGACACAGTATTCAAATTAACAAAATTAGAAATGAAAAGGGAGATATAACAACAGAAACTGAGGAAATTCAAAAAATCATCAGATTCTATTACAAAAACCTATACTCAACACAACTGGAGAATCTGGAGGAAATGGACAATTTCCTAGACAGTTACCAAATACCAAAATTAAACCAGGATCAAATAGATCATCTAAACAGACCCATAACCCCCAAAGAAATAGAAGGGGTCATAGACAGTCTTCCAAACAAAAAGAGCACAGGACTAGACGGTTTTAGTGCAGAATTCTATCAGACCTTCAAAGAAGTCCTGATACTGATACTCTTCAAACTATTCCACAAAATAGAAACAGAAGGAACACTACCCAACTCATTCTATGAAGCCACAATTACCCTGATACCAAAACCACACAAAGATCCAACTAAGAAAGAGAACTA
This sequence comes from Apodemus agrarius, assembly GCA_964023405.1. Taxonomy (NCBI): domain Eukaryota; kingdom Metazoa; phylum Chordata; class Mammalia; order Rodentia; family Muridae; genus Apodemus; species Apodemus agrarius. The sequence goes on from OZ030014.1 coordinate 26,932,155, forward strand.
CAGGCCACTTTCTCTTATGAATATCGATGCAAATATACTAAACAAAATACTTGCCAACCGAATCCAAGAACACATCAAAATGATCATTCACCATGATCTAGTTGGCTTCATCCCAGGGATGCAGGAATGGATCAAGATACGGAAATCCATCAACGTAATCCAATACATAAACAAACTCAAAGAAAAAAACCACATGGTTATATCATTGGATGCTGAAAAAGCATTTGACAAAGTTCAGCATCCTTTCATGCTAAAGGTCTTAGAAAGAACAGGAATTCAAAGCCCATATTTAAACATAGTAAAAGCACTATACAGCAGACCAGTAGCCAACATCAAGGTAAACGGAGAAAATCTTGAAGCAATCCCACTAAAATCAGGGACTAGACAAGGCTGCCCCCTCTCGCCATATCTCTTCAATATAGTACTTGAGGTACTAGCTAGTGCAATTCGACAACAGAGGGAAGTCAACGGGTTACAAATCGGAAAGGAAGAAGTCAAACTATCACTATTTGCAGATGATATGATAGTATACTTAAGTGACGCAAAAACATCCACCAGAGAACTCCTGCAACTGATAAAGAACTTCAGCAAAGTGGCTGGCTATAAAATCAACTCAAGCAAATCAGTAGCCTTCCTATACGTGAAGGATAAGCAGTCTGAGAAAGAAATTAGGGAAATGACACCCTTCACAATAGCCAGAAATGTTATAAAGTATCTTGGAGTGACGCTAACCAAACATGTGAAAGATTTATATGACAAAAACTTCAGGTCTCTGAAGAGGGAAATTGAAGAAGACATCAGAAAATGGGAAAATCTTCCATGCTCGTGGGTTGGCAGGACTAATATAGTCAAAATGGCAATCTTGCCCAAAGCAATATACAGATTCAACACAATCCCCATCAAAATCCCAACTCAATTCTTCATAGAGTTAGAAAGAGCAATTCTCAAATTCATCTGGAATAACAAAAAACCCAGGATAGCTAAAACTATCATCAACAGCAAAAGAACTTCTGGGGGAATCAATATCCCGGACCTCAAGCAATATTACAGAGCAGTAGTATTAAAAACTGCATGGTATTGGTTCAGTGACAGGGAGGCTGATCAATGGAATAGGATCTAAGACCCAGAATTGAACCCACACATCTATGGCCAATTGATCTTCGACAAAGGAGCTGAAAACATCTAGTGGAAAAAAGATAGCCATTTCAACAGATGGTGCTGGCTCAACTGGAGGTCAACATGCAGGAGAATGAGAATTGATCCACTCTCATCTCCTTGTACTAAGCTCAACTCCAAGTGGATCAAGAACCTCCACATAAAACCACACTAAAACTAATAGAAAAGAAACTGGGGAAGACCCTTGAGGACATTGACTCAGAGGACAAATTCCTGAACAGTACACCAATTACTTATGCTCTAAGAGCAAGAATAGACAAATGGGACCTCATAAAACTACAAAGTTTCTGTAAGGCAAAAGACACTGTCAAAAGGATAAATTGGCAACCAACAAATTGGGAAAAAATCTTCACCAACCCCACAACCGACAGAGGGCTAATTTCCAATGTATACAAAGAACTCAAGAGGTTAGACCCCATAAAACCAAATAACCCTATCCAAAAATGGGGTACAGAGCTAAACAAAGACTATTCACCTGAAAAATTCAGATGGCTGAGAAACACCTTAAAAAATGTTCAACATCATTAGTCATTAGGGAAATGCAAATTAAAACAACCCTGAAATTTCACCTCACACCAGTCAGAATGGCTAAGATTAAAAACTCAAAAGACATCAGGTGTTGGCGAGGATGTGGAGAAAGAGGAACACTCCTCCACTGCTGGTGGGATTGCAAGCTGGTACAACCACTCTGGAAATCAGTATGGCGGTTTCTCAGAAAACTGGATACTTCCAGAGGACCCAGCCATACCACTCCTGGGAATATACCTAGAAGATTCCCCAGCATGCAATAAGGATACCTGCTCCACTATGTTCATAGCAGCCTTATATATAATAGCCAGAAGCTGGAAAGAACCCAGATGTCCCTCAACAGAGGAATGGATACAAAAAATGTGGTATATATACACAATGGAGTACTATTCAGCCATTAGAAACAATGAATTCATGAAATTCTTAGAGAAATGGATGGAGCTGGAGAACGTCATACTGAGTGAGGTGACCCAGTCTCAAAAGACTGTATAACCATGGTATACAGTCACTGATAAGTGGATATTAGCCTAGAAGCTTGGAACACCAAAGACATAAATCACATATCAAGTGATGTCTCACAAGAAGAAAGAGTGGACACTGGTGCTAGAATGGACCAAAACATCATTGTGAGGGAGTACAAGAACAGTAAGGTGGGAGGGGGTGGATGAGGGAGCAGGGGGAGGGCAAAGGGCATGTGAGACCTTTGGGGGTGGGGAACCAAAAAAAGGGAAATGAATTGTAAATATAGAATATATCCAATAAAAAATCTAAAATAAAAAAAGAAAAAAATAAGTATATTTTTCATATTCCTTTTTGTTAAACCTACATTATTAATTTATTCCAAGTGATGATTCGTGTGCACACACTATGCATAGTATTTCCACAACTCAAAATCAACTATTTTGTAAAAATTCTGAATATTTTTGCCATGAAACCCAAATTATTTGAAAACTTTCTTAAGATATATTTTAAATTACCAGTATCTTTAACAGTTGTAGTTGCCAAATTCTGTCTAATAAAACAGAATTCTGTTGCACATTGTAGTTATGGAACACATTTATAGCATGCTTGCTCAACTTTGCCTTAGCCCTAAATAACAGCACTGTCCAAAAATAGCCATGCACACCTCTCAGCATGATTAAAGCAAAAGTGTTTTCTAGTAGTCAATACACGCAACATACCATTCCAGACCAAAGTTGTAATGTATTGTATTATAATCTTGTTATCTTTACTCCTATTTTAAAGTGCCAACCTTCACTTCACTGACAACCCACAGTTTTCTTTCCACTGACTCCACCATATTTTTGGACAAGATTTCTTCCTCTTTACAATTACTGAACTATCTTCTTGGCACACCTTATTTATTTGGTGAAAGGTTATATTCCTTTATGTTAATCTCTCTGAATCAACAATAATTGGGTTGGCTGAAATTGCATTTTCTGTGACCATGCAAAAAGAAACAAACCCTCCACAAGGACACTCTGTATTAAGAACAGTCATCATCTTCTTCCTTGTTTTTAATAGCTGCACTGTTCTTATAACAAGCCAACTGGATTAATTTCCTAGTAAAGGATAGAAGCATCTGTGAAATTAATTAACTCTACCTCAGGAGAGGTCAAGCATTTCCTTACTGTTAATCTAACTCATTGTTGAAACTTTCAAGTACTTATTCATATAAAACCATTCTCTATTAACTATATATGTGCATTAGAGTTTACAGTAAGGTTTTTCAGTGTGTAAAACATAAAACTAACTAGAGGAGTCAACTTCTTATTTATGCATGTTTTATTTTTATTATTTATTCTACTCTTATACATCCACAGATCCCCTCATCCTCAGATTGTTTCCCCTTATCAACCTCATTTCTATATTTCTTTTCTCTACATTTTTATTTTCCAAATACCACTTACTCTTCTATAAAAATATTTGTTTGTTTATGCATGTATTTATTTATATACACTCCATATTTTATTCCTATCCCTGTCTACCGTCTGACTGTTTCATATCCCTTACCTCTGCCTCACTCCCCTGACTACACATTGATGTTGCCATCCCTACCCCACCTGAACTCTAAATACCCGGGGGCCTCCCGGGTTATATGCATCATCTCTTTATCAAGACAGACCCAGCAATCCTCTGCTGTGTGTTGGGGGCCTCATATCAGCTGGTGTATGCTGCCTGGTTGGTGGTCCAGTGATTGAAAGATGACAGATGTCCAGATTAAATAAGACTGCTGGATCTCCTACAGCATTGCCCTTCTCCTCAGCTTCTTTCAGCCTTTCCCTAATTCAACCACAGGTGTCATCCTCTTCTGGCCATTGGTGGCATGCAAATAAGTGCATCTCACTTTTTTAGCTGCTTGTTTAGTCTTGACATACCACAGTCCAATCTCTGTCCTATAAGTGGTCCAATCTGAAAGAATTACAGGGATGGAAATTGAAAGGACCTTGAGGAAAGAAGGTCCATCCACAGATGACCCTCAATCTTGCGAGGATGTCCCTATGACTTGCAACTCCCCTTCTTGGGGCTTCAATTCTCTATAGAGTTTGGCACTTCCTCTCCTATTTATGCCAGAGAAGATAGTCTTATGCCAGGTGTCTTGTACAATCCCATGTACACTCTTTGGTAGGTGGTTTGTGGCTCAGACTTAGGGATCATCTAGGGATCCTGGTTAGTTAACACTGTTGCTCTGCCTATGGAGTTTCCTTTCTATTCATTTCCTTTAATCATTCCCCTAATAATGTCATAGATGTCTTCAAATTCAATCCAATGTTTGACCTCAGTCAAAGAAAGAGAATATCAGACCAGTTACCCTTATCAACATAGATGCAAAACTACACAAAAAATTAATAAACCAAGTCCAAGAGCACATTAAATCATCATTCATCATGATAAATAAGGCTTCACTGCAGGTGTGAACTGAAGATTCAATTTATAAAAATGCCATCAATATAATTCATCATATAAACAAATTGAAAGAAAAAATCATACAATTAACTCATTACATATAGAAAGAAACTTTGAGGCATTGTAACACCCTTTCACCTTAAAGTCTTCAAATAGTGACACAAGGTACATACCAAAACATAATAAAAGCAATGTACATCAAGCCAATTTCAAACGTTAACTTAAATGGAGAAAAAATTAGAGTAATATCACTAAATCAGAGATAAAACAAAGCACCATATTTGAATACCCAGAGTATTCAAAATAGTTCTCGATCTTCTAGCTCAATCAATAAAAAACGAAGATCAATTAGATACAAATTATCAAGGAAGGAGTTATGGTATCACTATTTGCTAATGATAAAATTGTATACATAAGTGACCCCAAAAATTGTACCAGAGATTCCACAGTGCATACACACCTTCATAAAACTGGCTGGATATAAAGTAAACTAAAAAACATCATGAGCCTCCTTTATAAAATAACCAATATGGTGAGAAAGAAAAATATAGAGACAAGACACTTTATATTTTTTCTGCTTTGAAAATGATACTTTATTTTTTAATTTTAATATTCTTTGTTTACATTCCAAAGGCTTCCCCCTTTCCCAGTTCCCCCCTCACCATATGTCCCATAAGTCCTCTTCCCTCCGGCAATTCCCCAATCACCGCCCCCACACACACACTCAACATTTCTCTGTTCTGATACTCTCCTACAAAACTGCATCCAGTCTTTTCAGGACCAGGGTCCTCTCCTTAATTCTTCTTGGGAATCTTTTGATTTGCTAATTGTGCCTTCATTATTCAGAGCATTTGGAATCATTAATGTCCACCTATCAGTGATTGCATTTCATGTGTATTCTTTTATGATTGGGTTAACTCACTTAGGATGATATTTTCCAGATCCAACCATTTGCCTACAAATTTCATGAATTCATTATTTTTAATTGCTGAGTAGTATTCCATTGTATAAATATACCACATTTTCTGTATCCATTCCTCCTCTGAGGGACATCTGGGCTCCTTCCGAATTCTGGCTGTTATAAATAAGGTGCTATGAACATTGTGGAGCATGTGTCTCTATTGTATGCCGGGGAATCCTCTGGGTATATGCCCAGGAGTGGTATGACAGGGTCCTCTGGAAGTGGCATGCCCAATTTTCTGAGGAACCGCCAGACTGATTTCCAGAGCGGCTGTACCATCTTGTAATCCCACCAACAGTGTAGGAGTGTTCCTTTTTCTCCACATCCTCACCAGCACCTGTTGTCCCTTGAGTTTTTAATCTTAGCCATTCTGCCTGGTGTGAGGTGGAATCTCAGGGTTGTTTTGATTTGCATTTCCCTGATGACTAATGAAGTTGAACATCTCTTATGGTGCTTCTCAGCCATCTGAATTTCTTCTGGTGAAAATTCTTTGTTTAGCTCTGTACCCCATTTTTGATAGGGTTATTTGGTTCTTTGGGGTCTAACTTCTTGAGTTCTTTGTATATATTGAATATTAGCTCTCTGTCGGATGTGGGGTTGGTGAAGAACTTTTCCCAATTTGTTGGTTGCTGTTTTGTCATTCTGACAATGTCCTTTGCCTTACAGAAACTTTGTAATTTTATGAGGTCCCATTTGTCAATTCTTGATTTTAGAGCATAAGCTATAGGTGTTCTGTTCAGAAACTTTTTTCTTGTGCCCATGTCTGCCAGGGTCTTCCCCAGTTTCTTTTCTATTAGCTTCAGTGTGTCTCGTTTTATGTGGAGGTCCTTGATCCACTTGGAGTTGATCTTGGTACAAGGAGATAAGAGTGGGTCAATTTACAGTCTTCTGCATGTTGACCTCCAGTTGAACCAGCACCATTTGTTGAAAAGGCTTTTTCCCAAGGGATGATTTATCAAAGATTAAGTGATCATAAGTCTGTGGGTTCATACCTGGGTATTCAATTCTATTCCATTGAGCTACTTGCCTGTCGCTGTACCAAAACAGAAACTGCAGAAATTAAAAAAATCATCAGATCCTACTACAAAAGCCTATACTCAACAAAACTGGAGAATCTGGAAGAAATGGACAATTTCCTAGACAGGTACCAAATACCAAAATTAAATCAGGATCAATTAGATCAGCTAAACAGTTCCATAAACCCTAGAGAAATAAAAGGTGTTATAGAAAGTCTCCCAACCGCCCATCCAGCTGGTGGCGGGGAATCCGGACCAGGCAGCTTGCCAGGTGCTCAGACCCAGCCAGCGGAACCAGGTACCCGAGATAGCCCAAGTTAAAGACCTTCGGGGACTCAGTCTGGAACAGGAGCTGCGCACAGAGTAGTGGTTAGGGGCACAGCAGCCTAGCCTGCGCTCTGCTCTCACGGGGAGGACCCCGAGCTCCCTGCAGGCAGCTGCCATCTTGCCTGCAGCTTCCCATCCAGCCAGTGGCAGGGAAGTCAGACCCAGGCAGCTTCCCAGCAGCTTTGGACCAGCAGGCAGAACCAGATAACTGAGATATCCCAACTTTAAGACCCCTGGGGAAACAGCATAACAGACAGCAAACCCTGAGCAGGAGCAGTGCAGAGCAGCAGCCCAACAGGCGGAACCAAGTACCTGGGATATCCGGAGTTTAAGACCTCGGGGCACTTAGGCCACCTGTCAGCAATCTGTCAGCACGAGCCCTGCAGGGCAGTGGTTCAGGTGTCCCAGTCACTGGGAAATAGCCTTACGAGCCCACAGGAGGGTCAAGCACCAGCTAGTATCTACAGGACCAACTAACACCAGAGTTAACCAGATGGCAAAAGGCAAACGTAAGATCATTACTTACAGAAATCAAGGCAGTATGGCGGCATCCAAACCCAGTTCCCTGACAGCAATAAATCTTGGATACCCCGAAACACCAGAAAAACAAGACTCAGATCTAAAATCACTGGTCAGGTTGCTGATAGAGGAACACTTAGATAAATCTCTTAAAGTAATACATGAGAAAATAGAACAAAAGTTAGAAGGCCTTACAAGGCAAACACAATTAAATCTCGGATATCTCAACACACCAGAAAAACAAGACTCAGATCTAAAAATCACTGGTAAAGATGCAGATTGAGGATCACTTAGATAAATTTCTTAAAGTAATAGAGGAGAAAATAGATCAAAAGCTAGAAGCCCATACAAGGCAGACATAAAAATCACTTAAAGAAATCCAGGAGAATATAGAGCAAAAAATGAATCCCAATAAGGGGGAGAAACAAAAATCACTTAAAGTAATAGAAGAGAACATGGGTCAACAAGAAGAAGTCATAAAAGAGGAAACACAAAAATCCCTTAAAGAATTACAGGAAAACACAAACAAGCAACTGAAAGATCTGAGCAAAACCATGCAAAATCTAAAAACAGAAGTAGAAACAACTAAGCAATCACAAAGGGAGACAACGTTGGAGATAGAAAACCTTGGGAAGAAATCAGGAGTCATAGATGCAAATATCAACAATAGAATACAAGAGATAGAAGACAGAATCTCAGATGCTGAAGATACCATAGGAACCATGGATTCAACAATTAAAGAAAATGCAAAATGCAAAAAGCTGGTAATCCAAAACATTCAGGAAATCCAGGACACAATGAGAAGACCAAACCTAAGGATTATAGGGATAGATGAGAATGAAGATCTACAACTTAAAGGGCCAGCAAATATCTTCTACAAAATTATGGAAGAAAACTTCCCCAACCTAAAGAGAGAGATGCCCATCAATATACAAGAAGCCTATAGAACCCCACATAGACTGGACCAGAGCAGAATTAATTCCCGTCACATAATAATCAAAACCCCAAATGTACTAAACAAAGAAAGAATATTAAAGGCAGTAAGAGAAAAAGGACAAGTAACATATAAAGGAAGACCTATCAGAATTACACCAGACTTCTCACCTGAGACCATGAAACCTAGAAGATCCTGGGCAGACCTAATGCAGACCCTAAGAGAACACAAACTTCAGCCAAAACTACTATACCCAGCAAAACTCTCAATTGCCATAGATGGGGAAACCAAGATATTCCACGACAAAACCAAATTTGAAAGATACTTATCTACAAACCCAGCGCTACAAAGGATAATAGGGGAAAAATACCAACACAAGGAGGGAAAAACACCAGAGAAGAAACAAGATAGAAACCCCATCTCATCCAACCCAAAAGAAGAGAACCACTCAAATACAATAATAATAATAATAATAATAATAATAATAATAATGCCCAAAATGTCAGGAAGTAATAATTATTATTCTTTAATATCTCTTAATATCAATGGACTCAATTCCCCAATCAAAAGACACAGATTAACAGACTGGGTACATAAACAGGACCCTACATTTTGCTGCATACAGGAAACACATCTCAGTGTCAAAGACAAACACTGCCTTAGAGTAAAAGGCTGGAAGACAGTTTTATAAGCAAATGGTCCCAGGAAACAAGCCGGAGTAGCCACTCTAATATCAGATAAAATTGACTTTCAACCTAAAGTCATCAAAAGAGACACAGAAGGTCACTTCCTGCTTGTCAAAGGGAAAATCCACCAAGAAGAATTCTCAATACTGAACAACTATGCGCCAAATGTAAGGGCACCCTCATTCATAAAAGAAACTTTACTAAAGCTTAAAGCACACATCGCACCTAACACAATGATTGTAGGTGACTTCAACACTCCACTCTCCTCAATGGACCAATCAGGAAAGCAGAAACTAAACAGGGACACAGTGAAACTAATTGAAGCTTTGGACCAATTGGATTTAACAGATATATATAGAACATTCCATCCTAAAGCAAAAGAGTACACCTTTTCCTCAGCATCTCACGGTACCTTCTCAAAAATTGATCATATAATTGGTCACAAGACAGACCTCAACAAATACAAGAAGACCGAACTAATCCCATGTCTCCTATCGGATCACTATAGAGTAAAAGTGGTCTTCAATAGCAAGAAGAACAACAGAAAGCCCACATACACTTGGAAACTGAACAATACTCTACTCAATGACACCTTGGTCAAGGAAGAAATAAAGAAAGAAATCAAAGACTTTTTAGACTTCAATGAAAATGAAGGTACGACCTACCCAAATCTCTGGGACACAATGAAAGCAGTGCTAAGAGGAAAACTCATAGCCCTGAGTGCCTCCGAAAAGAAAATTGAGAGAGCATACACTAGCAACTTAACAGCACACCTGAAGGCCCTGGAACAAAAAGAAGCTAACTCACCCAGGAGGAGTAGAAGAGAGGAAATCATCAAACTAAGGGCTGAAATCAATCAAGTAGAAACAAAGAGAACCATACAAAGAATCAACAAAACCAAGAGCTGGTTATTTGAGAAAATCAACAAGATAGATAAACCCTTAGCTAGATTAACCAAAGGGCACAGAGATAGTATCCAAATTAACAAAATTAGAAATGAAAAGGGGGCTATAACAACAGAAACGGAGGAAACACTAGATCATCAGATCCTACTACAAAGGCCTATACTCAAAACAACTGGAGAATCTGGAGGAAATGGACAATTTCCTAGACAGATACGAAATACCAAAATTAAATCAGCATCAAGTAGATCAGCTAAACAGTCCCATAACCCCTAAAGAAATAGAAGGGGTTATAGAAAGCCCCCAAACCAAAAAAAGTACGGGACGAGATGGTTTTAGTGCAGAATTCTACCAGACCTTCAAAGAAGACTTAACACAAATACTCTTCAAACTATTCCACAAAATAGAGACAGAAGGGACACTGCCCAACTCGTTCTTTGAAACCACAATTACGCTGATACCTAAACCACAAAAAGATCCAACAAAGAAAGAGAACTACAGGCCAATTTCTCTTATGAATATTGATGCAAAAATACTAAATAAAATTCTTGCCAACTGAATCTAAGAGCATATCAAAACGATCATTCACCATGATCAAGTAGGCTTCATTCCAGGGATGCAGGGATGGTTCAATATATGGAAATCCATCAATGTAATCCACTACATAAACAAACTAAAAGAAAAAAACCACATGGTCATCTCATCAGAAGACGAAAAAGCATTTGACAAAATTCAGCATCCTTTCATGCTAAAAGTCTTGGAAAGAGCAGGTATTCCAGGCCCATACCTAAACATAGAAAAAGCAATCTAAAGCCAACCAGTAGCCAACATCAAAATAAATGGAGAGAAACTTGAAGCAATCCCACTAAAATCAGGGACTAGACAAGGCTGCCCTCTCTCTCCATATCTTTTCAATATAGTACTTGAAGTTCTAGCGAGAGCAATTAGACAACATAAGGAAGTCAAAGGGATACAAATTGGAAAGGATGAAGTCAAAATATCATTATTTGCAGACGATATGATAGTCTACTTAAGCGTTCCAAAAAACTCCACCAGAGAATTTCTACAGCTGATAAACAACTTCAGCAAAGTGGCTGGTTATAAAATTAACACAAGCAAATCAGTAGCCTTCTTGTACTCAAAGGACAAGCAGGCTGAGAAAGAAGTTAGGGAAATAACACCCATCACAATAGCCACAAACAACATAAAGTACCTAGGCATAACTCTAACCAAACAAGCAAAAGATCTGTATGACAGGAACTTCAAGTCCTTGAAGAAAGAAATCGAAGAAGACCTCAGAAGATGGAAAAATATTTCTTGCTCCTGGATTGGCAGGATCAATATAGTAAAAATGGCCATCTTGCCAAAAGCAATATACAGATTCAATGCAATCCCCATCAAAATCCCAACTCAATTCTTTATAGATCTAGAAAGAGCAATTCTCAAATTCATCTGGAGCAACAAAAAACCCAGGAGAGCTAAAACTATTCTCAACAATAAAAGGACTTCTGGGGGAATCAATATCCCTGACCTCAAGCAGTACTACAGAGCAATTGTGTTAAAAACTGCATGGTATTGGTACAGCAACAGGCAGGTAGATCAATGGAATAGGATTGAAGACCCAGAAATGAACCCAAAGTCTTATGGTCACTTGATCTTTGATAAAGGAGCCACAACCATCCAGTGGAAAAAAGATAGCCTTTTCAACAAATGGTGCTGGTTCAACTGGAGATCAACATGCAGAAGAATTTGAATTGACCCACTCTTATCTCCTTGTACTAAGATCAACTCCAAGTGGATCAAGGACCTCCACATAAAACCAGACACACTGAAACTATTAGAAAAGAAACTTGGGAAGAACCTGGAGGACATGGGCACAGGGGGAAATTTCCTGAACAGAACACCAATAGCTTATGCTCTAAGATCAAGAATCGACAAATGGGACCTCATAAAATTACAAAGTTTCTGTAAGGCAAAGGACACTGTCAGAAGGACAAAACGGCAACCAACAACGTGGGAAATGATCATTACCAACCCCACATCCGACAGAGGGCTCTTATCCAATATATACAAAGAACTCAAGAAGTTAGACCCCAAAAAACCAAATAACCCTTTCAAAAAATGGGGTACAGAGCTAAACAAAGAATTTTCACCAGAAGAAATTCGGATGGCTGAGAAACACCTTAAGAGATGTTCAACATCATTAGTCATCAGGGAAATGCAAATCAAAACAACCCTGAGATTCCACCTCACTCCAGTCAGAAGGCTAAGATTAAAAACTCGAGAGACAACAAGGGCTGGTGAGGATGTGGAGAAAGAGGAACACTCCTCCACTGTTGGTGGGATTGCAAAATGGTAAAACCGCTCTGGAAATCAGTGTGGCGGTTCCTCATAAAATTGGGCATGCCACTTCCAGAAGACCCTGGCATACCACTCCTGGGCATATACCCAGAGGATTCCTCTGCATACAATAAAGACACATGCTCCACTATGTTTATAGCAGCCTTGTTTATAATAGCCAGAAATTGGAAGGAGCCCAGATATCCCTCAAAAGAGGAATGGATACAGAAAATGTGGTATATTTATGCAATGGAGTACTACTCAGCAATTAAAAATAATGAACTCATGCAATTTGTAGGTAAATGGTTAGATCGGGAAACTATCATCCTAAGTGAGCTAACCCAGTCACAAAAGAATACACATGAAATGCAATCACTGATAAGTGGATATTAATGAGCCCAGAAGCCCTAAATACTCAAGGCACAATTAGCAAGTCAAATGACTCCCAAGAAGAAGAAAGGAGAGGACCCTGGGCCTGTAAAAATTGGATCCAGTATTGTAGACCCAGAACAGAGAAATCCTTGGGGGTGGGGGAATGAGTGGAGAATAGTAGAGGGGGAGAGGAATTATGGGACATATGGTGGGGGGTAACTGGGAAAGGGGAAAGCCTTTGGAATTTAAACATAGAATATAGAAAATAAAAATTTAAAATTTAAAAAAAAAATAGAGGAGACAACCCGGGAGGTTTATTGCCTCTGCTCAGGCAAAAAAAAAAAAAAAAAGTCTCCCAACCAAAAAAAGTATAGGACCAGATGGTTTTATTGCAGAATTCTATCAGACCTTCAAAGAAGATACTCTTCACACTACTCCACAAAATAGAAACAGAAGGAACACTGCCCAACTCATTCTACGAATCCCACAATTATGTTGATACCAAAACCACACAAAGATCCTACAAAGAAAGAGAACTACAGGCCAATTTCCCTTATGATTATTGATGCAAAAATACTAAATAAAATTCTTGCCAACCGAATCCAAGAGCACATCAAAACAATCATTCACCATGATCAAGTTGGCTTCATCCCAGGGATGCAGGGATGGTTCAATATATGGAAATACATCAATGCAATCCACTACATAAACAAACTAAAAGAAAAAATACATGGTCATCTCATTAGATGCTGTAAAAGCATTTGACAAAATTCATGTTAAAAGTCTTGGAAAGAACAGGAATTCAATGCCCATACCTAAATCTAGTAAAAGCAGTAAACAGCAAACCAATAGCCAACATTAAAATAAATGGAGAGAAACTTAAAGCAATCCCACTAAAATCAGGGACTAGACAAGGCTGCCCTCTCTCTCCATATCTTTCAATATAGTACTTGAAGTTCAAGCGAGAACAATTAGACAATATAAGGAAGTCCAAGGGATACAAATTGGAAAGGAAGAAGTTAGACTATCACTATTTGCAGATGATATGATAGTATATGTAAGTGACCCAAAAAACTCCACCAGAGAACTCCTACAGCTGATAAATAACTTCAGCAAAGTGGCTGGTTATAAAATCAACTCAAGCAAATCAGAAGCTTTCCTGTACTCAAAGGACAAGCAGGCTGAGAAAGAAATTAGGGAAGTAACACCCTTCACCATAGCCACAAACAATATAAAGTATCTTGGCATGACTTTAACCAAACATGTGAAAGATCTGTATGACAGGAACTTCAAGTCCTTGAAGAAAGAAATTGAAGAAGACCTCAGGAGATGGATAAATATTCCATGCTCTTGGATTGGCAGGATCAATATAGTAAAAATGGCCATATTGCCAAAAGCAATCTACAGATTCAATGCAATCCCCATCAAAATCCCAACTCAATTCTTCATAGATCTAGAACAAGCAATTCTCAAACCTATTTGGAGTAACAAAAAACCCAGGATAGCTAAAACTATTCTCAACAATAAAAGGACTTCTGGGGGAATCAATATCCCTGACCTCAAGCAGTACTACAGAGCAATTGTGACAAGACACTTTAAAATAACCACAAACAATATAAAATATGTTGGTGCAAATCTTACAATGCCAGAGAAAAATCTTTATTACAAATACTTCAAGTGTCTAAAAGAAGACATATACAATATATCAAAACATGGATCTCTCTACCATTCTGATGGTACAGTATGAATAAGACAGTGAAAATGCCCATCTCATCCAAAGCGATCTATGGATTTACCAAAATTCCAGCAAATAATTACAGCAAAATTTTCTGGAGAATTTATGAGAACAATTCTCATATTTATGTAGAAAAGCAAATATCCAGTATAATTATTTTTAAAATAAAAATCCTTTTAGAATAAAGAAAATCTAGAGGTCTCACCATCTGTCACCTCAAGAGGGAGCTCAGAGAAAAAGTAAGAAAACTGTATGGCATTGGAACAGAAACAGATTGATCAATGAAATTGTTTCAGGATCAACAAATAAACCCACACACCTCAACTATGCACACTTGAACTTCGGCAAAGAAGGCAACACCATACAGTGGAGAAAAGAAGGCATTTTCCTGAATTGGAGCAACTCTAAGTAGATGTCTGCATGTAGTAGAATGCAAATAGATCCATGTTTATTACAGTGCAATATCTCAAGTCCAAGTTGATCAAAGACAACAGCAACAAAACAAAACAAAACAAAGCAAAACACATGCACTAAATCTAATAGAAGAGAAGATAGGGAAAAGACTTGAACAGAAAAAAATTTCCTGAAAAGAACACCAATTGCTCATTCTCTATAATTGTGGAATGAAACCTCATGAAAAGGAAAAAGTACATTAAGACAAATGACACCAGAATTAGGACAAAGCAAATGCCATGCACTTGAAAACATCTTCACTAAGTTCACTTCTGACAAGGGGATAATATAAAAAATAAATAAATGGATTGCTCAAGAAATTAGAAACCAGTGAAACAAATAACCCAATTTAAAAAGGGGGGAACAGATCTAAACAGATAATTCTCAAGAGAGTAATCACTAATGACCAAAAATCATTTACAGAAATGTTCCATTTGTTTAGTGCTCAGGAAAAGGCAAATAAAATGACCACAAATGATGGAGAAGATTTGGACTATAGTAGCAACCCTCCATTTTTAATGGTAGAGCAAACTTGTGCAGTATGGAAATCAATTTGGTTGTTTCTCAATAAACTTTAAACTATTTTACCTCAAGACATAGTTATATGCTTCCTGGGCATATACCTGTAAGATGCCCAGATATACAAATTGAACACTTGCTCATCTATGTCCAAAACAACTTTATTTGCAGTATACAAGAAACTTTCAACAAACTAAATGTCATATAACTGAAGAATGGATAAATAAAATGTGGTACTTCTGAGCAATGGAATAATATTCAGCTTTTAAAAACAACAAAATCAAGATTTTACAGGCAAATGGATGAAATTTAATAATGATATCCTTATTGAGATAACATGGAGCTAGAAATACAGATAAGTTATATACTCACTGATAAGTGGAGATTAGCCATAAAGTGAAGGATAACCATGCTCCTATCCACAGACACGAAGAAACAAGTTAGTAAGGGGTGGGCTATGAAAATGAGCAGGTTGGAATCTAAGAAGGGGAAAGTTAATCATCATGAGAGTTTGAGAGAAAAAGAGAACTGTGTATGAGAGTGGGTGAGAAGGGAGTAAAATGGTGATCAGTTCTGTGGAGCAGTTTTAGGAGAAGGCTGTAGTCATAATGGAACCCAGTGAGAAGCAACTTTTGATATACCTGGAGGCCTGGGACTGGGGAGAATACAGGGAATCTATGTGGGGTATCCTAGTTGGGATTTCTGTAAGAGGGATTACAGGGACTGAAGTGGCTAACACATTAACCAGGCAAGAGTTCCAGATGAGGACTCTGGATATCAATATACTCACAAATCCTTCCATCCAAAATTTTCCTGACTAATGTGAATGATGAAGATATAGCAGAGACTATAGCAACCACCAATGACTGTTGCAACTTGAGACCAATCACATGTAAGATAAACAACTTCTGACACAATTAATGATACTCAGCTTTCTTGCATCCAAAAGCAGGACATAACTGTCTTTTCAGAGATGTTATCAAGCAGAGACCAGAAGTAGATATACACTGACAAACATCAAACATCTAGCAGAAGATAGTCTAGTGGAAGACATATATATATAGTACTGAGCAAGCCTTAAGTTCAAAAGACACACAAGTCAACTAACATGTGTCCATGGGGGCTCACAGAGATAGTGCAAACGAACAATGATCATGCAAGGGCTGGAACCCTACCCCATCCATACTAATAGCAAACATTTTTTTGGTCATCAGATAGAAATCCTAACAAGCAGAGTGGGGTAGCCTATGCCTATTATCCTTGCTTTTCAATCCCTTTCCCCCACCCTGGACTCCATGGGTGGGTCTCAGTGTATATTCCTTCTGCAAATAGAAGCTGCAGTGTGTGGTGGCACCCAAAGTTTTCCTCTTCTTCTCTGAGAAGCAGGAAAGGGAGAAAAGGAGATGAATTTGGAAGAGGAGTTTGTGACAAAAGGAGGGAACAGGGATTTGAATGGAATGTAAAGTGAAGAAAAATATATAAAAGTAACCCAAGAGTAAAGGAAGACAACATAGAAAGAAATAGGAGAGTGGATAAATACACATATTTAATAACAAGGGTAATAAGATCACAAACAAAACAGAACAAAACCTGTGAACAAAAATGGTAAACCCACATTGAATATAGGTGTAAGTTTCCCTTTCCTCATGAAAATGGAACACAGGGAAATCTCCAGGAGTAAAGACAAACAAGAAATTGTTGACCCAATGATTACATGGAAGGAAAGTACTTAGGGCTGCTATCCAAGGTCACTATCTTAAATAGTTTGAAGCTTAGGAAATTGAAATCAAAGCAAACTTTTCCATTGAAGCACTTTCCTTAGAAGAGCAGCAAATGTAGCACAGCCACATCTGACTTCAAATCTCTACATCACACTTCTTTACAGGGAAAGGAGGAAACCCTGAAAACCAGAGAATTGGAGAACACTAAAACAGGAGCTGATCTGAACTGAGCCTATGAAACAAGCAATTTGAGATAAGAATGTAGAGCATGGAAGCATGTTTCAAGATAAGATGGTAAAATCTTTACAATGTTAAGAATACTGTGGCTAAAGACACTTCAGAATGTCAGACTTGGAATTATGCATGAAAATTATGGGACTACTTATATTCTCAAATATACCTGGTCAAGTAGGAAGTATTATACAGCAAAACACCACACTGTTGGCTCAAAAACTCAATTTCAAAGTGTTTCTTCATTTGTAAATGATAATAGCAAAACAAAAATTTCATTAAGCATCACACCAAAAAAAAAAAAAAACCTGCCTTATATGTACTTCCCTGTTTATTGGCCCACCAGG
This sequence comes from Apodemus agrarius, assembly GCA_964023405.1. NCBI lineage: Eukaryota > Metazoa > Chordata > Mammalia > Rodentia > Muridae > Apodemus > Apodemus agrarius. The sequence goes on from OZ030014.1 coordinate 26,949,829, forward strand.
TAGATGAGCGAATGTCATTAATCTGCAAGGTAAAGGAAATTAGTGTATGATGATTCAGTGTTAGCAAGAATGTTTTGTTGGTAATTTGTAGTTATTTGCATGAATGAAGTGCAAGGGAGAAAAAAATGTTACAGATATGTATGGAGTGGTTCTGACTCATATTTTAGCTATAATTTGCAAGGGAAAAATAGGCAAAAAATTGAAAGGAAGTATTATGGAGAATATGGAATTGTTTGAATAGAGAAAAAAGGGTAAAGTAAATGATATTCAAAATTCAAATTTTAATATATATTTGGTGATAATGCCTGCGTTATCTTTGAGACAGATCATAATTTGAAGCAAATTACATCATTTTGGAGAATAATTGGAAGGCACAAAATATATTGTAAAGTATACAAAATAAGGTACTACCAGTTCAATTTAAAAGATAAATTTTTTCTATGAGTTCCAGCAGAGTGCTAAGTTATTCATTCTAAGAAATGTTTACCAGAGTATAAACGATGTAGAATTTAGGAAGTCCTGTGATTGAAAACTCTGAGATTGAAGAGGTGTACTTGAATCTTAACAAAAACATGTAATTACCAATGTTCAAAGCATGGATTTAATGGAATCAAATTGAATAAATTTATAATTAAGTTAGTTTACATTTTCTACTGAAGGAGTAAAGGGAAATTTGTTGGCAGTAATAAAAACAACAGCATAGTTTTCAATTGTGATTCACACAATGTACTTCTAAGTTGTTTGTGTCTTTCTACATGCATTATCACAACACTCACACATTTATTTATGCAGAGTATATAAAGCTAAAAGCAGAGTTTTCAAACATAATAAAAGATACAGAGTAGCAAGCAACGTTCAAAAATTTGTAATTTTTCCTCAAACTCCCATTTTGAGAACAGAATAATAGAAAGGTTCAGAAATAAAATAGAAATTCTTGTCCTTATCAAATACACATGAGGCATCAGCAAGGCTGTTTTACAGAGACCCTACTTATTATCCCTTTCTTTGTTATATTGTTAAAATGTTTGTCAGATAGAATCTTGGGCACAATTTCTACCAATATTTTAGTTTCCTCTGTCTCATACACTGCTAGTTTTAATTCTGTTATCTTCTGTGATTAGTTTCATTCAAAGTGATGTGTTTTTTCATCATTCTGCTGTTTCCATCAATGCCCACTGAAGGACTGGTAAGATAAAAATGGATAATCCTTTCAAATATACCTAAGAATTTTGTGAAACTGCACACCTCTCAAGAGTAATAATATCTAAAAGTTCTGATGGGAGCAGCATTTTGAGGGAGTTTTGGAGCATTTAAAAGGGCTGTGGTGATAAGAGAGTAACTTTGCACTCTCCACCACTGGCAAGTATTAGATTCACCATTGACAGATGGCAACTAGATACATGACATGGAGATGCTTTAAAAATATGCTTTACTTGCCAGACCTCCTTTTAGATTCTAAGGGGGCTATGATGCATGTCAGTTGCAAAAAAAAAAAAATGAAGTGTTGATTTCAGATATGAGGCATGTCTTGTTTTGGAATCTTTCAATGTGAAATGTGAAGTTGGGACAGTAAAATTCAGTAGTGTACCAATAATTTCATTTTAAGTAAAGATGATTATGAAGTCCACCAGCCAAATTATCAATTAACTATATAGCATATGAAATCTGCTTATATCTCAAGGTATATAGAGTGTTAAACTAGATTGCTGATTCACTATATCAGTTTAGTATTATTCAATAGACTAAATGTATTTTTGTATTAGTATCAGAAAGTTGGATATTAAGAATCTCTGGAAAAATTGCTTCATATATGCAAAATAGTCCCCTTAAAGTCCTTTGGATTTTCCTTTGGAGTCGTTCCTTTAGTCAAACCCCCATTGACTTTGGGTGGCATGAGATGAGTGAACTTTGGAGGTCTAGAATTAGTGTTGAGCTCACATGCTCTCTCCATCCTATTTTGCCATGTCCAAATAAAATTAGATAAGTTTTATGTTTCTTACTGTAAATCTACTTAAAATAATATTTCTCTACCTCAGGTTCTGAGACGGACTCAGAAAGAACCAAACATATCTGCTGATCACCAAATTCTATGGATTAATTGTTCTAATCCTTTGGAAGAGCTTGATTATTTTTCTTGTCAGTTCATCTTGAAGGAGGGGAATTGGCATTGGCATATGTTAACACTTAAACTTAGGTTACATGACACTAAGAGATTATCTTAGGAGATATTTATGGTTGCTATATAATAATTAAAAAAGGTTACTTATCTAAGTCTAAGTTACTTTGGAACTGTACCTGACCTTCCTTCTGTGATCCTCTGAGACTAGAAACAGTTGTCTCAAACACTTTGCACTTCATCCTAAAACAGCAGTAAATTAAGTAAAGGATTAATTACTTTTCCTGCAGATGCCTCTTGCTTGTCTGGCTAGGGGAAAGTTTGGAGAAACAAACTTCTATTGAATCAGGAAAAGATAATAATGCTTTGAGAAGGAAATTTTTTACATAAGCAAGTATTAATAAACTCACATAAGTTCATATACAGATTCATGCATTCATATTTAACCATTTCTGTTCAGAGCAGTTGGGTCCATTCTCACAATTGCATACATATCCATACTTACATATGCATGTGGAACAAAATACAAAGCACCAGTGGAGAAAGAATTCACTCATTCTAGATGAAAAAATGAGCTCCAATCTTTATTGAATAGCAAAAGGAAAAGCTTTTACCCTTTCAATGCTGAGCGAATTAAACCCGTTTATAGGTAGAAATTTTTTTCTTTATTAAAACTAAGCCTGATTTTATATTAAGAAAAGACCTGTTCTGTCCCATGGTAAAGAGAAGTCTGTCTGTTCCTTCTCCTCTCTGTAGCTTCTTCTTTTTTCCTCTTTCCCTCTACATTTTGCACATTGATCTCTATTTTTTTATGTTACCTATAGTTTCTATGTTATTCTGCTCATTTTCCTTCTAATCTTGCTCTCTCCTGCTCTAAAGTCACAATAATGCTCTTACCCTTAATGCCTTTTATCTCAATGCTGTGACTATTCTATGTTCTTCTTGAGTTCATATCAGTCTAAAATGTGTTGTCTAAAAACGTCTCCTCAGCTTAATTCCCTCAAATTTCTACTTTTTCTTCACACTTACAGATCTTGCACATGAAATGCAATCACTGATAAGTGGATATTAATGAGCCCAGAAGCCCTAAATACTCAAGACACAAATAGCAAGTCAAATGATTCCCAAGAAGAAGAAAGGAGAGGACCATGGGCCTGTAAAGATTGCATCCAGTTTAGTAAAGAAACCGAGGGGGGGAGGGGGAATGATTGGGGAACAGTTGGGGGGGAACTATGGGAACTATGGTGGGTGGGAACTGGGAAAGGGGAAAGCCTTTGGAATGTAAACATAGAATAAAAAATAAAAAAAAATAAAAAAAATTAATACCCAGAATTACAAAGTGAAAAAAAAAAGTTAATCACAAGATTACAGATAAAATTTAAGCCATAAATTGAAATAGAAATTTGCAACAGAGAATGTTTGCCTGCATATCCATTAGGAGTAATAATCTGTGCATAATAAATACAGAGGGGAACACTCTCAGCAAGCCATTGAACTGAGCACAGAGTCTCCAATGGAGGAACTAGAGAAAGGACCCAAGGAGTTGAAGGGGTTTGCATCACCATAGGAGGAAGAACATTATGGGCCTCTCAGAAATCCCAGAGCTCCCAGGGACAAAACCATTAATCAAAGAGTACAAATGGCTCAACAGGCATATGCAGCAGAAGATGGCCTTGTTAGACATCAAGGGGAAGAGAGGCCCTCGTTCCTGGAAAGGCTCCCTGCTGTAGTGTAAAGGAAAACCAGGACAGGGAAGTGGAGAGGGTTGATTGGGGAACAGGGACAGGGTAGATGGCTTATGGAATTTTTTGTGGGGATGAACCAGGAAAGGGGACATTTGAAATGTAAAGAAAGAATATATCTAATAAAGGAAAAGGAGTAATTATCTGGCTAAACATCAATCACCTGTTACAGCTCCACAGGTTTATTGAAAGTTGAAACACCAAAACTAACTTAATAGTGAAGTTTTGTATAGCTTAACCCAGTCAATATTTTATCTTCTTTCCTAGCACCATAATAAATCATTAATTCCCCTTTTAGACATTTGGTTAGTTGTTTAACTACCTTTTGGAATGTGCTCTGAGTAGTAGAAAGTCTTGTTAGTACCTAGAAGCAATTAACTAATGACATATGGGAGACAGGCAGAGTTCTCATTGTAGTTTTGACTACCAGGAAAGGATGTAATAACAGTCCCACTATAGATCTTAGTAATCAAGTTATAATTTTAGGAATTCTTATAGGATCATCATTAATAATTAAGAAGTCATCTATTTGTCTATATAGCATCACTACAAAATACTACATCTTTGTAAATCTACTCAAAAAAGAGGGCAAGTACCTAATTATATATATGTATATGTATATGTATATGTATATGTATATGTATATGTATATGTATATGTATGTACTATTTTTTTCCTGTTTTTTTATTGGATATATCCTATATTTACAATTCATTTCCCCTTTTCTGGTTCCCCACCCCCAAGGGTCCCACATGCCCTTTTCCCTCCCCCTGCTCCCTCATCCACCCCCTCCCACCTCACTGTTCTTGTACTCCCCCACAATGATGCTTTGGTCCATTATAGCTCCAGTGTCCACTCCTTTCTTCTTGTCAGACCTCACTTGGTATGTGATTTATATCTTTGGTGTTCCAAGATTCTAGGCTAATATCCACTTATCAGTGACTGCATACCATGGGTATTCTTTTGAGACTAGGTAACCTCACTTATTATGACATTCTCCAGCTCCATCCATTTCTCTAAGAATTTCACGAATTCATTGTTTCTAATGGCTGAATAGTACCCCATTGTGTATATATACCACATTTTTTTTTATCCATTCCTCTGTTGAGGGACATCTGGGTTCTTTCCAGTTTCTGGCTATTATATATAAGGCTGCTATGAACATAGTGGAGCATGTATCCTTATTGCATGCTGGGGAATCTTCTGGGTATATTCCCAGGAGAGGTATGGCTGGGTCCTCCGGAAGTATCACGTCCAGTTTTCTGAGGAACCACCATACGGATTTCCAGAGCGGTTGTACCAGCTTGCACTCCCACCAGCAGTGGAGGAGTGTTCCTCCTTCTCCACATCCTCGCCAACACCTGATGTCTTCTGAGTTTTTAATCTTAGCCATTCTGACAGGTGTGAGGTGAAATCTCAGGGTTGTTTTGATTTGCATTTCCCTAATGACTAATGATGTTGAACATTTTTTAAGGTGTTTCTCAGCCATCCGAATTTCTTCAGGTGAAAAGTCTCTGTTTAGCTCTGTACCCCATTTTTGGATAGGGTTATTTGGTTTTCTGGAGTCTAACCTCTTGAGTTCTTTGTATACATTGGATATTAGCCCTCTGTTGGATGTGGGGTTGGTGAAGATCTTTTCCCAATTTGTTGGTTGCTGATTTATCCTTTTGACAGTTTCTTTTGCCTTACAGAAACTTTGTAATTTTATGAGGTCCCATTTGTCTATTCTTGCTCTTAGAGCATAAGCAATTGGTGTTCTGTTCAGGAATTTGTCCCCTGAGCCAATGTCCTCAAGGGTCTTCCCCAGTTTCTTTTCTATTAGTTTTAGTGTGTCTGGTTTTATGTGGAGGTCCTTGATCCACTTGGAGTTGAGCTTAGTGCAAGGAGATAAGAGTGGATCAATTCTCATTCTTCTGCATGTTGACCTCCAGTTGAGCCAGCACCATCTGTTGAAAAGGCTATCTTTTTCCACTGGATGTTTTCAGCTCCTTTGTCAAAGATCAATTGGCCATAGATGTGCGGGTTCAATTCTGGGTCTTTGATACTATTCCATTGATCCGCCTCCCTGTCACTGAACCAATACCATGCAGTTTTTAATACTACTGCTCTGTAATATTGCTTGAGGTCCTGGATATTGATTCCCCCAGAAGTTCTTTTGGTGTTGATGATAGTTTTAGCTATCTTGGGTTTTTTGTTATTCCAGATGAATTTGAGAATTGCTCTTTCTAACTCTATGAAGAATTGAGTTGGGATTTTGATGGGGATTGCATTGAATCTGTATATTGCTTTGGGCAAGATTGCCATTTTGACTATATTAGTCCTGCCAACCCACGAGCATGGAAGATTTTCCCATTTTCTGATGTCTTCTTCAATTTTCCTCTTCAGAAATCTGAAGTTTTTGTCATATTAATTTTTCACATGTTTGGTTAGCGTCACTCCAAGATACTTTATATCATTTGTGGCTATTGTGAAGGGTGTCATTTCCCTAATTTCTTTCTCGGCCTGCTTATCCTTCACCTATAGGAAGGCTACTGATTTGCTTGAGTTGATTTTATAGCCAGCCACTTTGCTGAAGTTGTTTTTCAGTTGCAGAAGTTCTCTGGTAGAGTTTTTTGGGTCACTTAAGTATACTATCATATCATCTGTGAATAGTGATAGTTTGACTTCTTCCTTTCCAATTTGTATCCCTTTGACTTCCCTCTGTTGTCGAATTGCTCTAGCTAGTACCTCAAGTACTATATTGAAGAGATATGGTGAGAGGAGAAAGCCTTGTATAGTCCCTGATTTTAGTGGGATTGCTTCAAGTTTTTCTCTGTTTACCTTGATGTTGGCTACTGGTCTGCTGTATATTGCTTTTACTATGTTAAGATATGGGCCTTGAATTCCTGCTCTTTCCAAGACCTTTAGCATGAAAGGATGCTTTAGCATGAAAGGATGCTTTTTCAGCATCCAATGAGATGACCATGTGGTTTTTTTTCTTTGAGTTTGTTTATGTAGTGGATTACATTGATGGATTTCCGTATATTGAACCATCCCTGCATCCCTGGGATGAAGCCAACTTGATCATGGTGAATGATCATTTTGATGTGTCCTTGGATTCGGTTGGTAAGTATTTTGTTTAGTATTTTTGCATCAATATTCATAAGAGAAATTGGCCTGTAGTTCTCTTTCTTTTTTTATTTAATTTTTGTTTTCTTTATTCTATGTTTACATTCCAAAGGCTTTCCCCTTTCCAGTTCGCCCCCACCATATGTCCCATAATTCCTCTCCCCCCCCAGCTATTCCCCAATCATTCCCCCGCCACGATTTCTCTGTTCTGGGTCTACAAAATTGGATCCAATCTTTACAGGCCCAGGGTCGTCTCCCTTCTTCTTCTTGGGAGTCATTTGACTTGCTAATTGTGTCTTGAGCATTTAGGTCTTCTGGGCTCATTAATATCCACTTATCAGTGATTGCATTTCATGTGTATTCTTTTGTGATTGGGTTAGCTCACTTAGGATGATATTTTCCAGATCTAACCATTTACCTACAAATTGCATGAGTTCTTTATTTTTAATTGCTGAGTAGTACTCCATTGTATAGTTGGATCTTTGTGTGGTTTTGGTATCACGGTAATTGTGACTTCATAGAATGAGTTGGGTAGTGTTCCTTCTTTTTCTATTTTGAAGAATAGTTTGAAGAGTATCAGTATCAGGACTTCTTTGAAGGTCTGATAGAATTCTGCACTAAAACCATCTGGTCCTGTGCTTTCTTTGGTTGGAAGACTTTCTATGACCCCTTCTATTTCTTTGGGGGTTATGGGTCTGTTTAGACGATCTATTTGATCCTGGTTTAATTTTGGTATTTGGTAACTGTCTAGGAAATTGTCCATTTCCTCCAGATTCTCCAGTGTGTTGAGTATAGAATTCTGTAGTAGGATCTGATGATTTTTTGAATTTCCTCAGTTTCTGTTGTTATATCTCCCTTTTCATTTCTAATTTTGTTAATTTGAATACTGTCTCTGTGCCCTTTGGTAGGTGTGGCTAGGGGTTTATCTATCTTGTTGATTTTTTCAAAGAACCACCTCCTGGTTTTGTTGATTCTTTATATGGTTCTCTTTGTTTCAACTTGATTGATTTCAGCCCTGAGTTTGATGATTTCCTGTCTTCTACTCCTCCTGGGTGAAATTGCTTCTTTTTGTTCCAGAGCTTTCAAGTGCATCATTAGGTTGCTACTATATACTCTCACCTGTTTCTTTTTGGAGACACTGAGGGCTATGAGTTTGCCTCTAAGCACTGCTTTCATTGTGTCCCATAGATTTGAGTATGTTGTGCCTTCATTTTCATTAAATTCTAAGAATTCTTTGATTTCTTTCTTTATTTCTTCCTGGACTAAGCTATCATTGAGTAAAATATTGTTCAGCCTCCACGTGTATGAGGATTTTCTGTTGTTTTGTTGCTATTGAAGAACACTCTTACTCCATGGTGATCTGATAAGAGGCATGGGATTAGTTCAATCTTTTTATATTTGTTGAGGTCTGTCTTGTGTCCAAGTATATGGTTGATTTTGGAGAAGGTACCATGAGGAGCTGAGAAAAAAAGTATAGTCTTTTGCTTTAGGGTGAAATGTTCTATATATATCTGTTAAATCCAATTGGTCCAAAGTTTGGATGAGTTTCTCCGTGTCCCTGTTTAGTTTCTGTTTTCCTGATCGGTCCACTATGGATAGTGGAGTATTGAGGTCCCCCACAATCATTGTGTAAGGTGCAATGTGTGCTTTGAGCTTTAGTAAAGTTTCTTTTACAAATGAGGGTGCCCTTACATTTGGAGCATAGATGTTTAGAATTGTGAGTTATTCTTGGTGTATTCTTCCTTTGACTAGAAATAAGTGACCTTCTGTGTCTCTTTTGATGACTTTGGGTTGAAAGTCAATTTTATCTGATATTAAAATGGCTATTCCATCTTGCTTCCTGTGACCATTTCCTTGCAAAATTGTCTTCCATCATTTTGCTCTAAGGTAGTGTTTGTCTTTGACTCAGGTGTGTTTCCTGTAAGCAGCAAAATGTAGGGTCCTGTTTCCATATCCAGTCTGTTAGTCTATCTTTTTATTGGGGAATTGAGTCCATTGATGTTAAGATGTATTAAGGAATAAAGATTATTACTTCCTGACATTTTTGATGTTATTTTTGTTTTTGAGTAGTTATCTTCCTTTGAGTTTGATGGAAGAAGGTTACTGTCTTGCTTTTTCTTGGGTGCAGTTTCCTTCCTTGTATTGGAGTTTTCCTCCTATTATCCTTTGTAGAGCTGGGTTAGTGGAAAGATATTGTGTAAATTTGGTCCTGTCATTGAATATTTTGATTTCTCCATCTATGTTGATTGAGAGTTTTGCTGGGTATATTAGTCTTGGCTGACATTTGTGTTCTCTTAGGGTCTGCCTGAGGTCTGCCCAGGATCTTCTACCTTTCATGGTTTCTGGAGAGAAGTCTGGTGTGATTCTGATAGGTCTTCCTTTATATGTTACTTGGCCTTTTTCTCTTACTGCCTTTAATATTCTTTCTTTGTTTAGTACATTTGGCGTTTTGATTATTATATGGCAGGAGGTGTTTCTGTTCTGGTCCAGTCTGCTTGGAGTTCTGTAGGCTTCTTGTATATTCAAGGGCATCTCTCTCTTTAAGTTAGGGAAGTTTTCTTCCATAATTTTGTTAAAGATATTTGCTGGCCCTTTAAGTTGTAGATCTTCACTCTCATCTATCCCTATAATCCTTAGGTTTGGTCTTCTCATTGTGTCCTGGATTTCCTGGATGTTTTGGGTTACAAGCCTTTTGGATTTTGAGTTTTCTTTGACTGTGGAGTCAATGGTTACTATGTTATCTTCAGCATCTGAGATTCTTATCTCTATCTCTTGTATTCTGTTGTTCATGTTTGCATCTACGACCCCTGATTTCTTCCCAAGGTTTTCTATCTCCAAAGTTGCCTCCTTTTGTGATTTCTTAGTTGTTTCTACCTCTGTGTTCAGATCTTGGATGGTTTTGCTCAGTTCCTTCATTTGTTTGTTTGTGTTTTCATGTAATTCTTTAATATATTTTTGTGCTTCCTCTTTCATGACTTCTGCATGTTGTTTCAAGTTCTCCTGCATTTCTTTAACTGATTTTCTCATTTCTTCTTTATTGGTTTCTGTCTGTTGGCCCATATTCTCCTGGAGTTCTTTAAGTGTTTTTTGTGTTTGCATTGTAAGAGCTTCTACCCTATTGATGTTCCCCTTCATTTCTTTAAGAGATTTGTTTATGTCTTTTTTGTGTTCCTCTAGGAGCATTATGACCTGTGCTTTTATATCTAACTCTTGTTTTTCTGGTGTGCTGGGGTATCCAGGACTTGCTGTGGTTGGCGAATTCGGTTCAGATGGTGCCATATTGCCTTGATTTCTGTTAATAACGTTCCTACGTTTGCCTTTTGCCATCTGTTTATCTCTGGAGTTAGTTGGTCTTATTGTAGATTGCAGCTCTGCTGAAAGCACAGCGTGCCTGTCTCCAGGGGTCAGTGACCGTTGCTGAGCTGTCGGTGCCTGGATCTGCCAATCTGTTCTGGCTCTGGGTGCGGGCCAGATCCTGGCGGCATTGTCTGTGCTAGAGTAAGCTAGGTCTCAGTCCAAACCCCTGACTCCAGCTGCTAGAATTCTGCGCAGTGTCCCGAGGTAAGATGGCACCTCGCTGCCAGCCTGCCTGGAGAGCTGGCCCGAGGTAGTCTGCACCCGCAGCTGAGCTGTCTGTGCCCAGATCTCCTGCAGAGCTAAGCTAAGCTATATCTCTGTCCACGCACCTGACTCCAGCCGCTCGCTGTGCCAGCAGTTCGCTCGGTGTCCCGAGGCAAGATGGCAGCCCTGCTGAAAGCACAGCGCACCTGTCTCCAGGGGACAGTGACTGTTGCTGAGGTGTCAGTGCCTGGATCTGCCGAACTATTCTGGCTCTGGGTGCGGGCCAGGGCCTGGTGGCATTGTCTGTGCTAGAGTAAGCTAGGTCTCAGTCCAAGCCCCTGACTCCAGCTGCTAGGATTCTGTGCAGTGTCCTGAGGTAAGATGGCCCCTCACTGCCAGCCTGCCTGGAGAGCTGGCCCGAGGTGGTCTGCACCCGCAGCTGAGCTGTCTGTGCCCAGATCTCCTGCAGAGCTAAGCTAAGCTATATCTCTGTCCACACACCTGACTCTAGCCGCTCGCTGTGCCTGCCGTTCGCTAGGTGTCCCGAGGCAAGATCTGTATATACTATTAAGAGCAGGAATCTTTAATAAAATGAATTTCACCTAGGCCTTGTCTCTGGTGCAAACGTGTTCATTACTGTAATCCAAAGCAGAGCATGTCAGGATGATCACCTGCCACTTATCAGCTTGTCCTATGAGGGCTCCTGACAATAGAATATAAAACATTATTTACAATATGTTAATGATTATGTGACTCCACCTAAAGTGAAATATTGTTTTAAATTCAACTTTATGATAGTCAGTGCTTGTAGAACATAGGGATTGGGTTGAATGTCCAAGGATTATTTTGTTCCCACAATGAGCTTCATTAGCTTGGCAAAATCAAGGTACTTAATTTGGGCAACATTAACAAAACATTACTTTCTCATTCAAAAGCTATTTTATCTTGGTTATTTTATTTTATTTTTTAAATTACATATGTTATCCAGCTTTCCCCTCCATAAAACCCATATAACATCCTTCCCAACCTGCTAATATGAGGCTGCTCCCACACTGACCCATCCAATCCCACATCACTACTGTAACATTCACCAGTGCTGGGCATCAAGCCTTCGCAGGACCAAGGGTCTCCTCTCCCAGAAAACACCATTCTCTACGACATGTGTTGATGGAGCCATGTATTAATTCATGTGTATCTTTGGGTTAGTGTTTGTTATGGCTTGTATATGCTTTTCCCAGGGAGTGGCACTATTAGGAGTTGTGGCCTTGTTAGAGTAGATGTGTCACTGTGGGTGTGGGCTTAAGACCTTCACCCTAGTTGCCTGGAAGTCAGTCTTCCACTAGCCGCCTTCAGATGAAGAGAGAGAACTCCCAGCTCCTCCTGCACCAAGCCTGCCTGGATGCTGCCATGTTTCTGCCTTGATGACAAAGGACTGAACCTCTGAGCCTGTAAGCCAGCCCCAATTAAATGTTGTCTTTTATAAAACTTGCATTGGTCATGGTGTCTGTTCACAGCAATAAAACCCTAACTAAGACAGAAGTTGGTACCAGGGACTGGGGTATTGCTGTGATAGGCCTGACCATGCTTTTGTTCGGAAGAATGTGGATTTGGGGACTTTGGATTTAGAAAGCCATGGAATTTTTTAAGTGGGGCTTAATAGGCCAGACTAGTAGGAATATGGAAGACAGTGGTGCTGAGGGTCATTTGAACTGTGTAGGCCTGACGGCCCAAGAGGTTTCAGTAGAGAAGAACTTTAATATGTGGCTGAGAGACTGTTTTTGTGATGTTTTGGTAAAGAACATGGCTGCTTTTTGCCATTGTCTGAAGAGACTGCCTAGGACTAAGATAAAGAGATTTATATTAATTGCATCTGCAAAGGAAGTCTCAAAAAAGCCCAACAAAGACTTTGTTCTCTGGTTAAGTCTGATAAAGAGAATTTTGAACCAACATAGCAAGCTGAGAAAGGAAAAGTACAAAATATATAGTTTGAGTATTAAAGGGACTCCAGGAAGTGAAATGGAGCTGAATTCAAGGATATTAAACTGAATTAAAGGAGTGGTGACCTTGGGGGCAAGATTCACACAGTTAACTTTAGGTCCAGGCATGGTAGTACAAGCCTTTAATCCCAGGAGGCAAAGATAAGCAGATCTCTGAGTTCAAGGCCAGCCTAGAACAGAGCAAATTCTAGGTGAAGAAAAACATTAATCTAGGCTTGGTGGACCACACCTTTAATCCCAGTGTTTAGGAGACAGGCATGCAGATCTCTTGAGTTCAAGGTCAGTCTAAGGAGCAAGATTCAGGACAGCCAACTTAGGCAGTGAAGGAGCTGGGAAAAAGGAAGCTGGTGATAATGTATTAGAATAAGGGGGCCAATGTTCCAGCTCCTGCAAGCAGCAGAACTCAGCAGCTTCAGCCATGTGTCTCTGGCTTTATATTCAAGAGGAGAAGGAGACTACTGAAACAATTGATGCTGGTTAGCTGGAGCTAAGAAATTATTGGTGATTAAGACCAGCATCACTGAGGTAAAATCTGGGAAGTGTTTTCTGAGAGCACAAAGAAGCTGTATTCCTGAGATAGCCAAGTGTTCCTCATGCTGCAGCTGTACTTGGTAACGTGTAAGAATCATCCAGGTGGTACTGGTTTTGAAGGCATGAAGGCATCATGAAGAACAGCTGAGGCTTGGTACTGTGAGAGGCCATGGAAGGCCATTGGTGAAAATGTACCCTCAGCTGTAATTGACAGCCCAGGACTGAAGGGGTCATGCAAAGGTGTTGAGGCTTGGTACCATGAAGAGAGCCTATGAGAGACTTTGGTGAAGCATAGTTGCAGTGGAAGACCCTAGCAGATTGGAGATGCCAGTACCATGGGATGACCACCAAGAACAGCAGGGGCAGTGAGTGGATCAATCTGAACTTAGAGTGCTACAGAGGGCAGAGCTGGAGAAGTGACACCAGCTCTTTGGAGATACACAGAAGATCATATGTGGATCTCAGACATTGGAACAAGAAGCTGTGAAGCTGAAATTGACTTGGGGTACCCAAGATGTCAAAGATGCCAGAGCCACAGGATGCCTGCCAAGGAAAGCTGCTAACAGGGAGTGGAACAAGCCCAGGAGAAAGAACCTTGTTGAAGTCAACAAAGATGAAAAAGGAGTTGGATATCTGAAAACTGCTTTGCCATCAGACATGGAGATGCAGTTTGGACTTTGCCCAGCTGGTTTCCTGTCTTGCTTGGGGGATTAAGTGATTGGATGAATCTCAAGAGACCTTGAAATTTGGATTTTTAACACTGTTGAGACTGCTATAGACTACAGGGACTTTTGAAGTTGGACTAAATACATTTTGCATTATGCTATGTTTAAGTATGGCCCCCATAGACTCATGTTTGAACAAGCCTATGGGGGCCAGGGAGTGAAATGTTATGGTTTGTATATGCTTTTCTCAGGGAGTGGCACTATTAGGAGGTGCGGCCTTGTTGGAGTAGGTGTGTCACTGTGGGTGTGGGCTTAAGACCTTCACTCTAGTTGCCTGGAAGTCAGTCTTCCACTAGCCGCCTTCAGATGGAGAGAGAACTTCCAGCTCCTCCTGCACCAAGCCTGCCTGGATGCTGCCATGTTTCTGCCTTGATGACAATGGACTGAACCTCTGAGCCTGTAAGCCAGCCCCAATTAAATGTTGTCTTTTATAAAACTTGCATTGGTCATGGTATCTGTTCACAGCAATAAAACCCTAACTAAGACAGTATTTTAGTACCTTGGAACTCTGAGGGATCTGGTTTGTAGATATTGTTGTTCTTCCTATGGGGTTGCAAACTCCTCCAGCACCTTCATTCCTTCCTCTAACTCACTCATTATGGTTCCTGTGATCAGTCCAATGGTTGGCTGTAAGCATCCACATCTTTATTTGCCTAGCTCTGGGATAGAATTTCATGATACAGCTATACCAGATTCCTGTCAGCAAGCACTTCTTGGCATGAGCAACAGTATCTTGTTTTGGTGACTGCATATGGGAGCAGTCTCTGGATGGACTTTCCTTCAGTCTCTGCTCCCATCCCTTATTGCTATACATCACTGTTCAATTGCCTGACACTGTACATTTCCCCAGTCTCCTCCCCAGACTGCCCCTGTCCCTCATTTTCCCTCCCATTCCTCTCTCCCCTCTGTGTCCCTCCCACTTTCAACGGTCCATGATTATTTAGCTCCACATTTTAAGTAGGATTGAAACACCCATATTTTCCATTGAGTCTGCATAGTGCTGTTGGAAAAATAGCCATTTTAACAATGTTATTCCTACCTGCCCATGCACATGGTAGTTCTTCCATTTTTCTGATATTTTCCTCAATTTCTTTCTTAATAGTCTTGAAGTCCTTGTCTTACTGGTCTTCCTCTTGATGTTTTAGGGTTACATCAAGATGCCTGTTGTAAAGAGTATTGTTTCTCCAAATTCTTTTCCATCCTGTTTGCCATTTGTATATTGCATAACAACTGAATGTATTTGAGTTAAATCTGAAGCCACCCACTTTGCTGAAGTTGTTTACCTGCTGTAGGAATTCTTAAGTAGCAATCCAGTAGTCACATATGTGTGTAGTATCATATCATCTACCAAATGCAATATTTTTATTTCTTTATTTTCAGTATTTATCTCATTGATCTATTTTTGATTTTTTGTTGCTCTATCTATAACTTCAAGGACTGTATTGATGAGATAGCAAGAGAGTGGGTAGCAATGTTTTGTTCCTGAAATTAGTGGAACTGGTTTTGATTTTTATTCATTTAATTTGATGTTAGCTATTGTCTTGTCACATATTGCCTTTATTATATTTAGCTATGTGCCTTGTATCCCTTATCTCTCTTGTATATAGCACAATTAAGGAATCTATTTTTGCATCCATTCTCTTCACCTGTGTCTTTTTAGTGGGAACTTGATTGCATTATTGTTGACACAGATATTAATGTCCAAGAGTAGTTAATTCATTTTACTTTGATTTTGGTGGTAGAATTTTGTTTGTTTTATATATCTGTACAAGGCTTACATTTTTATTCATATGAATAGTGTAAAATTATTTCTATTACATTCTTAAGTGTAGGTAGCCTAATTCTGCTGGTGTTTGCCTTCTATCATTCTCATGACACTAGATTACTTTGTTATAGAAGATGTGAGTTTATACCTCTATGTTGATTGAAACTTTTGTTGGATACAGTAGTCTGAGATGATATCTGTGATGTGTCCCTGTCTGTAAGATATCAGTACATAACCTTCTAGCTTTTAAAGTCTACTGAGAAGTTGTGTTTAATTCTGAAATATCTGACATTTTATGTTACTTGGACTTTTTTCTTAGAAACTATTAAAATTATTTTCTTATACTACATATTTATCATTTTGATTACTATCTGTGAAGAAGTCACTTTTGAGTCTCCAATCTGGTGTTGTAAGAGCTTCTTGTACAATTATAGTCATCTCTTCTTTTTGGAGGCAGAAATTTCTTTCCTATTTTTTGAAATAGGGTGTTTCATTGATAATAGAGCTTATTAATTGCTAGATTAGGAAGCCTAAAATTTACTGGATTTTTGTTTGTCATCCTTCAAATTTTGAGAAAGTAATCAGAACAAAATTACTTCCTTCTTACATGGTTGCTACTTTTCCAAAAACAGAACCATGTTTGCAAGATAGTCACTTACTTTATTGAAATACCTCCTCAAACACAATGATTGTATTTACTTGTTACATTTTCTATAAATTTTAATAAAGATAATGATATCTTCTTCAATTTGTTCACTTTTATTTTGCTATTAATTTGTATTTCCCATTACAATTTTATTAGCTACATACCTTAAAATAGTGTATTATTTTTAATAAGTGTTTTTGTCAGTTATACTTCCCAATTGAGGAGAATAAATCTAATAGTTCTTTATTTATTTAAAGTAAGAATCAGTTGTATGCCAAAGAATTGTCTTTAAGTAAATACTTCCTTTAGTATTAATGTAAAATAAAGCTTTTGACATGGATATTTATGAAATTGTACTATGTAGGTCTGTCTGAAAATTGTACAGTTTCTGCTTGCTTCAAGGAAGAAGTTCGGTAGGCAATAGAAATTCATTGAATCTTCCATGGATCATGCACATACAAATGTAGAAGATCTACTGACTGCTGCATAAAACCTTCATTGTAGGAATGGCCTACAATTACTACATGTAGTGGCTATTCCTGGTTGTCAACTTGACTATATGTGGAATGAACTACAATCTAGAATTGGAAGGCTCACCTATGATCCTAATTTGGAGGCTCAGAGATATAAGTTTCTGACCTGGACTTAGCATGGAGATCTTGAAGCATGGATTCCAGTCAAGGTCATCTGGGATTAAAGGTGTGGAGACATACACCTTTAATCCCAGACTTCAAGTTCATCTGGGATTAAAGGTGTACACCTTTAATCTGGGCTACACCTTCTACTGGAGACATATATAAGGACATTGAAAGAAGGAAGACTGATTCTTCCTTGCCGGCTTGCTTCGTGGGACTGAGCAACTGCAAGATCCTTGGACTTCCATCCACAGCTGCTGCTGACTACTGTTGGGGAGTTGGACTACAGACTGTAAGTCATCGACAAATTCCCTAACTACATAGAGACTGCCCATACGATCTGTGACTCTAGAGAACCCAGACTAATACATAAGTGGTACCAGAAGTGGGGTATATGGAAGTAGCAACCACTTTGGATTCATTGGTAACACATATGCGTATCAGAGGATGGGAAATAAATCCAACCAAAATTCAAGGACCATCTACCTCAGTGAAATTCTTAGGAGTACAATGGTGTGGGGCATGCAGAGATATTCCTTCTAAGGTGAAAGATAAGTTATTGCACCTGGCCCCTCCCACCACCAAGAAAGAAGCACAACGTTTAGTGGGTCTATTTGGATTTTGGAGACAGCACATTCCTCATTTGGGTGTGTTACTCAGGCCTATTTACCAAGTGACAAGGAAAGCTGCTAGCTTTGTGTGGGGCCCAGAACAGGAGAAGGCTCTTCAACAGGTCCAGGCTGCTGTGCAGGCTGCATTACCACTTGGACCATATGATCCAGCAGACCCAATGGTACTTGAGGTGTCGGTGGCAGATAGAGATGCTGTTTGGAGCCTCTGGCAGGCCCCTGTAGGTGAATCACAGAAGAGACCTTTGGGATTTTGGAGCAAAGCTTTACCGTCATCCGCAGACAACTACTCTCCCTTTGAAAAACAACTCTTGGCCTGCTATTGGGCCTTAGTGGAAACTGAACGTTTGACAATAGGACACCAAGTTACTATGCGACCTGAACTCCCCATCATGAGTTGGGTATTATCAGACCCTCCAAATCATAAAGTAGGGCGTGCACAACAGCAGTCTATTGTCAAATGGAAGTGGTATATACGTGATCGGGCCAGAGCAGGTCCTGAAGGCACAAGCAAGTTACATGAAGAAGTTGCTCAGATGCCTATGGTTTCTACTCCTGTTACAATGCCATCTGCTGCCAAGCATGCACCTATAGCCTCATGGGGTGTTCCCTATGACCAGCTGACTGAAGAAGAGAAGACTAGGGCCTGGTTTACTGATGGCTCTGCACGTTATGCAGGCGCCACCCAGAAGTGGACAGCTGCAGCATTACAACCCCTTTCTGGGACAACCCTGAAAGATACAGGTGAAGGAAAATCTTCACAGTGGGCAGAACTTCGGGCAGTGCACATGGTATTACAGTTTGTTTGGAAGAAGAAATGGCCAGATATACGATTGTTCACTGACTCATGGGCTGTAGCCAATGGATTGGCTGGATGGTCAGGGACGTGGAAAGATCACGATTGGAAAATTGGTGAGAAAGACATTTGGGGAAGAAGTATGTGGATAGATCTTTCCAAGTGGGCAAAGGATGTGAAGATATTTGTGTCCCATGTAAATGCTCACCAAAAGGTGACTTCAGCTGAGGAGGAGTTCAACAATCAAGTGGATAAGATGACGCGTTCTGTGGACAGTCAGCCTCTTTCCCCAGCCACCCCAGTTATTGCCCAGTGGGCACATGAACAAAGTGGCCATGGTGGCCGAGACGGAGGTTATGCTTGGGCTCAGCAACATGGACTTCCACTCACCAAGGCTGACCTGGCTACAGCTGCTGCTGAATGCCAGATCTGCCAACAGCAGAAACCAACACTGAGCCCCAGATACGGCACCATTCCTCGAGGTGACCAGCCTGCAACCTGGTGGCAGGTTGACTACATTGGACCACTTCCCCCATGGAAAGGACAACGTTTTGTTCTTACTGGAGTAGATACTTACTCTGGTTATGGATTTGCCTTTCCTGCGCGTAATGCTTCTGCCAAAACCACCATCCGTGGACTCACAGAATGCCTCATCTATCGTCATGGTATTCCACACAGTATTGCTTCTGACCAAGGAACTCATTTCACAGCCAGAGAAGTGCGACAGTGGGCCCACGATCATGGAATTTACTGGTCTTACCATGTTCCCCATCATCCTGAAGCAGCTGGTCTGATAGAAAGATGGAATGGCCTTTTGAAGACACAGTTACAGCGCCAATTAGGTGGCAACAGCATGGAGGGCTGGGGCAGAGTTCTTCAGAAGGCAGTATATGCTTTGAATCAGCGTTCAATATATGGTACAGTTTCTCCCATAGCCAGGATTCATGGGTCCAGGAATCAAGGGGTGGAAAAGGGAATAGTTCCACTCACTATCACTCCTAGTGACCCGCTAGGAAAATTTTTGCTTCCTGTCCCCACAACTTTAGGTTCTGCTGGCCTAGAAGTTTTGGTTCCAGAGGGGGGAGTGCTCCTACCTGGAGCCACAACAAACATTCCATTGAACTGGAAGCTCAGATTTCCCCCTGGCCATTTTGGGCTTCTAATGCCCTTAAACCATCAGGCTAAGAAAGGAATAACAGTGTTAGGAGGGGTGATAGATCCAGATTACAGTGGGGAAATTGGATTGCCTCTCCACAATGGAGGTAAGCAGGATTATGTCTGGAGAGCAGGAGATCCCCTAGGGCGTCTCTTAGTACTACCCTGTCCTGTGATTAAAGTCAATGGGAAACTACAACAGCATAATCCAAGCAGGATGAGGAAGGATGACCCATCAGGAATGAAGGTATGGGTCAATTCTCCAGGAAAAGAGCCAAGACCTGCTGAGGTGCTTGCTGAAGGTGAAGGAAATACAGAATGGGTAGCAGAGGATGGTAGTTATAAATACCAGCTAAGGCCACGTAACCAGTTGCAGAAACGAGGATTATAAGTAATATGAATGCTTCTATCTTATTTTGTTAAGGATACATTTGTCTTCCAATTCCTTTAACATCAATTGGTATTGAGACACTAAAAGAATGTTCCCAAGGGACATTGCCCCATTGTAAATTTACAAATGCGCTTGCGATTGTACGAGGAATAGTTATATCATGTTAGGCGTATTCACGACCTTGTTATTGTTTCATGTGGACATGAGATATTATCTGTGTCAAGTTGACAAGGTGTCAAGTTGACAAGGGGTGGATTGTAGTGGCTATTCCTGGTTGTCAACTTGACTATATGTGGAATGAACTACAATCTAGAATTGGAAGGCTCACCTATGATCCTAATTTGGAGGCTCAGAGATATAAGTTTCTGACCTGGACTTAGCATGGAGATCTTGAAGCATGGATTCCAGTCAAGGTCATCTGGGATTAAAGGTGTGGAGACATACACCTTTAATCCCAGACTTCAAGTTCATCTGGGATTAAAGGTGTACACCTTTAATCTGGGCTACACCTTCTACTGGAGACATATATAAGGACATTGAAAGAAGGAAGACTGATTCTTCCTTGCCGGCTTGCTTCGTGGGACTGAGCAACTGCAAGATCCTTGGACTTCCATCCACAGCTGCTGCTGACTACTGTTGGGGAGTTGGACTACAGACTGTAAGTCATCGACAAATTCCCTAACTACATAGAGACTGCCCATACGATCTGTGACTCTAGAGAACCCAGACTAATACACTACAGGAGGATGAATAAATTTGGAATAATCTGAATGGTGTTCAAGAGTTGTCAACCATGATAAGATGAGGCTTTCTGTGATGCTGCTGCCTAAGCAACCCATAATATATCATTTCTACTACATTTCTGAAAAAAAAAGCAGAAATAAATCTAAATTGTTGGTTCAATAAGTTAGATGAGGAAGGAGGAACTGGTTGAGTAGTCTGTTGACAGTGCCTTTGCTGGAGGAATGTATTTCTCTATATTACACCAGCTAACATCATGCCACTGACTTCACTTTGTGATCTTTCCTTAAAGAAATATGAATATTGGACTGAAACCAATAGTTGTCTCTAATAGTGTTTCTAAAAATACAGAGCATGTATCCTGTCCTCCTGTGCTACAATTCCTGTCAAACAAATCTGTGGACTTTTTCTAGAAATAAAAGCAGAATAATTTGATCTAAAAGTCTATATAATATTTTCTGCAGTCATTTCTAACATGAAGAAAAAGTAGTTAGGTACAAACCTAGATTACTAAGCCCAGCAAAACTCTCAATTAGCATAGATGATGAAAACAAGATATTTCAATACAAATCCAAAATCAAATAATATCTATCCATAAATCGGGCTATACAGAATGTACTGGACTGAAAAATATCACCCAAGAACAATAATTACATCCAAGAAAACACTGGAAAAATGAAATACTATACCAAAAACAATAACAACAACAAAACAAAAAAACAAAAATCATAAAAACAAAAGCAAAAAAAAAAAACCCGAAAAACAATAAACCCCGAAATATAACCAATGACAAACTCATGAACAAACAAAAATTCCACACACACATCCAAAATCAAAATAACAAGAAATAACAGCCACTGGCCATTAATATCTCTCAATATCAATGTACTCAATTACCCAATAGAATGATACATGCTAACACAATGGATTTGAGAGCAGGACCAATCATTTGGTTGCATAAAATAGACACACCTCAGCAACACAGATACGTATGAATTCAGAGTTAAGGGATAGAATATGTTTTTAAAGAGAATGGACCCAATAATCAAACTGGAGTAGCCATTCTAATAGCTAAAATACAGACGTTCAACAAAATAATTACTCAAAAGAGAAAATGGCACATCAAATTCAGCAAAAATTAATGTACCAAAATGATACCTCAATACCTAACATCTATGCCTCAAAAACAAATTTTGCAAAAGCTTAATTCTCATAATGAAACCCACACATTAATTGTGGAAGATTTCAATACCATGCTCTTATAGAGACATCCAGAGAAAAATTTAATAGAGAATTATTTAAAATACGACACAATAGACTCAAATGGACCTGACAGAAGTGTATAGAATATTTCACTCAAATACAAAAGAATATACCTTCCCTTCATAAAATCACATATCCTTATCCAAAACTGAACAAATAGTTGACCACAAAGCAAGACTCAACAAATACAAGAAAATTGAAATAGCAATTGGAATGTAGAATTTGGAAGCAGGTAAACCTGATATTGGATCCTCCTTTAACTTTTACCTGTGACAAACTTAGATTTGCCTGTGAGCCCCATAACATAATGCTTGCAGTGCGATAAGTGTGCTCATTCATTCTCTCCCCTTAAGTATCTTCGCCTATAGGTTAACATAAATGTTAGTCTCTTGAAGTACACACTACATGATAAACACTGGCACAATTTTGCCAGGTAATAAACCCTTATCCGTTACTGCTGAGAGTAAGACAGCTTAATTGTTTCCAGTGCTGCCTCACATAGTGCACAAGGGATGCCTAGGTAAGACTTATTTGAAGCTTGGTCCTTTGGCTAGGTGAGGGCAAGAAAGTCATTTGAAATCTTTGAGCCTAAGGGTGGTCCAGTTTTTCACTCACTCACTCATTCGCTCACTCACTCACTCACTCACTCACTCACTCACTCAGTCTCCAAGAGCTGCTTCAAGCTTTAATATGATCCCTCTGTACACTCATCAATTCCGCGAACATACTTCATAAACACCCTGTTCTACAGCAGGCTATGTGCTGGACAGTGGGAGAGAAATGAATAAGCCGTGGTCTTCCAATTAGAAATGTCTTTAGTGAAGTGAAGCAATAAGTACACACACCAGGTACTGTGCCATGAGAAATGTCTGTCTGAGCATGCCAAGGGCTCAGCTTGGAAAGGAAGAAGGAAGATTGGAATCTAGCAGACTATATGAAATTAAGGAAAAGCTGATTTTCTCCAGTGACAGCTGAGTTTCATAAGCTGGGGGGGGGGGGCGGGGACAGAAGGAGAAGAGTCCTCACATTTGCAGCCTGCAGTGTTTTCCAAACAGGTCACCTGCTGGGCGTTGATTTAACCTCTAAAGAAGTCTGTGATCAATGCCCAGTTCCAAGGCACTGATGTGTGAGTCTGAGAAGGGAGGATTAATAGAGTCCCAGGGGAGAGTCATTTCCAGCAACTTGAACTAGGGAACAAGGAGAACCCCAGAAGAATCTGTTCTTCTTCCTTCTGTTTTTAAGTGGTTACTGTGGGATTTGTTGTTGTTTTATAGGCTTATTTTAAATACACATATACACCAACTACTTTGTGCTTTTATGAAATGTCTTCATTTTGGATTTGAAGTATTTAAGGTTTTTTTTTTTTTTTTTTTTTTTTTTTTTACAAAACCGAAGCTTCAGTTAAGTATTTGTTAAGAAGCAATAGCTTGGAGCTGCAAAGGTGGCTCAGTAGTTGAGAGTAATGGTTGCTCTTGCAGAGGACTGAGGTTCAGTTCTCAATACCCATAATAGGTGGCTCGAAAGTCATCTGTAACTCTAGTCCCAGAGACTGTATTACATATACATGTATGCAAGCACACACACACACACACACACACACACACAAATGAAATAAATAGGGTAGCGGCGGGCCTCCATATTGCAACCAGGACACAGCTGGAAAGGCCCAGGCTCTGTGGGACATTCCCGCACCCTCTGGCCCAGCACCGAGGCTGCGTTTTGCAAGCAGCTCGCCGGCCCCTGGACCAGAGGTAACGGTGGGCCTCCATATTGCAACCAGGACACAGCTGGAAGGGCCCAGGTAGACACCCCTTCCAGGGTTACCCTCACGGGAGATCTGCTAGGCTCTCAGAGCCAAGCGGGCCGAGTTCCTTGCAACCAGGACACAGCTGGAGAAGCCCAGGTAGACAGACTCCAACAGGGGCTACAATCGCATGGGTAGCAGCCAGCTTATGATCCCTTAAAGCAGCAGTCACACATATTCACCAGTAGAGAAACAACAGGTGAGCCCAGCCTCACAGGAGATCCAAACACCAGCCACAGACAAGGCCAACTAAAACCAGAAATAACCAGATGGCAAAAGGAAAACTAAGGAATGTTACTAACAAAAATCAAGGCAACATGACAGCATCTGAACCCAGTTCTCCAACAACAGGAATCCCTGGATACCCCAAAACACCAGAAAAACAAGATTTGGATATAAAATCACTGGTCAGGATACTGGTAGCTGAACACATAGAAAAATCTCGTAAAGAAATAGAGGAGAAAATGGATCAAAAGTTAGAAGCCTTTACGAGGCAAATACAAAAATCACTGCAAGAAATTCAGGAGAAGATGGATCAAAGAGAAGAAGACAATAAGGAAGAAAGACAAAAGTCACTTAAAGAACTACAGAAGAACGTGGGCCAACAAGTAGAAGCTATGAAAGAGGAAGCACAAAAATCTATTAAAGAAATACATGAAAACACAATCAAGCAAGCGAAAGATCTGAGCACATCCATCCAGATATAAAAACAGAAGTAGAAACAACTAGGAAATCACAGAGGGAGACAACATTGGAGATAGAAAACCTTGGGAAGAAATCAGGGGCCATAGATGCAAGTATCAACAATAGAATACAAGAGATAGAAGACAGAATCTCAGAAGCCGAAGATACCATAGGAACCATTGATTCAACGGTCAAAGAAAATACTAAATGCAAAAAGGTGATAACCCAAAACATCCAGGAAATCCAAGACACAATGAGAAGACCAAACCTAAGGATTATAGGTATAGACAAGAGTGAAGATTTACAAGTTAAAGGGCCAGCTAATATCTTCTATAAAATTATGGAAGAAAGCTTCCCCAACCTAAGGAGAGAGATGCCCATGAATATACAAGAAGCCTATAGAACCCCAAACAGACTGGACCAGAATAGAAATACATCCCGTCACATAATAATCAAAACTCCAAATGTAATAAACAAAGAAAGAATACTAAAGGCAGCAAGAGAAAAAGGCCAAGTAACATATAAAGGAAGACCTATCAGAATAACACCAGACTTCTCACCTGAGACCATGAAAGCTAGAAGATCCTGGGCAGATATCATGCAAACTCTAAGAGAACACAAACTTCAGCCAAAACTACTTTACCCAGCAAAACTCTCAATCTCCATTGATGGAGACATCAAGGTATTCCATGACAAAACCAAATTTGCAAGATATCTTTCCACAAATCCAGCCCTACAAAGGATAATAGGGGGAAAACACCAAGACAAGGACGGGAACTACACCCAGGAAGAAGCAAAATAGAAGGGGAAAGCCTTTGGAATGTAAACAGAATATAGAAAATAAAATAAAATAAAATAAAAAAAGAAAGGTAAAAAAAAAAAAAAAAAGAAACCTCCTCTCATCAAACCCAAAAGAAGATAACCTATCGAATATAAAAAATAAATAAGATAAATAAATATAATTTCAAAAATGTCTGGAGGTAATAATTACTATTCCTTAATATCTCTTAACATCAATGGACTCAATTCCCCAATAAAAAGACATAGATTAACAGACTGGATATGGAAACAGGACCCTACATTTTGCTGCATACAGGAAACACATCTCAGTGTTAAAGACAAACACTGCTTTAGAGTAAAAGGCTGGAAGACAATTTTACAAGCAAATGGTCTCAGGAAACAAGCTGGAGTAGCCATTCTAATATCAGATAAAATTGACTTCCAACCTAAAATCATCAAAAGAGACTCAGAAGGTCACTTCTTGCTGGCCAAGGGGAAAATCCACCAAGAAGAGCTCTCAATACTGAACATCTATGCTCCAAATGCAAGGGCACCCTCATTTGTAAAAGAAACCTTACTAAAGCTTAAAGCACACATTACACCTAACACAATAATTGTGGGTGACTTCAACACTCCACTCTCCTCAATGGACTGATCAGGAAAGCAGAAACTAAACAGGGACACAGTGAAACTAATTGAAACTCTGGACCAATTGGATTTAACAGATATATATAGAACATTTCATCCTAAAGCTAAAGAATATACCTTTTTCTCAGCACCGCATGGTACCTTCTCCAAAATAGACCATATAATCGGTCACAAGACAGATGTCAACAAATACAAGAAGATCGAGCTAATCCCATGCCTCCTATCAGATCACCATGGAGTAAGAGTGGTCTTCAATAGCAACAAAAACAACAGAAAGCCCACATACACATGGAAACTGAACAATACTCTACTCAATGACACCTTGGTCAAGGAAGAAATAAAAAAAGAAATCAAAGACGTTTTAGAATTCAATGAAAATGAAGGTACAACCTACCCAAATCTATGGGACACAATGAAAGCAGTGCTAAGAGGAAAACTCATAGCTGTAAGTGCATCCAGAAAGAAACTGGAGAGAGCATACACTAGCAGCTTAACAGCACACCTTAAAGCCCTGGAAGAAAAACAAGTTAATTCACCCAGGAGGAGTAGAAGACAAGAAATCATCAAACTCAGGGCTGAAATCAATCAAATAGAAACAATGAGAACCATACAAAGAATCAACAAGACCAGGAGCTGGTTCTTTGAGAAAATCAACAAGATAGATAAACCCTTAGCCAGACTAACCAAAGGACACAGAGACAGTTTACAAATTAACAAAATTAGAAATGAAAAGGGAGACATAACAACAGAAACTGAGGAAATTCAAAAGATCATCAGATCCTAATACAAAGGTCTATACTCAAAACAACTGGAGAATCTGGAGGAAATGTACAATTTCCTAGACAGATATCAAATACCCAAATTAAATCAGCATCAAGTAGACCAGCTAAATAGTCCCATAACCCCTACAGAAATAGAAGGGGTTATAGAAAGCCTCCCAACCAAAAAAGTACGGGACCAGATGGTTTTAGTGCAGAATTCTACCAGACCTTCAAAGAAGACTTAACACCAATACTTTTCAAACTATTCCACAAAATAGAGACAGAAGGGACACTGCCCTACTCATTCTTCGAAGCCACAATTACACTAATACCTAAACCACAAAAAGATCCAACAAAGAAAGAGAACTACAGGCCAATTTCTCTTATGAATATAGATGCAAAAATACTAAATAAAATTCTTGCTAACAGAATCCAAGAGCACATCAAAACGATAATCCAGAATGATCAAGTAGGCTTCATCCCAGGGATGCAGGGATGGTTCAATATATGGAAATCCATCAATGTAATCCACTACATAAACAAACTGAAAGAAAAAAACCACATGGTCATCTCATTAGATGCTGAAAAAGCATTCGACAAAATTCAGCATCCTTTCATGCTAAAAGTCTTGGAAAGAGCAGGAATTCCAGGCCCATACCAAACATAGTAAAAGCAATCTACAGCAAACCAGTAGCCAGCATCAAAATAAATGGAGAGAAACTTGAAGCATTCCCACTAAAATCAGGGACAAGACAAGGCTGCCCTCTCTCTCCAAATCTTTTCAATATAGTACTTGAAGTTCTAGCAAGAGCAATTAGAAAACATAAGGAAGTCAAAGGGATACAAATTGGAAAGGAAGAAGTGAAACTATCATTATTTGCAGACGATATGATAGTTTACCTAAGCGACCCAAAAAACTCCACCAGAGAACTTCTACAGCTGATAAACAACTTCAGCAAAGTGGCAGGTTATAAAATTAACTCAAGCAAGTCAGTGGCCTTCTTGTACTCAAAGGACAAGCAGACTGAGAAAGAAATTAGGGAAATAACACCCTTCACAATAGCCACAAACAACATAAAGTATCTTGGCGTAACTCTAAGCAAACAAGCGAAAGATCTGTACAACAGGAACTTCAAGTCCTTGAAGAAAGAAATCGAAGAAGACCTCAGAAAATGGAAAAATATTTCTTGCTCCTGGATTGGCAGGATCAATATAGTAAAAATGGCCATCTTGCCAAAAGCAATATACAGATTCAATGCAATCCCCATCAAAATCCCAACTCAATTCTTCATAGATCTAGAAAGAGCAATTCTCAAATTCATCTGGAGCAACAAAAAACCCAGGATAGCTAAAACTATTCTCAACAATAAAAGGACTTCTGGGGGAATCAATATCCCTGACCTCAAGCAGTACTACAGAGCAATTGTGTTAAAAACTGCATGGTATTGGTATAGCAACAGGCAAGCAGATCAATGGAACAGGATTGAAGACCCAGAAATGAACTCACAGACTTATGGTCACTTGATCTTTGATAAAGGAGCCACAACCATCCGGTGGAATAAAAATAGCCTTTTCAACAAATGGTGCTGGTTCAAATGGAGGTCAACATGCAGAAGAATGCGAATTGACCCACTCTTATCTCTTTGCACTAAGATCAACTCCAAGTGGATCAAGGACCTCCACATAAAACCAGACACACTGAAACTATTAGAAAAGAAACTTGGGAAGACCCTGGAGGACTTGGGCACAGGGAAAATATTCCTGAACAGAACACCAATAGCTTATGCTCTAAGATCATGAATCGACAAATGGGACCTCATAAAATTACAAAGTTTCTGCAAAGCAAAGGACACTGTCCGAAGGACAAAATGGCAACCAACAAAGTGGGAAAAGATCTTCACCAACCCCACATCCGACAGAGGGCTAATATCCAATATATACAAAGAACTCAAGAAGTTAGACTGCAAAGAACCAAATAACCCTATCAAAAAATGGGGCACAGAGCTAAACAAAGAATTTTCACCAGAAGAAATTCGGATGGCCGAGAAACACCTTAAAAGATGTTCAACATCATTAGTTATCAGGGAAATGCAAATCAAAACAACCCTGAGATTCCATCTCTCACCAGTTAGAATGGCTAAGATTAAAAACTCAAGAGACAACAAGTGCTGGCAAGGATGTGGAGAAAGAGGAACACTCCTCCACTGTTGGTGGGATTGCAAAATGGTAAAACCGCTCTGGAAATCAGTTTGGCGGTTCCTCAGAAAATTGGGCATGTCATTTCCAGAGGACCCTGGCATACCACTCCTGGGCATATACCCAGAGGATTCCCCTGCATGCAACAAAGACACATGCTCCACTATGTTTATAGCAGCCTTGTTTATAATAGCCAGAAATTGGAAGGAGCCCAAATATCCCTCAAAGGAGGAATGGATACAGAAAATGTGGTATATTTATACAATGTAATACTACTCAGCAATTAAAAATAATGAATTCATGCAATTTGTAGGTAAATGGTTAGACCTGGAAAATATCATCCTGAGTGAATTAACCCAATCACAAAAGAATGCACATGAAATGCAATCACTGATAAGTGGATATTAATGAGCCCAGAAGCCCTAAATACTCAAGACACAAATAACAAGTCAAATGATTCCCAAGAAGAAGAAAGGAGAGGACCCTCGGCCTGTAAAGATTGCATCCAGTTTAATAAAGAAACCGCGGGGGGAGGAGGAATGACTGGGGAATAGTTGGGGGGGGAGAGGAACTATGGGAACTATGGTGGGTGGGAACTGGGAAAGGGGAAAGCCTTTGGAATGTGAACATAGAATATAGAAAATAAGAAAAAAAAGTATAAAAAAATGAAATAAATAAATCTTTTAAAAAAGAGAGAGACAATTACTTCCAAGTAAGTACTTTCTTGATATTTTTCTGAGAAGCTAAATCTAGATATTCCTGAATACTGTTCCTAATTAACGGCTTTCTCTTTTTAAATAATTATTTTTATTTTACATGTCGAAGTATTTGCCTGTGTGTATGTCTGTGGACCATGTGTGTATAGAGCCCACAGTGGTCAGAAGAGGTCATTCGGTCCTTTGGAACTGGAGTTACAGATGTTTGTGGGCTGATGTATGGATGCTGGGAGTTAAACTCAGGTCCTCTGCAAGAGCAGCCAGTGCTTGTTCTTACCCACTGAGCCATCTCCTCTGTTCCACAGCAGCTTTCTAATGTTTCTAAAATGACTGCTTTCCAAAACTCGTGACTGCTTCTTTCTTCATCAGTGTCATCCAGTGGCTTGAAGCCCTTTGTGTTTTCATAAAGAATGAACAAACCAGCTTGGCCATTCTCCTGAACCACAGCAGAGTCAGCCACCTCACCCTACAGATGGTGCATCCATGAGTCAACCAACTATAGATTAAAAGTATTTAAAAGAATTACATCTGTGTTGAACAGGAATAGAGCTTTTTTGTTTATGATTTCTTAAGCGCATAGCACAACAATTTTATATTGTGTTTATATTGTATTAGGTCTCTTAAGTATCTATAAATGATAAAAGTATATGGGAGAACAAAAAAAAACACCAATTGGAATGTATCAGACCACCATGGATTAAAGTTGGACTACAACAAACACAAAACTCCAAAAAGTATAATCACAAATAGAAAATGAATAACTGTATTCAATGATCTCTAGGGGGAGGGGAAAGAAAAAAATTAAAACTTTGTAGAATTCAACAAAAATGAATGCACAACATACCCAAAATTATGATACACAGTGAAAGCAGTGCTAAGAGAAAATTACACATCCCATAGTTTCTCCAAACAAGTAAGAAACTTCTGATAGCAGCACTGTATAAGTCCACTGGAAAGCTATAAAAAACAAAACAAGTATACAAAGAAAATTAGAAGGAAGAAAGTAATCAAAATCATGGCTGATATAAAACATTTAGAAATAAAACAAAGAAATACAAATAATTAACAAAACCAAGAGCTGGTTGTTTGAGAATAAACAATATATTTTTTATTTAATTTTTATTTTCTATATTCTATGTTTACATTCCAAAGGCTTTCCCCTTTCCCAGTTCCCCCCCACCATATGTCCTATAATTCCTCTCCCCCCAGCTATTCCCCAATCATTCCCCCCTCCCCCCACAATTTCTCTGTTCTGGGTCTACAAAACTGTATTCAATCTTTACAGGCCCAGGGTCCTCTCCTTTCTTCTTCTTGGGAGTCATTTGACTTGCTAATTGTGCTTGAGCATTTAGGGCTTCTGGGCTCATTAATATCCACTTATCAGTGATTGCATTTCATGTGTATTCTTTTGTGATTGGGTTAGCTCACTTAGGATGATATAAACAATATAGATTAAACACCTAATTGCACTTATCAAGAGACAGAGACAGTATCCAAATAATGAAATCAATAATGAAAATGGAGCCATAAATACTGACACTGAAGAAATTCAAAGATGCTTTAGGTCTTACCTCAAATCCTTACTCCACAAAATTAGAAAAATCTCAAGGAAATGTATATTTTTTTCTAAATAGATACCACTTATGAAAGTTAATTCAAGATCAGAAAATCTGTTTAAACGCCTTCTGTTCCCTTAAGTAATATAAGTTGTCACTAAAATTCTCACAAATAATAAAATCCCAGTGCCAGAATGTTTTAGAGCAGAATTATACCAAACTCTTTGAAACAAATAATACCAATACTTCTCAACCTATTACACAAAATAAAAATTAATGGAGCAAAACTCATTCTATGATGCCACCATCACCCTGATACATAAACTACACAACAAATCAACAAAGAAATTCAGACCAATTGCTCTTTTGAAAACTGTTGAAAAACAATCAATAAATACTCACAATCTGGGTATAAAATCCATCAAGATTGAGCAGAAATAGTTAAAAAATATGCATCAACATAGTCCACCACAAAAACAAACTGATAGAAAAATTCATGTGATTATGTCACTAGACTTTGAAAAATACTTTGATGAAATCCAACACCCATTCACATTAAATATATTAGAAAAAGCAGAGATAAGGACAAATAGCGAAAATCAATCAAAGCAATATGCAACAAGCCAATAGACAACATCAAAAAATGGAGAGACTCTTCAATAAATCCACTAGAATTGGGGACAAATCAAGGCTATTTCCTGTATTCCCTGTCTATTTAATATACTACTTGAAGTTCTAACCAGAGAAATAAGAGAATAAAAGGTGTTCAAGATGAGACACATAAGAAATGTAGAATATCACTATTTGCAAATAATAAGATTGTATACAGAAGTATCTCCCAAAATATTTTCAGAGACCTTCTCTAGCTGAAAAATGCCATCATCAACATGTCTGGATACAAAATTGACCCAAGTAAATCAGTAGACCTCCTTTACATGAATGATAATTAGGTCAAGAAACTAGTGAACCAAGACCCTATAAAATATCCATGAATAATATAAAATATCTTGCATAATTCCAACAAAGCATATGAAAGATATGTATGACAAGAACTCAAGTCTCTGATGAGAGAAACTAAAGAAGATATTAGAAGATGGAAAGATATCCCATGATCATGGATAGGTAGGATTAGTATAGTGAAAATGGCCATCTTACCAAAAGCAATCTACAGATTCAATGCAATCCCTTTCAGAATACAATCACATTTTTTATTGACCTTCTGGTACAGGGGGAGGGAAAAAGGCTTATGAGACTGTCGGGGAGTCGGCCCCAGGAAACGGAAAATCTTTTGACATGTAAATAAAGAATATATGTAATAAAATAAAACAGGATGAACTCAAAAATAAATAAATAAATAAATAAATAAATAATAAATAAATAAATAAATAAATAAATAAATAAAAGAAAGAAAGTGCAACTTACATTGTCTTATGAAAAACTGAAATCCCAGGCTAGCTAAACCAACTGGACAATAAAAGAATTTCTGGCGAAATCACTACTCTGATCTCATCCTGTACTACAGAACAATAATGATAAAACTTCATGTTGTTGAGACAGAAACAGATATACTACTCAATGGAATTCAAATGAGACCCAGAAATAAACCTACACACCTATGGACACCTGAATATATGTTTTTAAATCTCCTAGAATGCAGCAACATGCTTATTCAATTTGTCCTGGAACTGATGTACAAAGCAGAAATAAACACTTCCATGATAGCTGGGGAATAGAGTTTGTGATTCTAAAAGGCAATGCTGAAAACAAATGGAACAGCAAAATGCAAATCAAGAGCTAAACATAAAAGCAAGCAGACAGGACAGAGAACCAAGAGGCTATGACCTATGGAGAGCAGCTTCCTTTTTAACTAAATAATTGTAACATTTTTAGCAACTATTTTGAAATTTCATGGGATGTATTGCTGTGGATATACAACTCTCCATTAGCTCCTCTCAAAACCATTTGCATCTCTCTCCTCCGCAACTTTGTGCACTTTTTTCATTAGATACATTCCTTATGTACATCTCAAATATTGTTCCCTTTCCTGGTTGCCCCCCTACACACAAAACCCCCTAATACATCCCCCCTCTCCCTGCTCATCAATCCACCCACTTCCTAAACAAATCCCTTAACAATGGAGAGAAGAAATCATCTTCAACAAATGGCCCTGGATTTTTACATGGATGTCTACATCTAAAAGAATGCAAACAGACACTTATCTATCAGCTTGCACAGTCAGAAATTTAATTGAATGAAGGACTTAAACATAAAACCAGATACACTAAATATCATAGTAGAGAAAGTGAGAAATAACTCTAAGGCCATTAGTACAGGAAACAATTTTCTGAACAGAACACCATTGGCTCAGGCTCTAACATAAGAATTGATAAATGTGACCTCAAGAAGCTGCAAAGCTCTGTAAGTCAAAGGACCCTGTCAAAAGGACAAAATGGCAACCTAGAGATTGGCAAAGGTTCTTTACCAACCCTACATCTTGTAAAGGGCTATTATCCAAAATGTATAAAGAACTCAATAAGTTAGAGACCAAAAAAATCAATTAAAATATGGTGTATAATACTACCTGGGCTGCATTGTCAGGCCTCAGTGGGAGAGAATGAACCTACCATTGTAGAGACTTGATGTATCAAGGCAGGGATGGCCAGTGGGTCCTACCTGCTCTGAGGAGAACAGGGAATATGGGGGAAAGCTTGTTGGATGGATACTATGAGTGAGATGTAAATTGAATTAATAATTGAAATAAAACATTTTACTCAACATTCAATTAATGCATGCTGTTACTAATATAAGGTTCTCTTCTTATATGAAGAATAATATAAGAAGAGATATAAGGATAAGATGTATGCCTACTGAATATAGAACACATATGTAAATGTGAAAAATTCTCATATATTTGAATTATATTGATTATATATCACATTGTAAATATTGCTGCAATTATATATGGATTTTATTTCATTTAAATAATCCCTAGTAGAATGGCTGGATTGAATGGCCTTCCTATTCCTAATTCTGAAATTTTCATAATGATTGTATTATATGTAATAAGCCATATCTAATTACTACTACATTTGTCGTCAATTGATTGTCACAATAAAAGAAAAGAAAAAATAAAAGGAAGAGATTCAATTAAGATGTTGGGTAGATCAAAATGATATGTAATATTAAAAGCTTGCCATCAGTAAACAATACCCTTAAATATATTTAGAACACTATGATATGAAATAAGAGAGGTTATGAGTAGGATTAATCATTTAAATAGTGTTTGATGCAGGAAGTTGACACAAGGGTGTGGTAAAGATTGGTAAGCTAAGGATTGGCAAGTAAGCCTATGAGAACATAGGATTTAATAAATTTAATTAAATATATATGATTTTTTTTAGAACATTTAAATTAAGAAAATATTATTTTCCTAGTCTATCTATTGATTATTTCTACTTGTTCTAAAACACTTCATATTCACATTACATTACCCAAAATCCTATTTAGATCGTGATCATTAGAAAAAAATAGTAGCCTGGACCAGCAGAAGCAGCGGGCCTCCATATTGCAACCAGGACATAGCTGGAAAGGCCCAGGTAAACACCCCTTCCAGGGCTGCCCTCACGGGGGATCTGCTAGGGTCTCGGACCCAAGCAGGCTGAGTTCCGCCTAGGCTCTGCGGGACATCCCCGCGCCCTCTGGCGAGCACCGAGGCTGCTTTCTGCAACCAGCTCGCCGGCACCTGGACCAGCGTGGCGGGCCTCCATATTGCAACCAGGACACAGCTGGAAAGGCCCAGGCTCTGTGGGACTTCCCTGCACCCTCTGGCGAGCACCTAGGCTGCTTTCTGCAACCAGCTCGCCGGCACCTGGACCAGCGTGGCGGGCCTCCATATTGCAACCAGGACACAGCTGGAAAGGCCCAGGCTCTGTGGGACTTCCCCGCACCCTCTGGCGAGAACCTAGGCTGCTTTCTGCAACCAGCTCGCCGGCCCCTGGACCAGCAGAAGCGGCGGGCCTCCATATTGCAACCAGGACATAGCTGGAAAGGCCCAGGTAAACACCCCTTCCAGGGCTGCCCTCATGGGGAGATCTGCTAGGGTCTCGGACCCAAGCAGGCTGAGTTCCGCCTAGGCTCTGCGGGACATCCCCACGCCCTCTGGCGAGCACCGAGGCTGCTTTCTGCAACCAGCTCGCCGGCCCCTGGACCAGCAGAAGCGGCGGGCCTCCATATTGCAACCAGGACATAGCTGGAAAGGCCCAGGACACAGCTGGAAAGGCCCAGGCTCTGTGGGACATCCCCGCGCCCTCTGGCGAGCACCTAGGCTGCATTCTGCAACCAGCTCACCGGCCCCTGGACCAGCGGTAGCTGCAGGCCTCCATATTGCAACCAGGACATAGCTGGAAAGGCCCAGGTAAACACCCCTTCCAGGGCTACCCGCACAGGGAGATCTGCTAGGGTCTCCGAACCAAGCAGGCCGAGTTCCTTGCAACCAGGACACAGCTGGAGAAATCCAGGTAGACAGACTCCAACAGGGGCTACAATCGTATGGGTGGCAGCCAGCTTATGATCCCTTAAAGCAGCAGTCACACATATTTACCAGTAGAGAAACAACAGGTGAGCCCAGCCTCACAGGAGATTCAAACACCAGCCACTAACAACAAGGCCAACTAAAACCAGAAATAACCAGATGGCAAAAGGAAAACGAAGGAACGTTACTAACAAAAATCAAGGCAACATGACAGCATCTGAACCCAGTTCTCCAACAACAGGAATCCCTGGATACCCTAAAACACCAGAAAAACAAGACTTGGATATAAAATCACTGGTCAGGATGCTGGTAGCTGAACACATAGAAAAATCTTGTAAAGAAATAGAGGAGAAAATGGATCAAAAGTTAGAAGCCTTTACGAGGCAAATACAAAAATCACTGCAAGAAATTCAGGAGAAGATGGATCAAAGAGAAGAAGACAATAAGGAAGAAAGACAAAAGTCACTTAAAGAACTACAGAAGAACGTGGGCCAACAAGTAGAAGCTATGAAAGAGGAAGCACAAAAATCTATTAAAGAAATACATGAAAACACAATCAAGCAAACGAAAGATCTGAGCACATCCATCCAGATACTAAAAACAGATGTAGAAACAACTAAGAAATCACAGAGGGAGACAACATTGGAGATAGAAAACCTGGGGAAGAAATCAGGGGCCCTAGACGCAAGTATCAACAATAGAATTCAAGAGATAGAAGACAGAATCTCAGAAGCCGAAGATACCATAGGAACCATTGATTCAACAGTCAAAGAAAACACTAAATGCAAAAAGGTGGTAACCCAAAACATCCAGGAAATCCAAGACACTATGAGAAGACCAAACCTAAGGATTATAGGTATAGACGAGAGTGAAGATTTACAAGTTAAAGGGCCAGCTAATATCTTCTATAAAATTATGGAAGAAAACTTCCCCAACCTAAGGAGAGAGATGCCCATGAATATACAAGAAGCCTATAGAACCCCAAACAGACTGGACCAGAATAGAAATACATCCCGTCACATAATAATCAAAACTCCAAATGTAATAAACAAAGAAAGAATACTAAAGGCAGCAAGAGAAAAAGGCCAAGTAACATATAAAGGAAAACCTATCAGAATAACACCAGACTTCTCACCTGAGACCATGAAAGCTAGAAGATCCTGGGCAGATATCATGCAAACTCTAAGAGAACACAAACTTCAGCCAAAACTACTTTACCCAGCAAAACTCTCAATTGCCATTGATGGAGACATCAAGGTATTCCATGACAAAACCAAATTTGCAAGATATCTCTCCACAAATCCAGCCCTACAAAGGATAATAGGGGGAAAACACCAAGACAAGGACGGAAACTACTCCCGGGAAGAAGCAAGATAGAAATCTCCTCTCATCAAACCCAAAAGAAGATAACCTCTCGAATATAAAAAATAAATAAGATAAATAAATATAATTTCAAAAATGTCTGGAGGTAATAATTACTATTCCTTAATATCTCTTAATGTCAATGGACTCAATTCCCCAATAAAAAGACATAGACTAACAGACTGGATATGGAAACAGGACCCTACATTTTGCTGCATACAGGAAACACATCTCAGTGTTAAAGACAAACACTGCCTTAGAGTAAAAGGCTGGAGGACAATTTTACAAGCAAATGGTCTCAGGAAACAAGCTGGAGTAGCCATTCTAATATCAGATAAAATTGACTTTCAACCTAAAATCATCAAAAGAGACCCAGAAGGTCACTTCTTGCTGGCCAAAGGGAAAATCCACCAGGAAGAGCTCTCAATACTGAACATCTATGCTCCAAATGCAAGGGCACCCTCATTTGTAAAAGAAACCTTACTAAAGCTTAAAGCACACATTACACCTAACACAATAATTGTGGGTGACTTCAACACCCCACTCTCCTCAATGGACCGATCAGGAAAGCAGAAACTAAACAGGGACACAGTGAAACTAATTGAAACTCTGGACCAATTGGATTTAACAGATATATATAGAACATTTCATCCTAAAGCTAAAGAATATACCTTTTTCTCAGCACCGCATGGTACCTTCTCCAAAATAGACCATATAATCGGTCACAAGACAGATGTCAACAAATACAAGAAGATCGAGCTAATCCCATGCCTCCTATCAGATCACCATGGAGTAAGAGTGGTCTTCAATAGCAACAAAAACAACAGAAAACCCACATACACATGGAAACTGAACAATACTCTACTCAATGACACCTTGGTCAAGGAAGAAATAAAAAAAGAAATCAAAGACGTTTTAGAATTCAATGAAAATGAAGGTACAACCTACCCAAATCTATGGGACACAATGAAAGCAGTGCTAAGAGGAAAACTCATAGCTCTAAGTGCATCCAAAAAGAAACTGGAGAGAGCATACACTAGCAGCTTAACAGCACACCTTAAAGTGCTAGAAGAAAAACAAGTTAACTCACCCAGGAGGAGTAGAAAACAAGAAATCATCAAACTCAGGGCTGAAATCAATCAAATAGAAACAATGAGAACCATACAAAGAATCAACAAGACCAGGAGCTGGTTCTTTGAGAAAATCAACAAGATAGATAAACCCTTAGCCAGACTAACCAAAGGGCACAGAGACAGTATTCAAATTAACAAAATTAGAAATGAAAAGGGAGACATAACAACAGAAACTGAGGAAATTCAAAAGATCATCAGATCCTACTACAAAGGTCTATACTCAAAACAACTGGAGAATCTGGAGGAAATGGACGATTTCCTAGACAGATATCAAATACCAAAATTAAATCAGCATCAAGTAGACCAGCTAAATAGTCCCATAACCCCTAAAGAAATAGAAGGGGTTATAGAAAGCCTCCCAACCAAAAAAAGTACGGGACCAGATGGTTTTAGTGCAGAATTCTACCAGCCCTTCAAAGAAGACTTAACACCAATACTCTTCAAACTATTCCACAAAATAGAGACAGAAGGGACACTGCCCAACTCATTCTTCGAAGCCACAATTACGCTAATACCTAAACCACAAAAAGATCCAACAAAGAAAGAGAACTTCAGGCCAATTTCTCTTATGAATATAGATGCAAAAATACTAAATAAAATTCTTGCTAACCAAATCCAAGAGCACATCAAAATGATCATCCACCATGATCAAGTAGGCTTCATCCCAGGGATGCAGGGATGGTTCAATATACGGAAATCCATCAATGTAATCCACTACATAAACAAACTGAAAGAAAAAAACCACATGGTCATCTCATTAGATGCTGAAAAAGCATTCGACAAAATTCAGCATCCTTTCATGCTAAAAGTCTTGGAAAGAGCAGGAATTCAAGGCCCATACCTAAACATAGTAAAAGCAATCTACAGCAAACCAGTAGCCAACATCAAAATAAATGGAGAGAAACTTGAAGCAT
Organism: Apodemus agrarius; assembly: GCA_964023405.1. NCBI lineage: Eukaryota > Metazoa > Chordata > Mammalia > Rodentia > Muridae > Apodemus > Apodemus agrarius. The sequence goes on from OZ030014.1 coordinate 26,988,715, forward strand.
TCCCACTAAAATCAGGGTCAAGACAAGGCTGCCCTCTCTCTCCATATCTTTTCAATATAGTACTTGAAGTTCTAGCAAGAGCAATTAGACAACATAAGAAAGTCAAAGGGATACAAATTGGAAAGGAAGTAGTGAAACTATCATTATTTGCAGACGATATGATAGTTTACCTAAGCGACCCAAAAAACTCCACCAGAGAACTTCTACAGCTGATAAACAACTTCAGCAAAGTGGCAGGTTATAAAATTAACTCAAGCAAGTCAGTGGCCTTCTTGTACTCAAAGGACAAGCAGGCTGAGAAAGAAATTAGGGAAATAATACCCTTCACAATAGCCACAAACAACATAAAGTATCTTGGCGTAACTCTAAGCAAACAAGCGAAAGATCTGTACAACAGGAACTTCAAGTCCTTGAAGAAAGAAATCGAAGAAGACCTCAGAAAATGGAAAAATATTTCTTGCTCCTGGATTGGCAGGATCAATATAGTAAAAATGGCCATCTTGCCAAAAGCAATATACAGATTCAATGCAATCCCCATCAAAATCCCAACTCAATTCTTCATAGATCTAGAAAGAGCAATTCTCAAATTCATCTGGAGCAACAAAAAACCCAGGATAGCTAAAACTATTCTCAACAATAAAAGGACTTCTGGGGGAATCAATATCCCTGACCTCAAGCAGTACTACAGAGCAATTGTGTTAAAAACTGCATGGTATTGGTATAGCAACAGGAAAGCAGATCAATGGAACAGGATTGAAGACCCAGAAATTAACCCACACACTTATGGTCACTTGATCTTTGATAAAGGAGCCACAACCATCCGGTGGAATAAAGATAGCCTTTTCAACAAATGGTGCTGGTTCAACTGGAGGTCAACATGCAGAAGAATGCGAATTGACCCACTCTTATCTCTTTGCACTAAGATCAACTCCAAGTGGATCAAGGACCTCCACATAAAACCAGACACACGGAAACTATTAGAAAAGAAACTTGGGAAGACCCTGGAGGACTTGGGCACAGGGGAAAAGTTCCTGAACAGAACACCAATAGCATACGCACTAAGATCAAGGATCGACAAATGGGACCTCATAAAATTACAAAGTTTCTGCAAAGCAAAGGACACTGTCAGAAGGACAAAATGGCAACCAACAAAGTGGGAAAAGATCTTCACCAACCCCACATCCGACAGAGGGCTAATATCCAATATATACAAAGAACTCAAGAAGTTAGACCCCAAAGAACCAAATAACCCTATCAAAAAATGGGGCACAGAGCTAAACAAAGAATTTTCACCAGAAGAAATTCGGATGGCCGAGAAACACTTTAAAAGATGTTCAACATCATTAGTCATCAGGGAAATGCAAATCAAAACAACCCTGAGATTCCACCTCACACCAGTCAGAATGGCTAAGATTAAGAACTCAAGAGACAACAAGTGCTGGCGAGGATGTGGAGAAAGAGGAACACTCCTCCATTGTTGGTGGGATTGCAAAATGGTAAAACCGCTCTGGAAATCAGTTTGGAGCTTCCTCAGAAAATTGGGCATGTCACTCCCAGAGGACCCTGGCATACCACTCCTGGGCATATACCCAGAGGATTCCCCTGCATGCAATAAAGACACATGCTCCACTATGTTTATAGCAGCCTTGTTTATAATAGCCAGAAATTGGAAGGAGCCCAAATATCCCTCAAAGGAGGAATGGATACAGAAAATGTGGTATATTTATACAATGTAATACTACTCAGCAATTAAAAATAATGAATTCATGCAATTTGTAGGTAAATGGTTAGACCTGGAAAATATCATCCTGAGTGAGCTAACCCAATCACAAAAGAATGCACATGAAATGCAATCACTGATAAGTGGATATTAATGAGCCCAGAAGCCCTAAATACTCAAGACACGAATAGCAAGTCAAATGATTCCCAAGAAGAAGAAAGGAGAGGACCCTGGGCATGTAAAGATTGCATCCAGTTTAGTAAAGAAACTGAGGGGGGAGGGGGAATGATTGGGGAATAGTTGGGGGGGAGAGGAACTATGGGAACTATGGTGGGTGGGAACTGGGAAAGGGGAAAGCCCTTGGAATGTAAACATAGAATATAGAAAATAAAAATTTAAAAAAAAAAGAAAAAAGAAAAAATAGTAATCTAAAAATAAAAGGAAAGAAGTATTATGAAGTAAGATAAATTAAATTAAATTAAATTAAACTAGCAAGAATAAGACAAAACAAGCAAATCCACACAAAAATATAAGAGGCACCATTCAAGAAACTCATACAGACACAGGGACACATCCGTGCCTAAGGAACTCCAATGCTTACACAAAATGGGGAGTGAGCAAGGAAGGTTTTTAAATGCCCAGAGAGTGTTATGAGATAAAATAAACCTCCAAAAAATCACTGAGATTATTTGTATTAGCCATCTGCTGCTGGGCATGGAACCTCCTCTTAAACATAATTTTATAGCATTTTAGACTATGGCAGAAATTCTTCATTTTAGATTTCCTATCAATTGGAGTTAATATCTCAGTTAGAAATTGCTGAATGTGTTCCCTTCCATTCACAGCACTGGGAAGCAAGTTACCTTGGATTGTGCATCTCATGTGCATACTATTATATTCATTCTGTTTTTCATATGTATTTCACTCCTTTAAAGTCTAGAAATCTTTACACTTAGGTTGCATCTGCATTTGCTCTTAAAAACACTCACCCTGCTCAAAGACGAATGGGAGCTAGAGTCACTAGGACAATAAGCAATATCTGTGTGTCTGTAGGATTTCAGTCACATGGACTGAGGGACACCTACATCTCAATGCAGTATCTTCTCTTTATACAGTTCAGGAAAGGTTGCTCTTCTCTTCTTAGATTGAAGAATTTAGCTTTCTTTCCCTGACATGTTTGAATATTCACATGTGCTCATATGGTTCCAAACTATTTTAATGATTTTATACATAGATGTCATTCATGGTACTAGAAACCTAAAGAAAACAAAACAAAACAAAAAACAAAAACAAAAAACAGAACTTTTCTTGTTTTGGAAATAGCAAGGAATTTACTACATCTACTTTGTTAGACTTGCACCATATTTTACTGAGTGTGGCCTTATTTTTACAACCACTAATAAGTGTGAACATCACCCATAGAGATGTTACCATTTGCAGGTCACCACAACTGGTAACATAAGGAAACAAGATATTTAGAAGATCTACGCTCAGCACGTAGATTTTCAACACTAATCCTGCTCCCAATCCTAGCGAACATTGTAATATAGAGATGGAGAAAATTTCAAAGAGCAAGAATACCAGGAAGGCTATTGTAATATAGTGTACAAGGTAGGAATCATCCTTTTCAGATACCACAGACCAACTCTATTTGTCATAAAGTAAGAGGATCCCCTATTTGTTTTTACATTTTACTCATGTGACAATCTGGGATATCAGAATATATCATAATATAATGTCTGATGCCAATGTAAGTTTAGTACACAATGGGTTTTGAAGAACAAGGAAGTTTGAGTGAGGAATTAAAAGGAAAGAAGTGATAAGAGGAAAACTCACAGATCTAAGTGCCATCATAAAGAAATTGGAGAGAGCATACACTAATAGCTTACAGCATTTCTGAAAGCCCTTGAATGAAAAGAAGCAAATACAATCAACAGGAGTAGACAGTGGGAAGAAATGAAACTCAAGGATGAAATTAACAAAGTCGAAACACAGAGAACTATGTAAAGAATCAATAAAACCAGGAGCTGGTTCTTCAAAAAAAATCAACAATATAGATATACCCTTAGCCAGACTAACTAGAAGGAACAGAAGCAGTATCCAAATTAACAAAATCAGAAAGTAAAGTTGAGATATAACAACAGAATTTTAGGTCAGTTTGGAGAAGAAATGGGGATAAGGAAAAAGGGTCAGGAATTTGAATGGTGGTATATAGTAGTAGGGGAGAGGATACTGATGGAAGCCACTTGATGGACCTATGAGTTTCACAGGACCCAAAAAGCAGAACATCAAGCAAAATACCCAGCAAAGAAGAGAAAGATCCTGTAGAGACGTTTAGATATCTCATGGATAGGTACTGCCCCTTTTTGAGGGATGATGTCAACTACCTACCTCAATAATATTAATCCATTATTCATCTTGTCAAAAGGAAATACAGGGTCAAAAAGTGGAGCAGAGACTGAAAGAAAAGCTATTCAGAGACTACCCCACTTAAGGATGCACCCAGCTGCAGAAACAAATCCAAGACAGCCTTGCTAATGCTAGAAAACTCTAGTTGACAGGAGCCTGGTCTAGCTGTACTCTGAGAGGCTCTGCCAGAGCCTGAGAGATAGAGATGCAGTCCAATTTGCTAAACATTGTCCTGAGCCTGGAGGACCCCAATGGATAGTTTACAAGCTTTGTGTTTGCATCCCCATAGAAAAAAACATCATCAAAACAGACACCCCAAATTTCCTAGGGTCTAAAGCACCAATGTAGAACATTTTGGAGGACTAATGGCTCCAGCTAGATATGTAGTAGATTACCTTATCTGGCACCAGTGGGAGGGGAGCACCTTGGTCCTGTGGAGTCTCAATGACACAAAGTAGAGGAATGCTAGGGTGCTGCAGGAGTGAGTGGGCAGATTAAGGAGTACCCTCATAGAGGCAGGGGGAAGGAGGACAGGATTGGAAATTAATGGAGGGAAATTGTAAAGAAAGATAACTATTGAAATTTAAATTAAAAATAACCAATAAAAATGAAAAAAACACAAAAATAAGAAAATTGGGATCTACCTTTCTCAAGAATCACCTATACAACTCCTGAGCACATACCCAGATGTAACTTTGCCATACCTCAAGGCACTTTCTAAACTATGTTTATAGGACCTTTACACATATTAGCAGGAATACAAAACATTATATATATATATATATATATATATATATATATATATATATATATATATATATATGTATATATGTGTGTGTGTGTATCAACTGAAAAATGGGTAAAAAAGCATTATTAGTAAACCATTATTAACAATAACATCATGAATATTTCTAACAAAGAAATGGGAGTTGAAAAGAGGCTCGGGACATATAACCCTACCTAAAATTCAGACATGGTATGCACCCACTTGTAAGTGGATATTATCAGTAAAATTAAGGATAACCATGGCATTGTCTACAGATACAAAGAAGCTGAGAACAAATAGTGCACAAGTAGAGAACATTAAATCTCACTTAGAAGGGCAAACAGACAAGACATCATATTCGAATATGGAGAATGTGAATGGGAAGAAAAGGATCTGGTGTTGTGGATGATGGAGGGTGAGAGTACTGGGAAAGACAACTGGAATCTGGATGCCACCTCTGTGAATAATTAAAACCTAGCACAAGGGAAGCATCCAGAAATCAATAGGTGTGACCATAGCTAGGTGTTTTAGCTGCAGGTGTTATGGAATTTGAACTGGACATCTCCTGTAACTAAGCAGGTAAGACATGTAGTAGACAGATATGGACACAAACCCAGGCATAAAATCTCTGACTTACAACTTCTCATGCCCAGAAGATATGCTTGGTTTTAGGCGGTACTGAAATTTTTAGAGTGACCAACTATTGACTAGTTCAGAGTCTGTTTCTTGTTGGAGGAATATTTAAAAAAGATAACCACTCCAACTATTCACTGTGGTGCTGGACCATGCTCCTGTGTTCCTGCCACTTCCTGGACTCTCTGGAGTAGTCTTGTCCACTACTGGAGCTAGCCCCCTACAGCAACTGACTAGATTGTCCCAAGAGTAACTAGTTCACTCTCTGTCACCATTACCTGTAACTGGAGGTCCCACACTGTAGTAATGAACTAGATTGGCCATCCTTCCTGTTAGATAACACAATATAGAGCAAGCCAGTAGAAGCACGACACTTGATTTTAGTTAGCCAATTGAATTTATGTACATTAAAGGCAGAATTACAAAATGTCAATACATTAATTCCAGAGCTAATGAAAAGTGATAAAGCTTTATCCCAATATTTCTATCCTTATGAAAACACACAGAAAAACATCAGAAACCATCCTGTTTCTCTGTTGTGCAACCTCTCCTCCACTCCTCCTGCCAGATCTCTCCCCTTAACTCCTCAGCTGCCTCTCTTTTCCAGAAAATCAAAGGCCTTCCACTGCCCTAATACGATTGGACATGGAAAATACTGTAATGGTCTCTGGCTGTTACATTTCTTTGAGACATCTCATGCTATTTAAGAATTGGAGTCACCAAGACACAAGTTACTTTTGCTTTTGGGTTGCAGTGCTAGATTAATGGGAAGAATAACTTCCCCCTATTTGCTTAGCTATATCATGGCTCCTTAATACCAATCACAGGTGCCCTACTCTGAGGAGAAAAGAAGGAGTACTAGTGTTGGGGACAGAGTTTGGGTTGGACTAGAAGAAGAGGATGGAGGGGAAACTGTTGTCTAGATGTAAAATAGATAAGATATTGAAAATATACTGCTTCTAGAACTCAAAACTCTCTTTTAAAAGTTCAAAGCCTTTCAGCTGTGGTACTTTCACAATGCAATCTGAGCAAAACCTAGATCCAACACTCCTAATAAGTCAATGCCAATATCAGGGATTAACTTCTGATATTCTGTGTTCCTTCAAGTAGCTTTTTTTTTTTTTTTTAATTTTCCAGCTCTTCGATATGCAGCAGATTCCATTTCTTTCTAGGCTCTGCCAGGCTCTACTCCATTGTTGCTGCAGTTTGGGTATCATTCCATAGTTCTAGCTTCTCTAAAGCACCTGAGTTACATTGAAAATACTAGCCCATCATAGGCTGTTTTCATGGTGCAAAGCTTCGACGCCTCTACATGGACACTTCAGTCTTCGGCTTTCAAATACCAATGATGCTAAAATTATGCAAATGTTCTTTCCTAGCCTACATAGTCTCCAGCCTCAGCCACTTACCATGACCTTAAAATGAATTCCTGAATAATACTGTCAGTGATGCTGGTCTCTCCTTAATCACAGCTTATCTTACAGCTGACTGGCATTTAGTGATCTGGAAAAGCAAAGGTTTACTCTTGGTATTTATGGTATCTTGTTAACCAGAGCTGTTTCATCATCACCAAGAAACTTAATAACAGAATATTTCAATTTTTCCATTTTTAAAAACGTTATTTTAAACTCCAGATTTTATTCTCCTCTTGGTCCATGCTCCAACTCTTCCACATCGCCTACCCACCCCATGGTCCACAAGGATGTCCTTTCTCCCTTCACTCACCTCCACCCCACCAGACTGTGAAACTCCCTGGGGCCTCCAATCTCTTGAGGGTTAGGTACCTCTTAAATCAATATAACTAATGGCACCCTTCAAATCTTAAACTTCAGACTGAAACTTTACATTCTAGTCCTTCATTCATAAGACATACTTAATCATGATTATCCCCCCTTTTTTAAAATTGGACATTTTCTTTTTTTATTTTTCAAATGTTATCCCCTCTTGTAGTTTACCCCACCCTGAGACCCCCAATTCTATCTTCCGTCTCCCTGCTTCTATGAGAGTGTACCCCATCCAGCAACCCACTCCAGGCTCCCAAGTTTTGCATTCTCCTACACTGGATGGAGCATCAAGCCATCAAAGGACAAAGGGCCCATTGATGGACAACAAAGCCATTCTCTACTACAAATGCAGCTGGAACCATGAGTCTATCCAAGAGCTTTCCTTGCTTGGTGATTTAGACCCTGGGAGTTCTGGGGGATCTGGTTGGTTGAAATTGTTGTTCTTCCTATGGCATTGTAAAACCCTTCTGTTCCTTCAGATATGAAGATAACTCTTCCATTTGGCACTCTGTGTTCAGTTCAATGGTTGGCTACTAACATCTGCCTCTGCATTTCTTGGGCTCTGGAAAATCCTCTAAGAAGACAGCAATATCACAATCCTGTCAGCATTTACTTCATAAGGGTATCCACAATAGTGTCTGTGTTCGGTGGCAGTATATGGGATGGATTCCCAGGTGGGGAAGTCTCTGGATGGCCTTTCCATCAGTCTCTGCTCCACACTTTTCTCTGTATTTTCTCCCATGAGTATTGTGTTCCCACTTCTAAGAAGGACCAAAGCATCCACACTTTGATCTTCCTTCTTCTTGAGCTTCATGTGGTCTGTGAATTGTATTTTGGGCATTCTGAGCTTTTGGTCCAGTATCCAGTGAGTGCATACCATGTTTATTCTTTTGGCTACCTCACTTAGGATGCTATTTTCTAGTTCCATCAATTTGCTTAAGGATTTCATGAATTCATTTTTTAATAGCTGAGTATGACTTCATTTTGAAAATCTACCACATTTTCTGTATTCATTCTTCTGTTGAAGAATATCTGGGTTCTTTTTAGCTTTTGGCTATTATAAATAAGGCTGCTATGAACATACTGGAGCATGTTATCTTTGATATATGTTGGAGAATCTTTAGATATATGTCCAGGAGTGGTATAGCTGGATTTTCAGGTAGAACTATGTCCAATTCTTGAGGAACCACTATGCTGATTCAGAGCTGAACAAATGTTTTTCAACTGAGAAATATTGAACAGCAGAGAAACACCTAAAGAAATGTTCAACATTCTTAGTAATCACAGAAATTCAAATCAAAAGAACACCGAGTTTCCACCTCAGACAGGCTAAGATCAAAAACTCATGTGAAAGCAAGTTCTGGAAAAGATATGGAGTAAAAGGGACACTCCTCCATTGTTGGTTGGATGCAAGCTAGTAAAACAACCCTGGAAATCATAGTTATCTTTCAAACTCAAACAGAAACTACCATTAAGCTCTCAACACTCAATTACTTTTTAACTCCAAAATCCCAAATCCTTCCTAAAACAGTCTGTTCTGTCACTACAATACTCCAATCTTGTTATACCTACTTGATTTTTTTAGAATTCCTCTTTCTACAATGAAAATGGCAAAACAAAACCCAAATTGTAGGTTAAAGATTTTATTTGTTTTACATTTCTATATTGCTGTTCATCATCTAAGGAAGTCACAACAGAACCAATACATGTCAGGACCCTGGAAGCAGGAGCTGATGCAGAATCCATGGTGGCTTGCTGCTTACTGACTTATTTCTCCTGACTGGCTTAACCAGAATTTTTTACAGGATTTAGAACAAAAGCCCAGGGAGGAAATAACCTATAATGGTCTTGGACTTTTTTCCATTAATTTCTAATTAACTTTTTTTACAGACATATTTGCAGGTCATTTTTTCACCTACAAGTTCCTATTTTATGATAATACTGGTGTTGTCTAAAATGGCATAGGTGACCACTGACAAACACAAGTGTTTTATTTGATGTTGGGTTACTAACTTAACTTCCAGACAAGACATTCCAAATACACATCAAATCTTTTCTTTCCAACAGAAATGAATATTGTATATGTTGCTGATATAAAAGCTCCCAAGGGCTTAGGGAGGACAAGAAGCTGAGTTAAGCTTATGTTCTGGAGTCTAATATTAGACACAAAGATAATAAAGTGTCACTGTGATATTTACTTAGGGTATTATTTGACTCAGCTTCTCCACTCAAGAACCAAGTCACAAGCTGATTGCATCATCTTCTGGGAAAGACACAGATCCTGGCAGCCATAGTAAGGTGGTGTAAGAAGCATGCCAATAGAGAAGTGCTTCAGAGAATAGTTAGACATACAATCCAGCCTTAAGATCAGTAGTGAATATAAATTAACTGACAAGCAGCCATAGGAGATTTACTGTTATTTGCCTCTGGGTATGCTAATGAATATACAAATATTTAAATGAAAGATTCATACAACCATTGTCTTTATAGTGTAAAATATTTCTCCAGTTAAGTGACTAGTACTTAACATTCCCAATACTGCAATCCTTCAGTTAAAATCCTTATGTTGTGGTGACCTCCTTTCTTAAAATTTTCTTAACTTTTTAACTATTATAATTTCTTAAGTTATGAGTTATATTGTATATATCTAATATTTAAGATATTTGATTTTTGATATTTAAATTGGCCATAACCTCAATTAAAAGATCTGTTCCTTTAGGGTTACAGGGCAACATTAATTTTCTTACTTTGTGTTGCTCATCTAGTATGTTATTTTATTCTCAGTCTTGGTTTTACTCAATACTGGCATGAACTCATATACTCTCATTACACTCTGATGTGTATATTTTATGCCACATTTTCTACCCCTAGGAAAAATGTATTTACTAACCTTTAGAATTTTAGTACACAGCAAGAATCACTTTAACATATATTTAAATTAGAATACAAGATGAAGCTACATATTGCTAATCAGCCAAAAACAACCCAAATTTGTCCATGTGTCTTCACTACTGTTCATTGTAGACATGAAGCCTAGAATCCTTAGGTCAAAATGGAGAAAATGTCATACAAATTAAATAAATTATATAGAGGATGAATATTACTGATATAATACCCTAAGAAGTAGGCCATAGGGACAATACTATAAGATTTTTATAGTGGATATATATGCCTATATTCTATGCCCACATGTACTTACTAAGTAGATCCAGGAATTTTAAAAGTGAAAGAAGGTAAATTCTTAAATGTGCAGGGTAGAGTGATGAGGGAATAGGATAAGAACAGAAGTAGGAATGGAGGTTTGTGTGACTGAGGAAAATTAATGTCATGTGTGTGAAAATTTATACTAAAAAGGAGAAAAATATTTCATATTACTTATTCACAATTATCATCATCAATAACTCAAATGACAGAAAAGTCTATACATGATAATAGATATATTGGAAACAGTGCTCTTAAACTGTGTTGCTAATGTGCAGCCACTTTTTAGATCAGTGCTTTGGTTTTCAAAAAATATCAAGCTAGAAATACCATGTGATCACTAATGATCAAATAAACATAAGACATTGTATCCATTTCTATCAATATTTAAACAACCATGTTTATTTCTTTTGTATTTATAATAATAAGGAAAAAGAATGATTCTAGCTTTCCACAATGAATAATTAAAGGTTGAAAAAAAGTTACAAATGTACACAATGCCATATTACTAAAACATAAAGAAAGATTAGGTTATAAAACTTAGAAATCAATGGAATGAATTTGAATAAATTATCCTGAAAGAGGTTTCCCAGGCATAGACACAAGAATTCAAACCTTTCTCTCTCATGTATAGTGATAAAATCATGTAGTATGTGTTTTTAAATTAGAGCAAGTATGAAGAAAGCCAATTTACTACAAATGTTATGTTGGGAAGGTATTAATAACAGTGTGATACAGGAATATGTTTAAAATGAATTTAGAGAGGACCATAACAATGCAGAAAACTACAGAAGGAAAAATGCAGCAGAAAAAGGGAAAGAAAAGGCAATATAAATTCAGAATGGATAAAAATGATATAGAATCATCAAGCCTTGCTTTTGGTAAAAGTAACAAAAAGCAGTGTTCCAGCACCTGTGTTATGAAAAAATACAGTTTATAATAGGGAATAATTATTTAAGAATTGCCTGGTTCAAGAAGATAGAGAAAAGATGTGGTCGATGTGTAAGTAAGCAAATAAAAGATCTAAGGACTGCTACATAACCCTATGAATACTTAATATTTTGTAAAGTAATTAAACAGATGCATTGATATGTTATAAATTAACATATAATAAATATAATATATAATATAATTATATGTAGAATGTAGTTAATATAGCAATGTGTATATATTAATTATTTTATATTTTATATAATCTATATTATATTTCATATTTAATATGTACATTTTTATTACATAATACTATTATGTAGTATATATTTCACATTATGTTAATTATATATATTTTTAAATTCTGAATATATGCCCTACAGAGACTTTAATTTCATTTTAAAATAATATAAGCAAAGCTTCTATTTTCTACACTACTCTTAACGTGCTGATATTTCAAATTAGGATAGAACCTCCACTTAGTGGTCAACATGCAATTAATTTCTAGCCAAAAGTTTCAAAATAATTCCACAATCCTTCCTAAAACACAGTCTCTTCCCTCCCAGCAATAACCTAAAATCCTAGTACCAACTTCTTTTAGAGTTTATTTTGCTGCAATAAAAAAAATTATTGTAAAACTAGTTGCAGAGAAAACATTTATTTGGTTTACAATTCCAAATCACTGCCCATCATATAAGGAAGTCAGTAAAGATTCAAAACCTGGCAGAATCCTGCAGGCAGGAGCTGATGCAGAAGCCAAAGATGGCTTATTACAACTGACTTGCTTAACTAAAATCCAGAAACACCAGTCCAGGGAGAAAACCACACACAATGGGCTTTGTAAGTTTTCATTAATTACTAATTAGGAAAATTAGTTACAGATTGATTATTGCAGATCATTTTATCAAATGAGGTTTCCTATTTTCATATAAATCTGAAGTGTATGTAAAGTAGCAGAGATGAACACCTGCCAACCCAAATGTTTATTTTAAGTTTAGTTACTAGCCTAGCTTCTGGACAGGACATAACCAATCACACACCAATTTTTGTCTTTCCAATATACAATTTATATTGTTTATGTAGTTTATACACTGGCTATGAAAATGTCAAGGAAGACAAGATGGTCAAAGACGCTTATGTCCTTGATGATACCTGACAAATTGCCTAAGAAGAGTCACTGTGACATTTAGATTAGTTGTTTGATTTAGCTGTTACACTGGAGAGCCAAGTCACAAGACATTATCTGATTCTGAATTCAGGATGGCATCAGCTTTAGAGGAAGGCACAGAATCTGGAAGCCACAGTAAGAGGTGTTAGAAGCATACACATAGACATGTTCTTGGGAGTAGAATTAGCCATGCATTCCAGGGATAAGACCAGTACTGAGTCTTAAAAAACTGAATAGCAGACATAGGATAGTTAAAGTTCTTTGCCTAGTTGTGTGGTAATGAAAATATAAGTATTTAAATGACAGATTCATGGGCCAACTCCATTGTGGTATGAAATATTCTTCCCTTTAATTTAGTAGTTTTCAACATTTCCAATGTTGCAACACTTTAATGCAAATACTTGGGTTGTAGTGACCCCTATTCTTAAGCTTTTCTGTTATATATGCATAATTATAATAACTGTGCATTGCCAAGTAAACATATAAAAATGAAGTAATTTTTAAGGTTATTAACGATATGTATTTTTAATATGCCATCATAAACCATCTCTCCAATCTACAATCTTGTGATTGGTCTCATTAGAAAATACATGCATATCAAAAAGAAAAGTACATTAGATTAATAAAGTAAGAAGATGCTATATTAAATAAAATAAACTTAAAAAATAAAATGATCACATGAATTTAAAAAAGATTCAAAAAGGAAGAGTCAAATTATAAGAAGTCAATACAGCAGAAAGATACTCATTCAAGTCAATGGAAATTCCATAGACATAAAGAATTTGTAATATAATTTAAAGATTATATAATGCTTTAAAAGTTGAACAGAGAATGTATTATAGGCAAAATAAACCTCAAATATATTACAAATATATTATTTGTATTGTATAAATACAAATATATGTTAGCCATTCTACTTTTAGGCATGGAGTCTGGTTTTTGTTTTTGTTCATTGTTGTTGTTATTGTTCTTAATTAGATATTTTATTTATTTACATTTCAAATGTTACTACCTTTATGGAATCCTCAACAGCAGCCCCCTATAACACCCCTTTCTCCTGCTTTTATGAGGTTGTATCCATACCCACCTACCCACTCCTGCCTCCCTGCCCTTGCATTGCCTTACACTTAGGAACTGAAGCTTCATGGGACCAAGGGTCTCTTCTCCCAGTGATGCCTGACAAGGCTCTCCTCTACTACATATACTACATATATTGATGGATCCATGGGTCCCTTGATGTGTACTCCTTGGTTGATGGTTTAGTCCCTGGGAGCTCTGGTTAGTTGTTATTGTTGTTCTTCCTATAGAGTTGCAAACCTATTTGGCTCCTTCAATCCTCCACTGGGGACCCCATGGTCATATCTTTTTACATCTTGTGTATATGACTGTTTGGTGTAAACTGTAGTTTGTTATTTTGTCTTTTTGTCTTTTTTTTTTTAAAGAGCTGAGGTCCAAAACCAGGACCTTGCTAGGTGGCGCTCTACCACTGAGCTAAATCCCCAACCACTTTACTCTAGTTTGTATACCCTCTGAGACACTTGGGATTTCTTCCTCTTGGCATGGTTATCAATTTGAGATATGTTATGGGATAGGGATTGATGAATGTGCTAAATTATCATCTCACTAATGGGAAGTCTTCAGGCTTAGAATTTTCAACCTATGTTCAGGCAGATGCAGTCACTCTGAGTACATATCTGTATCAACACTGTACTACCTAGTAAGCCTAGTTTCTATTGTTATAATTCCTATTCAATCTCACAAAATTTCACCCACTTCTGCCACCATTCCTTGAGGAATGTGGATAGGGATTTGATGGAGATTTTCCATTGATAAATCTTGGTCATTCTTCATGACTTATGCTCCAGAAGCAAATTCTTTTTGGGAAATTAAAAATACAGACACAGATGAGTGATCTGATAATGTCTAGGATGTATTTCTTTTAACAGAGCTGAGGACCGAACCCAGGGCCTTACACTTGCTAGGTAAGCACTCTACCACTGAGCTCAATCCCCAACCCCATCTAGGATGTATCTTAATGAAGTCATTCTTCAAAATCAATATAGTCATCTCCTTAAATTGTTGTAATTATATATATATATATATATGTGTGTGTGTGTGTGTGTGTGTGTGTGTGTGTATGTGCATGTGATTAAATATATATTAAAATATATTATCTTAAATTAAGGATAAAAATCTAATAGAAATCAAATATAATGCTGAATCAAAAATTATTGACAAATACAAATGAAAATATAATTTCATATTTTAAAACATATGAAAATGAAGAGAACTTTGACTCCAAAATGATATCTTTGCATTTCTATGAAATAATTGATAGTCATAAGTCCCATAAATTATGATTCATAATTTGAGAAATACTACATTTTACTCTTATTCTACAATTAAATTTGAATCATAAAGCTTTAACTCAGGTTTATGGTGCCTCTAATATTCATACAACAGGGCACATTGTAGATCACTATATAGATATATTTTATATATTCCTCCATCTAAACCTACACTACAAATTTATTCCAAGTGATAATTTGTGTGCACACACAAGGCACTGTATTTCCATAAAACAAGCATTGTTATAAAAATTCTGATATTTTTGCCATGAGACCCAAATTTTTTGAAAACCTCCTTAAGATATTTATCAAATTGCCAGTATCTTTAAGAGTTATAATTGGGAGCTGGCACAATCACTTTGAAAATCAGTCTAGTGATTCCTCAGAAAATTGGTCATAGTATTACCTGAGTACCCAGCTATATTACTTCTGGTCATATACCCCTATATTAAATACCAGTATCTTTAAGAGTTATAATTGCCAAATTCTGTGGAGTAAAACAGAGTTATATTGCATATTCTAGTTATCATCCACATTTATGGCATCTTTGCTGATCTTTGTCCCAAATAAAAGCAGTGTCCAGAATATCCAGGTGCACCTCTCATTATGATTACTGCAAGACTCTTTTCAAGTTGCACATGCTCACAATGTACTATTCCATACCAAGGATGTAATGGATCACCATATAAATAGTCCTGTTTTTTTTTAAATTTTCTATATTCTTTGTTTATATTCCAAATGATTTCCCCTTTCATGGTTCCCCCCTCTTCCCTCTGCCCATGCCCCAATCACCCCTCCCCTTAAAGGATACAGAAAATGTGATGTATTTATACAATGGAATACTACTCAGCAATTCAAAACAATGAATTCATGAAATTTTTAGGCAAATGGCTATATCTAGAAAATATCCTAAGTGAGGTAACCCAATCACAGAAGAATACACATGAAATGCAATCACTGATAAGTGGATATTAATCAGCTTAGGAGCTCTGAATATTCAAGACACAATTAGCATATCAAATGGTTCCCAAGGAAAAGGAAGGAGAGGGCCCTAGTCCTGTTATATTTACCTTCTTTTAAAATGCCAACCATCATTTCACTGACATCCCACAGCTTTCTTTCCACTGACTCCACCATAGTTTTGGACAAGAGTTCTTCCTCCTTAAAATTATCAAACTATCTTCTTAACATACTTTCTCTATTGGGTGACAGGGCTATATTCCTTTATGTTAATGTCTCTGAGTCAACAATAATTGGGTTGGCTGAAATTGCATTGTGTCTTTCCATGCAAAAAGATACAAATTCGTTAAATACCCACTCTGTTTTAAAAGCAGTCATCATCTTCTTTCTTGTTTGCATAGCTAGCTGCACTGTTCTTCATAACAAGTCAAATGGATTAATTTTATTCTAAAGGATAAATGCATCTGTGAAATGAATTAACTATTCTTAGAAGAGCTCAATCATTTCCTTACTGTTCACGCAACTCATTAATGAAACTTTCATGTATTCTTTCATGAAGGCTATTCTCTATTAACTACATCATCAGAGATTACAGTAGACATATACAGTTACCCCAAGTTGTTACATGAGAAAAAAAATAATTAGAGGAGTCAATTTCTTATTTATGCATGCTTTATTTTTACTATCTTTTTCAACTTATATACATCCCATGCCACACCAAATACTGTCAATAGTTCTTCCAGAATCAACCTTTACCTCTGCAAGGATGCCCTCCAGGTAGCTCCCCTGCATCAGGCATTGAATCCCTACAGAGTTTGGCATATCATCTCACATTGAGGAAAGATAAACTAGGACTATGCTACAAATATTCCAGGAACCATCCCATGTATGCTCTTTGATTGGAGGCTTAGTCTCTGCAATCTCCCAGAGACCAAGGATAGTTAACACTGTTGGTCTGCCTATGAAATTGCCATCCTATTCTGTTCCTTCAATCATTCACCTAATTTTCATAGGCATCCCCAACTTCAAACCAATGCACATCCTTGGACCAAGAAAGAGATTTTCAGACCAGTTTCCCAAATAAACATAAACACAAAAATACTAAAAAAAAAAAAAAAAAAAGTATTCACCACAGGGATGCAGGGATGATTCAATATACAAAAAATTATATCTATATAATCTACCATATAACACACTGAAAGAAAAATCCCATGATAACTTCATTAAATACTGAAAGAATCTTTGAGAAATTATAATATCCTTTCACTTTAAAGTCTTCAAATAGTGACACAAGGTACAAACTTGACATAATAAAATTAACATAAATCAAGCCATTATCCATCATTAAATTAAATGGAGAAAAACTTATACCAATATCACTGAATCAGAAATAAGACAAAGCACCATGTTCTCTCCCAGTCTATTCAAAATAGCACTCAATGTTCTAGCTAGATCAATACGACTACGACTGATAAAACTATTCCACAAAATGAAAACAGAATGAACACTACCCATTTCATTCTATGAAGCCACAATTACTCTGATATCTAAATCATACAAAGACCCAACAAAGAAAGAGAACTTTAGAACAATTTTCCTTATGAATATTGATGCAAAAATACTCAACAAAATTCTTACCAATTGAATGAAGAACACATAAAAATAATCATATACCATGATCAAGTAGACTTCATCCCAGGGATGCAGGGAAGTTTCAATATATGGAAATCCATCAATGAAATCCACTGCATAAACAAACTCAAAGAAAAAAAACACATGATAATTTCATTAGATGCTGAGAAAGCATTTGACAAAATGCAACACCCCTTCATGAAGAAAGTCTTGAAAAGATCAGGAATTCAAAGCCCAAGTAATAATAAGCCAAAGTATGCCAAACTAAGTAATAAGAAAAGACACTTTAAATTGGGAAAAGATCTTCACCAACCCCACATCTGACAGAGGGCTAATATAAACATAGTAAAAGCAGTATACAGTACACGAGTAGGTAAAATGAAACTAAATGGAGAGAAACTTGAAGCAATCCCATTGAAATCAGGGACTAGACAATGATGCCCACTCTCTACCTCCCTGTTCAATATAGTACTCAAAGTCCTAGCTAGAGCAATTAGACAACAAAAAGAGGTTAAAGGGATACACATTGTAAAGGAAGAAGTCAAATTATCATTATTTGCAGATGATATGATAGCATACTTTAGTGACCCCCAAAATTCAACCAGAGAAATCCTACACCTGGCAATCAAACTTCAACAAAGTGACTGGATATAAAATTAACTCGAACAAACAGCCTTCCTATACTCAAATGATATAGATTAATCAAAGAACTAAAAGTGATCAATGTAATACAAATTGAAAAGGAAGGAGTCATGG
Source organism: Apodemus agrarius (assembly GCA_964023405.1). Taxonomy (NCBI): domain Eukaryota; kingdom Metazoa; phylum Chordata; class Mammalia; order Rodentia; family Muridae; genus Apodemus; species Apodemus agrarius. The sequence continues at coordinate 27,007,022 of OZ030014.1, forward strand.
CATAACTATCTCTCCTTATGATATAATGGCATGCATAAGAAAATTCTACCAGAGTATTCTGACAACAGATAAAAATCTTCAGCAAAGTGGCAAGGTTCAAAATGAACTAAAAAAAAAAAAAAGAAGCTAAACAACAACAACAACAAAATAAAACAGGAGCCTACTTTACACAAATATTAAGTTTTGTAAGAAAGTAAGTAATAAGAAAAGACACTTTAAATTGGGAAAAGATCTTCACCAACCCTACATCCGACAGAGGGCTAATATACAATATATAGAAAGAACTCAAGAAGTTAGACCCCAGAAAACCAAATAACCCTATCCAAAAGTGGGGTACAGAGCTAAACAAAGATTTTTCACCTGAAGAAATTCGGATGGCTGAGAAACACCTTAAAAAATGTTCAACATCATTAGTCATTAGAGAAATGTAAATCAAAACAACCCTGAGGTTTCACCTCACACCAGTCAGAATGGCTAAGATCAAAAACTCAGAAGACATCAGGTGTTGGAGAGGATGTGGAGAAAGAGGAACACTCCTCCACTGCTGGTGGGACTGCAAGCTGGTACAACCACTCTGGAAATCAGTATGGCGGTTCCTCAGAAAACTGGACATGATACTTCTGGAGGACCCAGCCATACCACTCATGGGAATATACCCAGAAGATTCCCCAGCATGCAATAAGGATACATGCTCCACTATGTTCAAGCAACCTTATTTATAATAGCCAGAAGCTGGAAAAAACCCAGATGTCCCTCAACGGAGGAATGAATACAAAAAAATGTGGTATATATACACAATGGAATAATATTCAGCCATTAGAAACAATGAAATTCTTAGAGAAATGGATGGAGCTGGAGAATGTCATAATAAATGAGGTAAGCCAGTCTCAAAAGAATACCCATGGTATGCAGTCACTGATAAGTGGATATTAGCCTAGAATCTTGGAACACCAAAGACACAATTCACATACCAAATGATGTCTGACAAGAAGAAAGGAGTGGACACTGGGGCTGGAAAGGATCAAAGAATCAGTGTAGGGGAATACAAGAATAGGGAAGAGGGAAGGGGTGGAAGAGGGAGCAGGGGGAGGGAAAAGGGCATGTGGGAACTTTGGGGGTGGGGAACCAGAAAAGGGGAAATGAATTGTAAATATAGAATATATCCAATAAAAAAAGAAAAGACACTTTATAATAGCCACAAATAAAATAAAATATGTTGGTGTAAATTTAACAAAGCCAGTGAAAGATATGCATGAGAAAATCTTCAAGTGTTTAAAAGAAAGACATATAGAAGTTTTCAGAATATGGAGCTTTCTCCCATTTTCATGGATTAGTATGATTAACACAGATGCACTAAATCTAACAGAAGGAAAGATAGGGGATGGCCTGGAGTGAATTGGTACAGGAGATAATTTCCTGAACAGAACACCAATGGTGGCTCTGTTATCAACAATTATGAAATGTAACCTCATGAAAATGAAAAGTTTCTATATAGGAAATGACACCATCAAAAGGACAAAACAAATGCCTAACATTGGGACAATATCTTCACTACATTCACCTCTTACAAACGGATAATATAAAAAATGAATATAGTACTCAAGCAAGTAGAAACCAACAAAACAAGTAACTAAATTTAAAAGGGGGAGCTGAACTAAACAGATAATTCTCAAGGGACTAATCACTAATGACCACAAAGCATTTACTGAAATGTTTCATTTATTTAGTAATCAGGAAGACAAATAAAATGATCATGAGATGCTATTTAACACTGTCAGAATGAGTAAGATGAAAAACTCCAGTGACAGCACATGGTGGAGAGGATTTGGAGCAAAGAATCTCACATTCACTGTTAGTGGGTGTGAGAACTTGTACAACCAGTTTGGAAATCAATTTAGTGGTTTCTCAGGAAATTGGGATTGTTTTACCTCAAGATAAAGTTATAACACTCCTTAATTTATAGCCATAATATATGCCTTTATACCATGTGGACAATTGCACATGTATGTTCAGAACTACTTTATTTGCACTATTCAGAAAGTTTAAACAACCTAGAAGTCCAAAATTGAAGAGTAAATAAAGAAAACATGGTACAATGGAATCTTAATCAGATATTTTAAAAAAGAAATTATGATTTTTACAGGAACATGGATGGAATTTAATAAAAACATCTTTAGTGAGGTAACACAGAGCTAGAAATGTATAGTATCTACTCACTTATAACTGCATATTAGCCATGACATTCAGGATAACCATGCTACTATCCACAGACACATAGAATCAAGTTAGTAAGGGGAAAGCTATGTAAATGAGCTTGTTTGAATCTAACTAAGAAGGAAAAATATAGCCATCATCAGAGTTTAATTGTAAAAGAGAACTGGGTATGTGGGTGTGTGAGAAACAGAAAGGGAATGGTGATCAGGTCTGGGGAGATGGGTGGCAGAAGGCTGGGAGCCATAACAGAAACCAGTGAGAAGCATTTCTTTATATAACTGGAGGCCTGGGACTGGGGAGAATACATGGAATTTATGTGGGTGAGCCTAGCTGTTATTCATATAGGAGACTGAAATGGCTAACACAGTTAGCCAGGCAGAATTTCCAAAAGAGGGATGGGGATATCAATACACCAATAAATCCTTAAAGCAAAAATTTTCTTGCCTAAAGTTGTGAAGGGATGCAGACAGAGCAGAGACTCTGGCAGTAGTCCAACAATGACTTTTGTAACTTGAAACCCATCCTATGTGATAGAACCAAACACTCACAGTATTAATGATACTCAGCCATCTTGCAAAGAGAAGCCTAACATAACTTTGTCTTCAGAGGCATCATGTAACAGAGAATGGAGGCAGATGCACACACAAAATCCAACATCAGTCTAAATTTAGAGAGTCTTGTCAAGTGTGGGATATAGTTCTAAGAAATCCTTAGGGTCCAAGGACACACAAAAAGATATATAGTGTCAACTAACCTCTGTCCATGGGGTCTCACATGGACTGTGCCAGCAGACAATGATCATGCAGGATCTGGAACATGACTCTCTACATACTTGTGGCAAATGTTTGGCTTGGTTATCATATGGGAACATTAATAAGCAGAGTGGCTGTGTCTATGTCAGTGTTCCCTGTGTGTCAATCCCTTTCTTCCTTCCTGGACAGCATGGTTATGCCTCAGTATGAAAAAATGTGTAAATCCCTTTTGCAAATAGATTCTCTAGTGTGTGGTAGTACCCAAAGTTTTGATCTTCTCTGAGGAAAAGGCGAGGGAGAAAAAGAGAAGAAATTGAAAGAGGATATTGTGAGGAAAAGAGAGAGGGGGCTTTGATTGGAATGTAAATTGAAGACAAAAATAAGCAAAAAATATCAGGAGTAAGGAAAGACCACATAGTAAGAAAGAGGAGAGTAGATAGTTACAGAAGTAGATAATAATAAGTTTAATATGATCACAAAACAAAATAAAACAAAACCTGTGAACTCAAATGGTAAACCCACACTGAATATAGGTGTGCGTCTCTCCCTCCATGAATTTTTCTTGAAAAAGGAAATTAGTGATATCTCCTGGAGTAAAGACAAAAATTAGATTGTTGACACAGTAATCACATGGAAAGAAAGTTCTCAGGGTTGCTATCCAATTTCACTATTTTAAATAGTCTGATGTTCAGTATCAGAACCAAAAAGACAGTTTTCAATCAAACAACTTTGCTTGGAAGAGCAGCAAATATAGCATGGCCAAATCTGACTTCAAATATAGAAAGCTCACCTCTTTACATGGAAAGTATTAAACCAGAGAAGTGGAGGAGCTGATCATAACTTAAAAACCCAGGAAGCACCAATTTGAGGTAAGACTGTAGAGCATGAAAGTAAGTTTTAAGGTTAAGATGATAGTCATTACGCTAAGAATATTGTGGCTAGAGACACATCAGAGCCTTAGACTTGGAAATATGCAAGGGATGTATGGCAATGCCCAGCAATCTTCCTGGAGATTTCCCTATGTTCCTTTTTACTGCAATTATGTATGGGAAGAAGTAAATCCTGATTTGATTTCTTTTAAATAATGCAAATTAGTAGAATGACTGGGTTATATAGCTTTTCTATTTTTAATTCTGTGAAATTCATTATGTCTGTATTATAGGCAATCTGCAATATATAATCATTAGTACATTTGGGTTCCAGTAATGCTCTATCCCATAAAAAGGAAAAAATAAGCAGAAGGAAAAGGAGCAATGAAAATGCAGTGTAGATGAAAATGATATGCAATCTGAAAATCTTACAATCAGTAAAGAATACTAATAAGTCAATTTATAACATATATGGTAAGAAAGAAGTGAGGTTGTGACAGGGATTAATAATTTAAGGAAGGTATGGTGCAGGAAGATGGAGGAAAGGTTGGCTAGAGGAAGGCAAAATAAGAAATGGTAATTGAGCCTATGAAAATATAGTATTTATGTAATTTAAATAAATATATTTTTCTTATAAGAAAATTTAAATTTAGAAAAGATTATTTTCATAGACTATAAACCAAGTACTTCTTGTTCTAAAACTCTTTCTATATCCTGTCTACATCACATTACCCAAATATGTACTCCTTTGTGATCATGTTCATTAGAAACTAAATCAGAGTCTAAAAAGAAATGGAAAGAAGTATTATAAAGTAAGATAAATTAAATTAAATAAATAAGCCAGAATAAGGCATAACAAGCAATGCACATAAAAAGGGAAGAGACAATAAACAAGAAATTCATAAACAGACACATACATTCCTAAGTAAGTCTCATACATACACAAAATGGAGAACATACAAGGATGCTTTGTAAATCACTAGAGAGTGTTATAAGATAAAATAAACCTTTAAAAACATGACTGAGATAATTTTGTTATCCATCTGCTGCTAGGCATGGAACCTCCTTTCAAGTATAGTTTGTGTAGCCTGTGAGACTCTTGGTGAAATTCTTCCTTATGGATTTGTTATCGATGGAAGACACCTTCTAATTTTGCAATTACAGAATGTGTTCACTTCCCTTTTCAACACTGGACAACCTGTGGGCTGAGACATGTGCATCTCTTGTGCATGCTGCTACAGTCTTTCTAAGATCATATACGTTTCATTCCTTTAGAGTTGAGAAATCCTTGATTCTTTAGTTGCACCTGCATTGCTATTAAAACCTTTCACACTCCTCAGCCTGAGGGCTGATGTGAAAGATTTGATATAGACATCCCATTTCTAACTAAATTTTAGTAGGTTCTCATTTTCTGCAGCAGGTCCATATATAGGCCTCTCTTTTTCTTCTTATCTCTTAGAAAAGGAAACTTCACTGAGGAGTACTGACCAAGAAACTAACCTTGATTCCAGATAATAATCTATGAAACAGACTCTAAAATATATATGAAGGGTCTAGTTAGCCATCGACTTAAATGTTCCATGTTCAATGAATATGTAGATGTTGGACTCAGCAATGGTACCTTACATTCAGTTTTTCTAGAAAATGCAAAACCTTTATAAATACCCTGGATTGGTGGGAATTTCTGTGCTGTCCATTTGGAAACCAACTCAGTTATATATACCCCACTCCTAGCACTGGAGATTTCATTTGGTGTTGAGAAATGTTTAGATATATCATTGTTTCATTATTATATAATGATTCCAATTAGATTTCTTTGATATTTATGAACAGTTAAGTAGCTGTTTCTACAGAAGGTCTCCATGTAGTCTATCACAAGGCTTAGGTTTAGGAATGTGTCTTCATATTTTCTCCATTCCCTGTCCCCTGACACTTCCCATTCCACTTTGACCATCCTGACCCTTTGTACTCAGCACCACAATACAACCTCTTTTACACATAATTATCTATTTAAAATTGTCCCTTTCTGACAATCCCTCCACTGTATTCTCTTGTTCTTTATTTATCCTCTCTGGTAATAGAAATTATATGTCACAGAACACTTAATAGCCTTCATCAACATATGAGCAAATACATATTATGTTTGTAGGGATTTATTTTTCTTTTTTGGTTTTTTGAGATAGGATTTCTCTGTGTAGCCCTGGCTGTCCTGGAACTAGCTCTGTAGACCAGACTGACCTCAAACTCAGAAATCTGCCTGCCTCTGCCTCCCAAGTGCAGGGAGGCACCACCACCACCCAGCATTTGTAGGGATTTTTGAAATGAAGTAGTGTTAGTTTATTTAGGATGATTTTTTTCAAGCCTTAGTTAGAGAAATGCTATTACAAACAAGGAAACAAATAAATAAAACAACAAAAAGCACAACAAAAAGAAAAACAAAACAAACTACGTAAAAACAAACAGCAAAAAAGTATTTTGTTTAGAATTCCTTGTAGCATCTAAGAATGTCAGGAGAGAAATCAAACATGGAAGGAAGCTAGTGTTAGAATGCTGTCTAAACTCCAGCCCATAGTTACCTGGCAACAGTCAGGTATGGCCCTCCCCAGAGTTACCTGACAACAGCCAGGTAGGTCTGGCCCACTATAGAAGGGGATGCTTGTCCCCTCATCTCTCTCTTGTTCTCTTGTCTATCTCTCTTGACCCTTGCCCTCTTGTGCTCTCTTCCTTTCACTCTCCCTTCACCCTCTCACCCTCGCTTCTCCACAAGATAAATGTTGGACTCTACTTCTCTACCCTCTCCTTCTCTCTGCCTTTCTCTACCACTACTACCTTCTTAACACCCATCTCCATGCCCTAAATTAACTATATGGGTTTTTTTGTTTTTTTTCTTTATTTTCTATATTTTTTTTGTTTACATTCCAAAGGCTTTCCCCTTTCCCAGTTCCTCCCTCACCATATGTCCCATAAGTCCTCTTCCTCCACCCATTCCCCATTAACCCCCCCATTTCTCTGTTCTGATACTCTCCTACAAATCTGGATCCACTCTTTTCAGGACCAGGGTTTTTTCCTTCCTTCTTCTTGGGAATCTTTTGATTTGCTAATTGTGCCTTGAGTATTCAGAGCTTTGGGGCTCATTAATATCCACTTATCAGTGATTAGATTTCATGTGTATTCTTTTGTGATTGGGTCAACTCACTTAGGATGATATTTTCCAGATCCAACCATTTGCCGACAAATTTCATGAATTCATTATTTTTAATTGCTGAGTAGTATTCCATTGTATAAATATACCACAATTTCTGTATCCCTTCCTCCGTTGAGGGGCATCTGGGCTCCTTCCAAATTCTGACTATTATAAATAAGGCTGCTATGAACAAAGTGGAGCATGTGTCTTTATTGTATGCAGGGGAATCCACTGGGTATATTCCTTGGAGTTGTATGACAGGGTCCTCTGGAAGTGTCATGCACAATTTTCTGAGGAACCACCAGACTGATTTCCAGAGCGGCTGTACCATCTTGCAATCCCACCAATAGTGTAGAAGTGTTCCTTCTTCTCCACATCCTCACCAACATCTGTTGTCCCTTGAGTTTTTAATCTTAGCCATTCTGACTGGTATGAGGAAGAATCTCATGGTTGTTTTGATTTGCATTTCCCTGATGACTAATGATGTTGAACATCTCTTAAGGTGCTTCTTAGCCATCCTAATTTCTTCTGGTGAAAATTCATTGTTTAGCTCTGTAACCCATTTTTTGATAGAGTTATTTGGTTCTTTGGGGTCTAACTTATTGAGCTCTTTGGATATATTGGATATTAGCCCTCTGTCAGATGTGGGGTTGGTGAAGATCTTTTCCCAATTTGTTGGTTGCTGTTTTGTCCTTCTGACAGTGTCCCTTGACTTACAGAAACTTTGTAATTTTATGAGGTCCCATTTGTCAATTCTTGATCTTAGAGCTTAAGGTATTGGTGTTCTGTTCAGGAACTTTCCTCCTGTGCCCATGTCCTCCAGGGTCTTCCCCAGTTTCTTTTCTATTAGCTTCAGTGTTTCTGGATTTATGTGGAGGTCCTTGATCCACTTGGAGTTGATCTTAGTACAAGCAGATAAGGGTGGGTTAATTCTCATTCTACTGCATGTTGACCTCCAGTTGAACCAGCACCATTTGTTGAAAAGACTATCTTTTTTCCACTGGATGGTTGAACCACCCCTGCATCCCTGGGATGAAGCCTACTTGATCATGGTGAATGATCGTTTTGATGTGCTCTTGGATTCAGTTGGCAAGATTTTTATTTAGTATTTTTCCATCAATATTCATAAGAGAAATTGGCCTGTAGTTCTCTTTCCTTGTAGGATCTTTGTGTGCTTTTGGTATCAGTGTTATTGTGGATTCGTAGAACGAGTTGGGCAGTGTTCCTTCTGTTTCTATTTTGTGGAATAGTTTGAAGAGTATTGGTGTTAAGTCTTCTTTGAAGGTCTGATAGAATTCTGCACTAAAACCATCTGGTCCCGTACCTTTTTTGGTTGGGAGACTTTCTATAACCCCTTCTATTTTGCTAGGGGTTATGGGACAGTTTAGCTCATCTAATTGATCCTGCTTTAATTTTGGTATTTGGTATCTGTCTAGGAAATTGTCTATTTCCTCCATATTCTCAAGTTGTGTTGAGTATAAGCTTTTGTAGTACGATCTGATGATTTTTTGAAGTTCCTCAGTTTCTGTTGTTATATCCCCCTTTTCATTTCTAATTTTATTAATTTGGATACTGTCTCTGTGCCCTTTGGTTAATCTAGCTAAGGGTTTATCTATCTTGTTGATTTTCTTGAAGAACCAGCTCTTGGTTTTGTTGATTCTTTGTATGGTTCTCTTTGTTTCTACTTGATTGATTTCAGCCCTTAGTTTGATGATTTCCTGCCTTCTACTCCTCCTGGGTGAATTAGCTTCTTTTTCTTCCAGGACATTCAGGTGTGCTGTTAATCTGCTAGTGTATGCTCTCTCCTGTTTCTTTTTGGAGGCACTCAGGGCTATGAGTTTTCCTCTTAGCACTGCTTTTATTGTGTCCCATAGATTTGGGTATGTCATACCTTCATTTTCATTGAAGTCTAAAAAGTCTTTGATTTCTTTCTTTATTTATTCCTTGACCAAAGTAAGTAGAGTATTGTTCAGTTTCCATGTGTATATGGGCATTCTGTTGTTCTTCTTGCTATTGAAGACCACTTTTCCTCCATAGTGATCTGATAGGAGGCATGGGATTATTTTGGTCTTCTTGTATTTGTTGAGGTCTGTCTTGTGACCAATTATATGATTTATTTTAGAGAAGGTACCATGCAGTGCTGAGAAAAAGGTATATTCTTTTGCATTAGGATGAAATGTTCTCTCTCTCTCTCTCTCTCTATATATATATATATATATATATATATATATATATATATATATATATATATGTTTAATCCAATTGGTCCAAAGCTTCAATTAGTTTCACTGTGTCCCTGTTTAGTTTCTGCTTTCCTGCTTTTCCTGGTCCATTGAGGAGAGTGGAGTGTTGAAGTTACCTACAATTATTGTGTTAGGCGCAATGTGTGCTTTAAGCTTTAGTAAAGTTTCTTATACAAATGAGGGTGCCCTTACATTTGGAGCATAGATGTTCAGTATTGAGAATTCTTCTTGGTGGATTTTCGCTTTAACAAGCAGGAAGTGACCTTCTGAGTCTCTTTTGATGACTTTCGGTTGAAAGTCAATTATATCTGATATTAGAATGGTTACTATGGCTTGTTTCCTGAGACCATTTGCTTGTAAAATTGTCTTCCAGTCTTTTACTCTAAGGTAGTGTTTGTCTTTGACAATGAGATATGTTTCATTTTTGCAGCAAAATGTAGGGTCCTGTTTCTGTATCCAGTCTGTTAGTCTGTGTCTTTATATTGGGGAATTGAGTCCATTGATGTTGAGATATTAAGGAATAGTAATTATAACTTCCTGACATTTTCGGCATTATTTTTTATATTTGAGTGGTTCTCTTCTTTTTGGTTTGATGAGAGGGGGTTTCTATCTTGTTTCTTCTGGGGTGTAGTTTCCCCCCTTGTGTTGGTATTTTTCCCCTATTATCCTTTCTAGGGCTGGGTTTGTAGATAGATATCATGCAAATTTGGTTTTGTCATGGAATTCCTTGATTTCCCCATCTATGGCAATTGAGAGTTTTGCTGGGTATAGTAGTTTTGGCTGAAGTTTGTGTTCTCTTAGAGTCTGCATGAGGTCCACCCAGAATCTTCTAACTTTCATGGTCTCAGGTGAGAAGTCTGGTGTAATTCTGATAGGTCTTCCTTTATATGTTACTTGACCTTTTTCTTTTACTGCCTTTAATATTCTTTCTTTGTTTAGTACATTTGGGGTTTTGATTATTATGTGATGGGAAGTATTTCTGTTCTGGTCCAGTCTGTTTGGGGTTCTGTAGGCTTCTTGTATATTCATGGGCATCTCTCTCTTTAGGTTGGGAAAGTTTTCCTCCCAAATTTTGTAGAAGATATTTGCTGGCCCTTTAAGTTGTAGATCTTCATTCTCATCTATCCCTATAATCCTTAGGTTTGGTCTTCTCATTGTGTCCTGTATTTCATGAATGTTTTGGGTTACCAGTTTTTTTTGCATTTTGCATTTTCTTTAATTGTTGGACCATGGTTCCTATGGTATCTTCAGCATCTGAGATTCTGTCTTCTATCTCTTGTATTCTGTTGTTGATATTTGCATCCATGATTCCTGATTTCTTCCCAAGGTTTTCTATCTCCAAAGTTGTCCCCCTTTGCGATTTCTTAGTTGTTTCTACTTCTGTTTTTAGATTCTGGATGATTTTGCTCAGATCTTTCACTTGCTTGTTTGTATTTTCCTGTAATTCTTTAAGGGATTTTTGTGTTTTCTCTTTTATGACTTCTACTTGTAGACCCACGTTCTCTTATATTTCTTTAAGTGTTTTTTGTGTTTCCCCCTTATTGGCATTCATTTTTTGAACCATATTCTCCTGAATTTCTCTAAGTGATTCTTGTGTTTGCCTTGTAAGGGCTTCTAGATGTTGATCCATTTTCTCCTGTATTACTTTAAGAGATTTATCTAAGTGATCCTCTATCAGTATCCTGACCAGTGATTTTAGATCTGAGCCTTGTTTTACTGGTGTGTTGGGGTATCCGAGACTTATTTGTGTTTGCCTTGTAAGGGCTTCTAGCTTTTGATCTATTTTCTCATGTATTACTTTAAGCGATTTATCTAAGTGTTCCTCTATCAGCATCCTGACCAGTGATTTTAGATCTGAGTCCTGTTTTTCTGGTGTGTTGGGGTATCCAAGATTTATTGCTGTCGGGGAACTGGGTTCGGATGCTGCCATATTGCCTGATTTTTGTTAGTAACGATCTTACATTTGCCTTTTGCCATCTGGTTATCTCTGGTGTTAGTTGGTCCTGTAATAACTAGCTGGTGCTTGAACCTCCTGTGGGCTTGTAAGGCTATTTCCCCAAGACTGGGACACCGGAACCACTGCCCTGCAAGGCTCCTGCTCACAGATTGCTGACAGGTGGCCTGATTCCCCCGAGGTCTTAAACTCAGGATATCTCAGGTACTTGGTTCTGCCTGCTAGGCAGCTGCTCTGTACTGCTCCTGCTCAGGGATTACTGTCTGGTGTCCTGAGTCCCCAGAGGTCTTAAACTCGGGATATCTAGGGTACCTGGTTCTGCCTGCTGGTTCAAAGCAGCTGGGAAGATGACAGAGGCTGCAGGGAGTGTGGGGTCCACCTTCAGGGCACAGAGCCCACACTTGGCTGGAGCCCCCAAACCGCAGCTCTGTGCGCACCTCCTGCTCAAGGCCTGAGTCCCCAAAGGTCTTAAACTCAGAATATCTTGGGTACCTAGTTCCTCAGCCTGGTTCGAAACAGCTGGGAAGATGGCTGAGGCTGATTCTGCAGGCTGGATCAAAACAGCTGGGAAGATGGCTGGGGCTGGTTCAGCAGGCTGGATGGGAACAGCTGTGAAGATGTCGGAGGCTCCAGTGAGTGCGGGGTCCACCCTTAGGGCACAGAGCCCAGGCTTGGCCGGTGTCCCCCAAACCGCTGCTCTGTGTGCAGCTCCCGCTCAAGGCCTGAGTCCCTGAAGGTCTTAAACTCGTAATGTCTCTGGTACCTGGTTCCACAGGCTGGATTGGAACACCTGGGAAGCTGGCGGAGGCTGGTTCTGGCTGATGACTGGATGGAAACAGCTGGGAACTATATGTTTTATAATACTGTAGTGTGTGTGGTTCTTCAGCGGGAAGGGATATCTCTCGGCATGGGCCCACTAAGGCACCGCTTTCCCCCCTCACACCCATAGAACATATTCTTACACAGCTTTCTCTTTTTATGATTAGAACATTAGTGCCATGACTCAAATCTAGAAACTATGCAGGTTTATATCCTATCTCAGCTACAGTCAGAGATCCAAGCTCACTAGCCAAAATCTGGTAAGCCCCCAACCCTTCCCATTTTCATGGTCCCAGGGTAGAGTTCTTGAGTTCGGAGCTACCCCTGCATTGTCCTTGAGGATATGAGGCATTTAGTTTTTTCACTGACCCTCTTTTTAGCACTTTTCCCTTGGGTGAGATTCCCCTCTCCTTAGAGAATCCTTAGAGACAGTTTATTCCTTGTAGCTGAGAATTCAGCTGAGACAGCCTGGATAGCACCAGCTCTGAGCATTAGACTTCCCCTCTCATTTGCAGCCTCTTGCACACTAGTTCAACCAGTTATCCTGGGAAACATGGTTGGCTTTGTCCCCTGATGTACACCTCCCACCCACATACAAATGTAGGCTACCACTTTTCTTACCACTTATGGAAATTTTGCAAATATTTGTCACTGGGCTCAAGGATGTAGGCTCAGATAATGCTCTGATAGCATTTGGGCTAATGCAAGGATAAGGTCTCAGACACAATGACTTTGTTTATAGCTTTGTTTGATTACTAGGTAGTATGATCACTTTTTTCATTGCTTTGTTTAATTTCTTTGTCCTTTAGAACTGACTGTTCTCTGCTAGTACCCAGGATGACTGGGAAAAATTAATCTACTTCAGCTTCAGCACTGGTTAAAGGCATGTTATAATGGTTGTCTAATTGTCTTTCTCTTTTCACTTGAGACCACAGAGAACTGCTGGTTACTGGAATCTGTCAATTAAATAATACAACTGCTAAATTATTGGTTATTCCTCAGACTTCTGATCTCATTGACAGTTGTACAGTTATCTCCTTATCTCCTTTAATGGAAACTCTGTTTCCATTAATTAAATGCTTTATATTTCCTTTTCTTGCTATGCCACTACCCTAAAATTATCTGAGTTGCTATAAATTTGCCTAACTCTAATAAAATTTTCCCTGACATGATCCAATATTTCTAATATTATTCCTTCTGCTCCAGAAAAGGCTCATATTAAAGACTGTCAGGTGGTTAACTCATATTGCTATCTCTTTCATAAACTTGTTAGCTAAAGAAAACCTACTCAGATCTACCTCTCATAGAAGAAATAGGCTTCATTCAGATAAGTACTATTGTCCAAAGTTCCCACTTGCTACCTAATCCAAAGTGTGGGATTCTTATTTCTCTGGGTTTCAATTGTACAGCTTAAGAAAAAAATCTTTATCCCAAATGTAATTAATTTTTCCCTACCTCTACTAATGTGTTTAAATATCTTGTCAATTCCAGGCACTTACCACACTCAGGACAGTTCCAGAGAAACATTTCGATACTCCAATCTCCTCTCAGACACAAACAGCTTCTACTGGAACAGTTCTTCCAACCTATCCTCAGATGGCTCCACAGACCCTGGATATCAAGGAAACAACCAATTCTCCTAAGACTGGACAAAAATCCCCCATACCCATTCCTCTAGGTTCCCCAGAGACACAACATCCCCAAAGTCAGCAGGAAGCAGCTAGATATCACAACAAACCTATTCCTGCTCTGCCATCATCTCTTTCTATTTTTTTCTTTTTTATTTAAACTAAAATGGGAGAATGCTAGGATTCTGTCTAAACTCCATAGTTACCTAGCAACAGCCAGGTATACCCTCCCACAATTACCAGGCAACAACTCTCTTACTCTCTTGTCTCTCTCTCTCTCTCTCTCTCTCTCTCTCTCTCTCTCTCTCTCTCTCTCTTGCCTCTTGCCCTCTTGGGCTCTCCTCCCTTTGTACTCCATTTGCCCTCTCTCCATGTGGTCATGGCCAACCTCTAATTCTCTACTCTCTACTTCTCTCTGCCTTTCTCTGCCTCTAATACCCTCTTACTTCCTCTCCTCTTGCCATAAATAAACTATATTCGATACTATACTGTAATGTCTGTGGTCCCTCATGGGGAAGGTGGATGCCTCAACATGGGCCCGCTGAGACATCTGACTTCCCCTACATGGCCATAGAATATATTCTTACACTTCATTCTCTTTTTCTGATCACAAGAACTAGGAGTATAACTTGATGCAGAGTCCATGGAGGGGTGTTTCTTACTGGCTTGCTTTACATTCTAATTCAGACGGCTTTCCTATAACATCCAGGACTACCATCCTATGAATGGCAACCTCAATCATGGGTGTTGGTTCCTTCCCCTTTAATCACTGTACTGGCTGCTTTTGTGTGTCAACTTGACACCAGCTGGAGTTATCACAGTAAAATGAGCCTACCATGAGGAAATGCCTTCATGAGATCCAGCTGTAAGGCATTTTCAAAATTAGCAATCAAGGTGGGAGGGACCCTTGTGGTTGATGCCTGGGCTGGTAGTCTTGGGAAGCAAGCCAGTAAGTAACATCCTTCCAAGGACTCTGCATTATTTCCTGCTTCCTGACCTGATTGATTTCCAGTCCTGACTTTCCTTGGTCATCAGCTGCAATGTTCAAAGTACAAGCTGAATAAACAAACTTTCCTCCCCAACTTCCTTCTTGGTTATGAAGTTTGTGCAGGAATAGAAACACTGATTAAGACAATCACTATTTTTTTCTTTTTTTATTGGATATATTCTATATTTACATTTCATTTCCCTTTTTCTGGTTACCCACCCCCAAAGGTCCCACATGCCCTTTTCCCTCCCCCTGCTCCTTCTTCCACCCCTTCCCTCTTCCCTGTTCTTGTATTTCCCTACACTGATGCTTTGATCCTTTCCAGCCCCAGTGTTCTCTCCTTTCTTCTTGTCAGACATTTGATATGTGAATTGTGTATTTGGTGTTCCAAGATTCTAGGCTAATATCCACTTATCAGTGACTGCATACCATGGGTATTCTTTTGAGACTGGGTTACCTCAGTTAGTATGATGTTCTCCAGCTCCATCCATTTCTCTAAGAATTTCATGAGTTCATTGTTTCTAATGGCTGAATAGTACTCCATTGTGTATATATACCACATTTTTGTATCCATTCCTCCATTGAGGGACATTTGTGAAATGCCTTACAGCTTAATCCTACGTTGCTTTGAGATCATTCTTCTAATATTTAGGCAAAGTGAATTTCAATTTCTGGCTTTCATGATTTTTTATTAATTTTTTTAAGACATAGCATGTGAAAAGTTTGTTTTTCTATTTAATGTATGTTTATTTAGATCCTGAGCACTGGTATATAGTTGGAAAGTGATTTTAAGAAGGTAAGAGTTCATGGTACAACATGTTGGTCTAGGCTAACATTATGAAGAGCTCCAAGAAGCATGTATAAAACATTAAAGTAGTTCAAAGTGAACAATGTTTATGGGGATAAAATCATCATCATCTTCACTTTCATTTTCATAATTTTCATCTTCATCTTCAACATCATTATCATCATCATCTGATTTTCTACTCATCTTTGACTTTATCTACTTCCACTAACTCTCTCCCCATTTTTCTTTTAATTGTCCTTCAGGATATCACAAGGCTGTTGGATATCTAGAAAGAAAATAGATCATCTAAACGGCTGATAATACTATTCACCCATTCAAGACATTCTGGTCTTGGAGGAAGTCAATGAGCATTCCATCTTTGTCAGCTATTCCATTGTAATATATTGGTAAAGACATCTTTGTCACTGACCTTGTCCTTATCAGATAGTGGATTTATTTCTGACTTTTATTCAGAACCTAAACTAGAAATATTTTCCTTAAAACCACAAATATCCATAGTGGAATCCATATGGTATATTCACTAGCATTAGTTCATGTTACAAAAAGGCAATCTGAATAGAATGCATGCTGAACTCTATCTAGACTTCTTGTTGATCTTTGTTACAACATAGCAATTTCACCGAGAGGACTTTCAGGTCCATTATACATGAATGCCTCATTCAAAACTCAAGACCACTGTTCATAATGTTGACATTATTTCCAGGGTTTTCCAATATATACATTTCAAATAATCAGGTGATCATGCTCTATTTTGGGGTTTCTGAGAATATCTCCTTCTTCCACATCTTCAAATTTCAAGTGTCCAGTAGTTCTGTATCTTTGGTAGAGTACACAACCACCCTTGATACAAAGCATGACCTTAACCATTGGTGTCCTAGACTCTGATGAGTGCTCTATGTCACTTAGGCTGTTATTTATCAAACAGTCTAGATATCAATGTAGGCTTCCATTTCATATAGAGATGGAATACCTCCGAGGTGATATTTCATTTTAATCTCATCCAGATTCCAATAGTAATAGATGGCATAAGCAGTCTGATATGAAACACCATCACTGGAAAGAAACCCTGTTTGCAAAGGAAAGAAAAGAGATGTCCACAATAAAGTCAGCAGTGCCTGAGACTCAAAGGGAAAGTTAGCCAGTGATCTCAATTAGACAAGAATTGTGGTGGATGACATAATTGTTAACACTGTAGCAATGGAAGAGGACAATGTTACCATATTTCAGCTCACCTACTTCTGTGGTCAATGCTTAAACATAAAGCTCTGATAAATGCTGTTGCATCACAGCTGCATGGACTAGAGAATCGCTAGCTTCTTACTGTTCAATGCTATTTAAATGTCTAATAAAATAAATATGAAATAAATACTTCTGATCTCAATTTGAGGATTGAGGCTTATTTTCAATGCATAGCTTATAGCAATTCCATATACAACATCAAGTAGAAATTTTAGGCATATCTGGGGGATGTTAGGACCAGTACATAGATATTTAATACTGATCCTGCAACTAATCCCAGGTAACATTGTGATATAGAGGGGCAGAAAGTTTCTAGGGTATGAATAAGAGGAAGGCTGTTGTGATATAAATTATAGGGTATGAAGCATTCTTTCAGATACCACAGGACAACTGTATTTGTCCTAAGAAAGAAGATAATCTTTTTTATGATTTTTCAAGTGACAACCTGGGATGATAACATATATCATACTCTAACCTCTGATTCCAGTGTGCAGTTAATTCAGAATGGATTTGGAAGTTTTAAAGAAGAGTTAAATGACCTATAAGTAAAGGTTTGAAACCCACTTAGGACATTGTTATTTCAATCCCTGATGGTTTGCTTCTATCCTTTAAGAAGATAATTATTCCTTACAACTGTTTACAGAGAACAGTGGAGCTATATATATATAAAAGAAAACAATGAGTGGTCTGAACACATAGTTCCTTAGTTAGTAATTCAACTTTTTTATCTAGATTTTAAGTACCATAATAGCACCCAATTAATTATTTTGGTGCCAGAAAGTTTAAAATAAATGCAAATATAAAATATTTGTTCATAGTGATCTACAATGTGCCATAATTTAGTACATTTAAATACAGTGAAAATTTTGAGGAAACAGAAGGTGTTTGAATTAAAATATAATTTGTACAAAATAAGTCCAGTAAACTTCCAAATTTTAGTTTGTTTATAAAGAGTGCACATAATACTCACTTGAGTACTACAGTTCTCATGATTTAAATTTGTTTGAAAGTCTCAAAAATTATATTATTCGTCTTAACTACATGATGTTTTATTCAATATTTTTTATTTCCCTTAGCTTTTTCTCTTTAATAGAATCATTAATACTGTATTCTACTTCCTTGATTAAAATTATTTAATCAGATTAATACCTTCATTAAGATGAATGGCTTCATGAAACTATATCAAGAAGATTAGTTAAGGACACTTCTCTGTATGTCTGAATTTTCTGAGAAGAATTTGCTTCTAGAGTATTAGTAAAGGAGAAAACCAACCTTTATGTGAATCAGTAGTACAGATGAATCAAACTTTGTTTACAAACTGAGAATTTGTTGCTTACCAACAATTGCAGAGGCCAATTGTGTTCATAAATTCAATCAATTTCTATGTAAACCATGTCAATATCTCAATTATGGTTTCTACTATTGTAAGGAAACTCCATGACCATCAAACCCAACTGAGGACAGTACATAATTATGTGGCTGAGACTTCCATTCATTGAAGATCATCAAAGAAAGTCAGAACTGAATCTCAAACAGGGCTGGTTCCTGGAGGGAGGCACTAATTCAGAAGCATGGAGGGAAGATATTTATTGGTGTGCCTCTACTAGCTTGTGCAATGATTTTATGTACACCCATGATAAACAACCTTGAAACTTAACAATCCATAATAGACAGGTACTTTCCAATTAATGAGTAATTCAGAAAATGATTAATAGATGGATACTTTAGAAGAATTTTTAAGTGAATTTCCTTCTCAGAACTCAATAGTTTATACGCCATGTTACATAAACTTAGCCAACACAACTTACTCCTTCTTTACTTGACACACAAATTGCTATTAAGCCACTCTTCTTGTTAACTCCCCCAAATCTCAGACTGAACATAAAAGTAACATTAAAATTCTCATTTCTAGTAGTTGAAACATGAAATTTTTTGTCTCTTACTAAGGGAATGACCAACCAATGACCATCCCAATTTGAGACTCATCCCATATGCCAGAATAAACTCATGACACTATTAATAATACTCTAACTTTCTAGCAGAGAAGATGCTAACATGGCTGCCCTCTGAAGGATCCCATCCACCAGATAACGCGTAGGAATGCAGATACCCTCATCCAAACAGTAAATGGAACTTGATGTCTCTCCTGGGAGAGTAGAGAGGATTACAGGCTATGAAGGTGACAGGACTAGATAATAAGAACAAGAGTCAACTGTCCTACATACTTGGTTCTGTCAGAATCTGAAACAAAAACCAAGGTGCATACACTGGCCATACCTATATCTCTCTTCAAATACACTGCTTGGTTTTCATGGGGGCCAGAACAAATAAAGCCAGAGCTATCCCAAAATATGTCACCTGTCCATAGAATATTTTCTTTGAGCTGGGCAACCTTGTCTTGTCTCAGTTGGAAAGGATGCCACTATCCTCACAGAGGGTATGTTCCTGGGTGGAGGAATACCAGAGAGCCACACTCTCAGAAGGGAATAAGAGTATGGGAGGGAAGGTTGAGGGAGGAGGTGACCTTTAGGGAGCAGTGAGCAGTTTGAAAAGTGAATAAAATATATTACAAATTTTGGTCTCTTTATTCAAGGTGGGACTTCAAAAAAGGACATTCATTTCAGAAATCAAGAAAGCAAGTTCTCAGAAAATTGGGACTCTATCTCAAGATCTATCTACATGACACCATGACATATACCCAGTGGACACTCTTACATTCCACAAGGTACTTTCTCAACTATGTTCAGATAATCTTTAGGCAAAAAAGCAGAAACTCAAAACAACCTAGAAGTATGTCAACTGAAAAATGGGTAAAGAAATAGGTCTTCCTCAGCCATCATTAAAAATAATACCATCATGAAATTTGCCAGCAAATAAATGGAACTTGAAATGAGGATGCTTCAAGATGAGCATGCCTATGAAGTTGATTGTATGTACCCGCTTATGAGTGGATAATATCCGTAAAGTTAAATATAACCATGCTGCTACCTCCAGAAACAAAGAATCTAAGTACAAGTAGTGCTCAAGTAGTGAACATTAATTCTCACTTAGAAAGGAAAACAGAATAGGCATCATGGATGGATGGGGAGAGCAGACTGCAAGAGTGTGGGGAGTTTTGGTCTTTCAAATGCCAATACAGTATAAATTATACAAATGTACTTTCTTTACAGCCTCAAGCCTCAGCTGTTCACCGTAACCTTTTCATGCCTTCATGTCTGGGTGACTCTTGTGCTGGAAGTTTCAGCTGCCAGTGTGGGGTAGAAACATATGCCATCTCTAGAACATTGCTTCAATGTGCTGATGCTCTGGAAACACTTTCCAGAAGTTTTCACCTCAGTGATGTTCTCTACTTAATCACAGCTCTTTTCTCTGCTCCAGCTGATAGATATTGAGTGTTCCAGAAAAGCAAAGGGATACTCTTAGTATTTATGGTTTCTTGTTAATCACATCTCTTTCCTCTGCACCAAATAACTCATGGTAGAATTTTAAATCAAAATACCTAACAGCCATGTAAAGCCTTTAAACTTCCCTTGGAAAACACACCAGGAAGGCCTACATCAGGGAGACTGCTTTCAAACTCCAACAGAACATCTCACAAGCCATCAACATTCAATTACTTTCTAGCCCCAAATTCCAAAATTCTTCCTAAAACACAGCCTGTTCTGTCACAACTTGTTTTAGTTAGGGTTTCTCTTTCTACAAAGAAAAAATGATCAAGACACCAAATTGCAGATAGAAGGGCTTATTTGATTTAGACTTCTACACTGCTAATCATCATCTAAGTTAATCAGGATAGAACCAGTACTTGGTAGGACCCTCAGGCAGAGACTAACACAGAAACAATGGAAGGGTGCTGGTTAGTGGCTTCTTTCATGTTACTTGTTGTACAAGATTTTTTTCTTATAGAGTCCAGGAACACAAGCCCAGCAAGGGAACCAACCATAATGGTCTTAACCTTTTTCCATTAATTTCTAATTAAAAAGTTATTTACAGAAAAATATTTGGAGATGATTTTCACACATGGTTTCCTATTTTACGGTAATTTAGATGAGTGCTTAAGTAGCATAAATGATAGCTGGCATATACACTTGTTTTATTTGATGTTTAGCTACTTATCATGCTTCCAGAGAAGACATTCTAAACTACATATCAATTTCTGTCTTTCCTATGGAAATGGATATTTTTACAAAATAGGTTATACAATAGCTACCAAGAGGTTAGGGAGCACAAGAAGCTTAAAGATGCTGTTGTTCTTAAGTATAATATTTGACAAAATGACAAAAAATGTCACTGTGATATTTATTTCAGGTATTATTTGATTCAGCTGCTCCAGTTTAAAATCATGTCACATGGACAATGTCTGAATTTGGATTCAGGATTGCATCAGCTTCAGGGGAAGACAGATTCTGGCAGCCACAGTAAGGAGGTATGAGAACCATACATTTAGAAAAGCATTTGGAAGAAGAGTTAACATCCAATCAAACATTAGACCAGTAGTAAGTATCAAATAACTAAGTGGCAGCCATAGGACAGTACAGTTATAGTTCATTGCCTCTTAGGTTTCTAATGAATACCCAAGAATTTACGTGACACATTCATGGGGCCATGGAGGTTATTGTGTAAAATATTTTCCCTTAAATCTGGTATTTTTCAACTTTCCCAATGTTAAACCTTTGATTTAAAATCCTCATGTTATGGTTATTTATTTCCTTAAAATTTTCTGTAGTAACTTCTTGACTATAATTTTGGCAAGTAACCAATTATAATGTATATATCTGATATTCAGGATATTTGATTTATAATACTTAAAGTGACCCCTACCTTTAGAATGAGATTTATTCTTTAGGGGTGCAGGGAAGGTGTTCAATCTTTTACTTGGTCTTGTGCATCTGATATGCTAATTTATTCTTAGTCTTGGTTTTACTTAATACTGCCATGCACTCATTTACTTTCATTGTACTCTGATATGTGTGTTTTATGCTACATTTTCACAATCAGAAACACTTATTTATTAATATGTGGTGTTTTGTTACACACCAAAAATCATTTTAATCTTTTATTTAAATTGGAACACAAGATGAAGTTACATATCGCTAATTAGTCAGTAATAAGAAAATTTTGGCCACATTCTTCACTAATGTTAATGGTAGGAATTGAAGGTTAGAATACTTAAGTGAAAATGGAAAAAGCCATACAAAGGAAGAGAATAATATTGAAGGTATATATTGCAGATATGATTCTCTAGGAAGGTGACAATAAGCACTAAATACCACAGGATTTTTAATGCAAATAAGCATAAGCACATGAGCATAAAAGTTCACAAAGTGGGTTCATCAGTGAAAATGGAAAGATGGTAAGTCCATGGAAAATTTGCATGGGAAAGTGTTGAGGTAATAGGATAGGAATGGCAGAAGTAGAAATAAATGTTTGTGGGCTTGAGGAAAACTAGTTTCATATGTGTAAAATTTTCACTAAAAATGAGAAAAATATTTCATATTACTTATACAAAATTATTATCATCAATAACTCAAATGACATAAAAGTGTAACAACAATATGATATGTTGGAAGCAGTACTCTTAAACTGTGTTGATAGACTGCTAATGTTCAGCTACTTTTGAGATAAGTCCTTGGGTTGTCAAAAAATATCAAACTAGAAATACCAAGTGATACAGTGTCATCAACCTTGGCTTAGCTATTTGATTCAGTTGTTCCTTTGAAGAAACAAGTCATAGGGACACTGTCTGTATTTGTCCTAAGATTTCATCAACTTTAGTGGAAGGGAAAGGAACCACAGTAAGGATCCACAGAAAGGAGGTGTTATAAAGCATGCACATAAACAAGTGCTTCGGAGTATGGTTAGCCAAACAGTCTAGACTTAAGATCAGTACTGAGTCTTAACAAACTGGGTGGCAGCCCAAGTTAAGTAAAGTTCTTTGTCAAGTGGTGTGCTAATGAAGAGATAAGTATTTAAATGACAGATTCCTGGGTCCAATCTATTATAGTGTAAAGTATTCTTCCCTTTAATGAAGTAGCTTTCAATATTTCTAATGCTGCAACCCTTTAATAAAAATCCTTGTGTTGTGGTGACTCCTATTCTTAAATGTTTTCTGTTGTAATTGCATAGCTATAATAACCATGCTTGTAGTCAAATAAGTATATGACAATGTATTATTTTGTAAGTTAATTGAAGATATATATTTCTTCGTTTTCATAGGTGTTTAATGCAGTATAGATATTTTTATCATAGCTGTATATTGTTTATTCCTCATTCAGAAACTCTTCCCCATTCCTCTCCAGATGCCATTACCCAAATCCACATTCTTGTCATTGTTCTCATTAGAAAATAAATATGTTCCATCAGTTATTTCTCTAACTGCTCTACTGGGAATCCTTGCTTATTCCAATCTTTGGGTGTGACCATCTACTTCTGTATTTCTCTGTCTCTGTCAGAAACTCTCAGGAGACAGTTTTATCAGGCTCCTTTCAGCAAACACTTTTTGGCATCCACAATAGTGTCTGGGTTTGCTAACTGTATACAGGATGGATCCCCCAGATGGGGTAGACTCTGGACGGCCTTTCCTTCAGTCTCTGCTCTACACTTCTCCTGCTTGTTTGCTCTGGGTGTATTTTGTTCCCCTTTCTAAGAAGGACCAAAGCACCCACTGCTCAGTCTGCTTTCTTCTTGAGCTTCATGTGGTCTGTGAATTTTATCTTGGAAATTCTGAGCTTTTGAGCTAAAAGCCACTTATCAGTGAGTGCAAACCATGTGTGTTCTTTTGTGACTGGGTCACCTCACTCAGGATATTTTTCTAGTTCCAGCCATTTGCCTAAGATTTTTATGAATACATAGATTTTAATAGATGAAGAGGAGAACAACAAAGAAATATGAGTCAAAAAGAAAAGAACATAAGCTATATAAAGTAAAATAAAGTTGTATTAAGTAAACAAGCTCAAAAAGACAAAACAAGCAAATGAACAATAAAAAAAATATAAAGGAAGAGTAAAATTATAGGAAGCTTGTACAGAGAAGATACACAAGTAGGCCTAAGGGAATCCCATAGACATGCAAAAGGTGAAACATGATATAAACAAAACAAGCATTAGTTTAAAATATGAACAGAGAAAGTGTAGTTCACTAATATATTATGGAGTTCACTTGTTTTAGCCATCTAATTCTGGGCCTGGAGTCTGGTCTTAACTTTTGTTTTTTATACTCTATAAAAATCTTGGGTAAATTCTTCAGTTTGGCCTGGTTATCAATTGGAGATATTTTATAGGTTACAGATTGCTGAATGTGCTAAATTCCCATCTCACTAATGGGAAGTTTTCTGGCTTAGATCTTGCATGCCCCATTTCATGTTGCTATAATCTCTCTGGGTTCATATTTGTAACAGCCATATACAATCTAGCAAACCTACTTTTTATTGTTATATTCCTATTGACTCTCACACAATCTTCACTCTGCTCTACCATTCACTGAGGAATGAGGACAGATTTTATGAAAATCACTTTTTCCCCTTTTTTATTAGTTATTTTATTTATTTACATTTCAAATTTTGCTCCCCTTTCCATTTAATACCCTACATCTACTCTGTCCCCCTGATTTTATGAGGCAATCTTTTGCTACATATGCAGTTGAAGCCATGGGTCCCTCCATGTGTTACCATACGAATCTTGTAGACACTGTATGATTCCCACAGCTAAACCGCAATCTTGGTGGAAACTATGTGATATTTACAGGTAAAAGCCTTGTCTATAATAAGGCTGTCTATTTGAGGAACTCATTGTGGGCCTCCTTGGCCAGAGATAGTGCTGAGCTGAATTTCTCATGGCAAGCTTTGCCTGTGTGCCTCTTCTCTGACTTGTATCTTTACTTACGAGATGTTCTTGATAGCCAGAGGTGCGACTATCCAGGTGAAAGAGTTCATCAAGAGTTCACCCTTTGAACTATAGCACTGGCCATGATTTATCTTCTAAAGGTCCATTGCTTTGCCTTTTGATTAGTTATACAATTATCACTTAAATACATTGGTATATTAACCTCCCAACAATATGTATATATTTGTATGGCTGCAACTGCGTGGGTAAGGCTGGCTTGGACACTCTGGCATGGAAAGCACCAGCTATAGCTTTAAAGTGTGCCTGAAGAGTCTCACAAGAAGGAAGCTAGATAATAGATAAGGACCACAGATGGATAGTCACTCACTGGTTTTACGACCTAGAGACCTTCACCAAATGTTCCTGTGAACTTTTAAACCTCCAAAAGTTTATCTTTAATTACAGATGTTCTGATCAAGGGATGTGATGCTCTGTACCTGATCACTGATGTTTTTGCCTGATTGATTTTGTATTTCCCTGTGCCAGAAGCTCATGTTAATCATTCTTTGTAATCACTTCAATGGACTTTTGTCTGTATAAAACTGCCTACCTTAGAACAGTAAAGTGCATTCAGATCCACCCTGCTTCTGGTGTGTCTGTCACCTCACGCAGCATGCTCTGTGCCTTCCTACATACCAAAGACCCTGGTTCCCCCATGGATATGTGTTCTGACTGAGTTGGTCCGTGGCAATGTGTACTCTTGATTTGGTGATTTGTTGCATAGGAACACTGGGGGGGGGTCCTCTGGTTAATATTGTCGTTTTCCTCTGGGGTTGCTAACCCCTTCATCTCCTTCAGTTCTTCTCCTAACTCCTCCATTTGGGATTCCAGCACTTAGTCTGAAGGTTGGGTGCATTCATCCATGCCTGTATTGGTCAGGCTCTAACATAGCCTGTCAGAGCACAGCTATACCAAGCTCCTTTCAGCAAGCACTTCTTTGCATCAGCAATATTTTCTGGGTTTGATGTCCGCAGATGGGATGGAACCCTAGGTGGGGCAGTCCCTGGATGGCCTTTCCTTAAGTCTATTCTCTATTTTTTCCCTGCATCTCCTTTTAACATGAGCAACTCTGGATTATTATTTTTGAGATGAGTGGGTGGCCCCATCCCTCAAAAGGGAACCATGTCTCTACACTGGATATGGTCTCTACAGACTCTCTTTTCCCTCCATTTTGTATTTTGGCTAATGTCATCTCTGCTGGGCCATGGGACCATCTTGGGTTATTGGCATCTATGACTTTCTGGTGGCTAACCCCAGTTTCCCAAACAAACAAAAACAAACAAGAAAACAAGCAAGCAAGCAAACAAGCAAACAAGCAAACAAACAGAAACAAAGCCCATTCCAGCCCAGTATCTCTTTATGATGGAAAGTTTCTATTGAAAACATAGTGTTTCAAGGTTCCAACTCTTTTTATTTGCTTCCCCTGTTTGTCTCCCCATTTTGTTATTATCTACTATAGGATAAACCTTCTGTAATGATTACTGAATAACACACTAATCTATGATTATAGAATAATGTCATTAGAAGATATTTTGTTGGTATGCTTCTGTGACAGAACAGTAGTATATAGTTTTATCCCATGACAGTTATATTCTCAGGAACTTGGCAATCAGTGTGATATTAGTCATGGGTTCTATCTCATTTATTGTGCCTTTTATCAAATCAAATAGTTATTGGTTACTTTTACAATGACTGTTCCCTTTATTATAAAAGAATATTTTGCAGTCAGGTCACTTGATATAGATCAAAGTATTTGTAGCTGGGTGGACTTTCTATTTCACCTCTAATAGAGTGTGGGATACCTTTGAGGGACAAGAACATTAGTCAGTAGTGGTGAGGCTCTAGAGAGTCACCAACTTCTATTCTCAAATATTAAGAATATGCTTATGTTGAACTGAGAAATAGGGCCTTAACATCAGTTTTGGGAGATACAATTTAGAAATATTCTGTGTTGGTAAGAATTTCTATGTTGTATCTTTGGCAAATAAGTCAGTTAAATGTAAACAATTCCTGACTCTAGGTTTTTCATTTGGGATATATATATATATATATATATATATATATATATATATATATATATATATATACATATCCTACTCCATATCCTACTGAAAGTTTAGCTGTCTGCATCTGTTACCTTCTGTGCATCTATTTCCATCAGTTTCTAGTTGAAGTCTCTCTCATGACCATTACGCTATGCACCAGTCTGTGATTTTAGCAGAATATCATTGGGAATCATTATATTGACCATTTTTTTGTTATTGCTTGGTCATTGGGATATTCTGACTCTTGCATTTAGCAGTGTCAGTGGTGAACTCCAAGTCATGCAATGGTTCTCAAGATAGACCAGTCTTTGATTTGTCATTCCGAAAATTTCTTTGACACATTTCTCCAAAAACATCTTGTAAACAGAAAACTTCCAAGTCAAATCATTTTACCTTGATTGGTCATCCAAGCCCTCTAATGAATATCTTGCTTGCTTACAGGAGGTGGACAGTTCAGGCTCCATGTCCTCCAATGCTTAGAGTCTCAGCTAGTCAATTCAGTTTCCCCTTTAAATGAGACTCACATGTCCCTCACTTGAAGTAGTGTAGGCCAGAATTTTCATGTGTTTTAACCTCCTAAAATGTATGGCACTTTTAAAGTCACTTACACATTTTATACTTTTAATGTGAGATTTGGGAGATGAATTATAAAGGAAAGGGTTGTAAAGTTAGAAGTATGATTTTGTGTGAAGTCAACCAGAGGTTTTGCAGGCTAGTCTTATGTCCACTTGGCACACATATTTAACTGAAATAGAGGGATCGAACTTGAGAAGATGCCTTGAAAATATCCATCTGTAAATCATTTTCCTAATTACTGACTGATGTGAGAGATATCAGTCCATTGTGGGAAGTGGACATCTTATAGTTGCATAAGAAATCATGCTGAGCCAGACTGGAGAAGCAAGTCAGTAATCATCATCATTTCATGCCACTGCAACAGCTATTTCTTTCAGGTTACTTATCTATTTTCTAGCTGGCCTTCCTTTGAAGATGTTCAGATAATGTAAGTAAAAGCATATTACCCTTTCCTGCTTGACTTGATTCTGGCCCCATTGAGTTTCAACACAGCAAATGGAGGCCTAAATCACATGTCACCTACTGTTCAAATTGAGACTGCATGTCATTGTGGCCTGTGAAATAATTTGGCTTGGGAATTTTTTGCTAATCAATAAATTCTGATACTGTTGACAGAAAAAGATTTATCCTCCTATTATACAGGTTTAATATATACATAACTGCCTATTTCTTCATCACTTATTCTCCAAAAGCAAACTTCTCAGAAAATTCAAAATAGACAAAGATGTCTGATTTACAAATCTCCAGGATGTGTCTTAATGAAGTCATTCTTGCAAATAAATGCACACATCATTCATCAATTTAAATTGTTTTAATTAAAGGTGTGTGTGTGTGTGTGTGTGTATGTGTGTGTGTGTGTATATATATATGTGTATATATATATATATATATATATATATATATATAATATAAAGAAACAGTAAAGCTGGACTAATTATAATTATATGTACATTTTTGGACTTTTAAAACATACCAAAATCTAGAGAACTGTGATTCCTAAGGGATTACTTTCTGGTATTTATGAAAAAACTAAACAGACAAAAAAAGTTACAGAAATTTGTACATGTAAATTGAAAAATTGGGCTTTTGTCTCATAGTCTACAATTAAATTTTAATCAAAACTTCTTGCTTTCACTCAAGTTTTACATTGTTTCTAATTGTCATGGAACATGGCACATGGGAGACCATTATATCAGTATATTTTACCTATTCCTTTATTTTAGTGTTTTTAAGCCTACATCATACATTTAGTCTTTCTGATGTTTTATGTGCACACAATAGGCATAGTATTTCCACAAAACTAAAATTTTTGTAAAAGTTCTGAACTATTATGCTGTGAAATTCAAAATTTTTGAAAATACTTTTAAGATATATATTAAATTACCAGTATCTTTAAGAGTTATAATTGTTCGATTATATTCAATAGAAAAAATTATATGACATATTCTAGTTATGATCCACATTTATAGAACCTTTTATGAATTTTGTTTTGTTGAAAAATAACAGCATTGTCCTCAAATATCTATGTGCATCTCTCAGCAGAATTAATACAAGATAGTTTTTTTTAATTTCTACATTCTTTGTTTACATTAAAAATGATTTCCCCTTTACCAGTTCCCCCCTCCCCATAAGTCCCATAAGCCTTCTTCACTCTGTCCATTCCCCATCAAACCCTTTCCACTTCTCTATCCCGGTAATCCCCTGCAATGCTGCATCAATATTTTCCAGGACCAGGGCCCTCTCCTTCCTTCTTCTTGGGAATTATTGATATGTTAATTGTGTCTAGGGTGTTCAGAGCTTCTGGGCTAATATCCATTTATCAGTGATTGCATTCCATGTGTGTTCTTTTGTGATTGGGTTACCTCACTTAGGATAATATTTTCCAGTTCCAACCATTTGCCAAAGAATTTCATAAATTCACTGTTTTTAATTGTTGAGTAGTATTCCATTGTGCAATTATACCACATTTTCTGTACCCATTCCTCCATTGAGGGACATCTGTGTTTTTTCCAGCTTTTGGCTATTTTAAATAAGGCTGCTATGAATATAGTAGAGCATTTGTCCTTCTTGCATGCCGGGGAATCCACTGGGTATATGGCCAGGAGTAGTATAACAGGGTCCTCTGGAAGTGTCATGCCCAATTTTTGGAGGAAACCCCAAACTGATTTTCAGAGTGGTTGTACCAGCTTGCAATTCCTCCAGAAGTAGTGGAGTATTCCTCTTTCTTCATGTCCTCCTGAGTTTTAATTGTAGCTATTCTGACTGGTGTGAGGTGGAATCTCAGGTTTGTTTTGATTCACATTTCTCTAATGACTAATGTTGAACATTTCTTTAGGTGCTTCTCTGCCATTTGAAACTCTTCAGATGAAAATTCTTTGTTTAGCTCTGTACCCCATTTTTAATAGGGTTATTTGGCTCTCTGTAGTCTAACTTCTTGAGTTCTTTGTATTGGGTATTAGCCCTCTGTAGGATGTAGGGTTGCTAAAGATCTTTTCCCAATTTGTTGCTTGCCATTTTGTCTGATTGACTGTGTCCTGTGCCTTACAGAAACTTTCTAATTTTATGACGTCCACATTGTCAATTCTTGATCGTAGAGCATAAGCTATTGGTGTTCTGTTCAGGAAATTTTCCCCTGTGCCCATGTGCTTAAGACTATTCCCCAGTTTTTTCTATTATTTTAAGTGTGTCTGGTTTTATGTGGGCATTCTTGATCCACTTGGAGTTGAGCTTAGTACAAGAAGATAGGAATGGTTTGATTTGCATTCTTCTCTATGCTGACCTCCAGTTGTACCAGCAATATTTGTTGAAAAGGGTATATCTTTTCCATTGGATGATTTTTAGCTCCTTTGTCAAAGATCAAGTGAACATAGGTGTGTGGGTTCATTTCTGGGTCATCAATTCTATTCCATTGATCTATCTGTCTGTCACTGTACCAATACTGTGCAGTTTTTAACACTATTGCTCTGTAGTACTGCTTGAGGTCCAGGATACTGTTTCACCAAGAAGCTCTTTTACCGTAGAGAATAGTTTTAGCTATCCTGGGTTTTTAGTTATTCCAGATGAGTTTGAGAATTGCTCTTTCTAACTCAATAAAGAACTAAGTTGGGGATTGAACAGAATATGTATATTGCTTTTGGCAAGATGGCCATTTTTACTATGTTAATCCTGCCAATCCACTAGCATGGAAGATTTTTTTTCCCTTTTCTGAGGTCTTCTTCCATTTCCTTCTTCAAAGACCTGAAGTTCTTGTCATACAGAACTTTCACTTGTTTGGTTAGATTCATACCAAGATACTTTACATTGTTTGTGGCTATTGTGAAAGGTGTCATTTCTTTAATTTCATTCTCAGACTGCTTACCCTTTGAGTATAGGAAGGCTACTGATTTGCTTGAGTTGATTTAATAATCAGCCACTTTGCTGATGTTGTTTCACAGCTGTAGGAGTTCTCTGGTGGAGTGTTTTGGTCACTTAAGTATACTAACATATCATCTGCCAATAGTGATAATTTGACTTCTTTTACAATTTGTATTACTTTGACCTCCTTATGTTGTCTAATTACTCTAGCTAGAAATTCAAGTACTGTAGTGAAAAGATATGGAGAAAGGGGGCAGCCTTATCTATTCCCTGATTTTAGTAGGATTACTTCAAATTTCTCTCTATTTAGTTTGATGTTGTCTACAGGTTTTGGTATATTGCTTTTACTATGTTTAGGAATGGGCCTCAAATTCCTGTTCTTCCCAAGACTTTTAGCATGAAAGGATGCTAAATTTTGTCAAATGATTTTTAACATCTAATGAAATGACCATGTTTTTTTTTTCTTTGAGTTTGTTAATGTAGTGTATTGTAATGATGGATTTCCCTATATTGAACCATCCATGCATCCCTGAAATGAAGCCTACTTGAGCATGGTGAATGATATTTTTGATGTGTTCTTGGATTCACTTGGCAAGAATTTTATTGAATATTTTTGCATTGATATTCATTATGGAAACGGGTCTGACGTTCTTTTCCTTTGTTGTATCTTTGCATGGTTTTTGTGTCAGCTTAATTGTGGCACCATAGAACAAGTTGGGTAGCATTCCTTTTGTTTCTACTTTGTGGAATAATTTGAAAAGTATTGCTGCTATGTCTTCTTTGAAGGTCTGATAGAATTGTGCACTAAAACCACGTGGTCCTGTGTTTTTGAGGTTGGGAGATTTTCTATGACCCTTTCTATTTCTTTGGGGGTTATGGGATTGTTTAGTTGATCTATTTGATCCTGATTTAATTTTGTTATTTGGTATCTGTCTAGGAAATTGTCCATTTCCTCCAGATTCTCCAGTTGTTTTGAGTATAGGTTTTTGTAGTAGTATCTGATGATTTTTTTGAATTTCCTCAGTTTCTGTTTTCATATCTCCCTTTTCATTTCTTTTTTATGCATTTTGTACATTTATAGACATCTCTTTTTTATTTTATTTTTATTTTCTATATTCTTTGTTTACATTCCAAAGGCGTTCCCCTTTCCCAGTTCCCCCCCACCATAATCCCAAAATTCTTCTCCCCCCAACTATTCCCCAATCACCCCCCCACGGTTGCTCTGCTCTGGGTCTACAAAACTGGATCCCATCTTTTCAGGCCCAGGGTCCTCTCCTTTCTTCTTCTTGGGAATCATTTGACTTGCTAATTGTGCCTTGAGTATTTAGGGCTTCTGGGCTCATTAATGTTCACTTCTCAGTGATTGCATTTCATGTGTATTCTTTTGTGATTGAGTTAACTCACTTAGGATGATATTTTCCAGATCTAACCATTTACCTACAAATTGCATGAATTCATTATTTTTAATTGCTGAGTAGTATTCCACTGTATAAATATACCACATTTTCTGTATCCATTCCTCCTTTGAGGGATATCTGGGCTCCTTCCAATTTCTGGCTATTATAAACAAGGCTGCTATAAACATAGTGGAGCATGTGTCTTTATTGTATGCAGGGGAATCCTCTGGGTATAAGCCCAGGAGTGGTATGCCAGGGTCCTCTGGAAGTGACTTGCCCAATTTTCTGAGGAAACACCAAACTGATTTCCAGAGCGGTTTTGCCATTTTGCAATCTCACCAACAGTGGAGGAGTGTTCTTCTTTCTCCACATCCTTGCCTGCACTTGTTGTCTCTTGAGTTTTTAATCTTAGCCATTCTGACTGGTGTGAGGTGGAATCTCAGGGTTGTTTTGATTTGCATTTCCATGATGACTAATGATGTTGAACATCTCTTAAGATGTTTCTCGGCCATCCGAATTTCTTCTGGTGAAAATTCTTTGTTTAACTCTGTACTCCATTTTTTGCTAGGGTTATTTGGTTCTTTGTGGTATAACTTCTTGGGTTCTTTGTATATATTGGATATTAGCCTTCTGTCAGATGTGGGGTTGATGAAGATCTTTTCCCACTTGTTGTGGCTGGAGAGATGGCTCAGGGGTTAAGAGCACTGACTGTTCTTCTAGAGGTGCTGAGATCAAATCCCAGCATCTACATGATGGCTCATAACCATCTGTAATGAAATCTGATGCCCTCTTCTAGTGTGCTCCTTTTCATTTCTAATTTTGTTTATTTGGATACTGCCTTTGTGCCCTCTGATTATTCTGGCTAAGGGTTTATCTATCTTGTTGATTTTCTCAAAACACCAACTCCTGGTTTTGTTAATTGTTTGTATGGTTCTTTTTGTTTTTACTTGAGTGATTTCAGCCCTGAAATTGATGATTTCCTGACTTCTACTCCTCTTGTGTGAATTAGCTTCTTTTTGTTCCAGGGCTTTCAGGTGTGCCATTACATTGCTAGTGTATGTTATCTCCAGTTTCTTTTAAGAGGCACTCAGGGCTATGAGATTTCTTTTAGAACTACCTTCATTGTGTCCCAAAAATTTTGGTATGTTTTGCCTTCATTTTCATTTGATTTCTTTCTTTATTTCTTGACCAAGTTATCATTGAGCAGAATATTGTTCAGCTTCTATGTGTATGTGGGCTTTCTGTTATTTTTGTTGCTATTGAAGACCACTCTTACCCCATAATGATTTGATAGGAGGCATGGGATTAGTTTAATCTTCTTATATCTGTTGAGGTCTGTTATGTGACCAATTGTATGGTCAATTTTGGAGTAGGCACCATGAGGTGCTGAAAAGAAGGGATATTCTTTTGCTTTAGGATGAAATGCTATATATATTATATAGCATATATATATATATATATATATATATATATATATATAATTGTGTGTGTGTGTGTGTGTGTGTGTGTGTGTGTGTTAAATCCAATTGCTCAAAAGCTTCAATTAGTTTCAATGTGTTCCTGTTTCATTTCTCTTTTCCTGATTGGTCCATTGAGGAGAGTGGAGTGTTGAAGTTAGCCACAATTATTTTTTTAAGTGCAATTTGTGCTTTGAGCTTTAGTAAAGTTTCTTTTACAAATGAGGGTGCCCTTGCATTTGGAGCATAGATGTTCAGAATTGAGAGTTCTTGGTGGATTTTTCCTTTGACCAGTAAGAAATGTCCTTCGATGTCTCATTTCTTGACTTTAGGTTGAAAGTCAATTTTATCTGATATTTAGAATGGCTACTCCGGCTTGTTTCCTGAGACCATTTGCTTGTAAAATTGTTTATCAGCCTTTTACTCTGAGGTAGTTTTTGTCTTTGATATTGAGGTACGTTTCCTGTATGCAGCAAAATGTAGGTTCCTGTTTATGTATCCAGTCTTTTAGTCTATGTCTCTCCAAAGGAGGTCCATGAGATACAAATTGGAAAAGAAGAATTCAAAATATCACTATTTGGTCATGATATATTTGTATACTTAAGTGACTCCCAAAATTCCACCACATTGTGAAAATGTCTTCATTAAGCCTACATCTGACAAAGGGGTAATATAAAAAATGAATATAGAGCTCAAGGAAGTAGAAACCAACATTTAAACCCAAATTTAATGGGGAAACCAAGCTAAATAGAGAATTCTCAACAGAATAATCTCTACTAATAAGCAGCATTAACAGAAATGTTCCATTTCATTTTTATCAGGGAAATGCAAACAACATGATCCTGAGATAAAATCTAAAAAGTCTCAGAATAGCTAATATGAAAATATCAAGTGACAGCACATAGTGGAGAGGATTTAGAACATAGGAACACTTCTCCATGTTTAGTGGGAATATGAAATGGTAAAATGAATTTGGCAGTGAGTTTGATGCATTCTCAGAAAACTAGGAATTGTTTTACCTCAATACCTATTTATACCACTCTTGAGCAGATACCCAAAATATGCTCCAATATACAATGTGAACACTTGCACATTTATTTTCATAATAACATTATTTGTTGTTGCCAGAAACTTCAAATAATCTAGATGTCTGAAAACTAAAGAATTGATAAAGAAAATATGTCATTCTGTACAATGGAAGGATAATCAGCTATTAAAATTAAGAAATCATGATTGTTGAAGGCAAACGAATAGAACTCAATAATAACAACCTGAGTGAAGTAGCACAGACCTAAAATTACAGATATGGTATTACTAACTTATAAGTAGAGATTAGCCATAAAGTAGAGAGTAACCATGCTACTATCCATAGACACAAAGATACAAGCTAATAACTGGGCACTATGTAATGAGCATGTTTGATTTTAATTAGGAAGGGGGAATTTAATTTTCATCAGTTTTTTGATAGAGGAAAAGCACTGAATATTAGAGTGGGTGAGAAGGAGAAAGGGATAGTAATGAGTTGTAGGGAGAGGGATGGCAGGAGAAGGCTCCAAGTCCAAATAGAAACCAGTGAGAAGTATGGCTTGATCTAACTGGAGGCCTGGGACTGGGGAGATTACAAGGAATCTATGTGGAAAAGCCTAGCTGAGATTACTAAAAGAGGGCTTATAGAGACAGAAGTGGCTAACCCATGTAGCCAGGCAAGGTATCAAATGAAGTTTGGGGATATCAATCGACCCACAAATCCTTCAACCCAAAATTTTCCTGTCAAAGTTGTGAAGAAATAAATATAGAGCAGAGACAGTAGCAATTGTCAAACAATGAAAAGTGCACCTTGAGACACATACTATGTGGTTAAAACATCTTCTAATACTATTAATGATTGCTCAGCTATCTTGCAAACAGAAGCCTAACATAACTGTCTGCACAGAGGTGTCATTGAAAAGAGAAAGGAGGCAGATACATATCTACAATCAAACATCAGGCAGAAGTTAGTCATGTGGTAAAGTGAGAGTTATTACCCAACAAGACTTACAGTATCAAATAACCTGTATACAGGGGTCACACAAAGACTGGCCCACTAAATAATGATCATGTGTGGCCCAGAACATGACCATCTACATACTAAGAGAAAATGTTCTGCTTGGTCATCATATAGAAACCATTTAAAGCAGAGTATGGCAGTCTATGTCTATGTGCCCTGCTGTTGAATCCCTTTCCCCCTCCATAGACTCCCTAAGTATATTCTTTCTGTGACTAGATGTATCTGGGTGGGGCAGTAGCCAATGTTTTGCTCACTCTTCATTAAGTATAGGGCAAAGGAGAAAAGGAGAGGGAATCAAAAGAGGATATAGTGAGGAAAGAATGGAGGGGGACTAGGATTGAAATTTAAAGGGATGGAAAAATAAAAAATACCAAGAGTAAGGGAAAGCAAGAGAGCAAGAAATAGGAAAGAGTAGGTAACATATAGAAATGTTTAGTAATATTATTAATATGAGCACAAACCGAATAAAATAAAATCTGTCACTTTAGATGGTCAAACCACACTGTAAAAATAGATGTGTCTCTGCTCCCTGTCTCTTAATTTAAAAGGACTAAAAGGAAATCTTCAGGATTAAAGACAAATAATGGATTGTTGACCCAACAATCACCTGGAAGGAAAGTACTCAGGGTTGTTATCCAATGTCACTATCTTAAATAGTCTGATGCTCAAGAATCAGAATCCAAGAGAAACTCTTCAGTCAACTACTTTTCTTAGAAGAGCAACCAGGGCATTATAGGCATGTCTGACTTCAAACCTCTAAACTCAACTCTTCACCAGGAAAATAGGAATCCCAAAGAAATAGAAGCACAGGAGTCTGAAACAGGAACTGAACTTAACTGAAAGTTATAAAACAAACAACTCAAGGTAAGATTGTAGAACATGAAAGTAAATTTCAAGATAAAATGACAGTCATTTCTACTCTAAAATTATAGTTGCTAGAGACACAACAGAGCCTTAGACTTGGAAATATACATTGAAGTTATGGAACTTCCCAGTAATCTTCACATATAAACCTGGTGAATTAGGAAGTAATGTACAGCAAAACACCTTACTGATGGCTAGAAAACTCAATTTCAATGTGTTTACTCATTTGTACAGGAAAATTACATGAAAATAGTTTATATAACTTGCTAGTACAGATACAAGCTTTATTTGCAATTCTCTGTTTATTGGTCCACCAAGTAAAGGAGTGAATATCATCACAAGGTAAAGGCAACAGGTGTATGATGATTCAGTATTATAATGAATGTTTTGTAGGTCCTTTGTTATTGGCCCATATAACATACAAGGGAGAAAATGATATCAATATTATGGAGAGGTTCTAACTCAAATTTCGGTCATAAATTCCAAGAAAAAAAGGTACCAATTACAAAGGGAGTTTTACAGAGTATATGGAAGGGTTTGAATAGAGAAAAAGGGTAAATGTTCAAAATACAAAATTTAATAGATGGTTGAAGAGAATGCCTCTGCATTCTTTGAGCCAAATAATAATTTGAAGCAAATAACATAATTTTAAAACTTATTAGAATTTGTAGAATATATGCAGAGTATACAAAATAACTTACTACCAGTTCAATTTACAAGGTAAACTATTTCTATGACTTCTAGTAAAAGGGAAATGCATTCACACTAATAAGCTTTTACTAGCTTATTATTGATGGAGAATTTGGCAACTACTGAAAATGAAAGCTATGAAATTGAACTTCTAGTAAAAGGGAAATGCATTCACACTAATAAGCTTTTACTAGCTTATTATTGATGGAGAATTTGGCAACTACTGAAAATGAAAGCTATGAAATTGAACAGGTGAATTTAAATTTTAATAAAGTATGAAATCTCCCATTGATCAAAACATTAATTCAATGGCATCAAATAGAATGATTTTTTAATCATTAATTAGGCTTACATTTTCTACTGAAGGAGTAAAGTGAAATTGATGCAAGTAATAAAATCAATAGCAAAATTTACAATTGTTCTTCACACAATCCATTTCTAAAGTGTTTGTAATATTTCTTCCTGCATAATCACAAAGGGAATACATTTATTTATATCTGGCATAGAACTCTACAAACAGAGACTAGTAAATAAATAAAAGATACACAGTGGAATTCAACTTTCAAAAATTTGCAATTGTATTTTTTTCTCTCAAATTTCCATATTGAAGACAGAGTAGTGGAAATGTTGAGGAAAAAACTGGGAATTCTTCTCCCTTTGCAAATATATACCTGAGTAATCAGGAAAGCTATCTAGCTTATGTCTCAGCCCTATCAGAGGCAAGGTTGGCACAATAAATCTACAGTGATCCTACTTGACATCTTTTCCCTTGTAATATTGTTAAAAACTTTGTCCCATATGGTTGTTACTTGGGTATAACTTCCATCAAATTTTTGGTTTTCTTCTTCATCTCAGACTCTGCCTTCTTCAACTATGATATTTTCTTTGATTAGTTTTAGCCACGGCTTCATTACCAGTGATGTGTTTCCTCATCATTCTTCTGTTACCATCCATGCTCACTGAAGGACTGGTAGGTTGAAAATGGATACTCATCTGAAATCTACCAACAAATTTGTGAAATTGCATACCTCCCAAGAGTATTAAATTCTAAATGGTCTGATGGAGGACAGCATTTAGAGGGAGTATTAGATACATTAAATGGAATATAGTGATAAGATAGCAAGCTTACATTCTCTACCACTTGCAAGTATAAGTCACCAGTGACAGGTGGTAACTGGACACATGAAAATGAAGTTGCTCTATAAATATATTTTAGGTGCCAGACCTCCAATTATATAGTAAGGAGTTTGTGATGCATGTCAGTTTTAAAGAATGAAGTGTTGAGTTAAGACATGAAATATATCTTCTCTTGGAATGGTCTCAAAGTTAAATGTGAGGTTGGGGCAGACAAATACAGTAGTGTACCAACAATTTCATTTTAAGTAAAGCTGATTGAGCTTTCCAACAGCTAAATTATCCATTAATCTCAAAGCATAAGGAAAATGATTCAATGTCAAGAGATAAAACATACCTTGTTATCTAGCATATAGATAATTTTAAATAAGATTGCTGATATAATGTTCACTAAATAGGAACTCTATTGAATGAAATATTTTACCAATTATTCTCAGTCATTTGTAAAATCCTACCGATTGTCATTATAAATATTTAAAACTTTAAGAAGAAATTTTATCTACAAAGTGATTTAGTATAGGCAGAAAATGAGTATTTTCTACTAGGAAAAGTCATATTGTGTTTTGAAAGGAATTTGTTTTGCATTTTGTTTTGAATTTAATAGAAACATAATGTAGGTGACAATGCAGACTTAGATAAAATACATTGCCGATATATAGCATGAGCTTCCTTTCAACATGTGAGTTAAGTCTATTTATTCAAGAATAGACTAATAATCACTCTTATTAAGAATATACAATAGGTAAGAAGCATAGACACATTTTAACATACCATATGTTGAGATACATGTCAACAGTACTACAAACTGTAACAAAATTTGTCTTTATCTCATAGCCTCTTTTCATTCTATTTAGTCTATACAAATACATTTGGTTAAGGCTTATTTTTATTACTCTAAACTTTGTAAAAATACTTCATCTCTACTTCAGGTTCTAAAAGGGACTCAGAAAGATTTTACCAAATGTGCTGATCACCCAACTCTCTTGGTGCATTGCCAACATTTAAGAGATAATTTAAGCGATGTTGATGAGTTATTACTTGACTTCAATGAAGACAAAATATTGTTGGACACAATACTTGATAAGACTGAATGCTTCAATAACTTTTGTATTGTCTTGACTATCCAAGAGCTATCTTGTTTCTTGAAGTAATGGACTCAGTGAGCTTTATTAGCATGGCCTAATCAAGGGACTTGTGTAAGGCAACAATAACAAAACTACTATTTCATTAAAAACTGTTTTGACCAAAACATGAAATTAGTGAATACTCATATTTTTCCAAATAAAATAGTAGCCTCTCAATTTCATAAATATTGTACCCCCATTATTCTCTCCATCATGGCTATATCATCTTCATGCACAAATAACTGCACAAATAAATGATGAATGGAGGGTTAAATAAATTTAATATGTTAATAAAATTATCCTCTCCATATAGAGGCAGAAAAATATACTACTAAATTATGTATGAATGTAGCAGGAAGCTATGA
Organism: Apodemus agrarius; assembly: GCA_964023405.1. Taxonomy (NCBI): domain Eukaryota; kingdom Metazoa; phylum Chordata; class Mammalia; order Rodentia; family Muridae; genus Apodemus; species Apodemus agrarius. The sequence continues at coordinate 27,046,653 of OZ030014.1, forward strand.
ATTAATAACAATTCAAAATTAATTCTCTAAACATCTACTCATCTTCCTTTGTTGGTGGGATTGTAAAATGGTAAAACCACTCTGGAAATCAGTGTGGCGATTCCACAGAAAATTGGGCATGTCACTTCCAGAGGACCCTGGCATACCACTCCTGGGCATATACCCGGAGGATTCCCCTGCATACAATAAAGACACATGCTCCACTATGTTTATAGCAGCCTTGTTTATAATAGCCAGAAATTGGAAGGAGCCCAGATATCCCTCAAAGGAGGAATGGATACAAAAAATGTGGTATATTTATACAATGGAGTACTACTCAGCAATTAAAAATAATGAACTCATGCAATTTGTAGGTAAATGGTTAGATCTGGAAAATATCATCCTAAGTGACCTCACCCAATCACAAAAGAATACACATGAAATGCAATCACTAATAAATGGATCTTAATGAGCCCAGAAGCCCTAAATACTCAAGGCACAATTAGCAAGTCAAATGACTCCCAAGAAGAAGAAAGGAGAGGACCCTGGGCCTGTAAAGATTGGATACAGTTTTGTAGACCCAGAACAGAGAAATCGTGGGGGGGAGAATGATTGGGGAATAGCTGGGAGGGAGAGGAATTATGGGACATATGGTGGGGGGGGGAAACTGGGAAAGGGGAAAGCCTTTGGAATATAAACAGAATATAGAAAATAAAAATTAAATAAAAAAATGTGAGTCTAAACATTTCTAATGCTAAAATCCTTTACTAAAGTTCTTCATGCTGTGGTAACAAATAAACATTAACATTTTCATGTCTTCCTCATAACTATATATTTGTAAAGTTATAAATGGCACTTTAAACCTATGATATTGAGGATTTTCCAGCCCTTTGAAATGGTCATTTTACCCATAAAGTGGTTGCAACCTACAGTTTGAGACCCTTTGTTTTAACTACAAATGCCACTTATCAGAAAGATTACAAGTGGAATCATCATGGTCTCTCATGCTTACTTACATTAATCTGACAAGACTGGCATGAAATCTGCTTGGCTTCATCCTATGAACATTTATGGCCACGTACTACAAACTACCATGGGTTTTGTTTTCATCTTTTATCTGATTCATTGGAGATTTCATTCAAGCACATGATAGACTTTACTCACTCTCAAGTTTCATGTTCTTATTTCCATCCATATCCCTTGAACCATAACATTCTTCCTCAAGAAATACTTTCTGGACTTTTGCTTTGGTTGTTGTTGTTATTTGTGACAGGGTGGGTTTAACCAGGACTACAAACATGGCCATTTGTATGAAGTGATCCAAGGAATGAGGCAACTCACCAGAGGCTAAGCCACTGAATATAATTACTCCATCTACTTGGGAAGCTTTCCATTATTATTATATTCTTAGAGAACAAGGAATTCCTATGAGACCCGTTCAAAGTCTATGACTGAATGTTGACAAGCCCAGTCTTGAGAAGTCCCTAAAATGGCAAACAGATGCATTTTTCCATGTGGAAAAGTCCAACATGTCAGGGATGTATGTTCATTCTTATTCAAGTCAGTTGAATTCTCTAAAAGCTTTAATAAGTTGTTGAGTAAGTGTTTGTTCTTGACGTCAGGGACTGTGACAACTCCAGAATTCCTCTTACTTTTCTAGATTGTTTATCTGTCCTGGGTTTCTTGGTTTACCACATGGTTAAGAAATTTTATTTCAAGTTCTATAAAGAATTTTGTTGGAGTTTTGATGGGGATTCCATTGCATCTGTAGATTGCTATTGGTAAGATAGATATTTTCACTACATAAATCCTCCCTACGCATGAGCATGGGATTTCTTTCCATTTACTGAAATCTTCCTCAATTTCTTTCTTCAGATTTCTGAAGTCCTTGCAATACTAGTTTTTCCCTTGCTTTTAGTGTCAAAAGACATTTTATATTTTATATTATCTGTAGCTATCATGAAGAGTACTCCAAATTCTTTCTCATAAAGAAATTCTCTCTAATAAACTCTACTTAATTTTTTTAGTTTTATTTGAAGTCAATCACTTTACTGAAGGTGTTTATCTGATGTAGGAATTCTCTAGTAGAAACTGAGTAGGCAGATATATATATATATATATATATATATATATATATGACAGATCATATCATATAACTGATATATTTTTATATCCCTTGAATCTACTTTAATTTTCTAATTGCTCTGTCTAGAACTTCAAGGACCATATTGAAGAGGTAGTAAGAGAATGGACAGTTTTCTTTTGTTCCTGAAATTAGTGTAATTCATTAAGTTTCTATCAATTTAATTTGATGTTAGTGATTGGCTTGTCATAAATTGCCATTATTATGTTTAACTCTGTGCCTTGTTTCCGTGATCTCTCTTGAATATAGCAGAATGAAGGATTCTATTTATTCCATTCTGTTAGCCTCTGTTAGCCCTTATCATTTTACTGGGGACATGAGTATATTAATATTGACAGGCATTAATGTCCAAATATGGTTAATTCCTTTGACTTTTATGCTGGTGTTAGAATAGTGTGTTTTAGTTTGTCAGTGTGGAAGTTCTAGTTCTACTGGTTTTAATAATGTGAAATTATTTATTTCTTATATTTTCTTAACTGTAGGCACTCTGATTGCATTGATATTTTCTTTCTAGTATCATTTTGATACTAGATTCTATTGCCATGAAATATCTATTTTTCTCATTTATAGTGATTGAAACTTTTGCTAGTTGTAGACATATGAGATGATATCTGTGAGGTATAAAGGTCTATACATCTTTACCCTAGCCCCTTCTAGTTTTAGAGTCTCTATTAAGACGTTAGGTATAATTCAGATATATCTGACATTATATGATACTTGGACATTTTTTGCCACTTTTAAAATTCTTACCATATATGGTACATTTAGGATTTTGATTATTATGTTCTGAGAAAACTTTCTTTTCAGGTCCAGTTTGATCTTCTTAAGAGACAATATCCAGCAATGCAAAGTAAAATCAGTAATGAAAGGGGAGACATTAAAACTGAAACTTGGGAAATTCAAAGGATCATTAGGTCTAACTTCAAATCTTTACTCCACAAAATTGGGAAATATCAAGGAAATGGATGATTTTGTAAACAGATACCATTTATAAGAGTTAAAGCAATTATGTTCTCTTAGAGTCTGTATTAGATCTGCCAAGATCTTTTAGCTTTCATGGTGTCGGAAGAGAAGTCTGGCATAATTCTGATAGCTCTTCCTTTATATGTTATTTGGCTTTTTGTCTCTTACTGCCTTTAATATTCTTCCTTTTTTAGTACATTTGATGTTTTGATTATTATGTGACAGGAGGCATTTCTGTTCTGGTCCAGTCTGGATATCTGTAGGCTTCTTGTATATTCATGGGCATCTCCCTCTTTAGGTTAGAAGTTTTCTTCCATAATTTTGTTGAAGATATTTGCTGGCCTTTTAAGTAGTAAATCTTCACTCTCTTCTATACTTATAATCCTTATATTTGGTCTTCTCATTGCGTCCTGGATTTCCTGAATGTTTTGGGTTACAAGCTTTTTGCATTTTGCATTTCTGGCAGTTCCTCAGAAAATTGGGCATGACACTTCCAGAGGACCCTGTCATACCACTTCTGGGCATATACCCAGAGGATTACCCTGCGTGCAATAAAGACACATGCTCCACTATGTTCATAGCAGCCTTATTTATAATAGCCAGAAGTTAGAAAGAGCCCAGATGTCCCTCAAAGGAGGAATGGATACAGAAAATGTGGTATATTTATACAATGGAATACTAATCAGCAATTAAAATAATGAATTCATGCAATTTGTAGGCAAATGGTTGGATCTAGAAAATATCATCCTAAGTGAGCTAACCCAATCACAAAAGAAGACACATGAAATGCAATCACTGATAAGTGGATGTTAATGATCCCAGAAGCTCTGAATACTCAAGGCACAATCAACAAATCAAAAGACCCTCAAGAAGAAGGAAGGAGAGGACCCTGGTCCTGAAAAGACAGAATCCAATTTTGTAGAAGAGTATCAGAACAGAGAAATGGTGTGGGGGGGGTGATTGCGGAGGGAAGAGGACTTATGGGACATATGGTCAGGGGGGAACTGGGAAAAGGGAAAACCTTTGGAATGTAAAGAAAGAATATAGAAAATTAAAAAAAGTTAAAGCAAGATCAGGAATTATATTTAAACAACTCCATATTCCCTTGAGAAATATAAGCAGTCATAAAACTTCTCCCAAAGAAGAAAATTACAGTTCCTGAAGGTTTTAGTGAAGATTTCTAACAACTTTCAGAAAAAGCCAATAGCATACTCCCTTAACTATTATACAAAATAAATATAGATGGACTATTCTAAACTCATTCTAAGAGGCCACATTCACCTTGTTACCTAAACCACACAACAAGCCAACAAAATGAGTTAACTTTTAAGCAATTTCTCTTTTGAACATTGACAAAAAGCACTCAATAAATACTTACAAGCTGACTGCAGAAACACATCAAAGACATCATCGATCAAGATCAGGGAAGAATAGTTCAAAAATGCAAAACATATTATCATAATCCACCACAAACAAAAACTGAAAGAAAAAAAATACAATTATCTCCTTAGACACTGAAGAAGACTTTGGTAATATCCAACCCACATTCAGGTTAAATGTATCAGAGAAATCATGTATACAGGGGACACAGCTAAGCATAATCAAAATATGCAACACACTAATAAGCAGCATCAAACAAAATAGAGATAAATATCAAGCAATTTTACTAAAATCAGGGAAAAGACAAGGCTGTCCATAGACTCCATGTCTACTCAATATACTCCTTGTTGTAGCCAGAGTAATAAAAGAATGAAAGAAGATCAAGGCAATACAAGTTGTGAATGAGGAAGTATCACTAGTTCCAGGTAATATAACAGTATACCGATGCATCCCAAAAATTCTACCAGAAAATTTTTCCAGAGGATTCAAACTATCAACAAAGTGTCTGGATCCAAAATTAAGGAGAAATCAGTAGACCTCCTTTATACAAATGATAAGCAATGAAATACATTAGAGAAGCAACACCCTTTACAATAGCCAGGAATAATATAAAATATTTTCGGGTAATTCTAGCAAAGCAAGTAAAAGATATTTATGACAAGAACATAAGTCCATGAAGAAAGAGACTGTACAAGGTATTAGAAGATATAAAGATCTCCCATTATCATGGATAGGTAGAATGTACATAGTGAAAATGACCATTTGTTATCATTTCCTGAAAGTAATCTATAGATGCAATTCAATCTCAATCAAAATTCCAACACAATTTTTATGGACCTTGAAAGTGTACTTCTCAACTTCATATGAAAAACAAAACAAAACAGATTAGCAAAACCCTATTTTTGGAATTATCATAATTGTCATTGGTATAGGAGATAATTTTTTTAAACTAACTTCTCCAGTCATTCTTTTTTTATTTTTTTATTCTATATTTACATTTCATTTCCCTTTTCCTGGTTCCCTGCCCCACAAAGGTCCCATATGCCCTTTTCCCTCCTCCTGTTCCCTCATCTAGCCCTTCCCACTTCCCTGTACTGGTATTCCTCTACACTGATGCATTGAGCCTTGCCAGAAAAGGATCCACTCCTTCCTTCTCGTTGGACATCATTTGGTATGTGTATTGTGTCTTTGGTGTTCTAAGAGTCTAGGCTAATATCCACTTATCAGTGAGTGCATACCATGGGTATTCTTTTGAGACTGGGTTACCTCACTTAGTTTGATGTTCTCCAGCTCCATCCATTTCTCTAATAATTCCATGAATTCATTTTTTCTAATAGCTGATTAGTACTCCATTGTGTATATATATACCACATTTTTTGTATCCATTCCTCCGTTGAGAGATATCTATGTTCTTTCCAGCTTTCACTATTATAAATAAGGCTGCTATGAACATAGTGGAGCATGTATCCTTATTGCATGCCGGGGAATCTTCTGGGTATATGCCCAGGAGTGTTTGGCTGGGTCCTCCAGAAGTATTTTGTCCAGTTTTCTGAGGAACCTCAGGACTGATTTCCAGAGTGGTTGTACCAGCTTGCAGTCCCACCAGCAGTATAGGAGTGTTCCTCTTTCTCCACATCCTCGCCAACACCTGCTGTTTCCTGAGTTGTTAATCTTAGCCATTCTGACTGGTGTGAGGTGAACAAATCACAAAAGAACACACATGGTATGCACTCACTAATAAGTGGATGTTAGTTCAAAAGATCAAAATAAACAAGTTACAATTCACCAAGTACAAGAAGAAGGAGTTAAGTGAGGGTACTTTGGTTCCTCTAAGAAAGGGAACAAAATAGCCACAGGAGCAATAATGGAGACAATGTGTGGCACAAAGACTGAAGTAAAGCCCACCAAGAGACTGCACTACCAGGGGATACATCCTATAAACAGTCAACAAACCCTGACACTACTATGGACCACAAGAAGTGTATACAATAAGGAACATGCCATGGTTGTCTCTGGAGGGGCCCTGCCAGAGCCTTACAAATACAGAGGCAGATGCTAACAACCAACTATTGAACTGGTTATGGGGTCCCCAATGGAGGAGCTGGGGGATTATCCAGAGGAGCTGAAGGGGTTTACAGCCCGATGGGAAGAACAATAATTTCGGCCACCCAGATGCCCCAAGACTCCCAGGGACTGAACCATCAACCAAGGTGCACCCACAGTTCCAGGCAAAAATGTGGCAGATGGCCTTGTTGAGCATCAGTGAGAGGAATGGTCCTTGGTCAGGTAAAGGCTCAACAGAAGCCTGAACAAAGGGAAACCGAGGGTGGAGGAGGAGGGAGTGTGTTGGGTAGAGAGACATATACCTGGAAGCAGGGGGATGAAGGAAGGGGAGGGTTTGGGGTTCTTAGGGGAGGGTGAGTATCGGAAAGGTTTTACCATTGGCAATATAAATGAAGATGATATTCAATAAATAGGAATAAATTTAAAAAAAAAGAAAAAAAGATGTAGAACTCTCAGCATCTCCTGTTCCTTGCCTGCCTGCATGCGTCCAAGCTCCTACTTGATGATAATGGTTTGAATCTCTGAACCAATTAAATGTCAGGCCCAATTAAATGTTTTACTTATAAGCATTGCCTTGGTCATGGTGTTTGTTAACAGCAGTAAAACACTAAGATAGCAGGGTTAGTGAGAGAGTCTCTAAAAGCCTAGGGAGAAGGAGGAAAATTAGAAAAATTAGTTAGACTTAAGAAATTAGCTTTAGTATCTGTTATCCAGTCTCTGCATATTTGGTAGGTTCAGAGGTTAGCTGAAGTTTAGAACAGAGCCATCTGAAAGCTTGGATTAAGTGAGATAACCTGGAATCAGCAATACTGGATGCTATTTTTTGACAGCAACCAGAAGCTGGATGCCAAACAAGTCAGTTCAGAATATCTGAGGATGAATCTTGCAAAGCCGTACATTCTGTAATATGTGAATTTAACAACCAGAATTTTTTGAAGAATTAAGATATTTGTTTGTATTGTGCAGTGTGCATAGATTAGGTAAGAATGAATTTCTGCTCCTTGTTTCAGCAGGTGAAACACAGCTACCCTTTTGATGAGTTAATTTTATCAAAAACCAATTGTGATATGTCTTTATTCATGACAGCTTAAAGCTGGCATGATGAATCTTTCCCTGTCCTGTTTGATTTTCTTGAATTTTTCTAGTTCTTCAGTGGGTCTTGCCCTGTCATATCTTATCCATGGGAACTGAAACCATCTCTCCTTTCCTGTCAACAAAAACCCAGAGCCTCTCTCCCAAAATAACATTTCCTTGGTCTAGTAACTAGAAAAAGTTAAATGCTTTGCTTGGCCTCTCTCCCAGATGAATTTTAATATAACAACCACATTCAAAATCTACTCATTTTGATATTTAAAACAATTTGAAGCAAATAAAGCAATCTCAACAATTTTACTGATAAGATAGTGCTTTAACTGTACCCTGCACTGATCTTCATGAGATCAAGGCCTAAATGATTTATGTAATGTAATAGGCTACCTAGAAAACTCCTCTGCCATTAATCAAAAAGTCTTCAATTTTCCCTCACAGACATTCTTTTGACAAGGGCAGAAGGTGCCACATTTCTAGCCAAAATATTATAGGATAATTTCTATATTTCTTATTAATATTTTGCTACTCTAAAATCTCTTAAGCTTGGCCATCATAATCTACATTTCTTTGTTTCAGTCTCTTGATCATGGGTACTACAATGGCCCCATAAGCCCTATTCTAAGCATTCAACTACTTTTCCAATCCAAACATACTAAATCAAGATGGTTCCAATAAGCAATATGGTCATTGTTGCCCAGCAATAACCCAAGTACTGGTTTATCCCCCTTCATTCTTAGTGAGTGTTCTGCTACTGTGAAGAGTCAGCAAGATCACAGTAACTCTTACAAAGTATTGGGTTTCCCTTTGCTTACAGCTTCAGAGGTATAGTCTATTATCTACTTCGCCAGTAACATGGCAGCATGAAGACAGACATGATAGCAGAGAGTTCTATGACTAGATATGAAGAGAACAGGAAGAAAGGGAGAAATTATGTCTGTCTTGAGCATTTAAAACCTCAAAACTCATCTTCAAATTTTTTTCTACTAATAATACAACAAAACCTCCAAGGCCAAACCTTCTAATGCTGTGACCAAGTAGAATGAATGAGTCTAAGGGAACTTTCCTATTCATACCTTCACATAGTCCTTCTGCTATTTTTGTTTTAATGAACTCTTTAAAAATAGATATATTAGTTTCCTCTTTACATATTAATAATGGCTATTTTATAAAATATATCTTGTGCTTCATTTATGTTGTACTATTCAGATCCCTTTCTCCTAGGTTTACAGAGCTTTATGGAGAAATCCTGTCTTGGCAAATGTGGTTTTGCTGGCATCTAGACCATTTGAATGGGGTAGACTATAATTTCAGGAGCTTCTTGGAAGTCTAGGTCGTGTTTCCTAGACTGAGAAAGGGTTATTTGTCTTGGTTTCTTTTTTTTTCTCTTGGGTTTTTATGAAAATAAGATGGCTGTGTTTCACCTGGCTGGAAATTCTTCTGGAATCTTGATAATTTTGGTCAATGTATTTCCAATTAAATGTTTTTCTGGATATTGTGAGCTGTTAGGCATGGCGATTGTCTGGCGAGATTTTTGGGGTAATTCCTAGAAAGTAGGAAAGCATGGTGCCCCACTAGGATTTTCTCCATTTGTCCATATAAAATGGTGGAAACAATAATGGGTAGAAACAGTAGTGTCTACTATAGAGGTGGGAATGAGAGTCATTAATTAGATATGCAAGAATGGAAGGAGGCATGAATGTGTACAGTGAGACTACCTGATTCCCAGATCAGGATAGCCTGGGAGGCTTCCTAGGAAAAGTGTGTCTCAGTGGTATCCCTACAAAGAGACCCATTCAGAGAGAACTTTGGATGAAGCTGTGAAGGTGAAGCCTGGATTATTGTGGAGATACAGAGATGTTGGAGATGACAGAGCCATGGAAAATCTTTCTGGGAAAAGGTATAGACTTTTAAATATTTTCTCTTATATGTGTGGTCATGATATCTCTTCACAGCAATAGAAAAATGAAAGAAAAATAAATAAAATAAGAAAACTCATACAGGAAGAAATCAGTAAATGAAAAGTGTAGAATCTAGAACAGAACTATAGTGACAAACCTCACTAGCAGAACATCAGAGATGTAAGGCAGAGTTTCTGACAGTTGAAAATGTTAGAAGGAATGAATCTATCCTTCAAAGGAAATGAAAATCTAAACATCTCCTGCCATAAAATCTCCAGGAAATACAGGATATTATGAACAGACTAAGTATAAGAATAATATGAATGGAGGGAGAAGAAGACAAACAGGACAATGAGACATTAAATATTTTCAACAAATCTAGAAAAGATATTTTCTTCAATGGAAGGAAGGAGGTGACTATAGTAGTACAAAATCATAGAGAACAACAAATAACCTGGAATAGAAAAGCAAGTGCCCTTGGACCATTATAATCAAACATTAACCATAAACAATGGAAGACTATTTAAAGCTGTGAGAGAAAAAGTTCACATAGCATATAAAGACATAAATATCAGAATTACTCTTGACTTCTTAGTGGAAAATCTATAAGCAAGAGGGACTTGGACAGTTGTGTTACATACTCTTAAAAGAACTTAAATATAAGCCCAGATTACCATACTCTGTAAAACTTTCAGTCACCATAGATGAAGAAAAAAGATACTCCATGATAAAATTTAAACAATATCTAGCAACAAATCCAACTCTACAGAAAGCCCAAGAGGGACAACTCCTAATGACAGATCACAATTTATACACATATATTAGAACTTTATACAATTTTAATAAATGGAATTTCATTTTCAGAAGATGTTTATACACCAGAGACACACATCTAAACAATGTGCAGTGAATGGAATACTTTGATATTCAAGATTCTGGGATTAAAGCAAAAGAGCTTTCAAAGTGATAGTAGTACATGATTTTGAGTATCGATATTTTATTTTAACTCTTTTACTTATTCACTTTACATTCCATCTACCATTCTCTCTATCATGCCCTCCCAAAATAATCTCCCTATATTCCCACCTAATTATCCTTTGATCTGGTTGGGACTACCTTAAATAATCTTTCACCTGGGCATATCAAGTCTCTGAGTCTAGGTGCTTCCTATCCCACTGGGGCCAGAGAAGTTACTCCAGTTAAAAGAATATATCCCACATATAGGCAACAACTTTTTGGATAGCCCTCCAGCTCCAGATACTTGAGACCCACATGAAGACCAAGCTGTACAAGTGCTACTTATTTTGGAGAGATCTAGGTCAGGCTTGTATATGTTACTTTCTTGGTGGCTCAGTCTTTAAGAGCCCCAAGGGTTCAGGTTAGTTGATTCTGTTGAATTTTTGTAGAGTTTCTCACCCAATTGAACCCCAGTCCACAACACAGATGTCCAATCGAATGAATAGCAATATCAAACTTACAGAGGTGGGTAGAGGGAATCTCCAGAAAGAAAGATACTTGTAATAGGGGAAGCAACAAAGAAACACAGGGGATTTCCTTCACTGTGACTCAGAGCATTGGGGATATGCAACCTGGGGAAGCTACTTCCTGTGCCTAGGCAAGAAACCCAAGGAAGGCATAGGGAGACCAACCCATCCATAAAACTATTGACCCAAACATGTTCTGTCCACCAGAAATGCAGGGATTGTGGATGAAGCACACACTGAAGAATTGACAACCAATAACATGCCCAAATTGAGACCCATCACATAGGTAAACACCAATTCCTGAAACTGTTAATGATACGTTGCTATGCTTCCAGGCAGGAGCATGCTGTCAACTGAGAGGTTCCATGCAGCAGCTGACTTATATAGATGAAAGATTACAGAACCTAACTATGGATGGAGCTTTGGGACAATTATGAAAGCATAGGAGGAAGAATTTAAGCTCTTAGGTGAACAATATTTTCCAGATGGAACAGGAGATTCATATACAAATACAAAGAATGTATTTCGTCAAAACATACTCTACACAAAATTCCAGCATGGAAGATGAGAAGTTGGCACAAAACAAACAAACAAAAACGATTTGCAAGTAGCATATACTGAGAGAGTAAATATTGATTAATTTCAAGGGAAAGACTGACCATCCCAAGTAAAGGCCAAGACATGACCCATGCTCAGGAGGAGTTGGCCAATACAAAATGATGGTTTTGGATGACATAGTGGTACATACAACCATGCAAAAGGCAATTAAATTCATAACTAGGTAACTGGGTGTTAAGAGCTGTCTTCATTGTCTACTCTGTATATATAGATATGCTGCTCTTTTTAAGAAGTCAACTGGAATAATATTTGTCCTGAAGGATAGATCCATACATGTTTGAAAGTAACTATATGCTAAGAGAGCTACAAAACTGTTCTTATTGATAAATTAATCCTCACTCCTACTGCTAAGTTCTTTAAAGGTTAATTCAGAATGAACTACTGCTGGGGACTAGCTCACATATTCTGGATTTCTCTTGAACGTAACAGTACTGAAGGATGGATCCATTCATGTTTGGAAGTACATTAAGAGAGCTACAAAACTGTTCTTATCGGTAAATTAATTCTCACTTCTACTGCTAAGTTCCTTAAAAGTTATTCAGAATGAACTACCTCTGGGGGCTAGCTCACATATTCTGGTTTTCTCTTGAAAGTAACTGAGAGAAAAAAGAATAGGCAGGGGGCAAGTCTTGGTCTTGTGAGAGAGCAGGGTTGATTTGTATAGTAACATATACTTATCTTGACTTTAGTTTACTCTGATGCGAGTAGTTGTAGGCTTCTCTACCTATACAGATTTGTTGCAAGAAGTAGAGGTATAGTAAAAGTATTGTTTGGTGGCAGTTTTCTGGTTTGCAATTTGGGTAAGACGGGAATTTCTCTATATGGCCTTAGATGTCCAAGAATTTACTCTGTAGACTAGTCAAGCCTCAAACTCACAGTATTCCACCTGCCAAATACTATGTTTTAAGTTATGTGGCACCACTGACTAGACTGGATTCTTATTTTTAATATATATTTTAAGCTGAAATGAGGTAATATAATAAAACAAGCTGGAAATAAAGAAAAGTACTTGAGAGTATGATAAAATTGGTTAAGCAATTGCCTGTAAACAAAGGATTCTCAAGCATGAAGGTGATATTTGAACTGAACCAAAGCTAGGTATTTTTCCTATTTTATCTATGGAATATTTTGTAATTGTCTATCAATTTTTCCCATATGCTTTAAGTACTCAATTTAATTGCTGTTTTATCTTTTATTTTTCTCACATACCTTTTAAAATTATGACAGTAAGCAGTAAACTATATATATATTTTCCCAGACATCAAAAATGTGAGAGTAACATGAAGGCATAATATTAATTTAGCAATTATAAGAAACTGTATAAATTAGAATTATTTAGAAATACAGTTATAATGGGCACAAAAATCATAAACCAGAATGCTAGAGAAAGAGACACAATGCACATGAGTCTCCTAGACATTTCTCGTGCCTGAGAATGGAGCTAAAGGAAATAGGATACTGTTGACAAAATAGTAGATTGTTGATCCAGCAATCACATGTGGAAAAATTACACAGGACTTCTATCCAATATCTCTTTCTTAAATATTCTAATGGTGAAGAAATAGAACCCAAGTGAAAGTCTGCAATCAACCACATTACTGGGAAAAACAAGCAATGAAGCACAATCACATCTGTCTTGAAGACACTAAAGAGCTGCCTCTACATAATGAATGGAGGAGGTCCAGAGAATCTCAGAAGCACAGGAGCCTGCAACAGGAGTTGATCTTGTAAGGCCTCCTTTTGGGGGACCCCTTACACAAATCTCGGGATGGTGCTCCCCAAGAAACTCGAGAGACCAGCTTGATGCAAACGCATGAGGTAGCTTTAATAAACGGAGCTCCGAGCCAACACTTACCCCACACAGGGGGCAGAGGAGTCGACCTCGAGGCTCAAATGTCGAAGGTTTTTATAGAAAAAGTTAGGGAGGTTGACATGGTTACACATGATAGGTTAGTTCAAACGGTTACAGGCAGATTCTTGGCGGGTAATTACATCAGCAGTCAATACGTGGGACTGGTACATCTGAAATGCAGGAGGGCAGTTTATCTTTTGGAGTCAGACTGGGTGATGCCAGCCTGTCCTGATGGTTTGAGGCTTAGCGGAGATAGTCCAGATATATCCCTTATCTATATGGTTTGGGATGCCGTAACAGCATGCCCGGGTGTATCCTGGATTTGTATTGCCCTTATCCTTTCCCAGGACTGTTTGTTTCTTTTAGTCCTGGGCCCTGAGAAATTTTAATTTCTTTTATTCTTTCTTTCATTTCCCCTCTTCTTCTTTGAACTAATTCTAATCTTAGAATTTATAGAGTGGCCTCTTTATATAAAATATCTTTATTTTTTATAACTATAGTTTGATACTGGTGTTGGAGAATTATAAGCTGCACTGCATTTATCCTAGCCCTAATGAAAGCCAGTCCCTTGTTTAGCATACAAGGACCAAAGATTAGAATCAAAAATATAATGAGAATTGGCCCAGCAAGGGCAGAAAATTGAGTGGTCATCCACGGGGACTTAGAGTACCATGATTCAAACCACCCCTGTTGTGGCTCTCGATCGTGTTTTCTTTTCTTTTTTTTTTTTTTTTTTAAGTCTTTCCCTTAATTTTTGCATCAAGTCTCGGACTATCCCCATATGGTCTGCATAAAAACAGCACGCCTCTTTTAGGGCTGCACATAGTCCCCCTTCTCTCAAAAATACTAGGTCTAAACCTCTTCTATTTTGTAATACTACTTCAGATAAGGAGGTCAGAGACTTTTTAAGGCATTGATGGATTTTTCTAGCATTCGTAAATCTTCCTCCATGGCATTCTTTAGGGTCTGGAAAGAGTGAGCTCCTTGTCTGCCTTCTACTAAGGCTGTTATTCCCATTCCTGCACCTACCACAAGCTCAGCTCCCAGCATCATGGCTAGGGTTATGGAAACCGGTTCTCTTCTGGACCTTTTGCTGGTGTATTCTTCCTCTAAATAAGAAGAAGGGTGATAATACACTTGGGGTAAAAGTTGGACCATAACACAGAAATTGCGAGAGGAGTCAAAAACATTAGTTGAAACACAAGGGGTCAGTCCAAACCGTCTAGGGGTGTTCCCAACCCTGAAGAGCACTCTCCGCACAGGTAGGAGAGCTATCCCATTATTAACTCCAGTCTCTGTGGTCAATTTGGTGAGGGTCTTTTTCATTAGCGTTTTAGCAACTGTTCCTGAAGTCTTCTTTCATGGAACCAGTAACCTGTCTGGAAGTAGTAGGGAGTCTCTGACACGCCCGAAGCATTAAGGCAAACAGTTTGAGACAAATCTCATGTTGTGACACATCTCTTGGGAGGACTCAGTGGATGACAAAGAAATTGGGGTACCATTTAAAAACAAAAGGGAAGAGGCACCACCCAGGCCAAGCCAGTCTCTAAGGTTAATTTAGTTAAGGTCCCTCGTAGGGTTTTGTTTATTTTCTCTAGCTGCCTTGAACCCTGGGGACAGTATATTTAATAATGTTTTCAATTAGTCCCCGATATCTCTGTCAATTTCTGACTTACCTTAGGAACAAAAACAAAACCATTGTCTGACCCAAATACCTTGGGCACTCTGAAACTCAGGAAAATTTTTTCTAACCCTGGCAGCTGTTTTCTGCTTGCTGGGGGAAGTCTCAACCCATCTAGATTAAGTATCTATGAATGCTAAAAGATATTCATAACCATATTTTCTTGCCTTAGCTTTATATAGCCTTTATATACTTTAGGCTGTTTTCTCCTAGATCTTTTGCCCTGTTTATTCTTTGCTTTATAAGCATGTACTTGTTGGCATATTTTATATTATTTTATTAATCCCTTAAGTGAGTTTATCTGTGCATTTGGCCTAATGAGTCCTTGGCTTATTTTCTGGGAAGTATAATTTTCTCTTCTTGTGTTTACCTTCTCTTGGTAATAGTTGTTAGGGTGGCAAACATTCTCAGTCTTTTTTCTTCAGCATATTTTAAGTGAGGCTATCTCTTAATTTTGTCTCATTTTTTAGTGGGTGTCTCTTGCAGACCCACAACCTATATGGGCTCCTGTATATTTATTTTTGGAGCCATTTGCTCTGGCTGGCTATTGCCCACTGAGTATTTTTCCTTTGACGTCCTGGGCAGTGGGTAATACTCATGGTTGCTCTCTTCATTAGGGCATCTAAGAAGTCCAAGATATTTTGTTAGTTTCCTCTGAGGTGAGCAGTCTTTTTGGCATATATCCCTGTGGATGTGGGCTGTGGCAAAGGCATACCTGTTATCCATGTGGATGTTGATTTTCTTGTTGGCTCCAAGTTTCAATGTCTTGGTATGGGCAATTAGCTCCATTTTCTGCGTTGACATGCCAGGGGGTAAAGATTCTTTTACCCAGATGAATTTGTGCTGTCCATCATAGCAGCACCTGATTGTCTCTGTCCTTCATGGAGAAAACTGCTCCTGTCTGTAGCGGCTTTCAGAAGGGGTCAGTCTCTCTTTTTGGGCCAGTTAGCTGCGGCCCATTGGGCAGAAATTAAATCTGCCCCTCTCACACTCATTTTGGGGAGTATGTCTTGTTCCAAAAGAGAGGGTAGGAACAGTCTGGGGTGACCTTAAATGAATGGGCTATCCATCCCATCCCTAGGTCCGTTGTTCTTTAGGTAGTCCATGAATATATTTTGGTGCCAGTGGCTTCTTGTATCCAAGATCCTTTCTTGGAAACAGGGCCATTGGGTTGGAAGACCAAATGTTAAGCCCCTGTGTCCATCAAGAAGTAAGTGGGTTTCTCCTTCTCTCTCACAGTTATCCAGGGTTGGGGAAGGTGGTCAGAATACCCATCTCCCCTTGTCATTGTCTTCACCCAGGAATAACACCTTTACCATTTGGGGGCACTTCTCCCAAACCCTGGGAGTTCTTGCTCCCAGTTTGTTAGGGCACACTCTGACCCAGTGGCCTCTCTCCATACAGTATACATATTGATTCCCTTCTGTCTTTTAGCCAGGATTTTCTATAACTTCCTTTTCTGTCATTTTTTCTCTTCTCTGTCTCCCTGTCTCAGCAAACTATACTAAAACTCTCTATAGACTTTTCTAACAACATGCACCACTAAATTTCTCTCTATATTTTCTCAGCAAACTATATTAAAGTCCCTCTAGTCTGGGGTCATGGGGCATATAGCAAAATGCTTCTATGAGCTGCCCTAGAAAGGCTGCCAGTGACTCATCTGGTCCCTGCTTAACCTCACATACCTTTGTCAAATCTGTGGGCTATCATGCCCTCAAGACTTGCCAATGAAGCCTGGTGTCGGTCCTTTAGTGCCTCTCACCTTTTGTCTGAGGGGGTATTCTTTTCTGGCTTCCTGTATTACAAATAAAACAGTCTCAAAGAGATTAATCAGTCTCCTGGGAAATATGTCTTTAGTAAGAGAGCCACCATGGAATCGGGATAGGTGGTTTTAGATCTTCTCCTACTCCATTCTGTGGTCTTTTTAAAATATAAATCGAACATATTATTATCATTTTGCAAATTATAAACTATATGATAGGCCTAACATCCAATCTCTGTCAGTCAAACAGAACCTTAGTCATCTTTACTATCTTGAAAGACTATAAGAATTAACATCTGACTCATGTTTTGGCGATAAATTTTATATCACCTGAAAATCATTTTTGTAAATCTATATCAGCTTTTAAGATTAAAGAGCTTGAGCTGACTATGAGACTAATAGTTTTTATCCCCGTCAGAAATCCAAGAGTGACCAATATTAACTGAAAATATATAGAAAGCTTAACATAGCTTTTAAGACTTAGCCAAATGATAGAGATTGCTAAACAACTGAACAGTTTATACTTTAAAATGTTGGAGCATTGGCCTTCAGCATTTTGGCACAGGAACATCTGACAGACTTAAAGAATTAGGAACTATTAAGCCATATAATAATCTATAGACACATTAAGTTTGTCTGTAAATGAAGGGAGGCAATCTCATGGCACGCTTTCTCTCTCTCTCTCTCTCTCTGATGGGACTTAAAAGAAAGGAAGGGTGTTAGTGAATATGGCATGGCAATGTGGGGGAAGGGAGTGCCTGAGCGGGCCCATGCCCAGGCATCGCCTCCCCCTGAAGGACCACACATACACACCAACATGGTATAGAATAGAGTTTATTTAGAGAATAAGATGAGAGTAGGAGAGAGAGAGAGAGAGAGAGAGAGAGAGAGAGAGAGAGAGAGAAGAGAGAGAGAAGAGAGAGAGTAGAGGAGGCCAGCCATGTCCACATGGAGAGAGGGGGAGGGGAGCCCAAGAGGGGCAGAGAGGTGAGAGGATGAGAAGAGAGAAGGGAAGGAGCGGGAAAGAGAGAGAGGAGGGGGCAGGCAGCCCCTCTTATAGTGAAGCAGGCATGTGGGGCGGGGCATACCTGGCTATTGCCAGGTAGCTGTGGGGTGGAGCTTGAACAGAGTACCAACACTCTCTATAACAGAAGCAACTCTACATAAACTTATAGGCTTAAACATCTTAGATCTATAATAATAACAGCAAGAAAGGACTGGGTGTAAATCCTGTATCTTTATATTTTTAGTATTTATACCAATGAAAACCTTGATTTTGTATAAGAATTTATGCTTTGAACTTAATAATTTATATCTGTCTTTAAATCTGACCATTTTATATTTTTCTAGAAAAACAATTTAAAAATAATAACTCTTTAGCTTAAGTCTCAGGGAAGTGGGTGGCGATTCTCTGTAACTTCTTTAAGCTAAATATGGGTGTTGAGATATGAAGAGAAGTAAAAGTTTTGAGAAAGCGTGAGGGGGCTCGGAAGGGGAAGGAGCAGGCACACCCTCTGGAGTTTTAGAGAACTCCCGGAGCCTGGGAAGCTCTGATGTGGTCAGAGAGGGCTGGTCCTGACCTCCAGTGTGGTTCTCCAATGCTGGAGACGCCTCCAAACTGCACTCTGGCTGCGGCTCTGGCCCTCGCAGCGGAGGGCACGTCGCCCACGGTGGCACCTGGCATGGGCTCCTCTGCCTTCTTCCCCATGGCCTCCGCAGCCAGCGCTGCCCTGGCTGCTTTTCTCTGCCCCAGGTGTCCCAGCTCCGAGCTGCACTGGCTCAGGGTCTGTCGGGCTGGCGGGGCCAGTTGCGCCCGCGACCTGGGAGGCGACAGCCCCTCCCGGGCAAAACCATAGTCCCTGGGCCCCCGAGTACTGGCAGAGGGGCCCGGTGCAGAGGGTGGCAGCTGCTGTTGGCTGTTTTTTCTCTATGAGGATTTTGTAAATCTCATAAAATGGCGCAGGCTCTAAAGCTGCACAATGAGCAGCGTTGGGGCCCTAGTGGCTGCGGTTGGTGGCTCCACCAGGAGAGCCCGGACTGCCTGCCTGCTGCTGGTGGCAGCGGCAGTGGCAGTTGGCGGCCGCCCTGCCTGCCTGCTACCTGGGGATATTTGAGCCTCGAGGTCGACTCCTCTGCCACCCGCGTGGGGTAAGTGTTGGCCCTGAGCTCCGTTTATTAAAGCTACCTCATGCGTTTGCATCAAGCCACCAGCAGCGGCTGCCACCCTAACAGCATGCCCGGGTGTATCCTGGATTTGTATTGCCCTTATCCTTTCCCAGGACTGTTTGTTTCTTTTAGTCCTGGGCCCTGAGAAATTTTAACTTTTATTCTTTCTTTCAATCTGAACTGAGATCATATGAAACAAGCAATTCAATCTAAGACTGTAGAGTGTGAGTATTGTTTGGAAGGTAAGATAACAGTAGTTAACAATGCTTAGAGTACAATTGCCAGTGATACAATAGATCCTCTGTCTTTGAAATACAAAGGACCTTATGGGACTGTCCAGTAATCTTCAAAAATAAGTCTGGTCTAGGGGGAAGCAATATAAACCAACACACCATGCTGATGGCTAGAAAACTCAATTTCACTGAATTATTTCATCTGCCCATTAGAGATAGTAAGGTCATATTTGGCATAAAGTATTTTAGGACATATATGACTTACCTGCAATTCAC
The DNA here is from genome assembly GCA_964023405.1 of Apodemus agrarius. Taxonomy (NCBI): domain Eukaryota; kingdom Metazoa; phylum Chordata; class Mammalia; order Rodentia; family Muridae; genus Apodemus; species Apodemus agrarius. The sequence goes on from OZ030014.1 coordinate 27,066,241, forward strand.
TATTTACTGACCTACAATGTAGAATAATAAATTTTACTATTACTCTGTAGGCACAATGTGTTTATCACAATGTAATCCAATGTATTACAGATTGTTTTATAGGTCTTTTGTTGTTACTTTGCTCCTTGAAGTAAGAGAATGAAAATGACAGTACTGATATGTATGAGAGGTTTTAACTTAAATTTTATCCATAAATGTCAATGAAATATGAGGTAGTTATTATAAAGAGAGTATTATTGTATATATGAAAGCATTTGAAGAGTGGAAAAGAGTAAATGCTATAGCAAATGTAAGGTGTACTGTCATTCCCCCCTTCAGCATTTGACCTAGGCTTCTCATCCTGCTCTGATAATCAGTCCTCAGTCTGTGAAAGCCCTGGCCTTTGTTCTGTATAGAACAACACAGCCTCAGGGCAGCCTCATCTGGAAACCACTTGGAAGCATTCTGGATCTACTAGGCCTGCAGTTCTCTGACCTCAGCAGGTGACCTGCTTAGATTGTAGCCAGCGACCTGCTGAGATCAGAGCCAGCAAAGATATCAGGACTTCACTTCAAGCCTGGGGGGAGGGAGGGAAACCTCCAGACTATATATTGCGTAACTTTTATTAAAGCTTGGGTCTTGAAGGCAATGTCTTCTTGACCCAATTCATTTTTCGCTGCTTCCCCATCCATCCCATAAGTTTCTCTTGCAGAAACCAGTTTGCAGTAGCTGTAAATAACTATGGAATTCAAAAGAATTGCATCCACTCATGTGGCTGGACTCAAGAGAAAGGTGACCCTGTCTTGGCGAACTTCACAGAAAATAAAAAAAGACAGCATCCTGCACGGTGAGCAAAATGGGTAGGTGCTAGAGGGTATGGATTAAGTAAGGCAGTGATGATCCAACACTATACTCCTTGCTTAGAGGCAGACAGTGGAAAATGGGGAAGAACTTTATAGGTTCTGCTTGTAATCACAGCTATTAAGAGCTATTCAGGTGAAAAGGAAGGGCACAAAAATAGGTATATGTCTGCAGCCTCCAAGAACTGCTTTAAGAAAGTTTGAAAAATGAGAAAGACAGAAGGAAAATTGATGTAATTGCATAACAAGCATGCTTCCCTTTCTGTGTATCAGCATCTGTTCTTGGTGCACCATGTGTCTACATGTATGTGTATGTCCTATTCATAGAATTGTGTGAGTGACTAATTGTTTCATGTTAAAAAGAAAAATTGATTAAAAAATTCATCTGCTGGCTGTCTATCTATTAATCTAGCCTCAATTTACACTTCAGCGGCTGATTTAAAGTGTCCCGCACTCAGGCCAGGGGTCAAACATAGTTGGAGAGAAAGCTGCTTTAAAAAAAAAAAAAAAAAAAAAGGCCAGCAGCCTCAAGTGTAGGACAAGTGGATTAATGGTTGTTTCTCCTAAAGATAAATCTCTACTATTGTGGTTTTTGGTTCAAATGCTTTTTATTCTTATTCTCTCAAATTATAGCCAGAAAAAAGAATTTTTTTTTTTTTGGTTTAAGTTTATGAGATTCGTATAATCATTTCATTCTTGTTTATAATTGGTCTTAAAGATATAAGTATATTTTGCATGTCTTCACTATATAAAATATTGGCTTATAAGTTATTGGACATAATTTAAAAGTTATAATTTTATTTTAAAAAAAGGTTAATTTAACCAGTGACACATGGCCTAATACAGCCCACGCCTTATTTGCTTTTTTTATAATTGGTCTTAAAAATATAAATATGTTCTATATGTTTTGACGATGGGAGAATTTGGATTATAAGTTATTGTGCATGATTTAAACGGTATAGATTTGGCAATAAGAGGCGAGTTTGAGGCTGACAGCTTGAAATTATGGCCATCTTTAGCACATGGCATGTTACAACTCATAGAATGTAGGCCTCTGGGATGCTTCTAAACTGACATGGTGTTTTGTGTGAATCTTATCCTAGAAATCAGAATTTACAATAATGACTCTTCAATTAGTTATATTGTCACACTTTGAACACAAAAACTGGCAGACAAACCTTGTGCTGCAAAAATAATGTGTTTGCCATTAATTTTAAAGAAAATAGATTTTAAACAATTGGGTTTTGCTTCCAAAGTTTTAGTTATGCTCTAATATTGCAAGAGAAAATTAAGGGTTACAATAAAAAAAAAAACAGCTGTGGCCAATATGGGCATGTTGTAACTTTTTCATAAGTTTATTGGCTACAATGGTAAAAGCAAAATTTAACCCCTCCCCCCAAGATTAAAAAGGATATCTCAATGGAAATACAGAACAATGAGAAAAAATTTTCCGGGAATCCTAAATGAATAGGTTGCATTTTTTATTTGATAAAAAGTCCTTGCAGGATGCATGGGTTTGGGGCTGGTCTGAGACAATAGGCTCAGATTAGAAGATATTTACATTTGAGAAAACTTATACAATGTCCTTGCCGGACAGGTGGGTTTTGGGCAGATTAAATTTACATTTGAGTTAGTACAGAGCTCAGATCTTCCTCAATGGAAGCTTACGAGGGACTGCTTTTGTCTTATAGATCCCAACTAGGGAGGTTTTGGCCAAGCAATTTCATTAAAAAGTTTTTTTTCCTCAAGGAATGGCTAATAGCCATACCGTATGTGAGAAAAAATTGTTTTGTCTCTGCTTCAGTACAAGAAGCTGGAATCTTAGATTTTCCAATATATTTTGTTTATAGAATTTTGTTACAGGCCTTCGCTTATGGGTCTTTAAAAGTTTTAAATAAATAATTTTCAAAAGTTGTTAAAATAAGTTAATTGGCTAAGACATTGCTTTAAGTTTGCCACAGGAGGACTTAACCCTTTGTTTTCAAGGTAGATATAAATTAACTGGCAAAGGATAGATAATTTTACAGATAATGAAGGCTATTATAATCAGCTGTTTATGATTTGTGTTCATTGCCATTCTTTGGCAAAGGAAACGTTAATACAAAATCACCTTTTTTCCTCTCCAAATAAAGTTTTTACATCTTTCAATAAAGATATTGATATGTTGGTTAAATGTTATATAGGAATGATTTAAAAGTCTAATAAAAATATTCATTCCTTGCTTCAAGCAATAATCAGATTATTATTAATTGTTGATATATTACATAACAAGCCTTTTTAGGCAAAATTAATAATTGCTATCCAAAAGATAATTTGTTACAATTTGCTTTTATATTTCTAGATATGCATCCCATGAAAAATACATCATCTATGGGAGTAAAGATTGTATAATTAGATCACATGTTTATTCTGTTGGGCCCCCTTTTGGGGTCCCCTACTCTAATCTCAGGATGGTGCTTCCCCAAGAAACTCGAGAGACCAGCTTGATGCAATTGCATGAGGTAGTTTTAATATCGGAGCTCCGGGAAGACTCGTATCTTACACAGGAGACAGAGGAGTCGACCCTGAGGCTCAGAAGTTAGGGGTTTATATAGGAAAAGTAGGGGGGTTGGCGTGGCTATACGTGATAGGTTAATTCATACAGTGGCGGGCTACTTTCGGCGCGAAATTACATCACCATGTAATACATGTTAGTTTACATTTCAGTAATGAGGTTAACCTTGAAGTAAAAAGAGAAAAAGGGGGTGTAGGCTATTCCAGATGGTCCATGGCCTTGTGGAGTTTGTCTATCCGGCATAGCCTGCAAATCATCAAAGCTTCTTTGATGATTTGGCAGCCTTGAATTAATATTTTTTGGCCCAGGCCTGTTTGAACATGCACAGGCCTGTCCTGAATCTCTTCCTCTAGTCTATCTGCCTGACTATAGATCCTGGAAACCTAAATTTTAACCCTTCATTCCCCTCTCCTTCTTGTAATTAATTTTAATCCTAAAATTCAGAAAGTTGCTTCTTCAGACTGACTATCACTGTCTTCTATATCCATAGGCTGATAAAGACGTTGGAGAATCATGAGTTGTACTGCATCTATCCTATTTTTAACAAAAGCCAGTCCCTTATTAATTAGACATGGGCCAAAGATTAGAATTAGACATATAATAATAAAAGGTCCAGCAAGGGCAGAAAGTAAAGTGGTCACCCATGGAGATATGTGGATCTTCTTCTCCTGAGTAGGCCTCCCGGACCTCGATGTCTCATCTACTAGAGTGCCTTGAACCTAGAGAACAAAAGCTGGGAAAGTAGCACTTATAGAGGCAGTTTCTATCAGTAGAGGGGGCCAGCCATAGAGCAATTTATAAGGGTCAGTCCAAAACCGTCCAGGGGTGTTCCCAACCCTGAAGAGCACTCCCCGCACAGGTAGGAGAGCTATCTAATTATTAACTTCAGTCTCTGTGATCAATTTGGTGAGGGTCTCTTTCATCAGGGTTCCAGCAACTGTTCCTGAAGTCTTCTTTCACAGATCCAGTAACCTGTCTGGAAGTAGTGAGGAGTCTCTGACATGCCTGGAGCATTAAGGCAAACAGTTTAAGCCAAATCTCATGTCATGATACACTTCTTGGGAGGACCCAGTGGATGACAAAGAAATTGGGGTACTATTTAAAAACAAAGGGGAGAGGTAGCACCCAGGCCAAGCCAGTCTCCAACGTCAGTTTAGTTAAGGTCTCTCATAGGGTTTTGTTTATTTTCTCTAGCTGCCTTGAACCCTGGGGACAGTATATTTAATAATGTTTTCAATTAGTCCCCGATATCTCTGTCAATTTCTGACTTACCTTAGGAACAAAAATAAAACCATTGTCTGATCCAATTACCTTGGGTACTCTGAAACTCAGAAAAATTTCTTCTAACCCTGGCAGCTGTTTTCTGCTTGCTGGGTGAAGTCTCAACCCATCCAGATTAAATATCTACAAATGCTAAAAGATATTTATTACCATATTTTCCTGCCTTAGCTTTATATAACCTTTATATACTTTAAGCTGTTTTTTCCTAGGTCTTTTGCCCTGTTTACTCTTGGCTGCATAAGCATTCACTTGCTGGCATATCTTATACTGTTCTATTAATTCCTCAAATGAGTTCATCTGTGCATTTAGCCTAGTGAGTCCTTGACTTACTTTCTGGGAAGTATAATTCTCTCTTCTTGTGTCCACCTTTGCTTGGTAATAGCCGTTATGGTGGCAAGTAATCTCAGTCTTTTTTTTTTCTTCAGCATATTTTAAGTGAGGCTATCTCTTAATTTTGTCTCATTTTTCAGTGGGTGTCTCTTGTAGACCCACAACCAATATGGGCTCCTGTATATCTATTTTTGGAGCCATTTGCTCTGCTTGGCTATTGCCCACTGAGTCTTTTCCCTTTGATGTCCTGGGCAGTGGGTAATACTCACAGTTGCTGACTTCATTAGGGCATCTAAGAGGTCCAAGTTTTCCTGTTGGTTTCCTCTGATGTGAGCCCTGTGGACATGGGCTGTGGCAAAGGCATACCTGTTATCCATGTGGATGTTGATTTTCTTGCTGTTTCCAAGTTCCAACACGCCATTTTCTGCGTTGACATGCCAGGGGGTAAAGACTCTTTTACCCAGATGTCATTTTTGTGGTCCATCTTCTGCGGCAACTTTCAGCAGGGGTCAGTCTCTCTTTTTAGGCCAGTTGCTGCAGCCCGTTGGATAGGAAGTATATCTGTCCCCCCCTGCCATTTTGGAGAGTATGTCTTGCTCCAATAGAGAGGGTAGGAACATCCTGGGGTGCCTTAAATGAATGGGTTACCTACCCCATCCCTAGGTTCATTTTTCTTCGGGTAGTCCATGAACACATTTTGGTACCAGTGACTTCTTGGACCCAAGATCTTTTCTTGAAAACAAGGCCATTGGGTTGGAAGACCAAGTGTTAAACCCTGTGTCCATCAGAACTGAGTGGGTTTTTTTTCTCATAGATATCTTGGGTTGGGGGAAGTGCCCAGAACCCCCATCTCCCTTGGTTGTTGTCTTCACCCAGGGCTAACATTTTTGCCATTTGGGGCACTTTTCTCAAGACTTGGTAATTCCTGCTCCCAGCTCCTATTTGTTAGAGCACCTTCTGGCTCAGTGGCCTCTCTTCTTATAGTATGTACATTGATCCTTTTCTGTCTTTTAGCCAGGATTTTCTGTAGATTTTTTTTTCTTTTATCTCCCTATCTCATTAGACTGTACTGATTTTTTTTTAGACTTTCTTAATAACCTGCACTGAATCCTTTTATAGACCTTTTTAATAACCGGTATTGAATCTTTCTATATACTTTTTCAGCAAACTATATTAAATCCCCCTAACCTAGGGTCATAGGGTGCATAGCAAAATGCTTCTATGAGCTGCTCTAGAAAGGCTGCCAGTGACTTATCTGGTCCCTGCTTAACTTTATATACCTTGGTCAAATTTGTGGGCTGCCACACTCTTGAGACCTGCCACTGGAGTCTGGTGTTGGCCCTTTAGGTGCCTCTTACCTTTTGTCTGAGGGGGTATCCTTTTCTGGCTTCATGTAAAACAGTATCAAAGAGATTAATCAGTCTTTCCCTAGTAGGGGCATAGGGCACTCTGGAATGACCAAAAATGAGTAAGTTACTAGGTTTTACTATCTGAGAAGTGGTCCACAGGTAGGATTTCTGTCTCGTGGCCCCAACCACCAGTGTTTTTTTATTTTTTCTCTTATCTAAAGGGGTCTTAAGCATTGAGTATTTTGCCCCCGTATTAATATGGGGGGTCCCTTCTACTTGCAATGTTACCCTAGGCTCTGGGAGAAGAGCCAAGCCCCATCTCCCCAAGTCTTTATTATTTTCTAGGGACGTATTATTATGTCCCTTGTTCTTCTTGGGGCATTCATGGGCCCAGTGCCCTTTGGCTTACAGTGTGCACATTGATCTCTCTCCAAGTGCGGTCTATCTCTTTTCTCTCTGTCTTTCTCGTTAAGGATTTGCTCCCTAGCACCTTGCTTTTCTAACTTTTTCAATCCCTCTTTAACATGCACAGACCTTCTATCTATATACCCATAACTCTGCCAGCTCCCCACCCTTCTTGTCTTCTTTTTATTTTTTTTCTAACCATATCCCTTAGTACTGCAATCCCTCAATCTGCTGTAATTTCTTTCTGATGTTGGGGCCGACTGCCCAATAAAAACTATAATCATAGAGGCTTGCTGCCCTTTCAATGTAGGGTCAAAAGGAGTTTACCTTCTGTAAGCCTCCATGAATCTTTCCAGAAATACTGAAGGGGGTTCAGTTGCCCCTTGCATGGCCTCTCTTATCTTTAGCCAAATGATAGACACTGCTGAACACCTAAACAGTTTATACTTTAAAATGTTAGAGCATTGGTCTTTAACCTTCTGGCACAAGAACACCTGACAGATTTAAAGAATCAGGAATTAAGCTATATAATAATTTATGGACACATTAAGTTTGTCTGTAGATGAAGAGAGGCAATCTTGTGGCTCTCTCTTTCTTCTTCATAATAGAAGCAACTTTACACATGCTGTTTCTCCAAGAAAGGGAAGGTGCCAGGAGCAGTCTAGTCTCTATAACAGAAATAAATAACATTAAACATCATATTCCTTGGACTTTTGACAATTTTTTTAAAAACCAACTTTTTATGTAAAGTAATGTGAACTGTTGTCTGTTAACTATCTTTAGATATTTCTGATGAAAACATATAAAACACCCTAATAATAAACTCAGAGCCTTATATTATTTGGCCCCAAACTCATAGGCTTAAACATCTCAGATCTGTAACAATAACAGCAAAGAATGACTGGGTGTAAATCCTGTACTTTATATTTTTACTATTTATACCAATGGAAACCTTGATTTTTGTATTAAAATAAAATCTCTTATTAAATAAGAATTTATGCCTTGAACATAATATTAACAATCCCTGTAATATAAATCTCAAAACAAGACTTCAATATCACCGAGACAGATTTTTTGCTTAATATCATATTTATCATAATAACCTAAACAATTTAAAATAAATGAAATAAACCATCTGTATCAACTTAAATTCAGAATTCCCATATCTGCCACCTTGAATGTCTTAAGACTTTATTTTCTCCATCAGAGGGCCTTCAAAGTATCTTGTCTTTTCTTTGTTTCAACTTGCAGCTGCAAGTGGGAGTTTTCTTTAGATGAAGAAACTATAAAGAAAAGGAGGGGGGATACAGCCAGGAGCCCGGGGAAACAGTTTAACCTTGGAGTTCTCAGGCTGAGAGCAGAGAAAAGGGAAACAAAAAAAAAAAGAAGAAGAAGAAGAAGAAGAAGAAGAAGAAGAAGAAGAAGAAGAAGAAGAAGAAGAACAAGCAACTCTGTGTCCAAAAATATTGAGTTGGAGTCTAAGAGAGTCGCTTTTCAGTCAGTCTGAAGTCGAAACACTTTTGTCCGTCTAAGTCCAGGAACACAGAACAAAATACAGAATAACATCATATAGACAGCCTGACCCTGCCACCATCAGGCCTCTAGATTTAATAACATAAAAACAAGGAAAATTAACACACAATTTGATGGCCTTAGAGGGCCAGACATCAGGTGCCCTTGCAGTAACCAAACCAGATTTCAGCAAAACTTGGCTCCTGCTGTTATTGCTGTTTAAAGATGGAGAAGAGCCTTACTCAGCCCTCCTCCAGACCCCTGCGGTCTAGCAAGGTTGTCAGTCAAACCTACCACACCAGACAGGCTCTCTGAGCCCCAGACACAAGTAAAACTGAAATTTTCAGATCAGCTTACAGCAAAGAACAAAAACATAAGAACAGAACAAAAACAACAGACACTAACACAATCACACTAATTCGTGTCTGGATTTGAACCAAACAGCCGAACTCGACCTCTGACAGAATGGGATTCCACGTCCACTCCCGCCTGGGTAAAAGGAGCACCTGCCTCCTTTGTTCAGAAAAACCTCAGCCAGGTCCTTCTCCTGACTGTCCACAGCCAGGTTCCCTGACTTATCCACCTGTGCAACGTCTTACACAAGCCATGGCCTTGCAGTTAAAGAGAGTGTCCCCTCCCGCAGCCAGAGGATCCTCACGGGCCACAGTGGCAGCCGCACAAAGTGGGGTTCCACCTCCACTCTTTTTCAAACCAAGACACATGTACATACACATCAGACACATATACACACAGACAGCGGCGCCGCACTCAAACACTCACACCAACGTACCTCCAAGGGGTCTTCACGGTTCCAGGGTCTACACATATTTCCCGGCCAATGCACCAAGAAATGTTGGGCCCCCTTTTGGGGTCCCCTACTCTAATCTCAGGATGGTGCTTCCCCAAGAAACTCGAGAGACCAGCTTGATGCAATTGCATGAGGTAGTTTTAATATCGGAGCTCCAGGAAGACTCGTATCTCACACAGGAGACAGAGGAGTCGACCCTGAGGCTCAGAAGTTAGGGGTTTATATAGGAAAAGTAGGGGGGTTGGCGTGGCTATACGTGATAGGTTAATTCATACAGTGGCAGGCTACTTTCGGCGCGAAATTACATCACCATGTAATACATGTTAGTTTACATAACCTTGAAGGAAAAAGAGAAAAAGGGGGTGTAGGCTATTCCAGATGGTCCATGGCCTTGTGGAGTTTGTCTATCCGGCATGGCCTGCAAATCATCAAAGCTTCTTTGATGATTTGGCAGCCTTGAATTAATATTTTTTGGCCCAGGCCTGCTTGGACATGCACAGGCCTGTCCTGAATCTCTTCCTCTAGTCTATCTGCCTGACTATAGATCCTGGACACCTAAATTTTAACCCTTCAATTCCTTTGAGTTTCCCCCTGCTTCTGCACAAATAACTAACTTGGGTGCTCTGGCAGCTAATTTTAGAATGTTGAAAAATCAAGCTTTTATTTATATATTAATTATATATATAAATTATATATATTATATATATATATATAATTACACATATATATATATGTAATTATATATATCCCACTGACAGAGTGGGATTCCATGTCCACTCCCGCCTGGGTAAAAGGAGCACCTGCCTCCTTTGTTCAGAAAAACTGCAGCCAGGTCCTTCTCCTGACTGTCCACAGCCAGGTTCCCTGACTTATCCACCTGTGCAACGTCTTACACAGGCTTACAATTACTTACAATTACATGGTTTACAATTACTTAAAATTATTCTTTTATTTTAATACTGCTAATTCTTAATTTTTACAATTGTTTATAAAAATATAATTCAAGTTTAAAAAGATGTTCTTTAAATAACTGTCCTCTAGATATTTGATATAGTTGATCTTTAAAAGGGTGCCTAGACAAAGACCTCTTAAGGCAAGGAACATAAAATTTATGTCCCATACAAACTATATAAAAATAATTGGCTAAACATATTCTTATATGATTAAAAAGAATAATGGCTTAAAAATAATTTTATACTTTTTGTACTAATCAAATTATAAAGAGTTGTTCTTAGTGTCCTCAATTTCTACCCCTACCACATAATGTTAATTCTAGAGGACTTAATTAATTGTTGCAGATAAATGATACTCATATTTCATTATGTTATGGTATATGCTTTGTGTTTCAACTTAAATTAAAACTGACAATGGAACTGTCCATTTAATGAATAAAAGTTATCAAACATTTGAGATGTTGTTGACAATTTAATTCTTTATTATCCTCAAAGACAAGGTAATATATAAAAATTTAAAAAACAATAGCTTCATAAAAAAGAAAAAGAGAGGGGAGATTGTATCATTTAAATTATGCTTGTGCATTTTTAAGAAGATTTGAATATTTAGATGCCAAGGAACTCCTTGCTGAATGTATGGCATCCTATAACTAGGCATTCTGATGCCTAGGTGAGATAAAAGAGTTCATTTATTGGCATATGAGATGATCCTAACTTAATATTGGTGAATAAGGCATGTCTATGTTTTTTCCACAAAATGCTGCAAAAGCATGAACCAGCTGGTAAGTATAACTCAAAGCCTCTTCTCCCTTAGTAGGGAAGATGGGCTAATTGTTCTCTAGCAGTTAATTTGCAAGCCTGGCCCTGTTGACTGAATCATAAATTTGCAATTGAATTAAATACCTTGGGCCTCCCAGAGACGGTCCAAGCATTTTTTTCTCTAAGAGTTAATTTACAAGCCAGGCCAATCAAATTGAATACCTTGGGCCTTTCACAAACTGCCCGAGCAAATATTTTTCCTTTTATTTTTTCCTGATGAATTTTTATTTTTTATTTTTGTTTACATTCCAAAGGCTTTCCCCTTTCCCAGTTCCCCCCTCACCATATGGGACACCATAAGTCCTCTTCCCTCTGCCCATTCCCCAATCACACCCCCCCATTTCTCTGTTCTGATACTCTCCTACAAAACTGGATCCAGTCTTTTCAGGACCAGGGTCCTCTCCTTCCATCTTTTGATTTGCTAATTGTGCCTTGAGTATTCAGTGCTACAGTTCAGTAAAGTCCTTATAGCTTACAGATCATGTTTATCAGAGGCAAGGTTAGTACAATGAAACTACACTGATCCTCCATGGTATCTCTTCCATTGCTTACTATTAAAACATTTCATACATGTTATTTCCTGGGCAGGCCTAACTTAATGAATATTTTGGTTACCCTTTGTTTACCATGTACTACTTACTGCAACTAAGATATCTTCTTTGATTCTTTTCAGCCAGGAATCCTTTCCTAGTGATGTTGTTTCTCAGAATTCTCCTGCTACAGTCAGTGCTCACTGAATGCAGGGTAAGTTTAAAATTGATAATCATCTCAGATCTACTCACCAATTTTGTCAAATTTCACACTACTTGAGTAGTAAAATAAAATGGATCTTAAAATGATTTCATTTTTAGGGAGTCTTGGAGCACTTAAGAGGGCCATGGTGATAAGAGAGCAACTTTACAGTCTCCACCACTGGCGGGAATAATAGCCACCAGTGACAACTGACAACTAGACACTAGAAAATGGACATGAACTAAAATATACTGGCCTTACTAGATCTCAGATTAGATACAAAGGGAACTGAGATGAATGCCAGGTACAAAGCATGAAGTGTTGAGTTGAGATATGAAACATATCTTCTGTTGGATTGTTCCACAGTGAAATGTGTGACAGAGTCAAAAATATCAATCAGTGGACAAATAATTTCATTTTAAAATAAAGCTGATTGTGAGGATGAACAGCCAAAGTGGCTTAGATGAATTGCAATGACTATTACAAATATCTAGAATGCACATTCTTTCTACTGTAAGACCCGCGAAATGGGGAGACCCCCACGAAATGGGGAAACCTGGTACTCAAGTCTCGGGATAAAGCCAAAGATCATCTCACTGCAAAGCACATGAGGACTTTATTGGGGGTCCAGTTCACTGGGATCGATTTGTAACCACTCAGGGTCAGAGATCGATCCCTTGTGTCCAGAGCAAAGAGTATTTGAAACCAAAAAAATTGCAGATAGGGGAGGGGTTGGGGGATTCAGATAGGGAAGTTACACTTAGATCATGAGGCAATGCTTCCCTGAGGACCAGGTGTAACTCTGCATTCCGCAAGATGGAATAACTGCATTCCACAAGATGGATTAACTGCATTCCTCAATTGGTTGGGCAAACATCAACTATCTATAGAATGCAGAATAACCTTTGCGGTTAGCCAGTTCCTGGAATAGGGGTGAGGGAGGATAGGAATTACAGAGTTACAAAATGGTGGCGCTTTGGCCTTCTAAAGCAGGATTTTCTGGGGGTAAATAAAATTTCAAGGCAGGATCTTTCACTACAAGTAATTGGCAAATGTGTTAGTTCAAACATATTATAATATTCCCTGTATATTTTCTATAAAATAGGAAATAAATATAGGCAGATATGACAAAATTGCTACAACATATGGTGGAATACAAGAGCACAAACTTATAAAACTGCAGCACATTCAATCTTTGTACAATGTCAACAGAATAACTCAATCTGTAATATTAGAGAAAGTATATAATGACATTGCATTTTTTATGTTCATAAATATTCTCTTACTTATAGACCAGCAATTTGTTGTAGAAACACAACCTTAGATCAATTTCTGCCAATTTACTAGCAGTGTTCTATCTTTGAACTTGACCCCAACATGCACATGCCTACAAGATAATGTATAAATTTGAACCAGTGCTGCTTGGTTATCAGTTGCATCACCATCACTATCTTGAACACAATGAAAAAATGATCACTTCACTAGATAAATTTACTCTTCTCAAATATACTAAATTTTTTTAGTGTTAATGTATTAAATATGGGTATTGAGAACTTTGGATATTTTACTCCCAATTTCACAAATTGAAATTCCTATCTCTATAGAGAGTATTGAGTAACTATTGTTGTCTTGTACTGAGTTAATCATTCTCTAACTTTGGGAGACAGTGTAGACCTTAGAAAATCTAGCATTTGTCATGATCTTAGAGCCCCATCTTATTTATTTGCACCCTATAAAAATACAATGTGATAGGTTTTGTGTTTCTTACTGTAAACCTTGATGGAAAAATCTTATCTCTACTTCAGCTTCTGCCGGACACTCAGAAAAAAACCATTGCATCAGCAGATAACAAGACAAATATCAAGGTGGTCATGGAAAAGATTGACTGCAAAAATATAGATGATCAAATTGGAAAAAATTTGCGGAATTTTAATGAGTTCTTAAATGAATTAGGTATTAATGTAGTTAACCGAAAACTAACTTTCTAATCCTGCATTCAGAAATCAACGCTGTATTCTTTTTTTTTCATTTTCATTTTCTTTTTTTTTTAATTTTTATTTTCTATGTTCTATGTTTACATTCCAAAGGCTTTCCCCTTTCCCAGTTCCCACCCACCATAGTTCCCATAGTTCCTCTCCCCCCCAACTGTTCCCCAATCATTCCCCCTCCCCCCTCGGTTTCTTTACTAAACTGAATGCAATCTTTACAGGCCCAGGGTCCTCTCCTTTCTTCTTCAACGCTCTATTCTTAAACAGCATGGCCAATGCTAGAGTTAGACTTTGGCTCCAAAAACAAAATTTTACTCTCTCATTGAAAATCTCTTGAAATTGATATGTACTGTAGTTTTCTTTTTTCTTTTTTAACGAATTAACTCTGAGTCTCCTGGTGTGCTAAATACTATGCCTCCTATTATCTGTGAAATCTATATATTATTCATGTAACCATACATACACAAGAATAATATGGAGTGGAAATAAATTCAATAAACTAAGAAAATTAGTCTCTCCATCTTAAGGAAGAAAAAAAGTGTTCAAAACAAACTGGATATAGCAGAAATCTAGGTATTAGCATCACTTCATAATGACTATCCTACCTTGTTCTTTCTTAAATTAATTCTTCTCAACCTTCCTAATGCTGCAAATCAAAACTTTTGTTGTGGTGACCCTCAAATATAATAAAATTCTCATTGCTACTTCATAACTGTAAACCTGTTAATGTTATAATTTGCAATGTAAATAACTGATATTCTTGGCATCTGATATTTGACCCCTATAAAATGGTCATTCCACCCCCAAAAGTGATTGCTACAAACAGGATTAAGACATCTGCCTAAAATTCATATGTCATACTTGCAAATTCTCAGTAAAATCATCAATGGCCTCTCACTCTTACTGTGTTCTTATCAAACTTGAAAGAAAATGAATCATACTTTATTCAGTCTATGAACCTTTGTGGTTATACAGTAGAAACGATCTGATATTATTTCTGATATTTGACTTTTGATGATTTCATATAATCATGTGAAATTTTGATTCAATTATATTCATAAATAGATCCCCTTCATCATATCTCCTTATATATTGCTATGCATGTGTGCTACTTATTAAAATGTTAGTATCTATTTGAACTAAAATAATCATTAGAAACAGTTTCATTGAAAGTCAATTTATTAGTGAAAAGAACATAACTATGGTTCTTACTTAATATAAGTTGTGTTCTGGTATGTCTTTTCTAAGCTAGTTTAATGCATTGAATAAAAAATAAAATTGCGCATGAGATAGGAGTTATTTGACTGTGCCTTATCTAGAACAAAGTACCTCTGGCTATGTTACACCACTAAACTACAACTACTCATGTCAAAAGATATGTCAGGAAAAAATGACAAATTATGGGAGGGACTAACTAATAACTGGATCTTGGACAAATGTGAAATAACATTTTGGAGTGCTTTCTCTCAAGAAACACTTTCTAAAATATTTCACCTCCAGGAGGATAGTACACTTCTTATTCACAGCTAATTTATCAGGTCCTGTTGAACAGCATTGAGTATTTAAGAAGAGTGAAGGATTCCAATTAGTAGTTCTGGTATCTTGTTAATAACAGCTTTTTCTTCTGATCAAATAGCAAGAACAACAGAATCTTAAACCAAAATAGGTTTTGAATTCCATAATGCTTGTCATAATTTAAGGAAGTCAGAGCAGGACACAAATCTTTGTAGCACTGATGCTTATTGGCTTGCTTCAGACGTCTAACAGTTTTTTTTTTAATCCAGAATTACAATCCCCTGAATTTCCTTGCCCACCATGGGTTATTGGCCCTCCAACATTGGTGATTGATTGAGAAAAGGCCTTACATCTGAACATTATGAGGCATTTCCTCAACAGATGCTCTTTCCACTTTGATAAGTGCAGCTTATATATCAAGTTGACACAAAAAGACAGCAAGTACAGTGATTAAGACAGAATCAAGATAAAATAAGGAGTGGGATATTGCTGTGACAAACTTGACTATACTGCTTAATGACTGAATGTGGGCTTGTAACTTTGGATTATAAAAGCTGTTGAATGCTTAAAGAAGAGTTTAATAGGTGATGCTAATATCAGTATTGAAGACAGTGTTACTAAAGCAATATAGATTTTGATGAACTAGCTCAAGAGATTTTGGAGCACTAAAATGACAATAGATGGAATAGAGACCATTTTGTATTATTTTTGCAAAGTATATGACAAGTTCTAGTTTTCATGACTTTTCATCCTTTGTTGCTTGGTATAAAATAGAAAGGTTTTACTCCCCAATTCATAGAGATGCATTCAACCCCCAAGTTCTGGTGTGTAGTTTGAAAGAGACTGTAACTAGGTCAGAATTCAAGGTTCATTATACTTTTTTAAGTTAATATGAAGAACTATATGAAATTTGCATATAAAGTAAAATCTGTGGTCCTGTTATGGATACAGTCTGTTTGCTTATGTCTTTTTATTTGAGAATTGAGTCGATTGATAATTTGAGTTATTAAAGACCAATGATTGTGGGTTTATGATATATTTGTTGTTGGACATGCTATTATGTTCCTGTGATTCTCTTCTCTTGGAAGACCCAAGTATAGATACTTCAATCATATTTAGAATGGTGAACAAAATAATCACAGGAGGCAAAGAAGGAGTGATCTGATTGGGAGAAAGAAGGGGGGAGGAAGAAACTGGAACAGTATCGAGTACGGGGAAAGACAGGAGATAATACCAGAGGGCCAGGAGAGTAAATAGAAATGTGTAATAGTATGGATTTAGAGGCTGGAGAACCTCCAGAAGATACAATATACCAGGTATCTAAGTGGCTCCCATAACTCAATGATATGCCCTTTGTGAAAATGGCCAATGATAGGGAGATGGAACCTAAAGAGAGTACCTATGGTACATAGACTAGGTCCCTTTTTGAGACATGTGGCCAGTAAACCATCTTCAAAATTTTTTATCCAGAATTGCTTCTCTCTAAAGTAAATAGAAGGACAAAAATTGAGCAAAGGCTGAAGAAAAGGGCATCCAGAGTACGCTTTACATTATGCCCTCATACTTCACCTGTATTTTGTTTTAAAATCCCACTATTTATATATGGCATATTTATATTTATAATGATATCCGTACTACCCGAGTTTTTCATGCTTGTAATCTTAAATAGTTTAAGACAATGGCATTGGCTTAAGAAGGAAACTGCAAAATAAACTAGATAGGATGAAAAAACAGATAAGATGAGGGAAAACAAATGAACAATCAAACACAAATAGGAAGGTGAACTCTATGGAGGGCAGGGGGGGGAGACAGAAATACATAGTGTGTGTTTTGGATTTTGGTAGAAAGTGAGAAAAGCTTCAATATCTTTCTAACATTATGGCTTCTCATGTCCAATGGAATACTTTGAGACACAAGATATAGGATCCTAGAAATCTAGTGAGACTCAGATTGACTCAGGAATAGATCAGTGGCTGCTTCCCCGCATTTATAGAAGTGCCTATGGATAGTGTCATCCTGGCACATCCCTATATTAAGAGTGAAATAACTGTCTACTCCAAAATTAATGTGGATTTACCATTGGTCTGAAAGCTTTATAAAAAATGCTTGCTGCTGTTTAATACAGTAGCTCTCTCCCTTGATGCTGGTCCTCTGACTTTCTTTCTGAACTTGGTGACTCCACTTCCCTTATCCATTCCTGTATACCAGTTCCCACAAAAAGAAAAAAAGTGTTTATTGATATAGCATCACAGTGTCATATTTTAATTAGAATTATTTAAATTTCATATCCTATTGCAAGGAATATAAAACCTTTTGAATAAGTAGTTCATCAGGTTAGACCATATCATACCCCAAGAAATAAACACTGTAGGTGTGTCTCTGCATTTTCTCTCTGAGGTTAAATATAGCCTGTAGTTTTTACTATTCTATTTTAATTTCAGGGTAGAATTTGCTACAAGTCACTGACACACACACACACACACACACGCACACGCACACGCACACGCACACACACACACACACAGAGAGAGAGAGAGAGAGAGAGAGAGAGAGAGAGAAAGAGAGAGAGAGAGAATAGCTTATTTTTAATATGCTTTGAGCTCAATGGCCTGACATTTCTAAGCCTCCTGCAGCTAACATGCCCTTAAATTCACTCACAGTTCAACACCTCTAAATAGGCTCTCAACTTAGTTGCCTGTCTCATTGCTCAACACCCTATATCTCTCCTCATCTTAGTTGTCTTTATAACTCATACCAGGGGAAGTGGCCAATGACAAACGCACCCTAGATCACAAATGACTGGTGACTATCTGCATTGAACAAAACAAAGCAAATTCGCTTTTTCTTCCTGAGGATCCTAGACAATCTGAGGGAACCTAGAAGTCCTGACTCTTCTACCCAGCCGTTGACCATTAGTGTGTTTATTGATAGTTCAAGAACTAACTGGGGAACTAGACCTTCAGTGCTCACAAGCAGATTCCAGATCAAAGCTACTGAACCACATCCTACATCTCACTATTTATGTCCAATTTAAAAAACAAACAAACAAACAAACAAAACACCATAAAAATCAGGTAAATTACAAACTGTGATATACAATTAACATCCAGTCCATCATATTTGGCCATTAGATGAAGTACTCTAATATCTTTTCTAACTTACAGATTTATAATGCTGAGTTATGTTTAGATTTTAGCCTGAAACACTATCTGAAAGCCATTTCATCCACTTTATATCCTAACTTTCTCTCAATGCTAAAAAAAACTTGGGGGTTGCTTATGACATTAAAACTTGTCTTCAACTGTGTTAGAAATCTGAGCACAAATTATATATTGCCTAAGTATATAGGAACCAGCAATCATAGCTTCCAAAACTTAAACAATTAAAGAGACAGCTGACTACCTGGAGATCACCTAATTTCTTATAATGTTGGAGCAACTGTCTCCAGCCTTCTGGCCCAGAACCAACTGGCAGATGTTTAGTGCAGCAGGAACTATGAAGGACTAGCTTACCCTGTATTGGCAGAGTTTAGTAGTTCACTATCCCACCTCTGTTTGTTCTTTTTGGATAGAATATTTACTGCAGATGGTAAAAGCTATGTCTGTCTATTGACTACCTTGCCACAATAAGCAACCTTGCCTGGAGGTAAAGGTCACATGATGTGGATATGTAATGTTTAGGGAGAGAATCTGACCAAAGTAAGAACTGTTAAATCTTAACTAATCTTAGCCATATCTATTTGAATAAACTGAAAACACTTTATTGTAATTAAATCAAAATCAAACATAACCATTGCTTTGATATTTGTCCCTGATCTTATGTTACTGAATCATCTTAAACCGCTTTAGAAGCTATTAGAATGATTGAGACAAAACCTTGTATTCTTAAATATGTGCAATGCCTATCGAAGAATAACAATATTAAATTAATATTTTGTATCAATATATAGATTTATATGAATGAAAACTTTAATTATATATCAATACATAATTTATGTTTCTATGCAAGAAATTATAACTTCAATTTTGCATCAATTATAAAGATTTTTATCAATGTAAGATTGTGCCTATACAATGCTTTGTTCAAGAATTATATTTACTTATCCATCCTATCTCTTTCCTACCTGATCAAAATTATGGCCACTTCCATATTATCCCTTAAAATAACAACCTATATATAATTGGTAAAATAACCCTTACCAGACACCCAAACTCAGGGAATTGGTCTGAAGACTCTCTATAGCTTCATCATGATGGATTGCTATCCTGGTTTAAATCTGCTTGGCCCATGGAGTGTCACAATTAGGTGGTATGGGCTTGTTGGAGTAGGTCTGGTAAATGGTTATGGACTTTAAGAACTTCATCCTTGCTGTCTTGAAGTCAGTCTTCTACTAGCAACCTTCAGCTAAAAATGTAGAATCCTCAGCTCCTTCTGCACCATAACTGACTGGATGCCGCCCTCCTTGAAAATAAAGGATTGAAAAGCTGAACCTGTAAGCCAGTCAAATTATATGTTGTCCTTATAAGAGTTGCCTTGGTAATGGTGTCTGTTCACAACACTAAAACCCTAAGTAAATCAGAAGTTCGTACAAGGGACTGGAGTATTGCTATGATAGTTTTGACCATGCTTTTATCGCAAAGTGCATGGATTTGTGGACTTTGGATTTAGAAAGCAGTGGAATTCTTCAAATGGAAATTAATGGGCTACCCTAGTATTAATATGGAAGTATACAAGAGTGATTTGAACTCTGCAGATTGGCCCAAGGGTTTTCAGTGTGGAATTTCAATATGATGACTAGAGACTATTTTTGTGGTATTTTGTTGAGTCTGAAGAGATTGCCTAAGGCTATGGCAAAGACATTCAGGTCAATTGCACTGACAAAGGAAGTCTCAAAAGAAGCTAGTATAAATTCTGTTTCTTGTCACTAAAGTTCACTACATACTCACTGATAAGTGAATATTAGTCCCAAAGCTTGGAATACCCAAGGTACAACTCACAGACCATATGAAGCTCAAGAAGAGTAAAGACCAAAATGTGGATACTTGGATCCTCATTGGTAAGGGGATCAAAATACCCATGGCTTACAGCCAACCAATAGAATGAGAATAGGGTCCACAATGGAGCAGCTAGAATAAGGACCCAAGGAGCTGAAGAGATTTGCAGCCCTGTAGGAGGCTAAATAATATGTATCAACCAATACCCCCAGAGCTCCCAGGGACTAAACTACCAACCAAAGAGTACACATGAAGGGATTCATGGCTCCAGCTATACTTGTAGCAGAAAATGACCATTTCAGACATCAATGAGAGGAGAGGCCATTGATCCTGTGACGGCTCAACACTCCAGAATAGTGGAATGCAAGTCAGGAAATTGGAGGTTGGAGAGCAGGGAGAGGGGGTATGGGATAGGGAGTTTTCTGAGGAGTAACACAGAAAGGGGATGCCATTTGAAATGTAAATAAGTCAAATATTTTATAAAAAAATAAGCAATGGTTACAAAAAATTATTTTAATGAAAAGGAGGATGTTGAGAAAGGAAAAATATAAATGAGATGGTTTGAGTACTAAAGGGGGGCCAGGAAGTAACATGGAACTTAATTTTGTGTTAAACTATATTAAATTAAATTAATGGAGTAGGGACCTTGGAGCAAGCTCTGACTAAGATAAGTTTAGGTCCAAGCATAGTAGTATAAGCCTTTATTCCCAGGAGACAAAGACAAGCAGATCTCTGATGTCAAGGCCAGCCTAGAACAAGTTCTAGGTGAAGAAAATCTTAAATCCAGGGTTCATGGATCACACCTTTAATCTGAGTGTTTAGGAGGTAGCCATGCAGATCTTCAAAGTCAGTCTACAGTGCAAGTTCCAGAAGAGTCAAGGTTAGACTGTAAAAGAGTTAGAAAACAGAAAGTGGATGATACAGAAAAAGGGGGCCATGTTCCGGCTCAAGCAAGCAGCAGAGTTTGACAGCATTGTTCACATCATTCTGACTTTAGAGTCTATAATAGAAGGGGCTACTGCACAACTGATGCTGGTTAGCTGGAGCTAAGAAATTAGTGGTTATTAAGAAGAGATGATTAACACTGAAGTGAAATTTTCTATTAAGTGTTTTCTGAGAGCACAAAGAAACTGATCCAGAGATAGCCAAGGTTGTACCTTGTGCTACAGACATACTTGATAATGTATAAGAGTCATCTAGTGGTATTGGTTTTGAAGTCATAAAAGGGATCATGAAGAGTAGCTGAGTCTTGGCACTATGAGAGCCTATAGAAGGCCATTGGTGGAGGTACAGCTTCAGTTGTAGTTGAGAGCCCAGGACTTCAGGGTTAATACAAAATATTTGAGGGTTGTCATCATGAAGAAATCTTATGAAAGCTGTTTGGTTAATCCCATTTGAATCAAAAGACATGAGCATTTTAGATATTACAAGAAAATGGAATGATCACCAAGTACTGCAGCAACAGTAGAGGGAATCAATCTGATCTTAAAGTGTTATAGAGGGCACAGCTGGAGAAGAAATGACAGCCCTTTGGAGGAGTCCAGAATGTAGGGAGTCTTATTGAGGTGCCGTAGCTTCCTGGAGGTCAGTCTTCTATTAGCAGCCTTCAGATCAAGATGTAGAATTCTCAGCTCCTCCTGTTCTATGCCTGCCTGCATGTTGCCATGTTCCTTCTTGAGGATAATCCTATGAACCTCTGAACCTATAAGCCAGCACCAATTAAATGGTGTCCTTATCAAAGTTGCCTTGGTCATGGTGTCTGTTCATAGCAATAAAACACTACCTAAGACAGCAGGGCTAGTAAGATATTCTCTAAAACTTCCCTAACCTAAAGAAAGAGTTTCCCATGAACATACAAGAAGCCTACAGAACACCAAATAGCTATTCTCATATCCAATAAAATAGGTTTTCAACCAAAGGTCATCAAAAAAATACATGAAAAAACACAGTCTTTTCATCAAAGGGAAAATCTACCAAGAAGAACTCTTAATGCTGAACATCTATGCTTCAAATATAAGGGCACACACATTTAAAAAAACTTTACTAAAGTTCAATGCACACACACACCTCATACAAAAATTGTGTGCAACATCAACAACCCACTCTCATCAACATTCTCATCTGTCCCTGATGGACAGATCAAGGAAACACAAACTAAACAGAGACACAGTGAAACTAACAGAAGTTTTAGAACAAGTGTATTTAGTAGATATTTATAGAATATTCCATCCTAAATCAAAAGAATATACCTTTTTCTCAGTACTTCTTAGAACCTTCTCCAAAACTGACCATATAATTGGTCAGAAAACAGACCTCAACAGGCATAAGAAGATTGAACTAAGGCCATGCCTCCTATCAGATCACTATGGAGTAAGAGTGGTCTTCAATATCAATAAAAACACCAGAAAGCCTACATACACATAGAAGCTGAACAATGCTCTACTCAATGATTCCTTGGTCAGGGAAGAAATAAGGAAAGAAATAAAAGACTGTAGAATTTAATAAAAATGAAGGCACAAATAACCAAATTTATGGGACACAATGAAAGCAGTGCTAAGAGGAAAAATCATAGCTCTGAGTGCCTCCAAAAGAAGCTGGAGAAAAAATACACTAGCAGCCTAACTGCATACCAGAAAGCTTTAGATCAGAAAGGAGCTAATATAACCAAGAGGAATAGAGGAATAGAAGTTAGGAAATCATCAAACTCAGGGCTAAAATCAACCAAGTATAAACAAAAAGAAGTATACGAAGAATGAACAAAACCAGGAACTGGTTCTTTGAGAAAATCAACAAGCTAGATAAACCTTTAGCCAAACTAACCAGAGATCACAGGGACAGTATCCAAATGAACAAAATCTTAAATGAAAAGGGAGAAATAACAACAGAAACTAAGGAAATTCAAAAAAACCATCAGATCCTACTATAAAAGCCTATACTTAATACAACTGTAAAATATGTATGAAATGGACATTTTCCTAGGCAGATACCAAATACCAAAGTTGAATCAGGGTCAGATAGATTATCTAAATGGTGCCATAACCCCTAAAGTAATAGAAGTGGTCATTTACAGTCTTCCAACCAAAAGAAGCACAAGACCAGGTGGTTTTTACTGTAGAATTCCATCAGACCTTTGCAGAAGACATAGCACCAATACTCTTCAAACAATTCCACAAAATAGAAACAGAAGGAACACCACCCTACTCATTCTATAAAGCCATAATTTCATTGATATGAAAACAACACAAATATCCCAAACGAGAACTTTAGACCAATTTCCCTTATGAATATTGATGGAAAAATACTCTATATAATTCTTTGCAACCAAATCCAAGAACACATCAAAAAATCATTCACATTGATCAAGCAGGCTTCATCCCTGGGATGCAGGGATGGTTTAATATACAGAAATCCATCAATGTAATCCACTACATAAACAAACTCAAAAATTAAAACCACATGTCATTTCATTAGATGCTGAAAAAGCATTTTATTACATTCATCATTCTTTCATGCTAAAGGTCTTGGAAAGAAGAGGCATTCAAGGCCATACCAAAACATATATAGCCAAACAGTAGACAACATCAAACTAAATGGAAAGAAAATTGAAGCTAACCCACTGAGAGCAGGAACTAGACAAGGCTGCCTTCTCTCTCTCCATATTTATTCACTATAGTATTGAAGTTCTAACTACAGCACTTAGAAAACAAAAGGAGGTCAAGGGGATACAAATTGCAAAGGAAGGAGTCAAATTATCACTACTTGTAGATAACATGATAGTGTACATAAGTGTCCCAAAGAAACTGTATTAGAGAACTCCTATAGGTGATAAACAACTTCAGCAAAGTGGTCAGATATAAAATTAACTCAAGCAAATCAGTAGCCTTCCTATACTCAAAGGATAAACAGGCTGAGAAAGAAATTAGAGAAATGACAACATTCACAATAGCTACAAACAATATAAAGTATCTTGATGTGATTCTAACCAAACAATTGAAACATCTGTATGACAAGAACTTCAAGTTTCTGAAGAAAGAAATTGAAGAAGACCTTAGAAGATGGCAGAATCTTCCATGTGCATGGATTGGCAGTATCAATATTGTAAAAATGGCCATCTTGCCAAAAGCAATGTTCAGATTTAATTCAATCCCCATTTAAATACCAACACAATTTTTCATAGAGTTATAAAGAGAAATTCACAAATTCATCTAGAATAACAAAAACCCAGGAGAGCTACACCTATTCTCAACAGTAAAAGAACTTCTGTGGGAATCAGTATCCTGGACCACAAACAGTACAACAGAGCAATAGTGCTAAAAACTGTGTGGTATTAGTACAGTGACAGGCAAGCAGATAAATGGAATTGAATTGAAATCCCAGAAATGAACTCACACACCTATGGTCACTTGATCTTTGACAAGGAAGCTAAAACTATCCAGTGGAGAAAAGATAGCTTTTTCAACAAATGGTGCTGGTTCAACTGGAGGCCAGCATGCAGAAGAACGCAAATTGATCCATTCTTATCTCCTTGTCCTAAGCTCAAGTCCAAGTGGATCAAGGACCTCCACATAAAACCAGACACACTGAAACTAATAGAAAAGAAACAGGGGAAGAACCTTGAGAAACAGGGGAAGAGCCTTTAGAACATTGGCACAGGGGAATATTTCCTGAACAGAACACTGATAGCTTATGCGCTAAGATCAAGAATTGACAAATGGGACCTAATAAAACTGCAAAACTATTGTAAGGAAAAGGAAACTGTCACTAGGACAAAACAGCAACCAAAAAACTGAGAAAAGATCTTTACCAACCCTAAATCTGACAGAGGTCTAATATTCAATATATACAAAGAAATCAAGAAGTTAGATTCAAGAGAGACAAATAACTCCATTAAAAATGGAGTACAAAGCTAAACAAAGAATTTTTACCTGAGGAGTATGGAATGGCTGAGAAGTGCCTAAACAAATGTTCAACATCTTTAGTCATCAGGGAAATGCAAATCAGAACAACCTTGAGATTTTACCTCATACCAGTCAGAATGGCTAAGATCATAAACTCAGGAGAAAGCAGGTGCTGTTGAGTATGTGAAGAAAGAGCAACACTCTTCCACTGCTGGTGTGATGGCAAGCTGGTTCAACTACTCTGAAAATCAGTCTGGAGGTTCCTCAGAAAACTTGGCATGATAGTACTGGAGGACACTGTTAAACCATTCCTGAGCATATACCCTGAGGATTTCCCAGTATGTAATAAGGACACATGCTCCACTATGTTCACAGAGGCACCTTTTATAACAGCCCGAAGCTGGAAAGAACACAGATGTCCCTCAATGGAGGAATGGATACAGAAAATATTGTATATTTACAATGTGAAATACTACTCAGCAATGAAAAACAATGAATTCATGAAATTCTTAAACAAATGGGTGGAACTAGAAAATATCATCCTAAGTGAGATAATGCAATAAACACACACACACACACACACACACACACACACACACACACATGGTTTGCACTCACTGATAAGAGGGTATTAGCCCAGAAGCTCTGAATACCCAAGACATCATTCACATATCAAATGCTGCCCAAGAAGAAGGAAGAAGAGGCCTGTGGTCCTGGAAAGACTTGATGCAGCAGTGTAGGGGAATACCAGTACAGGGGAGCAGGAGGGGGTTGATTGGGGAACTGGGGAAGGGAAGAGGACTAATGGGACTTTCAGGTAGGGGGGAGTCAGGAGAAGGGGAATCATTTGGAATGTAAATAAAGATTATAGCTAGCTAATAAAAAAAGAGAAAAGTAAAAGATAGCACAGCATATCCAAATTGATGAGACACAACAAAAGCAGTGTTAAGAGGAAAAATCAGCTCTGAGTGCCTCCAAAAGGAAATTGAAGCGAGCATACACTAGCAGCCTAGAAGAAAATGAAGCAAATATGCCCAATCAACAAGATAGATGAATCCATAGCCAGATTAACCAGAGGGCACAGAAACAGTATCCAAATTAACAAAATCAGAAAAGAAAAGGGAGATACAACAACTGAAACTGATGAAGTTCAAAAACATCATCAGATCCTACTACAAAGGCCTATACTCTACAAAACTGGAAAATCTGGATGATATGTATATTTTTCTAGACAGATACAAAGTACCAACGTTAAATCAGGATCAGATAAACCATCTAAACAGTCCCATAATCCCTAGAGAAATAAAAGCAGTCATTAAAATTCTCCCAACCAACAAAAAAGTCCAGTACCAGATGGGTTTAGTGCAGAATTCTATCAGACATTCAATGAAGACCTAATAATAATGCTCTTCAAACATTTCCACAAAATGGAAACATAAAGAACACTACCCAAGTCATTCTATAAGCCACAGTTACACTGTGTATTGTCTTTTGGAGTTAGAACATTTTCTGTCTAACCAGGAACCTGTCACAATTTCCTTTCATAGAGGACTTCATAAGAGATTTTTTTTCTAATTCGACCATGTGTAATGTTCCAAATAGATTTTAAAAACTGGTTGAGTGCATATTACTTCTAGCTTCAGTAGACTTTGTGTATATTTAAGAGGCATTTAAATATTATATATAATTTTGATAACACAAAATGTCATACTGAGTTGTATACTTTAAATTTTTTTAATTTTTATTTTCTATATTCTATGTTTACATTCCAAAGGCTTTCCCCTTTTCCAGTCCCCCCCACCATACGTCCCATAGTTCCTCCCCCCCCAACTATTCCCCAATCATTCCTCCCCCCCCTCGGTTTCTTTACAAAACTGGATCCAATATTTACAGGCCCAGGGTCCTCTCCTTTATTTCAATAAAAAAATTACAAAAAAAGAAACTAGCTTTTGCATCTGTTATCCAGTCTCTGCATATTTGGAAGGTTCAGAGGTTGAGTGAAGTTTAGAACAGATGTCCTGGGGTCAGCAGCATTCCCGGAGAGCTGTTTTTGACAGCAACCAGAAGCAGGGCACCCAGCAGGTCAATTCTGCAACTCTGAGGATGAATCTCATCAAAGTTGTCCATTCAGTATTATATGAATCTAGCAATCAGAATTTCTGGTTACATTAAGATATTTGTATGTATTGTGCAGGGTGAATAGATTAGGTAAGGATGAAATTCTGTTCCTTGTTTGAGCAGATGAAACAGGGCTGTCCTTTTTATAAGTTAACTTTATCAAGAACCAATTGTAATATGTCTTTATTCATGCCACATTAAAGGTGTCATGATGAATCTTTACCTGTCCTGTTTGATTTTCTTGAATTTTCCTAGTTCTTCAGTGTGTCTTCCCCTATCATATCTGATCTCTATGACTCTGTATGGGATCCAAAACTTTCTCTCCTTTTCTGTAAACAAAACCTAGACCCTCTCTTCCAAAATAATATGACTTTGGTCTAGTAACAAGAAAACATTAAGCCTGGCATGGTGGCACATGCCTGTAATTCCAGCACTTGGGGGGCAGAGGCAGGCAGATTTCTGAGTTCGAAGCCAGCCTGTTCTACAGAGTAAGTTCCGGGACAGCCAGGACTACACAGAGAAACCCTGTCTCGAAAAACAAAAACAAACAAAAAAAGTAAAAGAAAAAGAAAACATTAAATGCTTAGCTTGGCCTCTCTCCCAGATGAATTTTAGTGTAACAACCAAATTCAAAATCTACTCATTTTGATAATTATAACAATTTGAAGAAAAGAAAGCCATCTCAGCAATTTTTTTATTTTCTATATTTTTTGTTTACATTTCAAATGATTTCCCCTTTTCCTCTTCCCCCTTTCCCATAAGTCCCATAAGCCCTCTTCCCTCTGCCAGTTCCACAATCAAGCCCCTCCCACTTTTCTGTCCTGGTAATACCCTACATTGCTGCTTCAAACCGTTCTAGGACCAGGGCCCTCTCCTTTCTTCTTGGGAGTCATTTGCTATGTGAATTGTGTCTTGGGTTCATTACTAGCATCCTGAGGGCAGGATATCCTGAGGGCAGGATGAAAGAGATTCTAGCACAGTCCAGACCACAAGTTCATCACTTAGGAGCCTGGGAGCTAATGCTCAGAGCCAGTGCTCTGGAGACAGAGACCAGTTCACACCAGCCCCAGGAATTTGCAGTAAGAAAAAAAACTGTCTCCAAGGAGAGGGATTTATCCCCCAAGGGAAAAAGTTCTAAAAAGAGGATCATGGCAGCACAGGGGTAGTTTTGAGCTCAAGTACTCTCCCCTGATGCTTTGACCAGTGGGCGATAGGGGCTTATGAGCAAGCTTGGATCTCTTGTGATAGCTGAGGTTGGTGGCAATCTTGCAGAGATTCTAGATCCGAGCCTTGGCACAAATCTTGAGATTATAAAAAGATAAAGGATATAAGAATATTTTCTATGGGGTTGTGGTAAGCTGTGGGGGAAGGAAGTGCCTCATTGGGTCCATACCAAGGCATCCCTTCACCCTGAGGGACGAGACACATGACAGTATAGTGTAGAATAGTTTATTCAGGACATGGGCAGGGGAGTAAAGAGAAAGGCAGAAAGAGCTAGGAGAGATGAGCAAAGCAGAGGCCACAAGCCATGACCATGTGGAGAGAGTGGGGACTGGAAGGGGTAGAAAGAAGTGAGCAGGAAGCAAGAGTAAGAGGGGGGACCTGGAGAGATGGCTCAGAGAGTAAGAGCACTGACTGTTCTTCCAAAGGTCCTGAGTTCAAATCCCAGCACCCACATGATGGCTCTCAACCATCCATAAAGTGACCTGACACCCTCTTCTGGTGCATCTGAACATAGTGTACTCATATATAATAATAAATTAAGATTTAAAAATATATTTAAAAAGAAGAAGAGGAAGAGGATGGGAGAAGCAGTCCCTTTTATAGTGGGTCAGGCCTACCTGGCTGTTGGCAGGTAACTGTGGGCTAAATCTTAGACAGAATGCTCACATATATTATTTATATAAGTTCCAACAGGAATGCTAATTCATCGCATGCTAAGGGTTCTTCATCAGAATCTAAAAAGTATAGGATTTGGCAGTCATACGAGAGTACCTTGTGCAAAATGAGCAGTGTTTAAATTTTACTAAAAATATCAAATCACAATCTCCCACATCATAGATTGAGTGAGCGTAAATGAACTATGTTAGAAAGTAAAAAGCAATTTTCAAAAACTTGTAATCATTTTTTTTCAAATTTTCCTTTTGAAGCTAAATACATATGTGAAGAAAGAAACTAAGAATTATTTTTCTCCTGGTCTGAGCTGGTGCCCTGAGTAGACCTTGGGTTCTAGTGCTGCACCCAATCCCACAACACCCAGAAGAAGCTAGGCTCCTGGGTGCTCTCACACACACAGCATCATAGGTAATGAGGCCACAACATCTGCCCCAAACCAGGAGTAACTGGGACCTCCAGGGAGCTAGGGATTCAGGAACATCCACAGGTTCAGTGGCATGGGTTCCTTCTCATCTGAGCTAGTGCCCTTAACGTGAAGACCAAATCTAAGGATAATAGATATAGAAGAGAAGGAAGATTCCAAACTTAAAGGAGCAGTAAATATCTTCAAAAAATTGTAGAAGAAAACTTCCCTAACCTAAAATAAGGGATTCCCATGAACATACAAGAGACATACAGAACACCGAATAGATTGGACTACATATGTAGCCGAAGATGACCATTTCAGATTTGATTTTAATGAGAGAAGAGGCCATTGGTCCTGTGAAAGCTCAATTCCCCAGAATAGGGTAATGCAAGTCAGAAAATTGGAGGGGGGCGTGGAGGGGGATGGGAGATGGGATAGGAGGTTTTCCGAGGGGTAATGCCAAAAGGGGATACCATTTGAAATGTAAATAAAGCAATATCTAATTAAAAAGACTCTCAACACTTAATTTGCCAATTACATTTAAATACATCCATAACACAAGTTCAAGATGCCAATACGGTAATAAAAAAGTCAATCAATTATAGGAAAAGTTCTATCCACAAATTCTAACATTTAGATATATTAAAAAAGGAGGGGAGAGGGAATGGAATAGTGGACTTCTATAAGGGGGGAAACCTGGGTAAGTGGATAACTTTTGAAATGTAAAGAAAATAAATAAATAAATAAATAAATAAATAAAATAAACATAAGAAAAAAAGAAGGGGTAACAAATGCTCATGGAAGCATATACAGAGACAAAGTGTGGAGCAGAGACTGAAGGAAAGACCATCCACAGAATGTCCCTCCTGGGGATTCATCCCATATTGAGTCACCAATCCCAGATATTTTTCTGGATACTAAGAAATGATTGTTGACAGGAGAATGATATACTTTTTCTTCTGAGAAGCTATGCCAGAGCCTGACAAATACAGATGTAGATGTTTGCAGCCAATCATTTAACTGATCATAGGGTCCTCAATGGAGGAGTTAGAGAAAGGACTAAAGGAGCTGAAGGGGTTTGCATCTACATAGGAATAACGACAATATCAACCAACCAGAGCTGCCAGTGAATAAAGCACCAACCAAGAAGTACACAAGGAGGGATCCATGGCTCCAGCTGTATATGTAGCAGAGGATGGCCTTGTCTGACATCAATGGAAGAAGAGGCCTTTGGTTCCATGAAGGCTAGATGCCCTAGTGTAGGGGAATGCGAGGGGTCTGTGGTGGGAGTGGATGTGTGGATAGGGGCACACCCTCACAGAAGAAGGAGGAAGGGGGATAGGATACGGAGTTTCTGGGGGGAAATTGTGAAAAGGAATAACATTTGAAATGTAAATAAATAAGCAATACAAAAGTATAAAAAAAAAAAGAAAGAAAAAAGAAAGAAAGTGTGTTACATTAAGAGCCAGCTATACCACTTCTGGGAATATACCCAAATGATTCTGCAACATATAACAATGACACATCCTGCACTATGTTCATAGCTGCCATATTTTAATAGCCAGAACCTTGAAACAATCCAGATGGAAGAATGGATATAGAATATATAATACATTTATACAATGGAATAACACTCAGTTATTAAAAATGATGACTTTATTAACTTTGTAGACAAATGGATGGAACTAGAAAATATGAAAAAATAAAAAATTAATTTTCCATTAATAAAACACAACTGAGACAAAGGTAAAGTACTATAGATTCTTTATCATCCCTGTTTGCAGAAAGATTAACCTAGTGAAACTGACATGAACCTACATGTTGTCTCTTCCCTTGCTATACTGTTTAAAAAATTGTTACACATTCTTTGGGATAACTTCTATTAAAATGGTTTTTTTTTCTGTCCCATGCAGTCCCTGGATCAACTAATTTTTGTTTCATTAGATTCAGCCAAGGCTTCCTTCCAAGACATGTTGCTTCTCAATTCTGCTGGTACAATCCATGTTCACTGATGGCAGGGTAAGTTTAAAATGGATTATCATCTCAGATCTGTGTAACAATTCTGTGAAATTGCACATGACTAGACAGTGGCAAAATCCAAATTGTCTGATATGTAATAGTGTTATTGGTCAATATTGGAGCACTTACTGGGTCTATAGTGATTAAGAGAGTAAGTTTTCATTTTTTACAACTGCCAGGTATATCTGCCACCAGTGACATTTCACAATAACACATTTGAAAACAGATATACATTACAAATGCAGGGTCCTTTCCAGACCTCAAATTAGATTATAAGGGGATAGGGACAAATGTCAGTTATAAAACATGATGAGAAGAATTTAGAGATCAAGCATGTCCTAGATTAGAATGCACCCACTGTAAAATATGCAGAATTATATTTTGGTGGATAAAATAAATGTTTTAAATAAAGTTGATTGTGAGGAACAACAGGTATGAAAGGATGCTGAATTTTGTTAAATGCTTTTTCAGCATCTAATGAAATGACCATGTGGCTCTTTTTCTTTGAGACTGATTATGTAGTGGATTGCATTGATGGATTTCTCTATATTGAACCATCTGTGCATCCCTAGGATGAAGCATACTTGATTATGGTGAATGATTGCATTGATGTGTTCTTTGATTCAGTTTGCAAGAATTTTATTGAGTAATTTTGCATCGATATTTATAAGGGAAATGGGTTTGAACTTCTCGTTCTTTGTTGAATCTTTGTGTGGTTTTGATATCAGCCTAATTGTGGCTTCATAGAACTAGTTGGGTAGTATTCCGTCTGTTTCTATTTTGTGGAATAGTTTAAAGAGTATTGGTATTAGGTCTTCTCTGAAGGTCTGATAGAATTCTGCATTAAAACCATCTGGTCCTGTGCTTTTTTTGTTGGAAGACTTTCATTGATCACTTCTATTCCTTTAAGGGTTATGGGACTGTTTAGATGATTTATGTGATCCTGATTTAATTTTGGTATTTGGTATCTGTCTAGGAAATTGTCCATTTCCTCCAGATTTTCCAGTTTTGTTGAGTATGGGCTTTTGTAGTAGGATCTGATGATTTTTTTGGATTTCCTCAGTTTCTGTTATTTTATCTCCCCTTTCATTTCTAATTTTGCTAATTGGATATTGTCTCTGTGTCCTCTGGGAAGTCTGGCTAAGGGATTATCTATCTTCTTGATTTCCCCCCCCCAAAAAAAAAACAAGCAAACAATCAAAAAACAAAAAACAAACACAGCTACTGATTTTGATGATTCTTTGTATGGTTCTCTTTGTTTCTACTTTGTAAGGAGCCATTCTAAGCTACACAGCCACGAATGTTCAGCCCTGAGATGGCTGTTGCAGGATTGTGAGATTGTTAAACAAACGCCTTTCCCACAAACTGATGGCATAGGAAGATTCCAGGAACCAACAGGCCATAAAAGATAAAGGGCATCCCTGGACAATCTCCACTAAGTCCTGAGCCATCTGGACTAGAGTCATCCTGTCTTCTTCCCCTAGTAGTCTTCCTTTCTCACCAGTCTCCTCTGCTCTCATGCCTGAATGCCTTAATTAAGGACTGGAGTGCAAGCATCTCACAAGTGCCCCTATTTCACCTTCTTTCATCTGCTGTACCAGGAACTGGCTGAAGCAATAAACTGGCTGATTATTTGGACACCGGACCTCCTTACAGGAACCAGTTAATTGATAAACTGGCCTTCAACCAAAGTATCCTTACCCTAGC
This sequence comes from Apodemus agrarius, assembly GCA_964023405.1. Taxonomy (NCBI): domain Eukaryota; kingdom Metazoa; phylum Chordata; class Mammalia; order Rodentia; family Muridae; genus Apodemus; species Apodemus agrarius. The sequence goes on from OZ030014.1 coordinate 27,099,364, forward strand.
ATTCCAAGACATCTCATCCGGCTGTTTCAAGATTTATTGTCCTTTGTCTCACTTCCCCTCCTTACTGCTTATAAGCCATTGCTTTCAGAATATTAAATGAGACCTTGACAAAAGCTTCCTTGGTCTTCTTCTCCCTGCCTATGACCCCTAGGTAACGCCTATTTGGGGACCCTGGAATAACTGGACCTGCTGGACGGACCACTACTTGATTGAATTCAGCCCTGAGTTTGATGATTTCCTGTCTTCTACTCCTCCTGGGTGAATTAGGTGCTTTTTCTTCCAGGGCTTTCAGGTGTGCAGTTAAGCTGCTAGTGTATGGTTTCTCCATTTTATTTTTGGAGGCACTCAAGGCTATGAGTTTTCCTCTTAGTACTGCTTTCATTGTGTCCCATAAATTTGGGTATGTTGTGTCTTCATTTTAACTAAATTCTAAAAAGTCTTAGAATTCTTTCTTTATTTCTTCCTTGACCAAGATATCATTGAGTAGAATATTGTTCAGCTTCCATGTGTATGTGGGCTTTCTGTTGTTTTTGTTGCTATTGAAGACCACTCTTACTCCATAGTAATCTGATAGGAGGCATGGGATTAGTTCAATCTTCTTATATCTGTTGAGGTCTGTCTTGTGATTAATTGTATGGTCGATTTTGGAGAAGGTACCCATGAGGTGCTGAAAAAAAGATATAGTCTTTTGCTTTAGGATGAAATATATATATATATATATATATATATATATATATATATATATATTTCCAATTTGTCCAAAGCTTCAATAAGTTGACCTATGTCCCTGTTTAGTTTCTGTTTTCCTGATTGGTCCATTGAGGATAGTGGTGTATTGAGGTACTCCACAATTATTGTCTTAGGTGCAATGTGTGCTTTGAGCTATAGTAACGTTTCTTTTATGAATGAGGGTGCCCTTGCATTTGGAGTATAGATGTTCAGAATTGTGAATTCTTCTTAGTGGATTTTTCCTTTGACCAGCAAGACGTGACCTCCTGTGTCTATTTTGATTACTTTATGTTGAAAGTCAATTTTATCTGATATTACAATGGCTATCCCAGCTCTCTTCCTGAGAACATTTGCTTGTAAAATTGTCTTCCAGCCTTTTACTCTAAGGAAGTGTTTGTCTTTGATCCTGTGGTGTGTTTCCTATATGCAGCAAAATGTAGGGTCCTGTTTCTGTATCCAGTCTGTTGGTCTATGTCTTTTTATTGGTTAATTGAGTCCATTGATGTTAAGAGATATTAAGGAATAGTGATGATTTCTTCCTGTCATTTTGATGTTGTTTTTGTTTTTGAGTGATTATCTGCTTTTGAGTTTGATGCAAGAAGGTTACTATCTTGCTTTTTCCAGGGTGTAGTTTCCCTCCTTTTATTAGAGTTTTCCTCCTATTATCCTTTGTAGGGCTGGGTTAGTGGAAAGATATTGTGTGAATTTGGTCTTTTCATGGAATATTTTGATTTCTCCATCTACTTTGATTGAGAGTTTTGCTTTGTATAGTAGTCTTGGCTGACAATTGTGTTCTCTTAGAGTCTGCATGAGATCTGCCCAGGATCTTCTAGCTTTCATGGCCTCTGGTGAGAAGTCTGGTGTGATTCTTATAGGTCTTCCTTTATATGTTACTTGGCCTTTTTCTCTTGCTGCCTTTAATATCCTTTCTTTTTTAGTAGGTTTGGGGCTTTGATTATTATGTAACAGGTGGTATTTCTGTTCTGGTCCAATCTGTTTGGAGTTCTGTAGGCATCTTGTATACTCATGGGCATCTCTCTGTTAGATCTTTATGGTGACCTGGGCTCCTCTGTTGATTCTATATGGTTACCTGGTCAGGCTACCAGCTCCAAGATGGTGGCCGGTCTCCTGGCTCTGTCTAACCACGGGATTCCCTGAAGGACCTGAGCTTCCATGGTTGGCTGCTTGAGCCTAGATGGTGGTGCTCTCAGTCCACAGGGCTCTGTCTAGTGAGCTATCTGTGGTATCCCAAGGCAAGATGGTAGCCTCCGCTGTATTCCAAGCACAGACCCCTAGAGAGTTGGTGCCCCTGCGGGTTGGCGTGGAGATCTCCTACTGAGCTGATCTGGCTCTGTGTGCAGGGAAGAGCCTGACAGGGTAGATGATGTTAGACTCAGACTCTATCCATGCACCTGGCCCCATCTGCCATCTGTCTGCAGTGACCCGAGGCAAGATGGCTGCCTCTGTTGTAAGCGGAACCAGCTGGCCCCCAGCAGTCAGAAACAGCCTGCTGAGCTGTTGGTCCACAGACTGCCCGCTGAGATGATCTGGCTCTGGGTACAGGCAAGAGCCTGACTGACAGAGTAGTCAATGTTAGACTTAGAATCTGTCCATGTACCTGACCTCAGCTGCGAGCTGTCTGTAGTGCCCCGAGACAAGATGGGAGATACTTTTTTGAACCTTTGTCTCAGGCTCTAAGATAAAAAATTGAAAAATGTGACCCCACAAAACTGCAAAGCTTCTGTAAGGCAAAGGACATTGTCAAGAGGACAAAATGGTGGCCTAGTGATTGGCAAAGTATCTTTACCAATCCTGCATCTCTTAAAGGGCTATGCTCCAAAATTTATAAAGAACTCAATAAGTTTGACACCAACAACCCAAATATTTTAATTAAAATTTGGGGTATAGTTCTAGTTGGACGGCCTTATCAGTCTTCAATGGGAGAGGATGAGTCTCACCTTGAAGAGTTTGATATGCTAGAGCAGGAGGATACTCAGGGGCCCACACCTGCTAAGAAGAGAAGGGGGTAGACGTGGAAAGGCTTGTTCAAGGGACACAATGAATGGGGTGTAAATTGAATTAATAAAAAATTAAATTGAAATTTAATATATTCTTCCAACTTCAATTCATGCACTTAGTAATATATGGTTCTCTTTTTTTTAACACCTAAGAAGTATGCCTTTTGAATACTTAATATATTTAAAAAATTCTTGGTGAGTCTTCACTATCTTGGCACCTGTAACTGTATGGCAGACCGGTAAGCATGGATCTCCAGAATAGGGGATGACTTGCGACACACCCTGCCAGGACTCCTCCTGCACCCAGAAGCTCTGCATTATCATGGCCAGCTAGCTGGGCACCTATCCAACCCAGGTACTCTGAAGGGAGGCAGTTGGAGGGAGTACTGCTTTCAGATGTGAGACAGGAGGCAAACTACACAGTAGAAAAAGCAAGAAAGTAATCTTCTTTCAGCAAACCCAAAAGAAGATAACCACATAAACATCAAAATTACATCAAAAATAGCAGGAAGAAACAATCACTATTCCTTAATATCTCTTAACATCAATGGACCCAATAAAAAGACATAGACTAACAGACTGGATTCATAAACATGACCCAACATTTTTCTGCATACAGGAAATGCATCTCAGTGTCAAAGACAAATACTACGTCAGAGTAAAATGTTGGAAAAGAGTTTTTCAAGCAAATGTTCCCAGGAAACAAGCTGAAGTAGCCATTCTAATATCCAATAAAATTCACTTTCAACCAAAAGTCATCAAAAAAAGTCACAAAGGGATATATTATCCTCATCAAATGAAAAATCTACCAGAAAGAACTCTCAATTCTGAACATCTATGCTCCAAATACAAGTATACCCTCATTCATAAAGGAAACTTTACTAAAGATTAAATCACACATTGCACCCCACACAATAATTGTGGTGACTTCAACACTCCACTCTCCTCAAAGGACAGATTAGGGGAACACAAACAAAACAGAGACACAATGAAACTAACAGAAGTTTTGGACAAAATGGATTTAATAGATATCCATAGAACATTTCATCCTACATCAAAAGAATATACCTTCTTCTCAGCAACTCATTATACCTTCTCCAAAATTGACCATATAATTGGTTACAAAACACATCTCAACAGACATAAGAAGATCGAACTAATTCCATGCCTCCTTTCAGATCAATATGGTGTATGGGTGGTCTTCAGTACCAACAAAAACAAAAGAAAAACAACATACATATTGAAACTTAACAATGCTTTACTCAATGATAACCTGGCCAAGAAAGAAATAATGAAAGAAATCAAAACCCTTTTAGAATTTAATGAAAATGAAGGCACAACATACCCAAATTTATGGGACACTGTGATAGCAGTGCTAAAAGGAAGACTCAAAGCTCTGAGTGCCTCCAAAAAGAAGCAGGAGAGAGCATACATTAGCAGCTTAATAGCACACCTGATAGCTTTAGAACAGAAAGAAGCTAATACACCTAAGAGGAGTACAAGGCAGGAAATCATCAAACTCATGGCTGAAATCAACCAAGTTGAAACAAAAATAACTATAGAAAAAATCAACAAAACCAGGAGCTGGTTCTTTGAGAAAATCAACAAGATATATAAACCTTTAGCCAGACTAACCAGAAGGCACAGAGACAGTATCCAAATTACCAAAATCAGAAATGAAAGGGATAAGTAACAACAGAAACTGAGAAAATTTTAAAAAATTATCATATCCTACTACAAAAGCCAATACTCAACACAAAAGGAAAATCTCGATGAATTAGACAGTTTCCTAGACAGATACCATCTACTAGAGTTTAATCAGGATCATATAGGTCATCTAAATAGTCCCATAACCCCTGAAGAAATAGAAGTGGTCATAGACAGTCTCATATATATATAATATACATATGTTATATATATATATATATATATATATATATATATATATATATATATATGACAGGGGGGAACATGAAGGAGGTACTTCCTGGAAGCCTGAGCCAAGGCTTGGGTGCTGATAGCAAGGATAAGATGTGCTAGAGGAAGGGACTAGTTCTCTGTTCATTTTGCATCCATTGGTACATGTCTTTCTGATCAACAGGCTCTCTGGAACATCCTGGGTGGTTTGTCTATTCATCCATCATTATCCAGGTCATTGCTGTGGAGTGAATAAAAAAGATTGATGAATTTGTAAGGAAAAAATGACTAGTACTGAATCTTAAACTGCGTGGCAGATATAGGATAGTTAAATTTTTTCAGCCAGTGGTGTGCTACTGAAAACAGGACTTTTTAAATGACAGATTCATGGGTCAAGTCTATTATTGTGTAAAATATTCTTCCCTTTAATTTAGTACATTTCAACATTCCTAATGGTGCAATACTTTAATACAAATATTTCTGTTGTAGTGATACCTATTCTTAAACTTTTCTGTTATATATGTATAACTATAATAACTGTGCATTGTCAAATAAGCATGCAAAAATGAAGTATTTTTAAGGTAAAGATATATATTTTTTATAGAAATTTAATTTAGTACAGATTTTTAATAAACTGTACATTGTTTAATTACTCTTCCCAGATCCTTTTCATATCCCATCTCTCAAATCAACATTCTTGTGATTGCTTTCATTACAAAATACATCCATATCAAAAGGGAAAGGAAATAACATGAATAAAATAAGATAAAGCTATATTAAGTAAACATGCTTAAAAAATAAAACAATCACATGAACAACAGCAATAAAAAAAAGATTAAAAAATGAAGAGTCAAATTACAAGAAGGTAATACAGACAGAAAGATACTCATTCATAGACATGAAGAAGGAAAATCCCATAGACATTAAGAATGTGAAATACAATATAAACAAAAATATTACTTTAAAAATTGAACAGAGAAAGTGTTTTAGATAAAATAAACCTTAAACATATTATTGAGTTCAATCATGTCATCTACTTTTAGGCATGGAGTCCAGTTTTTGTTTTTGTTCTTGCTTTTATTTGGATATTTTATTTATATTTCAAATGTTACTATCTTTACCAATTCACCCAGATAGAAACCTCAGAAAATGGAAAATCTTCCATGCTCCTGGGTTGGCAGGATTAATATTGTTACAATGGCAATCTTGCCAAAAGCAATATACAGATTCAATGCAATCCCCATCAAAATCCCAACTCAGTTCTTCATAGAGTTAGAAAGAGCAATTCTCAAATTCATCTGGAATAACAAAAATCCCAGGATAGCTAAAACTGTAATCAACAGTGAAAGAACTTCTGGGGGAATCAATATCCCAGACCTCAAGCAATACTTCAGAGCAGTAGTGTTAAAAAATGCATGGTATTGGTACAGTGACAGGGAGGTGTATCAATGGAATAGAATTGAAGACCCAGAAGTAAACCCATATATCTATGGCCAATTGATCTTCGACGAAGGAGCTGAAAACATCCAGTGGAAAAAAGATAGCCTTTTCAACAAATGGTGCTGGCTCAACTGGAGGTCAACATGCAGAAGAATGAGAATTGATCCACTCTTATCTCCTTGTACTAAGCTCAACTCCAAATGGATCAAGGACCTCCACATAAAACCAGATACACTAAAATTAATAGAAAAGAAACTGGGGAAGACCCTTTAGGACATTGGCTCAGGGGGAAAGTTTCTGAACAGAACACCGATTGCTTATGCTCTAAGATCAAGAATAGACAAATGGAACCCCATAAAATTACAAAGTTTCTGTAAGGCAAAGGACACTGTCAAAAGGACAAATAGGCAACCAACAAATTGGGAAAAGAACTTCACCAACCCTACATCTGACAGAGTGCTAATATTGAATGTATACAAAGAACTCAAGAAGTTAGATAACAGAAAACCAAATAACCCCATCCAAAATGGGGTACAGAGCTAAACAAAGACTTTTCACCTGAAGAAAATTGAATGGCTGAGAATCACCTTAAAAAATGTTCAACACCATTAGTCATTAGAGAAATGTAAATCAAAACAACCCTGAGATTTCACCTCACACCAGTCAGAATGGCTAAGATTAAGAACTAAGAAGACATCAGGTGCTGCTGAGGATGTGGAGAAAGAGGAACACTCCTCCACTGCTGGTGGGACTGCAAGCTGGTACAACCACTTTGGAAATCAGTCTGGTGGTTCCTCAGAAAACTGGACACGATATTTCCGGAGCACCCAGCCATACCACTCCTGGGTATATACCCAGAAGATTCCCCAGCATGCAATAAAGATACATGCTCCACTATGTTCATAGCAGCCTTATTTATACTAGCCAAAAGATGGAAAGTACCAAGATGTCCCTCAACGGAGGAATGGATACAAAAAATATGGTATATATGCACAATGGAGTACTATTCAGCCCTTAGAAACAATGAATTCTGAAGTATCATACTAAGTTAGGTAACCCAGTCTCAAAAGAATACCATGGTATGCACTCACTGAGAAGTGGAGGTTAGCCTAGAATCTTAGGACACCAAAGACACAATTCACATACCAAATGATGTCCGAAAAGAAGAAAGGAGGGGAGACTGGTGCTGGAAAGGATCAAACCATCAGTGTGGGGGAATACAAGAACAGGGAAGTGGGAAGGGGTGGATGAGGGAGAAGAGGGAGGGAAAAGGGCATGAGGGACCTTTGGGTAGTGGGGAACCAGAAAAAGGGAAATTAAATATAAATATAGAATATATACAATAAAAAATGAAAAAAAAAAAGAAAATACAATTTCAGACGTTCAAAACATATGAAAATCAAGAGAACTGCGACTCCCAAATTATATCTTTGTGTTTTCTATTAAACAAATTGACAGCCAAATATCCTAATTTGTAATTTGAGAACTAGTACATATGCCGCATATTCTATGATTAAATTTGAATCAAAAAGGCTTACTTCACTTCAAGGTTTACAGTGTCTCTAATTGTCATACAACATGGCACAGTGTAGATCACTATACAGGTATATTTTACATATTCCTTTTTTATTTAATTTTTATTTTCTATATTCTATGTTTACATTCCAAAGGATTTCCCCTTTCCCAGTTCCCCCCCACCATATGTCCCATAATTCCTCTCCCCCCCAACTATTCTCCAATAATCCCCCCCACCATGATTTCTCTGTTCTGGGTCTACAAAACTGGATTCAATATTTACAGGCCCGGGGTACTCTCCTTTCTTCTTCCTGGGAGTCATTTGACTTGCTAATTGTGCCTTGAGTATTTAGGGCTTCTGGGCTCATTAATATCCACTTATCAGTGATTGCATTTCATGTGTATTCTTTTGAGATAGGGTTAGCTCACTTAGGATGATATTTTCCAGATCTAACCATTTACCTACAAATTGCATGAGTTCATTGTTTTTAATTGCTGAGTAGTACTCCATTGTATAAATATACCACATTTTCTGCATCCATTCCTCTTTTGAGGGATATCTGGGCTCCTTCCAATTTCTGGCTATTATAAACAAGGCTGCTATGAACATAGTGGAGCATGTGTCTTTATTGTATGCAGGGGAATCCTCTGGGTATATGCCCAGGAGTGGTATGCCAGGGTCCTCTGGAAGTGACATGCCCATTTTTCTGAGGAACCGCCACACTGATTTCCAGAGCGGTTTTACCATTTTGCAATCCCACCAACAGTGGAGGAGTGATCCTCTTTCTCCACACCCTCACCAACACTTGTTGTCTCTTGAGTTTTTAATCTTAGCCATTCTGACTGGTATGAGGTGGAATCTCAGGGTTGTTTTGATTTGCATTTCCCTGATGACTAATGATGTTGAACATCTCTTAAGGTGTTTCTCAGCCATCTGAATTTCCGCTGGTGAGAATACTTTGTTTAGCTCTGTACCCCATTTTTTGATAGAGTTATTTGGTTATTTGGGGTCTAACTTCTTGAGTTCTTTGTATATATTGGATATTAGCCCTCTGTCGGATGTGGGGTTTGTGAAGATCATTTCCCACTTTGTTGGTTGCTGTTTTGTCCTTCTGACAGTGTCCTTTGCTTTACAGAAACTTTGTAATTTTATGAGGTCCCATTTGTCAATTCTTGAAGTTAGAGCATAAACTAATGGTGTTCTATTCAGGAACTTTCCCCCTGTGCCCATGTCCTTCAGGGTCTTCCCACATTTCTTTTCTAATAGTTTCAGTGTGTCTGGTTTTATGTGGAGGTCCTTGATGCACTTGGAGTTGATCTTAGTACAAGGAGATAAGAGTGGGTCAATTTGCATTCTTCTGCATGTTGACCTCCAGTTGAACCAGCACCATTTGTTGAAAAGGCTATCTTTTTTCCACTGGATGGTTGTAGCTCCTTTATCAAAGATAAAGTGACCATAAGTCTGTGGGTTCATTTCTGGGTCTTCAATCCTATTCAATTGATCCACTTGCTTTTTGCTGTACCAATACCATGCAGTTTTTAACACAATTGCTCTGTAGTACTGCTTGAGGTCAGGGATATTGATTCCCCCAAAAGTCCTTTTATTGTTGAGAATAGTTTTAGCTATCCTGGGTTTTTTGTTGCTCCAGATGAATTTGAGAATTGCTCTTTCTAAATCTATGAAGAATTGATATGGGATTTTGATGGGGATTGCATTGAATTTGTAGGTTGCTTTTGGCAAGATGGCCATTTTTACTATATTGATCCTGCCAATCCAGGAGCAAGAAATGTTTTTCCATCTTCTGAGGTCTTCTTCGATTTCTTTCTTCAAGGACTTGAAGTTCCTCTCATACAGATCTTTCGCTTGTTTGGTTAGAGTTACACCAAGGTACTTTATGTTGTTTGTGGCTATTGTGAAGGGTGTTATTTCCCTAACTTCTTTCTCAGCCTGCTTGTCCTTTGAGTACAAGAAGGCTACTGATTTGCTTGAGTTAATTTTATAACCAGCCACTTTGCTGAAGTTGTTAATCAGCTGTAGAAGTTCTCTGATGGAGTTTTTTGAATCGCTTAAGTAAACTATCATATCGTCTGCAAATAATGATAGTTTGACTTCTTCCTTTCCAAGTAGTATCCCTTTGACTTCCTTATGTTGTCTGATTGCTCTCACTAGAACTTCAACTACTATATTGAAAAGATATGGAGAGAGAGGGCAGCCTGGTCTAGTCCCTGATTTTAGTGGGATTGCTTCAAGTTTCTCTCCATTTATTTTGATGTTGGCTACTGGTTTGCTGTAGATTGCTTTTACTACGTTTAGGTATGGGCCTTGAATTCTTGCTCTTTCCAAGACGTTTAGCATGAAAGGATGCTGAATTTTGTCAAATGCTTTTTCAGCATCTAATGAGATGACCATGTGGTTTTTTTCTTTTAGTTTGTTTATGTAGTGGATTACATTGATGGATTACCATATATTGAACCATCCCTGCATCCCTGGGATGAAGCCTACATATAGTGAATGATCATTTTGATATGCTCTTGGATTCGGTTGGCAAGAATTTTATTTAGTATTTTTGCATCAATATTCATAAGAGAAATTGGCCTGTAGTTCTCTTTCTTTGTTGGACCTTTTTGTGGTTTAGGTATCAGCGTAATTGTGGTTTCAAAGAATGAGTTGGGCAGTGTCCCTTCTGTCTCTATTTTGTGGAATAGTTTGAAGAGTATTGGTTTTAAGTCTTCTTTGAAGGTCTGGTAGAATTCTGTACTAAAACCATCTTGTCCCATACTTTCTTAGGTTGGGAGGCTTTCTATAACCCCTTCTATTTCTTTAGAGGTTATGGGACTGTTTAGCTGATCTACTTGATGCTGATTTAATTTTGGTATTTGGTATCTGTCTAGGAAATTGTCCATTTTCTCCAGATTCTCCAGTTGTTTTGAGTATAGGCCTTTGTAGTAGGATCTGATGATCTTTTGAATTTCCTCAGTTTCTGTTGTTATATCCCCCTTTTCATTTCTAATCTTGTTAATTTGGATACTGTCTCTGTGCCCTTTGGTTAGTCTAGCTAAGGGTTTATTTATCTTGTTAATTTTCTTGAAGAACCAGCTCTTGGTTTTGTTGATTCTTTGTCTGGTTCTCTTTGTTTTTACTTGATTGATTTCAGCCCTTAGTTTGATGATTTCCTACCTTCTACTCCTCCTGGGTGAATTAGCTTCTTTTTGTTCCAGGGCCTTCAGGTGTGCCATTAAGTTGCTAGTGTATGCTCTCTCCAGTTTATTTTTGGAGGCACTCAAGGCTATGAGTTTTCCTCTTAGCACTGCTTTCATTGTGTCCCATAGATTTGGGTAGGTCGTACCTTCATTTTTATTGAACTCTAAAAACTCTTTGATTCCTTTCTTTATTTCTTCCTTGACCAATCAATCATTGAGTAGAGTATTGTTCAGTTTCCATGTGTATGTGGGCTTTCTGTTGTTCTTCTTGCTATTGAAGACCACTTTTACTCCATAGTGATCTGATAGGAGCCAGGGGATTAGTTTGGTCTTCTTGTATTTGTTAAGGTCTGTCTTGTGACCAATTATATGATCAATTTTTGAGAAGGTACTGTGAGGTACTGAGACAAAGGTATACTCTTTTGCTTTAGGATGGAATGTTCTATAAATATCTGTTAAATCCCATTGGTCCAAAGCTTCAATTAGTTTCACTCTGTCCCTGTTTAGTTTCTGCTTTCCTGATTGGTCCATTGAGGAGAGTGGAGTGTTGAAGTCACCTACAATTATTGTATTAGGTGCAATGTGTGCTTTAAGCTTTAGTAAAGTGACTTTTACGAATGAGGGTTCCCTTACATTTGGGGCATAGATGTTCAGTATTGAGAATTATTCTTGGTGGATTTTCCCTTTGACAAGCAAGAAGTGACCTTCTGAGTCTCTTTTGATGACTTTAGGTTGAAAGTCAATTTTATCTGATATTAGAATGGTTACTCTGGCTTGTTTCCTGAGACCATTTGCTTGTAAAATTGTCTTCCAGCCTTTTACTCTAAGGTTGTGTTTGTCTTTGACACTGAGATATGTTTCCTGTATGCAGCAAAATGTAGGGTCCTCTTTCCGTATCCAGTCTGCTAGTCTGTGTCTTTTTATTGGGGAATTGAGTCCACTGATATTAAGAGATATTAAGGAATAGTAATTATTACTTCCGGATATTTTGGGCGTTTTTTTTTTTTTTTTTTTTTTTTTTTTTTTTTTTTTTGTATTTGAGTGGTTCTCTTCTTTTGGGTTTATGAGAGGGGGTTTCTATCTTGTTTCTTCTGGGATGTAGTTTCCCCCCTTGTGTTGGTATTTTTCCCCTATTATCCTTTGTAGGGCTGGGTTTGTAGATAAATATCGTGCAAATTTGGTTTTGTCCTGGAATACCTTGGTTTCCCCATCTATGGCATTTGAGAGTTTTGCTGGGTATAGTAGTTTTAGCTGAAATTTGTGTTCTCTTAGAGTCTGCATGAGGTCTGCCCAGGATCTTCTAGCTTTCATGGTCTCAGGTGAGAAGTCTGTTGTAATTCTGATAGGTCTTCCTTTATATGATACTTGTCTTTTTTCTCTTACTGCCTTTAATATTATTTCTTTGTTTAGTACATTTGGGGTTTTGATTATTATGTGACGGGAAGTATTTCTGTTCTGGTCCAGTCTATTTGGGGTTCTATAGGCTTCTTGTATATTCATGGGCATCTCTCTCTTTAGGTTGGGGAAGTTTTCTTCCATAATTTTGTAGAAGATATTTGCTGGAACTTTAAGTTGTAGATCTTCATTTTCATCTATCCCTATAATCCTTAGGTTTGGTCTTCTCATTGTGTTCTGGATTTCCTGAATGTTTTGGGTTACCAGCTTTTGGCATTTTGCATTGTCTTTAATTGTTGAATCCAAGGTTCCTATGGTATCTTCAGCATCTGAGATTCTGTCTTCTATCTCTTGTATTCTATTGTTGATATTTGCATCTATGACTCCTGATTTCTTCCCAAGGTTTTCTATCTCCAACATTGTCTCCCTTTGCGATTTCTTAGTTGTTTCTACTTCTGTTTTTAGATTCTGTATGGTTTTGTTCAGATCTTTCAATTGCTTATTTGTGTTTTCCTGTAATTCTTTAAGGGATTTTTGTGTTTCCTCTTTTATGACTTCTACTTGTTGACCCATGTTCTCTTGTATTTCTTTAAGTGATTTTTGTTTCTCCCCCTTATTGGGATTCATTTTTTGCTCTATATTCTCCTGGATTTCTTTAAGTGATTTTTGTGTTTGCCTTGTATGTGCTTCTAGCTTTTGATCTATTTTCTCCTCTATTACTTTAAGAAATTGATCTAAGTGATCCTCTATCAGCCTCTTTACCAGTGATTTTAGATCTGAGTCTTGTTTTTCTGGTGTGTTGAGATATCCGAGATTTAATTGTGTTTGCCTTGTAAGGGCTTCTAGCTTTTGATCTATTTTCTCATGTATTAATTTAAGAGATTTATCTAAGTGTTCCTCTATCAGCATCCTGACCAGTGATTTTAGATCTGAGTCTTGTTTTTCTGGTGTGTTGGTGTATCCAAGATTTATTGCTGTCGGGGAACTGTGTTCGGATGCTGTCATACTGCCTTGATTTCTGTTAGTAATGATCTTAAGTTTGCCTTTTGCCATCTGGTTAACACTGGTGTTAGTTGGTCCTGTAGTTACTAGCTGGTGCTTGGCCCTCCTTTGGGCTCATAAGGCTATCTCCCTGTGACTGAGATACCTGAACCACTGCCCTGCAGGGCTCCTGCTCACAGATTGCTGACAGGTGGCCTGAGTCCCCCGAGGTCTTAAACTCAGGATATCCCAGGTACTTGGTTCAACCTGTTGGGCAGTTGCTCTGCACTGCTCCTGCTCAGGGTTTGCTGTCTGGTGTCTGGATTCCCCAGACGTCTTAAACTCAGGATATCTCAGTTATCTGGTTCCGCCTGCTGGTTCAAAGCTGCTGGGAAGCTGGCTGAGGCTGGCTCTGCAGCTGGCTGAATGGGAAACAGCTGGGAAGATGGTGCTGGCTGCAGGGAGTTTGGGGTCTGCCCTGGTTCTCCAGGCTGGGTCTGAGCACCTGGGAAGCTGGCTGAGGCTGGCTCTGCTGGCCGGCTGGATGGGAAACAGATGGTTCCACAGGCTGGGTCTGAGTACTTGGGAAGCTGGCTGAGGCTAGCTCTGCTGTTGGCTGGATGGGAAACAGCTGGGAAGATGGTGCTGGCTGCAGAGAGTTAGGGGTCCGCCCTGTGAGCACAGAGCCCAGGCTCAGCTGGTGTCCCCAAACCACTATTCTGTGTACAGCTCCAGCTCCAGGCCTGAGTCCCCGAATGTCTTAAACTCGGGATATCTCAGGTACCTGGTTCCGCAGGCTGGGTCTAAGCACCTTGGAAGCTGGCTGAGGCTGGCTCCCCTGCTGGCTAGATGGCAAACAGCTGGGAAGATGGCGCTGACTGCAGGGAGTTCGGGGTCTGCCTTGCGAGCACAGAGCACAGGCTCGGCTGGTGTCCTCCAAACTGCTACTCTGTGCGCAGCAGATCTAGCTCCAGGCCTGAGTCCCCGAAGGTCTTAAACCCGGGATATCTCGGGTACCTGGGTCTGAGCACCTGGGGAGCTGGCTGAGGCTGGTTCCCCTGCAGGCTGGATGCCATATTCCTTTTTTAAAAACTACATTATAAATTCTAAGTGTTGATTTGTGTGCACACACTAGACATTTTATTTTCACAAAACAAGCATTGTAAAAATTCTGAATATTTTTGCCATGAAACCCAAATTTATTTTAAATCCTTCTTAAGATATATATTAAAAGCCAGTATCCTTAAGACTTATAATTGCCAAATTCTGTGGAGTAAAACAAATTATTTTGCACATTCTAGTCATCATACACATTTATGGCATCTTTGCTAAACTTTGTCTGAATTCCAAATAAGAGCAGTGTCCACAATTTCCATGTGTATGATTCAACATTGTTACTGCAAGGCTTGTTTCAAGAAGGACATGCTCAGAACATACCATTCCAGATCAAGAGTGTGAAAGATTATTGTATAAATAGTCCTGTGATCTTTAGTCCTATTTTAAAATGCCATCCATAACTACAGTGGCATCCCACAGTTTTCTTTCCACTGACTACCCCATAATTTTGAGCAAGAGTTCTTTCTGTTTAAAATTATCAAACTATCTTCCTGACATACCTTCTCTACCAGGTGACAAAGTTATATTCTTTGTTTTAATCTCTGTGTCAACAATAATTGGGTTGGATGAAATTGCATTGTGTCTTTCCATGCAAAAAGAAACAAATTAATAACAAGAACACTCTGTTTTAAAAGCAGTCATCATCTTCTTCCTTGTTTGTATAGCTGCACTGTTCTTCATAACAAGTCAAATGGATTAATTTCATTCTAAAGGATAGAACCATCTGTGAAATGAATTAACTATGTCTTAGGAGAGCTCAAACATTTCATTACCATTCATACAACTCATTAATGGAACTTTAAAGTATTCATTCATGAAGGGCATTCTCTATTAACTCCATATTTTCATTAGAGCTTAGAGTAGATATATGTTACTATCACAGGCTGTTACATGAGTAAATATAAAAATAGCTAGAAGAGTCAATTTCTTATTTATGCATGTTTTATTTTATTTTTTATTTAATTTATATACATCTCATATCTTGCCATATCTGACACCCTCAGATGGTTCTTCCAGAATTGACCTCACCTTCATCACTGCAAGGATGACCTCCATGTATCTCCCCGTCTGTAGCATTGAGTCTCTACAGAGTTTGGCATATCCTTTCCCATTCAGGCCAGAAAAACTAGTACTACTGTACAAATGTTCCAGAGGCTTTGGACCATCATATTTATGCTTTTTGTTTGGAGGCTTAGTATCTGGGATCTCCCTGGTGTCCAGGATAATTAACACTTTTGGTCTTCCTATAAAGTTGCCATCCTATTCTGTTCCTTCAATCATTTCCCTAGTGATTTCATAGAATCCTCCAACTTCAATTTAATGCATGTCCTTGGACAAAGAAGGAGAGCTTCAGACCAGTTTCCCTTAGGAACATAGATGCAAAGATACTCAGAAAAAAAAATCCTTAAAAACCAATCCAAAAACACATTAAATTATCATTCATCCTGATCACTAAGGCTTCACTGCAGGCATGTAGGAATGATGCAATATACAAAAATTCCATAAAAATAATTGACCATATAAACACAGTGAGAGAAAAAAACACACAATTAATTCATTAGATACTAAAGAGTCCTTGAGAAATTCTAACACTTTTTCATGTTAAAGTCTTAAAATAGTGACACAAGGTGAATACCTAAACCTAATAAAGCAATATACATCAAGCCATTTCCCAACGTTAAATTAAATGGAGACAAAACTAATACCAATATCACTAAATCAGAATTAAGACAAAGCACTATATTCTCTCCATATCTATTCAAAATAGTACTTGATATTTTACATATATCAGTAAGACAAATAAAGGATATCGGTGTGATGAAAATTATAAAGGAAGGAGTCATGGAATCACTATCTGCCAGAGTCTTCCCACAACAGATAAACAACTTCATCAAAGTCGCAAGGCTGAAAATGCACTAAAAAAAAATAAAAAAGATCAACCCACACACATACACACAAAACAGGAGCCTCCTTTATATAAATAATAAATTTGATGAAAAAGAAAATAGTAAGAAAAGCCTTTTTATAATACGTACAAATTATATAAAATATGTTGGTGCAAGTCTAACAAAGCGAATGAAAGATATGCATGACAAAGACTTCAAGTATATAAATGAAGACATATAGAAGTTATCAGAAGAAGCAACTTTCTCCTCATGAATTAGTATAATTAACACAGAGAAAATAGCCATCTTAGCAAAAGCAACTATATCAATGCAATTCCAATAAAAATTTCCAGCACAGTTCTCAGGAGTAATTAAGAAAACAATACTCAAATTCATGTGGAAAAACAAATATCCAGGATAGTTTTATAGAAATATCAGGTAGAATAGAAGAACTTCTGGAGGTATTACCATCTGTCCCCACAAGATGTACTACAGAGCAACAGAAATAAAATTGTATGGTACAGAAACAGAGAGATTTATCAATGGAACTGAATCAAGACAATAAATAAACCCACATACCTAAACTGTGTATTCTCATGTTTGAGCAAAGAAGGCAACACCATACAATGGAAAAAATAAAGCATATACAACAACTGCAGCAACTCTAAATTGATGTCTGCATGTAAAAGAATGCAATTAGATCCATGCTTATTAACCCCCTAAAACCTCAAACCCAAGTGGCTTGGAGACATCAAAGTAAAACCAGAGGCACCAAATCTAATGGAAGAAAACATACAGAATAACCTTGAGTGAATTCGTGCAGGAGATTATTTCCTGAACTGAACGTCAATGGCTCAGGCTCTATGATCAACAATTATCAAATGTAATCTCATGAAAATGAAAGGTTACTTTATGGAAAATGGCACCATCAATAGGACAAAACAAATTCCTAACATTGGGAAAATATCTTCACTAAGTTCACATCTGGCAAAAGGATAATATAAAAAATTAATATAGTACTCAAACAAATAGAAACCAACAAACAAATAACCCAATTTAAAAAGAGGAACAGAGCTAAACGGATAATTCTCAAAGGTGTAATCACTAATGACCACAAAGCATTTACAGAAATATTTCATTTCTTTAGTAATGAGGAAAAGCCGAATAAAATGATAATGAAACTTGTCAAAAAATGTCAAACTAGAAATACCATGTGATTCAGTGTCTTCACCCTTGGCCAAATAATGAAAAAGACTGTATTCCTCTGTATCAAAACTTGAAAAACCATATTAGTTTCTTTTGTGTTCATAATAGTGAGGAAACAGAATCAGTCTAGCTTCCCACACATAAATCAGACATAATAAAATATGGTACTAGGACATAATGTAATATTACTTAAACATAAAGAGAAAATATGAAAATTTGCAGACAAATGGAACTTGAAAAGAATATCTTAAATGAGGTTTTCCAGGCATAGAATCATAAATATAAACTCTTCACTCTCAAAAATGGTGATAAATTTGTATATTATTTATATTTAAGTTATAGTAAATGTAGAAGAAGCCAATTTACTACAAATATTATATTGGGAGGGTATTTGCTAATGATGGTGGGATACTAGAGCATGTGTAAAATGAACTTAGAGAGGGCCCCTATCTGTGCAGAAAACTAGAAAAGGAAAAAATGCAGGGAAAAGGTTGAAGGAAGAGGCCAATTAAATGCAGAATAAGTAAAAATTATATAGAATCCTAAAACCTTGCAATCAGTAAAACTAACAAGCCACTAGGATTAGAGCGCTCATGGTATGAAAGAACTCTGTTTATAACAGGGATTAATTATTTAAGCATGGCTGGCTCTTCTTAGAAACTACAGCGATCTACAGTCTCCCCCATTCCACGTGGCAGCAGAGGCTCTGAGCAACAATGAAACCCAATTGTCCCAGAGAGCCTCACTAAGATTGTTTTTTTTTTCCCCACTGTGCTTTGGATCATGTTTCTGTTGGCCAAACATTTAGATTTATTAGAGACTGGCTTATAAGGAATCTGACATAATTAGGTGCTTCCTATGATCAAGTGCTAAACACTAGAATTGCTAGCATGATAGGCCATACAAGTACCTGACAATGATTTTTTTCCCATTCTCAAAATTTACAATCAGCAGTCAATTCCTATTACACTGTTCTAGGAGGAGATCATTAGTTGACAGTGTTTTGTTATTCTGTACCACAATTAGAACCTTTGCTAGAAATTATATGGTATGCTGGTAGATGTAATGGAAAGTGTCTATTCCCCGCATGCTATTTGACAGATATTCATATAACCCCATGGTTTCTGCCAAGATGGCAGTGCACCAAAGTATTTGGGGGAAGAGGAATGGGATGTTGGAAAGGGACAAGTTGAGAGACATTTGTTCGTAGAACTGCTTATTCTAAATGTACGAGGTCATATGGGGTTCCAGGTTGTCACCAACACACAGGATTCAGATGGTAGCCCCTGCAGGTGATGTGACTGATACCAGCCTATGAGTATAAAGGCAGTGTCGACTTCTCTTATCTATCTTGCAATAATAACTAATTGATAGAATACATGAAAATAATATCACCATAGTTCTGGGTTGGTACACTTTTTAAAAAATAAACATTAATCTCATGAAAAAAAAGAATGACTGGCTCAAGAAGAAGGAGGAAAAGTATGGTAGAGGTTCAGGTAAGCAAAGTAAGGATTGCTAAATAAGTCTAGGAAAATATAGTACTTTGCAACTTAATTAAATGTACATATAATATTTTAATTGTAAATAGATGCCCCACAGAGCCTTTAACTTCCCTTTGAAGCTTCATAAGCCAAACTTCTATATTGCATACTCCTCTCAATATGCTTATATTTCGTTTCCCACAGCACCCCCCACTGAGTTCTCAATACACAATTAATTTCTAGCTAAAAATTAAAAATTCTTCTACATCTGTCCTAAAACACAGTATCTTCTGACCTAGGAATAACTCAAAATTCTAGTACGAACTTATTTTAGGGTTTCTTTTGGTGCAATGCAACATTATGGCAAAAGAATTGCATAGAAAAAGTTTATTTGGTTTACAATTTTATATTACCACCCATCATCTAAATAATTCAGTACAGATCCAAAACATGCAGGAGGCTTCAGGCAGGGGCTGATGCAGAACCCAGGGATGGCTTGTTTCACCTGACTTGCTAAATAAGAATTCTAAAACATCAGCCCAGGGAGGGAACAACTCACGATGGGCTTGGTTATTTTCTATTACTTACTAATTAAGAAAATTAGCTATAGACAGATTATTGTAGATAATTTTCTCAAATGAGGTTTCCTATTGTCATATATATCTGTGTATATATAAAGTATCATAGTTGACCACTGTTAAACACAACTGTTTTATTTGAAGTTTAGTTGCTATCCTAGCTTCCACTTAAGACATTAGCAATCACATACCATTTTTTGTCTTTCCTGTATGAATAGATATTGTTTATGTAGTATATAAAATGATGACAAAATGGTTAAGTTGGACAAGAATCTCAAAGATGCTTATATCCTTGATACTGAAATGATTAAAAAGTATCACTGTAAATACTTAGATTAGCTATCTGATTCAGTTGTTCAATTGATGACCCAAGTCACAGGGACACTGTCTGTATTTGTTTTTAGGATTTCATCAACTTTAGTGGAAGGCAAAGGAACCACAGTAAGGAGCCAAAGTAAGGAGGTATTCTAAAGCATGCACATAGGCAACGTGCTTGGGAGTGTAGTTAGGCATTCCATCTAGCCTTAAGATCAGTACTGTGTCTTAACAAACTGAGTGGCAGCCCAAAGATAATTAGAGTTCTTTGTCTAGTGGTGTGCTAATGAAGAGACAAGTTTTTAAATGACAAATTCTTGGATCCAGTTCATCATTATAGTGTAAAATATTCTTCCCTTTAATCTAGTAGCTTTCAATATTTCTAATGCTGCAACCCTTTAAGAAAAATCCTTGTGTTGTTGTGACTCCTTTTCTTACATATTTCTGTTGTAATTGCATAGCTATAAAGACATGCTTATAGTCAAATAAGTATATGAAAATGTATTATTTTTTAAGTTAATTAAGATAAATATTTTTCTTTTTCATACATGTTTAATGCAGTATAGACTTTTTCATAGACTGTATACTGTTTACTCCTTGTTCAGAAGCTCTTCCTCAATCATATCCAAATGCCATCACCCAAATCCACATTCTTGTCATTGCTCTCATTAGGAAATAAATATGCATAAAATAGAAAATAAATATGCTCCATCACTTCATTTAACTCTTCTATTGGGGACTCCTTGCTAATTCCAGTGGTTGGCTGTGAGCATCAACTTCTGTATTTCTCTGGCACTGGCAGAAACTCTCAGGAGACAGTTATATCAGGTTCCTTTCAGGAAGTACTTCTTGGTATCCACAATAGTGTCTGGGTTTGGTGACTGTATATGAGATGGATTCCCAGGTGGGGCAGTCTCTGGATGACCTTTCCTTCAGTCTCTGCTCTACACTCTTTCTGCCTATTTGCTCCTGTGAGTATTCTGTTCCCCTTTCTAAGAAGGACTGAAGCACCCACTGTTTGGTCTCCCTTCTTCTTGAGCTTCATGTTGTCTGTGAATTTTATCTTGGTAATTCTGAGCTTTTGAGCTAATATCCACTTATCAGTGAGTGCTTGCCATGTGTGTTCTTTTGTGATTGGGTTACCTCAATCAGGATAATATTTTTCTAGTTCCATCCATTTGCATAAGAATTTCATGAATACATAGATTTTAATATCTGAGGAGTAGAAAAAAATATCAACCAACCAGAACTACCAGAGCTGCCTGGAACTAAGCCACCAACCAAGGAATACACAAGCAGGGAACCATGGCTCCAGCTACATATGTAGCAGAGAATGGTCTTGTTGAGCATCAATGGGAGGAGAGGCCTTTGGTCCTGTGAAGGTTCCAGGCCCAGTGTAGGGGAATGTGAGGGCAAGGAGGCATAAATGGGTGAGTGGGTGGGGGGAATCATTTTCCTCATTTAAACAGGGAGGGAAGGGATAGAAGGTCTCTGGGGGTATAATGGGGGAAAGGGATAACATCTGAAATGTAAATAAAAAAACTAGCCAAGAAAAAAGGAAGAAAAGAAATATGAGTTAAAAAGAAAAAGATATAAATATATAAAGTAAGATAAAATTATATTATATAAAACAAGCTCAAAATGATAAAACAAGAAAATGAACAATAAAAAATTAAAAAAAGAAGAGTAAAATTATAGAAAGTTTGTGCAGAGAAGATATACAAGTAGGCCTAAGGGCATCCCAAAGATGTGCAAAATGTGAAACATGATATAAATAAAACAAGTATTAGTTTAAAAAATGAACAGAGATAGTGTTGTAGATAAAATAAACCTCCGAATATATTACTAAGTTCACTTCTTAGTAATATACTAAGTATATTACTAAGTAGTAATATATTACTTCTGGGCCTGGAGTCTGGCCTTAACTTTTGTTTTTTATACCCTGTAAGACTCTTGGGAAAATTCTTTAGTTTGTCCTGGTTATCAGTTGGGGATATCTTATAGGTTATGGATTGGTGAATGTGCTAAATTCCCATCTCACTAATGGAAAGTCTTCTGACTTAGACCTTGCATGTCCTATGTTCAGGTTGATATAATCACTCTGAGCTCATATTTGTAACAGCCCTATACAATCTAGCAAGCCTACATACTTTCTATTGTTTTATTCCTATTGGATTTCACACAATATTCACTCTTCTCTGCTACCATTCACTGAGGAATGAGGACAGGGATTTGATGGAAATAACTTTTTTTACCATTTTTTATTGTTTTTTATTTATGTACATTATGAAACTCATTCCCCTTCCCATTTAAATGCCCTATCCCTACTCTGTCCCCCTGATTCTGTAAGGTAATCTTCTGCTACATATGCAGCTGGAGCCAAGGGTCCGTCGATGTGTACTCTTTAGTTGGTGATTTGGTGCCAAGGAGCACTGCGGTGGGGGGGGGGTGTTGATATTGTTGTTTTCCTCTGGGGTTGCTAACCACTTCAGCTCCTTCATTCCCTCCTCTAACTCCTCCACTTAGGGTCCCAGCACTAAGACTGAAGGTTGGGTGCATGCATCCATGTCTGTATTGGTCAGGCTCTAGCATGGCCTCTGCAGGAACAGCTATACCAGGCTCCTGTCAGCAACCATTTCTTGGCATCAGCAATAGTGTCTGGGTTTGGGGTTTCCAGATGGAATGGATTCCTAGATGGGAAAGTCCCTGGAAGGACTTTCCTTAAGTCTATTCTCCATTCTTTGTCTTAGCATCTCCATTTAACAGGAGCAACTCTGGATTATTATTTTTGAGATGAATGGGTGTCCCCATCCTTCAAATGGGGGTTATGTCTCTCCACTGGATATGGTCTCTACAGGCTCTCTTTCCCCTTCGTTGGGTATTTTGACTAATGTCTGGTCCTGGGATCTTCTTGGATCCATGGCATCTGTGCCTTTCTAGTGGCAACCCTCAGTTCCCCAAACAAACAAATAAGCAAACAAACTTCCAATTTCCCCTTTCCAAAATCCCCTCCAGTAAGTCCCATAAGCCCTCTTCCCTCCGCCCATTGCCCAATCAAACCCCTCCTACTTCTCTGTTCTGTTAATCCCCTACCTTGATTCATGATGCTTTTCCAGGACCAGGGCCCTCTCCTTTTGTCTTGTAGGGAGTGATTTGATATGTGAATTGTATCTTGGGTATTCAGAGCTTCTAGGCTAATATCGTCTTATCAGTGACTGCATTCCATGTGTGTTCATTTGTGAATGGGTTATCTCACTTAGAATGATATTTTCTAGTTCCAAACATTTTCGTAAGAATTTCATGAATTCATTGTTTCTTATTGCTAAGCAGTATTGCATTGTGTAAATATACATTTTCAGTATCAATTCCTCCATTGAAGGCCATCTGGGTTCTTTCCAGCTTCTAGCTATTATAAATAAGGCTCTAATTAACATAGTGGAGCATGTGTCTTTATTGCATACTGGGAAATCCTCTGGGTATATGCCCAGGAGGGGTATACTGGGCCCTCTGGTAATATCATGCCCATACTTTGAGGACTAGCCAGATTGATTTCCACAGTGGTTGTACCAGCTTGCAATCCCACCAACAGTATAGGAGTGTTCCTCTTTCTCCACATCCTCACCAACACCTCCTATCTCCTGAGTTTTTAATCTTAGGCATTCTGACTGGTGTGAGGTAAAATCTCAGGGTTGTTTTGATTTGCATTTCCCTAATGACTAATGATGTTGAACATTTCTTAAGGTGCTTCTCAGCCATTCAAAATTCTTTAGGTGAAAATTCTGTGTTTAGCTCTGTACCCCATTTTTAATCAGGTTATTTGGCTCTCTGGAGTCTAACATTTTGAGCTTTTCGTATTTATTGAATATTAGCCCTCTGTTAGATGCAGGGTTGGTGAAATTTTTTTCCCAATTTGTTCCTTGCTGTTTTGTCCTTTTGAGAGTGTCCTTTGCCTTACAGAAACTTTGTATTTTATGAGATCCCATTTGTCAATTCTTGACATTAGAGCATAAGCTATTGGTATTCTGTTCTGGAATTTACCTGCCTGTCACTGTTCCAATACCATGCAGTTTTTAACACTATTGCTCTGTACTACTGCTTGAGGTCCAGAATACTGATTGCCCCGGAAGTTCTTTTACTGTTGAGAGTAATTTTAGCTCTCCTGGATTTTTTGTTATTCCAAATGAATTTGAGAATTTCTCTTTCTAAGTCTATAAAGAACTGAGTTGGGATTTTGATGGGGATTGCATTGAATCTGTATATTGCTTTTGGAAGGATGGCCATTTTTACTATATTATTCTTGCCAATCCATGAGCATAGAAGATGTTTCCATTTTCTGAGGTCTTCTTTGATTTCCTTCTTCAGAGACCTGAAGTTCTTGTCATACAGATCTTTCACTTGTTTGGTTAGATCACACCAAGATATTTTATATTGTTTGTGGCTATTGTGAAGTGTGTCATTTACCTAATTTCTTTCTCAGCCTGCTTATCCTTTGAGAATAGGAAGGCTACTGATTTGCTTGAGTTGATTTTTTTAAACAGCCACTTTGCTGAAGTTGTTTATCAGCTGTAGGAGTTCTCTGGTGGAGTTTTTTGGGTTACTTAAATATACTAGCATATCATCTGCAAATTGTGATAGTTTGACTTCTTCCTTTCTAATTTGTATCTGCATAAGGTTTCCACTCTATTGACTTGCTTCAGCAATTGTCTCCTCCTTTTTTCCTCTCTATTATAGGATAAACCTTCTGCAACGATAACCAAACAACAAAGTAATCTATGATTAAAGCAGAATATCATTAGAAGATACATTGTTGGTATTTTACTAGGATAGAACTGAAGTCTATGGTTTTATCCAAAGTCCCATGAACTCAAGTACTTAGCTACCAGTGTCATGTTAGCTATTGATCCTATCTCATTTAGTGTGCCTTATATCCAATCCAACAGATATTGATTACTTTTTTATAGTTAATTAATTTTTTATTTTCATATTCTTTATTTACATTCCAAAGGCATTCCCCTTTCCCAGTTTCCCCCTCACCATATATCCCATAAATCATCTTCCCCCCACTCTGCATACCCCCCAGCCTATTCCCCAATCACTCCCCTACCATTTCTCTGTTCTGATACTCTCCTACAAAACTGTATCCAGTCTTTTCAGGACAGGGTCCTCTCCTTCCTTCTTCTTGGGAATCCTTTGACTTGCTAATTTATAATGACTATACCTTTATTACACAAAAATACTTTGCATTCAGGCCATTTGATATAGATCAAAGTATTTGAAGTTGGGTGGGACTTTTTTTTACCTCTAGTATAGTGTGGAATACCTTTGATTACCAGGAACATTAATTAGTCAGTAGTTGTATGGCTCTAGAGAGTCACCAATGGCTGTTCTCAAGTATATTTATTATGCACATGTTGAACTTAGAAATATGGCCTTACCATCAATCTTCAGAGAAACAGTTTAGAAATATTATGGGTTGGTTGGAATTTCTATGGTGTCCATTTGGCAAATACATCAATTAAATGCAACCAACTCTTCTCTCTAGGGTTTTAAATTGGTGTACATTTACATATGGAAATGTATATCATATATATAGGTTATACAATACAGCAAAGGTATTAGAGAAGATAACAAACTCAAAGAAACATTTTCTGGAGACTAATATTTAACATAAAGGTAAAAAAGTGTCACTGCTATATTTATTTTAGGTATTATTTGATTAAGCTTTTCCACTTAAGAGCCAAGTTACAAAGACCAAGTATAAATTTGACCTCAGGATTGCATCAACTTCAGGGGAAGGCACATATCCTGGCAGCCATAGTAAGGAGGTTTAAGAAAGATGCCTATAGAAAAGTACTTGGAAGGATAGTTAGCTATATAATCCACTCTTAAGATAAGTAGTGAGTATTAACAGAGTGGAAGCTATAGGATAGTTATTATTCTTTGCCTCTTGGTATGGTAATGAAGACACAAGTATTTAAATGACAGATTCACAGAGCCAAAAATATTGTAAAAATATTTTTCCCATTAAGTGTGTAGTTCTCAACATTCCCAGTGCTGAAATCCTTTAATTAAATTTTTCTGTTGTAACTTCAGAACTATAATTTTGCCAAGTTATAAATACTAATGTATATAACTGAAGTGCAGAATATTTGATTTGTGATATTTAAAGTCGTCACAATGCAGAGGATAAGATCTATTCCTGTAGGGGTACAGGGTAGGTGTTATTTTTTTCATTTGAACGCTTTCATCTGGTGTGTTAATTTATTCTCAGTCTTGGTTTCACTCAATACTATCATGAACTTATATAGTCTCAATATATTCTGATCTGTATATTTTTATGCTACATTTTTTAACAATCAGAAAGACAAATTTGTTAATCTGTGGTGTTTCATTATACAGCACGGATAATTTTCAACTTTAACTAAATTAGAATACAAGGTGAACTTACATACAACTAATTGGTCAGAAACAAGACAAGTTTGTCCATGTTCTTCGCTACTGTTCACTGTAGGGATTGAAGCTTCAAATACTTAAGTGAAATGGAGTAAAATCATACAAAGGAAGAAAATAATAAAGAGAATGTATATTGCATATATGATTTCCCTAGTAAGGAGATCTTAAGGACTATACTACAGGATTTTACAGTAGATGTATGCCTGTATCTTATGCCCAACTGCATACAAGTTCACTGTGTGGATTCAGCAGTTTTAAAAATGAAAGATAGCAAGTCCATAAATTTTTATTGGAAAGTGATGAGGAAATAGGATAGGAAAGGTAGAAGTAGGAATGAAGGTTTGTGGGTTTGAGGAAAACAAGTGTCATGTGTGAGAAAATTTATAGTAAAAAGGAAATACTTCATATTCAACATTTCTTATGCAAAATTATCATAATACCATGTGAATCATTGATATCATGCTTGGCCAAATAACAAAAAGACTTTGTACTCTTCTGCATCAATATTTGAACAACTATGTTTATTTCTTTGGTGTTCGTAATAGTGAGGAAATAGAATCAGTCAAGTTTTCTATCATGTGAATAATCCATAATGAGGTACATGTACACAATATGATATTACTAAAGCATAAAGAAAAATAGGTATGAAATTTGCAGGCAAGTGGAATGAACTTGAATTAATTATCATAAACAAGGTTTCCCAGGCATAGAAACAGAATTACAAGCTTTTCTTTCTCATGTTTGGTGATAAAATTATGTATTGTATGTGTTTAAATTAGAGTAAATGTGGAGCAAGGCAATTAACTGTAAATGTGATGTTGAAAGGGTATTTTTTAATAAAGATGGCATAGTAGAATATGTATGCAAAGAATTTAAAGAGGGCCCTTTCTATGCAGAAAAGTACAAAAAATGCAGAGAAAAAACAGAGAAGATAAAGCCTATTTAAATGCAGAATGGGTAAAAACTACATGGACTACTAAAATTTGCTTTCAGTAACAGTAGCAAAAGGTAGGTTTAGAGCACACATGGCATGAAATTATACTGGCTATCAAAAAGATTAATAATTTAAAAATGGTTTGATTCAGAAAGGTAGAGAAAAGGTATTATAAACTTGGGGGTAAGCAAACCAATGAACAAAGGATTGCTAAATAAGTCTATAAATACTGTATATACCTAGAATTTTTAATTCTATATAATTAGAATCTTTAAGGTAATTATATATACATATATATGTATATATATACATATATATATTACTTTAAATTGTGACTAGATGCCCTACAGAGCCTTTAACTTCCCTTTGAAATTTCAATATCCAAACTTCTATATTGTGCAATATTCTTAATATGCTAATATTTCAAATTCCCACAGTCCCCATCCAACTGAACTCTCAACATGTAATTAACTTCTAGAAAAAATTTCCAAAATACTTCCACAATCCTTTCTAAAACACAATCTCTTTTGTTCCATCAATAAAGCAAAATCCTTGTACCAACTTCTTTTAGGATTTCTTTTGCTCCAAAGAAACATCATGAAAAAATAAGTGCAGAGAAAAGGGATATTTGATGTACATTTCCACATCACTGTTCATCATCTAAGGAAATTAATACAGATCCAAATCAATGACAGAAATCACAAAGCAAAAACAGATGCAGAAGCTAGGAATAGTTTGTTTCACCCGACTTGCTAAACCATAATCCAAGAACAAAAGCCCACTGAGGGAAACACTTACAATGGTCTCAGACATTTTCCATTAATTACTAATTAAGAAAATCAGTTATAAACAAATTATTGGATATTATTTTCTCAAATGATGTTTTCTATTTTCATATAACTCTGGTGTGTGTTTTAAAGTTGAAAAGGTGACCAATGGTAAATGCGTGTTTTATTTGAAGTTTTGTTAAAAACCTAGCTTCCAGATAAGACATTCCCAATCACATCAGTTTTTGTCTTTTCTATATAATTTGATATTGTTTACATAGTTTATACAATGATTATGAAAAGGCTAAGGAAAACAAGATACTCAAAGAAGCTTATGTCCTTGATTCTGATATTTAACATAATGACAAAGAAGTGTCACTGTGATATTTAGATTACTTATTTAATTCCTCTGCTCCACTTAAGAACCAAGTCACAAGGACACTATTTGAATCTGGCCTCATTGTGTCAACTTCAGTGGAAGGCACAAAATCTGGCAGCCATAGTAACTAGATGTTAGAAGCATGCCCGTAGGCATGTGCTTGGGAGTAAGTCATGCATTTCAGCCTTAAGACCAGTAGTGAGTCTTAACAAAGTTAGTAGCAGACCTAGAGTGGTTAAACTTCTTTGTCTAGTGATGTGCTAATGAATACACAAGTATTTAAATGACAGATTAATGGATCCTGTCTATTGTAGCTTAAAATCTTCTTCACCTTTATCTAGAAGTTTTAAGCATTCATAATTCTACAAACCTTTAATACAAATACTTACATTGTGGGGACCCCTATTCATAAACTTTTCTATTGTGACTGTATAACTATAATAACCATGAGTTGTCAAATAAGCATGTGAAAATGAAGTATTTTGTAAGTTAATTAAAGATATATGTTTTTTATAGCATTTTAATTTAGAAGACTTTTTCATAGACTATATATTGTTTACTTCACCTCCCAAAACTCTTCCCAGATTATTTTCATATTCTATCACTCAAACCCACAATCATGTTTGCTCTCATTTGAAAATAAATAGATATCAAAAAGAAAAGAATATAAGATGTTCAATGTAAGATAAAGTTATATTAAATATAGCAAGCTCAAAAAGCATAAATGAAACAAGCAAACAAAAAATAAAATAAAGATTCAAAAAGCAAGAGTTAAATTACAAGAAGAAAATACAAAGAGGCAGATACACATTTGGGGCTTAGGAAATCTCATATACAAACAAAATGTGAATACAATATAAACAAAATAAGTATTGGTTTTAAAAAATGAACAGAATAAACAAATTGGACCTCATAAAATTTCACCGCTTCTGTAAGACAGAGGACACTGTCAAGAGAACAACACAGAAACCTACAGATCGGGAAAGGATATTAATTAATCCTACATCTGAAAGAGTGCTAATATAGAGTGCTAATATTCAGTATATACAAAGATCTCAAAATGTTAGACTCCAAAAACTCAAATAACCCTATTAAAAATGGATTTAATTATATAACAAATTTTCAATTGAGGAATGTCCAATGGCCATGAAGCACCCAAAGAAATGTTCAACATAGTTAGTCATCAGGGAAGTGCAAATCAAAACAATCCTGAGATTACACCTCACAGGACTAAGAATGGCTAAGTTCAATACTCAGGTGACAGCAGATTCTGGCAAGAATGTGGAGAAAGAGGAACACTCCTCCATCGTTGGTAGGGTTGTAAGCTGGTACAACCACTCTGGAAGTCAGTCTGGTGGTTCCTCAAAAATTTACACATAGTACTAACTGAGGACCCAGGTATATCACTCCTGGGCATATTGCCAAAAAATTCTCCAACATATAACAAGGACATATGCTTCAGTATATTCATAGTAGCCTTTTTTATAATAACCAGAAGCTAGAAAGAGCCCAACTGTCCTTCAACATATGAATACATACAGAAATTTTAGTACATGCTGAGTTAGATAACCCATTCACAAAAGAAAACACATGGTATGCATTTACTGGTCTGTTGATATTAGCTGAAAAGCTCAGAATACCGATGGTAAAATTAATAACTACAGGAAGCTCAAGAAGAAGCAAGACCAATCATTTCATTGACATGTTTTCTCATTATGGTTTGTTGCTATATTTGGTGTTAGGGACATCCAAACTCTTACCCTTAGCAGTGTCGGGGTGGTATCCTAGTCATGCAATGCTTCTCAAGATGGAAAAGTCATTGATTGATCATTCCCACAATTTCTTTGCCACATTTATCCAAACACATCTTAAATGTCAAAAAGAAATGTAAGTCAAATATTGTGTGCCTGGGTAGGTCCTACAATTCCTCTTCGGAATACCTTTCTTAGTTACTGGAGATGGACAGTTCAGGATCCATATCTCCAATGCTAAGGGTATTAGCTAGCATCACTCTCATCAATTTCTTAGACTTACCTCTTACCTAGGTTTGTATATCTTACAAAAGATAAAATCAAATTCCAATTTGTTCCCCAGGAGTATCTCCCTCATCTTCTGCACACATGATTCCCTCTGTTCCCGTCCTCACTCCACACCCACCTGTAGTCCACTTTCCATATCTACCAATGATGTCAATTCACTTTCCCTATAAATGAGATTTACATGTACCTCATGTTAAGCCTATTGGTTATTTAGGTTTTTTGTGTCTTTGTATTGCTGGATGTTTAAACTTTACTTCTAATATTATGTTATGAATACACACCATGTTTGATTTTTTGAGTTTGTGTTAACTTACTCAAAATTGTTGTTTCAAGTTCCATTTCCATGCTGGCAAATTTAATATTTAATTGGTTTTAATATCTGAGAAAGAATTTACTGTGTAAATGTAGCACATTTTCTCTATCCATTTTTCAGTTAATGTGCATGTAGAATGTTTCCAGTTTCTAAATATTACAAATAAAGTCTCTATGAAAAATAAACAACTATCCTAGTAGTATGGTGAATTTTTCTTTGAGTATATGCCAAGAAGTTGTATAACTGGGTCTTGAGGTAGATTCCCAATTTTCTGAGAAATCACCATGTACATTTCCAAAGTGGCTATACCTGTCAACACTCCCACCAGGAATAGAGACCAGAAATTTCATATGTTTGAACCTGTTAAAAACCTATGGCACTTTTAACTCATTTACACATTTTGCGCTTTTAATGTGAGATTTTGTGGATCAATTATAGTGGATATGGATGGATAGATATCAGTGTATTTTTGTGGGCTATGCTTATATAAATCTGGCAAACATTATAGTTGTATGAAATGAAGGAACATCATTTGAGAAAATATCTCCAAAATATACATTTGTAAATCTGTTTCTTAATTAATGACTGATGTGAGATGTATTAGTCCATTATGGAAAGTGGATATCTTAGGTTGCATAAGAAATCATGTTGAGCAAGACAGGTGGAGCTAGCCAGTAATCAGCATCCTTATTTGCCTCTGCAACAGCTATTTCCTTCAGGTTCCCTCTCAGTTTGATTTTCTGGCTGGCCTTCCATCATTTTCTGTCATGATCTAGTTAATGGAAGTAAAAGTAAATAGGCCCTTTCCTTCCCAACTTGATACTGGCCCTATGGAGTTTCACCGCAGCAATAGAATCCCTAAATCACATGACACTTATGGTTAAAATCAAGACTGCTTGTCTTTATGGCCTATGAAATAAATTAGCTAATTTGTTGCTAATCAATATATTCTCATATTGTTGATATATTGTTAGCAGAAAAATACTTAACCACATATTTTAATGGATAAATATACATATATAACTGGTTCATTCTTTATGACTTATGCTCCAAAAGCAAGGTCTTCTTGAGAAATTCAAAATTCAAACAGATACAGATGAGCGATTTACTAATCTCTGTGTGTCTCAATGAAGTCATTCTTCCAAACAAGTACACTCATCTCTTTAAATTGTTTTAATCATATATTGATGTATAGATATAGATATATAGATATAGATATAGATATATGAATAAATATATTGCATTAAATGAAGGAAGAAACCTAGTAGAAATAAAAGATAATCATGAATCAAAAGATTGTGGATTATAAATAAAAATAAGTTTTCCAACTATACCAAAATCAAAGGGATTGTGACTCCCAAATGATTACTTTGTGTTTTCTATGAAATAAAACAGACAAAAAAACCCTATACGTTTGGAAATGTAAATTGAGAAATAGTGCATTTGACTCATATTCTACAATTTAATTTGAATCAAAAAGTCTTTATTTACATCAAGTTTTGCAAAGTCTCTAATAGTCATAGAATATATATGACTATATATAGAATATGGCACTTTGCACATCAGGTATATTTTACATATTCCTTTATTTTTTTAAACCTACATTATCTATTTATCCCAAATGATGATTTATTTGCACACACTAGTCATATTATTTCCAGAAAACTATATTGTACTAAACACTATGATAATTTTTGCCATGAAACTTGAATTTGTTCAAAAAATTTTTAAGATATCTTTTAGATTGCCATGTTTTTAACAGTTATTATAATTGCCCAATTCTATTTAATGAAACAGAATTCTGTTACTCATTCTATTTATGATTCATAGTTATAACATCTTTCCTGTTAATGTCTTAGCCTCAAATAATGTCAGTGTTCTCAAGTATCCATGTGCATCTCTCAGGCGAAATACTGAAAGATTGTTTTCAAGTATCACATGGTCACAACATAACATTCTTGACAAATGGAATAGTGTAACTTTCTTCACTACAATTTTAAAATGCCAACTCTCACTTCAATGATATCCCACAGTTTTCTTGCTACTGACTCATCCATAACTTTGGCCAAGATTTTTTCCTCCTTACAATCACCAAAGAACCTTCATGATACACCCTCTATATCAGGTGACTAGGCTATATTTCTTTATTTTAATTTCTTCAAGTCAACAAAAATTGAGTTGAGTGACATTGCAGTGTTTCCAACCATGCACAAAGGCAAATTCATAGCAAGGCTACTTTGTCTTGAGAGCAGTCATCATCTCTTTTGTTTATACAGCTGCCCTGTTTTACAAAAGACATCAAATGGATTAGTTTTCATCTTAAGAATAGAAACATCTGATTTTCTCTATGTTGACTACCCAAAGCATGTCCAGCCAGGAGCACACAGGTCACAGGAATGGCAGGGAATCTCAGACAGGATCCTTCTGATTTCAATATGCACCTGGGAACTGTTCCACAGTCCATTTTGGACATGTCCTGCCAAGGGATTACTGGAATACCAGTAATGCTGTCACAAGCTTACAGGCCCACAGGAAGAACAAGCTCCAGCCAAAGACTGCAAGAACAACTAATGCCAGAGATATCCAGATGGTGAAAGGCAAGCCCAAGTACCTTACCAGTCGACACAAAGGCTACTTGGTAACATCAGAGCAAAGTACTCCCACCACAGCAAGTCCTGGTTACCCCAACACACCAGAAAAGCAAGAGTTGGCTTTAAAATCACATCTCTTGGTGATGATAGAAGACATTAAGAAGAACATAAATAACTCCCTTAAGGAAACACAGGAGAACATACATAAATAGGTAGAAGCCCTTAAAGAGGAAGGGCTCCTCCTTAAATAACTCCTTTAAAGGAAAAATAAAAACAAACAGGTAAAGAAATTGAAATTGAAATTTATCGAAAAATGAAAATAGAAATAATAAAGAAAGAGGAGACAACTCTGGAGATAGGAGACTTAGAAAGAGATCAGTAGTCATATATGTAAGCATCACCAACAGAATACAAGAGATATAAGAGAGAATTTCACATGCAGATGATACCATATAAAACATTGACAAAACAGTCAAAGAAAATGTAAAATTCAAAAATCTCATGACCCAAAACATTCAGGAAAACCAGGATGCAATGAGAAGAGCAAACTTAAGGATATATCAATTTCCAACTAAAATTTATCAAAAATATAAGGAAGGACACTTCATAATCACCAATGGAAAAATGTACAAGAACTCTCAATTCTGCACACCTATGCTCCAAATAAAAGGACACCCCCATCCATAAAAGAAACATTATTAAAGCTCAAAGCACACATTACACCTCACACAATAATAGGGGGAGACTTTAACAGCTCAACGCTCATCAATGGACAGATCATAGAAACAGACATTGAACAGAGAAGCACTGAAACTAACAGAAGTTTTGAACTAGATGTATTTAACAGCTATCTAGAACATTTTATCCTAAAACAAAAGAGTATACCTTTTTAGTATCTCATGGTATTTTCTCCAAAATTGGCCATATAAGCAGTCACAAAACAGGCCTCAACAGATACAAGAAGTTTGAGATAATACCATGCACCTTCTCAGATCATTACAGAGTAAGGCTGATCTTCAATTACACCACAATCATTAGAAAGCCCACATACACTTGGAAGCTGAACAGCACTCTACTCAATGATGACTTGGTCAAGGAAGAGATAAAGAAAGAAATTAAAGACTTTTTTTTAGAATTTAATGAAATTGAAGCACAAGATACCCAAACCAATGTTTCACAATGAAAGCAGTCCTTAGAGGAAAACACATAGATCTGAGTGCCTCTAAAAAGAAACTGGAGAGAGCACACAGTAAAGCAGAGCTTGACAGCACATCTGAAAGCTCTAGAACAAAAATTAGCAAATAGTCCCAAGACTAATAGATGGCAGAAAAAACTCAAACTCAGGACTGAAATCAAATAAGTAGAAATAAAAGAAATATACAAAGAATCAACCAATGCAGAATCTGGTTCTTTGAGAAAATCAACAAGATAGAAAAACCCTTAGCAAGACTAACCAGGGGGAGCAGAGACAGTATCCAAATTAACAAAACCAGAAATGAAAGGGGAGACATTAAAACAGAACCTGAGGAAATCCAAAAAAATCATCAGAACCTACTAGAAAAGCCTTTACTTCACAAAACTGGAAAATCTGGAATAAACAATTTTCTAGACAGATACTAGTTACCAAAATGAAATCAGCATCCTGTAAATGATCATAACAGTCCCATGACCCCCAAAGAAATAGAAGCATTCATTAATAATCTCTCAAACTAAAATAGCTCAGGACCAGATCGATTTAGTACATAGTTCTATCAGACCTTCAAATAAGTCCTAATACCAATACTCTTCAAAACTATTTCACAAATTAGAAACAGAAGGAACACTACACAATTTGTTCTATGGAGTAACAATTACTCTGATACCTAAAGCATACAAAGACTCCACAAAGAAAGAGAACTTCAGAACAATTTCACTTATGAATATTGAGGCTATAATACTCAATAAAATTCTTGCCAACTGAATCCAAGAACACAACAAAACAATAATCCATCATGATCAAGTAGACTTCATCCCAGGGATGAAGGGATGCTTGAGTATATGGAAATCCATCAATGTAATTCACTACATAAACAAACTCAAAGAGAAAAAATATGATCATTTCATTAGATGCTGAGAAAGCATTTGACAAAATCCAAAACCTCTTTATGATAAAAGTAATGGAAAGATCAGGAATTCAAATCCAATACCTAAGCATAGTAAAAGCTATAAACAGCAAACAAGTAGCCAACACCAAAATAAATGGAGAGAAATTTGAAGCAACTCCACTAAAATCAGGGAATAAACAAGGCTGACCACTCTCTCCATACCTTTTCAATATACAACTCAAATTCCAAGCCAGAGCAATTAGACAACAAAAGGAGGTCAATGGGATACAAATTGGAAAGGAAGAAGTCAAAATATCACTATTGCAGATGATATGTTAGTACACATATGTGATCCCCAAAATTCCACCACATTGGGAAAATATCTTCACTAAGCCTTCATCTAACAAAAGGATAATATAAAAAATGAATATACTGCTCAAGGAAGTAGAAACCAACAAACCAAATAACCCAATTTGTAAAGGGGAACAGAGTTAAATAGAGAATTCTAAATAGAATAATCAGTATTGGGCAAGGAGCATTAACAGAAATATTCCATTTCTTTAGTAATAAGGGAAATACAAACAAAATGATCCTGAAATACAATCTTAAAACTCTCAAATAGCTATGATGAAAAACTCAAGTGACAGCACATGATGGAGAGGATTTAGAGTATAGGAAAATTTCTCCAGGTTTAGTGGGAATGTGAACTGTTTGGTAATCAATTTGGTGCTTTCTCAGAAAACTAGGAATTGTTTTACCTCAAGCCATAGTTTTATCATTCCTGAGCATATACCCATAAGATGTCCCATTGTACAATGTGATCACTTGCACAATTATTTGCATAACAACTGTATTTCTTGGACCCAGAAATGTGAAATAACCTAGATGCTGATAACTAAGAATTGATAAAGAAAATTTATCATTCTGAAAAATGGAATCATTTTCAACTATTAAAAATAAAGACAGTAGGATTTTTGAAGGCAAATGAATGGAACTCTGTGAGGCAACACTGACCTAAAATTACAGATATGGTATCTACTTACTGATAAGTAGAGATTAGCAATAAAGTACAGAGTAACCATGCTACTATCCACAGACACAAAGACACATGTTAATAAGTGGGTAACATTTAAATGAGCATGTTTGAATTTAACTAAGAAGGGTAAATTTAATCTTCATCAGTTATTGATAGAGGAAGAGACCTGGGTATTACAGTGTGCGAGAAGGAGAAAAAGGATGGTGTTCAGATATAGAGAGAGGGATGGCAGGAGAAGGCTGGGAATCAGAATAGAAACCAGTGGGTAGCATCTCTTGATGTAGATGGAGGCCTGGGGCTGGGGAGATTACAGGGAATCTATGTGGGCAAGCCTACCTGAGACTATTAAAAGAGGGGTTATAAGTAGATAACCCTTGTAGCCAGGCAAGACTTTGAAAGGAGGGTTGGTGATATCTATTTACCCACAAATCCTTCAACCCAAAATTTTCTTGCCAAAGTTGTGAAGAAAAGATAGAGCAGAGACTGTAGCAACAGTCAAACAATGACTGGTTCAACTTGAGACATATCCTGTGTGTTAAAAACAACCTCTCATGCTATTACTGATACTCAGCTATCTTGCAAACAGAAGCCTAGCATAACTTTCTGTTCAGAGGTGTCATCCAATAAAGAATGGAGGCAGATGTACATCCAAAATCAAACATCAGGCAGAAGTTAGAGTCATGTTGAAGAGTGAGACAGAGTACTCAGGAAGACTAAGGGTCCAAAGACACTGCAAGAAGACTTATTGTGTCAAATAACCTGTGTACAAGGGTTCACACAGAGACTTGTCCACTAAACAATGATCATGCAGGGTCCAGAACCTGACTACCTACATACTAATAGCAAATGTTCTGCTTCGTCATCATATGGGTCATCACCCTTACAAACATAGTGGGGCAGTTCATGTCTATATGCCTTGCTGTTGAATCACATTCCCCCTCCCTGTACTTCATGAGCGTATTCCTTCTGTGACTAGATGCTTATGGGTGGGCCAGTATCCAATGTGTTGCTCACTCTTCTTTGATGAGAAGGCAAGGGAGAAAAAGAGAGGGAATTAAAAGAGGAGATTGTGAGGAAAGGATAGAGGGAGTCTTGAATTGAAATGTAAAGTGAAGAAAAATAAACAAAAATACCAAGAGTAAGGGAAAACAAGAGAGCAAGAAATAGGAAAGAGTGGGTAATATAGAGAAATGGTTAGTAATATGGTTAATATGAGCACAAACAAAACAAAATAAAACCTGTGAACTAAAATGGCCAAACCACACTCTGAAAATAGATGTGAGTTGCCCTTCCCTGTGTCTTATTGAAAAAGGACTAAAAGGAAATCTACAGGAGTAAAGACAAATAATGGATTGTTGAGACAACAATCACCTGGAAGGAAAATACTCAGGGCTGCTATCCAATGTAACTATCTTAAACAGTCTGATGCTGAAGAATCAGAACCCAAAAGAAACGCTTCAATCAACCACTTTGCTTGGAAGAGAAGCCAGGGTAGCACAGCTGTATCTGACTTCAAACATATAAATTCAACTATTTACAAGGAAAATAGGAATCCTAAAGAAACACAGAAGCATAGGAGTCTGAAACAGGAACTAAACTGAAATGAAAGTTATAACTCAAGCAATTCAAGGTAAGATTGTAGAGCATGAAGGTAAGTTTCAAGATAAGATGTTAGTCATTTCAATGCTAAGATTACAGTGGCTAGAGAACATCTGAGAGCCTCAGACTTGGAAATATGCATGGATGTTATAACTGCCCAGTAATCTTCAAATATAAACCTGGTCAATTATGAAGTAATATACCAAAAATACCACACTGATGGCTAGAAAACAATTTCAATGCACTTCTTCATTTGTACAGGATAATAACAAGAAAATAGTTAAACAACATGTCAGTACAAATACAACCTTTATTTGCAATTCCCTGTTTATTGGTCAAGTAGAGGAGTGAATGTCATTACTCTGCAAAGTGTAGGCAATGAGTGTATGGTAATTCAGTATTACAAAGTATGTTTTGTAGGTCCTTTGTAGTTATTTGCCTATATGAATTTCAAGGGAGAAAATAATATTATCAATGTATGCAAAGGTTCTAACTCAAATTTTAGTCATAAATTCCAAGAAAAAAAGGCTCCAGTTAGAAATGCAGTATTATAGAGTATAAGGAAGGGTTTTAATAGAGAAAAAGGGTAAATGCTGTTCAAAATTCAAAATTTAATAGATGCTTGAAGATAATGCCTCTACATTATCTTTGAGCCAGAAAACAATTTGAAGCAAATAACATAATTTTCAAAGCTTATTTGTAGTTTCAGAATATATGCAGGTTATACAAAATAAGTTACTACCAGTTCAATTTATAAGGTAAATTATTACTCTTAGTGCCAGCAAGAAGGCAAATTTAACTGCACTAATAAGCATTTACCAGCCTCTAAATGATGTAGAATATGACAACTACTAAAAATCAAAACTCTGAGATTGAGCAGATGAGTTTAAATCTTAATAAAATTATGAAATACCCTATTGGTCAAAACATGAATTCAATGACATCAAATAGAATAATTTACAATTAATTAATTATGTTTACATTTTCTACTGAGGAAGTAAAGTGAAATTTGATGCAAGTAATAAAAACAATAGCAAAATTTACAATTGTTCTTCACACAATACAATTCTAAGGTGGTTGTATGTTTCTTCCTGCATA
Organism: Apodemus agrarius; assembly: GCA_964023405.1. NCBI lineage: Eukaryota > Metazoa > Chordata > Mammalia > Rodentia > Muridae > Apodemus > Apodemus agrarius. Next base: position 27,138,438 of record OZ030014.1, read on the forward strand.
ATCACAAAGGGATTTATGATTAAAAGGGATTAAAGGGATATAAATCACACTTATTTATATCTAACATAGAACTTTATAAACAGAGACTAGTAAATAAAAAATGATACACAGGGTAATGCAAATTCAAAAATTTGTAATTTTTTTTCTCAAATTTCCATTTTGAAGACAGAATAATGGAAATATTGAGGAAAAAACTCGGAATTCTTCTTCCTTTGCAAACATGCACCTGAGGCATCAGGAAAGCTATTTAGGTCATGTGTCAGCCCTATTAGAGGCAAGGTTGGCACAATAAATCTAAACTGATCCTACTTGACAACTTTCCCCTCCTTATGTGGTTAAAAATCTGTCACATATGGTTGCTTGGGCATAAATTGGAACAAATTTTTGGTTTTAATCTTCATCTCATATGCTTGCTTCAACTATGATATTTTATTTGATTAGTTTCAGCCATGGCTCCATTCCCAGTGACCTGTTTTCTCGTAATTTTACTGTCACCATCAATGCTCACGGAAGGACTGGTAGGTTTAAAATGGATAATCATCTCAGATCTACCAACATCTTTGTGAATATGCATACCTCTAAACAGTAGTAAATTCTAAAGGATCTGATGGAGGACAGCATTTAGAGGAAGTCTTGGAGATATTAAAGGGGATATAGTGATAAGAAAGTAAGCTTGCATTCTCCCCCACTTGCAGGTATAAAAGCCACCAGTAACAAGTGGTAACTGGACACATGACAATGAAGATGCAAAAAATATATTGTAATTGCCAGACCTCCAATTAGATAGTAAGAAGTTTCTGATGCATGTCAGATACAAAGAATGAAGTGATAAGTTTAGATATGAAAGATGTCTTCTCTTGGAATGTTCTCAATGTTAAATGTGAGGTTGGGGCAGAAAAATCAAATAGTGTACCAATTTATTTGAGAAATGGAGATTACTAAAACCAAATTATCCATTAATCTCCATAGCATCAGGAATATGCTTCAATATCAGTAGTTTAAACCCTACCTTGCTATCTAGCACATCATTTTATATATAGATTATCATAGTTTTAAATAGGACTGCTGATATAATGTTCAATAAATATGAACTCATTTGAATTGTCTCATATTGAATGGTATATTTTACAAATTATTCTCAGTAATTTGTAAAATCCTACTGATTGTCATTATAAATGCTTAAAACTTTAAGAAGAAATTTTATCTGCAAAGTAAGTTAGTATAGGAAGCAGAAAATTAGTATTTTCTCCTATGAAAACTCATATTGTGGTTTGAAAACACTTTTCTTTTACATTTTGTTTTGAGTTTAATAGAAACAGAATGGAGATAACAATGCTGGCTTAGATAAAAAGAAATGACTATTAAAGATGTGTAGTATGTACTTCCTTTCTACATGTAATTGGTGAATCTATTTATTCAAGAATAGTCTAATAATTGTGCTTATTGAGAATATACAATAGGTAAGATATATAGACATATTTCGCCATACCATATGTTGAGATATATTTTCTCTACAGTCCTATAAACCTTAACAAAATTTTTATTGATCTCACAGCCTATTTTCATTCTATTTAGTCCTGTAAAAATACAATGGTTACATTTTACTTTTATTACTGTAAACCTTATAAAAGTAATTTAATTTTTTCTCTACCTTAGGTTATAAAGAAAGATCTCACCCCATCTGCTAATCGACAAACTAGCTTGGTTGATTGCCAACATGTAAGAAATGTTTTACACTCTGTTGATAAGAATTTACTTGACTACTTCAAAAACCAAATTTTTTTGGACACAATGCCCGATGAAACTGAACGCTTGAAGAACTTCTGTATTTCTTTGAATATCAAAGAACAATGTTGTATTTTCAAGTAATGGACACAATGACCTTTTTTAGAATTTCCTATTCAAGTGACTTGTGTTAGGTAGCAATAACAAAACTTTTCTCTTTCAATAAAAAATATTTTGACCAAAACTCAAAGTTAGTGAGTACTCATATTTTTCCAAGTAAAATAGTAGCCTCCTAGTTTCCTAAATACTGGGACCCCATTATACTCTTCACCATGGCTATATCCTCTTTACTTAGCCACACAATCAAATGATGAATGGAGGGTTAAATAAATTCAATATACTAATAAAATTATTCTCTCCATGTAGAAGCAGAAAAATATAGTACTAAATTATGTATGAATGAAGCAGGAAGCTACGAATTAACATCACTTCAAAATTAATACTCTAAACTCCTACTCTTCTTCCTTAAAACCTTTCTTCTTCTAAACCTTTCTAATGCTATAACCATTTGCTAAAGTTCCTGATGTTGTGGTAACAAGCAAACATAAACATTTTCAGGTCTTTCTCATAACTGTAAATTTGTAATGGTATTAATGGTAATGTGAATATATGATATTTAGGATTTTCCACCCCTTTTAAATGGTCATTTTACCCATAAAGTGTTTGCAACCAACAGTTTGAGACCCTTTGCCTTTACTACATATGTCACTTATCAGAAAAGGATTAGAAGTGGAATCATCATGTGTCCCTCACTTTTACTTTAATCTTATTCCCCAGAGGTCTTAAAGTCGGGATATCTCAGTTATCTGGTTCTGCCTGCTGGTCCAAAGCTGCTGGCATGCTAGCTGAGGCTTGCTCTGCTGCTGGCTGGATGGGAAACAGCTGGGAGATGGTGCTGGCTGCAGGGAGTTTGGGGTCCGCCCTGGTTCCGCAGGCTGGGTCTGAGCACCTGGGAAGCTGGCTGAGGCTGGCTCTGCTGCCAACTTGATGGGAAACAGCTGGTTCCGCAGGCTAGGTCTGAGCACCTGGGAACCACAATTACGCTGATACCTAAACAACAAAAAGATCCAACAAAGAAAGAGAGTTCTACAGGCCAATTTCTCTTATGAATATTGATGCAAAAATACTAAATAAAATTCTTGCCAACCGAATCTAAGAGCATATCAAAACGATCATTCACCATGATCAAGTAGGCTTCATTCCAGGGATGCAGAGATGGTTCAATATACGGAAATCCATCAATGTCATCCACTACATAAACAAACTAAAAGAAAAAAAACCACATGGTCATCTCATTAGATGCTGAAAAAGCATTCGACAAAATTCAGCATCCTTTCATGCTAAAAGTCTTGGAAAGAACAGGAATTCAAGGCCCATACCTAAACATAGTGAAAGCAATCTACAGCAAACCAGTAGCCAACATCAAAATAAATGGAGAGAAACTTGAAGCAATCCCACTAAAATCAGGGACTAGACAAGGCTGTCCTCTCCATATCTTTTCAATATAGTACTTGAAGTTCTAGTGAGAGCAATTAGACAACATAAGGAAGTCACAGGGATGCAAATTGGAAAGGAAGAAGTCAAAGTATCATTATTTGCAGACGATATGATAGTCTACTTAAGCGATCCAAAAAACTCCACCAGAGAACTTCTACAGCTGATAAACAACTTCAGCAAAGTGGCTGGTTATAAAATTAACTCAAGCAAATCAGTAGCCTTCTTGTACTCAAAGGACAAGCAGGCTGAGAAAGAAGTTAGGGAAATAACACCCTTCACAATAGCCACAAACAACATAAAGTACCTTGGCGTAACTCTAACCAAACAAGCGAAAGATCTGTATGACAGGAACTTCAAGTCCTTGAAGAAAGAAATCGAAGAAGACCTCAGGAGATGGAAAAATATTCCATGCTCTTGGATTGGCAGGATCAATATAATAAAAATGGCCATCTTGCCAAAAGCAATCTACAGATTCAATGCAATCCCCATCAACATGCAGAAGAATGCTAATTGACCCACTCTTATCTCCTTGTACTAAGTCAACTCCAAGTGGATCAAGGACCCCAAAGAACCAAATAACCCTATCAAAAAATGGGGTACAGAGCTAAACAAAGAATTTTCACCAGAAGAAATGCAGATGGCCGAGAAACACCTTAAGAGATGTTCAACATCATTAGTCATCAGAGAAATGCAAATCAAAACAACCCTGAGATTCCACCTCACACCAGTCAGAATGGCTAAGATTAAAAACTCAAGAGACAACAGGTGCTGGCAAGGATGTGGAGAAAGAGGAACACTCCTCCACTGTTGGTGGGATTGCAAAATGGTAAAACCCATCTGGAGATCAGTGTGGCGGTTCCTCAGAAAATTGGGCATGTCACTTCCAGAGGACCCTGGCATACCACTCCTGGACATATACCCAGAGGATTCCCCTGCATACAATAAAGACATATGGTCCACTATGTTTATAGCAGCCTTGTTTATAATAGCCAGAAATTGGAAGGAGCCCAGATATCCCTCAAAAGAAGAATGGATACAGAAAATGTGGTATATTTATACAATGGAGTACTACCCAGCAATTAAAAATAATGAACTCATGCAATTTGTAGGTAAATGGTTAGATCTGGAAACTATCATCCTAAGTGAGCTAACCCAATCACAAAAGAATACACATGAAATGCAATCACTGATAAGTGGATATTAATGAGCCCAGAAGCCCTAAATATTCAAGGCACAATTAGCAAGTCAAATGACTCCCAAGAAGAAGAAAGGAGAGGACCCTGCGCCTGTAAAATTGGATCCAGTATTGTAGACCCAGAACAGAGAAATCGAGGGGGGGGGTGAATGAGTTAGGAATAGCAGGGGGGAGAGGAATTATGGGACATATGGTGGGGGGTAACTGGGAAAGTGGAAAGCCTTTGGAATGTAAACATAGAATATAGAAAATAAAAATTAAAAAAAAAGCTTTTACTCAACACAACTGGAGAAAATGGAGGACATAGTCAATTTCCTAGACAGATACCAAATATGAAAAATAAATTAGGATCAATTAGATGATTTAAACAGTCCTCTAACCCCTAGAGAAATAGAAGGGGTTATAGAAAGTCTTCCAACCAAAAAAACTATTGGACCAGATGGTATTAGTGCAGAATTCTATCAGACCTTCAAATAAGACCTAACAGCAATACTTGTCAAACTATACCACAAAATACAAAGAGAAGGAACACTGCCCAACTCGTTCTATGAAGCCACAGAGACACTGATAACAAAACCACACAAAGATCCAGTAAAGAAAGAGAACTACAGGCCAATTTCCCTTATGAATATTGATGCAAAAATACTCATTAAAATTCTTGCAAACAGAGTCCAAGAGCACAAGCATTTGACAAAATTCAGTATCCTTTCATTCTAAAAGTCCTGGAAAGAACAGGATTTCAAGGCCCATGCCTAAACATAGTAAAAGCAATATACAGCAAACCAGTAGCCAACATCAAAATGGAGAGAATCTTGAAGCAATCCCACTAAAATCACTGACTAGACAAGGCTGCCCTCTCTCTCCATATCTTTTCAATATAGTACTTGAAGTTCTAGCAAGAGCAATTAGACAACATAAGGAAGTCAAAGGGATACAAATTGAAAAGGAAGAAGTCAAACTATCACTATTTGCAGATGATATGATAGTATACTCAGTGACCCAAAAAAACTCCACCAGAGAACTCCTACAGCTGATAAACAACTTCAGCAAAGTGGTTGGTTATAAAATCAAGTCAAGCAAATCAGGAGAGGACCCTGGTCCTGAAAGGACTGGATCCAGTTTTGTAGGAGAGTACCAGAACAGAGAAATGGTGGGGGTTGTGTTTGGGGAATAGGCACGAGTAGGGGGATAGGACTTATGAGACATATGGTGAGGGAGGAACTGGTAAGGGGAAAGCCTTTGGAATGGAAATGAAAATATAGCAAAAAGAAGAAGAAGAAGAAGAAGAAGAAGAAGAAGAAGAAGAAGAAGAAGAAGAAGAAGAAGAAGAAGAAGCAGCAGCACAGGGTTTGTGCTATACAAGGAACCTTTAAAGTTCTGATTCATTTCCCTTTAAATCATCCAAATATTGCTCTTTATGGGCTATGGAGTGGCCAAACCATCTCTACAGGGTGTGCTAAAACTGTCAAGCCTTGCTTCCCTTCAAATAAAATAAAGTTTTCAATCAGAAAAAAAAGGATAGTGTGTTTTAGTGTGTCAATGCACGCGTTCTGGTTCTACTGGTTCACACAATCATATTATGTGAAACTGTTTCATACTATTATAGTATAAAATTATTTATTTCCTATACTTTTTTAACTGTAGGTACCCTAATAGCATTGGTGTGTTCCTTTTAATATAATCTTGATACTAGATTCAATTGTCACGAGTTATCTAGGTTTCATTTATGGTGATTGAAACTTTTGCTAGATGTAGATGTGTGAGATGATCTGTGATGTATCAGGGTCTGTAAATCATCACCTTAACCCCTTCTAGCTTTTAGAGTATCTATTGAGAATTTCGGTGCAATTATGATATGTCTGACATATATTATATGTTACTTGGACATTTTTTACCACTTTTAAAATTCTTTCTTCATACTCTATATTTAGGGTTTTGATTATCATGTTTTGAGAGGACTTTCTTTTCAGGTCCAATTTGATGTTCTAAAGAGATAGTGCCCAGAAATGAAAAGTAAAATCAGTAATGAAAAGAGAGACATAAAAACTAAAACTGAGGAAATTCAAAGAATTATTAGGTCTTACCTCAAATCTTTATTCCACAAAATTGGGAAATCTCAAGGAAATGGATGATTTTCTAAGCAGATACCACTAATGAAAGTTAAAGCAAGATCAGGAACTCTATATAAACAGCTGTATATTGCGTTAAAAAATATAAAGCAGTCATAAAAATTCTACCAAACAAGATAAGTCCAGGTATAGAAGTTTTTAGTGAAGATTTCTAAGAAGCTTTCAGAAACAGTCAATACCATACTCCACAAGCTAGTCCACAAAATAAATATATATGGACCACTCTAAACTCATTCTGTGAGGCCACATTCCCCCTGTTACCTAAATCACACAGCAACTCAACAAAATGAGTTAACTTCAAACCACTTTCTCTTGAACATTGATGAAAAACTCTCAAAAATTATTTGCATACTGACTGCAGAAACACATCAAAGACATCATCCATCAAGATCAAAGAAGAATAATTCAAAAGGCAAAACCCATCAAAATCATCTACCAAAAAACCAAACTGATAGAAAAAAATCATATAATTATCTCAATAGACAATGAAAAATATAAGGTCCTTTTCAGGATATTTTGAGGGATAATATCCAACCCTCATTTAGGTTAAATATATTAGAGAAATCATGGGTACATGGAACATACCTAAGCGTAATCAAAGTAATGTACAGCATATCAATAAGCAGCATCAAATGGAATGGAGAGAAATTTCAAGCATTTCTACTAAAATCAGGGAGAAGACAAGACTACCCATAGACTCAATTATTCAATATACTACTTACTATTGTAGCCAGAATAATAGGAGAATGAAAGGAGATCAAAGCAATATAAATTGTAAATGAAGTATCACTATTTTCAGATAATATAACAGTGTAGAGAAGCATCCCCAAATATTTTACCAGAAAACTTCTCCAGATGTTTTCCATCAGCAGAAGAAAACTCCATCAGCAAAATGGCTGGATCCAAAATTAACAAGAAATCAGTAGACCTCCTTTATACAAATGATAAGCAAGCCAATAAATTAGAGAAAAAACACCTTTTAAGATAGCCATGAATAATACAAAATATTTTGGGGTAACTTTAGCTAACCAAGTGCAAGATATTTATGACAAGAACTTAAGTCTGTGAAGAAAGAAAGATGCTGTAGAAGGTATTGAGAGATGGAAAATTCTCCCTTGATCATGAATAAGTAGGATACTGAAAATGACCATTTTTGGTCATTTACTAAAAGTAATCTATAAATTCAATTCAACCACAATCAAAATCTCAACACATTTTTTATAGACCTTGACGGTGCAATTCACAAATGCATATGAAAAAAAACATAATTGCAAAACAATTCTGAACAATAAAAACTTCTGGAGTAATCACAATTCTGAACTCAAGCTGTAGTACAGAGCAATAGTTATAAAAACTGCCTGGTGTTGGTACAGAAAAAGAAACATTGCTCAAATGGAATACAATCAAGACCCAGAAATAAACCCACACACATATAGACAATTGAATATTTTCAAAAAACTAATATCTTACAATGGCAAGAACAAAGCATCTTCTACAAATGGTACTGCATATCTAAATTCAGGTTTACAAGCAAAGGAATTCAAATGGACCCATATTTATCACTCTGCATAATATTCAACTTCAAGTATATCAAGGAACTCAACATAAAACCACATAAACTTAATTCCATAGTATATAAAGTTGGAAATACCATAATAGGCATTGGTATGGGAGACAATTTCTGAAACATTGACTCAGGCTCTAAGATCAAAAATTGATAAATGTGACCTCACAAAACTGCAAAACCTCTGTATGGCAAAGGACACCGTAAAGAGGACAAAATGGTGGCCAATGATTGGTAAAGTAACTACCAATCCTGCATCTCTTAGAGGGTTTTTATCCAAAATTAATAAAGATCTCAATAAGTTAGACACCAATAATCCAAACATTTTAATTAAAATTTGGGGTACAGTTCTAACTGGACTTCCTTGTCAGTCTTCAAGGGCAGAGGATGAATCTCACCTTGAAGAGTTTAATGTGCTACAGCAGGGGGATACCCAGGGGTCCACACCTGCTCGAGGAGAAGGGGGTGGATGTAGGAGGGCTTGTTAAATGGACACAATGGAACAAATAAAAAAAATTAAATTGAAATTAAATATATTCCTCCACCTTCAATTCACTCCTGCAATTAGTATTATATGGCTCTCTTTTTTATGGCTGAGAAGTATGCCTTTTTGAATATAAAATACATTTATACATTTAAATTTTTTTCATATATTTGAGTTACCTTGATTCTGTATCATATTATAAATATCTCTGCAATTATGTAGAAGTATATGCTGATTAAAATTTCATTTAGATAATGCATAGTAGTGGAAAGACTGGATTGTATGGCCTTTCTATTTTTAATTCTTTGACTTTCATAATGCCTAGATTACAGGTGATGAGTAATATGCAATCATTACTACATTTGGGTTTCAATGAGGGCCCCAATAAAACAATCGGAAAAATATCAGCAGAAGCAAAAGGATCAATAAAAATGCATGGTTGATGAAAATGATAAGCAATTTTAAAGCCTTGCAATCAGTAAACAATACCAACAAGTTTATTTAGAATACATATGACATGAAAGGAGAGGTTATGATAGGGATTCATAATGTATTTGTTTGTTTGTTTGTTTTATTTATTTAACACTTCAGATTTTATCACCCCCTCTTTGTCCAAACTCCAACTATTCCACATCCCATACCTCCTCCCCAAACCCCTGTCTCCATGATATCCCCACTCCAACCCCCCCTACCCAGCTCACATGTAAACTCCCTGGGGCCTTCTGTCATTTGAGGGTTAGGTACATCATGTCTGATTGTACACAGATCCGACATTCTTCTGCTGTATATGTGTTGGGGGCCTCATATCAGCTGGTATATGCAACCAGGTTGGTGGCCCAGTGTTTGTGAGATCTTGACGGTCCAGATAATTGAGACTGCTGGTCTTCCTTCCTACAGGGTCACCCTCCTCCTCAGTTTCTTTAAGTCTTTCTCTAATTCAGCCACAGGGTTCAGCAGCTTCTGTCCATTCGTTGGGTGCCAATATCTGCATCTTACTCTTTCAGCTGCTTGATGGATCTTCCCAGAGTGTGGTCATGCTAGGTCCCTTTCTGTGAGTGTTCCATAGCCTCGGTAATAATGTTAGGCCTTGGGAGATACGCCTGAGCTGGATCCCACTTTGAGCCAGTTGCCCAACCATCTTTTCCTCAGGCTCCTCTCCATTTCCATCCCTGTAATTCCTTCAGAAAGGAACAATTACGTGCAAGAGTCTTGACTGTGGGATGGCAACACCCTCCCTCATTTGATGCTCTGTCTTCCTGCTGGAGGTGAGTTCTATAAGTGTTTTCTCCCTGTTGTTGGGCATTTCATCTATGGTCCCTAGAGCCCTTTGAGTCCTGAGAGTCTCTTTCCTCCTAGGTCTCTGGTGCAATCTGGAGGCCACCCCCCACAACCTCCTATGTCCTGAGTTGCCTGTTTCCATTCTTTCTGCTGGGCCTCAGGGCTTCAGTCCTTTTCCCTCATTAAATACCAGATGAAGTTGTATGCAACAGCCTGTCTTCCCTGTCCACTTTCCTTCCCAAAACCCTACAAGGGATTCACAATTTCAAAAGGGTTTGATGTAGGCAGGAAGATGGAAGAAAGGTATGGAAATGTAAGCAAACTAAGGATTGGCAAGTAAGTCAACGAGAACATAGAATTTATGTAATTTAAATAACCACATTTTTTCTTTTCATAACATTTAAAGTGAGAAATGATTGTTTTTCTTGAATGTATACTGAGTACTTCCTCCAGTCTTAAAACTCTTCCTGGATCCTCTTCACATCACATCATCCAAATCCACACTCCTTTGTAGTCACACTCATTAGAGTAGAATTAATACTCTAAAAATAAAATGAAAAAAATAAAGTAAGATAAATAAAAGTAAATAAAACAAGCCAGAATAAAATAAAAAGCAAATGCACATAAAAAAGACACAACATACAAGGAGTTCATACAGACACAGTGACATGTCCATGATTAAGAAAATCCTATATGTACACAAAATGGGAAAAATGTAAAGAAAGGAAAATTTTTAAATGCGCAGAGAGTTTTATGAGATAAAATTAAAGCTCCAAAAACATCACTGAGATCATTTGTGTTAGCCATCTGCTGCTGGGCATGGGACTTAATCATAGTTTGTATAGTTTGTGAGACTCTTGGGGAGTTTCCTCATTTTGGGTTTGTTATCAATTGGAGATAATGTCTAAGTTAGGAATTGTTGATTGTGTTCACATCCCTTCTCAACATCGGGTAGCCAGTCAGCTTAGACCTGTGCATGACATATTCATGGTACTATAATCTTTCTGCGTTCATATGTGTATCAGTCCTGTGTAGTCTAGAGATACTTAATTCTTTGGTTTCATCTGCATTTGCTCTTAAAACCTTTCACCCTCCTCAGCATGAGGGCTGATGAGAAAGATCTGATAGCAATATCCTATTTCTAGATGAACGTTTCTACCTTATCAATCTCTGCAGTGAGTCCAAGTGTGTTTGGTTTAGTCCCTGAGAACTTTGGAGGGTATGGTTGGTTTATATTGTTGTTCTTCCTATGGGATTGAAAACACCTTCAGCTCCTTCTGACCTTCCCATAACTCTTCAATGGGGTCCAATGCTTAGTCCAACAGTCCTATACTTAAGTAGACACAAGGCAGAGTTCTCCATGGTAATGAGATTCTTACTGCCCTATAAAGCTTAGCCAACAAGCTTGCTTTCCCAGATATTCACTCCTGCACAAGGTATTTTATCTCAGGTCTACCCTAAAAAAGCAAGAATGCTATGTTATACATCTGTTTTCTGCCACGAATAACTAATAAACATTTTAGAATCATGGACTGCCTTTTTCAATAAGAACCACTAAGGGAAGACATGGAGAAGGCATTTGACTCCAGAAGTACAGCTTAGTTCTCCTGAAGAAGTCCTCTCTGTTCTTCCAGCCTGCCTCTGCCAAGTTAAGAGCTATCTCCACTGAGGACATTTATCCAGCTCTGTCATTTGCAGCACAAATTCTCTTTTTGGCTCTGGCTAGCACCATTTCATGGTTGCTATACTTTTTCTGCATGATATGGGCATCTCCAAAACACCTGAACTATACTTGAACATAGGCTGTCTTCCTCTTACTAGATTCACAACACCTTTAGATGTCCATTTCCGTCTCGGTTTTCAGAGTTCCAATGAGGCTAAAACTACTCAAGTGTCCATTCCTAGCCTTGACACTTTCAAACCTCAGCTTCTTACCATGATCTTTTCATGCCTTCAAGACTAATACTAGCTTAGTGATTATTACACTACCACTTTCTGCTGCCCGTGTGAGGTAGAAACTCTGGTCATCTTTAGAACAAGCCTTTAATGTGATGACTGTCTGGAAATACTTCCCAAAACATTTCATCTCAGTAATTATGGTTTATTCTTATCTCCAACTGACCTGCCTTGAATATTTCAGAAAACAAGAGGTGTCCACTTAGTATTTATGTTGCTGTGTTAATCACAGCTGTTTTATCAGCACCAAATTACTTAAAGACAGAATCTTAAATCACAATAAATAATGGCTCTATAGACACATTAAACTTCCCTTTGAAACTTTTTAAGTCAGGCCTTCATACTGTGCACTTCTCTCAACATTCCAACTCCAACACTAACACTCTAGTAAGTTCTCAGCACTGAAATTACTTTCTAGTCAAAAATTCCAAAATCCTTCTTAAAACATAGTATGTTCTTTCACAATAGTACTTCAAACTCTTGATAATAACTTGATTCAATTCATTAGAAAATAAATAGGTATAAAAATTAAAAATTCACATGATATATAAAGTAAAATAACATTATATTAAATAAAACAAGCTTATAAGTTATAAAACAAGCAAATGAACAACAAAAAGAAAAAGAAAAAATGGAGAATCACATTAGAAGAATCCAATACAGACAGAAAGATAAGTATTCAACCCCATGGTAATCCTATAGACATAGAAAATGTGAAACATAATATAATTGAAATAAGTATTTGTTTAAAAAATGAACAGAGAAAGTGTTATCGAGAAAATAAACTTCCAAATAAGTAACTGAATCTACTTCTGGCCATGTTGGCTCATCTCAAATGTAGTTTGTGTGCCCTGTGAGACCCTTGGGAAAATTCTTCATTTTATTATGGTTTTCATTTGGAGACTTCATTTAGGTAACTGATTTCTAGAAGTACTAAATTCCCATTTCACCAATGGAAACCCTTCTGGCTTAGAATTTGCAGCCCATGTTAAGGTGGTTATAATCATTCTGAGTTCATGTATGTATTAACTGTGTAGTGTCTAGCAAAGCATTGTTTATATTGTTATATCCATATTGGCTCTCACATAATTTCACCCTCCTCTATGACCATTCTCTGAGGACTAATGATAGGGTTTTGATGGTGACTTCCTACTGAGAACTGAGTGTTCCAAGTTGTCTTACTCTCTGTACTGGTTTCAGCTCTTCTATAGGCTGAACCTTCTTTAATGATGATTAAAGACTAATTTATGATTATAGCAGATGTCATTAGGAGATATATTGTTGATATTCTTCCATGGCAGAACAGTAGTATATGGTTTGACCAATGGTCCCACTGTAGTTCTAGTCTCTGGTTCTTGGCTACGAGTGTGATATTAAACATGGATTTCATCTCATTTAGTGTGCCTTATACCCAACTAAATAGTAGTTGGTTGCACTTACAATGTCTATACCTCTATTATAGCATGGTATCTTGAAGTCAGGTCACTATTGTAGATCAAAGGATTTGTAGTTTCTCTTTCTGGTTTGAAAGAATGTGGAATAGGATCTATTGCAATAAATATTAGTTAGTAGTGGTGAAGATCTAAGTAGTCACAAACTTGAATTCTTCATGTTTAGGGAAGATGTAAGTGATGACTTTGGCAATAGGGTTTTACCATCAGTTTTTGGAGAGAATAAAATATGTTTAGCAACATCCTGGATTATTGTTAATTTCTATGGTGGCCATATGGAGAAACTCAATAAGATTTAATCTACTCTTGGCACTGGAGTTATCATTTGGTGCTGAGAAATAATTAGATTTAGGTTTTTCTTCACTGCAGATTCTCTAAGCTCTACTGAAATTTTTGCTGTCTACAACTTTTTAGTGTGCCTATATATGTTCCAACAGCTGAAAAACATCTTTAGCAATGTTGGTGAATTCAAAATTAATTCAAAATCTAATTCAACAGCTTCTTTATACAAATGATAAATGGGGTGAAAAAGCATTTAGAAAGAAAAGCCCTCTTAGAAAAGTAACAATTAATATAAAATATCTTGGTGTAACTCTATCTACACAAGTGAACAACTTATATTATAAGTACTTGTAGTGTCTAAAAGAAGAAATATAGGAAGATATTGAATGATGACCTCATATTATGGCAAGAATTTGGGATATATGGTACATTCCTCCATTGCTGGTGTCAGTATAACCACTTTGGAAATCAATTTGTTATTTTCTTAGAAAACTGTCTAGTTTTACTTCAAGCCACCATTATATGACTCCTGACACAAACCCAGAGGATTGCCAGTTGTAGTACAGGGACACTAGCTCAACTATGTTCATTGAAGTTTATTTGTAGTAGCCAGAAACTTGAAAAAACTTAGATGTTGGGGGTAGCCAGACTCAGTCAGCTTCCCAGGTGCTCAGACCCAGCCTGCAGAAACGGGTACCCAAGATATCCTGAGTTTAAGACCTTCAGGGCCTCAGGCCTGAGGCTGGAGCTGCCCACAGAGTAGCAGTTTGGGGGACACCAGCCAAGCCTGGGCTCTGTGCTCGCAGGGCTGACCCTGAACTCCCTGCAGCTAGTGACATCTTCCCAGCTGTTTCCCAGCCAGCCAGCAGTGGAGTCAGCCTCAGCCATCTTCCCAGGTGCTCAGACCCAGCCTGTTGAACCAGGGCCGACCCCAAACTCTCTGCAGCCAGCACCACCTTCCCAGCTGTTTCCCATCCAGCCTGCAGTGAAGCCAGCCTCAGCCAGCTTCCCAGCAGCTTTGAGCAGGCAGAACCAGATAACTGAGATATCCCGAGTTTAAGACCTCTGGGGAATCAGGACACCAGACAGCAAACCCTGAGCAGGAGCAGTACAGAGCAACTGCCCAACAGGCAGAACCAAGTATCTGGGATATCCTGAGTTTCAGACCTCGGGGGACTTAGGCCACCTGTCAGCAATCTGTGAGCAGGAGTCCTGCAGGGCAGAGGTTCAGGTGTCCCAGTAGTGGGGAAATAGTCTTACTAGCCCACAAGAGGGTCAAGCACCAGCTAGTAACTACAGGACCAACTAACACCAGAGTTAACCAGATGGCAAAAGGCAAATGTAAGATCGTTACTAACAGAAATCAAGGCAGTATGGCAGCATCCAAACCCAGTTCCCCAACAGAAATAAATCTTGGATACCCCAACACACCAGAAAAACAAGACTCAGATCTAAAATCATTGGTCAGGATGCTGATAGAGGAACACTTAGATAAATCTCTTAAAGTAATACATGAGAAAATAGATCAAAAGCGAGAAGCCCTTACAAGGTAAACACAATTAAATCTCGGATATCACAACACACCAGAAAAACAAGACTCAGATCTAAAATCACTGGTAAGGATGCTGATAGAGGATCACTTAGATAAATTTCTTAAAGTAATAGAGGAGAAAATAGATCAAAAGCTAGAAGTCCATACAAGGTAAACACAAAAATCCCTTAAAGAAATCCAGGAGAATATAGAGCAAAAAATGAATCCCAATAAGGGGGGAGAAACAAAAATCACTTAAAGAGATACAAGAGAACATGGGTCAACAAGTACTCAAAACAATTGGAGAATCTGGATGAAATGGACAATTTCCTAGACCAATACCAAATACCAAAATTAAATCAGCATCAAGTAGATCAGCTAAACAGTCCCATAACCCCTAAAGAAATAGAAGGGGTTATAGAAAGCCTCCCAACCAAAAAAAGTACAGGGCCAGATGGTTTTAGTGAAGAATTATACCAGACCTTAAAAGAAGACTTAACACCAATTCTCTTCAAACTATTCCAAAAAATAGAGACAGAAGGGTCACTGCCCAACTCATTCTTCGAAACCACAATTAAGCTGATACCTAAACCACAAAAAGATCCAACAAAGAAAGAGAACTACAGGCCATTTTCTCTTATGAATATTGATGCAAAAATACTAAATAAAATTCTTGCCAACCGAATCCAAGAGCATATCAAAATGATCATTCACCATGATCAAATAGGCTTCATTCCAGGGATGCAGGGATGGTTCAATATATGGAAATCCATCAATGTAATCCACTACATAAACAAACTAAAAGAAAAAAACCACATTATCATCTCATTAGATGCTGAAAAAGCATTCGACAAAATTCAGCATCCTTTCATGCTAAAAGTCTTGGAAAGAGCAGGAATTCAAGGCCCATACCTCAACATAGTAAAAGCAATCTACAGCAAACCAGTAGCCAACATCAAAATAAATGGAGAGAAACTTGAAGCAATCCCACTAAAATAAGGGACTAGACCAGGCTGCTCTCTCACTCCATATCTTTTCAATATAGTACTTGAAGTTCTAGCGAGAGCAATTAGACAACATAATGAAGTCACAGGGATACAAATTGGAAAGGAAGAAGTCAAAGTATCATTATTTGCAGACGATATGATAGTTTACTTAAGCGACCCAAAATACTCCACCAGAGAACTTCTACAGCTGATAAACAACTTCAGCAAAGTTGCTGGCTATAAAATTAACTCAAGCAAATGAGTAACCTTCTTGTACTCGAAGGACAAGCAGGCTGAGAAAGAAGTTAGGGAAATAACACCCTTCATAATAGCCACAAACAACATAAAGTACCTTGGCGTAAGTCTAACCAAACAAGCAGAAGATCTGTATGACAGGAACTTCAAGTCCTTGAAGAAAGAAATCGAAGAAGACCTCAGAAGATGGAAAAATATTTCTTGCTCCTGGATTGGCAGGATCAATATAGTAAAAATCGCCATCTTGCCAAAAGCAATCTACAGATTCAATGCAATCCCCATCAAAATCCCAAATCAATTCTTCATAGATCTAGAAAGAGCAATTCTCAAATTCATCTGGAGCAACAAAAAACCCAGGATAGCTAAATCTGTTCTCAACAATAAAAGGACTTCTGGGGGAATCAATATCCCTGATCTCAAGCAGTTCTACAGAGCAATTGTGTTAAAAAACTGCATGGTATTGGTACAGCAACAGGCAAGTAGATCAATGGAATAGGATTGAAGACCCAGAAATGAACTCACAGACTTATGGTCACTTGATCTTTGATAAACCATCCAGTGGGAAAAAGATAGCCTTTTCAACAAATGGTGCTGGTTCAACTGGAGGTCAACATGCAGAAGAATGCGAATTGACCCACTCTTATCTCCTTGTACTAAGATCAACTCCAAGTGGATCAAGGACCTCCACATAAAACCAGACACACTGAACCTATTAGAAAAAAAAAAAAACTTGAGAAGACCCAGGAGGACATGGACACAGGGGGAAAGTTCCTGAATAGAACACCGATAGCTTATGCTCTAAGATCAAGAATTGACAAATGGGACCTCATAAAATTATGAAGTTTCTGTAAGGCAAAGGACACTGTCAGAAGGACAAAAAGGCAACCAACAAAGTGGGAAATGATCTTCACCAACCCCACATCCGACAGAGGGCTAATATCCAATATATACAAAGAACTCAAGAAATTAGACCCCAAAGAACCAAATAACCCTATCAAAAATGCGGTACAGAGCTAAACAAAGAATTTTCACCAGCCGAAATTCGGATGGCCGAGAAACACCTTAAGAGATGTTCAACACCATTAGTCCTCAGGGAAATGCAAATCAAAACAACCCTGAGATTCCACCTCACACCAGTCAGAATTGCTAAGATTTAAAACTCAAAAGACAACAAGTGCTGGTGAGGATGTGGAGAAAGAGGATCACTCCTCCACTGTTGGTGGGATTGCAAAATGGTAAAACAGCTCTGGAAATCAGTGTGGCGGTTCCTCAGAAAATTGGGCATGTCACTTCCAGAGGACCCTGGCATACCACTTCTGGGCATATAACCAGAGGATTCCCCTGCATACAATAAAGACACATGCTCCACTATGTTTATAGCAGCCTTGTTTATAATAGCCAGAAATTGGAAGGAGCCCAGATATCCCTCAAAGGAGGAATGGATACAGAAAATGTGGTATATTTATACAATGGAGTACTACTTAGCAATTAAAAATAATGAACTCATGCAATTTGTAGGTAAATGGTTAGATCTGGAAAATATCATCTTGAGTGAGCTAACCCAATCACAAAAGAATACATATGAAATGCAATCACTGATAAGTGGATATTAATGAGCCCAGAAGCCCTAAATACTCAAGGCACAATTAGCAAGTCAAATGACTCCCAAGAAGAAGAAAGGAGAGGACCCTGGGCCTGTAAAGATGGATCTAGATTTGTAGACCCAGAACAGAGAAGTCGTTGGGGGGGGGGGATGATTGGGGAATAGTTGGGGGAGAGGAATTATTGGATATATGGTGGGGGGGAACTGGGAAAGGGGAAAGCCTTTGGAATGTAAACATAGTATATAGAAAATAAAAATTAAATAAAAAAAACTAGATGTTTCAAAATTGAGGAATGGATAAAGATAATGTGGTCCATCTACACAATGGAACACTATTCAGGTAATATACGCAAAGACTCATACATTTTGCAGCCAAATGGATGAAATTTTAGAATATAATCCTGAGTGAGGTAACCCAGAGCCCAAAGTACACATATGGTATGTACTTACTTGTAAGGGCATATTAGCCATTATGTTTACAATAATCATGTTATTATCCAAAGATGCAAAGTAACTGGGTATTAAGGAGGGCCTAAGTGAGTATGTACAAATCTATCTCAGAAGGGGAGGCTCAAATAAATCAGAAGTAGATGGAAAAAGGGAACTGCATATGAGAACTGGAGAGGAGAGGAATAGGAATGTAGATCAAGTATGTGGACAGGAGAGGCATGAGAAGGCTTAGAGTGAGTATGAAAACCAGTTGGGAGCATTTCTTTTTTTTTTTTTTTAATTTTTATTTTCTATATTCTATGTTTACATTCCAAGGGCTTTCCCCTTTCCCAGTTCCCACCCACCATAGTTCCCATAGTTCCTCTCCCCCCCAACTATTCCCCAATCATTCCCCCTCCCCCCTCAGTTTCTTTACTAAACTGGATGCAATCTTTACATGCCCAGGGTCCTCTCCTTTCTTCTTCTTGGGAATCATTTGACTTGCTATTCGTGTCTTGAGTATTTAGTGCTTCTGGGCTCATTAATATCCACTTATCAGTGATTGCATTTCATGTGCATTCTTTTGTGATTGGGTTAGCTCACTCAGGATGATATTTTCCAGGTCTAACCATTTACCTACAAATTGCATGAATTCATTATTTTTAATTGCTGAGTAGTATTCCATTGTATAAATATACCATATTTTCTGTATCCATTCCTCCTTTGAGGGATATTTGGGCTCCTTCCAATTTCTGGCTATTATAAACAAGGCTGCTATAAACATAGTGGAGCATGTGTCTTTATTGCATGCAGGGGAATCCTCTGGGTATATGCCCAGGAGTGGTATGCCAGGGTCCTCTGGGAGTGACATGCCCAATTTTCTGAGGAACCTCCAAACTGATTTCCAGAGCGGTTTTACCATTTTGCAATCCCACCAACAATGGAGGAGTGTTCCTCTTTCTCCACATCCTCGCCAGCACTTGTTGTCTCTTGAGTTTTTAATCTTAGCCATTCTGACTGGTGTGAGGTGGAATCTCAGGGTTGTTTTGATTTGCATTTCCCTGATGACTAATGATGTTGAACATCTTTTAAGGTGTTTCTCGGCCATCCGAATTTCTTCTGGTGAAAATTCTTTGTGAGCATTTCTTTATCTAGCTGAATGCTTGTCACTGGGGTGCTTTCAGGAAATCTATGTAAGAGAGACTACTTCATATTCTTACAAATGTAGAATAGAGAGACTAAAGTGACTTCCTCTTCTAGCCAGTTTGAATTTCCAGTGGAGGGATAGGGACAGAAATCTGGCCATGAAGCCTTATACCCAAAATTTTCTTGAATACAGCCATCCAATGATTGGCCCAATTTGAGATCAACCCATGTGAAAGAACTCACCTCTGATACTATTAAGGATAAGGTACTATCTTGTAGACGCTGTGCTTATATAACAGCCTCTTCTGGGGATTCTTCCAGCAGAGGATGAAGGCAGATGCAGACCCAGAATCAAACATTAAGCAGATGTCAAAGAGTCTTCTGAAAGTACAGAATATAGTATTGAAAAAGCAGGCCAGGTCAATGACACCACAGGAAGTCTTACAATGTCAACAAACCTGTATTCATGAGGGATTTAAGAGACTGCGCTACCAACCAGGGGCCATGCAGGGCTGTAACTAGACCACACTACATACTTGTAGTAAATGTGTAGCTATTTTTTTCATGTTGGAACCCTAACAAGCAGTGTGTGGCAGTTTTAGTCTATGTTCACAGCCAGTGAATAATCTTTCCCATTCCATGGACACCATGGTTGGGCCTCAGTGGGCAAGAATTTGCCTAGTAGTTCTAGGACTAGATGTTCCAGGGTGGGATGGCACCCAAAGTGTTGCTCCTCCTTCTCTGAGGAATGGAAGTGGGAAAAAGAGACACTTGAAAGAGGGGATTGAGATTAGAGAGGGAGGCTGTGATTGGGTTGTCAAGTAAATAAAGAGAATAAACTAAAAAAAAAAATCCAAAGAAAAGGATGACAACATAGCAAAAAATAGGAATGCCTAGGTAACATATAGAAATATTTAGCAACATAGTTACTATAGGTGCAAAAATAACAAAGAAACAAATGAAAAATTCTTGATATGTTAAAGCCATACAGTAAAAATGTAGGTGAGTCTCCCCTTTCTGTCACTTGCTTGAAAAAATCTACAGGAATAAAAAAAAAGAGAGTAGATTACATAGAAATGACATACAAGGAAAGTACTCAGGGCTTTTATCCTATGTAGCTATCTTAAATATTCTGATGTTCAAGAAACAGAATTCAAAAGAAACTCTGAAGTCAAACCATTTTGCTAGCAAGAGCAGCCAATGTAGCAGTCTGGCTTAAAATATCTAAAGACCAGTTTCTACACAATGAAAGGAAGAGATCTAGAGGATTTCAGAAGCATGGGAATCTGCAACAGGAGCTGATCTGAACTGAAAGGCATGGAACAAGAAATCTGAGCTGAGACTGTGGAACATGAAGGTAATTTTCAAGGTAAGATGACAGGAGGTACAAATGTAAGATTGCAATGTACAGAGCTCAAGTCTATGAAATACACAGGGAAGTTAGGGGATCACCCAAATACCTGCACATATAAATCTGGTAAAATTGGAAGTAATATAAAGCACCACATAGTACTGATGGCTAGAAACTCAAAATCAATGCATTTTCTTATTTGTATATTATCAATTGTAAGGCAATAGTTTCCTGAAAGTGTCAGAGGAAAGACTAGCCTTACTTGCAATTCACAATTTACTGGTTCATAAATTAAAAGTATGAATGTCATTATTCTGCAGGATATAAGCAATGGGTGTCTGATCCAGTGTAAGTCAGAATATTTTGTATGATATTTGTTGTTGTAGAATTAAATATTTATAAATAAAATTTGGTGGTGTGGTTCTACCCAATTCCTTTAACACACACATACACACACACACACACAAAGACAAATACTTTTTATATTCCTTAATGAGCTCAATAGCTAGGCCACTGCCTAATATCCACCAATAATTCTGAGTTATTATTTACTAAATCCTGTGTTCTATATCGGCTGTTCTAGACCCAGTTGTGTAGTCTTCTGGGCCATGCTCTTCTGGCTCCTAAACATGGAAGCTATATCTCTCTGTCCTGCAGTCTTCTCTCGCTTGGGACCTCTTCTCTACGCCATACTCTTCCAGCATTGTGGACTTCTTATTCCTCCTCTAGGTCCCAAGTCTGAAGAATCCTAAAATCCCTCCTCTCTCCATCCTTTCCAGCTATTGGCTGTTAGCATCCTTATTTTCCAATCAGAACCAACTGGGAACAGGTTCTCAAAAGCTACATATAGACAGACATCCCTTGCAAACAGTTTTTGGGGGAATATAGTTAGCATTAGAATACAAGAATAATTTTTGTGCATTTGAAGCATGAGCAAGAAAAAAACATTGCATATTTTTGGAGAGGTTGTGACTCAAATTTTAGCCATACTATCTGCTATCACCACAATGGATTAACCAGAGAGTTCAATAAAAATAGAAAAATAAAGAGCCTACAAACTCATGGAAATAAACAGTTCTGTACTTATTGAACACTGGATCAGATAAGAAAATAGAAAAACATTAAAAATTTTCTAGAATTTAATGAAAATGAAAGCGAAACAGAAACAAAATTATGGGTCAGTATGAAAGCATTTCTAAGAGGAATGTCAGCAGTACCAAATGCCTTCATAAAGATATTGGAGGGCTCTCATGCTATCATCTTTAAAAGCACATCTGAACGATCTAGAACAAATTGAAGCAAACAAACTAAAGAGGAGTAGATTATGCGATTATGATTCTCAGGATTGAAAGCAATCAGAAACAAATAGAACAATAAAAACCACAAACAAAATCAACAAATGGTTCATTGAGAACATCAACAGAATAGACAAACCCTTAGCCAAAATAAATAAAAGGCAGAAAAAGAGAATTCAAACTAACAAAATCAGAAATGAAAAAGAGGACATAACTGGCATTGAGGAAATCAAGAGAATTATTAGGTCTTACTAAAAAAGCCTTCACTATATCAAATTAGAAAATTTAAATTAAATGGATGATTCTCTTGATAAATTCCATTTACCAAACTTAAATCAAAATCACCTAAACAGTCCAAATCTTTTTACAACTCCTATGAAACTTAAAGCATTCATTAAATAAAAATATATACCCTCTCCATAAATTAAAAAGCCCTTTTAAAAGTTCACGTTCTTTCAGCTAGGGGAGCATGTAAAAGTCAAAATTAAACATTTTCCTCATGACTGATAAATCAGGGCTAAATCACAATGAAAATCAATCTGCAATTGCACAAATAACTTAATTCCAAATTACTGGGATTCTTTCATGATTTTATGTGCTATCCAAAATAGTTTGTATAAATTTGTCTCTGCATTGCACTATGCAACACCTAGAGGTTGTCTTCTAGGCTCTTGCTGGATCCAATACACCATTGCTGCTGTTCTAGATTGTCAAGTAACTGTGCTAACACATACAAAGCACTATTTTGTTATAATTGTTGTTGTTGTTGTTGTTGTTGTTGTTGTTTAGGTGTTTGGTTAGTTGGTTGGTTGATTTTTGGAGTTTTGTGGTTTTGGGTTTTTCTCATCTGTCCCATAGTACTAGCCCATCATAGGCTGTTGTCATTTTGCCAAGCTTCAACACCTTTCCATGGCCCCTTCAGTCTTTGGCTTTCAAATCTTAATCAGCCTGAAACTAGTTGAATGTCCTCCCCTAGCCTTCACAGTCTTCAGCCTCAGCTGCACACTGACCTTTTCATAACTTCAGGAATAATACAGTTTTCAGGTTGAGGTACAAGCTTGGTCACCTCCAGAACAAGGCTCCTGAGTGCTGACAGTCAGTAAACAATTCCCAGAATATTTTACCTCAGTAATTTTGGTCTCTTCTTAAACACAGCGAATTAGTCAGCTCCAGCTGACCATGCTTGAGTGTTTCAAAAACATAAAGCATTCCCTTTATTAGTTCTTGCATCTTGTAAAACACAGCTGTTTATTTCTGAGCACCAAATAATCACAGAATCTTAAATCACAATAGCTAATGGCCCTAAAATGTCTTTAAACTTCTCTGGAACTTCCTAAGCCTAGCCTCTATACAGTGCATTGCTCTCCACATTCTCACCATTCAAACTTGCACAGAACCAATCACTGAGTTTTAAGCACTCAGTTACTTTCTAGCCCAAATTCCAAAATCCTTTCACAATCTTTCCTAAAAATAGTCTATTCTGTTACAACGAAATCCCCAAGCCTTTGTACCTAGTTGCTATGTTAAAGTTTCTCTTGCTGGAATGAAACATGCCTACAAAACCTTGATGCAGAGAAGAGTTTATTTGGTTTACAATATATTGCTCCTCATTATCTAAGGAAATATGGAAAGGATAAAAGCATGGCAGTAACCTGCAGGCAGGAGTTGAAGCAAAAAGCACAGAGTGCTGCTACTTACTGGCTTATTTACTGGACTGGATAAATCAGATTTTTTATATTATTCAAGAACACCAGCCCAGGAATTAAATGACCCAAAATGAGCTTGGCCTTTTCAATTAATTATTAATTTAAAAACTATTTACAGACAGATCATTGGATGTCATTTCCTCAAATATCTTTTCCAACTATCAGTTCAAATGTGTGTGTTTATGTGTTTGTGTGTATATATGTGTGTGCGTTTGTGTGTGTGTGTGTTTGTGTGTATGTGTGTGTGGGTGTAAACTAGCATAGGAAAACACAAGTCATTTTATTTGATATTTAATTACTAACCTAGCTTCCTGAGAAGAAATTACTAATCACACATCACTTTTTGTTTTTCCTATATTAATGACTGCAGAAGTTGTAGATAATAAATGGCTACAAAGGGGTTAAGGAGGGCAAGCAGCTCAAACAAGCTTCTGTCCTTGAGTCCAGTATCTGACCTAATGACAAAAAAAAGTGTCATTGTGATATTTAGATTAGGTATTATTTGATTCAGCTGCTCCACTGAAAAAACGACACAAGGACAATGTCTGAATCTTACCTCAGGATTGCATCAGCTTCAGGAGAATGCACAGATTTTGGCAACCATATTAGGGGGATTAGGGAACCTGCTTATAGACAAGTGCTTGGGATAATATTTAGTAGTAAAATAGAACCTTAAGCCCATTAAGTGTTAATAAACTGAATGGTAACCACAGTGTAGTTAGAGCCTTTGCTTTTTGGTGTGCTAATGAGTGCACAAGTTTTTAAATGATTGATGCAAGAGTCCACAGCCTTCTAAATTGTAAAATATTGAAGATTTAATATCTGCCATCCACATATAAGTGAATACAAACCAAGGTGGTGGCAATTTTGGTGCAAGGGGGCAGTCTATTAGTTTATGCAAGATGATTTTTTAAGCCTTGATGTGATGAAAAACTATGACCAAAAAAGCAAATTGAAAAAGGAAGGGTATATTTGTTTAACAATCCTATATTGATGTTCTTCACCAAAACATGCAGAAATCTGGAAGCAGGAGTTGTTGCAGAGCCTATGGAGAGGTGCTGTTTTCCAGTTTGATTCACATGGCTTGCTCAGGCTGTTTCCTTTTAGAACCCAGTCCTACCATCTCAGGAATGGCAGCTCACACAATGGGTTGAGCAATCCTTCATAGATAACTGATTGAGAAAATGCCTTACAACTGAATCCTACAAGGAATTTCCTCAACCTAGACTCCTTCCTCCCTAGGGACACTAGCTTGTCTGTAGTAGACACAAAATGGCAGCAAGTAGACCGACTAAAACAGAAGAGGGATAAACTAATAAGGGAGGTTTCTCTGTGACAGATCTGACCATGAAAATTTTTGGCAGAATGTGACCTTGGGACTTTGTACTACTAAAGCTATTTAATGCTTTTTAAAGGGATTAATGGGAGATATTAGTAGAAGTATGAAAAACAGTGTTACTTACTGCAATGTAGATTTTGATGACCATGCTCAAGATATTTGAGAGGAATAAATTAAATATAGGTGGCCAATAGAATGTACTTCTAATATTTTAAAGGGATTTGTTTATTTTTGGATTTTATGATATTTCATTAATTCTATTTCTGTCATAACATTCACAAAGGCTATTTTTTTTCTAGTTCATATACATTATTCATCACCTTAGTCCTGGTGTATATTTGGAAAGAAATATTAACTATGTCAGAACTCATGGTACATCATGTTCAAGGTTAACATTATGAAGAGCTCACAGAAGCTTGAATATAATGCAAAACCAAGCAAACCCTGGCAAATTAAAATCATCATCAATATCACCATCATCATTTTCTTTCCTCTTTTTCTTCTTCCGTTTTTCCTTCTTCCTCGATCTGCTTATTTTGAAAAATAAAATTCTAGCTTCAAATTTCACCAGCCCATTGAGAAGCATACAGAATTAATATATTTGTTTGTTTGTCTTAAATGTCAAGTTAACTGTGGAAGAGCAAGAAAGAAGATATGTCATCTAAGTGCATAACAGTATTAATCAACCACACAAAGAACCAGAGACTAACACCCCAGTATCAAGAATGAGAAATCACCCCAAGGAAATCTAGACTGTAAGTATGCCCTTCCATTCTCTTATGTCAGGAGCCATAATGGGACAAGCTAATATACTAGCAGATGTTCATCCTGAAATGCCTGCCTCGGATTATTATATAATCTGTGACAGGTGAGCCCCCATTCAGCAAGGCTGTGGGGGACTAATTTTAGGAAAGATTTCCTGCTATTTATATGCTTTTCCTGTTATTATTATTATACATTTATAATAATCAATAGTAATAGCACATTCCTTTGGAGCAGATCCTTGCAGATCCACGAAGATGTAATTTCTTATAGTGATGCTATGTAGACAAATAGATGACTTTAGTTTTAATGATGATCCTATAAGAATTCCTAATATTTGTGATTGCTAAGCTCTTTTTTAATGGGACTGCTACTAGATTCCTCCTATAGCCAAATTGCAATGAGAACTCTGCCAGTTTCCCAAGTGTCACAAGTTAATTGCTCTTAGATGGCAACCAGACTTTCTCCTACTCAGAGCACATTCCAAGAGGTTGTAAAACAATTAACCAAAGGTCATAAAAAGGGAGCTAGGATTTATTATAGGTGTTAGGACAGAAGGTAAAATATTGACTGGGTTTTTCTATACAAAACTTCACTTATTAGTTACAGTTTTAAACTTTCTACGAACCTGTAGAGAAGACAAGTGATAGCTAGATAATTACTCCTAATGGATATGCATGTAAACATTCTCTGTTGTAAGCTTCTATTTCAATTTAGGACTTGGTTTTCTATGTGAACTTATGATGAACTTTGTAACATGTAATCATGCATTCTGAAAGACATTTAAGGGCCGAGGACAAAGAGAAGTCAGATCAGAAGAATTGAAGGAGAGGGACAGAGTTGAGAGGAGAACTGAACTGAGGAGAAGGTTTTTAGTCAGAAGAGAACAAGATTAGAAGGAGAATGCAGAGTGGAATAACTTAGAAACTATAGGTAACATAAACTACTAAGAGAATAACAATGTGCAGGAGGCAGAGAGAAAGAGAAAAAAAAAGATGTTGAAGAGAGTAGAAGGAGCAATCAGGCTTCTTACCATTGGAAAGGACAGGCCCCATGGTAAGGAGGCTTAGACTTATTAAGAGAAACAAAGTCTTTTTCTTACAAACATGGATTTAATTCATTTAGCATTGAAAGCGTGGAAGCTTTTTCTTTCTCCATGCAATAAATATTGTAGTCCATCTTTCATCCAGAATGAGTGAGTTCTTTCTGCACCGGTGCTTGGTCTTTTGCTCCATATGCATATGTAAGTATGAATGTGTGTGTAAGTATGTAATTGTGAGAATGTATGCATGTATGTGTGTAAATATGAAATTGAGAGAATACATGCAAGCTGGGCCCAGCTGACTGCGTGAAAATATGTATGAAGATACATGTATGAATTTACGTGAGATTATGCATATTCACGTATGTAGAAATTTTTCTGTCTACAAGTTTTATTCTCTTCTCCAGGTTCATTAGAAGTTTATTGCTCCTAACTTCCCCCTAGACTGACAAGCAAGAGGCATCTGGACAATAGGAAAAAGGCTCTAGCAATTAACCCTTTACTTAATCCCCTGCTGTTTTAGGATGAGGTGTTAAATGCCTGAGACTGCAGTCTCTGGCTCCTGAGGAACACAGAAGGCAGGTCAGCTTTGTTAGCCTAGTAATTTAGATTTAGATAAGTAAACCTTTTATTATACAGCAACCCTAAACTTTCCGTAAGACAAAGTCTTACTCCTGCCGATGCTCTTCCCCCCTCTGCTGCCTCAAGAAGGACCAAGAAGAAACACCTCTGCTGGGGCTGGCTCCCAGCACTCTTAGAGGTTGAATGTGAGAAAGTATTGTTGAATATACCTCATACTACACACACAGGCCTATGATGATTTGGTTTGGGTTAATGGTGAAAGACTTCCTACAGCCTAGCTTCCATGGTAATAGAAAATACTTTATAAGCTTCAAAAGGGAGGTTAAACCATATATAGTCCTACCCAGTTGTAACATTAACTATAAACTGCACACAATTTTCAGTTAGCCAAAATGTCCATAAATGTCCAATAATTAGCATTCATGTATTGATGGTGACCGGGTGTTCTCTTATAGACTTAAGGACCTCTCAGCAGGTGAAAAATCATGCCTGGTATTAGAAAGCAAGAATTCAAGGGTTAATATGGTTGTGGACATTAGGGAATAAAATAAACTATGTCTACTTTGTTAGGCCAGCATCATCTCTTACTGAAATCTAAACCTTATCCCTTTACCCACACTATGGTATAAGTATCACACACTCATCAAAGAAGCTTATCCTTACAGCAGTGTAGACCATTAATGGTCAACATCCCTGGACTTAATTCTATGGGTTCTAGCCTCAACAGATGCTTCTACATCATAGATGCTGTAAATACAGAACTCAGAGAACAACACAGACTACAGGGACAGAAATACATAAAGTGTAAGAATACGAGGAAGTCTGTTGTGATCTAAATTACAGTGTAGGATGTTCTAATTCCTTGTAGATACCAAAGAGCAAGTGTATCTTTATACAAATATATAATTCTACGTGTACAATTGGCTCATGTAGAATCCTAGGATAACAACCTATTTCATTTTGTTACCTATGTCATTATAAACTCTACAAAGAATGACTTTTCTATTATAAATACTTTGACATTTTCATGCTAAAAAATTGTCCAGCAAGGACACCTTTGAAGCCCTTCTAAGACATAGTTAAGTCCATTCACAGATGATTTTATCCTAAAGGAGGAAAATTAGATAATTGGCTTGTTACAGAAGACACTATAGCTGCATAAACAAAGAAGATGTTGACTAGATTTAACAGTTTTTAAGTCATGAATTTGATTTTCCTTAGCAATGTAATAAACACCACATTGTCAGTCCAATCTATTTTTCATCAGAGTGATTTATACAAACACACCCTTCTTAATCTGCATTGGTTTCAACAATGTTGTCTTCTAAACTCCCACACAACATCCCAACTTATGACAAGGAATGCATTGCTACTATTACATAGCACAAAGAAAAAAAAAAACAAATTGGGAGAAAAGAATATATTTTCTTCTTATGTTTATATTTCCATATTGTTCTTTCTTATTAAAGGAAGTTAGGACAGGAATTCAAAGAAGGCAGAAATTAGAGCAGGGCCTGAAGGAGAATCCATACTGGCTTGCAAATTGCTAGGCTTCTTCTTCTGGGATTGCTCAGTCTACATGTTTATAGAACCCAAAGAAGACTAGATCAGAGATAGAAACAACCCCAAAGGGTTGGGCCTTCTATTCATCAATAATTAAGAAAACAAATTTTCTGCTGGATCTTTGAAGATATTTTTCTCAATTGAAATTTCCCATTTCAGATGATTCTATTTGTACCTCAAGTGACATAATCCAAATAAGGACAAGTCACCACTGGTAAACACACATTTTTTTTATTCTAAGTTAAATTACAAACCTAACATCCAGACAAGACATTACACAGCACTGACATTATATATCTATTTCTATATATGTACATATATGTACACACATATATATTTATGTGTGTATGTATATGTACGAAACATACACACACAGACACACACACATATGAATGTTAAAGAGGTAAGAAGCAGAGAAGTTCTTGCTTTTTTTTCTGATACTGATATACATGTCACAACATGTAACTGTGATATTTAGATTCAGCATTATTCAATTCAGCTGCTTCAACGAAAAGCAAAGTTACAAAATGTGAATTCAGCCTCAGAATTGTACCAACTTTATGGTAGAAGCACTGCACCTTAGAACCCTAGTACAGAAATAAAGTACAGAGCAGGGATGGGAAGGTCATAGGGAGGGGTTCTGGATCAGATATGAGGAGGGACACAATGGAATTCCAGAAGTCCATGAGATTGACTGGAATCTTCAATGACAGGGGTATGGAAGTATGGGGCTGTCCAGAAAGAGACAGGGACCTGGGATGAGTGAAGTGCCCAAGAAACAGTGGGGGTGACCTTAGCTATGACTCATAGCATTGGGGTTATGGAAGCTGAACCGAAAACCTATAATAACCAGGCAGGAATCCCAATTTAGAAAGGTGGGCACCAACTTGCCCACAAAACATTTCACCCTAAATTTAACCTGGTTATAATAAATTCATGGATGAGGGAAGGACAAAGCAATAAACAGTCTTACTTGTGACCCATCTGACACTTTTAATTTTACATTTTTTATGTTTGAAGACAGGTACAGAGCTTTTCTGCCATCTGAGATGTTCCATTTATTTATTTATTTATTTATTTATTTATTTATTTACTTATTTATTTATTATTTATTTATTTATATTAAATTCTGCTTGCAATCTGCTCTCCTCCCATCTCCCATTTACTGGCCACTACTACATGACTGACCAACTTTCATTCTTCACTGCAAACGGGGTTGACTCTGTTAACTTAGAGAGATACTAAGTCCCAGGGTCAAAGACTGATAGGGCTTAGGAACTTTTATGGAAAAACAAATGGAAGAATTGAAGCCTCTAAGTGGAAAGGAACTCCACAAATATACAAAGAGTCGACTAAAATGGATCCTGGGTCTCTCAAACCCTAAAGCATCAAAGAAAGAACATCTACCTTTTGTATCTATGCCTCCTGCACATATGGAGCAAATATGCAGCTTGGACTACTTGTGGGTCATGATAAATGGGAGAGGGGTTCTATACCAAAAGCTGTTGTCTTTAACTGGGATATCCTATTCTAGTCTGTCTGCCTTGTATGGCCTCAGAGGGATATGATATAATTAGTATCAAAGGAACTTGATTTGACAAGTTATGGTTATATTAAAGGGGGTTCCACAGGTCCCTTCCCAGAAGGGGGAATGGGGTGAAGGATCACAAGAAGCAGAGGCAAGAGTGGGGGAGTTACTGGGATGTAAAGTAAATAATTAAAAATTATAATAATAAGGAAAGAAAAAATAAAAACCAGACAGTGACTATGGTGGATACTGTCAATACTGTAGTCTCCATGACAGCTGAAGTGCTACTGTCTCAGGAGGTACTAAATCAACATCTTTCTCAAGTCATACACATTTTACTGGGATAAGAGAAGAGTTCAAGACACAGTGGGGGTGACCTTAGCTGTGACTCATAGCACTGGGGTTATAGAAGCTGAACCGAACACCTATAATAACTTGGCAGGAATCCCAATTTAGAAAGATGGACACCAACCTGCCAACAAAACTTTTGACCCTAAATTTAACCTGGTTTTAATAAATGCATTGATAAGGAAAGGACAAAGCAATAAACAATCTAACTTGAGACCTATCTCAAGAGACACATTTTTTTTTCTATATTCTTTGTTTACATTCCAAAGGCTTTCCCCTTTCCCAGTTACTCCCCACCATATGTCCCATAATTCCTCTCCCCCCATGCTATTCCCCACTCTTCCCCCCCCCACGATTTCTCTGTTCTGGGTCTACAATACTGGATCCAATCTTTACAGGCCCAGGGTTCTCTCCTTTTTTTCTTCTTGAGAGTCATTTGACTTGCTAATTGTGCCTTGAGTATTTAGGGCTTCTGGGCTCATTAATATCCACTTATCAGTGATTGCATTTCATGTGTATTCTTTTGTGATTGGGTTAGCTCACTTAGGATGATAGTTTCCAGATCTAACCATTTACCTACAAATTGCATGAATTCATTATTTTTAATTGCTGAGTAGT
Source organism: Apodemus agrarius (assembly GCA_964023405.1). Taxonomy (NCBI): domain Eukaryota; kingdom Metazoa; phylum Chordata; class Mammalia; order Rodentia; family Muridae; genus Apodemus; species Apodemus agrarius. The sequence goes on from OZ030014.1 coordinate 27,170,143, forward strand.
ACTCCATTGCATAAATATACCACATTTTCTGTATCCATTCCTCTTTTGAGGGATATCTGGGCTCCTTCCAATTTCTGGCTATTATAAACAAGGCTGCTATAAACATAGTGGAGCATGTGTCTTTGTTGTATGCAGAGGAATCCTCTGGGTATATGCCCAGGAGTGGTATGCCAGGGTCCTCTGGGAGTGGCATGCTCAATTTTCTGAGGAACCGCCACACTGATTTCCAGAGCGGTTTTACCATTTTGCAATCCCACCAACAGTGGAGGAGTGTTCCTCTTTCTCCACATCCTTGCCAGCACTTGTTGTCTCTCGAGTTTTTAATCTTAGCTATTCTGACTGGAGTGAGGTGGAATCTCAGGGTTGTTTTGATTTGCATTTCCCTGATGACTAATGATGTTGAACATCTCTTAAGGTGTTTCTCGGCCATCCGAAATTCTTCTGGTGAAAATTCTTTGTTTAGCTCTGTACCCCATTTTTTGATAGGGTTATTTGGTTCTTTGGGGTCTAACTTCTTGAGTTCTTTGTATATATTGGATATCAGCCCTCTGTCGGATGTGGGGTTGGTGAAGATCATTTCCCACTTTGTTGGTTGCCGTTTTGTCCTTCTGACAGTGTCCTTTGCCTTACAGAAACTTTGTAATTTTAAGAGGTCCCATTTGTCAATTCTTGATCATAGAGCATAAGCTATTGGTGTTCTGTTCAGGAACTTTACCCCTGTGCCCATGTCCTCCAGGGTCTTCCCAAGTTTCTTTTCTAATAGTTTCAGTGTGTCTGGTTTTATGTGGAGGTCCTTGATCCACTTGGAGTTGATCTTAGTACAAGGAGATAAGAGTGGGTCAATTCGCATTCTTCTGCATGTTGACCTCCAGTTGAACCAGCACCATTTGTTGAAAAGGCTATCTTTTTTCCACCGGATGGTTGTGGCTCCTTTATCAAAGATCAAGTGACCATAAGTCTGTGGGTTAATTTCTGGGTCTTCAATCCTATTCCATTGATCTACCTGCCTGTTGCTGTACCAATACCATGCAGTTTTTAACACAATTGCTCTGTAGTACTGCTTAAGGTCAGGGATATTGATTCCCCCAGAAGTCCTTTTATTGTTGAGAATAGTTTTAGCTATCCTGGGTTTTTTGTTGCTCCAGATGAATTTGAGAATTGCTCTTTCTAGATCTATGAAGAATTGAGTTGGGATTTTGATGGGGATTGCATTGAATCTGTAGATTGCTTTTGGCAAGATGGCCATTTTTACTATATTGATCCTGCCAATCCAGGAGCAAGAAATATTTTTCCATCTTCTGAGGTCTTCTTCGATTTCTTTCTTCAGGGACTTGAAGTTCCTGTCATACAAATCTTTCACTTGTTTGGTTCGAGTTACGCCAAGGTACTTTATGTTGTTTGTGGCTATTGTGAAGGGTGTTATTTCCCTAACTTCTTTCTCAGCCTGCTTGTCCTTTGAGTACAAGAAGGCTACTGATTTGCTTGAGTTAATTTTATAACCACCCACGTTGCTGAAGTTGTTTATCAGCTGTAGAAGTTCTCTGGTGGAGTTTTTTGGATCGCTTAAGTAGACTATCATATCATCTGCAAATAATGATACTTTGACTTCTTCCTTTCCAATTTGTATCCCTTTGACTTCCTTATGTTGTCTAATTGCTCTCGCTAGAACTTCAAGTACTATATTGAAAAGATATGGAGAGAGAGGACAGCCTTGTCTAGTCCCTGATTTTAGTGGGATTGCTTCAAGTTTCTCTCCATTTATTTTGATGTTGGCTACTGGTTTGCTGTAGATTGCTTTTACTATGTTTAGGTATGGGCCTTGAATTCCTGCTCTTTTTACAGAAGAGTTGGCCCTAGTTAGGGATTTGTCTCAATTGACATGTGACCCCAGGTTTCACTCGATCTGCCTAAACCCATACCAGGTACATAAAAACACTGAAGCCAGTCAGCAGTTGGCAGAATATCTTGAAGGTACCTGGTCAGACAAAATTACTTAATTATTTTGTGTTGTTAAGGGAGGCCAACCTCAATAAGATGAGGGTATGTATGCTCTCCCTAGATGCTAGATTCATGGGAAAAGTGGGGACATTATGAAGAGGCAATTTGACCCCTCCTGAATAGCAACTCATACTATGATTGGAGGAATTATCATAATAATAATGACTGTTTAAGTGTCTTACACATATATCTCCAAATATCATTCTAGAAACCATCCAGGTGATAGGCGACAGTGTGAGCTACACACCTGTTGACAAGGCTAGGACCACCATATTCCCATAATTCACTGGGCTCACCTTCCACTTTTATCTGTGACCACATCACCATCCATATATAAGGGGAACACCCTTACCACCCTCTCCTTCTCTCCCTCTGTCTCCTTCCCTCACCCTCTCCCTCCCCCCGTCTGTCTCTCTGTCTCTATAGATATCTTTGTCTCTCTCTCCCTCTCTTCCTCCTCTTCTCGAAGAAATTGTTGCACTTTCTCCTCTCAATAAACCTCACCTGAAACTGTAAAAAAAATATCTTTTTTGATGCACCCCCCACCCTACAAAAGTGATCAAAGCCTAAAAGAACAAGGCCAATGAGACCACCATTGTGTCCAGTACAACTTAGTAACTTGTGCTAGTCCTCAGCTCCATCTTGTGTGATCTCCCACCACAGAGATATCTCTTTGAGGGCTGGTACTCCATCATGGATAAGACCCTGGAAAACAGGACAACCTAAGACAGGAACAAAAAAGTATACTGGTAATCCTTGGAGGTAAGGTCAACAGTATTGAGATAATGGAACCCCAGCTCCCACTAGGCTATTCAAATCTAAAATCAAAAGGCAAAAATGCAAGAACAGAGGCAGTTAAGTCTACATTGATGCTAGTGGACATTGTTGCTACCAAGGCTTCTTCTGAAGGAGGACATAACTGAGTATTGCCTGAAAGACCAAGAATTAATGACATAGACAATACCAGCCAATTGGAAATGGCTATTTAGAAGAGATGCTTTCTTGGGACCAAAGTAGCATGGGTGGAATCTTAAAGGAGCTTGTAGCAGGGTTCAGGTGAGCTTCTGCGTACAGAGCCATATTGGGGTGTCATGCCACTTGGTAGGAACTTGACATTGGTCAAGGTAAACTTCCTCTTCAAGCCTTTGAGCAGAAACTCCTGTGCTATTCAAGATCCTGCCCCACCTAGGGTGGAGTGCTCACCATGAAGGTGAAGTTCCTACAGATCTATGACTTGCTGAGTTATGCAGGTGACAAGCCCAGCTACCTGAGCAGTGGAGCCAAAGCCCAGTGAACAGCAGGACCAGTTCCTGGAACTCAGTCTGGAGCCTGGGAGGAGAGGTTTGCCGAAAACTGTTAAATTGTCTGACCTCCATTAAACTTTGGCCTTGATCAATAACCTATAATCCTGGCCCTCCTTCTTTTCACCCTTCCCCATCCATCCCTCAGCTTCCGTTTCCAGGAGCCCACTTCACAATAGCTGCAGGCAGCAACACTTCTGCAGAGTTTTTCCACATGCTTCCTGAGTCTTTGTTTTTGATTCCATGCCACCACACCTCCAACTTGCAAGGGCAGATAGGGTTGGGCAGTAACTTGTGCTGGACACAGGCAGCAAAGGGCACAGGCAGTCCAGGCTAATTGACACTTTTTTTCCCCTAAGGTGTTGTCATTATTTTCGCTTCCTTCAATCTTTCTCCTAACTTTCCAGAGTGATGTCTTACCTCAGTCTAATTCTGCGTTGTGAGTATGTGCATCTGTCTCACTCAGCCTCTGGTAGAGCCTCTCAAAGGATAGCCATGCTAAGCTCCTGTTGGCAATCAAAACATAGGATCTGTGTGAATTAGTGGACATTTATAGACATTTTGTTCTAATCGTGTCAGTGTTTTATACAAGCTGTCATAGCTTGTAGGACTTTTGATTTTTTTATCAACCCCCTAAAGCTTGCATAGTATTTTCTAGTATTATGGAAGCTAGACTAAAAGCAGGAAGCTTTCAAGGTTCAAAACTAATTATCTGAATCATGTTTCCTAAGTGTGAATTGGCTTCACTAATACTATCTCAAATTCAACCTCTGAAAAATAAAGGAGCAACACAGGAACGATCTATATTTCCTAAGGAGTATCCTACACAAACTTGATGGATCTTCCATTTTGAAAATGTTTCATTCTTTATTCTTGGCCATGTGTTATTCAGCAGTTCTTTGGTAACATTGTTAGAACAATTAGCCTAACTTCATTTAACACACACACAAACACACACACACACACATGCATACATGAATGCACACACACATGCACACACTAATAGCACCAATGTCAAAATAACAGGAATTAGTTACCATTGGTCAAATATCTCTCTATACCAGTGAACTCACTTCTGCAATAAACGACAATGATGGCAGCTAGCACTATGATGAAAAAATACAATACATCATTCTTCTGCATAGAAGAAATACAACTCAGAAGTAAAGATAGAAATTTCCTCACTGTAAAGGGCTAGAAAAGAGTTTTCCAAGAAACAGGAACTCAGAAACAAGCTTGAGTAGTCATTATATCTACTACAACAGACTTACAATGAAAACTAATCAAAAGAAACAGAGAAGGAATTTTCAAACTCATTAAAGTAACAGTATAACAAGATTGTATCTCAATTCTGAGTATCTGTGACCCCCCAAAAGGGCACCTATATTTAAAAATATATACTGAAGTTTAATAGTGGGAGACCTCAGCAGCCCACTCTCACCCACTGACAGGCCATTCAAACATAAGCTGAACAGTGAAATAAAAAATGTAGCAAATACTTTGAATCCAAAGACCTAGCAGACACCTATAGAATATTTTACCCAAACACAAATGAATCTACCTGCTCAGCACTTCTTTGATCTTTCTCCGAAATCAACCATGTAGTCACTAAAAAAGCATCAACTGATGCACAAGAATGGAAATAATGCCTTTTATCTTATCTGACCACCATGGATTAAAGGTGAACTTCCAAAACAATGGAAACACTGGAAAGCTTAAACATTCATAATAATTGAAGAACTCTGCACCCAATGATCTCTGACTCAGGAAAAAATAAAGAAATAAATTAGAGACTTGCTATAATTCAATAAAAATGAAGGCACAACATACCCAAATTTATGGGACACTGTGAAAGCAGTGATAATATTCGTAGCTCTGAGTGTCTCCATAATGAATTTATGAACAGTATACCTGAAAGCAAAAAAAAGACGGGGGAGGGAGAGAGAGAAGAAGAAGGAAAGATATAGAATTAAGCACAACAAGCTTAAGGGAGCAGGAAATAATCCAAAACAGTGTTGAAATCAATCAGTTAGAAGCAAAGAAAACAATACAAAGAATCAATGAATCCAAAAGCTTGCTCATTGAGAAAATCAAGATGAGCAAATTTGTAAGTATCTAACCAAGAGAATGAGAGACAATATCCAAATGCACAAAATTAAATATGAAATGAGAGAAATGACCATAGACCATGAGGAAACTCTAAAAATCATTAGGTAATATTTAAAAGCCTGATCATGACAAAATATGAACGTATTGATAAAATGGACAATTTTCAAACAGATATCACTTAATGAAGTTAAATAAAAATCAAGTAAACTATATAAAGAGTCCTATAATCTCTAAATAAATATAATCATACATAGAAAGTCTCTCATCCAAATAAAAAGCCCAGGGCCAGAGAGTTTGAAGGTAGAAGGTAGCAGTCAGAGTGCAAATTTGATAAATAAATAATAGAATTTAAAATTGTGAGTTAGCCAGTGGCACTAAGGACTTAGCACTCGTGTGCTACAATAGTCTTTATCAAACAACCGATGGAAAGAACAAATAACAAAATAAAACATAATACAGTTTTATAACAGCAGAACCCTGTTACATAAAAATGGCTTCCTATGAAAATTTTCAGTTTCCTGAACAACCACCATTTTACACTCATAGGTGAACTATATAAATTGATATAAACAATACTTGCTTCACATGAATCTACAAATTGTCTCACTCTTATGAAAAAACTAAAATGAGTTTGCCTGACACTTCTTGAAGTTGACTAGAGTTAGGAAGCTCTGTGGATGTGGGAAAATGTAGAGAAAGTGTAGTTGCATATTTAGTGCATGCTGTGTGCCTCATTAAATATGTTACATATGTCCATATCAATCTGTGTAAACATTGTGATATGTATGCTTTCATTAAATTGAAAATAGATATAATTCTATTGGATAGTCTCATTAGGATTGCTCTTTCCCCTTCTACTCCTGGTTGTTCCCTCATGCCTTCCAATCCATATCCAAATCCTTCCTCTCTGGAGAAAAGAAAAAACAGTCATACACATAGTATATGACCCTTACCTAACACTGCTTGTTTTGTATATTTGAAAGAAACACAAGTTAAAATTTCATTTTTTTAATGATTTAAGTAAATAGGTAAGTATATCATATTCATCATAATTTACAAGTGGTATTATGGAAGTTAAACTTAAGTGGGAAAATCATTCATATAGTTAAACAAATTATCACTTATTGTAAAAGAGTTATTAAAATGGCAGCATATTAAATTCTTGCATAATTGCAAAATGTGTAGTATAACTTTCACGGATCATAATTTATTGTATGGTCTTTATGAATAAATTAGGTTACTATTCCTTCATAAAACTCACAGTAAAAGTGGTGAAGTACAGCTAATGATGCATCAATAGATGAGTCTGGAAACCCTGAAGTTAATAAGGAAAGTATTTCACTCCATGATGTTAAAATGGTATGTTTATCATGCTTTCATTATTGCCTCTCAGGATTCTAGAATTTTCAGTCAGGTAAAGAGATGGATTTTCATAGCTCCTTTTCTATATTTCCAATCTCTATTAGTGTTACTTATTTAATCAATTGACAAAAAGGGGATTCCACAACAAAATACTTTTAATAATTTAAAATATATAATAATGGTGAAGTTATTTCAAGTGATGACAAAATTCTTTAGAATGGCTTAGGTACTGAAGCTGGAATGATGGCTCAGCAGTGTGGATACTGTCTGTTCTTCTAGAAGGCAGGAGTTCAATCCCCAACAACTATATTCCGTCTCAAAATCAATTACTGTAATATTTGAAGCTCTCTTCTGACATGGCACAATTGTGTACATGCAAATAGAGCACTCATTTACATAAAATAAGTAAATCATTTAAAAATGAAAACGTGGTTACTATTTGGTACAATACAGATATTTTTATTGTCTATTCATTTATTTGTAATGTTGTTAATAGCATTATGTAAGAAATTCAAACAGTTCAATAATATAAAAAATATAGCAATTAAATCTATGCAATCAACCTCAAATAGACATTTCTCAAAAGAACAAAGGAGATACATGAAATAATAGTCTGCATTTTATCCAACATATATCAAGTAACCATGATAAGCTTTAACTACCCTTGTTATGACAACATAACCACCATTTTATATGACAATCGCTGTCATATAAAAAAATGAACTGTGCACAATGAGCTATTTATACACATAAATTCAGTTATTCCATTTATTTATTTATTTATTTATTTATTTATTTATTTTGCATCCCTTTTCACCCCTTTCTGCTCAGCTTCTTCTACTCACATTGCCCTTGCAGCACCTTTCCTTCACCTATGGGAAGTGAGTGGTCTCTCTCAGGCAACCCATCCACCCTGGCATCTCAAATCACTGCAAGAATAGGTGCATCATCTCCCACTAAGACCTGACAAGGCAGCCCAGTAGGAGGAACAGGATCCAGACTCAGGTTTAGAGTCAGGGTAAGGGTCCACTCCAGTTTTTGTGGGAACTTCTTGAAAACCAAGTGGCATATCTGCTCCATATGTTGTGGGGTGCTTCTAGGTACAGCTGTTGTATTTAAAAATATTCACTGTTATGTAAACCTAATCAATGACTGATTTGACATCGATTCAATAAGAAAATATTACAGAAAATACTTGATTAGGATAGAAATTCTAATTAGAGAAAATTCCTCTGAGGACACAAGTGTCAATTTCTAACTTTCACATGGATATCAATATTTTATTTTTTATTATTTGGCACAAACAGCTTTTTCTTTCTAATTTATACAAAAATATTCAAATGCTGAATGCAGGTGTATAGTTGGAAAGAGAAGATAACTAAGTCAAGGTTCTTGATATATTATGCGAGCTCATCATAAAACTATAAAGAGCACAATGGAGCTTGCAAATGGAGTAAAAACTTGTCAAAGGGGACAAAGCTTAAGTGATTGAATTTATCAGCATCAGCCTCCTCCTCGTAATCCTCTTCTTTCTCAGCTTCATTATCATAATGATTTCCTTCTCTTCCTTTTCATCTTCTTTCTCCTCCTCCATATTTTTCTTGAATTCTAGCACTGGGTTTCACCAGGCCATTGACAATGGCTTTTATGTTTACAGTATTCATTTGCTACTGGTAGATATTAAATTAGCAGTGGAATTTCAAAAAAAAAAGGAGACATTTCATAATAGGAAGTTGCCATCAGCATTGGTTGCAAATTTAAACACACTCTGGAATTGGAGGAGGTCACTGAGCATTCCCACTTAGACATCTATTCTATATATAATTCCTTGTTAAATGCATGCTTGCCATTGACCTTGTCTTCATCGTATGGATTTCATTCTATTTGTAAAAACTAAAAGTATAGATCTTTTCTCTGTAACTAAAATAATCCATAGTTGAAACTATAAGACATACCAATAAACAAACATAGATCAGCCTACAAAAGGGTAACAGATTAAAGAACATGCATTTCGAATCCAAGTCTTCATATGGATCATAATTATAATATAGCAGTTTCATCAATAGAGGCCCTCTGTCCATGCATGCCTCATTCACAGCTCAATTAAGATCACTTATCATATGTTACCCTATTTCCAACATTTTCCAATATATACATTTTAAATACTCAGGCTATAATGCTTCATTTTTGCTATCCTTTCATATTTTGTCATTTTATGTCTCCAAAAGCTTTGCAATTTTGTTAGTTTCCATGTCACCCTTGATAAAAATCATGACCTTAATCATTATCTCTTAAGTCTATGTTGAGTACTCTAAAACACTAAGGTTGTAAATTACCAAACACTCTTTATGTAAAGGTAGTTTTCAATTTCTTAAAGGGGTTGGGTATTTCTGATATCATTTCATATATAATGTGTGTGTGCATGTGTGTTTATGTGTATGTATGTATGTGTGTGTATGTGTATCACTGGAAGAAATTTATTAGTTATTTAATTTGAATATAATTACATGTTCACATAAAGATGCTGTGTTTTAGCATTCATTCTATGTCCTGCCCCGAAGGACAGTCAAAGGGGTTCCCTGGACCACCTAGGAGAAAATAGGGGACAAGGGAAGGAAGAGATGGACAGCAAGACAGAATTCTGATCAAGCTATCGAATTTTAATTTTACACACTGCAATATAGAGGAAAGAAAGCAAGGTATAGGGAGGGGGTAAAGGGGGCAAGACATTGTCTTTATGGAACAATCTCGGGGGCAAGCATTGTCTCTGGAACACTTTCTCAGAATTGTCTCAGAATCTCTTGGAAAAGTTGGCAATAGCTACAGGAATTTGGATATGTAAAATGATCAAGAGGAGTTGAAGTGGAAAGAGGTTACTATTGTAGCCTAACAGTAAGTGAGCTCTCTTTATTCTAACCCACCAGGTGAACTCTGTATGTGCTGACCACCTTGCTACTTGGCCAACCTGAGAGCTAGTATTTTTCCTTCTAAAAGCAGGCTTGAGCATATAAGATGGATGAAAGGAAGAGATTTTGAGATCTATGTGAGAATGGCTCCTGGCGACTCTAGTCAACTTTTCACAATTGTATGAGGGAAGACCACACAGTGAAATCAGCAGCATTTAGGGTTGTACCACAATTGTATGAGGGAAGATCACACAGTGAAATCAAAAGCATTTAGGGTTGTACCACATAGATAAGACTTTTGTCAAGATAAGACACATACAACAGACCAAGGAATCACTTCTACCCATATCTAACCTGGTTAACCAAAGATTTTGTAATTTAGGAAGACCCACTTGTGCAAAGGGAAAGTTTTATTTTAGTGAAAGACTCCATTTTAATAAACAAGAAGGAGACAGGGTGGCTTCTGCCCTCAATGAAGATCAGAAAATTACAGTGTGTCAGTAAAAATAGTACCACAGATGAGCCTGATGTTATTGAAATGAAAGTTTTTGAGCTAGATTTTTATTTAGGTAAAAGTAGAAAAAATGTGCAACCTAGAGAGTATGAGTTACACTTTGAACAGAGATGTACCTTGTCTGCACCATATTTATTTATGGAAAAGCTGTTGATAGCCTATTTAATATTTTGTATTTTGTTTCCCCTTTACTTTCAATCATTACCAATATGTAAATATCTATGTTAAGAATTTAAAACTGTGTTCAAATGTATTTTGAATTTTAAAATTAAAAGCTGAAATTTTAGCATCTTATTCTGTATCATAAGGCTTAGTAGATGAAACTGTGCCCAAATAAGTTAGGAAAAAACTTCAGCAAATTAAAAAATCATTAGATCATTACAAATGATGAAGAATTGAGCATAAGAGGTAGATAGTAGTCCTCCCAGTCAGGCTATGGCCAAGGCCAGTCCTGGCTTTGTAGCTTTCTCAAGATGCCTTCTCGGTATATATTGGATATTAGCCCTCTGTCAGAAGTGGGGTTGGTGAAGATCTTTTCCCAATTTGTTGGTTACTGTTTTGTCTTTCTGAGAGTGTCCTTTGCCTTACAGAAACTTTGTAATTTTATGAGGTCCCATTTGTCAATTCTTGATCTTAGAGCATAAGCTATTGGTTCAGGAAATTTTCCCCTGTGCCCATGTCCTCCAGGGTCTTCCCAAGTTTCTTTTCTATTAGTTTCAGTGTGTCTGGTTTTATGTGGAGGTCCCTGATCTACTTGGAGTTGATCTTAGTACAAGGAGATAAGAGTGGGCCAATTCACATTCTTCTACATGTTGACCTCCAGTTGAACCAGCACCATTTGTTGAAAAGGCTATCTTTTTTCCACTGGATGGTTGTAGCTCCTTTATCAAAGATCAAGTGACCATAAATCTTTGGGTTCATTTCTGGGTCTTCAATTCTATTCCATTGATCTACTTGCCTGTTGCTGTACCAATACCATGCAGTTTTTAGCACAATTGCTCCGTAGTACTGTTTGAGGTCAGGGATATTGATTCCCCCAGAAGTCCTTTTATTGTTGAGAATAGTTTTAGCTATCCTGGGTTTTTTGTTACTTCAGATGCATTTGAGAATTGCTCTTTCTAGAAGTTAGGCCCCAAAGAACCAAATAACCCTATCAAAAATGGGGTACAGAGCTGAACAAAGAATTTTCACCAGAAGAAATTCGGTTGGCTGAGAAGCACCTAAAAAGATGTTCAACATCATTAGTCATCAGGGAAATGCAAATCAAAACAACCCTGAGATTCCACCTCACACCAATCAGAATGGCAAAGATTAAAAACTCAAGGGACAACAGGTGCTGCCACATCTACTCAGATGGAAGCACCAGGCCTGATTGTGAAAAAGGAAGAAAGTATGGAAGAGAACATGAGTATGAGGAATGATATAGCCTCCCTGTCTTGTGTCAGTGCTGAAGCAAAAGTTCAGGTGACCTTGGCTGAGTTAGCAGATGTTACTGGTTGTATTAGTCTGGGTTCTCTAGAGTCACAGATCGTATGGGCAGTCTCTATGTAGTTAGGGAATTTGTCGATGACTTACAGTCTGTAGTCCAACTCCCCAACAGTAGTCAGCAGCAGCTGTGGATGGAAGTCCAAGGATCTTGCAGTTGCTCAGTCCCACGAAGCAAGCCGGCAAGGAAGAATCAGTCTTCCTTCTTTCAATGTCCTTATATATGTCTCCAGTAGAAGGTGTAGCCCAGATTAAAGGTGTACACCTTTAATCCCAGATGAACTTGAAGTCTGGGATTAAAGGTGTATGTCTCCACACCTTTAATCCCAGATGACCTTGACTGGAATCCATGCTTCAAGATCTCCATGCTAAGTCCAGGTCAGAAACTTATATCTCTGAGCCTCCAAATTAGGATCATAGGTGAGCCTTCCAATTCTAGATTGTAGTTCATTCCACATATAGTCAAGTTGACAACCAGGAATAGCCACTACAATCCACCCCTTGTCAACTTGACACAGATAATATCTCATGTCCACATGAAACAATAACAAGGTCGTGAATACGCCTAACATGATATAACTATTCCTCATACAATCGCAAACGCATTTGTAAATTTACAATGGGGCAATGTCCCTTGGGAATATTCTTTTAGTGTCTCAATACCAATTGATGTTAAAGGAATTGGAAGACAAATGTATCCTTAACAGAATAAGATAGAAGCATTCATATTACTTATAATCCTCGTTTCTGCAACTGGTTACGTGGCCTTAGCTGGTATTTATAACTACCATCCTCTGCTACCCATTCTGTATTTCCTTCACCTTCAGCAAGCACCTCAGCAGGTCTTGGCTCTTTTCCTGGAGGATTGACCCATACCTTCATTCCTGATGGGTCATCCTTCCTCATCCTGCTTGGATTATGCTGTTGTAGTTTCCCATTGACTTTAATCACAGGACAGGGTAGTACTAAGAGACGCCCTAGGGGATCTCCTGCTCTCCAGACATAATCCTGCTTACCTCCATTGTGGAGAGGCAATCCAATTTCCCCACTGTAATCTGGATCTATCACCCCTCCTAACACAGTTATTCCTTTCTTAGCCTGATGGTTTAAGGGCATTAGAAGCCCAAAATGGCCAGGGGGAAATCTGAGCTTCCAGTTCAATGGAATGTTTGTTGTGGCTCCAGGTAGGAGCACTCCCCCCTCTGAAACCAAAACTTCTAGGCCAGCAGAACCTAAAGTTGTGGGGACAGGAAGCAAAAATTTTCCTAGCGGGTCACTAGGAGTGATAGTGAGTGGAACTATTCCCTTTTCCACCCCTTGATTCCTGGACCCATGAATCCTGGCTATGGGAGAAACTGTACCATATATTGAACGCTGATTCAAAGCATATACTGCCTTCTGAAGAACTCTGCCCCAGCCCTCCATGCTGTTGCCACCTAATTGGCGCTGTAACTGTGTCTTCAAAAGGCCATTCCATCTTTCTATCAGACCAGCTGCTTCAGGATGATGGGGAACATGGTAAGACCAGTAAATTCCATAATCATGGGCCCACTGTCGCACTTCTCTGGCTGTGAAATGAGTTCCTTGGTCAGAAGCAATACTGTGTGGAATACTATGACGATAGATAAGGCATTCTGTGAGTCCACGGATGGTGGTTTTGGCAGAAGCATTACGCACAGGAAAGGCAAATCCATAACCAGAATAAGTATCTACTCCAGTAAGAACAAAACGTTGTCCTTTCCATGGGGGAAGTGGTCCAATGTAATCAACCTGCCACCAGGTTGCAGGCTGGTCACCTCGAGGAATGGTGCCGTATCTGGGGCTCAGTGTTGGTTTCTGCTGTTGGCAGATCTGGCATTCAGCAGCAGCTGTAGCCAGGTCAGCCTTGGTTGTGGAAGTCCATGTTGCTGAGCCCAAGCATAACCTCCGTCTCGGCCACCATGGCCACTTTGTTCATGTGCCCACTGGGCAATAACTGGGGTGGCTGGGGAAAGAGGCTGACTGTCCACAGAACGCGTCATCTTATCCACTTGATTGTTGAACTCCTCCTCAGCTGAAGTCACCTTTTGGTGAGCATTTACATGGGACACAAATATCTTCACATCCTTTGCCCACTTGGAAAGATCTATCCACATACTTCTTCCCCAAATGTCTTTCTCACCAATTTTCCAATAGTGATCTTTCCACGTCCCTGACCATCCAGCCAATCCATTGGCTACAGCCCATGAGTCAGTGAACAATCGTACATCTGGCCATTTCTTCTTCCAAACAAACTGTAATACCATGTGCACTGCCCGAAGTTCTGCCCACTGTGAAGATTTTCCTTCACCTGTATCTTTCAGGGTTGTCCCAGAAAGGGGTTGTAATGCTGCAGCTGTCCACTTCTGGGTAGCTCCTGCATAACGTGCAGAGCCATCAGTAAACCAGGCCCTAGTCTTCTCTTCTTCAGTCAGCTGGTCATAGGGAACACCCCATGAGGCTATAGGTGCATGCTTGGCAGCAGATGGCATTGTAACAGGAGTAGAAACCATAGGCATCTGAGCAACTTCTTCATGTAACTTGCTTGTGCCTTCAGGACCTGCTCTGGCCTGATCACGTATATACCACTTCCATTTGACAATAGACTGCTGTTGTGCACGCCCTACTTTATGATTTGGAGGGTCTGATAATACCCAACTCATGATGGGGAGTTCAGGTCGCATAGTAACTTGGTGTCCTATTGTCAAACGTTCAGTTTCCACTAAGGCCCAATAGCAGGCCAAGAGTTGTTTTTCAAAAGGAGAGTAGTTGTCTGCAGATGATGGTAAAGCTTTGCTCCCAAATCCCAAAGGTCTCTTCTGTGATTCACCTACAGGGGCCTGCCAGAGGCTCCAAACAGCATCTCTATCTGCCACCGACACCTCAAGTACCATTGGGTCTGCTGGATCATATGGTCCAAGTGGTAATGCAGCCTGCACAGCAGCCTGGACCTGTTGAAGAGCCTTCTCCTGTTCTGGGCCCCACACAAAGCTAGCAGCTTTCCTTGTCACTTGGTAAATAGGCCTGAGTAACACACCCAAATGAGGAATGTGCTGTCTCCAAAATCCAAATAGACCCACTAAACGTTGTGCTTCTTTCTTGGTGGTGGGAGGGGCCAGGTGCAATAACTTATCTTTCACCTTAGAAGGAATATCTCTGCATGCCCCACACCATTGTACTCCTAAGAATTTCACTGAGGTAGATGGTCCTTGAATTTTGGTTGGATTTATTTCCCATCCTCTGATACGCATATGTGTTACCAATGAATCCAAAGTGGTTGCTACTTCCTGCTCACTTGTTCCAATCAGCATAATGTCATCTATATAGTGCACCAATGTGATATTTTGTGGAAGAGACAAACGATCAAGATCCCTTCTAACTAAGTTATGACACAGGGCAGGAGAGTTAATATATCCTTGAGGCAAAACTGTAAAGGTATACTGCTGGCCTTGCCAACTGAAAGCAAATTGCTTCTGGTGGTCCTTATGGACCGGTACTGAGAAGAAGGCATTTGCCAGGTCAATAGCTGCATACCAGGTTCCAGGAGTTATGTTAATTTGCTCAAGTAACGAAACTACATCTGGTACAGCAGCTGCAATTGGAGTTACTACCTGATTTAATTTTCTATAGTCAACTGTCATCCTCCATGATCCATCTGTCTTCTGCACTGGCCAGATGGGAGAGTTAAAGGGAGATGTGGTGGGAACCACCACCCCTGCATCTTTCAAGTCCTTGATCGTGGCAGTAATTTCTGCAATTCCTCCAGGAATACGATACTGTTTTTGATTCACTATTTTCTTTGGCAGAGGCAACTCTAAAGGCTTCCATTTTGCCTTTCCAACCATAATAGCCCTCACTCTACAGGTCAGGGAACCAATGTGAGAATTCTGCCAATTTCTGAGTATATCTATCCCAATTATACATTCTGGAACTGGGGAAATGACCACAGGATGTGTTCGGGGACCCACTGGACCTACTGTGAGTCAGACATCCGTCAAAACTCCATTAATCACCTGTCCTCCATAAGCCCCTACTCTAACTGGAGGGCCACAATGTTTCTTGGGATCTCCTGAGATCAGTGTCAATTCAGAACCAGTATCCAATAGGCCTTTGAAAGTCTGATTATTTCCTTTCCCCCAGTGTACAGTTACTCTTGTAAAAGGCCTTAGGTCCCTCTGGGGAAGAATTGGAGAAAGAGTAACAGCAAAACTTTTAGGTGTCTTATCAAAATCCTTCCTCAGGGGAACCTGGCCACCCCTTCATTCAAGGGGCTCTGGATCTGCAAACTGGCTCAAGTCTGGAAATTGATTCACTAGCCGAGATTGCCTTTTGCCATGATTCAATGCAGCCTTATTATCATTTGTTTGAGGATTTTTCTGCTTATACAGCTCAAACAGATATGCAGTAGGTTTCCTATGCATTTCATCCCTGGAAACACCATGATTGATTAGCCAGTACCAAAGGTCCAAACGAGTCATACCATTATAAATTCCACCTCTCTGCCCATTACCGGGTACGTCATTATAAACATTGTTTTGTCTACGCTGTCCATTATAAAAACTATGATCACCTTGTCTCTGGCGATTCAATGCTGCCACCTGGCCCTTGTTAACTCGGGGCCCGATTAAACCCATTGAATTTAATTCATCTAATTGAGCAGCAGCATCTCCAACCCTAAGGTCTGGCACAAGGAAAAGGGCAAGAACAAAACTCTTTAAATGTGCCGGTGCCCCTCTCACCAGTTTGCGTCTTATAGGACTGGTGAAAGGCATGTCTTCTGGACCTTCCCATTGTGGGGGATTAGGTTTTATACAACGTATCCACTCTAGCATTGCAATTTCCCTAAGCCTTAAAATCCCTTCATCAACACTAAGCCAAGGGATATCAGGCATCTCCAACTCCTTTTCAGTAGGCCATCTTTTAATAAATACTTCAGCCAACCAATCAAACAAACTTATGACACCTTTTTTAACTGTGCGAGCTTCTATATTAAACCTAGAATCTCCACTCAGAGGACCCATGCCGATAAACTCAGCCTGCTCTAATTTTATGTTCCTTCCACCATTATCCCATACCCTTAAAATCCATTCCCATGCATATTCCCCAGACTTCTGCTTGAATGAGTTAGCAAACTCATTAAGCTCCTTCGTAGTATAGTGTATTTCCTCATGGACTACACTTTCTACCTCCCCTTTAGGGGCCTGTTTTGCCTTGAGTCTGGTTATAGGTCTAGAAGAAACTATTGGTGGGCCCGGAGAAACATCAATATTGTCAGTAAAAGTCACTGCTGGTCTATCAGGCTCTGAGGGATTACTTTCCTCAAGTGGAGAAGGCATTAATTCAAGGGGTGGGGCTGAGGGTACTACTACTTCAGGTGGAGCAAATCCTTGAAAATCTGAAGATTCAACAGGGTCTTCCCACACATCCCCATCCCAAGTTATAGGATCCCATTCTTTGCCAATTAATGCCCTTACTTTAACTGCTGACACCCTCTGAGGTTGAGACTTGAATTTTCGCTGTATTTCAGCCAACCTTATAATGAGTGCTTCAGTTTGATTTTCTGCTACTTGAGCTCTATGGCTGCTGGAAAGAAGATTCTCTTCAAGGGCACACTTGGAAACTTTTAGATTGTTTACTTGAGTCTGGAGCTGTTCAATTTTATCACACAACTCCTTCCTTTCCTTCATTGCTTTCTCCCGAGATGCTAAGAGTAACAAGCCAGCAAAATCATTTTCCGGTTTTTTCCCCAACTTGTAGAACGTATTGTATACCACTGAATCACCTAATTCATCAAAATAATCAAAGGCTTTAGCTTCTTTAAGCTTGGAATATAGTTTCATCCATGGGTTTTCAATATCCCCCGAGCTCCCAGGAGGGAGAGAATTTGGAGAGGTTTCAGTAATTGAGAGTGCTAGTGGGTCAGCCAACCAACTCCAAAATTTTGAAACATTCATCCTTATACTTCTGCTCCTCTAGAACCACTCCTGGTACCACTTCTGTATTAGTCTGGGTTCTCTAGAGTCACAGATCGTATGGGCAGTCTCTATGTAGTTAGGGAATTTGTCGATGACTTACAGTCTGTAGTCCAACTCCCCAACAGTAGTCAGCAGCAGCTGTGGATGGAAGTCCAAGGATCTTGCAGTTGCTCAGTCCCACGAAGCAAGCCGGCAAGGAAGAATCAGTCTTCCTTCTTTCAATGTCCTTATATATGTCTCCAGTAGAAGGTGTAGCCCAGATTAAAGGTGTACACCTTTAATCCCAGATGAACTTGAAGTCTGGGATTAAAGGTGTATGTCTCCACACCTTTAATCCCAGATGACCTTGACTGGAATCCATGCTTCAAGATCTCCATGCTAAGTCCAGGTCAGAAACTTATATCTCTGAGCCTCCAAATTAGGATCATAGGTGAGCCTTCCAATTCTAGATTGTAGTTCATTCCACATATAGTCAAGTTGACAACCAGGAATAGCCACTACACTGGTCATCAGTTACAAGAACTGAGAAGTAAGGTGCTTTTAGTCACACAAGAAAGAGATGATTACAAGAGACAGTACCAGGTGTTTACTGACCAGATACAAGTGTTACAGCAAAGACTATTGGAGATAAACGACAAATGATTGAAGAAGAAAATGTGCCATCAGTCCACTGAAATTGATGCAGTGTTCCTACTTGAAAGTGTTAATGGTCAGTCTGAAGGCCCAGACCATGTGTGATCTCAGCATCAGCAAGCATTGGAGGAAATAGAAAGGCTGAAGAAGCAGTGCAGTGCTCTGCAGCAGGTGAAGAGTGAGTGCAGCCAGTCTTCCTGCACTGAGAGCATAAGCGAGGTGGACGAGATGGCCTTGCAGCTCGACAATGTGTTCAGACAGCTGGACAAGTGCACAATTGAGAAGGACTAGTACTGGAACGAGGTTAAGTTATCGAAAACAGAGAAATCACATAAGCATTCTCAGTGTGAAGAACTCAAGCCTGATGTTGAGCAGTTGAAATACACAAGTCAACAGGCAGGAACAGATGTTTCAACTTCAAGCAATGCTGAGGAATCTGTCAATTATGTGGATGGTGAAAGCCTCAAACTTCATTCTCTTCAAGTAAACGTAGGGACAGTTGCTGCCTATGATCGTGCCTGACCTGGATCTTCAGCAGGTCAGTTATGTTGTGGATGCAGTTGATGATATTCTAGGACAAGTGATGGAGCAGATGAGTGAGATCAGCAGTACTTAAGTACAGACGGTAGTTGATGGTTCCAGCTCTCACCTACTATGTGCTGGGTCACAGACTGAAGAGCTGCATCCTTCTGTATTCTATGCATTCGAGTGTCCCAGGCACTGTGGACACACAACTCATGGCATAACCTGTGAATTGCTGGGACTGGACAGGATAATAGCAAACTTAGTTCTGTTCTGAATGTAAATATTTGTATTAAGTCCACACATTTTTGTTATTGCCCTAGAGACTGGAGTTTTTCAACAAGAGCTTTTCAGGTTGATACTACAGTTTGTGTCATTTTTCTGGCTCCCTAAAATATATTTTTCTCAAAATGGAGGGCTGTACCACAGTGTAAATGGACTACTGTTGTTCCTTAAATGAGCATAATACAGGTTTTGAAATAATGCAATGGCACTCCTGACAGGGTCTGCTTGTAGGGGAATTGAGCATTACTGTTGTTTCCTATGAAATCCTGTCTTTGAAATAATTCTATTCATAGAGAGGAAAGCCAAAGCTAGCTTTTTAACTAGCAACCAATAAGATTGCTAATTGTTAAGGAAACAGTGTTTTCAAGGAGAAAGAAAAGATCTTTAAAATGTTGAAAATATTCAAAGACAACCGTGTTTACTTTGAAGCCCATTTTTGCTGCTGATTCAGTATGAAGTGGGCACAGTAATTGTCTGAGATTTCTTTTCATGAAATTTCCTGTATAGCCTTTGTGGGGTTACTGCAGGTTAATGTAAGCTGAGAAGACAGTCTTTCCCAAAGAGTACTGCATAACTTTTACTGTATTATGAAGGTAAGTGTGTTTTAGCATAGAGTTAATTATAAACAGGCATGGGATCATAGTGCCACATGCTGTAAAATATGCTTTTACTGGTCCCAAGTTTGTACATCTGAAAAGAGGTAGCTTTTTATTATATATGTAACTGTATATAATTAAGAATCATATTTTCCACAATGAAAAATGTGTTATTTTTCCAAAGTCTTATTCTTGCTATTTATTTTAACTTTTGTTCCTGATAATTCAGTACATACTCATTTTGTGTATGTGGTTAACAACACATCTGTGGTATACAAAATCTTTATGTATATTACTTTCTGGAAATTGCAAATAAATGAAGTTCTTGTTTTTATTTACTTGAAAAGAAAAGAGTTAGACAGTAACAAATAAAAATAGTAGTGTTCACCATCAAAAGCTCCAGGATAAGCAACCAGACTGTGGATCCTATTTCTGCTATAAGGACATTTTATGATATGAGTATCAAGAAGATGTTTTCTCTGAACAAAAAATTAAACAAACAACTGCCAAAATGTTTAAAGCATACCTCAAGTGCTCTATGAGGTTTTCACAGTGAATATTCAGGGAAAAATATTCTTTCTAACCCTATAGGTGAAATTTGTGGGAAGAGTGGCCAAGCATGTTGAAATACAAGGGTGGAGGCTGTTCTGTTTGTGAGTAATTTCAGGAACAAATTTTCAACCAGGCCCTTATTCAAGTTTTTGAATAACTCATCTGACATGAATGTATATGAACAACCAGCACAGGCTTTTCTTCTTTTCCATTTGGGAAAAAAATTGGGCACATGTCTTCCAGTAGAGGCCTGCACAAATTTGGGAGTGTCACCATTTAGTTATAAATGTGAAAGAGTCTCATATGACCTTCTTGATCTCTAGGGAGGATCTGCTAGAGGACATCACTAGAGCAGCAGAGTCATTATCTTCAACGGCTTAGCCATTGCTGACTTGCCATTGTTCCATGGATCACTTTATACACATGAACACACATATAACCCTAGTCAGACTGTCACAAAAAAGAACAAGCAAACACGCAAGAATCAGGAGATATTCTGATTTATTTGGAAATAATGATTACTCTTCATGGGAGATAGATGGAAATTAGAGAGCCTGAAATTTAAGTGCGATCAAAATGTATCACATGCTTGTATGAAATCATCAAGAAATCACATAAAGGGGGGAAGATGATAAATTCTACTGTATACTTACAAATGGTCCTTGTTACCATAAAGTATACCTCATTTTCATTCCATCTGATCAGAGCACAATGAGGAAGAGTGAGTGGCCCATGATGATTTACTAGCACTCCTGCTATGTATGAGAAGTGAATAAGGCAGAGGGTTCATTCTGTTGGCAGCAAAGCATTTTGCGTGTCAAGTATCATGTTAATGATGCAAGATATTTACATAACAATTTATAATATTAACAGATTTACTGTTATGATGTAGCAATGAAATAAATTATGGTTGGGTATCACCACAACCTGAGGAACTGTACTCAAGATTAGCAGCATTAGCAGGATTCAGGACCACTTAAGAAAGGAAAATTTAGGGTATTAATTTTGAAATGAACTTAATACCTACTATATCCATGGCTTGCTCAGAATACTTTTCTCCCTCAAAATTTCCATTTAGATTAATTTCTTAGTTTATCAAATGTATTTATTGAGCCCCCTCATTTTTTTCTTGTCCCCCCAAAAATCCCATAAGCCACCTCCCCTCCCTCTGTTCCCCAGTTAACCTCTCCTGCTTCCCTGTCCTGCTGTTCTAAGCTGTGGCATCAAGTCTTTCCAGAACCAAGGGCCTCTCCTCC
This sequence comes from Apodemus agrarius, assembly GCA_964023405.1. NCBI lineage: Eukaryota > Metazoa > Chordata > Mammalia > Rodentia > Muridae > Apodemus > Apodemus agrarius. The sequence goes on from OZ030014.1 coordinate 27,191,655, forward strand.
CTTTGGGGTCGAAAAAGTTCATCCTCTGCTGCCTATGCATCTGGAGCCATTGATAACTCCATGTGTACTCTTTGATTGATGGTTTGTCCCTGGTAGCTCTGGGAGTACTGGGTGACTCATATTGCTGTTCCTCCTATGGTGCTGGAAACCCCTTCAGCTCCTTGGGTCCTTTCTCTAGCACTTCCATTGGGGACTCTGTGCTAATTTCAATGGCTGGCTGAGAGTGTCCCCCTCCATATTTGTTGCAACAGCAGAGTCTCCTAAGTGACAGCTATATCCAGCTTTGGTCAGCAAAAACTTGTGGGCATCTATAATAGTGTCTAGGTTTTGTAACTGTATATAGGATTGATCCCTAGGTGGTGTAGTCTCTGGATTGTCTTTCCCTCAGTCTCTGCTCCATACTTTGTCTCTGTATCACTTTCTGTGGGTATTTTGTTTCCCCTCCTAATAAGAACCAGAGTATCCATACATTATACTTCTTCCTTCTTGGGCATCATTTGATATGTAAAATGTGTCTTGGGTATTCCAAGCTTCTGGGATAATATCCACTTATCAGTGAATGCATACCAAGTATGTTGGAATGGCTAAGATCAAAAGTTCAGCAGTCCAGAGGCACTGGAGAGGATGTGGAGAAAGAGGAACACCCCTCCACTGCTGGTGGGATTGCAAGCTGGTACAAAGACTGCGGAAATCAATTTGGTGGTTCCTCAGTAAACTGGGGATAATACTACCAGAAGACCCTGTTATAAAATCCCTGGACATACAGCCTGATGATTCTTCAGCATGTAATAAGGATACATGTTTCACTATGTTCATAGAAGCCCTATTTATAATAGCCAGAAGCTGGAAAGAACCCAGATGTCCCTCAATGGAGGAATGGATACAGAAAATTTGGTATATTTACACAATAGAATACTACACAGCTACTAAAGACAATGAATTCATGAAATTCTTAGGCAAATAGATGGAGCTGGAAAATATCCTGAGTGAGGTAACCCAACATCATTTTCTTGTGTCTGTGTGATTGCGTGAATACTATATAGACTTGACAGAATAAGTGGCATAGTATGTAGTACTCTAGTAGGCTCCTAGTTTATTGAGAAAAAAAATCCTCAATACCCATTATTTTCAAGTATTTGTTAAAAGAATTGTTGAATGAGAGAGCAAAACTTGGTTTTGGCTCCTAACACTACTCAGTTGAATTGGACATGGAAGTGAATATTTCAACATATATTGTTGGTATTAAAATTATAGTTAACTCTTTTCAAAACAATGCAGAAGTCTAAAGTGAAACCATTGGACTATATGAATTGTGGCTGAAATTTAAGTAGAGTATATCCTTGTAACATCTGCTCAACATCTTTTACCTTATTTTTCATATTTTGATAGTCAATCTCTTCCAAGACAACATAAATATTTGTCTTTTGAATATCATATATAGTGGTTTCTTTCTGAATCTCTGGCAATACCTGAGGTAAAGATATTTTTTTATAACAAGGCTTATGACAACACATACAATACCTATCAAATTTTATTTAAATGATCCAATAAGAAGAGAGGACTCTGTGAGCTCAGGACTAATGTTAGATTTTTCCAAGATGCACAAAACTACAGTCATGCATAGATAGAGACTGTTTAACTAAGTGTAGGTGACTAAATTACATATTGGAAACACATTTTCCAGATTTCTCAATACCCAACTTTCAGATATTAACACAAAAATATTTTAGCGTATTTGGGAAAAATAAATTGATCTAGTGAAGAAATTGTTTTTCATTTTGTTCAACATATTGATGGTAATGTAATGAATAATAAAGAAGCACTGGTTCAAGTTTATATATTATCCTTTTGACAAGTGCAGGTGAAGATGATGTCAGGGTTAGAACACTGTGTGAAAATTGTCAGAGCAGTATTTAAAGTTGAGTTTCTACAACAACTTCCCTGCCAATGAGTAAGAGAATATTTATGTCCATGGAGATGACATGGTATAATTAAAAGTTTTATCTGATATCGTAGGGTGAATTATCCACCTTAATGTGAGCAAAGATTGATTTCTTTATAGTTTTATAGGGTCATTCTCATAGATCTTTTCATATGTCAACTGTCTAATATTTAACAATATATCTTTTCTATTTTGTATTTATAAGAATAGGAAATATTAGAGTGTACTTGAACAAATAGATCTAACACACATACTAATTATCTGTAGAAAATGCTCATACTACCTACATGTAATAGTTATTTCATTTTGTTTGTTTGTTTTTCAAGACAGGGTTTCTCTGTGTAGCCCTGGCTGTCCTGGAACTCACTCTGTAGACCAGGCTGGCCTCAAAGTCAAGAAATCCACCTGCCTCTGCCTCCCAAGTGCTGTGATTACAGGCGTGCACCACCACCACCTGGCTATTGCATCTTATCTAGGCCAAACTTTTCCTCCCAGTTCTATTTTTATTAAACTCAGAATGATATATGAAACAACTTCACATTAGAACTCAATAATAAGTTTTCTTAGGAGAAAAGATAATACTAATTTTCTGCCTTTTATATGATTTTCATTATTGACGAACTATTTTAGTATATTTGCATGTATTTTAATAATTTTCAGTACAACTTATATTAAACTGAAGATATTTTTAAAATTACTGAGGATAATATATAAAATATTAACATCCATATTTACAGAGTTCATATTGGATGAACATTATATGAGCAATCCTATTAAAACTATCTATATCCTACATAGCAAAGTAGGGCTTATTTATTACCTCAGTGTGAAGCAGACAGGCATCAAATACTATAGAAGTTAAAGGACAAATTTGGCTGTTGGTCATCTCAATAAGCTTTTCTTATTGAAATTTTTGTCTACTTATAGATTTTTGTGTTCTCACCTCTCATTTCAGAACAAAGACATTCCAACTGAATACAAGATTCATATCTGAACTCAAGACTTCATGATTTGAAAATAATATTCCATCTCAATCCTCTTATATTTATTTTGAGATCTGGTAAGTAGGGTATATTTGTACTGCAGTTCCATTGTCATGTTTCCAGTTGACACATTTCACTGGCATCTATTATATGAGCTAGTGGTGGATATTGTAAACTTACACTTTTACCATAACTGCTAAGTTTGTTCAATACTCCCTCAGAACACTGTCACTTATCAGATACTTTGGATTTTACTAATCAATAGATATGAAGCTTCACAAACTTGTTAAGTAGACTGAGATTATCTTCCATTTTTACCTTACCTTCAGTAGCAGCAGGTTTTTGAGAAACAGCATCACTGGAAAAGAATTCAAGGCTGAAACTAATCAGAGATTTCTTAGTTTTAGGAAGCAGTGACTTGGAGAAAATTGCAAATACAGTATTGACAGATATTATGCCCACATAAGCAACTGTGGAGAAATATACTTTCTTTTAAAAGTATAATAGGAGAAGATATACCATATATATAGTCACTGTAGTTTCATTGTGTCAAACTGGACTCTAATAGAAATGATATCTAACAGACATTATTGAACTCCCAGCTGCATATTTACAGAGGGAGTAACTTATCTCCTATATTCTTTCTGCACATTTCTGTATGCAAATGTGAAAATACAAAGAAAATACAAATAGTTAAAAGTTGTAATTTAAAGTACACCATTGTTTCTTTGGCTCTTCTCTCTTTATAGCTTCCAACTATATGGTACATAAATCAGGGTACCATGGTTGTGATTATGTAGATATAAATATACAATTACCTTAGAAAGCATTTTGAAAAAAGCAATTATAATTCATGCTATTTTTGCAACTGAATCCAATTCAACTTTGTTCCTTCAATAAAATATAAACATAATTAATCATTTGTATATATATAATATATGTATATATATTATATATATGAAAGTTCACTTAATATGTGTTAATACATATTAAGAGACAGGTAGTTTCAAACATTTATTAAAATTTAAACACACTCTGCTTCTGGCACATAGTGTCCACTCTCAGTCATTGACAAATCCTACATTCCTTAGATGCTGATAAAAGCTACTAAGTATGAAAGCATTAGCCTTCATAGTGGGACTCAGTTTATCTTGTAGTTTGAACAGGTGGAACCTTATTTTGTTTGATGTGTCTACAATCTGCTCTTTCAAATCCTATTTTTTAAAATTGGATATTTTCTTTATTTACATTTCAAATGATATCCCCTTTCATGGTTCCCCCACCCAGAACCCCCAACCTACCCCCTGTTCCCTTGCTTCTATGAATGTGGTCCCCATACATCCCCTCCTACCTCCCACTTCTTGCGTTCCCTTACACTGGGGAATTAAGCCTTCACCGGACCAAAGGCATCTCTAAATATTGATGCACCACAAGGCCATCCTCTGCTGTATGTGTGGCTAGAGCCAGGGGTTCCTCAATGTGTACTCTTTGGTTGGTGGTTTAGTCCCAGGAGCTGTGGGCACTCTGGTTGGTTCTTATTGATGTTCATCCTATGGGGATAAAAATCCCTTCAGTTCCTTCAGTCCTAAAATTCACTTGAGATTGTTATCTGATAGAAAGAAAATGCAGTCATTTTCAGCAATCATCTTGTACATTTAAATTTGTTATTCCCTTTACCAACCTCCTCTCTTCATGCCTTTTTTTATGTTCCATAGTGCTATCTTTCCAATTAAAGTCTGTTTTATTTCTGTGACTTTTTTTTGACTAAAATTTGGGTCAGACCCTCTCCCTACATATCTGTAATATCTTGTTCTGTCTCTTACTTCATATACACAAATGACTGCGACTAAATTCCAGAGCATTCTAGGTTACACTGGATCATCATACACTCATTGCCTATAGCTTACAGAGAAATATGAATTAATATTTTACATTGTAGACCTGAAAATAGTGAATTGGTAGTAAAACATATGGTTCCTATGACATGTTACATACAATGGGACCTTATTATCTAACATGGGTAGATGAGAAATTGCATTAAATTTGGGTTTTTGGCCATCAGTATTTTGTGTAAGTTTATATTGCTTCTCACTTGATCAAATTAATTTTTGAAATCTGGTATGTCACTAGCCGCTGTATTCTTAGCATTATAACTACTGTCATCATACCTTGGAATTTACTTTGTTGTTCTACCATCTTAAACTCTAATTGCTCATTTCATAGGCTTTCAGTTCAATCCCTTCATGTTGCAGGTTCCTGAGCCTCTGGTGTTCTCTGGATCTCCTTTTATTAGGTAGACACATGTATTCAGAGATTTGAAGCCTGAAGTGGTTGTACTGCTTTGGTTACACTTCCCTGCCAAGTTGTTTGAGGAGTTTTTCATGGGTTCAACTTCTTGAGAATTAGAATATTTGGTTGCCATTTTGTCCGATTGACAGTGTACTTTGCCCTACAGAAACTTTGTAATTTTATGAAGTCCCATTTTTCAATTCTTGATCTTAGAGCATAAGCTATTGGTCTTTCTTTTTAGGAACTTTTCCCCAGTGCCCATGTCCTCAAGAGTCTTCCCCAGTTTCTTTTCTATTAGTTTAAGTGTGTCTGATTTTATGTGGAGGTCCTTGTTCCACTCGTAGTTGTACTTAGTACAAGAAGATAAGAATGGATCAATTCAAATTCTTCTGTATGCTGACCTCCAGTTGAGACAGCACCATTTGTTGAACAGGCTATCTTTTCCCACTGGATGGTTTTAGCTCCTTTGTCAAAGACCAAGTGACCATAGGTATGTGAGTTAATTTCTGGGTCTTCAATCATATTCCATTGATCCACCTGCCTGTCACTATACCAATACCATGAACTTTTTAACACTATTGCTCTGTAGTCCTGCTTGAGGTCCGGGATACTGATTCCCCCAGAAGTTCTTTTACTGTTGAGAATATTTTTAGCTATCCTGGGATTTTTTTTTTTATTCCAGATGAATTTGAGAATTGCTCTTTCTAACTCTATGAAGAACTGAGTTGGGGTTTTGATGGGGATTTCATTGAATATGTATATTGCTTTTGGCAAGATTGCCATTTTAACTATATTAATCCTGCCAAACCACTAGCATGGAAGATTTTTCCCTTGTCTGAGGTCTTCTTTGATTACCTTCTTCAGAGACCTGAAGTTCTTGTCATACAGATCCTTCACTTGTTTGGTTAGAGTCAACACAAGGTACTTTATATTGTTTGTGGCTAATGTGAAGGGTGTCATTTCCCTAATTTCTTTTTCAGCCTGTTTATCCTTTTAGTATTTAAGATAGTGACATTTGACAGCAACTTTGATTAATTGCCCAATTTGAAATTTTTAGTTCAACAATCTACATTTTTGTCTTTGCTCCTAGAGATTTAGATATGCTTCTTTTTCAAGCAAGATATTCAGAAAGGAGACTCATACCCATTTTCATTGTTTGTCTAGCAGTTTAGCAAACACCTTTGGTGCCCATTATAACTGATTTAATAAAAATTTCTGTATTTTATCCAGTCTTTCATATGTACAGAGATGATGTCTTTTTCAGTTCGTTTCACCATTTTGATGAGACATAATAAAATATGAACAAATGATTATAGAATCAGTTCCATGTTTGTCAGTATTTAGTAATGTATGGCTTGCTTCCACTATTTTTAACTCAAAATGTATTTGTCAAAAGAAAAAATAATTTATCATTAAAATTACTAAATAGACTTGATGCTTATGATTCGTATTTGACAATGTATTATAATATGTAAGTTCTGTGATATATAACACATAATGATATAATAATCTGTCAGTTGAAACACACAGAAGAAAAGATAGAAAATTCAAAAAATATCTCATGGTTATAACAAGAAAATATTCTTTGTTTTAGTTTATTTCAGAATAGCATATTTATTCTTGATTATTCATTGATCTACATGGATAGTTATATTCATTGATCTACATGGATAGTTATATATCTACAGGTTGTTATATTACAACAAAATCCCAGTACTATTTCACTGTTAGCTTGTTTTGCTATATAATGTCATTTTTGCTTAGCATATCTGTTACAAATAAGGTTTCAGGCCAGTCATGGCTAACCTCAAGGGAGAAAAATGCATTTGTACCTTTGAGAGTTTGATGCCTCCTTAATCTACAGAATAAGTTCCAGAACATCTACAGGTACACAGAGAATTCTTTTCCTGAAAACACAAACAAAAAATGAAAGGATATAACAAAAGAAACAAAGAAACAAATAAAACAATATCAGAGCCCAAATGACAGTGCAGTGGTATTTCAGCAATATTTCCAAATATCATTTTATAACTTCTAAAATCAGTTCCAATTTCCAATGTGATTGTTGGTTCTAGGTTTCATGCAGTACCCTCATTTTCAGTACTAATTTGACGAAAATTATACAATATGGGAATAACATGGTTTTAGGTTTATTTATTTATTTATTTATTTATTTATTTATTTATTTATTATTTTATATTTTTAATTCAATATATTCTTTATTTACATTTCAAGTGATTTGCCCTTTCCTGGATTCCCCTCCCTCCCCAGAAATCCCATAAGTCCTCTTCCCTCCCCCTGTTCCCCAATCAATCCCTTCCCACTTCACTGACCTGGTATTCTCCTACACTGCTGTGCTGAGCCTTTTAAGGACCAGGGGCCTCTCTTTCCTTCTTCTTGGGCACCATTTGATATGAGGATTGTTTCTTGGGTATTCTTAGCTTCTGGGCTAATATCTGCTTATCAGTGAATGAATACCATATGTGTTCTTATTTGATTGGGTCACCTCACTTAGGATGACATTCTCCAGTTCTAGTCAGAATGGCTAAGATCAAAAACTCAGGAGAAAACAGGTGGTAGAGAGGATGTGGGGAAAGAAGAATACTCCTCCATTGCTGGTGGGGTTGCAAGCTGTTACAACCACTCTAGAAATCAGTCTGGCAATTCCTCAGAAAACTGGGCATGATTCTACCAGAGGATCCTGCTATACCACTCCTGGGCATATACCCAGAGGATTCCCCAGCATGTAGTAAGGACACATGTTCCACTATGTTCATAGCAACCCTATTTATAATAGAAGCTTAAAAGAACCCAGATGTCCCTCAATGGAGTAATGTATACAGAAAATGTGGTATATTTACAATATGGAATACTACTCAGCTATTAAAAATAATGAATTCATGAAATTCTTAGGTTTTAGCTTTTAATAGGACCCATTATATCTCTGTTTCATAGGTCCCTAGGATTACAAGGTCAGTGTAAACACTTGGGCTTAAGAAGGGTACAGCAAGATAATGGAGGTAAGAAGTAAGAAACCAACCAGCCAGCAAAATAAACTACTGTGATATGGATTCTTACTAGAGATGGGGGAATGTACACACAAAAGGAGACAGAAGGACAAGGGAGAAATACAAACATGTTTATTCAAATAGCACCAAGGTATAATATTTCATGTTAACTAGAATTACACTCATTGTAATTTAAGCATGCATGCATACATCTATACCTACCTCAACATCTGCATCTACATATATATATATATATATATATACACACATACATACATACTTACAGAGAAAGAGGCACATGTATAGAGATATATAGATGGAAATCAGTCATATATATGTATATATATACATAATAGTTGATATATATACAACTATTTTTCTAAATCTATCTATCTATCTATCTATCTATCTATATATATATATATATATGAAACTACTGTGTGTGTGTTTGTATCTGTGTGTGTATGTCTGTGTCTTTGCCTTTGTCTGATATGAATTTATACCACTTGGTATAAGAATGCTTTCAATGAATCATGGACTAAAAACTTCCTAGAACTAGGTATCAAAAACATTTTTAATGGATGTTTTATCAAGTTAGACTTGATGACACCCCAGAAAAATAGTGTATAAACCATGTATGTAATAAAATTAGCTATCAGCAAAACTTGATCAGTCAAATAATTCCCATTCAAATATTGATGGTAGCAAATGGTTGTGAAGTTGTACTTCCAGCCCTTTCAACAGTGATGAAGCAAAACAGGTAGAAAAAACAAACAATATTCCAGGGGTAATGATTTATTGAACTTAGAAAATAATCTACTAACTATTTTGAGAGACTAGCACCAGTCCTTACTGAATTCAAAACCTTATCCTTACACACACACATGAGTGTAATTATCACCCTTCATCAGATACACTTCAATTTGTAGCACAAGAAATCACCCTAGGCCACCACAACTGGGTTACTGTTAGGGATGAAGATATTTTGATGATTCTAATTCCAGTATATGTATGTGTATATATATATATATATATATATATATATATATATATATATATATATTCCAAATACAACTCTGGGAACATCTTAGCAAAAAAAGGGCAGAAAGGTTTTAAGAGTAGGAAGAACAGGTAGGTTATTGTCATCTAAATTATAGGCTCAGATCTTTTAATTCTTTTCAGATACAGCATGGCAACTGTTTTTTCATAAATAAAAAGGATCCTTTATTATTTTTCTCTATTTCTCATGTAACATCCTGAGACAATAGCATATTTCTTACTATTATTGCTTATGACAGTGTGTAGCTTATACAGAACAGATTTGTAAGAACTTGGAAGTTTGAGTGAAGAGTCCATTCATCAATAAGGAGAGGTTTGAAACCCTCTTAAGTTATAGTTAATTCACTTCACAGTTTGTTCTATTCTTTAGGACAAAAATTATTTCATTTGACTTGTTGCAAGGATCAGTACTGGTGTATAAACAAGGAAGAGGATTATGACTACTGTATACAAGTTCCATACTTATGAACTTGGCATTCTTCAGCAGGATTGAAAACAACACAGTGCCACCCAACACTATTATTTTGAGTCAAACAGATTCATAAAAAGGAATATAAGGAATATGCCTATATAGTGATCTGCAATATGCCACGCTCTATGTAAATTAAAGGCAATGTAAGGTCTGAAATACAGGATGGTGATTGAATTGGATTTTAATTTTAGAAAATGTGTTAAACACACTATTTCACCAATTTTACTTGGAAATTTTTGTTCCTTTCAAATAAAGCATTAAGTAGCTATTTGAGATTCACAACTCTTGTAATTTTAATGTTTGAAAGTCTACAAATTTATTATCAAGATTACACCATGACTTTTGATCAGCATTAGCTTTTATTTTTTTTAGCCTTCCAACTTCAATTAAAGCTTTAACCACATAATACAGGTCTGTGATTGCAAATATTTAATGTGAAGAATACATTTAGTTAGCAGAATGACTTAATACAGATTCATCCAGTAGGCTTGCTAACAACACCTCTGGCTTTCTATTTTGAATTTCCTGGAAATAATCTGCTTCTAGAATTTAACTCTGAAAGAAAGATCTTCGTTTTTGTGCATTTTCTAGCAGCAAAACTGGTAGATCATCTTATTGTGGGTAACACATCAAAATTTATGGTTTATCAATAAATTCCCAAGGCAAATTGATTTCAAAAGTCAATGCCAGATGGTCTCAATTTGAATCACAGTTGATATCACAGTTAAGGTTTCTAGTCCTGCAATGAAACTACATAACCCCTAAAAGTATGTCACCTTTATTAGGCTTAGACTTCCTTTCTCTGTAAACCACCAAAGGAAGTCAGGACAAGATATCAAAGAAGGCTGGAATGTAGATGCAGAAGTTCATCCATGGAGGGATGATGTTTAGTTGTATGCAATCTGATTTTCTCTAGACACACAACAAACTGTTCAGAAATAAAACAAACCAGGATAGACTAGACTCTACATAATTTATTGGTAATTAAGGAAATTATTTACAGATGGATATTTTGCAGACATTTTCTCAAGTTAGATTCCCTGCTTGAGGATAAACATCTTGTTTGTGCCATGTTAAGACTATCCTTTACCATTACCATTGTCAACTTGACAAACAATAAATTGCTATTAATCTACAACATTCCTTTATTATCTCTCCCCCAAAATTGCACAATAAAGTGGATATAATTTTAAAATTCCCCTACTAGTTTGTTTTTTTTTTACAAGTTTAAACACATTGAAATTCCATTCTTAATTGCCTTTGGAAGTGCAGATAAGTACATGCACTTTGGAAATCAATGTATTAATTTGGCAGGAAACTAGGAATCTATCTACTTTAATACATTGTTATACCACTTCTGTGCATATACCTAAAAGATACCCTACCATACTACAAAACACTTGCTCAAGTATGCTCATAGCAATAATAACAGCAACTCAGAACAACCTAGATGCATGTGAAAAGAAGAATTGATAAAGAAAATGTGCTTTATTTACTAATTAAAGTATTATTTCATGAAAATAATAACAGAATTAAAATTTCCGGCAAATGGATTGAATTAGAGAAGAACATCCTGTGAAGCAACTCAGGCCTAGAAAGTTGAACATAGTTTTTATTCTACTTGTCTTTATGTTTTGCTCATGTGACAACTTAGGAGAATAGCATATATATTAATATAACCTTTGATACCAGTGTGTAGCTAATAAAGAATGGCTTTTTAAGAACATGGAAAATTGAGTGAGGAGTTAATTGACTTATGATGGAAGGTTTGAAGCCATCTTTGGACAGAGATAATTCAACTAGAAATGTTTATGTCCTTTAATAAGAGGATAATAAATAATAATAAATAAAATAAATGGTATAATTATTCCATTTTACTTATTACAGAGAAGAGTATACAATATAAACAAGGAAGAAGACAATATGTATTCATACCACATAGTTGGCTACTTAATAACTTGCTTTTATCTAAGGGAGTTTTTAACTACCATATTGAGACCATAAGCAATCATTTTTTGAATGACATATACACAGTGATTTTTATAATTCAATATATTCTATGACTGTCAATTACAGTGTAAGTTTTGAAACCAATGAAGGTATTTAGATTAAAATTTCATTTGTTAAAAATGAGCCAAATATGTTTCTCATTCACACTCACAAATATTAGTTCGTTTTCAAAGCATAAAGCAATCATTTGACACTAATTGTTTCATGAATTTACTGTTTGAAAGTGTAAAAATTATTTTCTTCAACATTACTCCATGATCTTATGAGTCAGCATTATCTTTCATTTATGTTAACTTTCCTCTTTCAGTAAAAGTTGTATGTATGAAATGTAGTTTTTTTGATTGAATAGATTTAACATTAGAAATATCTTTACATAGAAAAATGACTTCATTTAGACAGATCCAGGCAATATGTTAAGCACACTAGTATGTGTGTCTGTTTTGGATTTCCAGAGAATTATTTACTTCTGGAGTAATAGTGAGGAATAACAACAACATGTTTTGAGTACATTTCCCCAGTAGAATATGTGGATTCACCATTGTCTGCCTACATTGTCAGAATTTTTGATTACTTGATTTTCTGAGGCAAATTTATTTCACAGGTTACAATTTAAAGCAATCTCAACTTGAAACAGTAGGTTAGATATCAGTTATGGTTTTTATTTCTGGGATGAAAAAATCATGACCCTCCAAAAATGCAAGTTTGGGAGAATGAGATAATTTGATTTACACTTCAATTAATTGTATATCATTTAAGGAAGTCAGTATGGATTCTCAAATGGGGATGGATTCTGGATCCAGAAGCATGGAGAGATGATGTTTAGTGGTGTGCTTCTCCTGGCTAGTGCAATTTGATTTTCTATAGATCCTTGAGAGAAACTTCTTTCAGACTGAACAAAACACAATGGATTTGCACTCACTCATTAATCACTAATCAAGAAAATGGATAACAGATTGATATTTTTGAGGCATGTTTTTCAAGGGAGATTCCTTCCTCTGAGTTAACCATACTTTTGTGACAGTTTACATAAAAGTAAGCATTACATTTTAGCAGGGTAAGTAAATTGTTAAAATTTATATGACAGCAGAAAATGTGATTGAGTGGATTTTTTTAATTTTAGTCAGAAACAGAAATGTAAACAAATATCTGAGAAGATACCACCACCAGAATGCTTAATAAAAAGCAGCATACATTTATAACATTTTAGGATATAACTCAAAAACCATTATTCATCAAAAATGATGATTTATATTAGCTGGAGACCCCATGTTCTTTCTCTAAATGATTTCCTAGTCATAGAGGAAAATAGCTGATGTTAATACTCCTGAAGAACACTTAAAAAATCTAAACATTGTTTGGGATCCTGATAAATCTTGAATTAAGTGCATCAGAGGAATTGAATTCTATCTTTGACTTTATCATTGATTAGCAACATTTATTTGAGCTTTTCTGTCTTCATTTAACTAAACTGAAACTTTGCAATATAATGGATGCCATTTTCAAAATTTTCAAGGAAGTTTCCTTATTCCAAATATCTGATGTTTCCTAAGTGATTTTGTATTTTCCAAAATGACAGCCTTTTTTTATGACTTGGTTATGTATGCATGTTTGAAACTGAAATTAATTAATCTATACTTCTAATTCTTTATCTTTGTTTTTTAACCTTCTAATAGTTTATGTAAGATTTTTTCTTTTAATAAAATATTTATACTGTTAAAAAATATTACTTACCTCTTGTCAACTTGACACACAAACTAATTGTTAGTAAGGCACATTATTCATTTCTTATTTACCTTAAAAACTCTCATTAATAATGTGAATAGCTTTAAAAGTCCAATAGATTTTTACCTGTTTACAATTATAGTCTTTTACTTAGGGATTGGCCAAACAATGACAGTCCCTACTTGAAACCCATTCCATGCGCAAGCCCCGATCCATGACACTGCTAATGATACTCTGTTATGCTTGCAGACAGGAGTCTAACATGGCTGTCCTCTGAGAGGCTTCACCCACTAGCTAACTTAGAAAGATATAGATACTCAAATCAAACAGTGGATGGAACTTACAGATTCTTATGGAAAAATAGGGGAAATATTGCAAGCTTGAAAGAGATTAGAACTCCATAGAAATACAAATAGTGTCAACTAACTTGTATCTTTTGGGTTATCAGTGATTTAACAACAAGCTCAATAGGTGATAGTGGATGTATCTAATCTTCTGTCTACATCTGTAGCATATATGTAGCTTGCTCTTCATTTGATTCCCAAAAAACTGTAACAGCCCTGAAAGATGTTGCCTCTCCATGTCTGTACAGAGCCATAATAGTGTGTTATGCCACATGGTAGGAACTTGACATTGATCAAGGTGAACTTCCTCTCCCAGCCTTTGTTGAGCAGGGATTCCTGTGCTATTCAGGATTCTGCTTCACCTAGGGTGGAGTGCTCAGAGTGAAGGTGAAGTTCTTCCAGGTCTATGAATTCCTGAATTAAGCAGTTGACCTGCCCAGCTGCCTGAGCAGTGGAGCCAACACCCAACTAACAGCCAGATCAGTTCCTGGACCTCACCCAGGAATCTGGGAGGAGGGGCTCTTCCAATCTGTTAAATTGTCAGACCTCTATTAAACTTTGACCTTGATCACTAAACTATCATTCTGGCCCTCGTTCTTCCATCCCTCAGCTTCTGTTCCAGGAACCCAGTTCGCAGTATATGCAGGCAGCAACACATGTGATGTGATCTTTTACCTGGTCTGTTTTTTTCTAGACTCAGTGGGATAGAATGTGCCCAGCACCTGGGAACTTTCTGTGACATGGTGGGTGGAAAGGCTGTCTGCTCAGGGATCCACTATCCCACAGAAGGAGGTTACAGGATAGAAAAGTGGACAGATTGCAGGAGGGAGTGCCAAGGAGGGGAGAGAGTGAGCAGAATGTAAATATAAATAAATAAACAAATAAATAAATAAATAAATAAAACAATTAAAATTGTATGGTGTCTTTAATGGTGGTTGGAGTCCAAACAAGCACTGTTCCTTTAGAAATCAATATAGATTTCTCAGAAATTTTGGAATCTATCTACCTCAAGATCCAGCTATACCACTCATAGACATATACCCAGAGAATACTCTACCATACAACAGGTCACTTGCTCATCTGTGTTTATAGCACCTTTATGGGTTATTGCAAAATCTTGAAGCAACCTATTTGAATGTCTACTGAAGAATGGCTAAAAAAAAAATGTGGTTTGTTTACCCAAAGGAATATTGGCTTAGCTATTAGAAACAATAACATTGTGAAATTTGCCGGCAAATGAATTGAAATAAAACAGATGATCCTGTGAGATAACTCAACCTTGAAAGTTAAACGTGGTATATACTCATTTATAAGTGGATATTATCAGTAAAATTAAGATAAACCATAATACTATCCAGATTCAAAGAAGCTTAAGTAACACCTATGACCCAAGTAGGGAACATCAATTCTCACTTAGAAGGGGAAAGAAAGTAGACTTCGTGGGTAGAAGGGAAGATGGGACTTCATGAAGGTGAGGAGTAGGATTAGAAACTGACAGAACCAGGAGTGGTGAGGGTGTAGTGGGGTCACTGCTGAAGAAAACTGGAATCTTGGTGCCATCTCAGGGAAGAGCTAGGAACATAGGGCAGTGGAAACACCAAGAATTTAATGAGGGCTAATCTAGTTAAGTTTCATAGCAATATGAAATCTGAACTGGCCATCTCCTGTAAGCAAGCAAGACACTCAATAGAGAGATTGGGATAATAATCTAGAAATTAAATCTCTAACCTATAACTTCTCAAGCCCATGAATTATGCTAAGATACAGGGAGCCAAAAATAGTGGAAGTGGCTAACTGATGAATGATCCATCTTGAGACTAATTCCATGAGATGGAGCCCACACTTGCCACTGCCTGGAGAGCCTAGATCCAGAGGCTGGATATTCCAAAGACCCATTATAGAAACTGAATGGAAAGAAAAATAAAAGAAAATGATAAAAAAAGAAATAATTCCCAATTATTTTCTATTATACTCACAGCTAAGTGTCTAGTCCAGTTATTATTAGAGATGCTGCACCCAGCAACTGATAGACATGAAGGGACTCTAACTAGATGCCGTCAGGTAAATATTAGTCAGAGGTTTTAGAATATGCAATATAGAGACAGGAAATTTTTTAAGAACCAGAGAGGTCAAAATCCCTTATCTAATATCCTTGCTTTATTGGAACTCCCAGGGTCTAAACTGACAATCTGGGAGCACACATGGGTCTGACCTAGCTCCACTGCATATATGTTGTTTGTGCAGTTGTATGTTTTCATGGGACATCTCATAGGAAACAGAGGCACTCTCTGACACTGTTGCATATCTTTGTCACCTTTCCCCCCAATTAGTATGTCTAGCTTTAAAAGAACAGGAGGTTCCTAATTATACTTTAAGTTTAAGTACCATGGCTGGTTGATATCAGTCTAGGGGATCCTACTCTGAAGAGAAAAAAAGGGGAAATAGTTATAAGATGAAAGGTAAAATCGGACTTAAAGGAAAGGAGGGAGGAAAAACTGTGGTCTGGATGTAAAATAAAAAAAAATACTCCTTAAATCAAAAAGCTGTCTAAAATTTTCAAGGACTTTCAGGTATGGGATCATGTAAAAATCACAATTAAACATTTTCCCTGAGATTGATGAATCAGGGCAACATCCCAATGAAAACAAAGGTCCACTCTGAGTTCGAGGTCAGCTTGCTCTACAGAGTAAGTTCCAGGCCATCCAGGGCTACACAGAGAAATCCTGCCTTGGGAAAAAAAAGAACATTGATACTCTAAGACCCAAGCAGTTTCAAAACGTTCCTTCAAGTGTTTTCTGAGTATGCCCAGTGAATATGTTGATGGAAGTAACCTTACTAATAATCCAAAGGAAGAATTTTTTGATGGTAGTGTGGGGGGTGACCAACAATTTTGAAATGTAACAATGAATGCCTTTCCATTTATAAATACACATCTTCAAAAACAAATGCTTTATCAGCTCTTTATTCAAGTTTTTAAAAGATCTTAACTGTCTTGGATGACTATGAATATCTTTTCTACATGACCAGGAAAAGTCTTGGCTATTAAATACTCACATATAGTTGGAGAAGTGTCTTGAAGGAGCAACTAGGTAGCTAGGAATTTCCTGGTAGTAGGCAGCCCTGTGATAGAAGGAGTCAAGTGAGCGCAGACTTGGTTAAACCCAGTGTGTAACAACAACTACAAAGGCAAGGATTGGGAGAGTATTTTGGGGGATTAAATTTACATTTCATGAGAGACAGAGGGAAATATAATCTGAAATCTGGGGTCAAAATCTTTCACATATTTGGATAAAATCATAAAAAAAATAACAAAGAGGAAAAAGATGAAGCCCATGATATTTAATATTATATAACCACAAAATTTCACAGTCTAAACCATAATATTTCATTCAATTAGATCAGACTACAGTAAAGAAGACTGAGTGGTACATGATGATTTTACTGTAAGTCCTGCCATGAAATTACATTGAATTTAAACTGGACATTTTCAGTTTATTGGTTACATGACTCCTATTGTGGACAAATGGCCATTTCACAGGCATTGCAATCAGATATTTACACTAAAATTCTTAAAAAGTAGCAGATTTAAAGTTATAAAGTACAAATAAAAATAATTTTATATTTCAGTGTCACCACAACATGAGGAATTATATTTAGAAAGGTTGAGAATCACTAATTTAAGGAAAGAAAGGTTAGCTCTTATGTTTGAATTGGTGCTACTTGCTAGATTCCTGATCAGTGGACTGCTTGCTTTGCTACCTGTTGGTAAGGAGACCAATTTTGTTATATTATTAAATTTATACTCTCCATTGCTAATATATTTATGTGGTTAACTAAATGATATATGATATACAGGACTCAAAGAGAATGCATTGGGTAGAACAATATTTAGTATATTAGTAAGTTCCTGGTTAC
Organism: Apodemus agrarius; assembly: GCA_964023405.1. Taxonomy (NCBI): domain Eukaryota; kingdom Metazoa; phylum Chordata; class Mammalia; order Rodentia; family Muridae; genus Apodemus; species Apodemus agrarius. Next base: position 27,209,399 of record OZ030014.1, read on the forward strand.
CTTTATTAGGGAAATATCTCAGCACTCACTAATTTCATGTATTTGTCAAAAGTGTTTGTGAATGAGAGAGTAAAATTTTGTATTTAGTGCAAAAAACTAGTACCTTGAATGGGTCATGTAAATGACATTTACTGAATCCATTATTTTTACTATCAATATGGTCTCAGATCATACAGAAAAACACCCATGTCCAACACATATTGACTATCATAGAGGACTCCTTCCAATATTAGCTGGTATTGTTTGGAGTCATGTAAAATCTGATTGAAATTTTCAAAATCATTTGTTCTCTTTGTATCTTAATCAGGTTGAAGATATTCTCGTAGTCAGCAGAGGCAGCGAGTTCTTTCAGAGTCTGTGTCAGAACCTGAAGCAGAGAATATTTTTACGTAGAGCAATACTTTAAGAAAATTTAAAAAATCCTATACATTTGCATTTATAAAAGAAGCAATAAAATGAGAGGATGTGAATTCATGACTTATCATAGCACCTACCAGTGCACAATCCCTCCTGTCAACAAGTTAGAGATGGTTTAACTCAGTTTAAAAAAAGTCTTATTACTCACTACTCTAACAGGACAGTCTCACATATTTTTAGAAAATGTTCCAGGGCTTCTCTACACAAAATTTCTAAAATAAACACATTTATTTCTTTTTTTTCCTTCCTTCCTTCCTTCCTCCCTCCCTACCTCCCTTTCTTCCTTCCTTCCTTCCTTCCTTCCTTTCTTTCTTTCTTTCTTTCTTTCTTTCTTTCTTTCTTTCTTTTTTTACCTTTAATTTTTGTCTTTAGTTTCTTTTTCATTTAGGAATGATAACTTGATCTAGTAAAGTGATTGTTTCTCAGTTTTTTTTTAGTTGATATTAATGTGCTTTATCATTTAGTAGCACTTATTCAAATGTATATATTATTTTGTTTATATGTATATGTTAGGATGGACTGCAGAGGTATAACAAAGATTGGGAATTGATAGACCAATATTTCATGTTGAATTTCAATGACAGTATGGTGACATATTTATAAGATAAATATTTTAAGCACAAGTAAAGGTCACTGTGTTGTTATATGGTTTATATGATATTTTGGGGTAAATTATTATATTGACCATGAACAAATATTGATCTCTTTATAATTTCAGAGTCCCATCCTCATAGATCTCACTATGCAGTATTGCAATTGTGTACTTTTTGTCTAAATTTCTTTCCTATTTTATATTCATAAGAATAGAAACCATTAGTGAGTGCCTGAACAAATCAATCAAAAAGAAGTATCAAATCCTTGAAGAAAGAAGACACATTCTAGTCATCTGTAATTCTGAGAATCTTATCTAAGCAAATATATTCCTTCTCATTCTACTTTCATTATTTAATCCAAATATAAAGCAAACTTATTTAAAAACTCACATGTGATTTTATTTTAGGAAAAAGCAATGTAGGACTTTGTGGTAGACACAATTTCTTTCAGATGCAATTAGTTTTAAAAGACTTAGTAGAACATTTATTAGGATATAGATTTTTAAAATTATTTTAAAAATGTATGATATACAGCATCACAACAAAATTCATATTGAATGAACATTGTGCCAGGAATCATACTAAATAATGTGAATGCTACAGAGTAAGGCAAGAGTTATTTATCTTTTGAGATTACTGCAGACTTTACTTGATATAGAGATTAAAGGATAATTTGCCCTGTTGTTCTTCCCAAACAACTATATTTAATTTTTGTCTAAATATTTCTGCCTCTGCCTCATATTTAATTCACGAATATTCTAACAAAAACATACCTGATAACTGTACTCTTCTCTCCATGCTTTGGAACTGGCATGGCTCTATCAATTTATAGTACATTGAAGGTATAGAATGTACTTTAAGTATGTAGTGCATCTCTATTTCAAGTGATCTATTACTACATGTTACCAGTGGCTTTTATACTCACCAGTGACAGAGAGATAAAACATCTTCTATTATCACCGTAGTCCTGGTAAGTGCTCCAAGAATCCTTGATAATGCTGTCACATATCTGTCAAATTGGATTCCACCACTGTTAAACAGTGTACAATTTCAAAAATTGATTAGGCATATCTGAGACAATTATCCATTTTAAACTTACCCTGCCTTCAGAGAGCATGGATGTTAGCAGCAGAATTATGAGAAAGAACATCACTGAGAAAGAAGCCTTGGCTGAAACAAATGAAAGGTATATTAGATGAACCAAGGACGACATGAGATACAGAGAATAATCAACATATTGGTAGATGTCCCGCCCAAGCGGGTATGACAAATCATTTAACAGTATAACAAGGAAAGATATAGCACATAGGTTCACTGAGCTTTCACTGTACCAATCTTTGCTCTAATAGGGATGGCATGAAAGTGAAAGAACTTTACTGATATCTCAGTTATGTATTCTCAAAGGGAGAAGAATTCCTATCTTCCTTCTCATATTTATTTGGAATAAAAAGAGAAATTTGGAAAAAATCAAAATTTTGAATATTTCTTTTCACTGTGTACCATTTTTTTATTTTGCTATTCTCTATTTATGTCTTTTATCTTCATTTGAAACAAATCAGGGTATCAGGTCTATGATTATGCAGAGAGAAGTGTATAACTATCTTAGAAATGCACTTTTTGAAAGACAAATGTTATGTTATTGTCTTCTTATACTTGTATCAAATATCACTTTTTCCTTTAATAGGAAAATTAAAACCCAAAATTTGAATTGTATACCTATTTCATTTAAACTCACACAATCCATGATGAAAAGGATAGTAATTTCATATATTCATATAGATTTAAAAATACCCTGCTCACATAGGGTCCCTTGTAGAAGTTGTCAAGTCCTACATTCTTTAGATGCTGCTGAAGTTCACTTTGTGTGTGATTCATAAGCCTTTCTGTTGAAATTCACTTCAATAGCTTATGTCCTAAACTGAAGGGGTTGTAACTTCAAATTCTCTCTTTTTTCTATACTTTTCAAATTCTCGTGTTTCAACTTGTTATCTAACTCAAAGACAATACAGAGTCATTATCAGAAAACATGAGGTATAGTCTATATTTTTAAAATATCATTTACCACTTTTCTCAGTTCAAACACTTCCATATTCTACATAATGTTCTTTTTCAGATCACCCCCTATTCTTTCATCAGCATTTGAGTCAAAATCTCAGCATTAATAACTGTTATGTCTTTTTCTTTCTGTTACTCATATCCATACAATATCTACAAAGGATCTACAAAACATTTTGGTTTACCTTGTATCATCACACACTCATTACCTATATTGTACAGGGTAAGATATATATACTTCTTCTTGGTGGACCAGTGTGTAGTTGACTCCAAATAGGCCACTCCAAGTAAGTCTTCTTATGACTGTTAAGGCAACATGTGGCCATACCACCTATCAGGGTATGATGATGAAATACATTAAATTAAGCTTTTAGCTATCACCAGGATGTGATGCTTTCTATTAGTTACTTTGTGACCAGATTAATTTTTTCAAATTTGCCAAGTGTTGCACATCTTCTCCATATGTTTCAATATCACTAGACACTATATAATCTTAGGATTGTCAACATTGTCATATTACCTTGGGACTTATACTCACACTCTACAATCTGAGCACTAATTGCTTGTTTTAAAGGCTTTCAGTTTAGTCAGCTCCTGTTGCAGGCTTCAATGCTTCTGTGGTTCTCTTAGTATCTTCCTCTTTTTGTGTAGAGAGATGTGAAGACATATGTAGATGTTCTGCTTTGACTGCTCTACCCAGCATAGTAATTTAATTGAAGAGTTTTTCTTGTGTTCTGTTTCTTGTTCATCAGAATATTTAAGGAGTGACATTGGACAGTGGCCCTGAATAATTTCCCTGCATGTGATTTTTGGATCAGTTACCTACTATTTTGTTTTTGCTCCTGGATATTCATTTCCCTTTGGTCGTTTTACAAGTGAGAGAGTGTTCCCTTCATACTCTGTGTCTAGCTCTTCAGGTCACAGATTTTGTTTACATTATAACTGCATTAATAAATATTATTGTATTTTATCTAAGCTTTCATATTTACTGACATGTTTTCTTCTTTCTGTTAGGCCCACATATGTGGTATATATTGGTTTCATATTTTTATATTTCTTTTTGCATATAGATTTGTAACCATTTACTAGAACATGGCTTGCCTCTAATCTAAATTTTCTACTCCAACAAATATTTATTGAATGAAAGAATGATTTATCATTAACATTATTAAACTGTTGATACAGAAATTCATAATTGACAGTTTACTGTCATAATATAAAAATGCCTTTGAAAACAAAATAAAATAAAATAGAAATTTACTTTAAGACCTGATGAGTATAATGAAATATCTGAGGAGAATTTACAAACTATTTTGCAGATAGATCTAGAGAAAATATTCTTAGTTTTGGTTCATTTCCACATATTTTTCATTCTTGACTATTTTTCACCTTCAAGGGACTTAGCAACATTTTACATCAAAATTGCAAGTTTCTCTTTAACAGTTTGCTTGTTTGGTATGGTGTCATTTAGACTTAGCATGCATATTAAACGTTAGGGTCCAATGCAGTCAATGGTGGTACACAACTTCAAGACCAGCTCTTTGATAGACATAGTCGGGTGGATTTCTGTGACTATACCTATGTCTCTAGTCTTTCTCTCTGAGGTAAAATGTAATATAGTATTGTTGAAGCACTGAATCCTCATACATAGGATTCACATAATAAGATTTGGATCACACATGAAAACTTCCTTCCTTTAAGCTAGCTACCACATTAACAAAAAACACTGTGAAGGTTTTAAGGGAAATTAAGTACTCAGTATTCCTACTTAGCTACAGCAGAGTTTATAAATTGAAAATCATTATCAGCATGACTAACTTTTATAAATGTCAATTAATTGGCAATTACCTCTTGGCAGAAGCCAATAATTGTGTAGTTGTACTTAAGGACCTCTAAACAGTACGGAAATCATGTCTGGTACTAGAAACCTTAATAACATTCCATGCCTAAATTTTTTGTACTTAGAAAAGAATCAATTACCTTTACTTTGCTAGACAAGTATCATCCCTTACTACATTCTTATTTTTATTCTTATACTGAAAGATAAGTGTAAAAATCTCATCACAAGTGTCCTGTTTACAAAATGAATTATAGTTCACCTTAATGGGGTTCAATGACAAGGCTCAAGGTATTTTGGAAATCTTAGCCTCCAGCAGATACATCTGAGATACATCCATGACATAGATCCTTCATATACATCTCAGTGAACATGACATAAAAGGGTAAAAAGTTTTTAAGACCCAGAAAATCATGAAGGCTGTTGTGAACAAATTTTAAGGTAGGATTCTCTGATTCCTTTTAGGTACCACAGAGCAACTATATGTTTCATAAAGAGGACCTTCTATTTACTTTTTGTTTTATACAATGTGTCACCCTGGGAGGATAGCAGATATCTTCCTGAAACCAATGATACCCCTGTAAAGTCCATAGAAGATGTTTAAAAAAAACTTGTAAGTTTCAGTGAGGAGTAAATTCATTAATAAGGAAAGGTTTGAAACTCTCTTACTGTGTTCAAAACAAAAGATTTTCTATTTGGCTAGTTACAAAAAACACTGAAGCTGAGTAAACAAGGAAAAAGAGGTTGATTTTGCTTAATACACAATTCCATTGTTATGTCTTTGATTTTCTTTTGCATGGGTGGAAATGCCACAATACCAACCCACGTCATTATATTGAATCAAAGAGATTAAAATAAATAAAAATATGAACTTTATCTATATACTGATCTACAATATGCTAGGTTTTATAAAACTTATAAGCCAATGTAAGTTTGATTTAATGGAAGACATTTGGATAGAATTTCTGTGCCAAAAAAAAAAGATCAAAAAAACACCCTGTCTATTTGCACATCTAAAATTTAGTTTGTTTTTATAGAAGGTACAAATTAAATATTTGAGGGTGATAATTCTGATTTTAAATAATATAGAATTTCAAGCAGATTAAAATCATCTGTTTTAAAGATAAGTGCAATGATTTTATGACAGGTATACAAAATGCCTTGATCTTTTTCATTGAACCCCATTAAGGTGATCTGTAATACATTTTTTACAAAGGACACCTGTGATGAGATCTTTATACTTAATGATAAGTGTACAATATCATACATATAATAAGAAGAATAATATCAATGAATTGGCCCACCTAGAGCTCCCAGGGATTAAACCACCAACCAAAGATTTTACATGGAGGAAACCAGGACTCAAGATACATACACAGCAGATAAGGATGGGAAGGAGACTTGATGCCCCAGCATAGGGGAATGCTACATGGGTGAGACAGGAATGGGTAAATAAGTAGAGGAGCACCCTCATAGAGGTAAAGGGGAGGGCCTGAAGGGGGATGGACTGGGAGATTGATTGAGGAATAAATGAATAAAATGATTAATCAGAAAAATAACAGAATAATGACTTAATTAAGATATATCCAGGAGATTTTTTTTTTACTACTCATCTGTGTGCTTAAATTGAGAAACAAGACAGTGTTGTTCACTTTCTGCACTACTGTTTATTTGATGGATTGAGGCTTGGAACAATTAAGTGAAAAAAGTGTAATAGGGAAACAAAGGAAGAGAAGAATTTAGAGGATCTTCACTTTCCAATATGATTTTCTAAGGATAGTATAAAATCTATATCACCGGATTTATAAAGCATATGAATGTGTCTGTGTCCTAAAACCATGCACATACAAGTGTTACTAATTGGATTCTTGATTATTAAAAGGAAAGATAGTAATAACATAAACTTGTAAAGGAAAATGATGGGGGAATTTGATAGGAATGGTTGAAGTAGAAACGTAGATGAATGGGTTTGAGGAAAACTAGTTTTATTCATGTGTGAAAATATACAAAAAAGTAAGACAATATATTTCATCTGACTTATTCAAAATTAGCATCATCAGTACACAAATAACCAAAAAGGCTCTCATGGATAATAGATATGTTGGAAGCAGAACTTTTTGTTTTTTTACATGCTCAATATAATTGTCCTTTTTTTATTTTAACCTATTTAGAATTCAAGTGTTATCCCCTTATCCAGTTTCCCCGTCTCCTAGAAACTCCCTCTCCTATCCCCCTCTTCCTGCCTCTATGATAGTGTTCTTCCTCCTAATCACCCATCTACCCACCCAATCATACCCCCCTGCCCTAGATTCCCCTACACTGGGGCATCTGTCAAACCTTCATAGGACCAAGGACCTCTCCTTCCATTGATGTCTGACAAGAGTGTCCTCTGCTACATATGCAGCCAAAGCCATGTGTACTCCTTGGTTTGTGGCTTAGTCCCATGGAGCTCTGGGGGAAGGGAGTCTGGCTGGTTGGTATTGTTGTTCTTCCTATGGAAGAGAAATCCCCTTCAGCTCCTTTATTTCTTTCTCTAATTCCTCCACTGGGGACTCTGCACATAGTCTAATGGTCGGCTTGAGGATCCACCTCTGAATTTGTCAGGTACTGGCAGAACCTCTCAGGAGACAGCTATATCAGGATTCTGTCCAAAAGAACAGTGTTCTTGGCATCTGCAATAGTTTCTGGGTTTGGTGACTGTATATGGAATGGATCCCCAAATCGGACCATCTCTGGTTGGCCTTTCCTTCAGTCTCTGCTCTGCACTTTTCCTCCATATTTGCTGCCATGAGAATTTTGTTCCTCTTTCTAAGAAGGACCAAAAAAGCACCCACATTATGGTCTTCCTTCTTCTTGAGATTTATATGGTCTGTGAATTTGTATCTTGTGTATTAAGAACTTATGTGATAATATCCACTTATAAGTGAGTGCATACTGTGCATGTTCTTTAGTGATTGGTTTACCTGACTCAGGATGTTATTTTCTAGTTCCATCCATTTGCCTAAGAATTTTATGAATTCATCATTTTTTATAGCTGAATAGTACTCTATTGTGTAAATGTGAAACATTTTCTGTAGCCATTCACTGTTGATAGACTATAAGAGCATAGCCACTTTTGAAGTCAGTCTTTGAGTTGTCAAAAACATCAAATAGGAATACCATGTGATCCAGTGTCACCCCCTTGGACCAAATTAGTCACAGACTTTCTATTCCTCTGTATCAATACTTGCATTTCCACGTTTATTTCTGCTTTGTTAGTAATAGTCAGGAAATAAAATCCATCTAGATGTCTATCACCTTAATAATACACAATAAATAAATACATGTGATATATATATATATATATATATATATATATATATATATATATATATACTGTGTTTGTGGATTTATTTGCATGGAGAGACTGAGTTAATTTATCCAGGGTTTTTTTAGACATACTGCAATAAAGCACTATGAAATAAAACCCAAACCAAAACAAAACACCTGGGTATGAAAATTTATTTGATTTAGAATTTATCAAAAATTTCTGTTTCTGTTCATCATCTAAAGATGTCAGGACAGGAACCATACATGACAGGAATTTGCAATCAGGTATTGATGCAGAGGCCATGGAGGACTTGATTCACATAGCTTGTTTGACTGATTTCTTATCCAATCCAGTACAACCATTGGCATCACCCACCATTGGTTAGAAGTTCCACACTGATCACTAAATGAGAAGATTCCTTACAGCTAAATGTTATAAGGCAGTTCTTTAACTTAGGTTACTTCCTCTCTGATGACTCTAATTTGTTTGCAGTTTATACTAAATGGCAGCAAGTAATTGACTAAGGCAGAAGTGGGATAAAGCAACAAGACGGGTATTGCTGTGATCTACCTGGCTACATTGCTTATTGCAGACTGTTAATTTTCCACTTAGCATTACAAAAGATGATGAGCACTTAAAGAAAGGATTAATGGGCAATACTAGTAGGACTGTAGAAGGCAGTGGTGCTGACAGCAATGTAGATTTTGAATAATCATATCTAAAGATTTCAGAGGAGTAAAATGAAATAGGTGGGCTAGAGACCATTCTTATATTTTGTCAAAAAGTAAATTTATTTCTTGGTGTCCTAACTTTTCATTCTATTTTTGTCATAATACACCAAAGGGTTTTGTTGTTATTTTGTTTTGTTTTGTTTTTCTGCTTCATACAGACTTATTCAGTCATTGAGTACTTATTTATAGTAGGAGTAAGAAAGATATTCTAACTATGTCAGACTTTATGGTACATCATGCTGGTACAAGATAATGTTATGAAGAGGTCACAGAAGCTTGCGTATCAAGTAAATGATTTTCAAGAGGAGCAAAGTTTAATGGGTTAAGATAATCAGAATTATCATATTCTTCCTAATCCTCACTTCTATTATCATTTCCTCCTCATCTTTCCATTTCTGTTCTCTTTCTTTCTCTTTCTCCTCATGCTTTTATGATTTAGGTTCTGGATATCACCAACCCATTGACTAGGATATTGATTTTACTGAAGTATTTATTTGTTCCTCTTAGGCATCAAATTAACTGTGGAATGCCTTGAAGAAAATACATCATCTAAGTGACTACTAGTATTGTCACCTATTGAAACAGATCTTGACATTTGTGGAAGTCACTGAGCATTCTCTCTTGGCTCTCTATGTTATCAACAATATCTTCTTGAAGACATCCTTGTCATTGACCTTTTCTTCATCTGATATGGGGTTTATTTCTGAGGTTGCATCAGAACATATATTAGAGATGGTTTCCTTATGACTGCAAATGTCCATACTGGGAGTCATAATGCAAATCCACTGTCACTGGATCATTCCAAAGGCAGAGTGGAGAGAACACATGCAGAAACTTAGACTTCATGTGGATCATTGTTATAATATTCACTGATAAGTGGATATTATAACAGAAGCTTGAAATGCCCAAGATATAATTCACAGATGACATGAAGCTCAAGAAGAAGGAAGACCAAAGTCTGGATATTTTGGTCCTTCTTAGATGGGGTACAAAATACACATGGGAGGAAATACAGAGACAAAGCATGGAACAGAGACTGAAGGAAAGACCATCCAGAGACTGCCCTACCTGGTGATCCATCCTATACACAGTAACCAAACCCAGACACTAATGTAGATGCCAGGAACCTAATATAGCTGTTTCCTGAGAGGCCCAGCCAATGTCTGGTAAATACATAAGGGGTGATCTCAGCCAACCATTGAATTGAGCACAGGGTCCCCAATGGAGGAATGAGAGAAAAGACCTAAGGGGCTGAACGGGTTTACATCCCCATAGTAGGAACAACAATGTGAACCAACCAGTACGCATAGAGATCCCAGGGACTAAACCACCAACCAGAGTACACATGGAGGGACCCATAGCTCCAGACACATGCAGAGCTGAAGATGGCCTAGTTGGACATCAATGAAAGAAGAGGCCCTTGGATCTGTGAAAGCTCATTGCCCCAGTGTAGAGGAATGATAGATCTGGGAATTGGGAGTGGGTGGGTTAGTGAGGAGGTGGATGGGGGATGGGATAGGTAGTTTTTCAGAGGGGAAATCTGGAAAGGGGATAGATAACATTTGAATTGTAAATAAATTATATAATAATTATGAGAGAGAGAGAGAGGGAGAGAGAGAGAGAGAGAGAGAGAGAGAGAGAGAGAGAGAGAGAGAGAGAGAGACTGTTCAGATGTAGTATACATGCATCCCTAATTCACAGGTCCATTACGACCACTTAGCATATCTGTAACCTATTTTCAGGGTGAATCAATATATGTATTTCAAATAATAACTATCAAATTTCTAGTCCTTTTACAGAGAGAACTTTTATCTAATGAGTAGACATTCCATTTTCTGTTGTTTAGTAATAGATATGCAAGAGAAAAATCATTAGCACAGATATTTTCCTCATCAGTTTAATTTTGTGTTAAGAGTGTGTGTGTTGATACATTCAAATGTTTCTCATATTTCCTTATTTCTTTAGAGTTTCATTGTTTTGTCCAGTACATAATTTCATCAGCAGTATTTTTTTAATCCCACAGTTTGAGGATAACATATTTAACTTAATATTTATTAGACCCCCTGTATCTCAGTTTCCTAATACCTGTAATTACATAGATCAGAACAAGGACATTGGCTTATGATGGAAACTGTAGGATATTAGAGAAAAGAAGAGGGGAAAACAAATAGGAAGGTTGATTGGTAAGAAGGTCAATACAGAAAGAGAAATAAATATAAAGAACAAATAACAAAAGTATGGGTGCTGGAACTAGTGAACAGGGAGGGAGGCTTCACAGCTGCTCTAATAGTATGAGTGTCCCAAACCTTATGACTTAAGGTAGAGGATCCATGAAATATAGGAAGTTTCAAACTAAGTCCAGAAAAGGAAGGTGGCTGCTTCCCCTGTGTTTTATTCTTTAATCTTTCTTTACATTCCAGCCACTACACCTTTGCCATTGTCTGCCCCCTGAGTTCTCTCCATCCCATACATCTTCCTTCATCTCCAAGAGGATGTCCACAATCCTTCTACCCCAGCCTACTCCCTGGGGCCTCAAGTCTCTTAAGGGTTAGGTGTTTCTTCTCTCACTAAGGCCAGACCAGACAGTTTCTACTGTATATGCATCAGGACCTCATATCAGGTGGTGTATGGTCTTTGGTTGGTGGTACAGTGTCAGATCTCAGGAATCCAGGCTAGTTCCACAGTTTCTTCTAGCTTTTCCTGAACTCAGCCACAGGGGTCACTTGCTTCTGTCCATTTGTTGGGTGTAAGTTGCTGCCCCTGAATCTTTCAGCTACCTGTTGGACCTCTCAGAGAGAAGCCATGCCAGGCTCCTTTCTCCCAAGGTTGCCTGTTTCCATTCTTTCTCTTGGACTTCAGGGTTTCAGTCCTGATTCCCCACCCCAATTCCTGATCATTATCCCCTTTCCCCCCTCCCTGTCCCTTCTCCCATACAGGTTACTCCATCCCTCTTCCCCCTGTTATTGATTTCTTCTCCCTCCCAACAAAAACAAGAGAAAATCCACATACCTATGGAAACTCAACAACTCTCTACTCGATAACATTGTCAGGGAATAAAAAAGAAAGAAATTAAAGAGTTCCTGGAATTCAATGAAAATGATTATACAGCATACCCAAACTTATGATACACAATGAAAGGAGTACTAGGAGGAAAATTCATAGCACTAAGCACCTTGGTAAAAAATTGGGGAGATCCTACACTAGCAATATAATAGCATACTTGAGATCTCTAGAACAAAGAAAAAAAATAAAGACTTCCTGGAATTCAATGAAAATGATTATACAGCATACCTGAACTAATGGGACATAATGAAGCCAGTACTAAGAGGAAAATTCATAGCACTAAGTGTCTTGGTAAAGAAACTGGAGAGATCCTATACTAGCAATCTAACAGCATACTTGAGACCTCTAGAACAAAGAGAAGTAAACATCCCCAAGAAGAATAGAAGGAAGGAAAGTTTTAGGGGAAATATTAAAAATGAATGGCTAGTTCCTATGCTATGCTGGGCACCGGTGGGACACATGGATCCAACAGGGTGTTCTCATCTTCACAGACTCTCTTGCTCAGCTCCCCCACGTGATCCCCAGGCAATGACTGACAACCCCTTGGTCACAACCCCATAGAAACAAAACTTTTGAAGTTTATAATTAACCAGTCAGATTTATGTATCAATAAATTATCAATTGACAAGATGGACAGACAAAATTTCAGGGCTAATTGATAATTGTTCAAGCTGCCCACATAAAGTAGACAAGTTACCCCAATTATTCTAAACTTTTATGATCTTAGACTACCTGTAGCTATTTAAAACCACACAGACACTGGATAGCCTTTCCTTCAGTTTTTGCTATACCCTTTGTCTCTGTATCTCCTCCCATGGGTATTTTGTTCCCCCTTCTAAGAAGGGCTGACATATTTCCACAGTATAAGCAAGCCTTTGTTTGCTCATGCATAGGCCTCCTAGAGCCCTTCATTATATTCCCATGTTCAGCTGTCAGTGCAAGTACAAACACTGGTTGCTTGTAAAGCACAGCTTCTGTGTAGTGCCTCTCAAGGATCACTTCCCAGAAGATTTCACCTCAGCAATATTAGTCTTAACCACAGCTAACTTCTGAGCTCCAGATGACCAACATTGGTTATACCAGAAAAACAAATATTTCACTATACTAATTCTGGTATTTGCCCCAGTGATCCACAATGAAAAATTCCTAAATCACACAAGCAAAATGCTCTTTAGAAACTTTAGAATTCCCTCTAAAGCTTTTCAAACATGCTTCCATTCTCTGCAGTGGTCTCAGCATTCTTATCTTCCCAGCTTTCACAGAACATCCCAAATTATTGTAGGGGAGCTATTCCTGCTATGAACAAGATAGCAGAGAAGCAAGTATGGGAGAAAAGAAAATGTTTGGTTTTTCCTTTACTATTGCTGTTCATTGTCAACGGAATGGAGGACAGGTTTACAAATAAGGCAGAAACCTGTAGCATTAGCTAAAACAGAGGCATTGGAGGGTGCCAGCTGTTGGTTTCCTTCTGGTTTGCTCAGCCTAATGTTTTGTAGAACTGAAGATCACCAGACCAGGGATAGAAACACCCTCAATGTTCAATGTCTTCTATTCATCACTAATTAAGAAAACAATTTACTGGTGGATGATTCAAAGACATATTCTCATTTGACATTCCCTCTTTTCAGAAGATTCTATTTGTTCAAGTGACATAAGCCTAGGCAGGAGAAGTGGGCACAGGCAAACAAAGATTTTATTCCAAGTTAAATTACAAATCCAAAAAAGATGTTGCATATCAGTCATTTTTTAAAAGAAAATGAATGTGTGTGTTATGTCTACCTATCTACCTATATTTTATAAATTACATAACAACTACAAAAGTATTAAAGTGGAGAAAAATTCAATGACATTTTTGTACTAGATTTGATATTTGATAAACATGTCTGAATGTGTCACTGTGATATTTATATAAGGCATTATTTGATTCAACTGCTTCAATGAAGAGCCAAGTCAAAAAGTGTGAAATTGGCCTTATGATGCATCAAATTCATGTGGCAATCACAGGACAATGGAACCATAGTACAAAAGTGTACAATTAATGCATAAAGACAAGTAATTGGGAAATACTTTAGCAATACAATCAGGCATTAACACCCATAGATGTTAAGAAACTGAGTAGAAGCCCTCTGATAGAGCCCTCTGATAGCTGGAAGTTCTTTGGCACTTGGAGTGTGAATTAACACACTAGCTATTTAGATAGCATATTGGTGGGGCCAATGCCTACATAATGAAAAAGTCACAACTATAATGAGAGATAATTGAAAATAATAATTGGAATCCTAGAATCTTGCAATCTGTATAAAACAATAAGTATAACTAGGGCACATATACTATGAAAGCATGGAGATTATAACAGGGATTAAAATGTCATCAGGATGTGGAACAAAAAAAAATGGAGTGAAGATACAGTAAAAGATGCATTAAGCAAACTAAGAATGTGTAAATAAACCTATTGAAAATCTATGACATTGTAAACTAATTAAACAGAATGTTTTTATAATAACATTTTAATTACTGACAGATTTTTTGTACATGTATACCGATAACAGTTTTTTTATTTCAACATTCTTCCCCAATTGTTCCACATATCCACCAACCAAATCCGTATTATTTTGTGATCACTCTCATTACAAATATATGAGATCAAACCAACCAGGAAACAATAACAGCAAGAACAACATTAAATAGCAAACAAACAGTAAAAAGAGGCAAATTGCAAGAAGCACATAAAGTCACAGAAATGCATATTCTTTTGGGAAGGAAATCCCAAAAATACATAAAAATGAAAACACTAATTTATAAGAAAAGAGAAATAACCTTTGAAAAATAACTAAAGAAAAGTATTACAAGGTAATATAAACCTTCAAATATATTTTTGGGTTAATTTGTGTTAGTCATAGAGCATGCACTTAAGTGTATTTTTTTATTAAATATATTCTTCATTTACATTTCAAAGGTTATACCACTTCCTGGTTCCCTCCTCTCTGAAAACCCCCAACCCTTCCTCCCACACCCTGCCATCAAGAATATGCTCCTCCTCTCAAACAACTCCCACCACCCACACTCGATTTCCCCACACACTTGTTGCTATTTAGCCTTCACAGGACCAAGAACCTCTCCTCTCACTGATGACCACCAACACATTCCTCTACCAGTCTTTTGGCTGGAACCATGTGTACCTCTTGGTTGATAGCTTAGTCCTTAGGAGCCCATATGGTTGGCTCGTCTACATCATGGTCCTTCCCATGGGGCTGCAAGCCCCACCTCCATCCCCACTCTCCCAGTCTGCCCTCCAACTCCTCCATTGTGAACCATGCGCTTAGTCCAATGGTTGTCTGCTAGAATTTGCTTCTGTACCTGTAAGGCTCTGGCAGGGCTGTTCCAAAAGACAACCACAACAGGCTCCTTTCAGCACACACTTCTTGTCAACCATAGTAGTTGTAGGGTTTGGTGAAAGTTTATGGGATGAATCCACAGGTTTGACAGTCTCTGGCTGGCCTTTCCTTCAGTGTCTGCTACACACTTTGTCTCTATAGTTGTTCCTGTGAATATTCTGTTCCCTTTCTCAGAGGAACCAAAGCATCTCCACTTGGGTCTTCTCTCTTCCTGATCTTCCTATGGTCTGTGAATTGTAACATGTTTATTTTGAGCTTTTGGGCTAATATCCACTTATCAGTGAGTGCATATCATGTATGTTCTATTGTGTTTGGAATACCTCACTCAGGATGACCCTTTCTAGTTCCATCAATTTGCCTAAGAATTTCATGAATTCATTGTTTTTAATAGCTGAATAGTACTCCATTGTGTATATATACCATGATTTCTGTATCCATTCCTCGGTTGAAGGACATCTGGGTTCTTTCTAGCTACTGGCTATCATAAATAAGGCTGCTATGAACATAGTGGAACATGTGTCCTTATTACATGTTGGAGCATCTTCTGGGTATATGCCCAGGAGTTGTATAGCTGGGTCCTCAGGTAGTACTATGTCCAATTTTCTGAGGAACCACCAAACTGATTTCCAGAAAGGTTTTACCAGCTTGCAATCCCACCAGAAATGGAGAAGTGTTCCTCTTTCTCCACATCCTGTCCAGCATCTGCTGGCCCCTGAGTTTTTCATCTTAGTCATTCTGACTGGTGTGAGGTGGAATCTCAGGGTTGTTTTGATTTGCCTTTCCCTGATACCTAAGGATGCTGAACATTTCTTTAGGTGCTTCAGAGGCATTCAATTTCCCTCAGTTGAAAATTCCCTGTTTAGCTCTGTACCCCATTTTTAATAGGGTTATTTGACAATTTGGAGTCTAACTTCTTGAGTTCTTTGTACACATTGGATATTAGCCCTCTATTAAATAAAGGATTGATAAAGATCTTTTCCCAATCTGTTGGTTTCCATTTTGTCCTATTGACAGTGTCCTTTGCCTTACAGAAGTTTTTCAGTTTTATGAGGTCCCATTGTTGATTCTTGATCTTAGTGTATTTTGTATATTCTAAATGACTCCTAGGAAAAATTACTTCTGAATGGTTATCCATTAGACATAGCTTCTTGGTTAGGGTTTGCTGATTGTGTGCACTTCCTCTCTGGGCACTGGGACCCCATCAGTCTTAGGCCAGTGTAGGCCATGTGCATATACCATAACAACTGAGTATGTCTGTGTGTTAGACCTGTAGTGTCTAGAAAGCCTTGATTATTTGGTTTGTTCCATTCCCATTGAATTTTACACATTTTAGCCTTCTCTAACATAGTTTCCTGAATACAAAAAAGAGAGACTTGATAAATACAGCCCATTTAAGACTCAGTGTTCGAAGCTCTCTCAGTCTCTGCATTTGGTCCAGTGCATTGTTTGTTTGCATCCACTATAGGAAGACACTCCTGTGATGATGGCTAGACAAGAGCCTAATCTATGATTACTAGAGAAAATGTCATTAATAGTAATTTTGTAGCCATTCTTTTAAGGCTGAACAATAACTTTTGGTTTTCCCCAAGTCCTCAAGGCACACATAGATGCAGGTTCTAGTATCATAGCAGTACTAGGCATGGATCCCATGTCATCTATAGGGCCATGAATCCAATTAGAGTAGTAGTTGTTTACTACTATTACATCAGAGTAACTTGCAGTCATGTCACCATTGTAGACCAGAGGATTTGTAGATGAGTTGGTGTATACCTTTTTCTACAATGGACATAGTCTATAGTGGTAAAGTCTGAGTAAGCATTGTATTGAATACTTCATGCTTAATTCCTATATAGGTGATGGCCTTGGGAATAATGCCTTACTATCATTTGTCAAGGGAAACTAAGAGCTTTAGCAGTATCCTGGGTGGTTGTGAGTTCTTTGGTGTCCCTTTGTAGAAAAACTCAATTAGATGTAACTGATTCCTGGCACTGCTGGATTAGTTTGGATATGAGTTACATTTAATTCTTCTATTTCATCAGTTGTATTGTAATTTGCACTTAGCTTTCTCATATATATATATATATATATATATATATATATATATATAGTTTTTCCTTCTGTATTATGTAGTATATCCACATTGAGCCTTCAAATGTTTCCCATCATTTGCTATGTCTCCTTATATTTTCTCATTTATCCCACTGTTTTCTTCTTTTTATCCTTTGATTCTCCTGGATCAGCATCTTCTTCTCCTAAATATATCATTTTCCAGCTATAAATGTCTATTTTCCCTTCCTGGGGAGACTTTACCTCTACCATACTCTCTTATTTTATACCTATTCCCTCTGTTATAGACATTATATATTATTGAAGATATAATATCTAATTTCAACATATAAGCCTATATATTTGAAATTTTGAGAGTCTGTGTTAGTTCAACTTTAATTTTTTTCTATTTAATTTTAATGTTTTAATGATAAACTTTACATTTCAGTTGCTACCCCTCTACTGGTCAACGGAAGCCCATCATCCTTTCCTAAACTCCTTTTCCTTCTCTTCTGAGCAGATAGGTGGTCCCCTGGATATCCCCTCAGCCTGGTTTCTGTGAAGTTAAATGCTTCCCCTGTCACAAAGGCCAGGCAATACATCCCAGCTAGAAGAAAATATACCATGAACGGGCAACAGTTTTTGGTTTAGCACTTGATACAGTTTATTGGGACTCAAATGAAGACAAAGAGGTACTTCTGCTGCATATATGCAGGGAGGTCTAGGTCCAGCTCTGTATGTTCTTTGGTTTGTGGATTATATTCTGAGAACCCCAAGGGTTCATGTTAGATGACACTCTTGTTCTTTTTGTGGAGTTCCTATACCCATCAGGGCCCTGATTCCTTATACCTATTCTTCTATAAGAGAGCCAAAGCTCCATTAACTGTTTGGCTATCAGTGTCTTTATCTGTCTCAATCAGCTGCAGGGTGGAGCTCCTCAGAAGACAACATGCTCTGTCTGCAATCATGTCAGAATACTATTAATAATGTTAGTGATGGGTGCTTATATTGGATGGGTCTCAATGTGGGTTGGTTAGTGTAGGGCCATTCCTTCAATCTCTGTTCCATCCCTGTGGCTGCATTATTTGTTTACAGGATAAATATTGGGTTGAAAATTTTGTGGGTTGGTTGGTGTCTCTATCAATCCACTGGGGTTCCTCCCTGGCTATAGAAAGTAGCCTCTTTCTGTTCCATATGCACGATGTTCTGAATCACAGTGAAGTTCATGCCCATAGATTCTTGGGCACCTCTCATATCCCAGGTCTTTGCTGATAAAGTGGTCTTTTCAGATCCACTGAAGGTCTCCCTTCTCATAAAATAAAATGTAAATGCCTCTGGTGTATTTTACTGCAATTTAAATTACCAAATAAAAATCACTGTCATCTATTATATCAAAAGACTTAGTAGATGATACTTAATCTTCCCAGTTGAGTTGGAAAAAAAAGTAAAATTAAAAGGCATTCCACCATGGCAAATCACTGCCAAATAATTGGGTTCAAGATAAAGGCAATTACAGATTTTAATCAGGATTTACCCAACATCAGAAGTTCTGTTAGAGCCAACAATGCTTATGAATCCTGTATTTCCTGTGATCAAAGTGTCAAGTAATTCCATTCTCTAAGAAAATCTCTCAGAGACTTTCAAAGAACTCTGAAATTTTCAAAGTTGCCTTCAAATTGTCTGTGAAGTATATACAGTGAATATTTGAAACAAAATAACCCTACCAGGTCTCTGCAATAACATGATGGTGGTGAGGTGGCCAGCTATTTTGAAATGCCAGAATGAAAGCTGTTCTATTTTCAAATGTCAATTTTCAAGAACAAGTAAATTTTCAGTCCACTTTCAAGTATTGTAAGATCTTAACTAACTTGAATGAATGTGAACATTCATGGCAGACATATTATACTTTTAACATGGAGAAACATACTGCTTCTATTTCACTAAGTGAAATATTTCTATTTAGATTGTTTCTGGGATCTCCATATACATTTGTTAATTTGTTTCTTTTAAAATATTGTCCATTTCATTCAGCCTTTCCAAATTTGTGGAGCACAGGTTTTTGATGTGAGACCTAAAGTTTCTTTGGATCTCCTCACTGTATGTTATATACCCCTTTTCATTTCTGATTCTGTTAATTTTGAAATTTTCTTTCTGCTTTGTAGTTTGGCTAAGAGTTTGTCAATCTTGTTGATTTTCTCAAAGAACAAGCTCTTGAATTCATTGATTCTTTGAACTGTTCTTTTTTTTTTTTCTAATTTATTGACTTTTTATCCCTGAGTTTGACTATTTCTGGTCATCTACTCCTCTTGGATGTCTTTGCTTTTGTTTTCCCTAGAGCTTTTAAATTGGTATTATAGGATATCTCCAGTTCTTTTAAGAAGGCCCTCATTGCTATGAACTTTCCTGTTCCCATTGAGTCCAATATGTGTGTATATGTTATTCATTCATTTTTATTGAATTATAGAATGCCTTAATTTCTTTTCTTCTTTTTTTCCCCCACTGACTCAGTGGCCATTAAAGAGAGAGTCGTTTCATTTCCATAAGTTTGTAGGGTTTGTGCTGTTTCTATTGTTGCTGAATTTAACTTTCATCCATTATGATCTGATAAAATGAATTTAGTTTTCCTTTTCATTTATTTAAATGAATCTTGCATTTTTTTGCAAAAATTTTGACCCCTGGACCACTTTGAAGAGTTCTTTACCCTATTTTCTTCCCCTTTGCCTCTGAGAGAGAGAGAGAGAGAGAGAGAGAGAGAGAGACAGAGACAGAGACAGAGACAGAGACAGAGAGAGTTACTGCCTCCTTTCTCTCAACTATTCCCCCTCTCTGGAGCATCTAGTCTCTATGGGATTATCTTCATCCACTCCAAAACAAGTCCACACAAGTTCCTCTGCTACTTATGTGCAGGAGTTCTTGGACTGGACTATATATGCTCTTTGGCTGCTGGATTAGTTTCTGGGAGCTTCCCGGTGTCCAGATTAGTTGATACTGTAAGACCCATAAAAACAAGGGTGCTCCAGCACCTAATGCCTCAGAAGGCAACACCCAAACCACTCGCGAGAAATGGTCTTGATGCAACAGCAAGAGGATTTTTATTCCAGAGACTCTGGTGTTCACAGTCGTATACCATGCAGGGGTAGAGGACTGTGGATCTCGAGTGCAGAATCTGGACAGCTTTTATAGGTTTCCAACGAAAACTGTGTATTGCAAACCAATCATTCCTTAGCATCAAAAGCCCCCAGAGTGTGAGCCAAATGATTTGTACCACTCCATAGCTTCTAAACCAATCATTTTAAATTATCCAAGCCCATGCTCTGAGGTCCAATCAGTTTCCTATAGATGCCAGATAGAAATTAGTTAGCTCATTTCCCCTTATGGAGCTAGGATCATGTACGCATTTCCTGTTACAGGCAAGGATCATATACGCATTTCCTGTTATGGGGTCAGAATCACATACTCATTTCTCATTAAGGGGCCAGGATCACATATTCAAGACCCTTTTGCCTATTTCCTAATAAAGAGCGGACTCAAGGAATGTGACCTTACACCTAATTTCTAACAAAGAACAGCCTAAACTTCTGACTTTTTAGACCGTAATTCCCATCCTTTCAATACTGTTGGTCTTCCTAGGGAGTTGACATCTCCTTCAATTCCATTATCCTTCTGCTAACTCTTCCATAGAGGTCCATGATCTCAGTCCAATGGATAGCTGTATCTGCATTTACCACTGTGCTAGTAGAACCTCTCAGAGGACATCTATCCTAGTTTATTGTCTATAAGCACAACATATCATCAGCACTAGTGCCAGGGTTTGGTGCCTGCCCATGGGATGGATCCCACATTGGGACTTTCCTTCAGTCTCTTCTCCATTTTTTCTCTGCATTTTTATTGCACATGAAAAAATCTGGATCAATAATATTAAAGCTGGGTTCCTGACCCAATCCCTTTATTGGGGGCATTGCCTCTCTACTAGAGGTGATCCCTTTTGCTTTCATTGCCACACTGTTGACATTTCAGGTAAGATCACTGACTCCTGGGAGGCTACCATATACCAAGTCCCTGGGACTTTCTAGAGGTTCCTCCCACTTGCTTCCCCAGTCAACCAGCAGCATATTTCCATTTATTCTCCTGGCCTGTTTTCCACTATAGCCAACTTTTTCCTTTCCCCTCCCCATTCCCACACAGATTCCCACCTCCTTCTGCATCCAGTGGTTAGATATTCTCCTCCCTAAGGAGAATAGAAGCATCCTCACTTAAGCTTTCCTTCTTGATAAAATTCATATGGTCAATGGGGTGTATCATGGGCATTCTCTACTTATGGGTTAATATCTACTTATCAGTCAGTACATACTATGCATTCCCTTTTGGGTATGGGTTACTGCAGTAAGATCATATTTTCTAGTTCCATCTATTTGCCTGAAAAATTTATGATATCCTTATGTTTAATAACTGAATAGTATTCTAGTATGTAAAGGAACCAGATATTTTATATTCATCTTTCCATTGATGGATTTCTGTATTGCTTTCAGTTTCTGGTTATTAAGAATAAGATGTTATGAACATAGTGGGACAAGTGCCCTTGTGGTATGGTGGAGCATCATTTGAGTATATACCCAGGAGCACAATAGCTGACTCTTCAGGTAGAAATATTATCAATTTTCTGAGGAGCCTCCAGTTTGATTTCCAGAGTAGTTGCACTAGTTGGCAATCTTACAAGCAATGGAGGAATGTTCCTATTTTTAGACATCATCCCCAGCATTTTTTTAATCACTTGAATTTTTGAAAGTAGATGTTTAGATTGTTGTAAGGTGGAATTTGTGGGTTGTTTTAATTTGCATATTCCTGATGAAAAAGGTTTTTTTCCTACTGACTGTGTCATTTGCCTTACAGAAACTTCTCAGTTTCATGAAATTTTATTTATCAATTATTTATATTAGAGCCTGTGTCACTGATATTCTTTTCAGAATATTTTCCCTGTGCCAATGCATTCAATAGTATTTCTCTTTTTCTCTTTTTTTCAGATTCAATGTATCTGGTTTTATGTTGAAGTCCTTGATCTATACAGACTTGAGCTTTGTGCAAGGTGGCAAACATAGATCATTTCTTTTCTTCTACTTGCAGATTGTTAGTTAGAACAGCAAAATTATGTTGAACATGCTTTTACTTTTCCACTGTACAATTTTGGCTCCTTTGTCAAAGATCAAGTGTCCATCTCTGTACCAATAGAAATGTGATTTTTATCACTATTGTTCAGTAAGTAGTACATCTTGAGGTCAGGGATGTTGATTCCCCAAGAAGTTCTTTTATTCTTCAGAATTGTTTTGGTTATCCTGTGTTTTTAGCTTTTCCATATCAAGTTGAGAATTGCTCTTTCCATGTCTCAGAAGAATTGTGTTGGAATCTTGATGGAGTCAAGGAATGTACTTGACTGCATTGAGTCAGTACATTGATTTATGTAAGATGGCCATTTTCATTATGTTAATCCTACTTATACTTGAGCATTGAGATCTTTCAATCTTCTGAGGTCTTTGATTTCTTTCTTCAGGGATTTGAAGCGCTTAATGTAAAGATCATTCTTGGTTAGAGTTACACTAAAATATTTTATATTGCTTATGATTATTGTGAGAGTGTTTTTCCCTTTTGTCTTTCTCATCCCATTTATCATTTTTATAAAAGTATACTTTTTGAGTTAATTGTATATTCATCCACTTTGCTAAAGTTGTATATCAGCTATAGGAATTTTCTAGTAGAATTTTTGGCTTCACTTATGTATACTATCATATCATCCACATAGAGTGATATCTTGATGTTTTCTTTTCCAAATTGTATCTCTTGATCTACTTTTGTTTTCTAATTGCTGTAGCTAGAACTTTGAGTACTATATTGAATAGGTAGGACGAGAGGAGGCAGTCTTATCTTGACTTTCATTTTAGTGAGATTGCTTCAAGTTTTTCTCCATTGAATTTGATGTTGGTTTGCTGTATATTGCTCTTGTTAAGTTTAGGTTTTAGCCATTATGTACTGATATCTCCTAGAGTTTCAACATTAAGGGGTATTGAATTTTGTCAAAGGCTTTTTTAGCATCTAATGGGATGATCATGTGACTTTTCCTTTGAATTTGTTCATAGTGGATTATAATAATAAATCTTCATATACTGAATAATCCTTGCATCCTAGAGATGAAGCTTACTTGATGGTAGTAAATGGTGCTTTTGATATTATCTTGGATGTGAAAGAATTTTATTGAGTATTTTTATATTGATATTCATAAGCAAATTTGTCCGAAGTTCTTTTTATTTGTTAGGTCTTTGTGTGGTTTCTGTTGCTTCTGTTGCACTTGAAGTACAGCTTTAAACCATCATGATCTCATAAGATACCCATTTTTATATTTTATAATCGTCTTGTGTCCATTTAAGCTTACTTTTTGACAAAATATGCATAATTTTGGAGAGAGATCCTTGAGAAGTTGAAAAGAAGGGCTATCCTTTGCATTTAAGTGAAATGTTCTATAGATATGTTATACATATTTGAATTATAATGTCTATTAGTTCCATTATTTTTATCTTTAGTTTCTATTTGATGACCTGTCCATTGGTGAGAGGATGGTGTGAATGTTTCTCACTATGAATGTGTGGCTTCATGTGTGATTTAAGCTTAATATTTCATCTATCATAATGTGCGGGCACTTTGATTTCTAGCAAAGCTATTCAGAATTCAGATTTCATTTGACCCAATTTTTTCTTTGATTAGTCTGAAGTGTTTTTCCCAATTGCTTTTGAATAATTTAGGTTGAATGATTATTTTATCACATAATAGAATTGCAACTATAAATTGTTTCTTATATCTATTGGCTTAGAATATCATTTTATAGCACTTCACTCTGATGTAATTTTTATTTGATATTGAGGTATGTTTTTTGTATGCAGAACACTGATGGATCCTGTGTTCACATCAATCCTTTCTACCAGATTATGTCTGTTTATTGTGTGCATGTGTGTTGGGGTGGAGGATATGAGTATATGATTCCTACCTATTTTTTTTGATGGTGTGAAACGAATTTTGTGGTGTATTGGTAGAGTTAATATCTTTGGCTTCGAGTTTTCCTTCTAGTTTCTTCGAAGTCTGGATTTGTTGATAAATATTGCTAAATTTGCTTTTGTCAGGAAATATTATTTTCTACATCAAGGGTGATTGAATGATTTGCTGGGTATAATAGTGTGAGCTGGTACATGTGGTGTTTTAGAGACTATAAGATATCTGTGAACGCTTTTCTGGGATTTAGAGTCTCTGCAGATTAATTGGGTATAATTATAATAGGTCTGACTTGATGTTACTTGGCCTTTAACCCTTGCAAAGTTTAATATTATTTCTTTGTTCTGTACACAAATGTTTCAATGATTACTTTATGTGAGGACTTATTTTTCTCCAGTCTATTTTGTTTTCTATAAGCCTCTTGTATATTTCTAGGCATTTCTATCTCTTTAGGTAGAGGATATTTTCTTTTAAGCCTGTTGACAATGTTTTCAGAAAATTGAGCAGGGATTCTTCTGCTTCTGTTACTATAATTCTTAACTTTGATCTTTTCATAGGATCCCATATATCCCATATGATTTTTGTTGGGAACTTTATAGATTTACTATTTTCTTTAATCAATACTTTGATTTCTTCTACCATATTTTCTATGCCTGAATTTCTCTATTCCATCTTAGTATGCTGTTCGTGATGCTGGTATTTGGAGTTTTAGTTCTTTAATATAGGTTATCCATCACCAGAATTTTCTCTACTGTGACTTTTTAATTATTATTATTGTTTGTTGTGTTTTAAATATGCTTGATACATGAAAAACATAAGTATTAGGTGATATGGCCTTTTTAAAGGAACATCGTCATTGTAACAGTAAGCTTTTTGGTCCTGTGCTCAATTTCTGCCCTATGCAGTTGACACTCACCTGTAAAATGCCTGTGGTATACAGTCTCCTACTGGTTGCCTTTGGATCAGGACTTAGAATACCCATCAACTCCAGTGCAATGTCTACCAGCAAACTGCCATACTTCTTGTCATGATGACAATGGAATGTATGTCTGAAATGGTAAGTCAGTCTCAAATAAATGTTTTAATTTATACATGTTGCAGTGCTCATGGTGTGCCTCTAGAAGCAATGAAACTGTAAATAAGGCATTACTAGTTGTAGGGATGGTTTGATGCTAAGCTTTTCTTCTGTATTTTATTCTTGATCTGTCAGTAAAGATCTGTCAATTGCTGGGCAGAAGAAAAGAGGAAGGACTTCCATGTCACTTCAGGGGGAGGCGAGGAAACAGAGAAGGAATGGGGTTGTCATTATGTTTCAGATTGGGAAAAAGTGACCAGCCATGTGAGATCTGGGACAGAGTGACCTTATGTGACTTCTCTGGGCAGGGGATGAGAAAATTAACTAAGTTGAAGGCAGATTTACAAAAGTAAAAGCAGATTTTACTGTCTTTTTTTGTATTATAAGAGTTAGTAGACTTTGCAAGACAAAACCTACCAGCATGTGGATAGAGTTTGAGAATGTGATTCTGAGTGAGATAACCTAGTCACACAAGTACAAAAGTTCTCCCACTGCCCTAATATGATTGGACAGGGAAAATCCTGCAATAACTTATGCATGTATATTAGCCATAAAATACAGGATACACATACTATACTCCACAGAACCAAAGAAGCTAAACATTAAAAAACACAGTAGTGAGTATACATGAATATCACTTAGAAAGTAGAATAAAATAGTCATAAAAGGCAGGTGGAAAAAGAAAATTGGATGGGAGAGGGGAGGGAAGTAGAAAGAGGAATTTAGCATTAGATGTAGGGAGATAAGCAGGTGGCCATGCTAATAAATGAAAATCTGCAACTGATAGGAATGCAGACATGGAGAGCATCTCCAGGAAGAAATAGGAACCTAGGATAAGGGTATCACACAGGAATCACTGTAGCTGTCTTTTGCTGTGACTCAAAGCATTGGGGATAAGAAACTTAAGTGGTCAAATCTTGTAGGTAGGAATGACCCTATGTGTAGCAATAGTAGCACTACTCTACCCACCAAACATTAGACACAAATTTTATCTTGTCTACAAGAAATATAGGGACAGGGTATAGAGCAGAGCCTGAGGGAATAGCCAAGCAATAACTGTCCCTACTTGAATATCATACCATTGGCAAGTGCCAGTCTCTGAAACTATTAATGATACTCTTTTATGCTTGTATAGAGGAATCTAGCATGGCTGTCCTCTGATAGGCTCTACCTAACAGCTGACTCAGATAGATGTAGATACCCATAGCCAAAAAATAGATAGAGCTTGAGGACTTTCAAAGAAGAAAAGGAAGTCTTGAAGCTCCTAAGGCGTTGTAGACCATAGACTCAACCTGGAGTTATAGCTACAGGAAACCAGGATTCTTTTGTGAAGCAGGAAGGCACGGATTCGGCAAGTGACAAACAGACACCAGAACACAGAAGTAGCTTGGTATCTGAGTGTATTAGGCTGTACTGAGCCAGGGGATTTTAAGCATGAGATTTTTACATTTCAATAGATGTA
This sequence comes from Apodemus agrarius, assembly GCA_964023405.1. NCBI lineage: Eukaryota > Metazoa > Chordata > Mammalia > Rodentia > Muridae > Apodemus > Apodemus agrarius. The sequence goes on from OZ030014.1 coordinate 27,236,415, forward strand.
TACAGTAAAGCAGGCACAAAAAACAATCAGCATAACCATTTGCCATAAGGAAATGTAAAATCAAACAGGTAAAGTGTTTTCATGTAACAAATTAGAGGTTCAAACATAGATAACATCCATCTTCCTGATACAAGCTTCAGTTCTAAAAGAGCCTTTAAATGATGTTAGGCCAAACCCCCTAGATCTTAATGAGATTCTGTGAGTAAACTTAACTGACACCTAGCCTTCTCTACTGAAACTTGCGATTTGCTGTGCTTAGTCAATGTTTTGCATATTACCATGTCAGAGGTACTCTCATTAACATAGCCATAAAAGTTTACATTTAGTTGGGAGATCAATGTAATTATGTAAACTACTAAGGCAAAGAGATGCAGTTCTAAGAACAGAGGATTTCGGCGAGTGACTTACATCAAAGAAGAATTCTTTATACCTATTTGCTTGTTTTTTCTTAGTCCCGGCTACTAGGAATAGGGGAAGTTTTAGGAAATAATGCAGGCTGCCAGTGAGATTTTTTGGCTTCTGAATGGAGGTGTCCTGGAAAGCTTCTAAGAGGCATTTCTTTGCCTCAGTCTGTAAAACTATGTTTCACAAAATCAGGTGGCACCATACTAGCACTAAGGGAATAAGAACTATACAGGAAGATTAACTCTACAGAAATAGTCAAATAACCTGGACCCTTTTGGGTCACAGAAACTGAAAAGCCAACCAAAAATATACATGGGCTAGACCTATGACTCTGATCATATATGTGGCAGACATATTCCTTGATCTTCTTTTGTTTTTTTTAAAGATTTATTTATTATTACATCTAAGTACACTGTAGCTGTCTTCAGACCCTCCAGAAGAGGGCATCAGATCATGTTATGAATGGTTGTGAGCCACCATGTGGTTGCTGGGATTTGAACTCAGGACCTTCGGAAGAGCTGTCGGTGCTCTTAACCACTGAGCCATCTCACCAGCCCCCCTTCCTTGATCTTCTTATGGGTCCACAGAAAATGGAGCATGAGCTATTCAAAATGCTGGTACCTGTACGTGGGATATGTTCTTCAAGCTGACCTTAGTGGAGAGGAAGCCTTAAAGAAATCTTATGTGCCAGTGATAAGGATACACATGGAGGCCCATCCTGCTCAGAAGAGAAGTTGAACACTGATGGGGAGAAAGACTGTGGAAGACACGGTAAGGTGGTGAGCAAGCAGTAAGCATGTTGTATAGTGAATAAGTAAAATAAATAATAAAAACAAATATTATAGAGAGTAGGCTATAGACTTGGAGTAGGGGGAATCATTATCATCAGTGTCTTAGTTATTGCTGGCTTGCCTTTGTTCAATGGACCCCTTCATATACATATCCATTTATGTACCCCTGCTTAACAACAGCAACAACAACAACAACAACAACAAAAAGGCACCAGCATAGCATTTATTGGGGAAATGATTATAATTTATGAGGGATCAATGGAAGTAAGTGAATATAAAATTAGTGTAATAAAATAACATGCATATATGAAATGAAATAAAAAATATCTCTTGACTGCCTGTTGGACAAGGTATTCAAAAAAAGGCTATTCTGATGAGGGAGGCAGCTACCATTTGGATGCCAAAGATAAATACCACTAACTTTCATGCTGTCACTTTGATGGCCCAGACTCACTTACAACCATGACACTAGGGATTTTAATATCACTACTGCTATCACTGTGGGCATTGCCAGGGCCACAGTTGCTGTTCCATGACTCAGGCAGTGACTATGTTGGAGATTTTCAATATTGTAGTCTGTATGACAGCTGAGATTCTACTGGCCTGGGAGGCACTAAATCAACATTTTTTTATTGGATATATTTTTTATTTACATTTCAGATGATTTCCCCTTTCCTGGCTCCCTGTCCCCCAAAGGTCCCATATGCCCTTTTCCCTCCCCCTGTTTCCCCATTCTCCCCTTCCCACTTCCCTGTTCTGGTATTCCCCTACACTGATGCATTGACCTTTCCAACAACAATAGATTGACTTCTTTGTAGAAGAGTCGCTCTTGTTAGGGTATGTCTCTATTGACATGTGATCCCAAGTTTCACTAAATCTTCCTAATCCCTTACCAGGGACATAACAGCACTGAAGCCAGACAGCAGTTGCCTGAATAACTTGAAAGTACCTGGTCAGACAAAATTCCTTAACTATTTTTTGTTGTTGAAGAACATAGCCACCCTCAATATGACCAGGATATCTGTGCTCTCCTTAGATGCTTAATTCTTGGGAAAAGTGGGGGACAATATTGAAAGGCTATTTGATCCCTGGTGAATAGCCACTTATGATACCATGGGAGGAATTTTCAAACTAATAATTATTTTGATTAATTTTCTTACATAGCATATATCCAGGTATCATTCTCTAAATAAGGCACCCCCTTCCAGGTGATGATGGCTTTCAAAATCCTGATTGCAGCACCCCCCAAACCCAAGGAAGAGATAAAAGTCTACATGGCCACTATCAATGAGACCACCATGTAGGCTCTTTCTCATCTCCATATTGTATAACATCCCTCCAGTGTGATATCTCTCTATGGGCTAGTAATCAATGATGGGTAAGATCCTGGAAAACAGGGTAACTCAAGACAGGGACAACACTGGTAATCCTTCAAAGTAGGATCAACAATGTTGATAAAATGACACCCCAGCTCCTATTATGCTATCAAAATCTAAAATAAAAAGGCAAAAATGTAGAAAAAAAAAAACAGAGGTAGCCACCTCTACATTAATGCTAGGGGACCTTGTTGCTACAAAGACATCTCCTGCATAAGGACATAATTGAGGGCTGCCTGAGAGACCAAGAACTACTGACACAGATAATGCAAGCCAATTGGAAACTGCTATTTAGAAAAGATACTTTCTTGGGACCAAAATAGAATATGTGGAGGATATTAAGGTAACTCGCAGCACCGTTCAAATGAGCTTCTGCAGAGTTACTCACATGCTCCCTGAGTCTGTGTTGTTCATTCCATGCCACCATACCTCCAACTTCCAGGGCCAGGTAGGGTTGGGCAGTAACTAGAGCAGAGCACAGACAGCAAAGGGCACAAGCAGTCCAGGCTAGTTGACACTTTTGGTTTTCCTAATGGGTTGCCATTCTCTTAATCCTTCCCGACTTTCCATAGGGATCCCAGACATCAGTCTAATGCTGATTGTGAGTACCTGTATCTGTCTCACTCAGCTTCTAGTAGGGACTCTTAGAGGACAGCCATGTAGGCTCTTGTCTGCAAGCACAACGTAGCATCTGTGTGAATTAATGGACATTTATTGACATTTGGTTCTAATGACAGGTATCAGTGGTTTATAGAAGCTGTTATAGCTTGTAGGACTATTTATTTTTTAACCCTCACCCCTTATAGCTTGCGTAGTATTTTCTAGTACTGTAGGAGCTAGACTGAAAGCAAGAGGCTTTCAAGATGCAAGTCAAATTGCCTGAATTGTTTCCTATGTGTGAGGTTATAGAGAGCTGTATTGGGGTACTATGCCACCTGGCAGGAATTTGACATTAACCAAGGTGAAGTTCCTCTCCAAGCCTTCTAGCAAAAATTCCTGTGCTAGCCATAATCTTGCTCCACCTAGGGTGGAGCACTCAGACCAAGGTGAAGTCTGTTTTTCTCCAAGAACCTGCAATTCCCTGAGGCACCAGCCTTCTGTGGAGCAAGCAAACCAGTCTTGCAGATCTGTTTCCAGCCTTTTGAGGGAAAGGTCTGTATATATTATATACCCACCTATACATATTTGGCAACCTCCATTAAACTTTGAGCTTTGAACAGGAAATTAGTCTTGGCTCCATGTTTCTCTCACCACTCCATTTCTATCCCCAGCTTTCCTTCCAGGGAACCTTGTAACCCATTATGCATAGCTGTAAGCAGCTACATGAAGTGACTTCAATAGTACTATCTCAAATTCAACCTCTGAAAGATAAAGGACCAACACAGGTACAATCTATATTTCCTAGGGAATCACCTATACTCACTAGATGGATCTTCTGTTTTGAAGACTATTCATACTTTATTCTTGGGTATTTGTTAGTACGTTCTTTGGTAACCTTGTTAGAACAAGTGCCATAACTTCATTTAACAACCCCAACCCCCACACACACATACACACATACATACACAAACACACACTAATAGCACCAAAATAATAGGATTTAATAACCATAGGTCATTAATATCTCTCTGTATCAGTGGACTCAATTCTCCAATAAAATGATAGTATACAGGCTAGCACTATAATGAAAAAACAGGATCCATCATTCTACTGCATAGAAGAGGACATATGGAGAGGACAGCCTTGTCTGGTCCCTGATTTTAATGGGATTGTTTCAAGTTTCTCTTCATTTAGTTTGATATTTGCTACTAGTTTGCTGTATATTGACTTTATTATGTTTACATATGAGACTTGAATTTCTGTTTTTTAAAGACATTTAACATGAAAGGATGCTGAATTTTATCAAATGCTTTTTCAGCATCTAATGAAATGACCATGTGGGTTTTTTTTTCTGTGAGTTTGTTTATGTAGCATATTACATCGATGGATTTCCATATATTGAACCATCCCAGCGTCCCTGGGATGAAGCCTACTTGATCATGGTGAATGATCATTTTGATGTGTTTTTGGATTCAGTTGGCAAGAATTTTATTGAGTATTTTTGCATTAATATTCATAAAGGAAACTGGTGAGGTTGTGAGCTACTACAACCACTGTGGAAATCAGTCTGGCTCTTCCTCAGGAAACTGGTCATGATACTACTGGAGGACCCTACTATACCACTCCTGGACATATACCCAGAGGATTCCCCAGCTTGTAATTAGGACACATGCTCCACTATGTTCATAGCAGCCCTATTTTCTAGCCAGAAGCTAGAAAGAACCCAGATGTCCCTCAAGGGAGGAATGGATACAGAAAATGTGGTATATTTACACTATGGAATACTATTGGGCTATTAAAAACAATAAATTCATAAAATTCTTAAGAAAATGGGTCAAACTGGAAAATATCATCCTAAGTGAGGCAACCCAATCACAAAAGAACACACATGGTATGCACTCACTGATAAGTGAATATTAGCACAGAACCTCAGAACACCCAATATACAATCCACATATCAAATGATGCCCCCAAAGAAGGAAGAACTAAGTATGGATACTCTGATCATTCTTAGAAGGAGTAACAAAATACCCAATTAAGGATATACCGAGACAAACTGTGGAGCACAGATGGAGGGAAAGATCATCCAGAGACTACCCCACCTAGTGATCCATCCCATATATAGTTACAAAACCCAAACTCTTTTATCGATGCCCACAAGTACTTGCTGACTGGTGCTGGATATAGCTGTCACTTGGGAGGCTCTGCTAGTGCATGAAAAATACAGAAAGACATTCTCAACCATCCATTGAACTAACCACAGGATCGCCCATGGGGGAGCTATAGAAAAGACCCAAGGAGCTGAATGGTGTTGCAGAGCCATAGGAGGAACAATTATATGAGCCATCCAGTACGCCCAGAGCTCCCAGGGACAGAAACATCAACCATATAGTACACATGTTGTTACCCATGGCTACAGATGCATAGGCAGCACAGGATGGACTTGTTTTACATTAAAGGGAAGAGAGCCCCCTGGTCATGAAAAGGATAGATGCTGCAGTATAGGTGAATACCTGGACAGGGAAATGGGAGGGGAATGATAAGAGAATATGCGGAGGGGAGATGATTTATGCTTATGGGACTTTTGGTAGTGGGGAGGGAACAAGAAAGAGGAAATCATTTGAAATGTAAAAAATATATATCTAATAAAAAATTTCCTAATTTTTAAAAAAAAGTATACTCTCTCTTTAAATCAAAAAGCCCTTTTAAAAGTTTAAGGTCTTTCAGCTGCAGGATCATGTAAAAATCAAAATTAAACCTGTTCCCCAAGATTGATGAATCAGGGCAAAATCACAATGGAAACTAAACTCCAATTGCACAAATAATTCAATACTAAATTACAGGGATTCTTTCATGAACTTCTGTGCTACTCCAAGTAGTTTGTATATATTTGTTTCTGCCACTGCACAATAAAATACCTCAAGTTTGTCTTCTAGGCACTTGCTGGCTCCAAAACACTGTTGCTGCTGTTTTACATTGTCAAGTAACTGTACTGGCATAGCTGAAGAACTGTTTTGTTGTTGTTGTTGTTGTTGTTATTGGTGGTGGTGGTGGTTATTTGGTTAACATGTTGGTTGGTTTGGGGTTTTGGGATTTTGGATATTTTTTTCATCTGTGCCATACATTAACTACAATCCCATCCTAGGCAGTCTTCATGGTGCCAAGCTTCAACACCTTTCCATGGCCCCTTCAGTCTTGGGTTTTCAAAAGGTAATCAGCCTGAAACTAGTTGAATGTCCTTTCCTAGCCTACTCAGTCTCAGGCCTTAGCTGCTCAATAGGACCTTTTAATCCCTTCAAGACTAATATAGTTTTCAGGTTGAGGTACAAGCTGGTTCTCTTGAACAAGGCTTCTGTGTGCTGACTCTCAGTAAACACTTCCCAGAAGATTTTATCTCAGTAATTTGGGTCTCTTAACCACAGCAAATTTCTTAACTCCACCTGACCAGACTTGAGTGTTCCAAAAATGTAAAGCTTTCCCTTTATTAGTTCTGGCATATTGTTAAACATAGCTTTTATTTTTATTTTTTTTTTATTTATTTATTTTTTTTACTTAGCACCAAATGTCTTAATAACAGAATCTTAAATCACAATAGCTAATGGCCCTAAAATGCCTTTAAACTTTACTCTCAAACTTCCTAAGCCAAGCCTTTATACAGTCCATTGTGCTCAACATGCTCATTATTCAAACTCCCAAAGAACCAACCATTGATTTTCAACACTCAGTTACTTTCCAGCGCAAATTCCAAAATCCTTCCACAATCCCTCCTAAAATACAGTCTGTTCTGTCAACAACACCCCCAAATCTTTGCACTCACTTGTTTTGTTAAGGTTTCTTGCTATAATGAATCATGCCTACAAAACCCATGATGAAGAGAAAAGGGTTCATAGGTTTACAATATATTGCTACTCATTATCTAAGGAAGTCTGGATAGGATGAAACATGGCAGTAACCTACAGGCAGGAGTCTATGTAGAAACCACAGAGTGGTGCTGTTACTGTCTTATTTACCAGACTGGTTGGATCAGATTTTTTATAAAATTTAAGAACACCAGCCAAGGAACGAAACTACCAAAAATGAGTTTGACTTTTTCCATTAATTATTAATTTAAAAATTGTTTACAGACAAATAATTGGATGTCATTTTCTCAAATTACTATTCCAACTATCAATTCATACATGTGTATATGTGTGTATTTGTTTGTGTGAGTGTGTAAACTAGCATAGGTAAACACAAGTCTTTTTATTTGAAATTATTTACTAACCTAGCTTTTTGAGAAGAAATTACAAATCACACATCACTTTTTGTTTTTCCTATATTAATGATTGCAGAAGATGTAGGAAATAAATACCTACAAAGGGGTAAAGGAGGGCAAGAAGCTCAAACAAGCATCTGTCCTTGAGGTTGATATTTGACATAATGTCAATAAAATGTCACTGTGATATTTAGATTATGTATTATTTGATTCAGCTGCTCCACTGAACAAGGACACAAGGACAATGTCTGAATATTACCTCAGGATTGCATCAGCTTCAGGAGAATACACATATTTGTCAACCATAGTAAAGGGATTGGGGGACATGCACATAGACAAGTGTTTGGGATAATATTTAGTAGTAAATAGAGCCTTAAGACCAATAGGTATTAACAAACTGAGTGGTAACTATAGTGTAGTTAGAGTTCTTGCTTCTTGGTGTGCTAAAGAATACACAAATATTTAAATTACAGCTGCATGAGTCCAAGGCCTTCTAAATTATAAAATATTGAAGGCTGCATATCTGCCATCCATGTATAAGTGAATACAAACCAAGGTGGTGGGAATTATGGGGCAAAGTGTGGGGGGCTATTAGTTTATCCAGGATGATTTTTTAAAGCCTTGTTGGGATGAAAAAACTATGATCAAAAAAGGAAATTGAGAAAGGAAGGGTATATTTGATTGGCCATCCCATATAGCTGGTCTTCCCTAAAACATGGAACAAATTTGGAAGAAGGAATTGTTGTAGAGCCCATGGAAAGGTGCTGATCACGAGCTTGATTCACATAGTTTGCTCAGTCTATTTTGTTTAGAAACAAGTACTACCATCCAAGGAATGACACCTCACACAATGGGCTGGGCCATCCTACATTGATCACTGATTTAGAAAAATGCCTTACAGTTGAATTGTATGAGTAATATCCTCAACCTTGGCCCCTTCCACCCTGATGACTCTAGTTTGACTGCAGTTGATACAAAATGGCAGCCAGTAGACTGATTAAATCAGAAGAGGGATAAACTAACAAGTGAGGTATACCTGTGACAGACCTGACCATGATAATTCTTTGTAGAATATGAACTTGGGATTTGGAATTACTAAAGGTATCGAATGCTTTTAAAGGTGATTAATGGGAGATATTTGCGGAAGTATGAAAGACAGTGTTACCTATTGCTATGTAGATTTCGATTACCAAGCTCAAGAGATTTGGGAGGAATATATTTAATATTGGTGGCCTATAGAACATACTTGTAATATTTTGGAAAAGGATTTGTTTATTTATGAATTTTATAACATTCCATTAATTCTATTTTTGTCATAACATTCATAAAGGCCTATTTTTTTCTAGTTCATACACATTATTCAGCATGTTACTCCTGGTGTATATTTGGAAATAAGTTTTAACTATGTCAAATTTCATAGTACATCATGTTGGCCAAGAATAACCTGAGGTCATGCTCATAGAATCTTGCATATAAATTAAACCTAGTCAAAATGGGCAAGTAAAAAAATCATCATGGGCATCATCATTATTTTCTTCCCTTTTTTTCTTATTCATTTTTTTGTTCTTCCTTAGTCTCCTCATTTTGAAAAATAAAATTCTAGCTCTGTATTCCTTCGGCCCATTGAGAAGTAGCCAGAAATTTATATATTTGTTTGTTCATCTTAGTCATGAAGCTAACTGTGGAAGATCAGGAAAGAAGAATGTCATCTAAGTGGCTAATAGTATTCATCACCTATACAAGGAACCACAGACTAACAAACACATCAGTATCAGGAATGAGAAATCTTTTGAATGATTGAGTTCATCAGAGTAGTCCAGATGACACCCCAATGAAATGTAAATTATTGGTATGTCCTTCCATTCTCTTAGAGGTTGAATGTGAGATAGTATTGTTGAAGATACCTCACATTTCACACAAAGTGCTGAGATATTTTGGTTTGGATTAAACCTAAAAGACATCCTACAGTCTAGCTTCCATGGTTTCAGAAAATACTGTATAAGCTTCATAAGGGAGGTTAAGCCATATATAGTCCTACCCAGATGCAACACTATAAATTACACACAAATTTCAGATGGTCAAAATGTCCATAAATGTCCAGTAATTAACATTCATGTATTCATGATGGCAAGAGTTCTCTAATAAACTTAAAGACTTCTCACCAGGATGGGAAATTAGGCCTGGTACATGAAAGGAAGACAACATTTCAGGGTCAATATGGAAGTGGACCTTAGGGAATGAAATAAACTGTCTACTTCTTTAGGCTAGTATCATTTATTAATGAAATATAAGACTTCTCCTTTCACCCACACTCTGGTATAACTATGATACACTCATCTAAGAAGCTTTTCCTTATACCACTTTAGATTATCAAAAGTCACCATGCCTGGATTAATTCAATGGGTTCTAGCCACAGCAGATACTTCTCCATAACAGATCCTGTATATGTAACTATAAGAACTATACAGAATATGGGGATAGAAAGACATAAAATTAAAGAATACCAGGAAGTCTCTTTTGATTTAAATTACAGTGTAGGATTTTTGTAGATATCAAAGAGAAAATATATTTTTATATGAATATAAAGTTCCACTTGCATTGTTGACTCATGTTGCATCCTAGGATTACAGTCAATTTTATTCTATAACATATAACAGTATAAATGCTATAAAGAATGGCTTTTCTCTTATAAATACTTGGACATTTTCATGATAATAAATTGTCCAACAAGGAAAGCTTTGAAGTCCTCATAGGACATAGTTAGTTCCATTAATGGATTGTTTTATCTTAAAGGAGGAAAATTATTCTGTTTGGCCTTTTACAGAAGACACTGACACTATATAAATATGGAATATGGTGACTAGTTTTAACACATAGTTCCTATGTCATGAAGTTAATATTCTTTAACAAGGAAATAGATTCCAAAATATCAGTCCAATCTTTTTTCCATCAGGCTATCATGCTATAATTTTGTACATCATTTCATACCTTCACATTTTTTGTTCCCAATAGCTTTGTATTTTTGGTAGTTTCTATCATCTCCCTTGATAAAAAACCATGTCCTTAATCATTGTCTCCAGGTCTATAGTGATTACTCTAAACATTGAGGCTATAAACTAACAAAACCTCTTGATTTCAAGGTAGGTCTCTATTTCTTAAAGTTATTGTGTATTTCTGATATATATGTGTGTATATATACACATATATATGTGTATATATACATACATACATACATATATATATATAGTGTGTGTGTGTATCCCTCATGAATAAATCTATTAGTTACTTAATTTGAATATATAATTAAATGTTCAAATAAAGAAGCTGTTGTTTAATATACATTCTAGTCAAATTTTCACAATTGTTTAAGGGATGACCACATAGTGAAATCTGTGGCATGGCTTTTAGTGGTGGACCATATAGACTGTTCTCAAGATAAGTCACAGACAACAGACCAAGGAACCATTTCTACCCATATCTAACCTGGTTAACCAATGTTTTGTTAATGATAGAGACCCATTTGAACAATCAGTAAGGGTCCATTTTAATGAAAGACTCCATTTCAACATTAAAGAAGGAGAGAAGCTGACCTCAAAGAAGATCAAAAAATTACAGTGTCAGTAAAAATAGTGCCACAGATTACCTTGATGTTATTCAAATGTGAGCCAGAATTATTTAGATAAAAGTTGAAAAAATGTGTAATATAGAGAGTATGAGTTATACTGTGGACTGATAAGTAGCTGTATAATTTGATCCTACTTAAATACTTTTCTGCTATATATTTATTTAATTAATTGAAAAGCTATTGTTAGCATATTTAATATTTTGTATTTTATTTTCCATTTAATTATAGTCATTAATAATATGTGAACATTTGTTAATTTAAAACTGTTTTCAAATAGATTTTAATTTCTAAAATTAAAAGCTGATTTTACTGTCTTTTGCTGTGTCATAAGAATTAGTAGATGATAGCGTATCCATGTAAGTTTAAAAAAAAACTGCAGCAAATAGGAATTAGATCATTTCATATGACTAAGAACTGAGCATAAGCTGTAGAGAGTATAAAATTAAAATACCAATGTTCATCATCAAAATCTCCATGAGAAGCAACTAAACTGTGAATTTTATTTCTGCTTTAAAGACATTTAGAGTTGTGTGTGTCAAGAAGACCCATTCTCTGAACAATCATATAAACAAAAAACTGGCAAAACTTTAAAAGCATACCTCAGGACATGGAAATGGGAAAGGGGTGATTGGGGAACAGAGGGAGGGAAGAGTGCTTGTGGTACTTTTGGGGAATGGGTATCCATGAAAGGGGATGGCATTTGAAATGTAAATAAAGACTATATGGATTTTTAAAAAAAAGCATACCTCAAATGTTCTATGAGGTTTTTACGTGAATAGCAGAGGCAATATTCCTGCCAACCCTGTAGCTGAAGTTCTTGGGAAGGATGGTCAACCAAGTTGAAATACAAAAGTGGAGGTTGTTCTATTTATAAGTGTATATCTTCAGGAAGAAGTTTTCTACCAACTGCTTATTCAAGTTTTTTAAGAACTCAACTGCTTAAATGTTATGAAAAACCATCTCAGGCTTTTTTTTATTTTCCATATGAGAAAAATGGGCATGTGTCTTCCAGTAGAGGCCTACACAAAACTCGGAGTGTCACCATTCAGTTACAAATGTGAAAGGGTCTCATATGACCTAGTTGCTCTCTAGTAAGGCTCTTGTAGAAGACATCACTAGAGCAGCAGAGTCATTATATTCAATGGTTTAGCCATTGCTGGCTTGCCATTTTTCCATGGATCACTTTATACACATGAATATGTCTAACCCTAGTCACAACAAAAAATTAAGACCAAACACGGAAGAATCAGGAGAGCATTTATTTAGAAAATGTGATTACTCTTCATAGGAGATGGATAGACATGAGAGCCTGAAATGCGAGTGTCATTAAAATATATCACATATTGACATGAAGTCATAAAAAAAAACACATTAAAGGGGAAAGTATGTTAAATTCTACTGTATAACTACAAATGCTCATCATCACTGTAAAGCAAAGCTCATTTTCATTCCATCTGATCAGACCACACTAAGGAAGAGTGAGTGGCCTCTGATGATTTACTATGAATCTTGACAAGTATGGCATGTGAATATAAGGCAAACAGTCTCATTCTGTTGGTAGCAAATCCTTTTGTTGTGTCAAATATGATTCATGAATACCAGATGTTTACATAACAATTTGTAATATTAACAGATTTACAGTTACAATGTAGCAAATAGAAAAAGAATTTTCACCAGAAGAAATTCAGATGGCTGAGAAGCACCTTAAGAGATGTTCAACATCATTAGTCATCAGGGAAATGCAAATCAAAACAACCCTGAGATTCCACCTCACACCAGTCAGAATGGCTAAGATTAAAAACTCAAGAGACAACAAGTGCTGGCAAGGATGTGGAGAAAGAGGAACACTCCTCCATTGTTGGTGGGATTTTAAAATGTTAAAACCGCTCTGGAAATCAGTGTGGCAGTTCCTCAGAAAATTGGGCATGTCCCTTCCAGAGGACCCTGGCATACCACTCCTGGGCATATACCCAGAGGATTCCCCTGCATACAATAAAGACACATGCTCCACTATGTTTATAGCAGCCTTGTTTATAATAGCCAGAAATTGGAAGGAGCCCAAATATCCCTCAAAGGAGGAATGGATACAGAAAATGTGGTATATTTATACAATGGAATACTACTCAGCAATTAAAAATAATGAATTCATGCAATTTGTAGGTAAATGGTTAGACCTGGAAAATATCATCCTGAGTGAGCTAACCCAGTCACAAAAGAATACACATGAAATACAATCACTGATAAGTGGATATTAATGAGCCCAGAAGCCCTAAATACTCAAGGCACAATTAGCAAGTCAAATGATTCCCAAGAAGAAAGGAGAGGACCCTGGGCCTGGAAAGATTGGATCTGTTTTGTAGAGAAACCGTGGGGGGAGGGGGAATGATTGGGGAATAGTTGGGGGGAGAGGAATTATGGGACATAAGGAGGGGGGAACTGGGAAAGGGGAAAGCCTTTGGAATGTAAACATAGAATATAGAAAATAAAAATTTAAAAAGAAAAGAAAAGAAAAATAAGGCTATAAAAAAAAAGAAAAATTTTCTGGTTGGGGATCACAACAACATGAAGAACTATACGGGGGATTAGCAGCATTAACAGTGTTGAAGACCACTTAATTAAGTTAGTTAAGTTTAGAATATTAATTTTGAAATGACATTAATACCTATTACATCCACAACTTGCTCAGAGTACTTTTCTGCCTCAAAATCACCATTTAGACTAATTTCTTAGTTTATGGAATGTATTTGCAGCCCCCCTGTCATTTTTTGTGTCTGTGCAATTAAGTGAATACTATATAGACTTGACAGAATAATAAGTGGCATAGCATGCAGAACACTAGACAGCTCCTCATTTATTGAGAAAAAATCCTTAGTACCCATTATTTTCAAGTATTTGTTAAAAGAGTTGTTGTTTGAGAGAGCAAATCTTGGTTTTGGTGCCTAATACTAGTTACTTGAATTATACTTGCTAGTAAATATTTCAATGTATACTATAGATATTAAAAGTGGAATGCCATTTTCTTTCAAAACAGAAAAGAAGTTCAAAATAACACCACCATGGTATATACCATAAGACGGAAATTTAAATAAAGTGGATCCTTGTAACTTCTCCCCATCATCTACATCGTTATTCATATTTTGACAGTCAATGTCTTCCCAGACGACATACACTCTTGTATTCTGATCTTCAAATATAGTGGTTTCTTTCAGAATCTCTGGCAGTACCTGAGGTAAAGATAATTTTATATAACAAGGGTTATAGTAAGATATACAATACCTATCCAAATGTGTTAACAAGGATCAAATAAGAAGAGAGGAGTCTGTGAGCTCATGACCAATGGTACATTTTCCAAGGTGCACAAATCTCCAGTCAAGCAAAGTGTGAGACAGTTTAACATAGTGCAAGGGAAGGTTTCTGATTCATTACTCTATGGAGACTTTATCACATACTTGGAACATATATTCAAAGATTTCTTGATATCCAACCTCCAGATATTAACACAAAAAAATTAGTCTATTTGTGAAGATTAAATTGATCTAGTGAAATGATTGTTTCTCATTTTGTTCAACTTACTAATGGTAATGTAATAGATAATAAAGAAGCACTCGTTCGAATTTATATATTATCCTATAGAAAAATGCATGTGGGGATTGATTTCAAGGATAGAACACTGCTTGAAAATTGTCAAAACAGTAACTGGGGTTGAGTTTCTACAAAAATTTAATGGCAATTTTAAGAGAATATTTATGTACATACAAATGACATGGTGTAATTAAATATTTTTCTGATAATACAGAGTGAATTATCCACTTGAACATTACTAAAGATTGATTTCTTTATGGTTTTATAGGTCCATTCTCATAGAACTTATCATATGTCAACTGTCTAATATTTAACTATATATTTTTACTCTTTTGTTTTCACAAGAATATGGATAGTTAAAGTGTGCTTGAACAAGTAGACCCAAGACACAAATTAATTATCTGTAGAAAAAGCATATACTACACATCTGTAATAGTTATTGCATCTTATGTAAGCCAACATTGGCCTCCTGGTACTATTTTTATTAAACTCAAAATAATATGTGAAGCAACTACACTTTAGGACTCAAAAATGAGTTTTCTTAGGAGAAAATGTAATAGTAATTTTTACATATTCGATCTTCTTTGTTGATAAATTATTTTATCATATTGGCAATTATTTTAATAACTTTCAGTACAACATACATTAACATGAAAAAATCATACATTACTGAGGAAAATATATAAAATATTAACATCCATATTTATAGAGTTCACATTGAATGAACATTATATGAGCAATCCTATTAAAAACTGTCCATATGCTACATAGCAAGATAGGTCTTATTTATCACTTTAGTATGAGGCAGACAGACATCAAATATTATAGAAGTAAAAGGATTATTTTGACTGTTAGTCCTCTTAAAAATCTTTACTTGAAATTTTTGTCTACTGATAGATTTTTGTGCTTCTGCCTCATATTTCAGAGCAAAGACATTCCAACAGAATGCATAATTCATATCTGAACTCAACACTTCATGATTTGTAAATAATATTAAATCTCATTCATCTTAATATTTAATTTGAGATCTGATATGTAGAGTATATTTGTACTGCATCTCCATTGTTATGTGTCCAGTTGCCACATTTCACTCGTGGCTGTTATACTAGCTAGTGGTGTAGTTTGTAAGCTTACTCTCTTTTTACCATTGTTCTGTTAAGTTCTTCAGTACTCCCTCAGAATATAGCCACCTATCAGACACTTTGGAATTTACTCTGCTCAATAAATGTGAAGACTCACACACTTGTTAGGTAGATCAGAGATGATTTTCCATTTTTACCTTACCCTGCCTTCAGTGAGCACTGATGGTAGCAGCAGAGTTATGAGAAACAACATCATTGCAAAAGAATTCATGGCTGAAACTAATCAGAGAAAATGTCTTAGATTTAGCAAGCAGTAAATGGGACAAAATTGTAAACACAATATTGACAGACGATATGCCCACACAAGCAACTATGTGTGACAATTTCTTTAACAGTATAACAGGAGAAGATACACCATACATGGACACTATTGATTCATTGTGTCAAACTTGACTCTAATAGAGATGATTTCTAGCAGACTTTATTGAACTCCAAGCTGCATATTTGAAAAGGGAAGAACATTTCTCCTATGTTCCTTCTGTATATTTCTGTATTTAAAGGTAAAAATTATAAAGAAAATAATTACAAATATTTGAGAGTTCTTTAAAGTGTATCATTGTTTTTTGGCTCTTTTCTCTTTATAGCTTCCAACTATAAAATAGATAAATCAGGGTACCATTGTTGCCATTATGTAGATATAAATATACAATAACTGTAGAAAGTATTTTCAGAAGAACAATTGTAAGTTATGCCATTTTTTTCTAAAAACTGAATCAAATTTGACTTTGCTCCTTCAATAAAAATATAAACATCATTAGTCATTTGTATATATTTTATATAACATTATCCAGGTCAGTGCATATTAAGGATACGTAGCTTCAAATACTTATTAAAATTTAAACAAACTGCTTCTGGCACATAGTGTCCATTTTCAATAGTTGACAAATCCTACATTCCTTAGATGCTGATAAAGGCTACTAACAGTTAAAGCATTAGCCTTTGTGTTGGGACTCACAGAAACAGGTAGAACCTTATTTTGTATTGGGTCCCTACATGCTTCTCTTTCAAATTATTTTTTTAAATTGAGTATTTTCTTGATTAACATTTAAAATCTCATCCCATTTCCTGGTTCCCCCAACCCAGAATCCCCTACCCTAACCCCTATTCCCCTGCTTCTATGAGGATACTCCCCCCTCCATACACCTACTCCTACCTCTCCTACTGGCATTCCTGTACACTGGGGAATTGAGCCTTCACAGGACCAAGGGCCTCTCCTTCTATTGATGCCCAACAAGGCCATCCCCTGCTACATATGTGGATGAGTCATGGGTTCTTCAATGTGTACTGTTTGGTTGGTGGTTTACTACCTGGGAATTCTGGGTTGTCTGGTTGGTTGATATTGTTGTTCCTCCTCTTGGGTTGCAAATCCCTTAAGCATATAAAGTCCTATAATGTCCTTTGAGATTGTTATCTGGCTGAAAGAAAATGCAGGGATTTCAATCAAACATAAAGTACATTTATATTTGTTATTCCATTTACCCCCTCCTCTCTTCAAACTCTGTTGTATGTTCCATAATGTTATCTTTCCAATAATAGCCTGTTTTTCAGTGTTTTTTTTTTGTCTAAAGTTTGAGTCAGACTCTCCCCATACATGTCTGTGATATCTTTTGTTTTCTCTTACATCATACATACAAATAACTGCAAATAAAGTACAGAACATTCCGGATTACACTAGATCATCATACACTCATTGCCTATAACTTTCAGAGTAATGTCAATATTTTATGTTGTGGACCTGCAAACAGTGAATTGGTAGAAATACATGTGCTTCCTATGACATGTTATGTCCAATGGGGCCTTAATATCTAACATGGATAGATGAGAAAATGCATTAAAATTGGGTTTTGGGATATCAGTATTTCGTGTAGGTTAATATTGTTTCCCAACTTATCAGATTAATGTTTGAAGTCTGGTGTGTCACTAACCACTGTATTCTTAGCATAATAGCTACTGTCATTTAACCTTGGAATGTTCTTTATTCCATATTCTTAAGCGGTAATTGCTTTTTTTCAAAGGCTTTCTCTTCAGTCACTTCATGTCGCAGGTTCCACCAGGTACCTCTGGTGTTCTCTGGATCTCCTCTTATTAGATAGAGCCATGCCTTTAGAGATTTGAAGCCAGAAGTGGGTACACTTCCCTGCCAAGTGGATTGATTGAAGTGTATGTCTTGGATTCTACTACTTGAGAATTAGAATATTTAAGATAGTGACACTAGACAGCAGTTTTGATTAATTTCCCAGCTTGTGATTGTTGGTTCAACAATCTACATTTTTGTCTTTTTTTTTCCTAGAGATTTAGATTTGCTAATTTTTCAAGCAAGATATGCAGATAGATGACTCATGCCCATTTTAATTGTGTGTCTAGCAGTGTAGTGAACAGCTTTTTATGGCCATTATAACTGCATTAATACATATTTCTTTCCACTCTTTCATAAGTACAACAATGATCTCTGGCTTTCAGTTGGTTTCACCATTTTGATGAGATATAATAAAATGTGAATAAAGATTTTGAGAATAAGTTTCATATTTGTCAGCATTTAGTAGAATATATCATCCCTCCACTCTTTTTTACACCAAAATATATTTGTTGAAAGGAAGAATTATTTATTCTTGACATTACTAAAGAGACTTGATACTTATGATTCATAATTGACAATATATTGCCATATTATGAAAGTTCTGTGATAAGCATAACAGAATAAAATAATAATTCATCAGTTGAAGCCCACTGGAAGTATCAGAAAATTTAAAAATATTTCTTAGACATAATGGGAAAATATTCTTTGTTTTGGTTTATTTTAGAATAGCATATTTATTTTTGATTATTCATTGATCTACATAGAATATGTCAACACATTATAAAAAAATCCCAAGTACTTCTCTTTCACTGTTAGATTGTTTGGTTTGTTTGGTTATATAACGTCATTTTTGCTTAGCATATCTGTTAAACATAAGATTTCAGGTCAGTCATGCGTAACTTCAAGGACTGAACTAAGGAGAAAAATGCATGTGGAACCCGGAGAGTTTAAAGTCTGCTTAGTTTACATAGTGATTCCAGAACATCTATGGATACACAGAGAATTCCTTTCTTGAAATCACAAACAAAAAAACAAACAAACAAAAAAAAACAAAAACAAAAGCAAGGGCAGTAACAAAAGAAACAATGTAACAAATAAAAAACTAAACAAACAATATCAGAGTTCAAATGATTTTTCAATTTAATTGTATGTCATCATTTTTTCCACATATCATTGTTTATTTTTCAAAATCAGTTCCTGTTTCCAATGTGATTATTGATTCTTGGCCTGCAGTTCCCTCATTTTCAGTACTATTTTGAGGAAAATTACAGAATTAGGGAATAACATGGTTTGAGCTTTTAATAGGACCCATACGTACTGTTTCTGTTTTACAGGTCCCTAGGATTACATAGGTAAGTCTAAAGCTTAGGAGGGGTACAGGAGGATAAAGGAGATAAGACATGGGGAACCAACAAGCAAACCAAAGGAATCACAGTGAGATGGACACTTATTGGGCTGGGGAAAGTAAACAGAGAAAGAAACAAGAGGAAAAGGGAGAAATACAAATATGTTTACGCAAACAGCACCAAGGTATGATATTTCATATGAACTACAATTACAGTCATTATAATTTAAGCATACATGCATATATCTATATCACCTTGTAATCTACCTGTCTATTTATATGTATATGTATACATATATTTATATGTGTCACATATATGACTATTTCTCTATTATATATATATATATATATATATATATATATACATATATATATGGAGAGAGAGAGAGAGAGAAATACAGTATGTATGTCTCTGTATTTGTGTGTGTGTGTGTGTGTGTGTGTGTGTGTGTGTGTGTGTCTGAAATGAACTTATAACACTTGGACTAACAATGCTCTCAATGAATCATGAACTAAAAACACCCTAGAAACAAAAACATTTTTAATGGATATTTATCTCAAGTTAGACATGATGACACCCCAGGAAATATAGGCAATACAGCATATATATACTAGAAATAGATGTCTGCAGGACTTGATTAGTCAAATAATTCTCACTCAAATGTTGGTGGTGGCAGATAGGCATCAAGTGGGACTTTAAGCCCTTGTAACAGTGGGGAAAACAAACCAGCTACAAAAAATAAACAATATTCCAGAGCTAATGAGCTCTTAATCTTCGAAAATAATCTACTAACTCTATTTGTTAGACTATCACCATTCCTTACTGAGTTCAAACATTATCCTTACATTCACAGATCAGTGTAAGTATCACCCTTCATCAGATATACTTCAATTTGTAGCACCAGAGATCACCATAGGTTACCACAACTGGGCTCCTGTTAAGGATCAAGATTTTTTTTTATTTTTTTTTATTTTCTATATTCTATGTTTACATTCCAAAGGCTTTCCCCTTTCCCAGTTCCACCCACCATACTTCCCATAGTTCTTCTCCCCCCCAACTATTCCCCAATCATTCCCCCTCCCCCCCCTCGGTTTCTTTACTAAACTGGATGCAATCTTTACAGGCCCAGGGTCCTCTCCTTTCTTCTTCTTGGGAATCATTTGACTTGCTATTTGTGTCTTGAGTATTTAGGGCTTTTGGGCTCATTAATATCCACTTATCAGTGATTGCATTTCATGTGCATTCTTTTGTGATTGGGTTAATTCACTCAGGATGATATTTTCCAGGTCTAACCATTTACCTACAAATTGCATGAATTCATTATTTTTAATTGCTGAGTAGTATTCCATTGTATAAATATACCACATTTTCTGTATCCATTCCTCCTTTGATGGATATTTCGGCTCCTTCCAATTTCTGGCGATTATAAACAAGGCTGCTATAAACATAGTGGAGCATGTGTCTTTATTGCATGCAGGGGAATCCTCTGGGTATATGCCCAGGAGTGGTATGCCAGGGTCCTCTGGAAGTGACATGCCCAATTTTCTGAGGAACCGCCAAACTGATTTCCAGAGCGGTTTTACCATTTTGCAATCCCACCAACAGTGGAGGAGTGTTCCTCTTTCTCCACATCCTCGCCAGCACTTGTTGTCTCTTGAGTTTTTAATCTTACCCATTCTGACTGGTCTGAGGTAGAATCTCAAGGTTGTTTTGATTTGCATTTCCCTGATGACTAATGATGTTGAATATCTTTTAAGGTGTTTCTCGGCCATCCGAATTTCTTCTGGTGAAAATTCTTTGTTTAGCTCTGTGCCCCATTTTTTGATAGGGTTATTTGGTTCTTTGGGGTCTAACTTCTTGAGTTCTTTGTATATATTGGATATTAGCCCTCTGTCGGATGTGGGGTTGGTGAAGATCTTTTCCCACTTTGTTGGTTGCTGTTTTGTCCTTCTGACAGTGTCCTTTGCTTTGCAGAAACTTTGTAATTTTATGAGGTCCCATTTGTCGATTCTTGATCTTAGTGCGTAAGCTATTGGTGTTCTGTTCAGGAACTTTTCCCCTGTGCCCAAGTCCTCCAGGGTCTTCCCAAGTTTCTTTTCTAATAGTTTCAATGTGTCTGGTTTTATGTGGAGGTCCTTGATCCACTTGGAGTTGAGGATCAAGATATTTTGAAGATTCAATCCTCAATTCATATATCTACATTGAAGATCTTCCATATACATCTCTAGGAACATCTTGACCAAAATGGGGAAGACAGGTTTTAAGGGCAGGAAGAGCAGAATTGTTATTGTGGTCTAAATTATGGGCTAAGATCTTCACATTCCTTTTAGATACAGCATGGCAACTGTTTTTCTTTTTTCTTTTTGCACTTTTTGTCGTTTTCATACAATAATTCTTTTATTTTATTTAATTTTCATTTAAATGTTTTTCTTTTATTGTAACTGGGTGTTCTTGTTTGTTTTTCATACAATATACTCTGATTACAGATTCTCATCCCTGCACTCTTCCTGGTTCCTCCCCACCTCACTTTCATTTTAGATTTATCCCCTTTCTCTCATTGGAAAACAGAGACTTAGTCCAATGGATGGCTGTTAGTATCCACTTCTGTATTTGTCAGGCACTGGTAAAGCCTCTCAGGAGACAGCTATATCAGGCTCCTGTCAGCAAGCACTTGTTGGCATCCAGAATAGTGTTTAGGTTTGGTAACTGTATATGGGATAGATCCCCAGGTGGGATAGTCACAGGATGGCCTTTCCTTCAGTTTCTGCTCCACACTTTGTCTCAAAAAGCAATCATTTTTAGTATGTACAGTGACTTTTATAATTCAACATATTCTATGATTCTTAAATACAGTGTAAGTTTTTAAAACAATGAATGTGTTTAGATTAAAATTTCATTTGCTAAAAGCGAGCCACATTTTTTTTCTCATTTGCACTTACAAGCATTAGTTTATTTTCAAAGTACAAAGCAATCATTTGAGATTCAGTGTTCTCATGATTTTAATCTGTTTCAAAGCCTAAAATTTATTTGTTCATCATTATTCCATGATCTTATGAGTCATCATTACTTTTCATTTTTGTTAGCTTTCCTCCTTCATTAAAGTTGTATGTATGTAATGCAATTTTTGAATTAAAGACATATGCCTTTCAGAATAACATTACTTAGAAGTATGACTTCATTAAGATAGATGCAGGCAATTTGTTAAGCACACATGAATGTCTGTCTATTTTGGATTTCCAGAGAAGTATTTACTTCTGGAGTATTATTGAACAATAACAACATCGTTTATGTGTACCTTTCACCAGGAGAATATGTGGATTCACCTTTGGCTGACTACACGGTCAGAATTTTTGATTACCTAATTTCCTGAGGCAAATTTATTTCATAGGTCACAATTCATAGCAATATCAACTTGAACCATTGGTTAGATCTCAGTTATGGTTTCTATTGCTGTGATTAAAGAGCATGAACCTCCCAAAAAAGCAAGTTTGGGAAAATGGGATTATTTTACTTACATTTCTATTAACTGCATATCATTAAACAGGTTCTCAAATAGGGATAGCTCCTGGAGGCAGAAGCATGGAGAGATGATATTTAGTGATGTGCTTCTCCTGGCTAGTAGAATCTGATTTTCTGTAGATCCTTGAGAGAAACTTCCTTGGGACTGAACAACACACAATGGATTTGCACTCACCAATTAATCACTAATCAAGAAAATGGATTGCAGGTGGATTTTTTGAGACATTTTCTCAAGTGAGATTCTGTCCTCTGTAATAACCATAATTTTGTCACAGTTTACCTAAAATTACTTACCCCTTCCTTTTTAGCATGATGAGTAAGTATATTGTTAAAATTTATCTGAGAGCAGACAATGAGTTTTAGTAGATTTCTGAATTTAAGTGAGAAAAAGAAATGTAAGGAGATATCTGAGAAAATACCACCACCACAATGCTTAACACAAAGTATATTTATAACATATTAGGATATAGTTCAAAAACCATTATTCATCAAAAATGAAGGTTTCCATTAGCTGGGTGGGGAGCCCATCTTCTTGCAATAAATGATTTCCTAGTCAGAAAGGGAGACTGCTGATAATGGCCCTCCCAAAAACACTAAAATTCCAAATTCTAAACATTGTTGAGGATTCTGATTCATCTTGAGTGAAGTGTGTCCTAGAAAATGAATGCTATGCCGGATTCTATTGTTGTTTCTCAACATTTAATTGAGCTTTAGTTTTAAATTAACTAAACTGAACCTATGAAATAAAAATGGATGCCAAGATGGATGAATTTGTATTATAAAATTTTCAAGAAAGTTTTCTTAATCCAAATCTCTGGTGTTTCCTAAGTGATTCAGTAGTTTCTAAAATACCTTACTTTTTCTTTCATGGTTTGGTTAGGCATACATGTTTGAAACTGCCCTTAATTAGTCTATATTTCTAATTCCTTCACTTTATCAACTTTCTTACATTTGATGTAAATTTTTTTCTTTTAATAAATTATTTATACTGTTAAAAATAATACAACTTGTCTCTTGTCAACTTATCACACAAACTAGTTGCTATTAAGGCACATCATTCATTTCTTATTCACCTTAAGAAATCTCTTATTTAAATATAAATAACTGAAATGTCCAATAGATTTTTAACAGTTCAAACACATTAAAATTACAGTCTCTTACTGAGGGAATGACTAACCAATAACTGTCCATACTTGAAATCCACTCCATGGGCAAGCACCAATCCATGACACTGCTAATGATAGTCTGTTATGCTTGCAGACAGAAATCTAAAATAGTTCTCATCTGAGAGGCTTTCCCCACTAGCTAACTTAGACAAATGTAGATACCCACAGCCAAATGGTGGATGGAGCTTAGGGACTCTTATGGAAGAGTAGGTATTATATTGCAAGCTCCAAAGAGACTGGAACCCCATAAAAATACCAATATAGTCAACTAACCTGAAACCTCAGAGAATAAAGCAAAATCCAAAGAGGGTACACAGGCTATATCTAGGCCTCTCTGTATATATGTAGCAGATATGCAGCTTGGTCTTCATTTAGGTCCAAAAAAAACTACAGCAGGAACATTTAAAGTTATTTATATTTAAAGATGTTGGCTCTCCATGGGATGCCATCTTTAACCTGAGCTGTTTTTTCTGGCCACAGTGGGAGAATATGTGCCCAGCACCTGCAGACTTCCTGTGCCAAGGTGGGTGTAAACGCGGGTTGTTCTGGGTTCCACTAAGTCAGAGAAGTAGGGAACTGGAGAGAGAAATGGAGAGATTGTAGACAGAAGTATCCAGGAGGGGAGACAGTGAGCAGGATATAATGAAATAAAAGAAAAATGAAAGACTTAAAATCTTATGGTTTCTTGAAAGGTGATTGGATTCCAAAGATGCCCTGCTCCTTTGGAAATCAATATAGAGATTTCTCAGAAAATTAGGAATCTACTTCAAGACCAAGCTATACTCATCCTATGTGTATACCCACAGACAACTCTCCTATACAACAGGACACTTGCTCAGCTCTTTCCATAGCAGTTTTATGGGCAATAGAAAAATCTTAAAGCACCTTAGTTGTATGTCTACCGAAGAAAGGATAAGAAAATGTGGTTTGTTTACCCAAAGGATTATTGATTAGCTTTTATAAAGAATATCATCATAAAATGTGCCAGCAAATTGATAGAACTAAAAAAGCTGATCCTGTGAGATAACCCAACCTTGAAAATTAAACATGCTATATACTCATAACTGGATATTATCAGTAAAATTATGATAAATCATGCTACTATCCATATTCAAAAAGGTAAAATAACAAGTAGGGTCAAAGTAGGGAGACATCAAATCTCTCTTAGAAGGGGAAAGAGAATAGATATCATAGGTGGATGGGGAGTGGTGACTTCATGAGAGTGGGCTGTGAGAGTGGAAACAGAGAGAATCAGGTGTGTTGATAATGTATTTGGGAACTGGGGCAGAAAATTGGAATCTTGGTGCCATCTCAGGGAAGAGCCAGAAAAATAGGACAGTGGAAACACCTAGAATTCAATGAGGGTAATTTGGTAAGATTTGTGGCAATACGAAATCTGAAGTTATCTCCAATAACCAAGTTAGACAATCAATGGAGAGATTGGGACAATAAACCAGACATAAACTCTCCAACCTATTACTTTCCATGCCCACAAGATATGCTAGGATATAAGGGGTCCAAAAATAGTGGCAGTGGCCAACTAATGAATGGTCCATCTTGAGACTCATGCCATGAGATGGAGCCCATACTTGACACTGCCTGGAGAACCTAGATCCAGAGGCTGGATATTCCAAAGACCCATTATAGAACCAAAGATGATGGAAAGAAAAATAAAAGTAAATTATGAAGAAGAAATTCTCCTAATTATTTTCTATTATACTCACAGATTAGTGTCTAGCCCAATTGTTATTAGAGATGCTTCACCCACCACCTGATATATATGAAGGGACCTAAGCAGATGCAGTCAGGTAAATCTTATTCAGAGTTAGAAGAAGAAGTAAAATACAGATTGGAAAAACTTTTAAGAAACACAGGGATCAAGTACACCACAAGACAAAATCCCACATATAATAACCTTGCTTCATTGAAATTCCGAAGAGTTACACTGACAATCTTGAAGCACACATGGGTCTGAGCTAGATTCACTGCAAACATGTTGTTTTTGCAGCTGGATGCTTTAGTGGGACTTCTAACAGGTTACAGAAACTCTCTCTGACACTGTTGCATGTCATTTTAACTTTTCTCCCTATTAGTTTGTCTATCTTCAAAAGAACAGGAGGTGCCTAGTTATGCTTCTCTGTACCATGGCCGTGGATACAAATTGAGGGCAGACTACTCTGTAGAGAAAAGAAGACGAAATAATAGTAAGAAGAAGGATAAAATGGGACTTGAAGGAGAGGAGGGAGGGAAAACTGTGGTCTGGATGTAAAACTAAAAAAAATATATGTATTTGTTATTATATTATATTATGTTATGTTATGTTATGTTATGTTATGTTATGTTATGTTATGTTATGTTATGTTATGTTATGTTATGTTGAGTTATGTTATGTTATGTTATACCATATTATATTATATTACATTATATTATGTATAATTTAATTATTTTATATATCTTATTATTATACATATAAATATCTCCTTAAATTATACTATATATAATTTAATTATATTATATATTTTTATGATAAATATATATTCTCTCCTTAAATCAAAAAGCCTTTTAATTCATTAATAAAAAATCCAATGAAACTATCCTCAACAGTAAAATAACTTCTGAGAGAATCAGTATCCTGGACCTCCAGCACTACTACAGAGCAATAGTGTAAACAATTAGTATAAAACAAATACCAAGCAATAAAAACTGCATGGTATTGCTACAGTGACAGGCAGGTAGATCAATGGAATAGAATCAAAGACCCAGAAATGAACCCACATACCGATGCTCAGTTGCTCTTTGACAAAGGAGCTAAAACCATCCAATGGAAAAAAGATAACCTTTTTAACTAATGATGCTAGTTCAACTGGCAGTTAGCATGCAGACGAATTAAAATCGATCCATTTTTATCTCCTAGTACTAAGCTGAAATTCTAGTGGATCAAAAACATCAACCAGATAATACACATGGTGTTACCCATAGCTCCAGACACATAGGCAGCAGAGGATGGCCTTTTTGGTCATAAAAGGGAGGAGAGGCCCCTGGTCCTGGAAAGCCTTGATGCTGCAGTGTAAGGGAATACCACAATTGAAGCATGAGGGGGTTGATAAGGGAACAGGGAAAGGGGAGATAGCTTATTCTTATGGGACTTTTAGGGAAGAGGGAACCAGGAAAGTGTAAATCATTTGAAATGTAAATAAAAATATCTATTTTAAAAAATCCCTAAAAAGGGGGGGTACTCTCTCCTTAAATCAAAAAGCCATTTTAAAAGTTTAGGGTCTTTTAACTACAGGATCATGTATAAATCTAAATTAAACCTGTTCCCCCAGTTTGATTAATCAGGGCAAAATCACAATGGAAACCAAACT
Source organism: Apodemus agrarius (assembly GCA_964023405.1). Classification (NCBI taxonomy): domain Eukaryota; kingdom Metazoa; phylum Chordata; class Mammalia; order Rodentia; family Muridae; genus Apodemus; species Apodemus agrarius. The sequence continues at coordinate 27,263,664 of OZ030014.1, forward strand.
CCAGTTGCACAAATAACTCAGTAATAAATGACTGGGATTAATTCATTATCTTCTGTGCTACCCTAAGTAGTATGTATATTTCAACCTTTGCATAATACAACATCTAGAGTTTGTCTTCTAGGCTCTTGTTGGCTCCAAAACACTGTTGCTGATGTTCTAGATTATCAAGTAACTGTACAGGCATCGAAAGCACTGTGGTTGTTGTTGTTGTTGTTGTTGTTGTTGTTGTTGTTGTTTGGTTGTTTGGCTAGTTGGTTGGTTGGTTTTCAGGTTTAGGGATTTGGGGGATTATTTTCAACTGTGCCATACTTTATCTACAAGCCCATCCTAGACAGTCTTCATGGTGCCAAGCTTCAACACCTTTCAAGGCCCCTTCACTTTTGGGCTTTCAAATGCTAATCAGCCTGAAACTAGCTGAATGTCCTTTCCTAGGCTACTCAGTCTCAAGCCTCTGAGGCTCACTAGGACCTTTTCATACCATCAAGACTAACACAGTTTTCATGTTGAGGTACAAGCTTGTTGCCTCTAGAACAAGGTTCCTGTGTGCTTACTCTCAGTAAACACTTCCCAGAAGAATTTACCTCAGTAATTTGAGTCTCTTCTTAAACACAGTGAAATTCTCAGCTCCAGCTGAACAGACTTGAGTGTTCCAAAAACATAAAGCATTCCCTTTATTAGTTCTGTTATCTTGGTAAACACAGCTGTTTATTTCTTAGCTCCAAATGTCTCAATAACAGAAGCTTAAGTCACAATAGCTAATAGCCCTAAAATGCCTTTAAACTTTGCTATGAAACTTCCTAAGCCAAGTCTCTATACACTGCATTAGTCTCAACATGCTCATCATTCAAACTCCCACAGAGCCAACCATTGAAATTTCAACACTCAGTTACTTTCTAGCTTAAATTCCAAAATCCTTCCACAAACCTTCCTAAAATACAGTCTGTTCTGTCAACAACACCCCCAAACCTTTGTACCCACTTGTTTTGTTAAGGTTTCACTTGCTGCAATGAAACATGCCTACAAAACCCATGATGCAGAGAAAAGGGTTCATAGGTTTGCAATATATTGCTACTCATTATCTAAGGCAGTCTGGAAAGGATGAAAACATGGCAGTAATCTGCAGGCAGGAGTCCATGTAGAAACCACAGTAGAAACAGTAGTTTTGTGCTACTTAGTGTCTTATTTACCTGGCTGTTTGAATTAGATTTTTATAGAATTTAAGAACACCAGCCCAGGAATGAAAACACCCAAAATGTGGTTGGCTTTTTAAAATAATTCTCAATTTAAAAATTGTTTACAAACGAATTATTGGATGTCATTTACTCAAATTACTTTTCAAAATATCAGTTCATACATGTGGGTATGTGTGTGTGCTTGTGTGTATGTGTGTGTGTTTGTGTATGTGTATGTGTGTGTGTGTGTTTTTGTGTGTGTGTGTGTGTGTGTGTGTGTGTGTCTTTTTATTGGAAATTTAGTTACTAACCTAGCTTCTTGAGAAGAAATTACAAATCACACATCACTTTTTGTTTTCCCTATATAAGTGACTGCAGATGTAGGAAATAAATGGCTACAAAGGGCTTAAGGAGGGCAAGAAGCTCAATCAAGCTTCTGTGCTTGAGTCTGATATTTGACATAATTTCAATAAAGTGTCACTGTGATATTTAGGTTAGGTATTATTTGATTCATCTGCTCCACTGAACAGGGATACAAGGACAAGTTCTGTATCTTACCTCCGGTTTGCATCAGGTTCAAGAGAATGCACATATTTGTCAACCAGAGAAAGGGGATTTGGGGACATGCACGTAGACAAGTGTTTGGGATAATATTTAGTAGTAAAATAGAGCCTTAAGACCAATAAGTGTTAGCAAACAGATGGGTAACCATAGTACAGTTAAGAACTCTTGCTTCTTCGTGTGCTAAAGAATACACAAGTATTTAAATGACAGCTGCGTGAATCCAAGGCCTTCTAAATTGCAAAATATTGAAGATTTCATATCTGCCATCCACGTATAAGTGAATACAAACCAAGGTAGTGGGAATTTGGGGATAAAGGGGGGCCTGTTAGTATAGCCAGGATGATTTTTTAAGCCTTGCTGTGATGGAAAACTATCAAAAACGAAAATTGAGAAAAGAGTATATTAGATTTACAATCCCATATTGGTGGTCTTCACCAAAACATGGAACAAATGTGGAAGCAGGAGTTGTTGCAGAGCCTATGGAGAAGTGTTGTTTTCCAGCTTGATTCACATGGCTTGCTCAGTCTATTTTCTTTTAGAACTCAAGACTACCATCCCAGGAATGGCACCTCAAAAAATGGTCAGGGCCATCCTACATTGACCACTGAATGAGAAAATGCCTTACAGTTGAATCTTATGAGGAATTTCCTCAATCTAGATTCCCTCCTCCCTGATAACTCTAGTTTGTCTCCAGTTGACACAAAATGACAGCCAATAGACCTATTAAAACAGAAGAGGGATAAACTAACAATAGAGGTATAGTTGTGACAGACCTGACCATGATAATTCATGTCAGAATGTGAACTTTGAAATTTGGATTACTAAAGGTATTGAATGCTTTTTAAGGGGAATGATGAGAGATATTGGTCTAGCCAAAAATTATGAAGAGCTCATAGAAGCTTGCATATAAAGTAAAACAGTCAAATTGGGCAAGTTAAAATCTTCATCATCACCAACATCATCATCGTCATTTTCTTTCCTCTTTTTCTTATTCCTTTTTTTTCTTCTTCCTTAATCTCCTCATTTTGAAAAATATAATTCTAGCTCTGGATTTCACCTGCCCATTGAGAAGCAGCTGGAAATTAAAATATTTGTTTGTTCATTTTAGTCATCATGTTAACTGGGGAAGAGCAAGAAAGCAGAAGGTTATCTAAGTGGCTAATAGTATTCATCACCCATATAAAAACTGGAGACTAACAAATAACACAGTGTCAGGAATAAAAAAATCTTTTGAATGAATGAGTTCATCCAAGTAGTCAAGATTACACCTCAAGGAAATGTAGAATCTTGGTATATCCTTCCATTCTCTTAGAGATCCAATGTGAGATATCATTGTTGAAGATACCTCACACTTCACACAAAGGGCTGAAATCATTTGGTTTGGGTCAAACCTGAAAGACTTCCTACAGTCTAGCTTCCCTGGTAACAGAAAATATTGTATAAGCTTCAAAGGGGAGGTTAAGCCATATATAGTCCTACCCAGATGCAACACTATCTATAAATTACACACAATTTTCAGATGGTTAAAATGTCCATGAATGTCCAGTAATTAACATTCATGTATTCATAGTGGCAAGAGTTCTCTAATAGACTTAAAGACTTCTCACCAGAATGGGAAATGAGGCCTGGTACATAAAAGCAAGAAAACATTCCAGGGTTAATATGGAAGTGGACCTTAGGGAATGAAATAAACTGTCTACTTCTTTAGACTAGTATCATGTATTACTGAAATCTATGCTTCCATTCACCCACACTCTAGAATAACTATCATACATTCATCTAAGAAGCTTTTGCTTATGGCAGTTTAGATCATCAAAAGTCACCATGCCTGTATTAATTCAGTGGGTTCTAGCCACAACAGATACTTCTCCAAAACAGATCCAGTATATATAACTAAAAGAACTATACAGAATACAGGGATCAAAAGACATAAAATGCAAGAATACCAGGAAGTCTGTTGTGATTTAAATTACAGTGTAGGATGTTCTAATTTTTATAGATACCAAAGGGCAAATACATTTTTATATAAACATATAGCTCCACTTGTACTGGTGACTCATGTTGCATCCTAGGATAACAGTCTATTTCATTCTATAACATATGCCATTATAAAAGCTATAAAGAATGGCATTTCTCTTACAAATACTTGGACATTTTCATGATAATAAATCATCCAACAAGTAAAGCTTTGAAGCCCTCCTAGGACATAGTTAATTCCACTCACTGATTGTTTTATGTTAAAGGAAGAAAATTATTTTGTTTGGCTTCTTACAGAAGACACTGTAGCTGCATCAACTAGGAAGATCTTGACAGGTTTTAAAACAAAGTTCCTAAGTCATGAATTTGATTTTCTTTAACAAGGTAATAAATACCACAATATCAGCCCAATCTATTTTCTATCAGAGAGATTTAAATAAACACCCCCTTCCTTAGTCAGCACTCGTCTCAACAATGTTGCCTTCTATACTCCCACACAACATCCCAAGTTTTCATAGGGGATGTATTGCTACTATGAAATACCAAAGCCAAAGATAAAAGAATATATTTTCTTCTAATATCAATACTTCCATATTATGCTTCATTATTAAATGAAGTTAGGACAGGAATTCAAAGAAGGAAAAATTAGAGCAGGGGCTGAAGGAGAAGTCATGGAGAGTTGTAAATTACTAGCCTTCTTCTTCTGGGCATGCTCACTCTACTTTTATATAGAATCCAAGAAGACCAGATCAGGGGTAGAAACAAATGGAATGTGCTCGGACTTCTATTCATCAATAATTAAGAAAACAATTTACTGGTGGATTTTGAAGGGTTTTTCTCATTTAAGATTTCCTCTTTTCTGATGATCCTATTTGTTCCTCAAGTAATATAAACCTATTCAGGACAAGTGACCACTGATAAACCCACATTTTTTTTATTCTAAGTTAAATTACATACCTAACATCCAGATAAGGCATTATGCATCAAAGACAAAATATATATACTTATATAGATTTGTATGTGATTAGTATGTACATCTGTATATATATATATATATATATATATATATTCTATAAGAATGTTAAAGAGGGAGCTGGGCGTGGTGGTACACACCTGAAATCCCAGCACTTGGGAGACAGAGGCAGGTGGTTTTCTGAGTTCGAGGCCAGCCTGGTCTACAAAGTGAGTTCTAGGACAGCCAAGGCTACACAGAGAAGCCCTGTCTTGAAAAACAAAACAAAACAAAAAAAAGAATGTTAAAGAGGTAAGAAGCCAAGGAGTTCTTGATCTCTTTATGATACTGATATACATGTCAAAACGTGTCACTGTGATATTCAGATTAGGCATTATTTGATTCAGCTGCATCAATGAAGAACCAAGTCACAAAGTGTGAATCTGGCCTCAGGATCATAACAACTTCATGGTACAAGTCCTGAACCTTGGAAACCTAGTACAGAAGTGTAGTACAGAGAGGGACTGGGAGGGGAATAGAAAAGGGTTCTGGATCAGATATGGGGAGGGAAACAAGGGATGGCCAGAAGGCCATGAGATTGAGTGGAATCTTCTTTTTTTTCCTTTTTCCCCTTTATTTTCTATATTCTTTGTTTACATTCCAAAGGCTTTCCCCTTTCCCAGTTCCCCCCTCACCATATGTCCCCTAAGTCCTCTTTCCTTCACCCGTTGTTCCCCAATCACCCCCCTCCCCGTTTCTCTGTTCTGATACTCTCCTACAAATCTGGGTGCAGTCTTTTCAGGGCTAGGGTCCTTTCCTTCCTTCTTCTTGGGAATCTTCTGATTTGCTAATTGTGCCTTGAGAATTCACAGCTTTTGGTCTCATTAATATCCACTTATCAGTGATTGCATTTCATGTGTATTCTTTTGTGATTGGGTTAACTCACTTAGGATGATATTTTCCAGATCCAACCATTTGCCTACAAATTGCATGAATTCATTATTTTTAATTGCTGAGTAGTATTCCATTGTATAAATATACCACATTTTTTTTTTTATCCATTCCTCCTTTGAGTGACATCTGGGCTCCATCCAACTTCTGGCTTTTATAAATAAGACTGCTATGAATATAGTGGAGCACGTGTCTTTATTATATGCAGGGGATTCCGCTGGGTATATGCCCAGGAGTGGTATGACAGGGTCCTCTGGAAGTGTCATGCCCAATTTTCTGAGGAACCGCCAAACTGATTTCCAGAGCAGCTGTACCATCTTGCAATCCCACCAACAGTGGAGGAGTGTTCCTTTTGCTCCACATCCTTTCAAGCACCTGTTGTCCCTTGAGTTTTTAATGTTAGCCATTCTGATTGGTGTGAGATGGAATCTCAGGGTTGTTTTGATTTGCATTTCCCTGATGACTAATGATGTTGAACATCTCTTAAGGTGCTTCTCAGCCATCCGAATTTCTTCTGGTGAAAATTCTTTGTTTAGCTCTGTACCCCATTTTTGATAGGGTTATTTGGTTCTTTGGGGTCTAACTTCTTGAGTTCTTTGTATATATTGGATATTAGCCCTCTGTCAGAAATAGGGTTGGTGAAGATCTTTTCCCAATTTGTTGGTTGCTGTTTTGTGCTTCTGACAGTATCCTTTGCCTTACAGAAACTTTGTAATTTTATGAGGTCCCATTTGTCAATTCTTGATATTAGAGCATAAGCTATTGGTGTTCTGTTCAGGAACTTTCCCCCTGGGTACATGTCCTCCAGGGTCTTCCCCAGTTTCTTTTCTATTAGTTTCAGTGTGTTTGGTTTTATGTGGAGGTCCTTGATCCACTTGGAGTTGATCTTAGAACAAGGAGATAAGAGTGGGTCAAATCGCTTTATTCTGCATGTTGACCTTCCAGTTGAACCAGCACCATTTGTTGAAAAGGCTATCTTTTTTTCCACTGGATTGTTGTAGCTCCTTTATCAAAGATCAAGTGACAATCAGTCTTTGGGTTCATTTCTGGGTCTTCAACTCTATTCCATTGATCTACTTGCCTGTCGCTGTATCAATACCATGAAGCTTTTAGCACAATTGCTCTGTAGTAAGTACTGCTTGAGGTCCCCAGAAGTCCTTTTATTGTTGAGAATAGTTTTAGTTATCCTGGGTTTTTTGTTATTCCAAATGAATATGAGAATTGCTCTTTCTAGATCTATGAAGAATTGATTTGGGATTTTGATGGGGATTGCATTGAATCTGTTGATTGCTTTTGGCAAGATGGCCATTTTTACTATATTGATCCTGCCAATCTAAGAGCATGAAATATTTTTCCATGTCCTGAGGTCTTCTTCAATTTCTTTCTTCAAGGACTTGAAGTTCCTGTCATACAGTTCTTTCAATTGTTTGGTTAAAGTCACGCCAAGTTACTTTATATTGTTTGTGGCTATTGTGAGGGTGTTATTTCCCTAATTTCTTTCTCAGCCTGCTTGTCCTTTGAGTACAAGAAGGCTACTAATTTGCTTCAGTTGATTTTATAACCAGCTACGTTGCTGAAGTTGTTTATCAGCTGTAGGGGTTCTCTGGTGGAGTTTTTTGGGTCACTTATGTATACTATCATATCATCTGCAAAAAATAATAGTTTGACTTCTTCCTTTCCCATTTGCATCCCTTTGACTTCCTTATTTTGTCCAATTGCTCTCGCTAGAACTTCAAGTACTATATTGAAAAGATGTGGAGAGAGAGGGCAGCCTTGTCTAGTCTTTGATTTTACTGGGATTGCTTCAAGTTTCTCTCCATTTATTTTGATGTTGGCTACTGTTCTGCTGTAGATTGCTTTTACTATATTTAGGTATGGGCCTTGAATTCCTGTTCTTTCTAGGACTTTTAGCATGAAAGGATGCTGAATTTTGTCAAATGCTTTTTCAGCATCTAATGAGATGATCGTGTGGTTGCAATATGCTCTCCTCTCATTTCCACTCACTGGCCCCTACACAGTGATAAACCACCTTTCCTTCATCTCTGAGAAGTGGTTTTTAGTCTGTTAACTCAGAGAGATTCTGACATCCTTGGTTAAACAGTGATAGGGCTTAGGAACTTTTATGAAAGAACAGGTGGAAGGATTGCAGCTTCCAAGGGGGAAAGGAACTCTATAATAAGACAAAGAGAATCAACTCACATAGATCCTTGGGGCTCTCAAGTCTGAATCATCAAACAAAGAACATTTACCTTCTCAATCTAGGCCTCCCTGCAAATATGGAGCACATATGCAGCTAAGACTTCTTGGGGATCATGATCAGCTGGAGAGTTGGTCTATCCCAAAAGCTGTTAACTTTAACTGGGATATGTTATTCTAGCCAAACTACCTTGCATGGCTTCAGAAGGAAAGGATGCACTTAGTATCAAAGGATCTTGGTGTGCTAGGTTATGGTTATACCAGCAAGAGTTAGATTTAAAATCATATCTCATGTTACTGATAAAGGGCTTCAAGAAAGACCTAAATAACTCCCTTAAAGAAATACAGGACAATATTGATCAACAGGAAAAAGCCCTTAAAGAGGAAACACAATAATCCCTAAAAGAAATACAGGAGATCATGCATCAACAGGCAGAAACCTTTAAAGAAGAAACATAAAAATTCCTTAAACACTCCTCCACTGCTGGTGGGATTGCAAGTTGGTACAATCACTCTGGAAATCAGTCTGGTGGTTCCTCATAAAACTGGCCATGACATTTCTGGAGGACCCTGCAATACCACTCCTGGGCACATACCCAGAGGATTCCCCAGCATGTAATAAGGATACATGCTCCACTATGTTCATAGCAGCCCTATTTATAATAGCCAGAAGCTGGAAAGAACCCAGATGTTCCTCAACAGAGAAATGGATAAAAAAATGTGGTATATAGATATACAATGGAATACTATTCAGCATTAGAAACAATGAATTTATTAGACAAATGGTTGGAGATGTAGAACATCATCCTAAGTGAGGTAACCAGGTCTCAAAGGAACACTCATGGTACACACTCACTGATAATTGGATATTAGCCTAGAAGCTTGGAATACCCAAGACACAACTTATCAAATGATGTCCAAGAAGAAGGAAAGAGAGGCCCCTGGTTCTGGAAAGGCTCAGTGCAGCAGTGCAGGGCAATACCAGAACAGGGAAGTAGGAAAGGGTGGACGGGGGAACAGTGGGAGGGAAGAGGGCTTATGCTACTTTTGGGGAGAGGGGTCCAGGAAAGGGGAAATCACTTGAAATATAAAGAATATATGGAATTACAAAAAAAGACTTACAGGAAAACACAAACAATCAAGAGAAGAAACTGAACAAAACCATCCAGGATCTAAAAGTGGAAGTAGAAAAATTAAAGAAATCACAAAGTGAGACATCTCTGGAGATAAAAAGCCTTGGAAAGAAGTCAGGAGTCATAGATACAAGCATCAACAACAGAATAAAGGAGATAGAAGATAGAACCTCAGGTGCTTAAGATACCATAGAAAACACTGAATCACCGTCAAAGAAAATGCAAAATGCATAAAGCTGGTAACGCGAAACATCCAGGAACTCCAGGACATAATGAGAAGACCAAACCTAAGGATTATTGGTATAGCCAAGAATGAGGATTTACATCTTAAATGTCCAGTAAATATCTTCAACAAAATTATAGAAGAAAACTTCCCTAACCTAAATAAACAGATGCCCATGAAAATACAAGAAGCCTTCAGAACTCCAAACAGACTGGACCAGAACAGAAAGTCCTCCAAAACAAGTTCACCAAAGAAAGAAAGAATATTAAAAGCAATAAGGGAAAAGGGGCAAGTAACTTATAAAGGCAGTCCTTACTTCTCTTTTCAATAAAAAAAAAGAAAAAGTAAACTTAAAAAAAAAAAGAAAAAAAGACCAGGGATAATGTAATGAGATAAAATAACCCTTCAAATTTATCACTCAGTTCTCTTTTGTTATCCATGTACTTCAAAGCATAGAGCCTACACTTAAATGTAGTTTGTATACCCCGTGGGATGCTTGGGAACATTCTTTATTTTTGATTTGTTTATCAATAGGACATAATGTTTAGGTTAGGTACTGTTGAATGTGTTAAATTCCCTTAGCAATAGAAGCCTTCTGGTTTAGACTTTGCAGCCCATGTGCAGGCTGCTACAGTCTCTATGAGTTTATGTGTGTATAAGCACTGTAGTGTGTAGAAAGCCTTGATTCTATTGTTGACACACAATCTCAGTCACCTCTGCCACCATTCTCTGAAAACTGAGGAAAGTAATTTGATGGCAACTTCGCATTGATAACTCAATATCCATTGTTTCTCACTCTCTGCACTTTCACATATGTGTCTCTCCCTTTATTTCTTTCTATTATAGAATGAAGTTTCTCTAAGGATGGCTCATAAAGACAATACTCTATGATTATAACTGAATGCCAATATTTTGTAAATATTCTCCTATGGCAGAACAATACAGTTTGATTTTTACCAACGTTCCATGCAATATCTATCCACAGATTCTTGTCTACCAGTGTGATGTTAATCATGTGTTTCTATCTCATTTAGTTGGACTTAAACTCAATCAAATAGTTGTTGGTTACTTTTAAAATGTTTGTACTTCTATTGGATCAGAATATCTTACAATCAGGACATTTGATGTACATTAAGGGCTTGATAGCTCCATTGGAGTACTTTTTCCCATCTGGTACAGTGTTGAATATTTTCTAGTTCCATGAATATTAGTCAACAGAGGTGAAACTCTAGGTTTTCACCAATAGAAATGCTCCATGTTTAATGAATATGTAGATGTTGACCTTAGCAATAGGACCTTACCCTCAGATTTTGGATTGAATGCAGTTCTGGCTCCACATCTTAAAATACTAAGAGCCTTAGCATCACCTTGATCAATTTCTGAGAGTTTCCTTTGACCTAGGTTTCTAACTCTTTCCAGTGATGACATCAAATTTCATTCTTGCTCTGCATTACTCTTTCCTTCTATCCTCCCGAAACCTTAATCCTATAGTCCCCTTTGTTTTTCTTTTTAAGTGAGATTTACATGTCTCTCATTTGAACCCTATTGATTACTTACGTTCTCTGAGTCTGTATATTGTAGCATGTTTATCATTTACTGCTAATATTTACTTATGAGTGAGTATATACTATGTTTGACTCTCTGGGTCTACATTATCTTATACAAGATTATTGTATATAGCTCCATCAATGTTCTGGCAAACTTCATAAAGTTATTGCTCCTATAAAAAATCCTTTTTTACCTGACTTGATTCTTTCAGCTGTGGAATTTCACAACAGTAATAACAATACTAAATCAAATGCCACTGATGGTTCAAACTGAGACTGCATTTCATTATGACATATGGAATCACTTTTGCTTGGGGATTTATTTCTAATCAATATATTATGATATTGTAAGTGGACAAAGTTGGATCTACCTATTTTACTAGCTCAATATACATAGAAAGGGTCATTCTTCCTCAATTATATTCCAGGCCTAAATTCCTCCCAGAAAATTCAAAAAACACACACAAAGTATGATTTACTAGTCTCCAGGTTGTTTTATAATGAAGTCAATCGTCCAAATAAAAGTATTTATCCTCTTAAATCATTTTAATCAAAGAACTAGAAGTATGCTTATTGATTTAATTGAAGCAGGAAAACTAATTGAAATAAGATAATGCTGAAGCAAAAAAGTAAATTAAAATAACATTTCCTGATCATGGGGACCACAATGGAGGAGTTAGAGAAATGACTGAAGGAGATGAAGGTGTTTGCAACCCCACTGGAAGAACAATATCAACCAACCAGACTTTTCAGAGCCCCCTGGGACTAAACAACCAACCAGAGTACATATGAAGGTACCCATGGCTTCAGCTGCATATGTAGAAGACAATGGCCTTATCTGGTACCAATAGCAGAAGAGGTCCCTGGTCCTGGCAAGGCTCAATTCTACAGTGTATGTGAATGTCTGGCAGTGAGGTTGGAGTAGGTGGTTCAGTGGGGGAGCAACTACATAGAAGCAGGGAGAGGGGGTAAGGAATAGTGGAAATGCAGAGGGAAAACCAGGAAAGGCGATAACACTTGTAAACAAATAAAATTTCCAACTTTCAAAACATATCAAAATCATGATTATTTTGTGTTTTCTATGAAAAAAACACTAAAACAAAACAAAAATTTGAAAGTATAAACTGAGTAACAGTATATTTGACTCATTGTTCTATTAAATTTGAATCTGAAAGCCTTCCTTTACCTCAAACTTTACAGTGTCTTTAAAAGTCAAAGAACATGGCACATTGTAGATCATTCTATAGGTATAGTGCATATATTCCTTTACTTTAAATTCTCTGAGTCAACAATAATTGGTTTGAGTGACATTTCAGTGTTTTCTTCCATATAAAAGGAAGTCACATTTCTAAAAATGAAACTCTGTTAAGAGCCGTCATCATCTTCTTCCTTGTTTACACAGCTGCACTGTTCTTCATAACAAGTCAAATGGATTCATTTCTATCTAAAGAATAGAACCATCTGTGAATTGAATTAACTGTATCCTAGGACATCTCAAAACATTCTTTACTATACATGTAACTCCTTATTCAAATTGTAAGTATTCATTCATGAAAACCTATTCTTATGAACTTCACACTGGCTTCAGAGGTTACAGAAGATAGATGCTTTTATCCCAGGTTCTTATGTGAGTAAAACATAAAAATAACTAGAGGATGCTATTTTCTAATTATTTCCATTTTATTATTAATTATTTTATTTACTTACATCGCAAATGTTCTCCCCCCTAGGTATTCCCTCACAGAATTATTTCCCCAGTTCCCCTACCCTTTCACCTCTGAAATGGTACCCCCTTAAGACATCTACCTCCTTAGGGCATCAGAGGTGCATCCTTTCCCACTGAGGCCAGACAAGGTAGATGTGCTACATATGTGCTGGGTGTCTAGGACCAATCCATGTATGCTCTTTTGTTGGATGCTCAGGCTCTGGGAGTTTCCATGTGTCCAAGTTAGTTGACACTGTTGATCTTCCTAACAACCTGTGTATATATCTGCATGTCTCTCAGTCAGTTGAGGAAGAATACCTCAGAGAATGGCCATGCTAGGGTCCTGTTTGCAAACAGAACCATAGTGTTTGATAGTGCAGTAGTACCCAAAATGTTGTTCTGTTTCTCCTCAAAGAATAGGAGGGAGATTTGGAGGACAGGAAGAATGGGCTTTGATAGGCGTATAAAGTGAATAAAAAATAAGCAAAAAGAGTTATACCCTTAGAAAGGGAAAACAACATAGCAAAAAATAGGAAAGACTGGGTAAAACATAGAAATATTTAGTAATACAGTTATGGGTATAGACACAAACACACACACACACACACACACACACACACACAAAGACACACACACACACACACACACACACACACACACAAACACTCAAACAGAAACAAAAAAACTGTGAATGAAATAAACTGCTAGACCCACATACTGAAAATGGATGCGAGTCTCCCCTCCTTTTAACTGTCTTGAAAAAGTAGCAAAGGGAAATCTCCAGGAGTAAAGGCAAAATAGTAGGCTGTTGAGCCAACAATCACATGCAAGAAACATACTCAAGGATGCTATCCAATATCACTATCTTAAATACTCTTATGTTCAAGAAGCAGAACCCGAGAGACACACCACTTAATCCACTTTGCTAGGAAGAGCAGCCAATGAAGCATGACCATGTCCAGCTTCAATTCCCTTAGTCCCACCTCTACACAAAGAATAGAGGACACCCAGAGAACTACAGAAGCAGAGGAGCCTGAAACAGGATCTGATCTGAATTGCCAGGTATGAAACAAGAAATTCTAGCTAAGATTGTAGAATGTGAAAGTAAGTTTCAATATAAGATGACAATAGCTACAATGCTGACAATACAATGGCTCATAACACATCAAAGCCCTAGTCTTTGAAATATACAGGAAGTTATGGAACTGCCCAAAAATCCTTATATAAAAAACCTGCTCAAGTAGGAAATAATATAAGTCAAGGCTTAGAAATGGCTAGAAATCTCAGTTTCAGTACAATTCCTCACCTTTACACATAGGTAATAGATAATGAGGCAATAGTTTCCTTAAAGTGTCATAGGAAACACAGGTTTTACTTGCAATTCATTAGTCTGCAAGGTATATTAAATGCAAGTTGTATGTTTTCCATCTGTAACCCAAATTTTTGTTGGCCATTTTTTGTTAATTGTTTATATGAAATAAGAATAAGAAAAATACATAATACATATGCATGGAGAAGTTCTTATTCGAATTTTAGGCATCAAGTCCAACAACAACAACAAAAAAGCCACCAATTTGAAAGAGGGTATTATGTAATACATGGAAGGGTTGATAAAAGTAAAAGGGTATTTTTATCTACATATAATAATAATTTTTAATAAGGATATTGATCTTAAATATTTTGTTACATTATTTTCACCAGGTTAAATTTTCCATTGTGTACCAAAAGAGTAGAAAATTCAATTAAATATTTATATTTAATTATGTAAATAATAATCCTTCTTCAAACATATGTAAGACTTTAAATCTGATTTTTATTTTTATACTTATTATGTTAATCTATTCAGAAAACATTTGTAAGTAACTTAAACATATATTTATCCCATAATTATTTTATATTTATCAGCTGAAATGTTTATAGATATGAGATATGTATCTGTTCATTATGAGTTTATTAACAATTTACAAATGCTACAAGAAAGATGACAACACTGAAACCCATATTGATTATATAAATAAAAATAAATCACTAATATCAACTTCTTTAGGATTTAAATCCCATGTATCAGCAAATGAAAATGAGAACATGGAATATTTTATTACCTACATAATTCTTCACCCACAGTTCTCAGCCTGAAAAATTCTAAAGTGTAACATTTTCTCTTCTAAGTCTCCTGTGAATTAAGTCAAGTCCTGAGTTTTTTGATAGAAAATGATGTTTGATTATATGTCTAACCCAGATTATCCTTGTGTGATTATGCAATATGTAAGTTATGCTTGTACTTCTTCCAAATTCTTAAATGAAAAGTCCATTTTTCTAAGTAAATACATATTGGGGTTAAATATTAGACAACTTCAATTATATCAATCCACATATATATTAAAGTCTCTTTATAAACAATGTAATATATATGAATAAATATAAATATGAATAAAGAAAAAAGAGTAAAAGGGTATATGGTATTACAAATGTATTAGGTTCTTGCTTATAATGACTCTGTATAACCTTTGAGCCAGATAAGAATTTGAAGCAAATAATATAATTTTAAAAATTAATTTGAAAGAATATATACACAGTATACAAAAGAGTTCCACCCCTTCAATTTATAAGATTTGCTGTTTCTATGAGTTCCAGCAGGAAGAGGAATGTATCTACACTAGGTAACTTTGACAATATCTAAAATATGTAGAATTGGGTAACTCCTGACAGTGGACCCTGTGTGCAATGAGCAGATGTGGTTGAATCTTGAGAAACACATGAAACCACCCATCTCTAAAAGCATGAAAGAACAAAATAAAAAAGAATAAATATATATTACATAAATTGTGTTTATATTTTGTACTGAAGTGACAAGGTGAAATTTGATGCAAATAGTAAAATAAATAGCAAAATTACAATTTGTTCTTCCCCAAAATACATTTATACTGTGACTGTATATTGCTGTCTGTATACTCTCAATCATGACAAATGTATTCATGTATAGCATAGTTGATACTTATGAACAGAGATAGCAAAATAAAACTTGGTACACAGTGAAAGCAACTTTCAATACTTTGTAATTGTTTTCTGAAATTTCCTTTTTGAAGAATAGATACTATCAGAAAGAAGCTAGGGATTCTTCCCTTTTTGCAACTACATATTTGAAGCACCAATAAAGCCATTTAGATTATGCATCTGCCCTATTCTAGACAAAGTTGAGATATTAAATACTACAGTGACCCTAGTTCTTCCCTTGTTGTATTGTTAAATAATCTGCTACACATAAGTTGCTTGGGCATAACTTCTATCCATACGTTGGTTACCACCTGTTCCTCATGCATTGCTTCTTTCAACTGAGACAACTTCTTTGATTAGTTTCAGCAATGTGTTCTTCCCCACTGATGTTTTCTCTCATAATTCTGCTCCTTTCATCAATGCTAACTGAAGGAAGGGTAAGTTTAAAATGAATAATTATTTAATATATACTTAAAACCCTTGTCCCTTTGCATATTACTTGCAAGTAGAAAACTCAAAACTGTCCTATATGTGACATTGTTCTGAGGGAGTCTTGGAGCACTTAATAGCACTTATGGCGATAAGAGCTTAAGTTTGCCCTCTACCCCTATGGCAGATATAACAGCCACCGGTGACATGTGGCAACTGGGCACATGAAAATGGAGATACATGACAAATATATTGAAAAGATAAGAACTGCAATAATGAGATACTAAGGGGATTGAGATGCATGTCAGCTGTAAAGCAAAGAAGGTTGAGGTCAGATATGAAGCATCTCTTCTGTTAACATTAAAAAAAATGTGAAGATTGGTCAGAAAATACAGTAGCAAACCAAACATTTCATTTTAATAAAGGTAATTTTCAGGACCAATAGCAAAAATTATCCTTTAACCTGTATAGCATATGAAATCTGCTTCAATCTCAAGAGTTAAATAAACCGTAACTTGCTGTATAACATATAGATCATTTTTAAAAATAGGGTTGCTGTTATAATATTCATTAATATGAACTGTGTTAATATGTTGTGCTTTATATTTATTCTGAATAATTTTTCAAATCTGTCTCATATAAATGTTCTACTGACAGTCATTTAAAATATTTAAAAATTTAAAAAGAAATTTTATCTATAATGGAAGATGCTATAAGAAGCAGAGAAATACTATTATTGTTTCTCCTAAGAAAACTTGTTTTTTTTTTTTTTGATGTTTAAGAAGAGGGGGGATTGACCTCAATTATATTAAGATTGGTAGTTATAAAGAGTTATACAAATTACCTGCCTTAAACCAGTTATCAAACTTTGATAAAAGACCAAATTAGGAAAAGCCATATTTCACAAATATAAACCAAATTGTGTTACTTACCTTTTAAAACTCCTAAAGATTTCATGGATTTATGGGCATTTAGAAAAACATTGAAAATAGTTATCCTGTATTCAAACATTTATGTTTGCTCCAGGACTCATAGCTATCACCACTCACCACTGCACTATACTTAACATTTTCCACTCCACTGCCAATATGGGCATTCTCTGCCAGTTATGTCAACACCAGTCACTTCTTAGTTTTTTTTTTTAATCACTTTCCTCCCCTGGAATTCTTTTTTTTATTAGACATTTTCTTTATTTACATATTAAATGTTATCCCCTTTCCTCATTTCCCTTCCAAAGACCCACTATCCCATCCACCCTCCCCATGCTCACTAACTTACCTATTCCCAATTTCCTCTCGTGTCATTCCTCTACACTAGGGCATGGAGCCATAATAGGACAAAGGGCCTCTCCTCTCACTGATATCCAGCAAGGCCAGCCTCTGTTACATATGCAGCTGGAGCCATGGGTCCCTCCATTAAAAGCAATGAATTCATGAAATTCTTAGGCAATTGGATGGAACTAGAAAATATCATCCTGGGTGATGTAACCCAATCACAAAATAACATGGTATGCACTCACTGAAAAGTGGATATTAGTCCAGAAGCACAGAATACCCAAGGTACAATTCACAGGCCACTTGAAGTTCAAGAAGAAGGAAGAAGACTTATTACTTTATATTTTGTTTTGAGTTTAAAAGAAATAGAGTTGTGGTGGCAACATTAGCTTAGATAAAATGCAATTACTATTACAGATGTCTAGCATGCACTTTCTTTTTACAAATAATTGGTAAATGTGTTGATTCTATTTGTTCAAGCACATTCTAATAGTCCCTGTTCTAGGAAATATAGAAAAAATAAGAAATATAAAAATATGTTAGACAATAGATATTCCATATGGTGAGATATGGTGAGATATATGAAGAGAGACCTACAAACTCTGAGAAAATTGATCTTTGTTCATCTTAAAGTGAATAAGTCATCCTGAAATATCAGAGAAAATATACAATGGCACCATGTTCTTTACATGGGACAACAAACTGTTCTAGGAATTGAAGCTTAGATCATGTTCTAAAAATGCGAAAGTGTTATTATATCCCTGAACTCAAACCCCATAAGCACATATATACAAGATAATATATACATTTGAAAGGGTGTTATTTGATTTTCAGTTACATTACCATCACTAACATGAACAGCACAAAAACAATCACTTTGCTGCATCCCTTGAATTAAATCCTATCTAACTTTGGATGAAGGAAGATTAGTGCAACCTGAAGTGCAGAATTCATCTTGAGCTCATAGCCTCTTCTCATTCTATTTCATTCTATATGAATATAACTGGATATGTTTTATGTTCTTTACTCTAAATGATGCTGTAAAAATCTATTTATACCCCAGGCACTGAAATGGACTCAGAAAGAACCCAATATAACTGCTGGTGACAAGGCTGTCTTAGAAGTAAATGTTTGCCAAGATATAAAAAATGCCATAGAAGATATTGAACAGATATTACGTGACTCCAACCAAGATCAAATATTGTTTGATAGCATGCAAAATGTTTATGAATATATGTTGAACATATGTGTTACCTTTAATAAAATAATAGAAGAGGTGGCTACTATAAGTAATTGACTCAATAAGCTGAATTATCATGGCTTACTCAAGGGCCTAATGTTAGACACCAATATATTTTTACTCACTCATTCAAAAACTCTTTTGATAAATAACTGACTTATTTTCTAAATAAGCTAGGAGTCTCCCAGTGTCCAAAATTCTGTGTCTATTATCATACTCTGCCTGTCAAGTCTGTATCTTATTTATTTAACCACACAAATACAAGAAGAATGGAGAGTATAAATGAATTCAATATAATAAGAATATTTTAACACCATAGGGATGGGTGCAAATAAGTTAAAAACCCTATATCTTAAATTCACAAGGCATAGTTGTGTGGATTCTCAATAAAAATCATCATGGACCCCTCACTCTTCCTTACTGCAGTCTGAAGAGAATGGAGTGAAAAAATATTATGGTTCCAACTATGAACCTTTATGCTTCTACAGCATGGGTTTTATTTTCTTTTATGTGATTCTTTGATACTTTCATATATGTATGTGATAGATTTTGAATAATTCACATATTAGAAACCCTTACTTCCTTCCATCTCACTTGACCACTTTTTTCACAATAAATACTGTTCTGATTATCATTTGTGTTGTTTTTGTTATTTGCAACAAGGTGGTTTTAACAAGGGCTACATACCTCGTGGATATGAAGGGATCCCTGAAACAGGGAAAATTACCAGTAGCTATGCCATTGAAGATAATAACCCTGCCCCTTGTTTCAGTGGCTCTCTGCTACCAGTGACTACCTAAAGAGCAACCAGGTACTATGGGACCCTTCCCAATCTATGAATGGATATTGACAAGCAATGTCTTGGGCAGTCCCTATAAAGGCAAATATAGGTCCATTTATCCATACAGAAAATAATAAGCCAGAGATGATGTTCATATTCACTCAAGGCAATTAATTCTTGTAAAACTGGAAAAATGGAATGGTAAAGTACTTGTTCTTCATGGCAGGGATTGTGTCCCCACAAGAAGATTTTTTTTATTGTTCTATATCATTTTAGCTCTCATAAGGTTTTTTTCCATATGAAGGTAATTGTGTTTTCAAAATGTATTTTAAAAATGTGTTGGAACTTTGATGGACATTGCATTTAATCTGTAGGTTGTTACTGGTAAGATTGCCAGTTTCAGAATATTAATGCTATATATCCAGGAACATCAGTGATCTTTCCATCTTATGTCTTTCTAATTTCTTTCTTCAGAGATTTGAAGTCCTTGCCATAGAAGTCTTTCACTTGCTTGAATAGAGTTACACAAAAACATTTTTTATTACTTGTGGCTATTGTGAAGAGTATTGTCTCTGAATAAAATCATCTGAAATTCTTTTTCTACCACTTATCATTTTCACAATAAAGGACTACTGATTTTTAAGTGAGTTTTAAATCCAAACACTGTGTTATAGGTGTTTATCTGCTGTAGGAATCCTCTGGTAGAATTTTTTTCATCAATTTCTTATATGTGCCTATGATGTGCCAATAGTGATATTTTGACTTCTTCCACAAAAATTTGTATATGCTTGCTCTCCTTTAATTGTCTTATTGCTTTACCTAGAACTTCATAAGCCATACTAAAGATACAGGAGGAGAGTAATTAACTTTTCCTTATCCCTGATTGTAGTGTAATTGCTTTAAGTATACCACCATATAATTCAATGTTATCTATTGACTTGTTGTATATTGCCTTTATACGTGCCTTTAGGAATGTGCCTTATATCCCTGATTTTTCTTGTGTATAGCAAAATGATAGATTCCATATATAAATCCCTTCTGTTAATTTTTTCTTCTATTGACAAATTGAGTCTATTAAAGATTACAGATATTATTTACCAATGGTTGTTAATTCTTGTTACTTTGTTGGTGGTGCTGGAATTGTGTGTGTGTGTGTCTGTGTGTGTGCACATGTGCAGGTTTCTCTTCTATTCATTTAATATTGTGAAATTATATGTCCCTGTGTTTTCTTGAGTGAGTTATTAGGTTGGGATTTTACCTCTACTACATTTCTGTAAAAGGCAGACATATAGCCAGGTGGTGGTGGCACACACCTTTAATTCCAGCACTTGGGAGGCAGAGGCAGGTGGATTTCAGAGTTTGAAGCCAGCCTGGTCTACAAAGTGAGTTCCAGAGGACAGCCAGGGCTACACAGAGAAACCCTGTCCCTGCTCCCCAAATAAAAGACATAGAGTTTTTCTCAAAAAGTTATACATGGGTGGATTTAGTTCATTAGTCTATTGTTGGTGCCTTATCTACAGGAATTACCTTCTCTGTCTATGTTACACCAGCAAACATAATGCCACTGACTTCACAATGTGATCTTTCCTTAATAAATATAAAAATAGGACTAGCATGAATTAGGGACATAAACATATTTATCTGAACACTGAGTAATATTCATGATTCAATTTTAGTATCTCTAAGTGTGTTTTTAAAAAGACATGGTTTGGAACCTCTATTCTGTGTTCTATTTCCTGACACACAATTCTGATGACTTTCCTTAAGAAATATCAGAGAGTGAAGCACAGCTCAAAATATAGAATACATGTTCAGCAATCCAAAATGAAAATGTCCAAACATGAAGAAAACATTTCTATAATTGTTCAAAAGGTTTACAGAACACCAAGCAATTGGACCCAAAGAGAAAGGAATGGAAAGTCTTTCCACTTAATAATAATAAAATAATTAAATGAATAGAAGAAAGATGTAATATTAAAACCTGGAAGGAAAAACAGCCAAGTAACATAAAAAGATAGACTGAATGTTCCTTTCAATAATCAAAGAAGTAGAAAGGAACATATTGCATGACAAAACCAAGTTTACAAAATATCTTACAGAAGACAGGAGAAAAATTCCAACCAAGGAAATAAACTACACCGAAGAAAAATCTGTAGATAAATAATATAACAATAGTAAAACAAAAGAAGTTCAAAACGGGTACCCATGAGTGTACACACACACACACACACACACACACACACAACACACACACACACACACACACACACTCACACACACACACACAAAACACACATACACACACACCATGACACCTCATTTCTAAACAGAATCAGCAATTATTACTTGTTAATATCTTTTAACATTAATAGACTCAACTCACCAATACAAATATACAGTCTGGAAGAATAGGTTTGAAAACAGGATCCAATATTTTATTGCATTTAAGAATAATTAAGAATAATTATCAGCAATAAAGATAATTATTACTCAGAGTAATGCACTGCAAAAGGTTTTTCTAAGGAATGAAATCAGTAAAATTGAAACAAAAACTCAGTAGATGACTCAGTAAAACTGAGATCTGCTTCTTTGAGAAAATCAACAAGATAGGCAAAGCCTAATCCAAACTAAGTGAAAAGCAG
The DNA here is from genome assembly GCA_964023405.1 of Apodemus agrarius. Taxonomy (NCBI): domain Eukaryota; kingdom Metazoa; phylum Chordata; class Mammalia; order Rodentia; family Muridae; genus Apodemus; species Apodemus agrarius. The sequence goes on from OZ030014.1 coordinate 27,285,444, forward strand.
AGAGAGAATATCCAAATGAATAAATCAGAAATGATAGGGCAATATAACAACATACACTGGAAAAATTCAAAGTGTCATTAAGTCTCACTTTAAAAGTCTATAAACTACAAAATTAGAAAATCTAAATAGAATTGGAGACATTTCTTGGTAAATACAGCTTATCACAGTTAAAACAAAGTCAGATAAACAATTCAATTAGAGTTATAACAAGGTGAAATTGAAGTAGTCATTGAAATTCTCCCAAGCAAAATCATCTCAGAGAAAGATGCTTTTAGGGCAAAATTCTACCATAGTTTTAAAGAAGAGGTAATACCAATATTCCTCAAACTTTTCCACAAGATAAAATGAGGAGCATGGACAATTTTACAATACATTCATTTTACAATGGTGTAGTCACATTTGTACCTATGTCTCACAGACTTAAACAAGAAAGAATATCAAGCAAATGTCCTTTATGTATTTTGATGTAAGAATACTCGATTAATAATTGCAAACTGAATCCTATAAGCTACCAAGAAACATCACCCACTCTTCAAGTATCATTCATCTCAGAAATGTGGTTTAAAATATGAACATTAGTCAAAGTATTCCAACATATAAACTAATTGCAACAAAGAAATGAAATAATCTTCTCATTACATAGTGAACAAGTTTTTGGCAATTTCCAACACCCTTTCATGACAAAAATCTTTGAGAGATCAGGGATACAAGGCATATATCTAAACACAATAAAGACAATATCTAACAATGTAACAGACAAAATTCAACTAAATGGAGAGAAAATTAAAACAATTCAACTAAAATCAGGCATAACACAATATATTACTTGGACTTTTTGCTAGGACAATAAAACAACTAATGAGGATCATAGGAATACAAATAGGACAGAAAGAATCTAAAGTATTACTTTCACAGAGGAAGTGATTGTATATAAAAGTGACCATACAAATTATGCCAGGGGAGTCTTAAAGTTACTAAACACCTTCAGCAATATTGGCTGGATATAAAATTAACTCCAATAAATACACACACTCATACATATATGCATGCATGTATGGATACATACATACATACATATATAAGTGGCAATCCTATATATAAATGATAAATGTGCTGAAAATGAAAACACTCTTAACAATAGGCTCAATTAATATAAACTATCTTGGTATAGCACTCTTCAAGCAAATAAAAGACCATTATAAAAAGAAGTTTAAATTTTTGTAGAAAGGTATTGAAGATTATATCAGAAAATGGGAGATCATCCATACTCATGAATTTGTAGAATTAATATTGGGAAAATGTTCATCTTACCAAAAGTAATCTGCAGATTCAAAGCTATATCCATAGACATTTACAACACAATTCTTTATATGCATTAAAAGAAATATACTCACCATTATGGAAAAACAAAGAAACAAACAAAAAACAGGATGACTAAAATAGCCCTATACTATAAAAGAACTTCTGGAACTATCACCATCTTGATTTTGAAATATACCTAATAGCATTGATAAGAATAATATAGCTGCATGCTATTTTTATTGACACTGATAGATTATAACTGAAAACCCAAAAATAAACACAAACTCCCACACTTGATTTTTCACAAAGTAGCCAATGCCCTAAAATAGAAATTAGAAAGCATCTTCAACAAATTCTTCCAGACTAACTGGAATACTACATATAGAAAAATGCAAATAGATCCATATTTATCACCCTGAAAAACTTCAAGTACAAAATAATACTAGATCCACTAAATCTGACAGACAAGAATGTGGGAAATAGTCTTGCTACAACTTACAAGTCAAAAGAACTAATTAACCATAAGGGATTAAGTAGGAATACTTATATAGGATAGAGCAGAAAGTAGATTGACATCATAGATGGAGAAAGAACACTAGGTTAAGGAGGTTGGGAGATTGAGAAAAAGTTGGATAAAGTGTAGGGGATAAACAGGGGGATGACAGAAGAGACAACAGGATTGGGATATATCTCTGGGATATCCTGGAAGTCTAGGAAAATGAAAACACATACGAATCTATGAGAGTGACCCTATACAAAATTCCTAGCAATGGAAGATATGAAGTCTGAACTTGGAATTTTCTGTAACCAGAAAGGAGTCTTCATAACTGTGATCAGAAAGATTTCATCCAAGAACCAATTTAAATATATGCAGAGACACACTGCCAACCATTAAATGGAGCTTTGGCAACTCTGTGAAAATAGGGCAACAAGCATTGAAAGACACAGAGAGGTCAAGGACACAAGAGTAAAACCTACAGAATCATCTAACCTTTACCAATAATGGCTCTTTGATACTTAATTTGAACAAGACAACATACATAAAATGTAGCTGGGTCCTCAGCACTAATGTAACATATATGACAATAGAACTACATGTGGGACTCCTAAAGCAGGAGCAAGGGCTGTTTCTGAATCCACTGTCTGCCTTTGAATTCCTTACCCTAACTAGGCTGCCTTGTGTATACTCAGTTGAAGAAGATGAACCTAGTCTATCTGTACACTAAGATCCCTAGGCTGTGTCATATCCATGGAAGCCCTCCCCTTTTCTGAGAAAAAAAAAGGAGTGGTGAAATGAGGGGAAGTGTTCCTTTCCCCAGAGTTTGAGCTGGACTTTCAAATCTCTGCATTAATCATTAGTTCTCAGGCCTTAAAGTCCCTGGTCCTTTGTTCTAAATAGAACAATACAGATTCCTGTTTTCACCTGGGAGCCATGGTCAGCCAATTCCTGGAGCTCTGAAATCCACAGATCTGCCAGACTTGCAGTTTCCTGATCCCAGCAGGCCACCCGCTGACAGTGGAGTCATCTCAAGCTGAGCTGATCTCAAGAGATTCTCTCTATAGCCCATATATTAGTGTCATATTGTCATATAAAGATTACATCTTGAACAGCTATGTTGTCCTGATGTCATTTCTTTTTTGCTGCCTTCCCATACATTTCCGTGTTCTTTTCCAGGTACCCACTTCATTTGAAGCTGCTGGCAGCAACAGGGAAGGAAAGGCTAAAGGGAGGCACTGGAAAGAGAGGAGGGGGGGAACATTGCCATAAGGATGCAAATTTTAAAAAAATACATGAATAAATTAAAATATACATATAATGTAACAAAATATGCTTCAATATTTACTTCATGTTGAACATGTTGAACTCATTTGAACTCATAGGAAATAAACAGAGTCAGGGAGCATGCAGGGGTCAAACCAAGGTCCACCACATACATGTTATGGCTTTTTAGCTTGATTTTCATGTGGATCTTCTAGTAGTGTGATCAGTGGCTGTCTCTAAATCTGTTGCCTGCTTCTGGGACATTTATCACATTCTGTGTTAGTTTGTCTAGCCTTAGTAGAGGGGGAGGTATGTAGACTTACTGCATGTTGATATGCTATAGTTAATTGATATTAATATAGGGCAGGTTTTTCTAAATAGAAAAGGAGTAGTAGATCGGAGAGGAAGTGTGAAAGTAGGGTTGAACTGGAATAAAAGTAGGGAGTGGGAAATGTGATATGGATTTTTTTTTTTTTGTTTGTTTTTTTTTTTTTGGTTTTTCGAGACAGGGTTTCTCTGTGTAGCTCTGGCTGTCCTGGAACTCACTCTGTAGACCAGGCTGGCCTCGAACTCAGAAATCCGCCTGCCTCTGCCTCCCAAGTGCTGGGATTAAAGGCGTGCGCCACCACGCCCGGCTCATGTGATATGGATTTAATGTATATCCTCTCTCTTTTTTTTTTTTTTTTTTTTTTTTTAATTTTATTTTCTATATTCTATGTTTACATTCCAAAGGCTTTCCCCTTTCCCAGTTCCCACCCACCATAGTTCCCATAGTTCCTCTCCCCCCCATCTGTTCCCCAATAATTCCCCCTCCCCCCTCGGTTTCTTTACTAAACTGGAAGCAATCTTTACAGGCCCAGGGTCCTCTCCTTTCTTCTTCTTGGGAATCATTTGACTTGCTATTTGTGTCTTGAGTATTTAGGGCTTCTGGGCTCATTAATATCCACTTATCAGTGATTGCATTTCAGGTGCATTCTTTTGTGATTGGGTTAATTCACTCAGGATGATATTTTCCAGGTCTAACCATTTACCTACAAATTGCATGAATTCATTATTTTTAATTGCTGTGTAGTATTCCATTGTATAAATATACCACATTTTCTGTATCCATTCCTCCTTTGAGGGATATTTGGGCTGCTTCCAATTTCTGGCTATTATAAACAAGGCTGCTATAAACATAGTGGAGCATGTGTCCTTATTGCATGCAGGGGAATCCTCTGGGTATATGCCCAGGAGTGGTATGCCAGGGTCCTCTGGAAGTAACATGCCCAATTTTCTGAGGAACCGCCAAACTGATTTCCAGAGCGGTTTTACCATTTTGCAATCCCACCAACAGTGGAGGAGTGTTCCTCTTTCTCCACATCCTCGCCAGCACTTGTTGTCTCTTGAGTTTTTAATCTTAGCCATTCTGACTGGTGTGAGGTGGAATCTCAGGGTTGTTTTGATTTGCATTTCCCTGATGACTAATGATGTTGAACATCTTTTAAGGTGTTTCTCGGCCATCCGAATTTCTTCTGGTGAGAATTCTTTGTTTAGCTCTGTGCCCCATTTTTTGATAGGGTTATTTGGTTCTTTGCGGTCTAACTTCTTGAGTTCTTTGTATATATTGGATATTAGCCCTCTGTCGGATGTGGGGTTGGTGAAGATCTTTTCCCACTTTGTTGGTTGCCGTTTTGTCCTTCTGACAGTGTCCTTTGCTTTGCAGAAACTTTGTAATTTTATGAGGTCCCATTTGTCGATTCTTGATCTTAGAGCATAAGCTATTGGTGTTCTGTTCAGGAACTTTTCCCCTGTGCCCAAGTCCTCCAGGGTCTTCCCAAGTTTCTTTTCTAATAGTTTCAGTGTGTCTGGTTTTATGTGGAGGTCCTTGATCCACTTGGAGTTGATCTTAGTACAAGGAGATAAGAGTGGGTCAATTCGCATTCTTCTGCATGTTGACCTCCAGTTGAACCAGCACCATTTGTTGAAAAGGCTATCTTTTTTCCACCGGATGGTTGTGGCTCCTTTATCAAAGATCAAGTGACCATAAGTCTGTGGGTTAATTTCTGGGTCTTCAATCCTATTCCATTGATCTACCTGCCTGTTGCTGTACCAATACCATGCAGTTTTTAACACAATTGCTCTGTAGTACTGCTTGAGGTCAGGGATATTGATTCCCCCAGAAGTCCTTTTATTGTTGAGAATAGTTTTAGCTATCCTGGGTTTTTTGTTGCTCCAGATGAATTTGAGAATTGCTCTTTCTAGATCTATGAAGAATTGATTTGGGATTTTGATGGGGATTGCATTGAATCTGTAGATTGCTTTTGGCAAGATGGCCATTTTTACTATATTGATCCTGCCAATCCAGGAGCAAGAAATATTTTTCCATCTCCTGAGGTCTTCTTCGATTTCTTTCTTCAGGGACTTGAAGTTCCTGTCATACAGATCTTTCACTTGTTTGGTTAGAGTTACGCCAAGGTACTTTATGTTGTTTGTGGCTATTGTGAAGGGTGTTATTTCCCTAACTTCTTTCTCAGCCTGCTTGTCCTTTGAGTACAAGAAGGCTACTGATTTGCTTGAGTTAATTTTATAACCAGCCACGTTGCTGAAGTTGTTTATCAGCTGTAGAAGTTCTCTGGTGGAGTTTTTTGGATCGCTTAAGTAGACTATCATATCATCTGCAAATAATGATACTTTGACTTCTTCCTTTCCAATTTGTATCCCTTTGACTTCCTTATGTTGTCTGATTGCTCTCGCTAGAACTTCAAGTACTATATTGAAAAGATATGGAGAGAGAGGACAGCCTTGTCTAGTCCCTGATTTTAGTGGAATTGCTTCAAGTTTCTCTCCATTTATTTTGATGTTGGCTACTGGTTTGCTGTAGATTGCTTTTACTATGTTTAGGTATGGGCCTTGAATTCCTGCTCTTTCCAAGACTTTTAGCATGAAAGGATGCTGAATTTTGTCAAATGCTTTTTCAGCATCTAATGAGATGACCATGTGGTTTTTTTCTTTTAGTTTGTTTATGTAGTGGATTACATTGATGGATTTCCGTATATTGAACCATCCCTGCATTCCTGGAATGAAGCCTACTTGATCATGGTGAATGATCGTTTTGATATGCTCTTGGATTCGGTTGGCAAGGATTTTATTTAGTATTTTTGCATCTATATTCATAAGAGAAATTGGCCTGTAGTTCTCTTTCTTTGTTGGATCTTTTTGTGGTTTAGGTATCAGCGTAATTGTGGTTTCGAAGAATGAGTTGGGCAGTGTCCCTTCTGTCTCTATTTTGTGGAATAGTTTGAAGAGTATTGGTGTTAAGTCTTCTTTGAAGGTCTGGTAGAATTCTGCACTAAAACCATCTGGTCCCGTACTTTTTTTGGTTGGGAGGCTTTCTATAACCCCTTCTATTTCTTTAAGGGTTATGGGACTGTTTAGCTGGTCTACTTGATGCTGATTTAATTTTGGTATTTGGTATCTGTCTAGGAAATTGTCCATTTCCTCCAGATTCTCCAGTTGTTTTGAGTATAGGCCTTTGTAGTAGGATCTGATGATCTTTTGAATTTCCTCTGTTTCTGTTGTTATATCCCCCTTTTCATTTCTAATTTTGTTAATTTGGATACTATCTCTGTGCCCTTTGGTTAGTCTAGCTAAGGGCTTATCTATCTTGTTGATTTTCTCGAAGAACCAGCTCTTGGTTTTGTTGATTCTTTGTATGGTTCTCTTTGTTTCTGCTTGATTGATTTCAGCCCTTAGTTTGATGATTTCCTCTCTTCTACTCCTCCTGGGTGAGTTAGCTTCTTTTTGTTCCAGCGCCTTCAGGTGTGCTGTTAAGTTGCTAGTGTATGCTCTTTCCAGTTTCTTTTTGGAGGCACTCAGGGCTATGAGTTTTCCTCTTAGCACTGCTTTCATTGTATCCCAGAGATTTGGGTAGGTCGTACCTTCATTTTCATTGAAGTCTAAAAAGTCTTTGATTTCTTTCTTTATTTCTTCCTTGACCAGGGTGTCATTGAGTAGAGTATTGTTCAGTTTCCATGTGTATGTGGGCTTTCTGTAGTTCTTCTTGCTATTGAAGACCACTTTTACTCCATAGTGATCCGATAGGAGACATGGGATTAGTTCGGTCTTCTTGTATTTGTTGAGGTCTGTCTTGTGACCAATTATATGATCAATTTTTGAGAAGGTACCGTGCGGTGCTGAGAAAAAGGTATACTCTTTTGTTTTAGGATGGAATGTTCTATATATATCTGTTAAATCCAATTGGTCCAAAGCTTCAATTAGTTTCACTGTGTCCCTGTTTAGTTTCTGCTTTCCTGATCGGTCCATTGAGGAGAGTGGAGTGTTGAAGTCACCTACAATCATTGTGTTAGGTGCGATGTGTGCTTTAAGCTTTAGTAAAGTTTCTTTTACGAATGAGGGTGCCCTTGCATTTGGTGCATAGATGTTCAGTATTGAGAATTCTTCTTGGTGGATTTTCCCTTTGACAAGCAGGAAGTGACCTTCTGTGTCTCTTTTGATGACTTTAGGTTGAAAGTCGATTTTATCTGATATTAGAATGGCTACTCCAGCTTGTTTCCTGGGACCATTTGCTTGTAGAACTGTCTTCCAGCCTTTTACTCTAAGGAGGTGTTTGTCTTTGACACTGAGATGTGTTTCCTGTATGCAGCAAAATGTAGGGTCCTGTTTCCGTATCCAGTCTGTTAGTCTGTGTCTTTTGATTGGGGAATTGAGTCCATTGATATTAAGAGATATTAAGGAATAGTAATTATTACTTCCTGACATTTTGGGAATTGTTATTATTATTTGTATTTGAGTGGTTCTCTTCTTTTGGGTTGGATGAGATGGGGTTTCTATCTTGTTTCTTCTGGGGTGTTGTTTCCCCCCTTGTGTTGGTATTTTTCCCCTATTATCCTTTGTAGGGCTGGGTTTGTAGATAAGTATCTTGCAAATTTGGTTTTGTCGTGGAATATCTTGGTTTCCCCATCTATGGCAATTGAGAGTTTCGCTGGGTATAGTAGTCTTGGCTGAAGTTTGTGTTCTCTTAGGGTCTGCATAAGGTCTGCCCAGGATCTTCTAGCTTTCATGGTCTCAGGTGAGAAGTCTGGTGTAATTCTGATAGGTCTTCCTTTATATGTTACTTGTCCTTTTTCTCTTACTGCCTTTAATATTCTTTCTTTGTTTAGTACATTTGGGGTTTTGACTATTATGTGACGGGAAGTATTTCTGTTCTGGTCCAGTCTATTTGGGGTTCTAAAGGCTTCTTGTATATTCATGGGCATCTCTCTCTTTAGGTTGGGGAAATTTTCTTCCATAATTTTGTAGAAGATATTTGCTGGCCCTTTAAGTTGTAGATCTTCATTCTCATCTATCCCTATAATCCTTAGGTTTGGTCTTCTCATTGTGTCCTGGATTTCCTGAATGTTTTGGGTTACCAGCTTTTTGCATTTTGCATTTTCTTTAATTGTTGAATCCATGGTTCCTATGGTATCTTCAGCATCTGAGATTCTGTCTTCTATCTCTTGTATTCTATTGTTGATATTTGCATCTATGACTCCTGATTTCTTCCCAAGGTTTTCTATTTCCAACATTGTCTCCCTTTGCGATTGCTTAGTTGTTTCTACTTCTGTTTTTAGATTTTGTATGGTTTTGCTCAGATCTTTCAGTTGCTTGTTTGTGTTTTCCTGTAATTCTTTAAGGGATTTTTGTGTTTCCTCCTTTATGACTTCTACTCGTTGACCCATGTTCTCTTGTATTTCTTTGGGTGATTTTTGTTTCTCCCCCTTATTGGGATTCACTTTTTGCTCTATATTCTCCTGGATTTCTTTAAGTGATTTTTGTGTCTGCCTTGTATGGGCTTCTAGTTTTTGATCTATTTTCTCCTCTATTACTTTAAGAAATTTATCTAAGTGATCCTCAATCTGCATCTTTACCAGTGATTTTAGATCTGAGTCTTGTTTTTCTGGTGTGTTGAGATATCTGGGATTTAATTGTGTTTGCCTTGCAATGGCTTCTAGCTTTTGATCTATTTTCTCATGTATTACTTTAAGAGATTTATCTAAGTGTTCCTCTATCAGCATCCTGACCAGTGATTTTAGATCTGAGTCTTGTTTTTCTGGTGTTTCGGGGTATCCAATATTTATTGCTGTTGGGGAACTGGGTTCGGATGCCGCCATATTGCCTTGATTTTTGTTAGTAGCGATCTTACGTTTGCCTTTTGCCATCTGGTTAACTCTGGTGTTAGTTGGTCCTGTAGATACTAGCTGGTGCTTGACCCTCCTGTGGGGTTGTAAGGCTATTTCCCAGTGACTGGGATACCTGAATCACTGTCCTGCGGGGCTCTTGCTCACAGATTGCTGACAGGTGGCCTGAGTCCCCCGAGGTCTTAACCTCAGGATATCCCAGGTATTTGGTTCCGCCTGTTGGGCGGCTGCTCTGCACTGCTCCTGCTCAGGGTTCGCTGTCTGATATCCTGTTTCCCCAGGGGTCTTAAAGTTGGGATATCTCAGTTATCTGGTTCCGCCTGCTGGTCCCAAGCTGCTGGGAAGCTGGCTGGGTCCGGTTTCCAGCTTCCCTGCCACTGGCTGGATGGGAGGCTGGTTCGGCCTCCGGCTGGGTCTGGGTACCTGGCACACTGGCTGACTCTGGCTTCCTCACCACCAGCTGGACGGGAAGCTGCAGGCAATATGGCAGCTGCCTGCAGGGAGCTCGGGGTCCGCCCCGCGCGCGAGTGCAGAGTGCACCTGCTATTCTGTGCCCAATTCCCACTCCAGGCCTGAGTCCCCGAAGGTCTTAAGCTCGGGCTGTGTCGGGTACCTGGTTCTGCCGCCGCCGCCGGATGGTTCTGAGCACCTGGGACGCTGGGTGACCCTCCGGCTTCCCCACCGCCAGCTGGGCGGGAAGCTGCAGGCAATATGGCAGCTGCCTGCAGGGAGCTCGGGGTCCGCCCCGCGCGCGAGTGCAGAGTGCACCCGCTATTCTGTGCCCAATTCCCACTCCAGGCCTGAGTCCCCGAAGGTCTTAAGCTCGGGCTGTGTCGGGTACCTGGTTCTGCCGCCGCCGCCGGATGGTTCTGAGCACCTGGGACGCTGGGTGACCCTCTGGCTTCCCCACCGCCAGCTGGGCGGGAAGCTGCAGGCAATATCATATCCTCTCTCTTTACAAAAATTTCTTTTACTCTTGATCTTACCCCCAAAGCCTAGAAGCATTGGGGCTCCTGGAGACTGGACCACCCACCAAATATTACACATAGAGGGACCCATGGCTCCAGCCACATAACTTGCAGAGAATGGGTTTGTTCTGCATCAGCTGGAGAAACAGCCCTTGGACCTGAGGGGGTTCGATGCCCCAGTATAGGGGAATGCTAGGTCTGGAAGGCAGGAGTGGGCATATGTGTGGAGAAGCACCCTCATAGAGGTATAGGGAGGGGGGCATGGAATAGAGGATTTCCAAAGTGGAAACTTACAAAGGGGATAACATTTTAAATGTAAAATAAAGGAAATATCCAATAAAAGGAAAAAAATATCTTTTAAAATTTCAGTCTTTCAGTTATGGGTTCATGAAAAAGACAAAATTATAGTAACTACTTTCACCAAGAAGGAAGATGCAGGAAACATTTTCAATGCAAACTAAATAAAACCAAGCTTCGTTAGTATAAATAACACAAAGCCCAATTATCTGGGATTCATTCTGGGCTTCAAGTTTCAATTATTCTAGTTCTTTTCTTTGCAGCTCACATAGTTTTTCTTCTAGGCTTTAGCTTGCTACAATCTACTGTTAATATTCTGGTGGTCATCCAATCTCCCACAAAAGCCACAACTGAGCTCTTAACACTCAATAATTTTCTAGTCCAAAATTCCACAATCCTTAAACCATCTCTCCTAAAACACAGTCTTCTCTGTCATAGAAGTACCATAATATCCTGGTTCCATCTTGTTTTAGTTATGGCTTCTCTTGCTATATTACAACATATTGGCTCCCCCAAATTCAAATAAAGTTGTGAACAATGGGTTTATTTGATTTACAATTTTATATTGCTACTCATCATCTAAGCAAGTCAGGAAAAATCCAAAACATTGAAGGAATCTGAACAAAGTAGTTTGTGCAGAAGCCATAGAATGGTGCCGCTTACTGAACTGTTTCAGCTGACTTCCTGAACCAGATTTCTTAAAGAAACCAAGAACTCCAGCCCAAGGATTGAATCACATACAATATACTGTGCATTCTTCAATTAAATACCAATTATAAAACTTGTCTACAGACAGACCTATGGAACTCATATACTCAAAAATTGTTTCCTCTTTTCAAATAATTCTAGTTTGTGTGGAATGGAGCATAGGGTATTAATGTCAACCACAAATGGTTTATTTGAAGTTTACTTGCTAACCTAGCTTCCATATAAGAAATTAAAAACCATGCATCATTTTTTCATCTTCCCTACATAAATGCATGATGTATATGAATGTTATATAATGGCTACAATGGGATTATGGAGACCAAGGTCTTCCAATGTGTTGATGTCCGTGGGTCTGATATTTGACATAATGAAAAAAAAACAGTGTTACTGTTGTCTTTAGATTAGGTATTATTTGATTCAACTATTTCATGAAGAGCCAAAAGGACAAAGAATATATCTGGAATCAGATTTTCATTCCCTTCATGGAAAAGCATACAACATGGCAAACATAGTAAGCATGTGTGGGAAGCAAGCATACGGATGCCTACTTGGGAGAATAGCTAGCCATACAGTCAAGCATTACGACTATGAGTGTTATCAAATCAGTGGCAGCCATAATGTAGTTGCAGTTTTTGCTTCTTGTTGTGCTTATGAATATACTAGGTACATAGATGAGAGATTCATAGCTCTAAGGTCTTTGTAGTGCATCATATTATTTACTTTAAGGGAGGAATTCTCAACATTCATGATGCTGCAGTGCTTTAATACAAATCATCATGTTGTGATACCCCATTGGTAAAATTTTGTTTCTGCTGTACAACTATAATTTTTCCACAGTTATAAAATTATTTACATATTTGGCAGGATATCTGGATATCTTATATGTGAAATCTAAAGTGGTCATAACCCACACAATGTGTTCTGATGCTTTACAGGTTCAGAGTAACTTTTGCTTTGACTTCTTGTTCTCTTGTGTTAATATTTTCTCAGTATCGGTTTTACTCAATACTCTATTGTACTCATACCCTCTCAGTTTATTTGGATATGTGTACTTTATTCTGCATATCAAAATCATCAAAATACATTTATTAATCTGTGGTGTTTATGTACACAGCAAGGATCATTATCATCTTTCCTTTATACTTTATCTCAAGATTAAATTTAGTATGTCAATAGATTCAGAAAGAAGACAAGGTTATCTAAGTTTTCCCTTCTTTTCACAATTGAAGCTTGGAGGTATTAAATGAAGGGGAAATAGAAAAGATACAACAGGAGAGAAAAATTTAAAGGATGTCTATTTGCTGATATGATTCTCTAGAAAGGATACCATTACAAACAATACTACAGGATTATTTAAGTGGATAAATTTGCCTATGTCTATGTACATGCATATACAAGTGGTGATAAGTGGATTTGACAGCCTTAAAATGAAAGATATTAAGCACATAAATTTTCATTGTGAAGTGCTGAGTGAATTGGCAAGGAATGGGAAAATTAGAAAAGGGCATGAGTTGGTTTGAAAAAAACAAGTTTTAGACATGTTGAAACATCTAAACTAAAAAAAGAGAGAAAAATATTTGATCCTACTTTAGCCAAAATTACCATCATCATTAACACAAATGACAGAAAAGTGACCATGCAAGTGAGATATGTTGGAAATACAACTCCTAAACACTGTTTAAAGAGTGACAAATTGCAGCTACTTTTAAAATCATATTTTAGTTCTTGAAAATATCAAACTAGAAATACTGTGTGATCTATGATTTCTTTGTGTCCCAATGCCTACAGGGCTTTCTATCCATCTGTATCAACATTTGTACATCCACGTTTATTTCTGCTGTGTTTACAATACTAAAGAAAGAGAGTTGTTCTAGATGCCCATCAGCTGAATAATAAATAATAAAATATGATACACGTACATAGAAAATGTTTTATTATTGAAACATAAATGAAATATGCACCATGGATTTTGCAGACAAATGGAAGAAACTTGAATAAATTATCCGGAGTGAAGTATCCCAGGCAAAGAAATATAAATGGAAACTTTGGTCTCTCATGAATGGTGATAGTTTTACATCCTATCTCTCATAAATTGAGCTAAAAGTATAGAATGCCAGTTTGCTACAAAAGGTATATTGAGAGGTAAATGCATTAATGAAGGAGGAATGACAGAACAGATGTAATATAGTTGGAGAGGGAACTTCTTGCTGCAGAAATTTACAGACAAGGAGAGGTGTAGGGAAAGAAGAGGACGGAGAAGGGCTCATTAAATAGGTGAAGGTGTCCACTTCTCTTTTCAGCACTGGGGTGCCCTCAGGCTTATAACAGTGCAGCTCTTGTGTAGTTTGCTATATTCAATCTGATTCAGAATGTATATCAGCCCTCTAGCACCTAGAAAGTCTTGTTTCTTTGTGTCACCCTCATCTGACACAGTCCCTGAGAACTTAGGAAAGGGATTTGATGATGACATCCATTTAGAACTGAATGTTCCAAGGTCACTCTCTAAAATTTTAGTTAAGTGGTGGGTATTCTTCTTTGTCCATATCTATGATAGAAAAAAACTTCTTTGATGACAAGTTACCTGGTTAATAATCTATGATTATAGCAGAATGTTGTTAGGAATACTTTTGTTGATATTCTCCTATGGCAGAAATGTAGCACTTGGTATTGCTTAAGGTTCTATGGAATATCTATTCTCAAGTTCTTATGAATAAAAGCAGTGTAAGTCTTCGCTTCCACCTCATATAAAAGCTCTTAAATAAAACTACATAATTGTTGTTTACTCTGACAAATATCTTTACTGCTAATGCACCAGAGTATCTTGCAGTCAGGCCTGCATTGTAGATCAAATGATTTGGAGTTTGGTCAATTTTTACCTTTTGCAGGTGTTAGAGGTTGGAACAGCAAGTATTACCATGAACAAAGAATATGTAGACATTGGCCTATACAATAGATTCTTACTATCATTTGTTGGAGAGAATGCAATAGCTTTAGCAATATTCTAGATTACTGGCAGTTTCTATGATGTCCCTTTAGAAAACAACTCAATTAGCTATAACCTACTTTTGATACTAGAGGTCTCCTTTGATGCTGAGAAATGTTTAGTTGTGTCTTTTACTATATAAAATATTTATATAGTAAAAAAATATTTACTATATAAATATTTTATAATAGTAATAAACACTACTATTATAAAATAATTCATTTTGATTTCTTTCATATGTATATACATTTAAGTAGATCCTACTGTAGTAGGTCTCCTTATAATCCTTCATATGGTTCTTAGTGCTAGCTATATCTTTTAATAGTTCTGCTTATTGACATGTTTTGCTGCTTCCATGTAGATCCTCCTTATGATTTCTCTTCCTTCTTGCAACAGATCCTTGTCTATTATAATAGGTAATAATAAACACAGAGAAATACTTGAAAGCTCTTTGCATTAAATGGAATACTTTGTAATTCAGGCCTCTGGGATAAAACAAAAGAGCTAACAAAATTATTGCAAGGGCCAGAGTTGGTACATGATTTTGAGCATTAATATTGTCCAAACAGAAAAGTAGATATAAGTGAATTTACTGAAACTTTGACAATATGCATTTGATGTGAACTTACTTACTCCATGAAAAATAGTAGCATGGAAGATGGGAAGCAGGAACAAATTCCCACCCTTAGCTACAAACTATTTGCAAGTAGCAGAGAGAGAGAGAGAGAGAGAGAGAGAGAGAGAGAGAGAGAGAGAGAGAGAGAGAGAGAGAGACGGAGGAGGAAGGGAGGGAGGGAGGAGAGAGAGACAGAGACACAGAGACAGAGACACAGAGAATAGCCCAAGGCACCCACAATGGTCAGTAGTTGTTGTCCAATACAAAATGTACTGGATGAACTTGAGTGCCTTTGCTTTGGCTTTATTATTGTGTTTTGAGGAGAACATAGTTGAAAATCCATGTATTTAACTTCTCAACATGTATGTGTTGTGGTTTTCATTCATGTTATTTACCATTAAAATAAACATTATTGGTTCTGAGATAGTATTTATCTGTCTAGAAGGAAATCTTCAATATGCATATTTAACATGAAGTAATTACTGAATCTTATATTATTGAAAACACTGTTAGCATACCTATAGTTTAGTAAAATTTACTATTACTACGTGGTCAAATGAAAGATGCCTATGTCCAGTATACATTCCAGTCCAGTTTTTGCCTTTCTTCAAGGGAAAATCACATTGAGTCCATTTGGTATGACTTTTGAAAGGATAACATGGAGAAAGAATGACTTTACACCACTAACAACCCAACTAACCAATTCCATCCATGTATGATCTCTAGTGTCAGTGAGTTTATTGCTGCTTTTTCAAGACAATTGATGAAATTGACAGGTGAAAGAATGTGGGCAACTCAGGTAGCTATCACCTTAGACACACCTCAGCATTGTTTACAATCCTCAAACATCATCTAGGAAGTCATTTGATCCATGTGATTTCCTCTGCCAATCCCAGGGAGCTCCTAGAAAGATGCTTCATTTCTGCAGTAAGTGAAACTTGTATCGTTATCTTCCTAAGGCCATGACCTTTGTAAGTTTCATCAACATTCTGAGTCTTCTGAAATTTCTTCTTGCCCCAGGGGAGAATCTTCCAATTTGAGGAAAGAACTTATAAAATTCTGCCTGAAACAACTAATTTACATTATACTAAACATAATAATCTCACTTTAAAAAATTTCTTAATGATTCTTTTAATTTCTTCATAGTTTTTTGTTATATCTCCCCTTTCATTTCTTATTTTCTTTATTTGGATGCTATCTATCTCTACATTGATTAGCTTGGCAATGTGCTTATCTAACATGTTGATTAGACATCCTTTTTATTGTTTTCTTTGTATGTAACTGATTTCAGCCATGATTTTCATTATTTCCTGCTTTCTATTACTCTTTGGTGTACTTGATTCTTTTTTGTCTAGAGTTTTTATGTGTACTTTTAAATTGCTCCTCTGATACTTTTGTAATTACTTATGAATGCATTTTGCGCTAGCACTGCTTTCATTGTGTACCATACATTTGGATATGGTGTACCTTCAATTTTACTGAATTTTATAAAGTCTTTAATTTCTTCTTTATTTCTTTACTGACCCAGATATCATGTAGAAAGTTATTCAATTTCTATAAATTGAATAATTTATAGAAATTGAATGGGCTTTCTTGTGTTTCTGTTCTTGTTGACATCCAGCTCTAAGTCATATTGGTCTGATATGATACAATTACTTTAATGTTCTTGTATCTTTTGAGGTTTCTCTTGTGACTGACTATATGGCCAATTTTGGAAAAGAATCCATGAGTTGCTGAAAAGATGGTATATTGATTTGTGTTTGTGTGAAGTATTCTACAGATATCTGTTAGGTCCATTTTATTCATAATGTCTGTCAGACTCATTAATTCTTTGTTTAGTTTTTGTCTGGATGACTCTGGTGGGAGTAGGGTGTTAAAGACTCCCACTATTACTCTGTAGGGTTTAATGTATGATTTCAGCTTTAGCAATGTTTCTTTTACAAAAGTGGGTTCTCTTGCATTAGGATCATAGATATTCAGAACAGAGATATCATTGTGATAGTTTTTTTTTCATTTGATGAATGTGAAATATCCGTATTTTATCTCTTTTCATTAATTTTGGTTGAAAATTTATTTTATTAGGCAGTACAATGCCTACTGCATCTTGCATCTTGGCTTAATTTGCCTGAGAAACTTTTTTCCAGCCCTTTACTCTGAGGCAATCTCTACCTTCATTGCTGAGGTATTTTTATATGTATCAGAATGATTCACCCTGTATTAATATGCATTCTATTAGCCTGAATCATTTTTAAATTGAGGAATTGACTTTATTGACAATGAAAGATATACCCCTACTGGTCACATAGGCAAAAGATTTTCCACCATTCCATAAAGATACTTGTTCAAATCTATCAATAGCACATTATTACTAATAGTCAGAAGCTGGAAAAAAACTAGATGTCCCTCAACTGATGTATGCATAAAGAAAATGTCTTATTATTGTGTAGGCAAGTGAATGGAACTTTTGAATATTATACTGAGTGTGGTAACACAGTCCCAAAAGGTCATGTAAAGTATGTATTCACTCATAAATGTATATTATCCACAAAATACAGGATGCCTGCCTGTCACTGTACCAATACCATGCAGTTTTTAACAAAATTGCTCTGTAGTACTGCCTGAGGTCTGGAATACTAATTCCCCAAGAAGTCCTCTTATTGTTGAGAATAGTTTTAGCTATCCTGGGTTTTTTTGTTACTCCAGATGAATTTGCAAATTGCTCTTCTAACACTATGAAGAATTGAGTTGGGAATTTGATGGGGATTGCATTGAATCTGTGTATTGCTTTTGACAAATGGCCATTTTTACTATATTAATCTTGCCAATACATGAGCATGGGAGATTTTTCCACTTTCTGAGTTCTTTAATTTCCTTCTCCAGAGACCTGAAGTTCTTGTCATACAGATCTTTCACTTGTTTGGTTAGAGTCACACCAGAATACTTTATATTGTTTGTAGCTATTGTGAAGGGTGTCATTTCCCTAATTTCTTTCTCAGCCTGTTTATCCTTTGAGTATAGAAAGGTTACTGACTTGCTTGAGTTGATTTTATAATCAGCCACTTTGCTAAAGTTGTCCATAAATGAACCCAAACACCTATGGTCACTTGAACTTTGACAAAGGAGCTGAAACCATCCAGTGGAAAAAGATAGCCTTTTCAACAAATGGTGCTGGTTCAACTGGGGACTGCATGCAGAAGAATGTGAATTGATCCATTCTTTTATTTTTTATTTACATATATTTACATTTCTTTTTTTTCATTTTTTTATTTTCTATATTCTCTGTTTACATTCCAAAGGCTTTCCCCTTTCCCAGTTACCTCCTCACCATATGTCCCATAAGTCCTCTTCCCCCTGGCCCATTCCCCAATCACACCCCCCCCCCCCATTGCTCTGTTCTGGTATTCTACAAAACTGGATCCAGAAGCTCTGAATACTCAAGGCATAATTAGCAAATGAAAAGATTCCCAAGAAGAAGGAAGGAAAAGCCCCTAGTCCTGAAAAGACTGGATCCAGTTTTTTAGGAGAGTACCAGAACAAAAAAAAGGTGGGGCTGGAGGGGATGATGGGGGGATAGGCAGGGGGGAAAGAAGAGGACTTATGGGACATAGGGTGAAAGGGAAACTGGGAAAGGGGGAAGCCTTCAGAATGTAAACAAAGAATATAGAAAATAAAAAAAAATGTAAATAAAAAAAAAAGAAATGTTCAGAGTCCTTAGTCACAAGGGAAGGACTGTTATAGGACTTTTCATGTCCAAACATTATAGGGCAGTGGAAGGCTGGGAATTGGACAGGAAAAGGGAGGCAGAACTAAGAGTTAGGGAGTCAGAGAGAGTTGTAGGAGGGGAGAGAAGAGAAACTGAGATGGCTTCAAATGTGGACCTGTGTGGCATTTACTAGTCACAAATAACTAAGTTTTTATAAGGTTAGACATATTGGGATAAAGTCGCTATCGTTATCATTTGTCTCTAAAATTATTGTATTAATATCTTATAAAATGTAATATTATTCATACATAAATCTGATTGGCTAACTAAGCTTTAAGAGTTTTGATTTACTTGGTTACTGGAGTCTGGGTCCACTGTTGGCAGAAAGGGAACATGGCAGAGAAGCTGTGCAAACTAGCTGAGAAAGAATATCCAAGTGGGACCCTGGCAAGACATGGTGCTCAGGCTTGGCAGGGCAGGAGACTTGTTGGGATCTCTCTCTCTCTCTCTCTCTCTCTCTCTCTCTCTCTCTCTCTCTCTCTCTGTCTGTCTCTGTCTCTCTTAATTAATTAATTTTTAAGATATTTTCTTTATTTGCATTTCAAATGTTTTCCCCTTTCCTGGTTTCCCCTCTGAAAACACCCTATTCCATCCCTGCCTGCCCCTGTTCACCAACACACCCACTCCTGCTTCCCTGTCCTGGCATTCCCCTATACTGGGGCATCGAGTCTTCTCAGTAACAAGGGCCTCTCCTCCATTTGGAGCTTGCAGCCCCATAGGATGAGCAATAGTATAAACTAACAAGTACCCTCAGAGCTCCCAGGGACTATATCACCAATCAAAGTGTACACATGGAATATCCCATGGCTCCAGCTGCATTTGTAGCAGACAATGGCTTTTTTGTTTTTTTGGTTAATTACATATATTATTTATTTACATTTCAAATGTTATCCCATTTACCCGTTTCTCACTTCCAGGAAAGTCCCTACCCCATTCTTCCTCCCATTGCTTCTACGAGGGTAGTCCTCCAAACACCCCACTCCCACATCCCTGACCTCTCTTCCCCTACACTAGGGCATCTGTGGAGCCTTCATAGGACCAAGGGCTTCTCTTCCCATTGATGCATGAAAGGCAATCCTTTTCTCCATATGCAGCTGGAGCCATTTGTACCCCTTAGTTGATGTTGTAGTCGCTGGGATTTCTGGGGTTCTGGTTGTTAATTTTATTTCCTACAACTGATGGAGTACCTAAGGTGCTGTCTGGGCACAAATCCACTAGAAATTTAAGATTATTAGCCTGAGAGTTAGTTTTGATTTATTTTATTTTATTGTTAAGTGTTAAATTGGTGGCACTAAAAATGAGTCAAGTGACTCAAAGGAGAGAAAGTTAAAACAAAGAAACTGCCTACAGCCCTAAGGTTCCCTGCTGAGGGGAAAGCAGGCTACTTTGAGTCAGAGAGTTATAGATTAAAATGTGCCTACCTCTTAGATCAGAGATGTTAAACTGTAAATTTAAACGTAAGATTATTTGCTTTTAAGATACATTTATTTTCAGATTCTGTTCAAATCACAGGAAAAATTTCCGCTGCATTTGGGAACTAGACAGGGAAAGTAGTCACTGCCTCCAGAGTAGAGAGTGGCAGGGAGGGAGTAGAATTGATTATGAAGGCATAATCTCATTTGCTAGACATCTTTATAGTTGTTGCTAAGTTCCAGTCATAAGTTCTTATTTGGTTCAGAATTTATTTTGATGCAAAATCAAGGTTTTCATTAGTGAAAATCAAGAAATTTCATTAAATTTCTTCTATTGATAATAAAAATGTAAAAGTGCAAGTCTTAGACCCAGTCCTTCTTTGCTGTTAGTATAAACAGATCTGAGATATGTAAGCCTGTGAGTTTAGGGCCAAATAGCAAATTTATGGCTCTGAGTTTAATTTTAGGATGTTTTCAAGATTTTATTCAGAAACAGCTGTGAGTAGTTAATGGACAACACTCCAGATTACATAGATAGTTTGCTTTCAAAAACACCAGAAATCCCCAGAATGTGATGTTTAATGTTGTTTTTTCACTTGTTGCTGAGACAAATCTGCTCCTAATAGGTCCCCATTCATGGACTCAAAGAAAGAGCTGAACATCTCTACCCCCAGGTAAAGTAATACATTGTGGCTAGGTGACCACTGGACAGAAAGTGCCTGTTACTCCAGCAGACGTGGTACCATCCTTGAAGTTACATAAGCTACAGCTTAGTATAGCTTAGTTCTGCTGAGACAAAATAAGCTAGTCCTTAATAATGCCTGCTTTTCTAGGTCTGTCAGAATATCCTGGGCCTAAAGACTAAAAAGTAATGCTCCAAATTCCTGACTTACTGGGCATATATAGATAAACAGCTGCCTCTACAAATTGTCTAAGTTCAGCTAAGGAAGTTGTGTTCGGCTTCCTATATTTTCAGTTAATATCAGTCATTCTTGGATTTCTGATGGGGTTGAAAAACTGCATAGTATCCTACCCAATGGGGTTGAAAAACTGTATAGCAGCCTAACTTTGAAAGGATAGTTTTCAGTTGAAATACAGTCTAAAGCAGGACATAAGTCAGGTACAGAACTACAGTCTTTTAAGTTAGAGCGTCCAATTTTATTGGCAAATATGTTGGATGGAGTGTTAGGTATATCTTATACCTTATAGTTTTCAAGAAGATAATAGTTGTGCTCCATTTATATTTTAAGAAAACATCATTTTCAATTAAACAGAAGGGGTGAAATGTTACAGGATTTTCCATGTCCAATCATATTAGGGGAGTGGAAGACCTATCATTGGACAGGAAAAGGGAAGTAGAGCTAGGAAATGGGGAGACAGACAGAAGTGGCAGGAAGAGAGAGAGGAGAAACTGAGATGGGTTTGGACCTGGACCTGTGTGGCATTTACTAGTCACAAAAGCTAAGTTTTTATAAGGTTAGACATATTGGGATAAAGCCTCCATCATTATCAATTGGATCTAAAATTATTGTATTGATATCTTGTAAATTGTAATATAATTCATGCATAAGTCACATTGTCTAATGGGGATTGCAAAATGGTAAAACCACTCTGGAAATCAGTTTGGCGGTTCCTCAGAAAATTGGGCTTGTCACTTCCAGAGGACCCTGGCATACCACTCCTGGGCATATACCCAGAGGATTCCCCTGCATACAATAAACACACATGTTCCACTATGTTTATAGCAGCCTTGTTTATAATAGCCAGAAATTGGAAGGAGCCCAAATATCCCTCAAAGGAGGAATGGATACAGAAAATGTGGTATATTTATACAATGGAATACTACACAGCAATTAAAAATAATGAATTCATGCAATTTGTGGGTAAATGGTTAGACCTGGAAAATATCATCCTGAGTGAGTTAACCCAATCACAAAAGAATACACATGAAATGCAATCACTGATAAGTGGATATTAATGAGCCCAGAAGCCCTAAATACTCAAGGCACAATTAGCAAGTCAAATGATTTCCAAGAAGAAGAAAGGAGAGGACCCTGGGCCTGTAAAGATTGGATCCAGTTTTGTAGAGAAACCATGGGGGGAGGGGGAATGATTGGGGAGTAGTTGGGGGGAGAGGAATTATGGGATATATGGTGGGGGGGAACTGGGAAAGGGGAAAGCTTTTGGAATGTAAACATAGAATATAGAATATAAAAATTAAAAAAAAAGAGTTTTTATTTACTTGGTTACTGGAATGTGGGTCCACTAATGGCAGAGAGCGAACACAGCTGAGAAGTTGTGGGAGCTAGCTGGGAGAGAATAGCTCAGTGGTGTCAGATAGAATGGAGTGGCATTTGTCCCTGCAGAGATATTGTGCCCAATGGGGCAGAAGTGTGGTTGGAATCTCTTTTTTAATGTTTAGTGTTTAGTGTAACAAAGGTCAAATAAAAATAACTCTGAGAGTTATTTCATCTTATACCCATCAATTTAGCTAAGAGGAAAAACATTAAGTGACAGCATATTCTAGTGATAATGTGGAAAAAGTGGAACAATACCCATTCCTGGTATGAGTGCATACATGTCCAACTACTTAGAAAATAAATTTGGTTGTTTCTCATAAAATTGGAAGTAGTTCTACCTTAAGACTAGTCAAACGACTTCTGAGCAAATAACGAAAGATATTCCACCATATCACATTTATACTTCCTCAAAATGTTCATAATGGTTGTATTTGTAATAATAAATTGGAAACAACATAAATGTCTCTTAATGGAAGAATGGATAAAGAATATGTTGTACATTTACCAAATGGAATACTGCTCTCATATCAAAAACAGGGACATTTTGAAATTTACAAGTAAATGAGTTGTACTAAAAAAAAATAGTATCCTAAGGTAACCCAAAGCCTGAAAGGCCTGCATACTATATGAGCCCTTATAAAGAGATTTTCCATAAAGTAGAGAATAATCATATTATATTCTGTAGACACAAAGTAGCTAAGTATCAAAGAGTACCTAAATGAGAATACTTGAATTTTACTGGGAAGTGAAAATAAAATATACATGGAATGGATAGTGGAAAGGAAATAAATGAGGGAGGGTGAGATGAGAGAAACAGAGGTGGACATCAGGTATGAGGAGGTCAGAGCTGTGGGAAGCCTGAAAGATAGAATGGAGATTGGTGACGGTTCATCTCTGAAAAGAGTTGAAGAAATTTGTTTGTGAAGGATCCAAGTATGGCACGTGGGTGACGCTAACTAAGACTCCTACCAGAGATGTTTATGGAACCTGAAGTGTCCATGTCCAGTAGACAGGTATGACATCTAGAGGAAGGAAGAGTACACCAACCCAACCACAAAACCTTCCACACAAAATTTGTCCTGTTTACAAAATATGTAGAGATAAAATAGAGCAGAGATTTAGCAAACAGCCAATCAAAGACTGGCCCAACTTGAGACCTATCCCATTGAACAGAGCTAAACCCTTACACTATCAGTCATACTCTACTATTCTTGCAGACAGGAGACTAGCACAACTGTCTTTTGAGGGGCTTAACTCAGCAATGACTGAAACAGATGCAGAGACTCACAGCCAAATATTATGTGGAGCTCTGAGAGTCTTGTGGAAGACTTAGGGGAAAGATTAAAGGGGCTGAAAGTGTTAATGACACCACAAGAAATAGTCAACTAACCTGGACCCAAGAGGGTTCAAAGATGCTAAATCACTAACCAAAGAGCATGCATGAGATTGACATCAGACCTCTACATATATAGAGGAGATGTATTCATTTGTTTTCACATGAGTCACATAAGAATTGGCTATCTCTGAAACTGTCCCCTACGTTTGGATTACCTTCTCAACTTGATCTTCCTTGTCTGGCCAAATTGGGTGAGGACTCTCCTAGACCTGGAGGACTTAATGTGTCTGGACATGCTCCTACCAGATCGGGGTCTTCCATACTTTAAGAAAAATGGAAAGCTTGGATGTGTAGAGATGTCATTATGACTGTTGGAGTTGGAGAAGTAGAGGTAGCAGTTGCTGTGATGAGAATATAAAGTGAATAAATAAATTAATAAAACCTTAAAATCATGGAATTTTCAAAGATGTCTCATTGGAAAAAATGACTGTCATGTAAGCATGGATCTGAATGTAGATAACTAGAAATCATATAAAGAGTAAAGCTTGTTGCCATGCTTAAAATTTTAGCATTGGATGGATAAGAAAGGAAAAACCATCAACTTGTTGGCCATTCAATTTGGCTATACTGATAAGTAAGGTCTAGTTTTAATGAGAGAGCTATCTCAACAAACAAGATGGAGAGTAGCCCATGATCCTAGAGATGTCAAAAACATCACAAGTTTACAGCAAAAAATAGTTTCTACAGATTAGCCTGATATTTTTGAAAAGATGTTTTTCAGCCATAGTTGTATTTAAGTAAAAGGAGAAATATTTGAGCAATCCAGACAATGTTGATTACATTGTAGAATTGGAAGTACCTGAGTAATTTTGTACCTACTGATAAAGTTTGTTGTGCTCCATATTTATTTTTCAAAAAACTACTATTAGCAGATTTACAGTCTTTTGATTTTAGTTTTCTTTTCTGTCATAAAATATTATATGAATGTCTGTCTTAGGAATTTGAGGCTGTGTTTACCTGCAATTTCAATTACAAAATCAAAAACAGGTTTCCGTGTTTTCTAATTTATCATGTCTTAATAGATAACACTCTATTTTGCTAAATTGAAATTACTCAACCAAATTAAAATATTTTATCTTGGTAAATCAAATTGGGTACAAGATGTAGACAATTACATATTTGAACAGCCAGGATTTACAATCAAAACCTCTGTAAGAAGAAATAACAGACCATTAATCCCACATTTGATTTGAGGACTTTTTGTTTTAAGTGGGGCAAGTATATCAGTCACCTTGAAAGAAAGCATTTCAAAGCTTACATTCAACTGTTCTTCTATGACATATGCACAATAAGGATTTAGATGAAATAATCCTACCAGTAGTCTTGTAAAAGCATTTTTGGATGGTGTTGGGCAGGGGGATCCAATTTGAAATATAGCACTGAATGCTGTTCTGCACTACTCAGCTATTAAGAATGAGGACATAATGAGTTTTGGAGGCAAATGGATGGAACTACATATACACAATAGCTTTCTACTAACCCAGCTATACAAAGGAAAATAGGAGGAAAACTCCAATACAAGGAAGGAAACTGCACCCAAGAAAAAGCAAGACAGTAACCTTCTTCCATCAAACTCAAAGGAAGATAACTACTCAAAAACAAAAATAACATCAAAAATGATAGGAAGAAATAATCACTATTCCTTAATATCTCTTAACATCAATGGACTCAATTGCCCAATAAAAAGACATAGACTAGCAGACTGGATATGGAAACAGAATCCTAAATTTTGCTGCATACAGGAAACACACCTCAGAGATAAAGACAAACTCTACCTTAGAGTAAAAAGCTGGAGGACAATCTTGCAAGCAAATGGTCGCAGGAAGCGAGCTGGAATAGACATTCTAATATCAGATAAAATTGACTTTCAACCCAAAGTCATCCAAAGAGACACAGAAGGTCACTTCTTGCTAGTCAAAGGAAGAAACCATCAAGAAGAACTCACAATTCTAAACATCTACGCTCCAAATGCAAGGGCAACCTCATTTTAGTAAAGTAAAAGAAACTTTACTAAAGCTCAAAGCACAATGAACGCAGTGCTAAGAGGAAAACTCATAGCCCTGAGTGTCTCCAAAAAGAAACAGGAGCGCACATACACTAGCAACGTAATGGCGCACCTGAAAGCCCTAGAACAAAAAGAAGCTATTTCACCCAGGAGGAGTAGAAGACAGGAAATCATCAAACTCAGGGTTGAAATCAATCAAGTTGAAACAAAGAGAACCATACAAAGAATCAACAAAAACCAGGAGCTGGTTCTTTGAGAAAATCAACAACATAGATAAACCCCTAGCCAGACTTACCAAAGGACACAGAGACAGTATTCAAATTAACAAAATTAGAAATGAAAAGGGGGATATAACAACAGAAACTGAGGAAATTCAAAAAATCATCAGATCCTACTACAAAAGCCTATACTCAACACAACTGGAGAATGTGGAGGAAATGGACAATTTTCTAGACAGATACCAAATACCAAAATTAAATCAGGATCAAATAGATAATCTAAACAGACCCATAATCCCCAAAGAAATAGAAGGGGTCATAGAAAGTCTTCCAACCAAAAAAAGCACAGGACCAGATGGTTTTAGTGCAGAATTCTATCAGACCTTCAAAGAAGTCCTAATACCAATACTCTTCAAACTATTCCACAAAATAGAAACAGAAGGAACACTACTCAACTCATTCTATGAAGCCACAATTACCCTGATACCAAAACCACAAAAAGATCCAACTAAGAAAGAGAACTACAGGCCAATCTCCCTTATGAATATTGATGCAAAAATACTAAATAAAATACTTGACAACTGAATCCAAGAACACATCAAAACAATCATTCACCATAATCAAGTGGGCTTCATCCCAGGGATGCAGGGATGGTTCAATATACGGAAATCCATCAACCTAATCCACTATATAAACAAACTCAAAGAAAAAAAACACATGGTCATCTCATTGGATGCTGAAAAAGCATTTGACAAAGTTCAACATCCTTTCATGCTAAAAGTCTTGGAAAGAACAGGAATTCAAAGCCCATATCTAAACATAGTAAAAGCAATTTACAGCAGACTGATAGCCAACATCAAAGTAAATGGACAGAAACTTGAAGCAATCCCACTGAAATCAGGGACTAGACAAGGCTGCCCTCTCTCACCATATCTCTTCAATATAGTACTTGAGGTACTAGCTAGAGCAATTCAACAACATAAGAAAGTCAAAGGGATACAAATTGGAAAGGAAGAAGTCAAACTATCACTATTCACAGATGATATGATAGTATACTTAAGTGACCCAAAAAACTCCACCAGAGAACTCCTACAGCTGATAAACAACTTCAGCAAAGTGGCTGGTTATAAAGTCAACTCAAGCAAATCAGTAGCCTTCATATACGCAAAGGATAAGCAGGCCGAGAAAGAAATTAGGAAAATGACATCCTTCACAATAGCCACAAATAATATAAAGTGTCTTGGTGTGACTCTAACCAAACAAGTGAAAGATTTATATGACAAAAACTTCAGGTCTCTGAAGAAGGAAATGGAAGAAGACCTCAGAAAATGGAAAAATCTTCCATGCTCGTGGGTTGCAGGATTAATATAGTTAAAATGGCAATCTTGCCAAAAGCAATATACAGATTCAACGCAATCCCCATCAAAATTCCAACTCAGTTCTTCACAGAGTTAGAAAGAGCAATTCTCAAATTCATCTGGAATAACAAAAAACCCAGGATAGTTAAAAACTATCATCAACTGTAAACGAACTTCTGGGGGAATCAATATCCCAGACCTCAAGCAATACTACAGAGTAGTAGTGTTAAAAACTGCATGGTATTGGTACAGTGACAGGGAAGTGGATCAATGGAATAGGATTGAAGACACAGAATTGAACCCACACATATATGGCCAATTGATATTCGACAAAGGAGCTGAAAACATCCAGTGGAAAAAAGATAGCCTTTTCAACAAATGGTGCTGGCTCAACTGGGGGTCAACATGCAGAAGAATGAGAATTGATCCACTCTTATCTCCTTGTACTAAGCTCAACTCCAAGTGTATCAAGGACATCCACATAAAACCAGACACACTAAAACTAATAGAAAAGAAACTGGGGAAGACGCTTGAGGACATTGGCTCAGGGGGAATATTCCTGAACAGAACACCAATCACTTATGCTCTAAGATCAAGAATAGACAAATGGGACCTCATAAGATTATAAAGTTTCTGTAAGGCAAAAGACACTGTCAAAAGGACAAATCGGCAACCAGCAAATTGGGAAAAGATCTTCACCAACCCCACATCTGACAGAGGGCTAATATCCAATGTATACAAAGAACTCAAGAATTTAGACCCCAGAAAACCAAATAATCCTATCAAAAATGGGGTACAGAGCTAAACAAAGACTTCACCTGAAGAAATTCGGATGGCTGAGAAACTCCTTAAAAAATGTTCAATATCATTAGTCATTAGAGAAATGCAAATCAAAACAACCCTGAGATTTCACCTCATACCTGTCAGAATGGCTAGGATTAAAAACTCAGAAGACATCAGGTGTTGGCGAGGATGTGGAGAAAGAGGAACACTCCTCCACTGCTGGTGGGACTACAAGCTGGTACAACCACTCTGGAAATCAGTCTGGCGGTTCCTCAGAAAACTGGACATGATACTTCCGGAGGATCCAGCCATACCACTCCTGGGAATATTCCCAGAAGATTCCCCAGCATGCAATAAGGATACATGCTCCACTATGTTCATAGCAGCCTTATTTATAATAGCCAGAAGCTGGAAAGGACCCAGTTGTCCCTCAACGAAGGAATGGATAGAAAAAATGTGGTATATATACACAATGGAATACTATTCAGCCATTAGAAACAATGAATTCATGAAATTCTTAGAGAAATGGATGGAGCTGGAGAACATCATACTAAGTGAGGTAACCCAGTCTCAAAAGAATACCCATGGTATGCAGTCACTGATAAGTGGATATTAGCCTAGAATCTTGGGACACCAAAGACACAATTCACATACCAAATGATGTCTGACAAGAAGAAATGAATGGACACTAGTGCTAGAAAGGATCAAAGCATCAGTATAGGGGAATATCAGAACAGGGAAGTGGGAAGGAGTGGATGAGGGAGCAGGGGGAGGGAAAAGGGCATGTGGAACCTTAGGGGGTGGGGAAACAAAAAAAGGAAATGAAATGTAAATATAGAATATAAAAAAATAAAAAAAAGAAAAAAGAAAAAAATAAATATAGCACTGAATGCTGTTCTGCACTACTCAGCTATTAAGAATGAGGACATAATGAGTTTTCGAGGCAAATGGATGGAACTAGAAAATATCATCCTGTGTGAGGTGACCCAGACACAAAAGGACATGCGTGGTATGTACTCAGTAATAGTGGATATTAGTTGCAAAATTACAGAATACTCAGCATACAATCCAAAGATCTCAAGACAATTAACAAACTGAAAGGCTCAAGTGAGGATGGCTCAATCCTAATTGGGAGGGACAAGAAAACAATAATTGGGGGCAGAGGGAGTCTGAGACCTGAGTTGAAGAGTTGATAGGGAAGGAAAAAGGGTACAATATTATGTATAGAAGGGTGGAACATAACCGAAGCCCCAAGGGCCTTAAGAAAGAATGGAAGCAAACAACCTCAGGAGGTAGGAGCGGAGGAAGGGTGGGCCCTCTAGAATGTACCAAGACCTAGGAAATGTGAGACTCTCAGGACTCAAAGGGATGGACCCTAGATAAAATTCCCTATAGTAGTTAGAAGGAACTTGGAGAGTCCACATTCATTAAAATGAGAGGGTATCAAGCAGATGGATGGGTTTGTCATCCCACAGTCAAAAAGTATGACCCCCAATTTCTCCTGTCTAAAAGAACTACAGGAAAAAATAAATGGAGAAAAGACTGAGGAAAAGGTGCTTCAGTAACAGGCCCAAACTGAGATTCATCTCAAGGGGTGTCTCCAAGGCTTGACGCTACTACTGATGCTATGGTGTTCTTACAGACAGGAGCCTAGAATGTGCCCACCAAGAGGCTCAACAAACATCGGAAAGAGTCAGATGCAGGTACTTACACCCAAACAATGGACAGAAGCTGGGCTTGAGTTAGGGAAAAGTTGGAAGAATGTGAGAAGGAGGGCAACCCCATAGGAAGACCAGTATTCTCCACTAATCTGGACCCCCAACATCCCTCACAGACTGAGTCACGAACCAATCAGCTTATACCAGCTTATATGAAGCCTGCAACACATATACAACAGAAGAATGCCTAGTCTGCCTCAGTGAGAGAGGAAATACATAACCCTCAAAAGATTTTTGGCCCCAGGGAGTGGGGAGGTATAGTGAGTTGGGGAATGGGGACATTCTCTTGGAGATGGGGAGGAGGTATGGAATGAAGAATAGTAGATGGCAGACTAGGAAAAGGATAATGACTGGACTGTAAAACAAGATTTAAAAAAAATAATAATAATAAAACCACAAAAACCCAACAACAAAAATAAATGCACACCATAAGAAAAAATGTTGTACCAGCTCTTTATTCAAGTTCTTAAAAGATCTTAACTGACTTGAATGAATATGAACATTGAGCTCAGATCTACTCTTCTTTTTTAGTTGGGCAAATGGACAAATGTTTGTCAGGACAGAACCTGTAAATACTTGGCATGCAAACATTCAATTCTAGATGGTTAAAGTCTCATAGGAACATGTTGCTCTCTGGGAAGGTACTGGTAATATGCAGCTTTGGAGAGGAACTCATTGTCTTCAGTAGTGTAAGCACTAGTGATGTGCCATTGTTCCAGGGATAACTTGAAACACCTGACCATATGAGTAACCTGTGTTAAGCCTAGTTTGTCACAATTAACAACAACTACAACTGTAAGAATCAGGAGAGTATTTATTGGCAAGAAAGTTTACATTTCATGAGAGATGGAGGAAAATAAAGTCTGGACTGTGATCAAGACTTTAAGATACATGTATGAAATCATCAAAAAACAATCACAAAAAGAAACAAAGATGAAGCCTATGATGATTAGTATAGTACAACTACAGAAGTTTCAAGTCTGAGCCATAGGATGTTTCCATTCAATCTGATCAGACTACAGTTAGGAAGACTGAGTGGTTCATGAAAATTTAACTGTGAATCTTGCCATGAAATGATATTGAATTTAAAGCATAGCTTCTCAACTTTTTTATTGTGTGATACTTTTGGGGGTGGGGAGCTGAGTGACCATTTCACAAGGGTTGCATATCAGATAATTACATTACAATTCACAATAGTAGCAGAATAACAATTATGAAGCAGCAATAAAAATGGTTTTACTTCTGGGGGTCACCGCAACAAGAGGAACTGTATTTAAGTATCTCAGCACTATAATGCCTGAGTTTCACTAATTTAAGAAAAAAATAGTTTAGGCTATAAATGATGAATTGACCTGCCCCATCGACTGCTTATTCAGAACACCTTTCCTGCCTGTAGGTGGAAATTTTCTTACTTTATTGAATCTACACTCTCTATTGATCTTGTATTCATGTGGTTAACTAAATAGTATATATGACACAAAGTAGAATATCTTAGGGGAAAACAGTATTTAGGATACTGGAATGCTCCTGCTGATCTTTGTTGGGGGAAAATGTCAGTACTCACAAATCACATGCATTTGACAGGTTTTATTGTATAAGAGAGTAAAACTTTGTATTTGCTGCCTACTATTAGTCGATTGATTGAGTCATTCCAATTACCTGACCATTATTTTTAGGAACAATGTATTCTCAGGTCATACAAAAAACACTCATGTCCAACAGTGTTGATTACCATACAGTAGTCTTTCAAGTATTGGTAGGAGCCTGGTAATAGGTGACTGAAGTTTTCAAAATTATTTGTTCTAATTGGCAGTCAATCAGGTTGAAGGTATTCTTGGTATTAGCACATATGGTGAGTTCTTCCTGCGTCTGTGTAAGAACCTGAGGTAGAGATTATTTTTATAGCAAGTGCTTCTTTAAGACTCACAAAACTGTACATGAATTGCGATAAGATATGGAGGTATTGTGAGTATTTGACTTACCTTATCACTTTCTGGCCTCCTATCACCCAAAGAGAATATTTAGCTCAGTTCAAGAAAGGTTTCTATTCTATATGCTAGCATGACTATTTTACATATTTGGAGCAAATTTTCTAGGGCTAATCAACACCAAACTTTCAGACATTAACTTTTTTTTTAGTATGGGAATAGTAACTTGATCTAGTAAGATGATCATTCCTCAGTTTATCAGGCTGATAATAATGCACTAATAGCACTAGTTAAAAGTTACATATTATTTTGTAAAATGTACATTTGGAGATGGAGTACACGGGTAGAACAAAGTTTGGAATTGTTAGAAAAAGATAAGAATTTGAATTTTTGCAATAGTATTGGGGCATATTGTAAGAACAATTTTTTAAAGCACTTGTAAAGGATACAGAATCATTTCATATTTTCTCTTAAATTTTGGATGAATTAGTCACTTGACCATTGACAAATATTAATTCTGCAGAATTTCAGAGTCCTCTCCTAATAAGTCTCACTATATGATACAAGTAACTATGCACTCTCTGTCAATACTTCCTTCCTATTTTATATTCCCAAGAACAGGGAGGACTACTGAGTGCTTAAAAATTTGATCCAAATCAGTTACCAACTTCTTGGAGAAATAATGCATATTTAGTCATTTATAATATTGTGAAACTTATCTAAGCAAATATTATCATCCCCTTATTTCATTAATCCAATCAAAATATTAACCAAGTTCATTATAAAACACAAAGATGAGTTTATTTTAGGGAATCAAATAATAGGAATTACTGTTCTTAATCCACTGTCTTTTAAGTAGGTAAAATTTCCCTCCAAGATATAATTATATTTAAAGTTACTATTTGTAGAATATTTATTGGAAGACAGGTTTTTTTTAAAAAAGTAATGAGAATAATATGTAAAATATAGAATCTTAACAAAGTTCATATTGAATAAATATTATGTCACTAACCATATTACAATCATCTCTGGGCTATCGTCTGAGGTAGAGGTTATAAATCTTTTGAGATGATGGCAAATGCCACATGATACAGAGAATAAGGGATAAGTTTGCCTGTTGTTGAAATCCAGGAAATAATGAGAAGACCAAACCTAAGGATTGTGGGTATAGATGAGAGTGAAGATTTACAACTTAAAGGGCCACTAAATATCCTCAACAAAATTATCCAAGAAAACTTCCCTAACCTAAAGAGAGAGATGCTCATGAATATACAAGAAGCCTACAGAACTCCAAACAGACTGGACCAGAACAGAAATACCTCCTGTCACATAATAATCAAAACCCCAAATGTACTAAACAAAGAATATTAAAAGCAGTAAGAGAAAAGGGCCAAGTAACATATAAAGGAAGACCTATCAGAATTACACCAGACTTCTCACCAGTGACCATGAAAGCTAGAAGATTCTGGGCAGACCTCATGCAGATTCTAAGAGAACAAAAATGCCAGCCAAGATTACGATACCCAGCAAAACTCTCAATCGCCATAGATGGAGAATCCAAGATATTCCATGATAAAACCAAATTTACACAGTATTTTTCCACAAACCCAGCCCTACAAAGAATAATAGGTGTAACACCAATATAAGGAGGGAAACTACACCCTGGAAAAAGCAAGATAATAACCTTCTTTCATCAAACTCCAAAGAAGATATCCACTCAAATATAAAAATAACATAAAAAATGAAAGGAAATAATAATCACTATTCCTTAATATCTTTTAACATCAATGGACCCAATTCTCCAATAAAAAGACATAGACTAACATACTGGATACATAAACAGGACTCTACATATTGCTATGTACAGGAAACATACCTCAGTGTCAAACACAACCACTACCTCAAAGTAAAATGCTAGGAGACAATTTTACAAGCAAATGGTCTCAGGAAATAAGCTGGAGTAGCCATTCTTATATC
Organism: Apodemus agrarius; assembly: GCA_964023405.1. Classification (NCBI taxonomy): domain Eukaryota; kingdom Metazoa; phylum Chordata; class Mammalia; order Rodentia; family Muridae; genus Apodemus; species Apodemus agrarius. The sequence goes on from OZ030014.1 coordinate 27,319,117, forward strand.
AGATAAAATTGAATTTCAACCTAAAGGCATCAAAAGAGACACAGAAGGAGACTTCTTGGAATTAACAGATAGATAGATAGATAGATAGATAGATAGATAGATAGATAGATAGAACATTTCATCCTAAAGCAAAGGAATATACCTTTTTCTCCGCATCTCATGGTACCTTCTCTAAAATCAAACATATAATTGATTTCAAGACAGACCTCAACAGATATAAGAAGATGGAACTAATCCCATGCCTCCTATCAGATCTCTATGGAGTAAGAGTGGACTTCAATAGTAACAAAAACAACAGAAAGCCCACATACACATGGAAGCTGAACAATACTCAACTCAATGATACCTTGGTCATGGAAGAAATAAATAAAGAAATCAAAGACTTTTTTAGAATTTAATTAAAATTAAGACACAACATACCCAAATTTATGGGACACAATGAAAGCAGTGGTAAGAGGAAAACTCATAGCCTTGAGTGTCTCCAAAAAGAAACTGGAGAGAGCATACACTAGCAGCTTAACTGCACACTTGAAAGCCCTGGAACAAAGAAAAGCTAATTCACCTGAGAGGAGTAGAAGACAGTAAATCATCAAACTCAGGGCTGAAATCAATCGAGTAGAAACAAAGAGAACCATCCATCAATCAACAAAACCAGGAGCTGGTTCTTTGAGAAAATCAACAAGATAGATAAACACTTAGCCAGAATAACCAGAGGGCACAAAGACAGTATCAAAATGAACAAAATTAGAAATGAATAGGGAGATATAACAACAGAAACTGAGGAAATTAAAAAAATCATAAGACCCTACTACAATAGACTATACTCAACACAACTGGAAAATCTGAAGTAAATGGACAATTTCCTAGACAAATAGCAAATACAAAAATTAAATCAGGATCAAGTAGATAATCTAAACTGTCCCATAACCTCTAAAGGAATAGAAGTGGTCACTGAAAGCCTTCCAACCAAAAAAAAGCACAGGGCCAAATGGTTTCAATGCAGAATTCTATCAGACCTTCAGAGAAGACGTAATACCAATACTCTTTAAACTATTCCACAAAATAGAAACAGAAGGAACACTATCCAACTTGTTCTCTGAACCCACAATCAGGCTGATACCAAAAGCACACAAAGATTCAACAAAGAAAGAGAACTTCAGACCAATTTCCCTTATGAATATCGATGCAAAATTACTCAATAAAATTCTTGTCAACCAAATCAAAGAACACATCAATACAATCATTCACCATGATCAAGTAGGCTTCATTCCATGGATGCAGGGATGGTTAAATATATGGAAATCCATCAGTGCCATCCACTACAAAAACAAACTCATAGAAAAAAACACAAGGTCATTTCATTAAATTCTGAAAAAGCATTTGACAATATTCAGCATCCTTTCATGTCTGTTGTTCCTTACAATCAACTTTATTTAAAACAGTATTTTTTTCTCCACCACAATATAATTTTGCACATTTTACAGTGGGTGCATTCTAACCTAGGACATGCTAGATCTCTAAAACTCTTCTCATCATGTTTTGTAACTGACAATTGTCCTTATCCCCTTATAATCTAATTTGAGGTCTGGAAAGGACCCTGTATTTGTAATGTATATATGTTTTCAAATGTGTTATTGCCAAATGTTACTGGTGGCAGTTATACCTGGAAGTTGTACAAAATGAAAACTACTCCTTAATCACTATAGACCTGGTAAGTGCTCCAATACTGCCCAATAACACTATCACCTATCAGACAATTTTGATTTTGCCACTGTCAAGTCAATGGCAATTTCACAGATTTCTTACACAGATCTGAGATGATTATCCATTTTAAACTTACCCTGCCATCAGTGAACATGGATGGTAGCAGCAGAATTATGAGAAACAACATGTCTTGGAAAGAAGCCTTGGCTGAATCTAATGAAACAAAAATTAGTTGATCCAGGGACTGCATGGGGCAGAAAAAATAACCAACATTTTAATAAAGTTATCTCTAAGAATGTGTAACAATTTCTTAAATAGTATAGCAAGGGAAGAAATAACATGTAGGGTCATGTCAGTTTCACTAGGCTAATCTTTCTGCTAACAGGGGTGATAAAGAAGCTACAGTACTTTACCTTTGTCTCAGTTATGTTTTATTAAATGGAAAATTAATTCTTTTTATTTTTTCATATTTTCTAGTTCCATCCATTTGTCTACAGATTTCATAATACCATCATTTTTTAATAATTTAGTATTATTAAATTGTATAACTGTATCATATATTCTATATCCATTCTTCCATCTGGATTGTTTCCAGCTTCTGGCTATTAAAAATATGGTTGCTATGAACATAGTGCAGCATGTGTCATTGTTGTATGTTGCAGAATCATTTGGGTATATGCCCAGAAGTGGTATAACTGTGTCTTAAGTTAGAGCTCTTTCTTTTTTTTCTTTTTCTTTTTTTAAATAATTTTGTGTTGCATAGTTTATTTATTTGCATTTCAAATGTTATTCCCTTTCACAATTTTCCCCCTAGAAACTCCGTATCCCATCCACCTTTCTTCTTCTATGAGGATGTGCCCCTACCTACACATCCACTCCCACCATCCACCCCTCGCATTCCCCTACAGTAGGGCATCGAGCCTTCACAGGACCAATGGCCTCCCATTGATGTCAGACAAGGCCATCCTCTGCTACATATACAGCTGGAGTCATAGATTCCTCCATGTGTACTTCTTGGTTGGTGTTTTATACGCTGGCAGCTCTGATTGGTTGATATTGTTGTTATTCCTGTACGGTTGCAAACCCATTCAGCTTCTTTAGTCCTTTCTCTAACTCCTCCATTGAGGACCCTTGGATAAGTTCGATGTTTGGCTGCAAACATCTACGTCTATATTTGTCAGGCTCTGGCATAGCCTCTCAGAAGACAGGTATATCATGCTCCTGTCAGCAAGCATTTCTTGGCATCCAGAACAGTATCTGGGGTTGGTGACTGTATATGGGATGAATCTCCAGGAGGTGCAGTCTGTGGATGATCTTTCCTTCAGTCTCTGCTCCACACTTTGTTTCTGTTTTACTTTCATGAATTTTTGTTACCCCTTCTTTTTTCTTATTTTTATTTTTTATTTATGTATGTATTTATTTATTTCCTTTACATTTCAAGTGTTATCCACTTACCCAGGTTTCCCCCATTCCAGAAGCCCCTTATTCCATTCCCCCTCCCCTTCTTTTTTTTAATGTATCTAAATGTTAGAATTTGGGGATAGAACTTTTCCTATAATTGATTGACTTTTTTATTACCATACTGGCATCTTGAACTTGTGTTTTGGATGTATTTAAATGTAATTGGCAAATTAAGTGTTGAGAGTCTGTTCTTTTTTTATTATTCTTTTTTAATAGATATTGCCTTATTTACATTTCAAATGGTATCCCCTTTTGGCATTACCTCTTTGAAATCCCCCTATACTAACTCCCATCCCCCTTCTCATGCCCCTTCTATTTTCTGACTTGCATTACCCTCTTTTGGGGAATTGAGCTTTCACAGGACCAATGGCCTCTCCTCACATGAATGTCTAAAATGGTCATCTTCTGCTACATATGTAGTCCAATCTATTTGGAGTTCTGTAGGTCTCTTGTATGTTTATGGGCATCGTTTTCTTTAGGCTAGGGAAGTTTTCTTCAATTTTTTGAAGATATTTACTGCTCCTTTAAGTTCGGAATCTTCATTCTGTTCTGTATCTATTATCCTTAGATTTGGTCTTCTCATTGTATCCTGGATTCTCTGAATAATTTGGTTTAGGAGCTCTTTGCATTTTGAATTTTCTTTAACTGTTGTGACAAGGTTTTGTATGATCTATGGTATCTTCGGCACCTGATATTCTTCTTTCTCTTGTATTTTGATGGTGATGATTGCATGTATGACTGATGATCTCTTTCCTATGTTTTCTAACTCCAGAGTAGTGTCTTTTTGTGATTTCTTTATTGTTTCTACATTCATTTTTAGATCCTGGATAGTTTTGTTTAATTCCTTCACCTGTTTGTTTATGTTTTCTTGTAATTCTTTTGAGAGGATTTTTGTGTTTTCTCTTTAAGGGCTTCAGGCTGTTTATGTGTGTTCTCATGTATTTCTTTAAGGCAGTTATTTATTTCCTTCTTAAATCCTCTATCATCATCATGAGAAGTGTTTTTAAATCCGAATCTTGCTTTTCCTGTGTGATGGAGTATTTAGGACTTGCTACGTTGGGAGATCTGCGTTGTGATGATGCCAAATAAACTTGGATTCAGTTGCTTATGTTCTTGTGCTTGGTCTTCCCCATCTGGTTATCTCTAGTGCTATCTGCACTCACTGTCTCTGACTGGAGCCTATCCCTCCTGATATTGGTTTCTATTGGTTCTCCTCAGTGTCTAGCAATTTCTGTGATCCTATCATACTGATATCCTTAGTGAAAGAGTTCCTGGGAGTCAAGATTGTTTTAGGTCCTGAAATCCTGGTATGACCAAACTCCTGAGATCCTGTGATCCTATGATCCTATGATTCTGGGCATGTTAGAGAACCTGGGAGTCGAGTTTTCTCTAGGTGTTTTGGGATTGGGTGTAGAGCTAGCACCCAATGTCTGCTAAGGGCACTCGCTCAGATGGAATGAACCCATGCCACTGAACCTGAGGGTGTTCCTGAATCCCTAGATCCCTGGAGGTCCCAGTTGCTCCTATTTGGGGGCAGATGTTGTGGCCTCCTCACCTATGATCCTCTGTGTGTGTGATCACCTGGGAGTCCAAATTCTGGGTCTTGTGGGATTTGTTGCAGCACTAGATCCCAAGGTCTGCTCAGGACACCTGCTCAGACCAGGAGAAAAATAATTCTTAGTTTCTTTCTTCACATATGTATTTGGCTTCAAAAAGAAAATTTGAAAAAAATAATTACAATTTTTTGAAATTGCTTTTTACTTTCTATGTAGTTCATTTAAGCTCACTCAATCCATGATGTTAGTGATTTCATATTTTTAGTAAACTGTAAACACTGCTTGTTATGCAGAGGGTACTCTCATAGGAGTTGCCAAATCCTACACTTTTTAGATTCTGATGAAGAACCTTTAGCGTGAGATGAATTAGAATTCCTGTTGGACCTTATATAAATAGTATATAAGAAAGTTAGCATTCTGTCTAAGATCCACTGCTTAGTTACCTCACAACAGCCAGGTAGTCCTGACCCACTATAAAAGGGACTGCTTCTCCCCTCCTCTTACTATAATTCTTTTTAAATATATTTTTAAAGATTTATTTATTATTATATGTGAGTACTCTATGTTCAGATGCACCAGAAGAGGATGTCAGGTCTCTTTATGGATGATTGTGAGCCACCATGTGGGTGCTGGCATTTGAAGAACAGTCAGTGCTCTTACCTGCTGAGCCATCTTGCTTCCTGCTCACTTCTTTCTCCCCCTTCCCTTTCTCACTCTCTCCAATTGGTCATGGCTGGCCTCTGCTTCTCTCTTCTCTTCTCTTCTCTTCTCTTCTCTTCTCTTCTCTTCTCTTCTCTTCTCTTCTCTTCTCTTCTCTTCTCTTCTCTCCTCTTCTCTTCTCTCCTTTCCTCTTTTCTCCTCTCCTCTCCTCTCCTCTCCTCGCCTCTCCTCCTCCTCCTCCTCCTCCTCCTCCTCCTCTTCTTCTTCTTCTTCCTCTCTCTCTCTCTCTCTCTCTCTCTCTCTCTCTCTCTCTCTCTCTCCCTCCCTCCCTCTCTCTCTCTCTCTCTCTCTCTCTCTCTCTCTCTCTCTCTCTCTCTGCCTGTTTCTTAACTCCCCTGCCCATGCCCTGAATAAACTCTATTCTACATTATACTGTCAATGTCTGGTCCCTCAGGGAGAAGGGATGTCTTGGCATGGTCCCATTGAGGCACTCCCTTCCCCCACAGCTTACCACAACCCCGTAGAAAATATTCTTATATCCTTTATCTTTTTATAATCTCAACATTTGTGGCAAGACAAGAATCTAGAAACTCTGCAGGCTTGCCACCCACCTCAGCTACCACAAGAGATCCAAACTTGCTCTTAAGCCCACATGTCCCACTGGTCAATGCATCGGGGGAGAGTACTTGAGCTTAAAGCTACCCCTGTGCTGCCTTGATCCTCCTTTTAGGACTTTTCCACTTGGGGGATAGATATCCCTCTCCTTGGAGACAGTGTCTTTCTTTCTGCAAATTCCTGGGGCTGGTGTGAACTGGTCTGTGTCTCAAGAGCACTGATTCTGTGCATTAGCCCCAGGTTCCCAAGTGATGAACTGGTGGTCTGGCCTGTGCTAGAATCTCTTTTATCCTGCCCTCAGGATCTCCTGTTCTCAGGATGCTAGTCACTGTCTGTTCTCCTATTTAATGGGATGTCTGGGTCTAAGATAATACCTCTACATCACTGCTAAACTGGCACATTTCTTGTCTGAAAGGACCCTAAGTGCTGGCCTTCCCCTCCCCCCTCCCTTAGTTTCTGGCTCTGACTCCTGCTGTGGCTGCTGGTTTCTCTGTTCAGACAGGTCAAGTTCTGTCCCCTGCCAGGGACTCTGCTGCTGTTCCCTCCTTGTCACTCTTGGCTCTGTGTCCCTCTCACCCAGACCAGCAGTCATTCTCAGCTGCCTCAACCTGCTCAAGCTCTGCTGGTCCCTACCTGTCTTAATTTCAGCCTGCTGCAGACTAGTTCACTGGTTTGTTACCCTACTTTCTGCCCTCCTCCCCCTTCTGCTCCTTGGCTCTACTCTTGTTTAGGGAGGGGTGGGTCTGGCCCCACCCCCTTGCATCCTACCAGAGGTCCTGTGGACTTACTTTCCCATGCACATGAACTTCTTTTGCTCCTGCCAAAGCTGCCAATTGGCCCTGCCTGTTTGTCCATTATTGCAGTTGCTTTTAGATGTCCCACTACAGACTTGAAAAAATTTTGCCTTGTCTGAAAAGCTGCCTTCTCGTGCACTTAAGAGAGACCATTCTTCCTTCTCTCTCTCTTCCTCTCTGCCTGGGTATTATAAAGTAAAGGCTTGCAATGTGGTGCAAGGCATGCTTGCTCAGTTTGTTTAACAGGCTTGAACCTGCCTCGACAAACTTCTTCTGCCGCCACAATCTTATGCCACTGAAGCCAGCTTTATTATTCTAGTTCTAGCTGAATATTTCTTTGCTACTACAAAATATACTTTTCTTTATGTACACAACATGTCAAAGTTATGTAAGGTTTTCATACTTATCCTGTCTTAATATGTTTTTTACTACTGTTATTAAATTCTATTCAGTTATAACCAATCTATATCACCCTCAATCTTGTCAGAAGTTTGTTAATTATTGAGACAGATTTCCTAAAGCCCCTAACAGTTTCTCCCATGAGGTCTCAGAAGATGTAGACACAGCTAGAAGATACTGCCTGGGTTGTGATATGATAATCACTGAGAAATGCAGTGGACAAAAGTGGATACCCTGAGTCAAATGACTTATTTTGTCTAAATCAAGGTAAGATATTTCTCATGTCATGTGGATTCATAACACAGAGAAAAGGTCCTTCATCTTTTGTGCTTGAAAGCCAGCCAGACCACCCCAGTTTCCATAGAGACCATGGGAAGTGTTGACTAGTGGACTCAGTCATTTTTTAAATAACATAACTGGTATATATATATATATATATATATATATATATATATATATATTTCCAGACTTATGACTACATTGACAGCTATGAAGAAAAACTTTAACAGATGTAATTTTTTATCTCCTTACCTAAACTATGTTTCTATTAATCAAATGCTTCATATTTCTTCTTCTTGCTATGCCATTCACCTAATATTATCTGAGTTCCTATAAATTTGCCTAAGTCTAATAAAACATTCTACTATACCATCCAACCTTATTATAATCTTATAATCTTATTCCGCAAAACTTTTTAATATTGATCCACAAAAGGCTCATCTTAAAGATTGTTCATGTTATTAACTCATGTTGTTATCTCTTTTATAAACTTAAAAGCTGCAGGAAACCTACTCAGATCTACCTGGTCCAAATAGGCTGCATCCAGATAAGTACATCTGTCTAACCTATTTCCAGAGGGTGGGATTCCTCTGGGAATCAAATGTACATCTTAAGAAAAACTTTTTTTCTCCCAAACTTACTTAATCTTATTTTCTACCTATAATAATGTGTTTCAACATCTTATAAAGATCAGGCACTTACTACACCCAGGACAGCTCAGGAGAAGCAATGTTCAGATGTTCCATTTCCTGTCACAGACACAGATGCTTCTACTGGACCTGTTTCTTCTGACTTATCCTCAGATGGCTTCACATACCCTAGAAAACAAAGAGAAAGCCAACTCTCCTAAGACTGGACAAATATCCCCCATACCCCTCTCTCTGGGTTCCCCAGAGATATGTCACCACAAATGGCAGCATGAAGCTGCCAGATATCACAAAGTCCCTATTTGTGCTTCTAGAAAGAGATTATGTTCTTTCTAATTTTTTTTATTGTTAATTAAACCAAAAACTGGTAAATGTTAACATTCTCCCTAAGCTCCACCATACAGTTACCTGGCAACAGCCAGGTAGGCCTGACCTACTCTAAAAGGGGATGCTTGTCCCCACCTCTCTCTTACTCTTACTTTCTGCTTGCTTCTCTCTCTCCCTTCTCTCCCCTCTCTCTCCATGTGGTCATGACTGGCCTCTACTTCTCTACGCTCTCCTTCTCTCTGCATTTCTCTGCCTCTACTACCCACTTAACTCCCTTCAAAAGGCTCTAAATAAACTCTGTTCTATACTGTTGTATGGCTGGTTCCTCAGGGGGATGTGATGCCTCAGCATGGGCCTGCTGATGCACTCCTTTCCCCCACACTTCACCATAACCCCATAGATCATATCTTTATGTGCCTTTATCTTTTCATAATCACAACAGTATGTCTTACACATTGAAGGGGCTGTATCTTCTTCATCTTCTTTAACATACTATGTGTACATTCTTTCACTGATTTTTCTTTTTTTGTAAAGTTAGTAACATACTTCAAATTGCTATCTGGCTGAAAGACAATGCAGAGTTATTATCAAGAAACATCAGGTATGTTTTATGTTTTTTTAAATATCTTTTACCACTTTCTTCAGATCCTTCCATTTACTCCATAATGCTTTTTCAAATCGCTGCCTGTATTTACCCTGACCTTTGTCAATAATGTTTGAGTCAAAAGTCTCTCCATAGATATTTGTAATGCTTTTTATTTCCTTGCTCTTACTTAGACACAAATAACTACAAAATATCTACAAACATTCTGTGTTGGCATAGATCATCACATAGTCATCGCCTGTACCTTACAGAGTAATGCATATATTCTTTTATTTGATGGACCAGTGAGTACTGTGTTCCAAGTAAGGCCACTGTTCCTTTTGACATTTAAGGCAAAATATGACATTATTATCTATTGGGGGTAGATAAAGGAATGTATTAAATTGGGCTTTGTAGCCAACATCAGAGTTGGCTAATAACTAATTTATATTAGTTTCTTATTGAGCAGGTTAACATTTCAGTATAGTAGAGCAGTTCCACAGCTTCTCCATATGTTTCACTGCCAGAGGCTTACATATATCACTAACCACTATAATCTTAGCATTTTAAGTATTGTTGTCTTACCCTGGAACTTGCATTCCCACTCCACAGTCTTAGCTCTTTTTGCTCAATACATAGGCTTTAAGTTCAGAGAGCTCCTGCTGCAGTCTCCAGTGCTTCTGTGGTTCTCTTAGTATCTTTCTTTCTTTTAGTAGAGGCGGGACTTTAGATGTTTGAGGTCAGATGTTGTTGTGTTCAATTGGCTGTTCTTCTAAGCAGACTAATTTAATTGAAGAGTTTTGCCTTGTGTTCTGGTTTTTGATCATCAGAGTATTTAAGGAGTGACAATGGGCAGGATCCCTGAGTAAATTAATCGGCATGTAATTGTTGGATTAATAATCTGCTCTTTTGCTTTTGCTCTTGGATACTTATTTCTCTTTGGTCCTTTTGAAAGTGAAATGGAGAGAAAGGACATGAGTCATTTTTTTTATTTTATTTTCTGTATTCGTTGTTTACATTCCAAAGGCTTTCCCCTTTCCCAGTCCCCCCCTCACCATGTGTCCCATAAGTCCTTCCCCCCTCCAACAAACATTCCCCAATCACCCCCAAACCTTTCTCTGTTCTGCTACTCTCCTGCAAAATTGGATCAAGTCTTTTCTGGACCAGTGTCTTCTCATTCCTTCTTCTTGTGAATCTTTTGATTTGCTAATGGTGCCTTGAGTATTCAGAGCTTCTGGGCTCATTAATATCCACTTATCAGTGATTGCATTTCATGTGTATTCTTTTCAGATTGGGTTAACTCACTTAGGATGATATTTTCCAGATCCAACCATTTGCCTACAAATTGCATGAATTCATTATTTTTAATTGCTGAGTAGTATTCCATTGTATGTATGTACATATATATATGGGCTCCTTTCAGCTTCTGGCTATTATAAATAAGGCTGCTATAAACATAGTGGAGCATGTGTCTTTATTGCATGCAGGAGAATCCTCTGGGTATATGCCCAGGAGTGGTTTGACAGGGTCCTTTGGAAGTGTCATACCCTATTTTCTGAGGAACCGCCACACTGATTTCCAGAGCGGTTTTACCATTTTGCAATCCCACCAACAGTGGAGGAGTCTTCCTCTTTCTCCACATCCTTGCCAGCACTTGTTGTCTCTTGAGTTTTTAATCTTAGCCATTCAGACTGGTGTGAGGTGGAATCTCAGGGTTGTTTTGATTTGCATTTCCCTGATGACTAATGATGTTGAACATCTTTTAAGGTGTTTCTCAGCCATCTGAATTTCTTCTGGTGAAAATTCTTTGTTTAGCTCTGTACCCCATTTTGATAGGGTTATTTGGTTCTTTGGGGTCTAACTTCTTGAGTTCTTTGTATATATTGGATATTAGCCCTCTGTCAGATGTGGGGTTGGTGTAGATCTTTTTCCAATTTGTTGGTTGTTGTTTTGTCCTTCTGAGAGTGTCCTTTGCCTTACAGAAACTTTGTAATTTTATGAGGTCCCACTTGTCAATTCTTGATCTTAGAGCATAAGCTATTGGTGTTCTGTTCAGGAAATTTCCTCCTGTGCCTAAGTCCTCCAGGGTCTTCCCCCGTTTCTTTTCTATTAGTTTCAGTGTGTCTGACTTTATGTGGAGTTCCTTAATCCAGTTGGAGTTGATCTTAGTACAAGTTGATAAGAGTGGGTCAATTTGCATTCTTCATGTTGACCTCCAATTGAGCCAACACCATCTGTTGAAAAGGCTATCTTTTTTGCACTGGATGGTTGTAGCTCCTTTATCAAAGATCAAGTGACCATAACTCCGTGAGATCATTTCTGGGTCTTGAACTCTATTCCATTGGTCTACTTTCCTGTCTCTGTACCAATACCATGCAGTTTTTAACACAGTTGCTCTGTAGTACTGCTTGAGGTCAGGGATATTGATTCCCCAAGAAGTCCTTTTATTGTTGAGAATAGTTTTAGCTATCCTGGGTTTTTGCTACTCCAGATGAATTTAAGAATTTCTCTTTCTAGATCTATAATGAATTGATTTGGGATTTTGATGGGGATTGCATTGAATCTGTAGATTGCTTTTGGCAAGATGGTCATTTTTACTATATTGATCCTGCCAATCCAAGAGCAAGAAATATTTTTCCATCTTCTGAGGTCTTCTTCGATTTCTTTCTTTAAAGACTTGAAGTTCTTGTCATACAGATCTTTCACTTGTTTGGTATGAGTCACACCATGATACTTTATATTGTTTGTGGCTATTGTGGAGGGTGTTATTTCCCTAACTTCTTTCTCAGCCTTCTTGTCCTTTGAGTATAGGAAGGCTACTGATTTGCTTGAGTTGATTTTATAACCAGCCACTTGGCTGAAGTTGTTTATCAGCTGTAGGAGTTCTCTGGTGGAGTTTTTGGGTCCCTTAAGTATACTATCATATCATCTGCAAATAATAAAAGTTCCTTCCATTTCTATTTTGTGGAATAGTTTGAGGAGTATTGGTGTTATGTCTTCTTTGAAAGTCTGATAAAATTCTGCACTAAAACCATCTAATCCCATACTTATTTTGGTTGGGAGACTTTCTATAACCCCTTCTATTTCTCTAATGGTTATGGGATTGTTTAGCTGATCTAATAGATCCTGATTTAATTTTGGTATTTGGTATCTGTCTAGGAAATTGTCTACATCCTCCATATTCTCCAGTTGTGTTGAGTATAGGCTTTTGCAGTAAAATCTGATGATTTTTGAATTTCCTCCATTTCTGTTGTTATATCTCCCTTTTCATTTCTAATATTGTTAATTTGGATACTGTCTCTGTGCCCATTGGTTACTCTGGCTAAGAGTTTATTGAGCTTGTTGATTTTCTCAAAGAACCAGCTCCTGGTTTTGTTGATTCTTTGTATGGTTCACTTTGTTTCTACTTGATTGATTTCGGCCATTAGTTTATTTCCTGTCTTCTACTCCTCCTGGTTGAATTAGCTTCTTTTTGTTCCAGGGCTTTCAGGTGTGCTGTTAAGTTGCTAGTGTATACCGTCTCCAGTTTCTTTTTGGAGGCACTCAGTGCAATGGGTTTTTCTCTTAGCACTGCTTTCATTGTGTTCCATAGATTTGGATAGGTTGTACATTCATTTTCATTGAATTCTAAAAAGTCGTTGTTGTTTTTTTTTATTTCTTCCTTGATCAAGTTGTCATTGAGTAGAGTATTGTTCAGTTTCCATGTGTATGTGGGCTTTCTGTTGTTTTCTTGCTATTGAAGACCACTTTTACTCCATAGTGATCTGATAGGAGCCATGGGATTAGTTCGATCTTCTTGTATTTGTTGACATCTGTCTTGTGACCAATTATATGATTGATTTTGGAGAAGGTACCATGTGGTGTTGAGAAAAAGGTATATTCTTTTGATTTGGGATGAAATGTTATATATATATATATATATATATATATATATATATATATATATATATATCTGTTAAATCCAATTGGACCAAAGCTTCAATTAGTTTCACTGTATCCCAGTTTAGTTTCTGGTTTCCTGATCTGTCCATTGAGGACAGTGGTGTGTGGGAGTCACCTACAATTATTGTGTTAGGTGCAATGTGTGCTTTAAGCTTTAGTAGAATTTCTATTACGAGTGAGGGTGCTCTTGCATTTGGAGCATAGATGTTCAGTATTGAGAGTTCTTCTTGGTGAATTTTTCCTTTGACCGGCAAGAAATGACCTTCTGTGTCTCTTTTGATGACTTTAGGTTGAAAGTCAGTTTTATCTGATATTAGAATGGCTACTCTGGCCTGCTTCCTGAGACCATTTGCTTTAAAAATTGTTTTCTAGCCTTTTACTCTGAGGTAGTGTTTGTCTTTGACACTGAGATGTGTTTCCTGTATGCAGCAAAATGTAGGGTCCTGTTTCCATATCCATTCTGTTACTCTATGTCTTTTTATTGGGGAATTAAGTCCATTGATGTTAAGAGATATTAAGGAATAGTAATTATTACTTCCTGTCATTTTTGACATTATCTTTTTTTTGTGTATATTAGAGTGGTTATCTTCTTTTGTCTTTGATGAGAGGGGGTTTCTATCTTGATTCTTCTGGAGTGTGGTTTTCCCCCTTGTGTTGGTGTTTTCCCCCTATTATCCTTTGTAGGGCTGGGTTTGTGGAAAGATAATGTGCAAATTTGGTTTTGTCATGGAATACCTTGGTTTCTCCATCTAAGGCAATTGAGAGTTTTGCTGGATATAGCAGTTTTGGCTGAAGTTTGTGTTTTTGGAATTTAACTATTCTTTTGTATTTATTGAAATGTTTTCTGGGCTTTCTTTTAGTCTCACACATGAGAGGACATGGATTTATAGGTTTCATGTTTTTGAAATTTTTGTAGTTGTTTTTATGGGTAGATTTATAAATATTTAGTAGAATATGGCTTGCCTCAACATTTTCTACACCAACTAAAATTTCCTGAATGACAGAATGATTTATTCTTAGCATTATTAATCATTTTTTCATATTGATACAGAAAATTCATAATTGACAGTTAACTGTCATGATATAAAATGCCTGTGAAAATGAAATGGAATAAAATAGGACACACTTCTCATAAGATTTCAACTCAGTCATTGAAGTATCACTGTAATATTTACATTAGTTCTTAGATCCAGTTTTTCCACTCAGAGGCAAAGTTCAAGGGATAAAGCCAATATCTTGCCACATGGTTGCATCAGCTTCAGAGAAAGATACAGAAGCTTGCAACCACAGTAAGGATGAATGAGAAGCACAGGTTGAGAAAATAGTTAGCTAGCTTTACTTTTAAACATTAATATTTATGGGTATTAACAACGTAGAACCCATAGTATAGTTTTAGTTCTTTGATTCTTTTTTATTAGATATTTTATTTATTTACATTTCAAATGCTATCTCCTTTCCTGGTTTCCCACTGAAAATACCCTATCCCATCACACCCCCCCCTCCACTCTCTGCTCACCAACCCAACCACTCTGGCTTCCCTGTCCTGCTATTCTGCTATACTAGGGAAAGCCTTTTGAGGACCTCCTCCCTATGATGTCCAACAATACCATCCTCTGCTACATATGCAGATAGAGCCATGGGTTCCTCCATGTGTATTCTTTCATTGGTAGTTTAGTTAGTTCCTGTAAGCAAACCATTCAGTGGAAAAACAGTAGATTTTTCAACAAATGGTGCTGGTTCAACTGGCAGTTAGCATGCACAAGAGTGCAAGTCTATCCATTCTTTGATTCTTAGAGTTCAAATAAATACTCTATATTTAAATGACAGATTGGTGGACCCAAAGCCTTCATACTTTAAAATATTCTTCACTGTAAGGGAGTGGATGTCAAAACTGTTGCTGCAAACTTTTAATACAAATACTCATTTGTTGTGGCAACACCAATTTAAACATTTTGTTGCTACTTCATAATTAAAATTTTGTAAATTTATGAACTAATATATATATGTGTGTACACACACACACACACACACACACACATATATATATATATATATATATATATATATATATATATATATATAATATGGAGGATATTTCACAAGTGATGTCTAAAGTGGCCACAACCCACAGGTTGAGATCTACTGTTTTGAGTAGTAAAGGATGTATATTAAACTTTCCCTTCATCTTGTTTATTTAGTATGTTATTTAGCTCTCAGTCTTCCTTCTACTCAATACTCTCATGCACTAATATACTCTCAATCAACTCTGCTATGTGTATTATATTCTACATTTACACCTTTAAAAAATGTTTCTTAATTTATCATTTTGCATGCACAACAAGGATCATTAAAATCTCTTCTTTAAATTTGAACTTAAGGCCAAATTGTGAATCCCTAATAAATTCAGAGACAAGACTATATTGTTCCATTTCTGCACTACTATTCATTAAAGGTATTGAAACTTGAACCTATTAAGTAAAGCAAAGTAAAAGGCATATAAAGAAAGAGAAGAATTTAGAGGAATTAGATTTACAATATGATTCTCTAGGTAGGAGAGCATGGAGTCTATGCCATAGGAATTAAAAGCTATAAATATCCTTGTGTCCTAATATCATGCAAATACTAATGCACTAATGGGATTCTCCATTATTAAAAAGGAAAGTTAGGAAGTACATACATTTGCAACTGAAAAGGTAAGATAGGATAGGAATGGAAGCATTAAGAATGGAGGTCAGTGGGTTTGAGAAATCTAGTATTATAGATGCATGGAAAAGGGATAAACATTTTATCAAATGTATCCAAAATTATTGTCATTAGTACAGAAATGACAGAAAAGACTATTGTGGATAATAGATATGTTGGATGCACAAGTCTTAAACACTGTTGATAGAGTGCAAAAGCACAACCACTCTTGAAGACAGCCCTTGAATTGTCAAAATATTAAAATAATAATATCATGTGATCGACTGCCATCCCCTTTGGCCAAATACACCAATGACTTTCTAGTCCTCTGTATTGATATTTCCACATACATGTGTATTTCTGCCTTGTTCATAATGGGCAGGAAATACAATATATCTAGAAGTCTCATCTGAATAATAAATTTTAAAAAAAGGATCAATGTGCACCATATGACATTACTAAAACATAAAGAAAAATTAAGTTGTATAATTTGCAAGAATAAGGAAGGAAGTTAAATAAATTATACTGAGTGATAGTTCCCAGGTATAGAAAGAAAAATGCGAAGTTTCCTTTCTTGTGTGTGGTGATACATTTATGTGTTATCTGTGTTTAAGTTACTGTAAATATGGAGGAATCCATTTTAATGCAAATTGTATATTGGCAGGGAATGCAATAATGAAGCTGGGATAGAACAACACACAAAAACTGAATTTAGAGAGGGCACATCTCACAGCAAAAACATACAATCAGGAAAAGATGTAGGTAAATAAAGGAAAGGAAGATGTCCAGTTAAATGTAAGGTATATGAAAATGATTTGGGGTCTGCCCCTTGGGAGACCCAACCGTCTGAAGGCCTCGCAGGAGATCTGCTGTATCGAGGTCAATAGGTTAGAGACCCTCAAGTAACTGCAGCAGCTGACTCCCTGAGATGACCAGATGACTTGGGATCCAGCACCTGCATTTGAACTCCACCTCTCTTCCAGTCTGTGCCTTCCTCTGGAAGAGATATACTCTGTGTCTACCACTCTAAAGATTCCACTGTCTGAAGGCCTCCCAGAAGATCAGCTGCTGCCTGGGCCTCAGGTCTACCATGAGATCTATAGCAAGTCAGGAACAGAGAAGGCAGCCTCAGAGATACCCAAGATAGACGACATCAGAGATAACCAGAAGGCCAGCAGCAGAATAAGACCAAAAGAACAGAAGCCAGTATACTTTGATCCTATCAGAACCCAGTTCTCCCACCACAGCAATCCCTGGATACACACAACATGCCTGAAAAACATGATGCTGACCTAAAATCCTATCTCATGAAGATAATAGAGAAATTTAAGGATATAAATAACTCACTGAAGAAAATACAGTAAAACACAGGTAAACAGGTAGAAGCACTTAAGAGGAAACAAATAAGTCCCTGAGAAAAATGCAGGAAAACACAATCAAATGGGTGAAATGAATTGAACAGTTGGATATAGAAATAATAAAAGAAACTCAATAAAGGCAACCCTGGAAGTGGAAAACCTAGAAAAGAGGTCAGGAGGTACAGATACAGCAACAAAATACAAGATATAGAGGAAAGAAACTTTGGCATAAATGATACCTTAGAAGATATTGACAAAATGACCCAAGATAATCCAAAATATATAAAAAAAAAATACCTTCTAACCCAAAACACCCAGGAAATCTAGGAAATAAAAAAACTAAGCCTAGGAATAATATCGATAGGTGAGAAAAAAGATTCCCAGTACAAAGGACCAGAAAATTCTTCAACAAAATTGCAGAAGAAAACTTCTCAAACTTAAAGAAAGAGATGTCCATAAATGTAGAAGAAGCCTATAAAATATCAAATAAATTGGGCTAGAAAAGAAAATATACTCATTCAATAATAATCAAAGCACTAATGCATAGAAGAAGAAAAGAATATTAAAAGCTTTAAGGGACAAATGCCAAGTATATAAACTCAGACCTTTCAGAATTTCATTAGATTTATCAACAGAGACCAAAGAAGCCACTAGGAGAATACAAATGCAAGCAAGGATACTATATACTTGCAAATCTCCCAATTGTCATATGTGGAGAAACCAAAATATTCCATGGTAAAACAAAATGTAAATCTCTACCTACCAATGCAACCCTACAGCAGATTCTAGAAGCAAAGCTCCAACAGGAGGAGGGCACTTACATCAACAACAACCAAAAAAAAAAAAAAAAAAAAGAAAGAAAGAAAGAAAAGATAAGAAAGGAAAGGAAAAAAAGCGACACAGAGTGCCATATCCAGGTGGCAAAGGAGGTAACTGACCACACAGAAGTCCGGAGAGACCTGAAAGCAAAGGTAGGACCAGACTTCTTCTTAGAGGGACCAGAACCCTCTGGCAGGAGTTCTCCAGTTTGTGTCTCCAGGTGGGGAATCATTCTCTGCCACAAACCACCATATCCATGTGGCACAGGGCGATAGCTTACTTCCCAGGAGTTTGAAGAAGCCTAAGAGTGCAGCTATGTGCAGCCTGCTGCTCAGAGGAACCAGCCCAAATCCCTGAGGATTTGGAGCCCAGGAGTAGCCTGGGACAGAAGTCTTCTGATTTCTGTCTGTACCCAGAGCTTATCCTGGGCCTCAGAGCTACATATAAAAATACCACAACAGGAGAGCTGGTTTCCCAGTAGTGCTCAGAGGCCATACAAAGAATCAAAAAAAAAAAAAAAAAAAAAAAAAAAAAAACCAGGAGCTTTTTCTTGAGAAAATCAACAAGATAGATAAACCCTTAGCCAGACTAACCAAAGGACACAGAGACAGTATACAAATTAACAAAATTAGAAATAAAAAGGGAGACATAACAACAGAAACTGAGGAAATTCAAAAGTCATCAGATCCTACTGAAAAGGTCTATACTCAACACAACTGGAGAATTTGGAGGAAATGGACAATTTTCTAGACAGATACCAAATACCAAAATTAAATCAGCGTCAAGTAGATCAGCTAAATAGTCCCATAACCCCTAAAGATATAGAAGGGGTTGTAGAAAGCCTCCCAACCAAAAAAAG
Source organism: Apodemus agrarius (assembly GCA_964023405.1). Taxonomy (NCBI): domain Eukaryota; kingdom Metazoa; phylum Chordata; class Mammalia; order Rodentia; family Muridae; genus Apodemus; species Apodemus agrarius. The sequence continues at coordinate 27,337,802 of OZ030014.1, forward strand.
TACGGGAGCAGATGGTTTTAGTGCAGAATTATACCAGACCTTCAAAGAAGACTTAATAGCAATACTTTACAAACTATTCCACAAAATAGAGACAGAAGGGATACTGCCCAAATCATTCTTCGAAGCCACAATTATGCTAATACCTAAACCACAAAAAGATCCAACAAAGAAAGAGAACTACAGGCCAATTTCTCTTATGAATATCCATGCAAAAATACTAAATAAAATTGTTGCCAACCGAATCCAAGAGTACATCAAAATAATCATTCACGAGGATCAAGTAGGCTTCATCCCAGGGATGCAGGGATGGTACAATATACGGAAATCCATCAATGTAATCCACTACATAAACAAACTAAAAGAAAAAAAACACATGGTCATCTCATTAGATGCTGAAAAAACATTCGACAAAATTCAGCATCCTTTCATGCTAAAAGTCTTGGAAAGAGCAGGAATTCAAGGCCCAAACCTAAACACAGTAAAAGCAATCTACAGCAAACCAGTAGCCAACATCAAAATAAATGGAGAGAAACTTGAAGCAATCCCACTAAAATCAGGGACTAGACAAGGCTGCCCTCTCTCTCCATATCTTTTCAAAATAATACTTGAGGTTTTAGTGAGAGCAATTAGACAACATAAGGAAGTCAAAGGGATACAAATTGGATAGGAAGAAGTCAAATTATCATTATTTGCAGACGATATGATAGTTTACTTAAGCGACCCAAAAAACTCCACCAGAGAATTTCTACAGCTGATAAACAACTTCAGCAAAGTGGCAGGTTATAAAATTAACTCAAGCAAATCAGTAGCCTTCTTGTACTCAAAGGACAAGCAGGCTGAGAATGAAGTTAGGGAAATAACACCCTTCACAATTGCCACCAACAACATGAAGTACCTTGGCGTAACTCTAACCAAACAAGCGAAAAGATCTGTAGGACAGGAACTTCAAGACCTTGAAGAAAGAAATCAAAGAAGACCTCAGAAGATGGAAAAATATTTCTTGCTCCTGGATTGGCAGGATCAATATAGTAAAAATGGCCATCTTGCCAAAAGCAATATACAGATTCAATGCAATCCTCATCAAAATCCCAAATCAATTCTTCATAGATCTAGAAAGAGCAATTCTCAAATTCATCTGGAGCAACAAAAAACCCAGGATAGCTAAAAGTATTCTCAACAATAAAATGACTTCTGGGGGAATCAATATCCATGACCTCAAGTAGTACTACAGAGCAACTGTGTTAAAAACTGCATGGTATTGGTACAGCAACAAGCAAGTAGATCAATGGAATAGGATTGAAGACCCAGAAATTAGCCCACAGACTTATGGTCACTTGATCTTTGATAAAGGAGCCACAACCATCCAGTGGAATAAAGATAGCCTTTTCAACAAATGGTGCTGGTTCAACTGGAGGTCAACTTGCACAAGAATACGAATTGGCCCACCCTTATCTCTTTGCACTCAGATCAACTCCAAGTGGATCAAGGACCTCCACATAAAACCAGACACACTGAAACTATTAGAAAAGAGACTTGGGAAGACCCTGGAGGACATGGGCACAGGGGGAATGTTCCTGAACAGAATACCAATAGCTTACACACTAAGATCAAGAATTGACAAATAGGACCTCATAAAATTACAAAGATTCTGTAAGGCAAAGGACACTCTCAGAAGGACAAAACAGCAACCAACAAAGTGGGAAAGTATCTTCACCAACCCCACATCCGACAGAGGGCTAATATCCAATATATACAAAGAACTCAAGAAGCTAGACTGCAAAGAACCAAATAACCCTATCAAAAAATGGGGTACAGAGCTAAACAAAGAATTTTCACCAGAAGAATTTTGGATGGCTGAGAAACACCTTAAGAGGTGTTCAACATCATTAGTCATCAGGGAAATGCAAATCAAAACAACCCTGAGATTCCACCTTACACCAGTCAGAATGGCTAAGATTAAAAACTCAAGAGACAACAGGTGCTGTCGAGGATGTGGAGAAAGAGGAACACTCCTCCACTGTTGGTGGGATTGCAAAATGGTAAAACCGCTCTGGAAATCAGTTTGGTGGTTCCTCAGAAAATTGAGCATGTCACTTCCAGAAGACCCTGGCATACCACTCCTGGGCATATACCCAGAGGATTCCCCTGCATACAATAAAGACACATGCTCCACTATGTTTATAGCAGCCTTGTTTATAATAGCCAGAAATTGGAAGGAGCCCAAATATCCCTCAAAGGAGGAATGGATACAGAAAATGTGGTTTATTTATACAATGGAATACTACTCAGCAATTAAAAATAATGAATTCATGCAATTTGTAGGTAAATGGTTAGACCTGGAAATATCATCCTGAGTGAGTTAACCCAATCTCAAAAGAATACACATGAAATGCAATCACTGATAAATGGATATTAATGAGCCCAGAAGCCCTAAATACTCAAGGCACAATTAGCAAGTCAAATGATTCCCAAGAAGAAGAAAGGAGAGGACCCTGGGCCTGTAAAGATTGGATCCAGTTTTGTAGAGAATCCGTGGGGGCATGGGGAATGATTAGGGAATAGTTGCGGGGGAGAGGAATTATGGGACGTATGGTGGGGGGAACTGGGAAAGGGGAAAGCCTTTGGAATGTAAACATAGAATATAGAAAATAAAAATTAAAAAAAATAGAAAAGAAACAAAAAAAGAAAATTACTACAGGGGAATTGAGTCCTTTGTTTCAACAATTACAAGGTGATACTGATCCTAAGTTTCCAAGAGTTGTGACTCAAAAAGCCATTAAAGCTTTAGAATTGGTGGAAGAAAAATTAAATGATGCCAGAGTAAAGCAGATATCTTATGACAAAGAGTGAGACTTAATTATTTTTAAAACACCTTATACTCCTACTGGATGCTTATGGCAGGATGGTGTGCTGGAATTGATACATTTACCTCATATGCAACATAAAATGTTGGATTTTTATCCATATATGTGCTCATTATTGATTAATAAAGGAAGAATGAGATCCAGGGAATTATTTGGAAAAGCAATGCATAATATTACATTACCATATAATAAAGGGCAATTTAAAATATTATTAGTAGAAGATTGTGATTGGAGAATTGCATTACATGGTTATACAAGACAAATTAAATATCACTATCCTAAACATCCTTTAATTGAGTTTTATAAGGAAACAGAAATTATTTTCTCAAATAAGTGTTCTTCACAACCTTTGGAGTCTGCCCTATGTATCTTTACAGATGGCTCCTCTAATGGGATGTCCATGGTCTATGTACTTGGACAAAAGCCTCTGATAGAGGAAGATGTGCAGACTTCTGCTCAGCAAGCAGAGATAAGAGCAGTTCTACTTGCTTTTCAAAAATTTACAGAAAAATTTAATCTTTACACAGACTCAAAGTATGTGGTTAATGTGTTTCCAGCCATAGAAACAGCCTTACTTTCAGGGCATTCTCAAATTTTAAATATATTACAGCAATTGCAAAATAAGATTAGAGAAAGAACAGAAAAATGTTATATAGGACATATATGGGGTCATTCTAAGTTACCAGGTCCTCTTAGTAAAGGAAATTATATGGCTGATGTGTTATCTAAAGGAACAGTCATGAGTGTATTAGAGGCAAAAAATAGTCATGAGCTACATCATCCAAATGCTCTTGTATTAAGAAGGATGCTTCATATTACAAGAGAACAAACAAGCCAGACAGATAGTCAAGGATTGTGGCAATTGTCCTCAAGTTTACCATCAGCAAAAAAATGGGAGTAAATCCCCAAGGCCTTAAAGCATTAGCTTTATGGCAAATGGACGTTACACACATCCCAAAATTTGGAAAATTGGCTTATGTTCATGTGACAGTAGATACTTATTCTCATGTGCTGTTTGCCTCTGCTAGAAGTAGAGAAGCTATGAAAGATATAATTCAACATCTTATACAAAGCTTCATGATGATGGGAAAGCCATTAAGAATTAAGACAGATAATGCTCCAGCTTATACATCTAAGGCTTTTGCCTCCTTTCTGCGAGCATGGGACATACACCATACCACAGGAATACCATATAATCCTCAAGGACAGGCAATAATTGAAAGATCTCACCAAACTTTGAAAAATCAGATTGAACGCCTCAGGGCTGCTAATAAATATTTTTCTCCCCATCACTTTTTGAATTATGCTATTTTTTTTTTTGTGATAAATCCTTAAATACTGATGAACAAGGAAACTCCGCTGCCTTGAAACATTGGGCAGGAATAAAAAGAGAACAACTTCAAAAAGTAATGTGGAAAGATCTACTAACTGGATTCTGAAAAGGAATAGATGCTTTAATTTCCTCTGGAAGAGGGTATGCTTGTGTTTTCCCACAGGATGCAGTAAGCCCAATCTGGATCCCAGACAGGCTCATCCGACTGTTTCACCAAAGAGCCTCTATCGAGGAATCAAAAGAAAAAGCGAAGATTGAAAGAGAAGAAGATGCTAAAAAAGATGACAGGGCTTGATCTCACAGCTCAAGGGATGTCCTCAACTGTTCCTGCACCATCAGCCAAGTCGAGGGAGGGTCTGCCTACCTGGAGACATGCCCGATAAGCACAACAGATGATCACTAGCACCGGAAAGCAGTCATAGATGGAAAATGTTTCTTGCTATGATTGCTATCCTTTTTATGCAAGTGTATCCTACTTCTGCAGTTTCATATTGGGCCTGTGTTCTTCATCCCCCACTTCTTCATCCCATGGGTTGCGGAGATGATGTAAACATTAGAGTGATGACCAATGATACTGGGCTCATGGGGCAACATGCTACTTTTTCCTCCCATTTGGCATCTACTACATTTACATATAAAGGGATGTCAGACTTTGCCCCAATTTGTATCAATTTAGTGGGATTAGAGTCCATGGGTTGTCTTTCTGTTGCCTATAAAACTATTCTTGCTAATGCTCCAGATAGATTGCCTCCAGCAAAGGAACCTCCACATCATAGAAGATTTATGTGGGAAATTAAAATGAAAATCTTGGTGGAATACTTTCCATAATAAAACCTTTATAAGGTTATCTAAGTTTATTCCTTTAGATTCATGTGTATGGGACTACAGAGACCAGGACAAGATGTGACAGTCCCCTCAGAGTAATGAAAGACTACGTTGGCTTAAATGTGGGTTTGAGCATTGGGCTGCAGTACATGATCCTTAGAAGACTCAAGAAAATGTTTATGATTATTCTATAGCCTCAGCACATAATAACTATAGATCTTATCTTCTTGGTGAGGAATTAATGTATCATGGATATAAGCCTAAAATGTTTTAAAAGAGCCTATTAATAGGTGGTTTACACATGATGGATCAGCTAACTTGGATGATTTGGCTCAGTCTTTTGTTCTGGTTTGAAGTCTCTGAACCCTATAAGTTGGATACATTGAATTATTGTTGTTGCTGTGGCTGCAGGAACAATCTTTCTTCTTTTCATCTTTCCACTAATTTTCAAACTAGTCTTTTCCATCATTTCTACTGCCAAACGAGATATTCATGAGCTCAAATTAAAAATAAAAAAGCAGGAGATATAACATAAATCTCAGTAGACACTGTATGATTTCCACAATTAAACCGCATTCGGTGGACATTGTGTGATAATCTTTACAGGTAAAAGCCTTGTCTATGGCAAGGCTGTCTACTGAGGAATTCAATTGTGAGACTCCTTGGCTAGAGACACTGAGCTAGATTTCTCATGGCAAGCCTTGCCCGTGTGACTTTTCTTTGACCTGTTTCTTTACTTAAAAGATGTTCCTGGTAACCAGAGCTATGAGCACTCAGGCATTAAAGCTAACGAGAGTTCATTCTTTGAGCTACAGCACTGGCCATGATTTATATTCTAGAGATCCACTGCTTTGCCTTTTGATCAGCTATACAGTTATTACCTAAATACATTAAAGAATTAACCTCCCAACAATATATATACATATATGTATCTCTATCTCTATCTCTATATCTATATATCTATACCTATAGATATATATAGATATATATAATTATATGGCTAGGTGGCTTTGGCACCCTAACATGGAAAGCATCAGTTAAGTAAAGTTTCAAAGTGAGCATAAAAGAGTCTCACAAGAAGGAAGCAGGCTGTCAAGGACTACTAACAATGGACCTAATGGTATAACTAAGTGTTCCTAAGAACCTTTGAATTACAAATTTATCATTGACTACAGCTTCTCTGATCAAGGGACGTAATGCTTTGTAAGTGTTCTCTGAAGTTCATACCTGATTGATTTTATATTTCTTTGTGCCAAAGGCTTATGTTAGTCCTTCTTTGTAATCACTTCACTGGAAACATTTTTTTCTTCTATAATATAATACCAACAAAAATTTCCTGCCTCAAAACAATAAAGTACATTCAGACTCAATCTACATCTGATGTGTCTGTCTGTCATTCGCTTGACCTGTGCCTTCCTGCATACCAAAGACCTTGGTTCCCCCACGGGTGTGTGTCCTGAGTCGGTCCATGGCAGTGAATAATATATTATCAGTGTGCATTAAAAGCAATTAAGTTGTATGCCAAGGTAATAATAAATAAGCTATATTGACTAAGCTTATGTCAACCATACACACAAACTATAGATTTCTGATAGAAAGAAACTTCACATAAGTAAATGTCGCCAAAATACCCATCTATAAATTTCTTTCTTAATTAATAGATTAATGAGAGTGCCAGTCCGTTTCCAAGCTGTTCCGTCCCAAGGAAGTTTGTTGTGGTTCATTGGAAAATCAGATTGTACAAGCCAGGAGAAACACACCACTAAGCATCATCCTTCTATGCTTCTGCATTAGTTCCTCCCTCCAAGTTGTGGCACTATTTGAGATCCTGTTCTGACATCCTTTAATGGTATACAGCAAGTTCTAAGCCAAATAATTCCTATCCTCCATTAAATGTTTTATTCTGTCATTGAGTTTCATTTCAGTAATAGAATCCATAACTAAGATATAACATATGGTGCAAATTGAGCCTGCTTGAGATTGTGGTTTATTAACCCAATTAACCCCCTGAATTGTAGGTAAAAAATAATTTCTGATAATGTAGGCAAACAAATATGAATGCACCTGTTCTACTGGTACAATATACACATAAAAACAAGGTCTTATTTTTCACTAACACACCAGATGCAAAATCTCAGAAATTCTGCAAATATATTGATAGTAACTTTAGGGAGTCATTCTTCCAAATAAAGGTAATAATCATGGTAAAATATTTAATAAATGAAATTTTCTCTATACTTAATGATTTTATTGAAGGAGAATGCAAGATAATGCTGAATAATTTATTATGGATTGATGGTGAGTAAAAATAACATTTAGTCTTTCATAATATTAAAATTGGGAGAAGTGTGATTTCAAATGTTTACTTTGCTATATTTTTAAACAAAATAAAATTTGGAAGTATAAACTGTGGAAGAGTATACTTGAATAATTTTCTACAAATTAAATTTCAATCCAAACACCTTCTTCTTCTTCTTCTTCTTCTTCTTCTTCTTCTTCTTCTTCTTCTTCTTCTTCTTCTTCTTCTTGTTCTTGTTCTTCTTCTTCTTCTTCTTCTTCTTCTTCTTCAAAACTTTCACTGTATTTAATAGTCATAGAATATGGCACATTGTAGATCACTATGAAGGTTATTTCATACAGTCATTTATTTTATTCTGAGTCTAAAATAACTGTTCTGCATGGCATTTTGTTTGATACAACCTTGCTGAATAAAATCAAATTCCTAAGTAAGGTTCTGTGTGGTAATAACACTCATTGTCTTCTTTCTTGTTTATGCAGCTGCACTGCACTGTTCAGTGAAACAATCCACACTGAAGAACAATCTTAAATTACAGTATAATTTGTGAGTTGAAATAACTGCAATGAAAGAGTGTGTCAAACCTTCCCTTATAAGTGCCCTAGCTCTTCACTGGCATCAGACTTTACAGTAATATATATGTTACCATTCCAGGTTGTTACATGAGTAAAACAATAAAACAAATATAGACTTACAGAATGCTAGAAGAATATGCTCAGCCCAAGGAGGCTAATTTCACTCAAGAATACACGGGAAATAATTTCTTACCATCAAAACCAAAAGGAGTGTAGCATGTATAGAAACACAGACACACACACACACACACACACACACACACACAGACATACACACAAAGACACTACTACTACTACTACTACTACTACTACTACTACTAGTTGTAGTAGTACCACCACCAATATCAAAATAACAATAATTAAGAATCATTGCTCAGTAATACCTCATAGCACTAATGGAAGCAATTTTCCAATGAAAAAATACCATCTACAAAATGACTGTATGTAAAACATGATCCATCATTTTCCTACATAAAAGAAAATACTTCATTATCAAAGATAGAGATTACCTCATAGCAAAGTGCTAGAAAATGATATTCCAAGCCAAAAGATCAACAAAGGATGATGGAGTAGCCTTTGTTATATCTAACAAAATAGACATTCAACAAGAACTATTTAAAAGAGATGGGGAAAACACATAATATTCACCAAAGGAAAAATATAATTGAGACGATGACATCTCAGTGATGAATATCTTCACTTCAAATGAAAGCACACTCACATTTATAAAGTACATATTACTACAGTTTACATTCTACATTGGACCAGATGTTAATTTTGGGAGATTTCTACACCCTCCTACCAGCAATGAAAAGTTTTCCAAACTGAAACTATAGATAGAATCAATGGAACTAACAGATATCATTACACAAATGGATCTAGATGTAATGAGAATATTTTAGTGACACACAAAACCTCCTTCTCAGCACCTAATGGGAACTTCTGCAAAAGGGACCTTTTATACTCAGTCACAAAGCATGTCTCAACAGACAAAAGAAAATTGAAAAAACAAAGAAATAAAGAAACAAACAAAACTATTGCAACTTTTCAGATAATCATTGATTAAAACTGAACTTCAACAACAACCAAAATAATAAAAGCCAATTAAATTATGAAAATTGAACAACTCTCTACTCAATGACCACTGGTCAGAGCAGAAATAAGAAAGAGATAAGATGTTTAGAAATTCAACAAAAAAAATCAGTATGCAACATACCAAAATCATGGGGCACAATTCAAACAATACTGAGGAAATTTTATTTCACTAAGTCCATCTTCCCAATGAGAGCAGAAGATAAAGAAAATCCCAAAAGAACAGGATCCTGCAATAGGAGCTGACCTAAACTTCTGATCGATTAGTCAAGCAATTCAGCCTAAGGTTGCAGACTCTAAAACTAAATGGTATGGTAAGTAGACAGTGTTTACAGTAAAAAGATCACAGTGGCTAGTGACACCTCAAAACCTCAATCTTTGAAAAATACAGGGAAACTGAGAGATTGACTAGTAAGATGCATAGTGAAATTGGCCAAATAAGGAATAATGTAAAGCTTGATGACCTGCCGATGGCTAGAAAAATCAATTACACTGCATTTCCTCATCTGACCATGAATGAGAGTAAGGGAATATTTTTGCCTAAAATAACTGTCAGAGGGAGCACTGGTCTTGCTTAAAATTCACTGTTTGCTGGATTGAAGAGAAATGGCATGAGGTGACACCTCACAGCCTTCAAACTCCTACCTGACTTAAGGATGTTTTGTGAAGACAGGGCATAAGATCAGTGGAGCTTTTGGGCTAACTTTCACTTATTAGTGAGTGCATACCATGTGTGATCTTTTGTGATTGGTTTGCCTTGCTCAGGATGACACTTTCTAGTTCCACCCATTTGCCTAAGTAAACAAGTTACAGTTCACCCAGCACAGGAATCTCAAGATGAAGGAGAATTTAAGTAAGGGTGCTTTGGTTCCTCTAAGAAAGGGAATAAAATACTCACAGGAGCATCAAGGTAGCACTGCGTGGAGCAGGGGCTGAGGTAAAGGCCACCTAGAGACTGCCCTATTTGGGGATTCATCCTATAAAGAGTCAACAAACCCCAGATACAATACTTGATTATATTTCCTTCTTCACCACCCCGTGCCTTTTCTCACCTAGATCTATCCCTCTCCCCGTCCACCTCTTATGATTGCTTTCTTCTCCCTCCCAAGTGGGATTGAGGTATCCTCACTTGGGCTCTTCAGCTTGTTTATCTTTATGAGTCCTGTGGATTGCATCCTGGATATTCTGTACTTTTTTGGCTAATATATACTTATTAATGAGTACATACTATGTATGTTCTTTTGGGTCTAAGTTACCTTACTCAGGAAGATATTTTCTAGTTTGACCTATTTGCCTGAAAAACTCTAGCGACTTCTATGTTTATAGGCATCTCTTACTTGAGGTTGGGAAAGAGTTCTTTTATGCTTTTGTTCAAAATATTAGCTGAGTGTAAGGGAAGGGACTCTAGAATTAACAATAATTTGACTGATGCATCATTTTTTCCTGTTTTATCTTCTACACCTGAATCTGACTTTTACATTTCCTACATTCTATTGGTGATACTTAGAGCTTTTGCTCCTGTTCTCTTCTGTAGGTCTTCCATCTTCTGTATTTGCTCAATTTGTGGGGGTTCTTTGTTGTTGTTTTGTTTTGTTTTTGTGGTTTTTATATTTTGCTTCTATTTCCAGTTTTACTTCTTGCAGTTTTCTTTACTTTCTTCAACTGTTTAATTGCATTTTCCTGTATATTTTTTAGGGATTTATTTATAACCTTATTAAAGGCCACAATTGTTTTTAATTTTATGACTTTTTTGATTAGATATATTCTTTATTTGCATTTCAAGTGTTGTCCCCTTTCCTGGTCCCCCACCCTGAAAATCCCATAAGCCATCTCCTTTCCCCCCTTTCCTCAATCAACCCTCTTTTGCTTCCCTGACCTGGTGTTTCTCTACATTGTAGCATTGAGCCTTTCCAGGACCAAGGGCCTTTCCTCTCATTGGTGTCTAATAAGGCACTTTTATGCTGCCTATGTGTCTGGAGCCATGGGTAACTCAATGTGCAGGTTGATGATTGTTTCCCTTGGAGCTCTAGGAGTACTGGGTGGTTCATAGCATTGTTCCTCCTATAGTGCTACAACCCTCTTCAGCTCCTTGGATCCTTTCTCTAGCTCCTACATTGGGGATACTATGCTCAGTTCAATGGCTGGCTGAGGGTGTCCCCCTCTGTATTTGTTATGCATTAGCAGAGCCTCACAAGTGATAGCCATATCTGGCTCTGGTCAACAAGCACTTGTGGGCACAGATAATAGTTTCTAGGTTTTGTAACTATATATTGAATGGATCCCTAGGTGAGTAGTCTCTCAATGGTCTTTCCCTTAGACTCTCCTCCACCCTTTGTCTCTGTATCTCCTTCTGAGGGTATTTTGTTCCCACTATTAAAAGAACTATAGTATCCAAACTTTGTTCTTTCTCCTTCTTGGGCATTATTTGATATGTGAAAATGACTTGGGTATTCAAAGCTTCTGGGCTAATGTCCACTTATCAGTGAGTACATACCATGTTTTCTTCTGGGATTGGGTTACCTCAGTGCATGGTATTGGTAAAGTGACAGGCAGGTACATCAATGGAATAGAATTAAAGACACAGAAATGAACCCACACAAATATGGTCACTTGATCTTTGACAAAGAAGATAAAACAATTTAATGGGGGAAAAGATAGACTTTTCAACAAATGGTGCTGGCTCAGCTGGCAGCTAGCATGCAGAAGAATACAAATCCATCCATTCTTATCCCCTTATACTAAGCTCAAGACCAAGTGGATCACAGACTTCCACATAAAACCAAACACACTGAAACTAATGTAAAAGAAACTGGAGAAGATTCTTGAACACCATGGACACAGGGGAAATTTTCCTGAAGAGAAACACAATAGCCTAAGCTCTAAGATCAAGAATTGACAAATGGGACCTCATAAAATTACAAAGTTTCTGTAAGGCAATGGACACTTTCGATAGGACAAAATGGGAACCAACAAGTTGGGAAAAGATATTTACCAACCCTACATATGAGAGAGGGCTATTATCTGATATATACAAAGAACTCAAGAAGTTAGACTCCAGAGAAACAAATAACCCTATTAAAAATGGGGTTCAGAAGCCGGGTGTTGGTGGCACACACCTGTAATCCCAGTACTTGGGAGGTAGAGGCAGGTGAATTTCTGAGTTCTAGGCCAGCATGATCTACAGGGTGAGTTCCAGGACAGCTAGGGCTACAAAGAGAAACCCTGTCTCAAAAAAAAAAAAAAAAAAAAAAAAAAAAAGAAAGGGCTAAACAAAGAAAGACTTTTCATCTGAGGAATATCGAATGACTGAGAGGCAACTAAAGAAATATTGAACATCTTTAGTCATTAGGGAAATGCAAATCAAAACTACCCTGAGATTTCACCTCACAGCAGTCAGAAAAACTAAGATCAAAAACTCAGGAGACAGCAGGTGCTCAAAAGGATGTGGAGAAAGAGGAACACTCCTCCACTACTGGTGGGTTTGCAAGCTCATACAAGCACTCTGGAAATTTGTTTGTTGGTTACTTAGAAAACTGGCTACAATACTACAGGAGCACCCTCTTATTCGACTCCTTGGCATATACTCAGAAGATTCTAGAGCATGTAATAAGGACACATGCTCTATTATGCTCATAACAGCCCTATTTATAATAGCCAGAAGCTGGAAAGAACACAGATGCCCCTCAACAGAAGAATGGATACAGAAAATGTGGTATATTTACACAATGGAATACTACACAGCTATTAAAAATAATGAATTCATGAAATTCTTAGACAAATTAATGGAACTGGAAAATATCACCCTCAAAATAATTTATTGTATTCACCTTAATTTCTTCTTCTTCTTCTTCTTCTTCTTCTTCTTCTTCTTCTTCTTCTTCTTCTTCTTCTCCTCCTCCTCCTCCTCCTCCTCCTCCTCCTCCTCCTCCTCCTCCTCTTCCTCCTCCTCCTCCTTCTCTTCCTCCTCCTCCTTCTTTTTTTTTGGTTTGGTTTTTCGAGACAGGGTTTCTCTGTGAAGTTCTGGCTGTCCTGGAACTCACTCTGTAGACCGGGCTGGCCTCAAACTCAGAAATCCGCCTGCCTCTGCCTCCCAGGTGCTGGGATTACAGGAGTGTGCCACCACACCTGGCTTTTTTCACCTTAATTTCTTTAAGGGATTTTCTTTTCATTTCCTCTTTAAAAGACTATTATTTTTAAGATTGAAATTAAAATTATTTTCTTGTGGTTTTGTTATAATATCCAGGACTTGCTGTAGTTATTGTTGCAGTGTTCTGAAAGTATTATATAGCTTTACATCTTTGTTTGTGTTCTTGTGAGGGCTATATCATCACAAAGGCTCTAGTCCCTGCATGTTCCTGTTGAAGTAGGTACTGGAGAAGGGTGTTGGTTCTTAATGGTCTTGATGTGTCAGGCATCTTATGTATATCCTTGGGCAGTGTTGTTCCAGATCAGCAATTCTGTATGGTTCAGGATATGCAGCTCTGTATGCTTCATAAGGTTCCAGGTCCAATAAAGGTAGGCAGTAAGTTGGGGAAAATGGTAGTATGCCTGGGCTACCAGGGTAGCTTCTTATGCTCCAAAAAACTCAGTAAGCAGGTAGAATTTGTAGAAGAAGGGAAACTAATCTGTAGGCTCAGGATCCTCAATGTCTGTTGCAGATAGAGTATTGGGGTTAGAACAGAGGTACAGAAGTGATATCAGAAAGTACCTGGCAGCTTAGTTTATCCCATAGGACTTAGCCAGCAGGAAAGTTGGGCACAGAAAAGAAAGCTTACCTATAGATTTCAGGATCCACAGGTGAGATGAAGGTGGGCAGACGGGAGATTACTTCCAGAGGGTGTAATAGGCTAGTTAAGACATCCTACATGCCCCAGAGGACTCAGATATTGGGGAGTATGAGTGGAGAAAGAGATACTATTCTGTGTTCTTTAGGACCAATGAGTCTTTCTATTCCTATACCTTTTTCCTGATTTTACCTTTCTCCAGTGAAAGGTGTGCTCTTTAAATTTATTTTACAAATGTTCAGCTATCCTACATTCATTAATGCATCCCCTTCCAATATATCATTTGTAGTAAACAAGCATCTTCCACATTTACTCTAATATGAACACAGATAATACAAAAACCTATCACAAAATATGTGAGAGAAAGTTTGCCTCTACATATCAATGCCTGGGAAAATTCACTCGGGATAATTTCTTTATTTCCTTCCATTTCTGTAAAAATTCTGTAACTTTATTTTTCTTTGTCTTAGTAATATTGCATTGTGTACATGTAAAAGCTTTAATTATGTAATATTCAGGTGGTAGATATCTAGATTTATTCAATTTCCTCACTATTGTATACATAGCAAAAAGTAAGTATGATGTGCAATATTGATACAGAAAGTCCTTTTGATATTTGCACAAAGGTTATATTTTAGTTAGATTTTTTTTTTGACAACTGAAAGTCTGATTTCAAAGTGGCTCTACATTTGCAGTCTCTTAACATGTTTAAGAGTTCTGCTGCTGAACTCCATTGTATCAGGCACTAAGATCAAGAAGTTTTGGACCATTCAGGTTGAACTAGGGAAAGACTGAAAGACATTGAAAAGTAGGGCATTGCACAGGAAGACCAGAAGTCTCATCCAATCTGGTCCCATGAGATCTCTCAAACACTGAGCCTCCAATCAGGCAGAATGAACCACCAGGTCCTAGGTGCCAATGCACATGCAGCAGAGAACTGCATGGTCTGGCCTCAATGAGAGAAGATGCATCTAACCCTTGAAATCATAGAAGCCCCCCAGGGAATGTGGTAGCCTGGTGTCATGGGGAGTGGTGGGTGGGGACATCCTCTTGGAAACAAGGGATTAGCAGGAAGAGGAATAGGATGGGGAACTGTTTGAAGGCACAGCAGGACAGGGAAAATGATTTGACTGTAAAAAATGATTAAAGATTATAAAATGTAAAAAATAGTTTTTTTTTCTGCCAATATATCAAATAATAATGATATTCTTTTCTTTCAATAGTTTTACTGATGATGGTAATTCTGGCTAAAGAATCAATCAGAACTGTTTTATATTTGGGGCTCACTACAACATAAGCTACGGTTTGCAGCATTCAGAATTTTGAGAACAATTTAATTTAAGAAAGTACAGGTCAGTGTATTCATTTTAAAATAATGCTAATACCTAGCTTCCTGCTATATCCACCACTTCATTGGAACATTTTTTTTTCTTCTTCAATGTGGAAAAATAGTTTCCTAAATTTATTGAGGTTATTCACATTCCATATTTTTCTATTGTGTGTGGTTGAGCAAATAGTTTACAGTTTTCCCAGAGAGTATAATAGTTGGTGCAATATTAAGGACAATAGTAGGTTCCTAATTTATTGGTAAAACTCAGTTCACATTAATTTCCAGTATTTGTCAAAGGAAAATTTGAATAAGAGAGTAAAACTTTGATTTTGGAACCCAAGTCTATTTGCTTGCATTGACCATACCATTAAGGCTACAGAATTCATAACATTTATAATCCGGTATTTGCGGCATACACAATTTAAAACTTAGTTTGCACAAGAACTCAAAACCATTGGCTACATTGTCTTTAAATAGATTTTGTGCATTTTTGTAGAAAATCTTATCCATGAAGTCCTTGGTATTTATCTTGTGATCAGCTGATATGATGGATTCTTTCTGAGTATCTGGCAGAACCTGATAAAGAGACAATTTTTTATCAAGGTTAACAATTGAAAACACAGAACCCAACAAATTGTATTTTTAGAGGCTGCAATAAAATAAGGGGCTATGAGCAACTGACTAATGCTAGACATTCTATGGTATACCCTGTCACCCAAAGTTAGAGAGTGGTTAACTCAGTACAAGTCAAAGATTAACACTAAAAAGACTACTCACATATTTGGAGAAAAATATCAAAGGCTTCTCAACACACAATTTTCAAATATTAATACAAAAACTTTTTTAGGTTATTTGGCAAGAGTAAGTTTGTCTATTGAAGTGATTGTTTCTCATTGTGTTCAAGTTAGTAATAGGGATCTAACTGATAACCAAGTAGTGCTGGTTCAAACTTCTACATTATATTGTAGACATGTGCATGTGGTAATCAAGTTCAAGGATAGAACAATGCTTGTAAATTGTCAGAACTGGATCAAAGATGGAGTTTCTACAACACTTTGGTAGCCTATGAGTAAGAGAATTTTTAATCACATGAAAAAAAACCCACAGTATCATCGTATATTTTCTCTAATTTTTCAGGTTGAGTTATTTAATTGACCATGCACAAAGATTGCCTTTGTTGCAGTGTTGTATGTCTATCTTTTTTGATTCTACCATATGTTATCACAGTAGTCTCCTGTTAATATATATTTATTTCCTATTGTATATTCTCAAGACATGGAATCTTAAAGTATGCTAGACATTTTTAATAGTCACTGCAATTCATCTAAGCCACAACTCTAATTCCCATTCTATTTCTATTAAACCCCAAAGAGAAATAAAGCAAATGAGTTCTAAAACTAAAAAAAATAATAATAATAATTTTCTTAGGAGAAAAATAATAGTCACTTTCTGCTTTTCATACCATTTTTCTTTATAGATAAAATTTCTTCTTAAAGTTTATAATGAGTATAAACAGAACATTTATTAGGAGTCAGATATTCTAAAAATTACTGAGAAAAATATATAAAATATACCAAATTAACAAACTTTAAAAGTTACCTAAAAAAATCCAAAAAGGAGTCCTACAGCTGGTAAACAACTTCAGCAATGTTGGATAAAAAATCATCTAAGATCTGGATACAACATTAACTCAAACAAATCAGAAGATTTCCTCTACTCAGAGGATAAACAAGCTAAAAAAGAAATAAGGGAAATGACTTTTACAATAGTGACCCAAAAAATTAAAATATATTGGTGTAAATCTAACCAACCAAGCAAAAAATCTGTATGACAAAAACTTCAAGTCATTGCAGAGAGAAATTGAAGGTCACCTCAGAAGATGGAAAGATCTCTATGCTCGTGGATAGGCAGGATTAACATAGTAAAAATGGCCATCTTACCCAAAGCAATCACAATCTGCAGATTCACTGCAATCCCTATCAAAATTTCAACTCAATTATTCACAGAGATAAAAACAAAAGGTAACTCTCAATTTGTCTAAAATAACAACAACAACAACAAAAATCCAGGATATCAAAAATCATTCTCAACAATAAAAGAACTTCTGGAGGAATCACCATTCCTGATCTCAAGCTATGCTACAGAGAAATAGTGATAAAAAAAAATGCATGCTATTGGCTCAGAGAAAGGCAAGTTAATCAATGAAATAGAATTGAAGATGCAAAAATGAACCCATGAACCTTTAGTCACTTGATCTTTGACAAAGGAGATAAAACCATTCAATGGGGGAAAAAACAGCATTTTCAACAAATGCTAGTTCAACTGGCAGTTGGCATGTAAAAGATTGCAAATTGAACCATTCTTACCTCCTTGTACAAAGCTCAAGTCCAAGTAGATCAAGGACCTCCACATAAAACCAGATAAAATGAATCTAAGAGAGTGGAAATTGGATCTGGAGAAAATTTCATGAGCAGAACACCAATAGCTTATGCTCTACGTTCAAGAATTGACAAATGGAACCTCAGAAAATTATAAAGCTTGTAAGGCAAAGGACATTGTCAACAGAACATAACAGCAATCCAAAGATTGGGAAAAGATCTTTACTAATCTTATATCCAATAGAATGCTAACATCCAAAATATACAAAGAATTCAGGAAGTTAGACTCCAGGGAAACAAAATAATCTTATTAAACATGGGATACAGACCTAAACCAAATTCTCAACTAAGGAATCTTTAATGGGTGAGAAGCACTTAAAGATATGTTCAACATTCTTAGCCATCAGGGAAATGCTAATCAAAATGCAAAATGTTAATCAAAATGACCCTGAGATCCTACTTTACACAAATCAGAATAGCTAAGACCAAAACCCAAGGTAACAGTAGATGCTGTCAAGGATGTAGAGAAATAGGAACACTTCTCTTTTGCTGCTGGAATTGTAAGATGGTACAACCATGCTGGAAATCAGTATGGAGGTTTCTCAGAAAATTGTAAATTATAAATGTTTCTACCTGAGGACCCAGGTATTCCATCTTGGGCATATACCCTAATGGTGCTCCAACATATAAGAAATAAGAAGGACATACACTCCACTATGTTCATAGCAACCTTATTTATAATAGCCAGAACCTGACAGCAATGCAGATGTCCCTCAACAGAGGAATTGGTAAGGAATATGTGGTACATTTACACAATGGAGTACTTCTTGGCTATTAAAAACAATGACTTCAAGAAATCCTTAGGCAAATGGATAAAAATAGAAAATATCATCCTAAATGATGTAACCCAGTCACACACACACAAAAAAAAACCACACATGGTATGAACTCACTGATATTAGCCTAAAAGAATCTTGGAATACCACAATACATCTCACAGACCATATGAATTCCAAGTAGAATGAAGACTATACCAAAGTGTGCATGCAACAGTTCTAATCAGAAGGGAGAATAAAATAATCTGTAGATGTAGAGGGAGAGACTGGTATGAGAGGGAGACAAGAGGTGTAGGGAAAAATGGGTGCCAGTTCAGATATGGGAGGAGATTAGGCAGAAGTACAATGGTTCAGGAATTTGAAAGTAGGTGTGTAGCAGTGGGGGAGGGGAAAATGGGGCTAGATACTAGAAAGTCCCACAGGTCAGAGAGCAAAGATGTTCCCAGGACCCATCAGTGAGGACTTTAGCCAAAATATTCGAAATAGGCAAGATTGAACCTAGAGAGACCATATCAGGTGTATAGGCACAGATCCTAGTTAAGGGATGGGGCCATCTATCCACCTCAAAAATATTAATCCAGAATTCCTCCTGTCAGGAAATGAAGGGACAAAGACTGGAGCAGAGACTGAAGGAAAGGCCATTCAGAGACTGACCCGCATAGTGATCTATCCCACATGTGAACACCAAACCCAAACAAAACCAAGAAGCAGTTGCTGACAGGAGTCTGGCATAGCTGTCCCCAGCAAGCCTCTGCAGAGCTTGCCCAATATATAGGTACATGTGTGCATACAGATATTGGACTGAATGTAGGGATCCCAATGGAGAAGTTAGGGGGAAAACTGACAGAGTTGAAAGGGTTTACAAGACCAGAGGAAGAACAATAATATCAACCAATCAGACCTCACAAACTCCCCAGGGACTAAACCACCAACCAAGAGTGTACATGCTGGGGACCCATGGCTCCAGTTGGATATGTACCAAAGAATGACCTTATCAGGAATCACTGGGAGGGGAGACCCTTGGTCGTGTGGATGTTTAAATACTCAAGGTAGAGGAATGCTAGGGTGCTAAGGCAGGAGTAGTTGGGTGGGTAGAGGGCACCCTCATAGATGCAGGGGAAGGAGAGAGGACATAGGGAGTTTGTGGACAAGAAACGTGGATGGGGGCAAACATTTAAAATGTAAATAAATAAAATAATCCAAAAAAACAATGTTCAAATCGAATGACCATTATATCAGTAATCCATTAAAAAATTGTATGTAAGAGAGCAAGCTATTGTTTACTTACCATTGGAGACTGAGGAAGAATTCTTGTTATAAATGTTAACAAATGATCTTTACATTGAGTATAATCCTTACACTCAGCTTTATTAAAAATGAGAGTATTTTTCCAATAACAGAGATTTCTTCCCAGTCTCACATTTCACTGTGGAAATATTACAAAAGAAGGTATGCTTTCTATCTGAACTCACATCTTCATGCTTTGCTTTCCCCCAAAGTCCTTGTTTATATGCCTGTTTCCCAATTCTCCTTACTGCAGCTGCAAGGTTATGTACCTTCCTCTGAAGCTGATGCAATCCTAAGGATACATATACGCTTTACCCTTGTGACTTGGCTCTTCACGGTACCATTTAGGACAAATAACTTATCTAAATATCAAAGTAACCTGTTTTGTCATCTGATCAAACATCAGATTCAAGAACACTAGCTTCTTTGAGCTTCTTGAGCTCCTTAACCCATTTGTAGCCAGAGTATATCATATCTATGGAATATGTATTCAATACCTTCCCCTGCATCTATGAGGGTGCCCTCCACCCACCCAACTACTACTGCCTCAGCACCCTAGCATTCCTCTACCTTGAATATTTACACATCCACACAACCAAGGGGATCCCTCCCTTTGATTCCTGATAAGGCCATCCTCTGGTACATATTCAACTGGAGCCATGGGTCCCCAGCATGTGCACTCTTGGTTGATGGTTTAGTCCCTGGGGAGTTTGTGAGGTCAGGTTGGTTGATATTGTTTTTCTTCCTCTGGTCTTGTAAACCCTTTCAGCTTGTAAAAATGTGTATTTTTAATTTCTTATCTTAAATCTAGGTTAGTAATTAACTTGAAAAAGAGCAGAAAACCAAAAATTTGTTTTCATTTCTGTCTTCACTTCCTTTCATGACAAGTAACAATACAGAATTGTAAAGCAAATAAAGCTGACTCTTCCAATCTTTCTTTTTTGGCCATTCTATTAAGGCTAAACAAACCAACCATATAGGAGGAAAGTCCAAAATGCATGCATCAGAGGCAGAGATGCTCCCTTTTAAAGTTTCAAGAATGACATTAAGCTATACCACCTTAACATTATAACCAGTGAATCTAGCTCAGACCCATGCAACCCACTGATCATTGTCATTTAACACTTTAAAACCCATAGAGTTTGTAGTCTGTTTAATTGTGGTCTTCTTAGTATGTCTTAGGGATGTCCACCTACTTTCTTTCTCATTATCTGGGCAGTATCAATTGCAGGTTCCCTTTCACGGCATGGATTAAAAGATGGACCTGTCATTGGTTGGTCACTCCCAGAATTTCCCTGCCACCTTTATCCTAATACATGTTATAGGCAGGACAGAATATCCAACTGTACATTATTTTTTTTAAATTTCTGTTGAATAAGAGAGTTCCCATTCCACTGTTGTTTTTTAATAACCCTAGGAAGTTTGTTTTGCATCTACAGGAAATCTGACTGCTCAAGCCATGGCAAGTAACTACTTGACATCAAACCCCAGCCTCTGCATCAGCAACTGCCTCGGAAATCTAGTCCTGTTTGAAATCCTGCTCTGACTTCCTTTGTTGAAGTACAATAAAGGAAAATCTAAGCTAAACGAACTCTTTCTTGCCAAAGTTGCTTTTTTGATGTTATGGTGTTTTTCTTTTAGAATAGAATCCCACTGGGCGGTGGTGGAGCATGCCTGTAATCCCAGCACTTGGGAGCTAGAGGCAGGCAGATTTCTGAGTTTGAGGCCAGCGTGGCCTACAGAGTGAGTTCCAGGACAGCCGGAGCTACATAGAGAAACCCTGTCTCAAAACAACAACAACAACAACAACAACAACAACAACAGCAACAAAAGAATAGAATAGAATCCCTAACAGAGACTACATCTATGGTTCAAATTGTTTTTGCTTTACATTGTATCTGTGAAAACAATTTACCTTGGAAATTTGATTATAAATAATAAATTCTAAAACAATAGGCCTACAATGTTTGGTCTCCTTGTTCTGTTGGTTCAGTACACAAATAAAAATTCTTTCTTCAACATTTTTCCCACAGAAGCAAATTCTTCCCAGGAAATCCAAATTAAACACATACAAAAATGTCCTTAATTTCTTGGAAGTGTTTTAATGAAGACATTCTACTAGCTTAAAAGTATTTACACTTGAAATGATTTTAATCAAAGCACTGCAAAATACACTTAATGATTTGAATGAAGGGATAAAAATGGAAATATATGATAATTTTGAATCAAAAGATTATGGAAAAATTATACATATAAATTATTTTATTCAAACTGAACTTAGGAAAGATAGGGATTACTTTGTGCTTTAAATGAATAAAAACTAAAATTAGTAAGTACAAATTGAGAAACAAGATATTTGATGCATTTTCTAAAAATTAAATCTCAATCTAAATGCCTTCCTTTACTTTAACCCTTTAGATTCATAGGAAATAGAATACTGCAGATTGCTATACAGATATATT
Source organism: Apodemus agrarius (assembly GCA_964023405.1). Classification (NCBI taxonomy): domain Eukaryota; kingdom Metazoa; phylum Chordata; class Mammalia; order Rodentia; family Muridae; genus Apodemus; species Apodemus agrarius. The sequence continues at coordinate 27,359,864 of OZ030014.1, forward strand.
TCATTTACTCCATTATGTTAATTCTCTGACTCAAAATAATGATGTTAGATGACATTATGGTGTTGCTAGACAAACAAAAGAAAATCAAATTCATAACTAAGTAACCTTGTGTTAAGAGAAATCATCTTCTTTCTTCTCTTTACAGCTGCACTGTTCTTAGTAACAAGTAGCTAACAAAAGGAAATAATTTTTGTCATAAAGGATAGAATCATCTTTGAATTGAAATAACTGTCCCAAGAGGATTTCAAATCTTTCCTGATTTCTTAATTAACTCCTCATTTAAACTTTCAAGTTCTTCAAAACACATTTTGTATAAACTATACACTGTCATCAAGTTACAGTAAAATATATGCTATTATGCCAGATTGTCAAATAAAAATAAATATAGAATCTTTATGTGAGGTGTCTTCAAATATTCTATTTGATATTTAATCAAAGAAAGATAAACTAGATATACATATATAGTCTGTAATTGCTGAGGAGTCATTGGTACTTGATAAACTATTCATTTAAAGATTTAATTTCTGACAAACTTAAATGTAAATCAAAAATATGAAGTCTAATAATATAAAAAATGAATAAGTTTTTCTTTCACAAATACTTGGTGTAAAAAAGAGTGGAAGCAAGTCACACTCTACTGAATTCTCCCAAGCCTGAAACTGATTATATAACCCTATGTTTTTATGATGTAAAGTGTCATCAAACCTGTGAGAACAACAGAAAGTCAAGGGAACACTTTAGTAAGTACAAAAGACTGGACAAAATATAGAACCATTTAGTAACAAACTTATAATGGGTACAAAACCTGTGAGCTAAAATGCTAGACACAAAAAGTTAAAATAGGCATGAGTCTCATACATATCACTTTCTTGAAAAGATTAATAAAAGGAAATCTCCAGGTGAAATAAGAGTAGTAGATTGTTGATTCTACAATCTTATGTGGTTAAAGGATTCAGGACTGCTCTCCAATGTCAATATTTTAAATATTCTGGTACTCAAGAAGCAGTACCAAAGAGAAACTCTTCAATCAAAACACTTTGATGGGAAGAACAGTCAATGTAGTACAATAACATCTGCTTTCAAAACACGGAAGACCCAACTCACACTAATAAAAGACAGAGATCTGGAAAACCCCAGAAGCACAGGAGCATGCAACAGCAGCTGACTGAACTGAAAGACTAGGAAACCAGCAGTTCAAGCTAAGATCAGAGCATGAAAGTAAGTTCCCTCATTAGAAAAACTTAGTTACAATGCTCAGCTACCATAGGCCACAGATACATTGGAGCCTCAGTCTTTAAAATATACAGGGAAATTGTGAAACTGCCCTGAAAACTTCGGAAATAAATCTGGTCAAGTTGGAAGAAATATCAATCTATACACCATTCTGATGACTAGATAAGTCAGTTTCAAAGCATTTCCTCATCTGCTCATGATATACAGTAAATAGATAATTTGGCTAAATTGTCGTAGCAAGGACAAGTCTTTTATCCAACTCCTTATTTACAGGTCTACAACATAGAAACACAAGTCCTGTTAGTATGTAAGTTATAGGTAATAAGTGTAGGAGGATTGTTTTGTTATTGGTGTATATGGATTAAGAGCAAGAAAAAAGCATTATTTTTATATATGAAGATGTTATGACTCATGTTTTAGCTATAAATTGCAAAACAAAAACAAAAACAAAAACAAAAACAAAAACAAAAAAACAAACTGGCAGTTATTGGAAAGAGAACATTATTTTGTTTCTGGAAAGATTAAAAGAAATAAAAGGGGTAAACAGTGTAAAAATCTAAAATATACAAGGATTTGCTAGTAATGACTGCATTGTTCTGGAGCTAGATAACAATCTGAAACAAATTACAAAATTAAACAGATATATGTGCAGATGTACACAGAGTAAACAGAAAAAGGTACCACACTTTTCCTAAACAAGTTAAAATATCTCTATGTATTCCAGGATTAAGGTTAATGCATCCACATTAAGTGGCCCCTACTAACATCTAAAAAATTTAGGATTTAGAACTGCATGAGAGTGGACAATGTGCAGAGTGTGTTTAAATCATAACAAGAATATGAAACTACCCATCTCTCAAATCATAAACTGAGTGAAATTAAACAGAATACATATTCATTTGATAACTGTTGTTTATAATTTTTATTGAAGGAACAGAGTGAAATTTGATTCAAGTATTCAAAAAATGATAGTTACACTTTTTCTTCCCAAATGCTTTCTTAGGTGGTTGAATATTTCTTTTTTTTTTCATTTATTGAATTTGTATTAAATTCTAAAAAATGAATAAATGGATACTCTAAAACTATGCATTTCTTCTTTTAATTTTTATTTTCTATATTCTATGTTTACATTCCAAAGGCTTTCCCCTTTCTCAGTTCCCCCCACCATACGTCCCATAGTTCCTCTCCCCCCCAACTATTCCGCAATCATTCCCTCTCCCCCCATGGTTTCTTTACAAAACTGGATCCAATCTTTACAGGACCAGGGTCCTCTTCTTTCTTCTTCTTGGGAATCATTTGACTTGCTAATTGTGCCTTGAGTATTTAGGGCTTCTGGGCTCATTAATATCCACTTATCAGTGATTGCATTTCATGTGTATTCTTTTGTGATTGGGTTAGCTCACTCAGGATGATATTTTCCAGGTCTAACCATTTACCTACAAATTGCATGAATTCATTATTTTTAATTGCTGAGTAGTATTCCATTGTATAAATATACCACATTTTCTGTATCCATTTCTCCTTTGAGGGATATTTGGGCTCCTTCCAATTTCTGGCTATTACAAACAAGGCTGCTATAAACATAGTGGAGCATGTGTCTTTATTGTATGCAGGGGAATCCTCTGGGTATATGCCCAGGAGTGGTATGCCAGGGTCCTCTGGAAGTGACATGCCGAATTTTCTGAGGAACTGCCACACTGATTTCCAGAGAGGTTTTTCCATTTTGCAATCCCACCAACAGTGGAGGAGTGTTCCTCTTTCTCCACATCCTAGCCAGCACTTGTTGTCTCTTGAGTTTTTAATCTTAGCCATTCAGACTGGTGTGAGGGTTGTTTTGATTTGCATTTCCCTGATGACTAATGAGGTTGAACATCTCTTAAGGTGTTTCTCGGCCATCCGAATTTCTTCTGGTGAAAATTCTTTGTTTAGCTCTGTACCCAATATTTCTATCTACAAAATCACATCTGTAGTATGCATATTCATGTCTAATACAGAAGAAAACAAATAACAGAGAATAGACAAAGCATAATAGTACCCTTTGAAAGCAACTGTCAAATATTTGCATTTTATTTCGTTCCATATTTCCACTTTGAACACAGAGAAAATATACATGTGCAAGAAGAAACCAGGGGTTCATCTCTCTTTGCCAATACACCACTAAGAGATCAGGAAAGTCCTTTACTGTATATAAAGTCTCTGTTCCAGACAGATTTGGCACAATGGTACTTCAATGACACTTCATGGCATCTCTTTACTTCTTAGACTCTGCAAGAATTTGCCACACATACTTGTCTGGGAGGGCATAACCTCTATCAATATTTTGGTTACTCTTTGTGTCACATGTACTGCTTGCTTCAACTAAGACATCTTTTTTGATTACTTTCAACCATAACTTCTGTCCAATTCATGTTGCTCCTCATAATTCAGCTGCTATCATCAATGCTTACTGAAAGAAGGGTAAGTTTAAAATGGATAATCTTCTGAGATCCACTTATCAATTATGTGAAATCCTACACTACATGAGAGTAGTAAAATCCAAAGTATCTGACAGGTGACAACATTCTTTGGGAGTCATAGAGCACTTAATGAGGTTACGGTGATAATAATGTAAGTTTACATTCTTCACACAGGATTGTTTATACCAGTGACATGTAGAAACTGGACACATGCAAATGGAGATGTTCTGGTACTTTCCTACAAAACTGGATAACAGAACAGAGAAGTGGTGGTGGTATTGGGGGGTGATTGGGGAATGGGCAGGGGGAAGAGGAGTTATGGGACTTATGGTGAGGGGGGAACTGGGAAAGGGGAAAGCCTTTGGAATGTAAACAAGAATATAGAAAATAAAAAATGGAAAAAAATGGAGATGTTCTATAAATACTTTGCACTTTCCAGATATCAAATAATATATTAAGGTTATTGAGATGAATATCCCTTCAAAAGCATGAAGAGTTAAGTTGAGATATGAAACATGTCTTCTTGTGGAATGTTCCCACACTGCAATGTGATACAATGACAGAATGATACATCAGTGGACATGAATTTTATTTTCAATAAAGCTGATTGTGAAGACAAAAAGAGATAATTATTCTTTAAGCTATTTATCATGTGATGTCTGATTCAATCTCAAGAGGTAAATAATGCTCTCTTGCCTACAGATAGTTGCTTTTCTTTTATAATTAGATAGCTGACATAATGGTCATACACTATATGAACTTTATTAATGTTGTATTTTTATATCATTCTCAGCAATACTTACAATATTTGCCTGGTAATTAAGAATCTTCTAAAATACTTAATTTTTTTAAAATTAAAATATTTTATTTATTTGCATTCCAAATGTTGCTCCTGTTCCTGATCAATTCTCCCCAAAATCTTCATCCCATTTTCCTCCTATATGCATCTGAGAGGGAGCTCCCACCCTCATCCCCACCTTACCATGCCAGCATCCCTCTTCCCTGGGACAAGAAATCTCTGTGGGATTAACCACATCTCTCACATTGAGTTCAGAAAAGGCAGTGCTCTGTTATACATGTGCCAGAGGCCATGAATCAGCCCATGTATGCATTTTTCTTGTTGCTTAGACTCCGGCTGCTCTGAGGAGTCTGGATCAGTTAACACCATTGTTCTTCCTATGGGGTTGCATTCCACTCCAGCTCCTTCAATACTTCCCCAAACACTTCCATAAGGGTCCAGATCTGAGTCCAATGTTTGGCTATAAGTTCTATTCTGTCTCAGTCTGTTACTGATTGAGATTCTCAGAGGACAGCAATGCTAGGCTCCTGTCTGTAAGTCCAGCATGGAATCAATAATAGTGTTTTTTCTATTCTAATATTTGAAACTCGGGTGCTGAGACACATTGGAAATTTTGATCCAAATATGTAAAATAGTCCTGTTAGAGAACTGGGTAAAATTATTTCTCTTGGACCCAATTTAACCCTCTCTTAATTTGGGTTACAGGAGATCATTGCCACCTGTAATGTCTAGAATAAAACCTGAGCTCACAGATATTTCTCAACTTATTGTATGCCATACAAATTCTATTAGTTAGGTTTTGTGTTTTATACAGTGAATCCTATTATAAAACTTATCTCTAATTGAGGTTCTCACAGAAACTCTTAAAAAATCCATCATATTTACTGAGCACAAGACAAATGTCAAGAGTGGCTGGAAAATGATAGCCTGCCACATTTTAAGATATGCCGTAAAAGATATTGTCAAGATCATCAAAGACTTCAAAGAAGACAAAATACTGTCTGATGCCCTGCTCAGTAGTTATTTTTCACAAATTGTGTTTTGCACTAGAGAACATATTCTTGTCCAATTCAAGGGAATAAACAAACTTTTACTTTCAATTAAATTTCCTTTTGTTGAATAGTTAAAATTAATGAACAGAGATGTTCTTTTCCAACAAAGTAGAAATATACTAGTATACTAATTACTATGGGCCTCATTATTCTGTATTGTTTATATACTATTCACTTAAACACACAAACAAAAGAGCAATGGAGAGTGCAAATAAATTCAATAAATTAAGGAAAGTAGTCTTTAGGACAGAAGAAAGGTGTTCTGAGAAAGTCATGGATGTAGAATAAAGGTAGATTTCAGTATTGCTCAAAATTAATATTATATTTCCTTCCTTATTTCAGTGGTTCTCTATATTTCTAATGTGGCATATATTTACTATACCTGCTCATGCTGTTGTGACCGCCTAAAGAAGAAGTTATTTTAATTGACACTTCATATCTGTAAAGCTCTAAGTGTTTTATGTTGTAGCATAAACATCTGATATTCATGATATCTGATACACAACCCCTGTGAAATGGTAATTTGAACACCAAGTGTGTTGACAAGAGGGCAACATACTCTGCCACAAATCAACATGCCATTACTTGGTAGCATTCCCAGTAAACTCATCATGGGCCCCTCACTCTTCCTTACTGTAGGCTGAACAGATTAGAATAAAAATGTTCTATACTTCAAATTATTACACTTCATATATATATATATATATATATGTATATATATATATATACACATATATATATAATAGTAGCTATAAATTATGGGCTTATTTTATGTGTTATTGTTAGATGACTTCATACAACTACATGATACATTTTGACCACATGCATATTTTGGAGCATCACATTTATTTACATATTCCTTTTATGCTGTTGTTATTTGTGACAGGCTGGGTTTAGCCTAGTCATGTTTATTGTGTGATCCGTGAAACAAAGGCAAATCACCAGTGGCTTAGATACTGAAGATAATGGTGGCTACCACTGCTCCAGCAGATGGGCCCCACCAGTACCTTCCTTGAGAAAAACCATCTCCTATGAGACCCTTTTCCATCTGTGACTGAATGTTGACAAGCCTACTCTTACTCATGTCCCCTTTCTTGCAAATACATGTCCATGTCTCCATGTAAAATACAATAGTAAGTCAGAAGTGTGTGTTCATATTCATTCAAGTCAGCTTAGTTATTTTAAAAACTTGAATACAGGGTTGGTAATTTGCTCCTCTTATGTTACATTTCCAAATGGTTATTCACTCCTCTCTCCAAGTACTAAAGGGCTGGCAGGGATATTTTCCACTAAACATTCACTGTGGAAACATCATGGAGCATTTGAGGGAAGCTTCAAAAGTATTAGAGTATTTCCCATAGAATGGATCACCTTGTCACTCATATCACAGTAATTCCTCAAAGCCGATGTAAGATTCTCAGTCGGGTTGCTTCTCATGCAACTTGTGCTGGTGATGACTGCTGTTTGTCTTTCTTACTGTCTGTATCTTCTACCCAATACTTAGACAGTGATTTGCGATGGTGTAAGTTTTTTTTTTTTTAAATTGCTTTGGAATGTAAACAAAGAATATAGAAAATAAAAAAAAAGAAAAAGAAAAAAAAGAAAAAATTGGTTTCACTTCATTCAACTTTTAGTGACAGAGTATCATACAATGAACCCTTTTGACAGAAAAAAAAGATAGTGAAATCTCCTTTTACTTTTGTAATTTTTTCTAAGAGAAAAGAGTTTATTTCACTCACATACATGGTTCATTCATCATTGAAAGAAGTTCGAGAAGAAACAGAAACATGGCAAGAACTCTTGAGCCAGTCACTCATGAAAAGACTGTGGAGAGGACAACTTATGACTTCCTCCTAATGGCTTGCTCAGCATGATTTCAATGTATATGAGCAATGTGTGTGTGTGGGGGGGTATCTGTTATATGTGTGTTTATATTATGTATGTGTTTGTTATTATTTTATTTATTCACTTTACATTAAGCACACTAAGTCTTCCCTATGACACCTTTCCAAAATCTTTAAATCCACCCCATCCCTTCTCCTCTGAGGGTGTGAGGGCCTCTTTAGTTATTACCTTACCCTGGCACATCAGGTGTGTGTGAAGCTAAACGGTTTTTCTCCCACTGAGGCTAGACAAGGCTGTACATCTAGAAGAACATATGTCATTTAGAGACAACAGCTTTTGGTATAGCCCCCGCATCAGTTGTTCGGGAACCAAATGAAGACCAAGCTGTATATCTGCCACATATGTGTGAGGCAGCATAGGTCCAACCTGTGTATGTTCTTTGATTGGTCATTCAATATCTCATAACACCAAGTGTACAGGTTAGTTGCAGCAATTAGTCTTCCTGTGGCATTCCTATCTCCCCAAATTCCCAATCCTTCTTCCTATTCTTCCATAAGTGTACTCAAGCTCCATCGACTGTTTGGCTATGGGTGTCTGCATCAGTCTGAGTCAGCTACTGGGTAGAGCCTCACAGTGAAAAGCAATGCTAGACTCCTGTCTGCAAGCATAATGGAGTATCATCAGTAGTGTCAGCTTTTGGTGCTTACCCACAAGATGGCTCGAAAATTGGACTGATTATTTAATGGCAGATTGCCTTAGAGTGAACTCCAGCCAGTGCCAGTGCCCCTGAATTTCTTGTAGACAGGATGAAATTTGTGTTGAAAGTTTTGTGGGTGGGTTGGTGTCCCCATTACTCAGTTTTGATTCATGATTTGTCATATGAGGTGGCCTCTTCAGGTTCCATATCCTCAATGCTATCACTCAAGCTGAGGAGACACCACTGATTCTTAGTTTCTTCCCTTACCCAGCTCCCTGTATTTTTCTGGAGAAATCCCTTACCTCCCTACCCCAATCCTGTCATTTGCAGATTACCATTCATTCTCATGGCCATCTGATTACCTCTCGTCTCCCTCCTCACATCTGTTCCTGAACTCCACCATTCTCCTCCCCATCCTCTGTTTCACCCATTCCTGTGCTCGATCTGGATCTTATGACTATTTTATTCTGTTTCTAATGAGTGAGTAGTACTCCATTGTGTATATATGCCACATTTTTTGTATCCATTCCTCCGTTGAGGGACATCTTGGTTCTTTCCAGCTTCTGGCTATTATAAATAAGGCTGCTATGAACATGGTGGAGCATGTGTCCTTATTGCATTCTGGGTATATGCCCAGGAGGGATATGGCTGGGTCCTCCGGAATTATCATGTCCAATTTTCTGAGGAATCACCAGACTGATTTCCAGAGTGGTTGTACCAGCTTGCAGTCCCACCAGCAGAGTAGGAGTGTTCCTCTTTCTCCACATCCTCGCCTACACCTGATGCCTCCTGAGTTTTTAATCTTAGCCATTCTGACTGGTGTGAGGTGAAATTTCAGGGTTGTTTTGATTTGCATTTCTGTATTGACTAAAGATGTTGAACATTTTTTAAGTTGTTTCTCATCCATCCGAATTTCTTCAGGTGAAAAGTCTTTGTTTAGCTCTGTACCCCATTTTTGGATGGGGTTATTTGGTTTTCTGGGGTCTAACTTTTGATTTCTTTGTATACATTGGACATTAGCCCTCTGTCAGATGTAGGGTTGGTAAAGATCTTTTCCCAATTTGTTGGTTGCTGATTTGTCCTTTTGACAGTGTCTTTTGCCTTACAGAAACTTTGTAATTTTATGAAGTCCCATTTGTCTATTCTTAATCTTAGAGCATAAGCAATTGGTGTTCTGTTCAGGAACTTTCCCCTTGAGCCAATGTCCTCAAGGGTCTTCCCCAGTTTCTTTCTTTCTTTCTTTTTTTTTTTTTTTTTTTTTTTACGTCCAAACATATCAAAAAATTATTTATTTTTATTTATTTTTACAATTTTTTCTATATTCTTTGTTTACATTCCAAAGGCTTTCCCCTTTCCCCGTTTCCCCCCTCACCATATGTCCCATCTGTCCTCTTCCACTCCCCTCCCCCGCATATTCCGCAATCACCACCCCACCATTTCTCTGCTCTATTCTGATACTCTGTGGAGGGCCTTGATCCACTTGGAGTTGAGCTTAGTACAAGGAGATAAGAGTGGATCAATTCTTATTCTTCTGCATGTTGACTTCCAGTTGAGCCAGCATCATTTGTTGAAAAGGCTATCTTTTTTCCACTGGATGTTTTCAGCTCCTTTGTCGATCAATTGGCCATATATGTGTGGGTTCACTTCTGGGTCTTTGATCCTAGTCCATTGATCCACCTCCCTGTCACTCTACTAATACCATGCAGTTTTTAACACTACTACTCTGTAGTATTGCTTGAGGTCTGGGATATCTGTACCCCATTTTTAATGGGGTTATTTGGCTCTCTGGAGTGTAACTTCTTGAGTTCTTTGTATATATTGGATATTAGCCCTCTGTCAGACATAGGGTTGGTAAAGATCTTTTCTCAATTTATTGGTTGCTGTTTTGTTCTATTGATAGCTTCCTTTTCCTTACAGTAGCTTTGGAGTTTTATTAGGTCCCATTTTTCAATTCTTGATCTTAGAGCATAAGCTATTGGTGCTCTGTTCAGGAAATATTCCCCTGTGCCAATGTTCTCAAGGCTCTTCCCCAGTTTCTTTTCCATTAGTTTCAGTGTGTCTGGCTTTATGTGTAGGTCCTTGATCCAATTGGACCTGAGCTTATTACAAGGACATAAGAATGGATAGATTTGCATTCTTCTGAATGCTGGCCTCCAGTTGAACCAGCACCATTTGTTGAAAAGGCTATCTTTTTTTCCACTGGATGGTTTTAGCTTCTTTGTCAAAGATCAAGTGACCATAGGTGTGTGGGTTCATTTCTTGGACTTCAATTCAATTACATTGATCTGCTTGCCAGTCACTGTACCAATACCTTGCACTTTTTAGCACTATTGCTCTGATGTACTGCTTTGGGGCGAGGATACTGATTCCCGCAGAAGTTCTTTTACTGTTGAGAGTAAGTTTAGCTCTCCTGTTTTGTTTTTTTTATTATTATTATTCTAGATGAATTTGTGTATTGTTCTTTCTAACTCTATGAAGAATTGAGTTGGGATTTTAATGGGGATTGAATTAAATCTGAACATTGCTTTTGGCAAGCTGGCCATTTTTACTATATTAATACTCCCAATCCATGATAATGGAAGATTCTGCCATCTTCTTTTTTTTTTTTTCTTTCGCCTGTTATTTTTTTTTCAGTTTATTTTATTTTATTTTATTTTATTTTCTATATTCTATGTTTACATTCCAAAGGCTTTCCCCTTTCCCAGTTCCCACCCACCATAGTTCCCATAGTTCCTCTCCCCCCCCCATCTGTTCCCCAATAATTCCCCCTGCCCCCTCAGTTTCTTTACTAAACTGGATGCAATCTTCTAAGGGCTTCATCGATTTCTTTCTTCAGAAACTTGAAGTTCTTGTCATACAAATCTTTCAATTGTTTGGTTAGAATCACAAGATACTTAATATTGTCTGTGGCTATTTGAAGGTTGTCATTTCTTTAATTTCTTTCTCAGCCTGTTTATCCTTTGAGTATAGGAAGGCTACTGATTTGATTGAGTTAATTTTATATTTGGTCACTTTGCTGAAGTTGTTTATCACCAATAGGAGTTCTCTGGTGGAGTTTTCTTTTCTTTTTCTTTTTCTTTTTCTTTTTCTTTTTCTTTTTCTTTTTCTTTTTCTTTTTCTTTTTTTTTTTGCTCAGTTATGTACACTATCATATTATCTACATGTAGTGATAATTTGACTCCTTACTTTCCATTTTGTATCCCTTTGACCTTCTTTTGTTTTCTAATTGCTGTAGTTAGAAACTCAATGCTATATTGAATAAATATGGAGAGAGAGAGAAAGAGAGGGAAGCCTTGTCTAGTTCCTGATTTTAGTGTTTTCTTCAAGTTTTTCTCCATTTAATTTGATGTTGTCTACTGTTTTGCTATATAAGTTTCGGTATGGGCCTTGATTGCCTCTTCTTTCCAAGACCTTTGACATGAAAGAATGCTGAATGTAGTGAAATGCTTTTTAAGCATCTAATGAAATGACATGTGGTTTTAATTTTTGAGCTCGTTTATGTAGTGGATTACATTGATGGATTTCTGTATATTAAACCATCCCTGCATCCCATGGATGAAGCCTGCTTGATCAAAGTGAATGATTGCTTTTGGATTTGGTTGGCAAGAATTATGTAGAGTATTTTTGCAACAATATTCATAAGGAAAATTGGTCTAAAGTTCTCTTTCTTTGTTGGTTTTGGTATCAGTGAAATTGTGGCTTTATAGAACGAGTTGGCTAGTTTTCCTTCTATTTCTATTTTGTGGAATAGGTTGAAGAGTATTGGTGTTAGGTCTTCTTTGAAAGTCTGATGTAATTATGCCTTAAAACCATCTGGCCCTGTGCTTGTTTTGGTTGGAAGACTGTAAATGACCACTTCACCATTTTGATGATCTATCTGACCTTGATTTAACTTTGGTATTTGTTATCTACCAAGGAAAATGTCCATTTCATCCACCTTTTACAGTTGTATTAAGTATAGGCTTTTGTAGTATGATCTGATGATCTTTTTTGAATTTCCACAGTTTCTGTTTTTGTTTCTCCCTTTCTGTTTTAGATTTTGTTCATTTGATACTTTCCCTGTGATCTCAGGTTAGTTTGCCTAAAGGTTTATCTAGCCTGTTGATTTTCTCAAAGAATCAGCTCCTGGTTTTGTTCATTCTTTGTATACTTCTTTTTGTTTATACTTGGTTGATTTCAGCCCTGAGTTTGATTTCCTACCTTCTACTCCCCTTGGTTATAGTAGCTTCTTTCTGTTCTAAAGCTTTCTGGTCTGCTGTTAAGCTGTTAGTGTATTTTTTCTCCAGCTTATTTTGGAGGCACTCAGAGCTATGATTTTTCCTATTAGACTGCTATCATTGTGTCCCATAAATTTGGGTATGTTGTGCCTTCATTTTTATTAAATTCTAAAAAATCTTTTATTTCTTTCCTTATTTCTTCCCTGACCAAGGAATCATTGAGTAAAGCATTTTTCAGCTTCCATGTGTATGTAGGATTTCTGTTGTTTTTATTGCTATTGAAGACCACTCTTACTCCATAGTGATCTGATAGGAGGCATGGGCTTAGTTCAATCTTATTATATCTGTTGAGGTTGTTGACTGACCAATTATATGGTCAATTTTGGAGAAGGTTCTATGAGGTGCTGAGAAAAAGGTATAATCTTTCAATTTAGGATGGAATGTTCTATAGATTTCTATTGAATCCATTTGTTCTAAAACTTCTGTTAGTTTCACTGTGTCTCTATTTAGTTTGTGTTTCCCTGATCTGTCCATCAGGGACAGATGAGAATGTTGATGAGAGTGGGGTATTGATGACACACACAATTATGGTTTGAGTTGTGATGTGTGCATTGAACTTTAGTAAAGTTTCTTTTACAAATGAGTGTGCCCTTGTGTTTGGAGCATGGATGTTTAGAATTAAGAGTTCTTCTTGGTAGATTTTTTATTTGATGAGAAGACTGTGTCCTACCATGTATTTTTTGATGACCTTTGGTTGAAAACCTATTTTATTGGATATTAAAATAGCTATTTGGAGTTCTGTAGACTTCGTGTATGTTCATGGGCAGCTCTTTTTTATTTTTATTTTATTTATTTATTTATTTATTTATTTTTGATTAGGGAAGTTTTCGAGAATATCTTACTAGCCCTGCTGTCTTAGGTAGGATTTTACTGCTGTGAACAGACACCATGACCAAGGCAACTCTTATAAGGACAGCATTTAATTTGTGCTGGGTTACAGGTTCACAGGTTCATAGCATTATCATCAAGGGGGAGCATGGCAACATGCAGGCAGGCATGGAGCAGGAGGAGCTGAGAGTTCTACATCTTGATCCGAATTCTGCAAAAGAAGACTGACTTCCAGGAAACTAGGGCACTCCAATAATTCTCCCTACATTCTAGGCTCCTCCAAAGGACTGTCATTTCTTCTCCAGCCTTGCCCTCTGAGGCACTTTAAGATCAGGTTGATTCACTCCAGTGTTGCTGCAGTACTTGGTGATCATCCCATTTTATTGTCATATCTAATATGTGCATGTCTTTTGATTCAAATAGGCTTAACCAAACACCTTAATAGGCTTTCTTCATGGTTACAAGCCTCAAATATTTTGCATGAACCCTGCAGTACAGTGTTCTCAACTACAACTAAAGCTGCACCTCCACCAATGGCCTTCTGTGCCTCTCATAGTGCCAAGACTCAGCTACTCTTTATGACCCCTTTATGACTTCAAAACCAATACTACTAGGTGACTCTTATACATTATCAAGTATGTCTGCAGCACAAGGTACAACCTTGGCTATCTCTGGAACAGTTTCTTTGTGCTCTCAGAAAACACTTACTAGAAAATTTCCCCTCAGTGTTTCTCATCTCTTCTTAATAACCACTAATTTCTTAGCTCCAGTGAACCAGCATCAATTATCCAGTGGCCCCTTCTATTCTGGACTCTAAAGTCAGAATGATGTAACCAATGCTGTCAAATTTTAGTGCTTGCTTGGGTCGGAACATGGCCCTCTTTTTCTGTATCATCAGCTTTCTGTTTTGTAACTCCTTCACAACCAAACCTTGACTGTTCTGGAATTTGCTCTGTAGATTGACTTTGAAGATCTGCATGGCTACCTCCTAAACACTCAGATTAAAGGTGTGATGCACAAAGCCTAGATTTAAGATTTTCTTCACGTAGAACTTGCTCTAGGCTGGCCTTGAACTCAGAGATCTGCTTACCTTTGTCTCCTGGGATTAAAGGTGTATAGTACTATGCCTTGACCTAAACCTAACTGAGTTGGATCTTGCCCTAAGATCACTACTTCCTTTTTCCCCCTCCCCAAAAACCCCTTCTCCTACCCCTGCCTCCAAGAATATGTCCCTCCACCTGATACACCCCTACCTCTCCCCACCTCAGTTTACCTATTTTAGGGCATCTATTAAGCCTTCACCAGATCAAGGACTTCTCCTACCACTGATGCCTCACAAGGCATTCCTCTGCCACAATTTTGGCTAGAACCATGAGATCACTACTCCCTTAATTCAATTTAATATACTTTAACACAAAATTAAGTTCCATGTTACTTCCTGGTCCCCCTTTAGTACTGAAACCATATAATTTATATTTTTCCTTTCTCAGCATCCTCGTTTTCATTAAAATGATTTTTTGGTAATCATTGCTTATTGTTATTTTTAATAATTATTTGACTTATTTACATGTCAAATGGCATCCCCTTTCTGTGTTAATCCTCTGAAAATCCCCTATCCCATCCCCCCTCCCTGCTCGCCACCCTCCAATTTCCTGATTTACATTCCACTATTCTGGGGTATTGAGCCTTCACAGATTCAATGTTCTTTCCTCTTATTGATGTCTGAAATGATCATCTTCTGCTACAAGTATAGCTGGAGCCATGGGTCCCTTCATGTGTACTCTTTAGCTGGAGGTTTAATCCCTGGGAGCTCTGGGGGTACTGGTTGATACATATTATTGTTCCTCCTACAGGTCTGCAAAACTCTTCAGCTCCTTGGGTCCTTACACTAGCTGCCCCATTGTGGACCCTATGCTCATTCTATTGGTTGGCTGTGAGCCATGGGTATTTTGATCTCCTTACCAATGAAGATCAAATTATCCACATTTTGGTTTTCACTCTTCTTGAGCTTCATGTGGTCTGCTTTTGGACTAATATTCACTTATCATTGAGCATGTAGTGAACTTTAGTAACAACACAACAGAATTTATACCAGCCTGTTTTGAGACTTCCTTTCTCAGTGCAATTGACCTGAGTGTCTTTGTCATAGCCTTAGGCAGTTTCTTCAGACTCAACAAAATACCACAAAAAATAGTCTCTAGTCAACAAATTGAAATTTTATACTGTAATACTTTGGGCCAATCTGCAGAATTCAAATCACTCTCATATACTTCCATATTAATACTAGGGTAGCCCATTAATCCATATTTGAAGCATTCCACTGCTTTCCAAATCCAAAGTTCCCAATTCCATGCACTTTGGAATAAAAGCATGGTCAGACCTATCGTAGCATTACTCCAGTCCCTTGTACCAAGTTCTGTATTACTTAGGGTTTTAGTGTTGCAAACAACACCATGACCAAGGCAACTCTTATAAGGACAACACATAATTTTGACTGGCTTACAGGTTCAGTGTTTCAAACCTTTATTATCAAGGAGGGTAGCGTCCAGCCAGCTATGGTGCAGAAGGAGCTGAGGGTTCTACATTTTCAGCTGAAGATTGCTAGTAGAGACTGACTTCAAGACAGCAAGGATGAAGTTCTTAAAGTCCATGACCATGTAATACACCTACTCCAACAAGGCCACACCTTCTAATTGTGACACTCCATGGGCCAAGCAGATTCAAACCAGGATAGTGATTAATCATGATGAAGCTATGGAGAGTCTTCAGACCAATTCCCTGAGTTTGGGTGTCTGGTAAGGGTTATTTTACTACTAATATATATATATATATATATATATATATATATATATATATATATATATATGTTTTTATTTTAAGGGATAATATGGAAGTGGCCATAATTTTGATCAGGTAGGAAAGAGATAGGATGGATTGGTAAATATTATTCTTGAACAAAGTGTTGTGTAGTCACAATCTTATATTGATAAAAATCTTTGTAAATGATAAAAATTGAAGTTATAATGTCTTACATAGATACATGAATTATATATTGATATATAATTAAAGTTTTCATTTGTATAAATCTGTATATTGATACAAAATATGAAATTAGTATTGTTACTCTTTGATAGGCATTGCACCTATGCAACTTATTTATGAATACAAGGTTTTGACTCAATCCTTCTAATAGCTTCTAAAACTGTTTAAGATGATTCAATATCACAAGATAAGGAACAAATAGCAAAGCAATGGTTATGTTAGATTTTGATTTAATTATAATAAAGTATTTTCAGTTTACTCAAAAAGATATGGCTAAGAGTAGTTAAGTTTTAAAAGTTCTTACTTTAGTCAGATTCTCTTCAAAAACATTACAAATCCACAGCATGTGACATTTACCTCCAGGCAAGGTTGCTTATTTTGGCAAGGTAGTCAATAGACAGACAGCCTTTACCATCTGCAGAATATATTCTACTGAAAAAGGATAATCAGAGGTGGGATAGTCAACTACTAAATTCTGCCAATACAGGGTAAACTAGTCCTTCATATTTCCTGCTTAACTAAACATCTATCTGCCAGTTTGTTCTGGGCCAGAAGGTTGGAGAGAGATGCTCCAACATTATAAGAAATTAGGTGGTCTCCAGGTAGTCAGCTGTCTCTTTAATTGTTTAAGATTTGGAAGTTATGATTGTTGATTCCTATATACTTAGGCAATATTTAATTTGTGTTCAGATTTCTAACAGAGTTGAAAACGAGTTTTAATCTCATAAGCAACGCCCAAGTTTTTTTTTAGCATTGAGAGAAAGTTAGGATGTAAAGTGGATGAAATGGCTTTCAGATGTTGTTTCAAGGCTAAATTCTAAACATAACTCAGGGATAGCATTATAAATCTGTAAGTTAGAAAAGATATTAGAGTATTTTATCTAATGACCAAATATGATGGGCTGGATGTTAACTGTACATCACAGCTTTTAATTTACCTGGTTTTTATGGTTCTGTTCAATTTATGTCAGAGAGAACATTTTTTTAATTAGACAGAAATAGTGAGTTGTAGGGTGTGGCTTGGTAGCTTTGATCTGGAATCTGCTTGGGAACACTGAAGTTCCAGTTCCACAATTGGTTCATGAACTATCAATAAACACATTACTATTCAATGGCTGGATAGAAGGGGCAGGACTTCCCAGGTTCCCTCAAGCTGTGTAGGATACTCAGGAGGAAAAAAGACATTTGCTTTGCTTTGTTCAATGCAGAGAAAGTCATCAGTCATGTGTGATCTACGGTGGGTTGGTCAATGGCCACTTCCCCTGGTGAGAGTTATAAACACAACTAAGATAAGGACAGATGTAGGGTGTAGAGCAATGAGACAGGCAACTAAGTTAAGGGCCTATTTAGAGGTGCTGAGCTGAGAGTGAATTCAAGGGCATGTTAGCTGCAGGAGCTTAGAAATGTCTGCCATTGAGCTCAAAGCATATTAAAAATAAGCTATTCTCTCTCTCTCTCTCTCTCTCTCTCTCTCTCTCTCTCTCTCTCTCTCTCTCTGTGTGTGTGTGTGTGTGTGTGTGTGTGTGTGTGTGTGTCAGTGACTGGTAGCAAAGTCTACCCTGAGATTAAAACAGAATAATAAAAACTACAAGCTAGCTAACACAATAATTGTGGGTGACTTCAATACTTCACTCTCCTCAATGGACCGATGAGGGAAGCAGAAACTAACAGGGACACAGTGAAACTAATTGAAATTTTGGACCAATTGGATTTAACATATATATATATATATATATATATATATATATATATATAGAGAGAGAGAGAGAGAGAGAGAGAGAGAGAGAGATAAAGAACATTTCATCCTAAAGCTAAAGAATATACCTTTTTTCTCAGCACCGCATGGTACCTTCTCCAAAATTGATCATATAATTGGTCACAAGACAGATGTCAACAAATACAAGAAGATCGAGCTAATCCCATGCCTCCTATCAGATCACCATGGAGTAAGAGTGGTCTTCAATAGCAACAAAAACAACAGAAAGCCCACATACACATGGAAACTGGACAATACTCTACTCAATGACACCTTGGTCAAGGAAGAAATAAAAAAAGAAATCAAAGACTTTTTAGAATTCAATGAAAATGAAGGTTCAACCTACCCAAATCTATGGGACACAATGAAAGCAGTGCTAAGAGGAAAACTCAGAGCTCTAAGTGCATCCAAAAAGAAACTGGAGAGAGCATACACTAGCAACTTAACGGCACACCTAAAAGCCGTGGAAGAAAAAGAAGTTAATTCACCCAGGAGGAGTAAAAGATAGGAAATCATCAAACTCAGGGCTGAAATCAATCAAGTAGAAACAAAGAAAACCATACAAAGAATCAAAAAAAAAAAAAAACCAGGAGCTTGTTCTTGAGAAAATCAACAAGATAGATAAACCCTTAGCCAGACTAACCAAAGGACACAGAGACAGTATAAAAATTAACAAAATTAGAAATGAAAAGGGGGACATAACAACAGAAACTGAAGAAATTCAAAATATCATCAGATCCTACTACAAAGGTCTATACTCAACACAACTAGAGAATCTGCAGGAAATGGACAATTTCCTAGAGAGATACCAAATACCAAAATTAAATCAGGATCAATTAGATCAGTTAAATAGTCCCATAACCCCTAGAGAAATAAAAGGGTTTATAGAAAGCCTCCCAACAAAAAAAAGTACGGGAGCAGATGGTTTTAATGCAGAAGTCTACTAGACATTCAAAGACTAATACCAATACTCTTCAAACTATTCCACAAAATAGAAACAGAAGGGACACTGCCCAACTCGTTCATCTAAGCCACAACTACGCTGATACCAAAACCACACAAAGATCTAAGAAAGAAAGAGAACTACAGGCCAATTTCTCTTATGAATATTGATGCAAAAATAGTAAATAAAATTCTTGCCAACTAAATCCAAGAGCACATCAAAACGATCATTTTCCATGAACAAGTAGGCTTCATCTCAGGGATGCAGGGATGGTTCAATATACAAAAATCCATCAATGTAATCCACTACATAAACAAACTAAAAGAAACAAACCACATGGTCATCTCATTAGATTCTGAAAAAGCATTTGACAAAATTTAGCATCCTTTTGTGCTAAAAGACCTGGAAAGAACAGGAATTCAAAGCCCATACCTAAATATAGTAAAGTCAATATACAGCAGACCAGTAGCCAACATCAAAATAAATGGAGAGAAAACTGAAGCAATCCCACTAAAATCAGGGACTAGACAAGTCTTTCCTCTCTCCATATCTTTTCAAGATAGTACTTGAAGTTCTAGCGAGAGCAATTAGACAACATAAGAAAGTCAAAGGGATACAAATTTGAAAGGAAGCAGTCAACTATCATTATTTGAAGACGATATGATAGTTTACTTAAGCGACCCAAAAAATTACACCAGAGAACTTCTACAGCTGATAAACAACCTCAGCAAAGTGGCTAGTTATAAAATCAACTCAAGCAAATCAGTAGCCTTCCTGTACTCAAAGTACAAGCAGGCTGAGAAAGAAGTTAGGGAAATAACACCCTTCACAATAGCCAAAAACAACATAAAGTACCTTGGCATGACTCTAACCAAAGAAGCGAAAGATCTGTATGACAGGAACTTCAAGTCCTTGAAGAAAGAAATCAAAGAAGACCTCAGAAGATGGAAAAATATTTCTTGCTCCTGGATTTGCAGGATCAATATAGTAAAAATGGCCATCTTGCCAAAAGCAATCTACAGATTCAATGCAATCGCCATCAAAATACCAACTCAATTCTTCATAAATCTAGAAAGAGCAATTCTCAAATCCATCTGGAGCAACAAAAAACCCAGGATAGCTAAAACTATTCTCAACAATAAAAGGACCTCTGGGGAATCAATATCCCTGACCTCAAGCAGTACTACAGAGCAATTGTGTTAAAAACTGCATGGTATTGGTACAGCAGCAGGCAAGTAGATCAAAAGAATAGGATTGAAGACCCAGAAATTAACCCACGAACTTATGGTCACTTGATCTTTGATAAAGGAGCCACAACCATCCAGTGGAAAAAAGATAGCCTTTTCAACAAATGGTACTTGTTCAACAGGAGATCAACATGCAGAAGAATGTGAATCAACTCACTTTTATCTCCTTGTATTAAGATCAACTCCAAGTGGATCAAGGACCTCCACATAAAACCAGACACACTGAAACTATTAGAAAAGAAACTTGGGAAGACGCTGGAGGACATGGGCACAGGGGGAATGTTCCTGAACAGAACACCAATAGCTTATGCTCTAAGATCAAGAATTGACAAATGGGACCTCATAAAATTACAAAGTTTTTGTAAGGCAAAGGACACTGTCAGAAGGACAAAACGGCAACCAACACATTGGGAAAAGATCTTCACCAACCCCACATCCGACAGAGGGCTAATATCCAATATATACAAAGAACTCAAGAAGTTAGACCCCAAAGTACCAAATAACCCTATCAAAAATGGGGTACCGAACTAATCAAAGAATTTTCATCAGAAGAAATTCGGATGGCTGAGAAACACCTTAAGAGATGTTCAACATCATTAGTTATCAGGGAAATGCAAATCAAAACAACCCTGAGATTCTACCTCACACCAGTCAGAATGGCTAAGATTAAAAACTCGAGTGACAATAGGTGCTGGCAAGGATGTGGCGAAAGGGCAACACTCCTCCACTGTTGGTGGGATTTTAAAATGGTAAAACCATTCTGGAAATCAGTTTGGTGGTTCCTCAGAAAATTGGGCATGTTACTTCCAGAGGACCCTGGCATACTACTCCTGGGCATATACCCAGAGGATTCCCCTGCATACAATAAAGACACATGCTCCACTATATTCATAGCAGCCTTGTTTATAATAGCCAGAAGTTGGAGGGAGCCCAGATATCCCTCAAAGGAGGAATGGATACAGAAATTGTGGTATATTTATACAATGGAATACTACTCAGCAATTAAAAATAATGAATTCATGCAATTTGTAGGTAAATTATTAGACCTGGAAAATATCATCCTGAGTGAGTTAACCCAATCACAAAAGAATACACATGAAATGCAATCACTGATAAGTGGATATTAATGAGCCCAGAAGCCCTAAATACTTAAGGCACAATTAGCAAGTCAAATGATTCCCAAGAAGAAGAAAGGAGAGGACCCTGGACCTGAAAATATTGGATCAAGTTTTGTAGATCCAGAACAGCAAAATTGGCGGGAGGTGATTGGGGAATAGTTGCGGGAGAGAGGACTTATGGGATGTATGGTGGGGGGAGAACTGGGAAAGGGGAAAGCCTTTGGAATGTAAACAAAGAATATAGAAAATAAAATACAAAAAAAACCCTACAGGCTACATTTAACATCAGAGAGAAAATGAAAAGGCACCTATAGTGTTTATTTCTTGGGGTGTGATATGGTCTAACCTGATGAACTACTTATTCAAAAGGTTTTATATTCCTTGTAATGGGATGTGAAATTTAAGTAATTCTAATTAAAATATGACACTATGATGCTATATCAATAAACATTTTTTGTGGGAACTGGGATACAGGAGGGGGTAAGGGAAGTCGAGTCACCAAACTTGGAAAGAAAGTCAGAGGACTAGCATCAAGTTCAAGAGCTACTGTATTAAACAGCAGCAAGCATTTTTATAAAGCTTTCACACCAATGGTAAATCCACATTAATTTTGGAGTAGACAATTATTTCACTCTTACTACTGGGATGTGCCATGAAGACACTACCCATGGGCACTTCTATAAATACGGGGAAGCAGAACAGACCTGACTCAGTCTGAGTCTCATTAGTTTTCTAGGGTCCTATACCCTGTGTCTCAAAATATTCCATTGGACATTATCATTCATAATATTAGAGAGATATTGAAGCCTTTCTCACCTTCTACCAAAATCCAAAAGACACACTGTATTTCTGCCCTCCACTCCAGCCCTCCATTGAGTTCACCTTCCTATTTGTGTTTGTTCATTTGTTTTCCTTTATCTTATCTGTTTTATTTTGCAGTTTCCTTCTTAAGCCAATGTCCTTGTCCTAAAGTATTTAAGACCACAAGCTTGAGAAATTGGGGTAGGGAGGATATTATTATAAATATCAATATGCCATATATAAATAGTGGGATTTTTAAACAAAATAAAGGTGAAGTATGTGGGCATAAGGTAAAGCATACTCTGGATGCCCTTTTCTTCCGCCTTTGCTCAATTTTTGCCCTCTATTTACTTCAGAGAGGAGCAATACTGGATCAAAAATTATGAAGATGCTTGAGTGGCCACATGTCTCAAAAAGGGACCTGGTCTATCTACTGTAGGTGCTCTCTTTAGGTTCCATCTCCCTATCATAGGCCATTTTCACAAAGAGCATATCATTGGGTCATGGAGCCTCTCAGATACCTAGTATGGTATATCTTCTAGAGGTTCTCTAGCCTATAAATCTATACTATTGAACATTTCTCTTTACTCCCCTGGCCCTCTGGGATTCTGTACTGTCTTTTCCCATACTTGATCCTGTCCCAGTTTCTTCCTACCCTCTTCATTCCCCCAACCAGATCCTTCCCTCTCTGCCTCCTGTGACTAATTTGGTTCACCATTCTAAGTGTGATTGAAGTATCTACACTTGGGTCTTCCAAAAGAAGAGAATCACAGGAACATAATACAATATCCAACAACAAATACATCAGAAACCCACAATCATGGTCTTTAAGGCCTCACAATATGAATCGACTCAATTCTCAAATAAAAAGACACGAGCTAACAGACTGGATCCACAACAAGACCACAGATTTTACTTTATATGCAAATTTCAAATAGTTCTTCATATTAACCTAAGCCAGTATGATGAACCTTGAACTCTGTCCTAGTTACAATCTCTTTCAAACTACACACCAGCACTCAGGGGTTGAATGCATCTCTATGAATTGGGGGGGGGGGAGAATTTTCTATTTTATGCCAAGCAACAAAGGATGAAAAGTCATGAAAACTAGAAATTGTCAAATACTTTGCAAAAATAATACAAAATGGTCTTTATACTACCTATTGTCATTTTAGTGCTACAAAATCTCTTGAACTAGTTCATCAAAATCTATATTGCTTTAGTAACACAGTCTTCAATACTGACATTAGCATCACCTGTTAAACCCTTCTTAAGCATTCAACATCTTTTATAATCCAAAGTTACAAGTCCACATTCAGTCATTAAGCAACATAGTCAAGTCAGTCACAGCAATATCCCACTCCTTATTTTATCTTGATTCTGTCTTAATCACTGTACTTGCTGTCTTTTTGTGTCAACTTGACACAAGCTGCAGTCGTCAAAGTGTAAAGAGCATCTGTTGAGGAAATGCCACATAAGGTTCTGATGTAAGGCATTTTCTCCAATGTTGGAGGGCCCATAACCCATAGTGTGTGTGTGTGGGGGGGTGTAATTCAGGGGATGGTAATTCTGGATTCGCAAAAACAAAACAAAACAAAACAAAACAAAACAAAACAAAACAAAAACTGAGTTAGACCTCTCAAGCAAGCCAATAAGCATCAATGCTACATAGGTTTGTGTCCTACTCTGACTTCCTTAGAAGATGACAAGCAGTATGGAATTCAAAACCTATTTTTGTTTAAGATTCTATTGTTCTTGCTATTTGATCAGAAGAAAGAGCTGTTATTAACAAGATACCAGAACTACTAAATAGAATCCTTCACTCTTCTTAAATACTCAATGCTGCTCAACAGGGCCCAATAAAGAATAGAATAAGAATAAGCTGTGAATAAGAAGTGAGTATCCTCCTGGAGGTGAAATCTTTGAGTAAGTATTTCTTGAGAGAAAGCTCTCCAAAATGTCATTTCAGATTTGTCCAAGATCCAGTCATTAGTTAATCCCTCCCATAATTTCTCTGTCATTTTATCCTGACATATATTTTACATAAGTAGGTGTAGTTTAGTGGTGTAACATAGACAGAGGTACTTTGTTCTAGATAAGGTACACCTCCTGGGGGTGAAATCTTTGAGGAAGTGTTTCTTGAGAGAAAGCACTCCAAAATGTTATTTCAGATTTGTATAAGACCCATTCATTAGTTAATCCCTCAAATAATTTCTCTGTCATTTTATTCTGACATATCTTTTGACATGAGTAGTTGTAGTTTAGTGGTGTAACATAGACACAGGTACCTTGTTCTAGATAAGGCACAGTCAAATAACTTCTAACTCATGCGTAATTTTATTTTTCATTCAATGCATTAAACTAACTTAGAAAAAGACACAACAGCACACAACTTATCTTAAGAACCATATTATGTTCTTTACACTAATAAATTAACTTTCCATGAAACTGTTTCTAATGATTGTTTACTTTCATTCAAATAGATACTAACAATTTAATAAGTA
Source organism: Apodemus agrarius (assembly GCA_964023405.1). Classification (NCBI taxonomy): domain Eukaryota; kingdom Metazoa; phylum Chordata; class Mammalia; order Rodentia; family Muridae; genus Apodemus; species Apodemus agrarius. The sequence continues at coordinate 27,384,462 of OZ030014.1, forward strand.
GCACACATGCATAACAATATATGAGATATAATGACAAATATATTTATGAATATAATTGAATCAAAATTTATCACATGATTATATATCATCAAAAATCAAATATCAGAAAAAAATATCAGGCAGTTGCTACTGTATAACCACAAAGGTTCATAGACTGCATGAAGCACGACTCATTTTATTCCCAGTTTGATAAGAACACACTAAGAGTGAGAGGCCATTGATGATTTTACTGAGAATTTGCAAGGATGACATGGATTTAAGGCAGATGTCTTAATCCTGTTTTAAGCAACCCCTTTTGGGGGTGGAATGACCATTTTATATGGGTCAAATATCAGATGCCAGAAATATCAGTTATTTACAATGCAATTCATAACATTAACAGGTTTACAGTTATGAAGTAGCAATGATCATTTTATTATATTTGGGGGTCACCATAACAAGAATTTTGATTTGCAGCATTAGAAAGGTTGAGAAGAATTAATATAAGAAATGACAAGGTAGGATATTCACTATGAAGTGATGCTGATACCTAGTTTTCTGCTATATCTACAGTTTGTTTTGAACAATTTTTCTTCCTTATGATGGAGAGACTATTTTTCTTAGATTATTGCATTTATTTCCACTCCATAATATTCTTGTGTATGTGTGGTTACATGAATAATATATAGATTTAACAGAGAGTATAATAGGAGGCATAGTATTTAACACACCAGGAGACTGCGAGTTTATTGGTTAAAAAAGAAAAAAAGAAAACTACAATATATATCAATTTCAATAGATATTGAATGAGAGAGTAAAACCTTGTTTTTGGAGCCGAAGTCTAACTCTAGTATTGGCCATTCTGTTTAAGAATACAGAGTTGATTTCTGAATATAGAGTAAATATCATTTCGATTTTTTTTTATGATAAGCAAGTTAACACCTAATTCATTCAAGAACTCAACAAAATTCTGTAAATTTTCTTCAAATCGATCAGCTATATTTTTGCAGTCAATCTTCTCCATGACCTTGACATTTGTCTTGTTATCTGCTGATGAAATGGGTTCTTTCTGAGTATCTGGCAGAATCTGAGGTAGAGATACAATTTTTCCATCAATGTTTACAGTAAGAAACACAAAACAAATTGTATTTTCAAAGGGTACAGTGAATTAAGAAGGGGCTATAAGATTATGACTAATGCTAGACTTTGTAAGGTGCACATGGTCTCCCAAAGTTAGAGAGTGTTTAACTCAGTACAAGACAAGGATAGTTACTCAATACTCATTAAGGGGATTTCAATTTGTGAAATTGGGAGTAAAATATCCAAAGTTATCAACACACAAATTTAATATATTAACGCAAAAAAATTTTAGTATATTTAAGAAGAGTAAATTTACCTAGTGAAGTGATTGTTTTCATTGTGTTCAAGATAGTGATAGTGATGTAATTGATAACCAAGTAGCACTGTTTCAAATTTATAGATTATCTTGTAGGCATGTGCATGTTGGGGTCAAGTTCAAAGATAGAACACTGTTAGCAAATTGGCAGAAATTGATCTAAGGTTGTGTTTCTACTACAATTTGGTGGTCTATAAGTAAGAGAATAATTATAAACATAAAAAATGTAATGTCATTATATATTTTCTCTAATATTATAGATTGAGTTATTCAGTTGACATTGAACAAATATTGATTGTGCTGCAGTTTTATAAGTTTGTGCTCTTATATACCACCATATGTTGTGGCAATTTTGTCATATCTGTTGATATTCATTTTGTAACTTATGTACCTATACAGGGAATATTATACTATGTTTGAACTAACACACTTGCCAATTATTTGTAGAAAGAATGTGGATTCTAGATATCTGTAGTAGTCATTCCAATTCATCTAAGCCACTTTGGCTGTTCATCCTCACAATCAGCTTTATTTTAAAATGTAATTCTTTGTCCACTGATTGATATTTCTGACTGTGTCTCACATTTCATTGTGGAACAATCCAACAGAAGATATATTTCATATCTTAACTTAACACTTCATGCTTTGTAACTGGCATGCATCTCAGTCCCCTTTGTATCTATTTTGAGATCTAGTAAGGACAGTATATTTCAGTGCATCTCCATTTTCAAGTGTCTAGTTGTCAGTTGTCACTGGTGGCTATTATACCCGCCAGTGGTGGAGAGTATAAACTTACTCTTATCATCATAGCCCTCTTAAGTGCTCCAAGATTCCCTAAGAATGAAATCACTTATAAGATCCTTATTATTTTAGTACTCAAATAGTTTGAAATTTCACAAAGTTGGTGAGTAGATCTGAGATGATTATCAATTTTAAACTTACCCTGCCTTCAGTGAACACTGACAGTGGCAGCCTACTTATGAGAAACAACATCATTAGGAAAGAAGTCTTGGCTGAAACGAATCAAAGAAAATATATTCATTGCAGCTAGAAGTACATGGGACACAAAGGGTAACCAAAATATTCATTAAGTTAGGCCTGCCCAAGAAATAATCTTTGACAAATGTTTTAACAGTAAGCAATGGAAGTGATACCATGGAGGGTCAGTGTAGTTTCATTGTACTAACCTTGCCTCTGATAAAGATGATCTGTAAGCTACAGGACTTTACTGAACTGTAAAAAGTATGTGAGAAATGGGAGAATTCCTAGTTTATTTCTGCACATGTCTATTACTTTGTCTTCAAAAGGGAAATTTGCAAAGGAAAAAAATACAAATATTTGACCATAGCATTTCGCAGTGTTATATCATTATTTGTTTTGCAATTTTCTGTTTATATTGTTCATTTATATTGGTCATGAATCAGGGTACCATTATAGCAGGATTTTTTTTCATGTAAAGATGCAAACATCTCAGAAAGCATTTTGTGAAGAACAACTGTAAATTATGACGTGTTTTTAAAATACTTGAATCAAATTTTACTTTGTTATTCAAGAAAAATCTAAAAACAATTAATGAATTATATATATTTTATTTAAGTTTGTTCAATCCATACAATGGGAGGTGGGTGGGTTCATATTTCTTTTAAGATTTAAACACTCACTGCACATTGAATATGTTGTCCACTTTTAGGTGGTATCAAACCCTATGTTTTTTAGATGCTCCTAAAAGCTAACTAGAATGGATAGTTTAGCCTTCCTGGAACTTATGGAAATAATTTTACTTATAAAATAATTGGGTGATACCTTTTTTGTATACTGTGTATAAATACTTAAGCTTCAAATTTATTTTTTACGTATATAATTTGCTTCAATTTTTTATCTGGCTCAAACACAATGTAGTCATTACTAGCAAAAATATAGTACACCTTACATTTGCTAAAGCATTTACTCATTTCCACACTTCAAATGCTTTTGTATATACAATAATACTCTCTTTATAATAACTGCCTCATAGTTCATTGACATTTATGGATAAAAGTGAAGTTAAAACCTCTCATAGATATCAGCACTGTCATTTTCATTCTCTTACTTCAAGGGAAAAAGTAACAACAAAAGACCTATAAAACAATCTGGAATATATTGAATTACATTGTGATTAATTCATGGTGCATACAGAGTAATAGGATTTATTATTTCACATTGTAGATCAGTAGATAGTGAATTGCAGGTAAGTCATGTATTTCCTAAAAAACTTTATGCCAAATATGACCTTACTATCTCTAATGGGTAGATGAAATAATTGAGTGAAATTGAGTTTTCTAGCCATCAGTGTGGTGTGTTCGTTTACATTGCTTCCACCTAGACCAGACTTATTTTTGAAGATTACTGGACAGTCCCATAAAGTCCTTTGTATTTCAAAGACAGAGGATCTGATGTATCACTGGCAATTGTACTCTAAGCATTTTTAACTACTGTTATCTTACCTTCTAAACAATACTCACACTCTAAAGTCTTAGATTGAATTGCTTGTTTCATATGATCTCAGTTCAGATCAACTCCCGTTGCAGGCTCCTGTGCTTCTGAGGTTCTCTGGGCCTCCTCCTTTCATTATGTAGAGGTGGGTCGTTAGTGTCTTCAAGACAGACGTGATTGTGCTTCATTGGTTGCTATTCCCAGTAATGTGGTTGATTGCAGACTTTCACTTAGGTTCTACTTCTTCACCATTAGAATATTTAAGAAAGAGATATTGGATAGAAGCCCTGTGTAATTTTTCCACATGTGGTTGCTGGGTCAACAATCCACTATTTTGTCAACAGTATCCTATTTCCTTTAGCTCCTTTCTCAGGCAAGAGAAACGGCTAGGAGACTCAAGTGCATGTTGTCTCTTTCTCTAGCATTCTGGTTTATGATTTTTGTGCCCATTATAACTGTATTTCTAAATAAGTCTAATTTATACAGCTTGCCATAATTACTGAATTAATATTATGCCTTCATGTTACTCTCAGATTTATGATGACAGGAAAATATATACACATAAGTTTATATAATTCTGGTGTGTAAATATTTAGTAGACTGCAGCTTGTCTCTATTTCTTATTACACAAATAAATATTTCTTAAAAGAAAGAATTACTAATCATTAACAATATTAAAGAATCTTGTATTTATGACTCATAATTTACTGCTTACTCTCATAATTTTAAAAGGTCTGTGAGAAAAATAACAGATAAAGCAGTAATTAAATTGAGTACTTGAAGAATATGGCAAAAACTCTGATAGAGAACTACAAAATATTCTATAGATTTGGTTCCATTCAAATATCACCTTCATGCTTGAGAATTCCTTGTTTACAGGCAATTTCTTAACCAATTACATCAAACTCTCAAGTACTTTTCTTTATTTCCACCTTGTTTTATTATATTACCTCATTTCAGCTTAAAATATATATTAAAAATAAGAATCCAGTCCAGTCGGTGGTGGCACATAACTTAAAGCATATTATTTGGCAGGTGGAATACTGTGAGTTTGAGGCTTTACTAGTCTACAGAGTAAATTCTGGGACATCTAAGGCTATATAGAGAAATCCTGTCATAAAAACCCAAATCGCAAACCAGAAAACTGCCACCAAACAAAACTTTTACTATACCTCTACTTTTTGCAAAAAATCTGTATAGGTAGAAAAGCCTGCAACTTTTGGCATCAGAGTAAACTAAAGTCAAGATAGGTATATGTTATTAAAGAAATCAACCCTACTCTCTAACAAGACCAAGACTTTCCCCATGCCATTTTTTCCCCTCAGTTACTTTCAAGAGAAATCCAAAATATGTGAGCTAGTCCCCAGCAGTAGTTCATTCTGAATAACTTTTAAAGAACTTGGCAGTAGGAGTGAGGATTAATTTACCAATAAGAACAGTTTTGTAGCTCTCTTAGCATATAGTTACTTCCAAACATGTATGGATCTATCCTTCAGGACAAATATTATTCCAGTTGACTTCTTAAAAAGAATAGCATATCTGTATAAACAGGGCAGACAAGGAAGGCAGCTCTTAACACCCAGTTCCCTAGTTATGAATTGAATTGCCTTTTGCATGGTTGTATGCACTACAATGTCATCGAAAGCCATCATTTTGTATTGGCCAACTCCTCCTGAGCGTGGGTCATGCCTTGGCCTGTACTTGAGATGGTCAGTCTTCCCCTTGAAAATAATCTATATTTTCTCTCTCAGAATTTGCTACTTGCAAATAGTTTTTGTTTGCTTGTTTTTTGCTTAGGGTTTGACTTTGTGCCAATTTCCCATCTTCCATGCTGGATTTTATGTGGAGTATGTTTGGACAAAAAGCATATTGTAACAATTTTTTTATTTGCATATGCATCTCCTGTTCCATCAAGAAAATATTGATCACCTAAGAGCTTAAATTCCCCTTTCTATTCTTTCATAAGTGTCCCAAAGCTCCATCCACAGTTAAGCTCTGGAATTCTTCATCTATATGTGTCAGCTGCTGCATGGAACCTCTCAGTGGACAACATGCTCCTGCCTGGAAGCATAACAAAGTATAATTAACAGTTTCAGGGATTGGTCTTTACCCACGAGATGGGTCTAAATTTGGGCATGTTATTGGTTGCCCATTCTTCAGTGTGTGCTCCATCTACATTCCCTGCATTTCTGGTAAACAGTACATGTTTGGGTCGATAGTTTTATAGATGGGTTGGTCTCCCTATGCTGTCCTTAGGGTTCCTGCCTAGGCACAGGAAGTAGCTTCCCCAGGTTGCATATCCCCAATCCTCTGAGTCACAGTGAAGGAAAGCACCTGTGTTTCTTTGTTGCCTCCCCTATCACAGGTATCTTACTTTTGGAGATTCCCTCTACCCACCTCTGTAAGGTTCAGATTGCTATTCATTCAATTGGACATCTTTGTTGGGGACTGGGATTCAATGGGGCGAAAAACTCCACAAGAAGTTTAACAGAATCAACTAACCTGAACCCTCTTAAAGACTGAGTCACCAAGAAAGTAACATATACAAGCCTGACCTAGATCTCTCCAAAATATGTAGCACTTGTACAGCTTGGTCTTCATGAGGGTCCAAAGTATCTAGAGCTGGAGGGCTCTCTGAAAAGTTGTTGCCTATATGTAGGATATATTCTTTTAAACGGAATACCTTCTCCCGCCCCAATGGGATAGGAAGCACCTAGACTCACCTAGACTTGATGTGCCCAAGTGAAAGAATATTTAAGATAGTTCTAACCTAATCAAGGAAAATTGGGTGGGAGTATAGGGAAATTATTTGGGGAGGGGATGGATGATGGAGAGAATGGTTATGGATGGAATGTAAAGTGAATAAGTAAAAATAAAAGAGTAAATAAAATATGGAGCCTCAAAATCATATACCACCTCTGGCCCTTACTATCCCTTTGCTAGCTCTTTTACTTTAATCCCAGAATCTTGAATTTCAAAGTATTCCATAGACTGCACATTGTTTAGATGTATGTCTCTGGTGTATAAACAACTTCTGAAAAAGAAGTTCCATTAAGGTTGTATAAAGTACAAATATATGTGTATAAATATTGATCTGTCATTAGGAGTTTTCCCTCTTGCACCTTCTGTAGAGTTGGATTTGTTGCTAGATATTTTTAAAATTTTATCATGGAATATCTTTTTTCTTCATTATGGTGACTGAAAGTTTTATGGAGTATGGTAGTCTGGACTCTCATGTAAGTTCTCTTAAGAGTATATAGCACATCTGTCCAGGTCCTTCTTGCTTTTAGAGTTTCCACTAAGACGCCAAGTGTAATTCTAATGTTTATGTCTTCATATGCTACTTGAACTTTTTCTCTCACAGCTTTAAATATTCTTCCATTGCTCTTTGTGGTTAATATTTTGATTATAATGGTCCAAGGGCACTTACTTTTCTATTCCAGTCTATTTGTTGTTCTCTATGATTTTGGACTAGTATAATAACCTCCTTCCTTTCATTGAAAAAGCTATCTTTTCTAGATTTGTTGAAAATATTTAGTGTGCCATTGTCCTGGTTGTCTTCTTTTCCCTCCATCCCTATTATTCTTGTATTTAGTCTGTTCATAATATCCTGTATTTGTGGAGATTTTATAACAGGAGATGCTTAGATTTTCATTTCCTTTGAAGGATAGATACATTTCTTCTAACATTTTCAATTGTCTGAGACACTACCTCACATCTCAGATGTTCTACTAGTGAGGTTTGCCACTACAGTTCTGTTCTAGATTCTAAACTTTTCATTTCCTGATTTCTTCATGTATGACTTTTCTTATTTTACTTATTTTTCTCTCATATTTCTATTGCTGTGAAGAGACATCATGACCACACTTATAAGGTGGAAATGTTTAAAATTCTGTACCTTTTTCCAGAAAAATTTTCCATGTCTCTGTCATCACCAACATCTTTGTGCCTCCCCAATCCAGGCTTCACCTTCACAGCTTCATCCAAAGATTACTCTGAATGGGATTCTTTGCTGGTATACCCCTGAGACACACTTCTCTAGTACCCATGTTCAAGACACTGAATCAAAGCAATGTAGATTAAGATGGCCAAGCTTAAGAGATTTTAGAGTAGCAAAATATTAATAAGAGAACTAGAAATTATCTTGTAACATTTTGGCTAGAAATGTGGCACATTCTTGCCCTTGTCAAAAAATGTCTGTGAGGGAAAATTGAAGACTTTTTGGTTAATGGCAGAGGAGATTTATAGGTAGCCTACTACATTACATAAATAATTTAGGCAGGGTACAGCAGAAGCACTATCTTATCAGTAAAATTGTTGAGATTGCTTTATTTGTTTCAAATTGTTTTAAATATCAAAGTGAGTAGATTTTGAATGTGGTTGTTATATTAAAATTCATCTGGGAGAGAGGCCAATCTAAGTGTTTAACTTTTTCTGGTTACTAGATGAAGGACATGTTATTTTGGGAGAGAGGCTTTGAGATTTGTTGACAGGAAAGGAGAGATGGTTTCAGACCCCATACAGAGTCATATGGGTCTGACAGGACAGTGAAAGACCCACTGAAGAACTAGAAAAATTCAAGAAAATCAAACAGAACAGGTAAAGATTCATCATGCCATCTTTAACATGGCATGAATAAAGACAATTGGTTCTTGATAAAATTAACTCAACAAAAGGATAGCTGTGTTTCATCTGCTGAAACAATAAGCAGAAATTCATCCTTACCTAATCTACGCACACTGCACAATACAAATATCTTTTTTTTCTTTTTTTTATTTTTATTTTCTATATTCTATGTTTACATTCCAAAGGCTTTCCCCTTTCCCAGTTCCCCCCCACCATACGTCCCATAATTCCTCTCCTCCCCAACTATTCCCCAATCATTCCCCCTCCCCCCACGGTTTCTCTACAAAACTGGATCCAATCTTTACAGGCCCAGGGTCCTCTCCTTTCTTCTTCTTGGGAATCATTTGACTTGCTAATTATGCCTTGAGGATTTAGGGCTTCTGGGCTCATTATATCCACTTATCAGTGATTGCATTTCATGTGTATTCTTTTTTTATTGGATATATTCTATATTTACAATTCATTTACCTTTTTCTGATTCCCCACCCCCAAAGGTCCCACATGCCCTTTTCCTTCCCCCTGCTCCCTCATCCACCCCCTCCCACCTCACTGTTCTTGTACACCCCCACAATGATGCTTTGGTCCATTCTAGCACCAGTGTCCACTCCTTTCTTCTTGTGAGACATCACTTGGTATGTGATTTATGTCTTTGGTGTTCCAAGCTTCTAGGCTAATATCCACTTATCAGTGACTGCATACCATGGGTATTCTTTTGAGACTGGGTCAGCTCACTTAGTATGACATTCTGTAGCTCCATCCATTTCTCTAAGAATTTCATGAATTCATTGTTTCTAATGGCTAAATAGTACTCCATTGTGTATATATACCACATTTTTTGTATCCATTCCTCCATTGAGGGGCATCTGGGTTCTCTCCAGCTTCTGGCTATTATATATAAGGCTGCTATGAACATAGTGGAGCATGTATCCTTATTGCATGCTGGGGAATCTTCTGGGTATATTCCCAGGAGTGGTATGGCTGGGTCCTCTGGAAGTATCACGTCCAGTTTTCTGAGGAACCACCATACTGATTTCCAGAGTGGTTGTACCAGCTTGCATTCCCACCAGAAGTGGAGGGGTATTCCTCTTTCTCCACATCCTCTCCAACACTTGATGTCTCCTGAGTTTTTAATCTTAGCCATTCTGACTGGTGTGAGGTGAAATCTCAGGGTTGTTTTGATTTGCATTTCCCTAATGACTAGTGATGTTGAACATTTTTTAAGGTGTTTCTCGGCCATCCGAATTTCCTCAGGTGAAAAGTCTCTGTTTAGCTCTGTACCCCATTTTTTGATAGGGTTATTTGGTTTTCTGGGGTCTAACCTCTTGAGTTTTTTGTATATATTGGATATTAGCCCTCTGTCAGATGTGGGGTTGGTGAAGATCTTTTCCCAATTCGTTGGTTGCCAATTTATCCTTTTGACAGTGTCTTTTGCCTTACAGAAACTTTGTAATGTTATGAGGTCTCATTTGTCTATTCTTGCTCTTAGAGCATAAGCAATTGGTGTTCTGTTCAGGAATTTTTCCCCTGAGCCAATGTCCTCAAGGATATTCCCCAGTTTCTTTTCTTTTAGTTTTAGTGTGTCTGGTTTTATGTGGAGGTCCTTGATCCACTTGGAGTTGAGCTTAGTGCAAGGAGATAAGAGTGGATCAATTCTCATTCTTCTGCATGTTGACCTCCAGTTGAGCCAGCACCATCTGTTGAAAAGGCTATCTTATTTCCACTGGATGTTTTCAGCTCCTTTGTTGAAGATTAATTGGCCATAGATGTGCGGGTTCAATTCTGGGTCTTCAATCCTATTCCATTGATCTGCCTCCCTGTCACTGAACCAATACAATGCAGTTTTTAATACTACTGCTCTGTAATATTGCTTGAGGTCTGGGATATTGATTCCCCCAGAAGTTCTTTTGCTGTTGATGATAGTTTTAGCTATCCTGGGTTTTTTGTTATTCTAGATGAATTTGAGAATTGCTCTTTCTAACTCTATGAAGAACTGAGTTGGGATTTTGATGGGGATTGCATTGAATCTGTATATTGCTTTGGGCAACATTGCCATTTTGACTATATTAGTCCTGCCAACCCACAAGCATGGAAGATTTTCCCAATTTCTGATGTCTTCTTCAATTTCCCTCTTCAGAGACCTGAAGTTTTTGTCATATAAATCTTTCACATGTTTGGTTAGGGTCACTCCAAGATACTCTATATCATTTGTGGCTATTGTGAAGGGTGTCATTTTCATAATTTCTTTCTCGGCCTGCTTATCCTTTGTGTAGAGGAAGGCTACTGATTTGCTTGAGTTGAATTTATAGGCAGCCACTTTGCTGAAGTTGTTGATCAGTTGCAGGAGTTCTCTGGTGGAGGTTTTTGGGTCACTTAAGTATACTATCATATCATCTGGGAATAGTGATAGTTTGACTTCTTCCTTTCCGATTTGTATCCCTTTGACTTCCCTCTGTTGTCGAATTGCTCTAGCTAGTACCTCAAGTACTATATTGAAGAGATATGGTGAGAGGAGGCAGCCTTGTCTAGTCCCTGATTTAAGTGGGATTGCTTCAAGTTTTTCTTCCCCCAGAGATTGCACTACCTGGGGATTCATCCTATAAACAGTCACTAAACTGAACACTACTTTGTATGACAGGAAGTATATACCAAAAGTAGCACGCCATGGGTGTCTCCCAAGGGCCCCTGCCAGAGCCTTTCAAATACAGATGCAGATGCTAGCAGCCAATCATTCAATTGGGCATGGGGTCCCCAATGTAGGAGGAGCTGGAGGGTAGTCTGAAGGAGTTGAAGGAGCCTTACAGCCCCATGGGAAGAACAATGATTTCAGTCACCCAGATGCCCCAGGACTCCCAGGGACTAAACCATCAACCAAGGGGAATACATGGTTCCAGCCAAAAATGTGACAGAGGAATGCCTTGTTGGTCATCAGTGGGAGGAGTGGTCCTTAGTCATGTAAAGGCTCAATAGATGCCCCAACAAAGGGAAATCAAGAAGGGAAGGTAAGAGTGTATTGGGTTGAGAGACATATATGTTGAGGCAGGGAGAAGGAGGAAGGGGTTGGGGGTCTTTAGGGAGGGAGAAAATCAGGAAAGGTTTTACCATTAGCAATGTAAATGAAGACGATATTCAATAAAAATAGAAGTACAAACAACAATCATCACCAGCACAAGCCCTATGAGAAGCAACCAGACTGAGAATCTTACCACAGCTCTGGAGAATTACTGTGATATGAGCATCAAGGTGATCCATTCTATGGGAAAAACTCTAATACTTTCAAAGCTTCCCTCAAATGCTCCATGATGTTTGCACAATGAATGTTTAGTGGAAAATATCCCTGCCAGCCCTCTAGTACTTGGGGATAGGAGTGAATATCCATTTGGAAATGTGATATAAGACCATTAAATTACCAACCTTGTATTCAAGTTTTTTAAAATAACTTAACTGATTTGAATGAATATAAACACACACACACACACACACACACACCTCTGACTTACTATTGTTTTTCACATGGAGACATGGATATGTATTTGCTCAAAAAGGAACCTGAACAATACTAGACTTGTCAACATTCAGTCAGAGATGGAGAAGGGTATTATAGGAGCTGTTTTTTCTCAAGGAAGGCACTGGTGATGCACTTCTGCTGGAACAGTGGGAGTCAATATCTTCAGTGGCTGATGCACTGGTGATTGCTTTTGTTCCATGGATCATATAATAACTATGGCTAGGTTAAACCCAGCCTGTCGCAAATCACAACAGCATAAAAGGAATATGTAAAGAAATGTGAGATCCTCAAACATGCATGTGGTCAATATATTATATAGTTGTATGAAGTCACCCAACAATAACATAAAAGAAAAATAAGCCCATTAATAGTTATTATTGTTTAATTGTATACAAGAAGTATAATAATCTGAAGTATAGAATATTTTCATTCTAATCTCTTCAGCCCACAGTAAGGAAGAATGAAGGGCCCATGATGAGTTTACTGGGAATGCTGCCAAGAAAAGCCATGCTAATTTGTTTTAGAATTTGTCACTCGCTTGGTGACAACCTATTTCACGGTCAAATTACCATTTCATAGGGGTTGTGTATCAAATATCATGAATATCAGGTGTTTATATTACAATTTAAAACTATCCAAAGTTTCTCAATACCCAAATTTCAGATATTAACCCAAATTTATTTTAGGATATGTGCGAAGAAGAAACTTATCTAGTGAAGTGATTGTTTCTCACTGTGTTCAAGTTAGCTATAGTGATGTAACTGATAACCAAGCAGCACTGGTGCAAATCTATATATTATCTTGTAGACATGTGCATGTGGGAATTGAGTTCAAGGATAGAACAATGCCATTAAGTTGCCAGAAATTGATCTAAGGTTGAGTTTCTACAACAATTTTCTTGCCTATGAATAAGAGAATATTTAAGAAAATAAAAAAAATTGGTGGCATTATATATTTTCTCTAATGTTTCAGGATGATTTATTCAGTTTGCCCATGTACAAAGATTGATGTTGCTGCAGTTTTATAGGTCTGTGCTCTTAGATTCCCCCATATGTAATGGCAATTGTCTCATATCTGTCTATATTTATTTATGTCCTAATTTATGTTCCCTATACAGACTATTAGAGTATGCTTGACCTCACACACTTGCCAATTACTTGTAGAAAAAAATGTCCATTCTAGATATCTGTAATTATGATCATAATTCATCTAAGCCATTTTGGCTGTTCATCCTCACAATCAGCTTTATTTAAAATAAAATTTTTTGTCTACTGATAGATTTTTTTCTGACCCTATCTCATATTTTACTGTGGATCAAGCCAACAAAAGACATGTTTCATATCTCAGCTCTTCATGTTTGTAAATGGCATGCATCTCAGTCCCCTTTATACCTATTTTGAGATCTGGAAAGGACAGTATATTTTAGTGCATGTCCATTTTCAAGTGCCTAGTTGTCAGTTATCACTGGTGGCTATTACACCAGCCAGTAGTGGAGAGTGTAAACTCTTACTGTTTGTCTGTCTCTAATTCTGTTGCATATCTTGGGACCTTTTGCCCATCTTTGACTTGCTTCTTTAGCAGTAATATAATAACTAAATGCAAAAGAATAATGAAGAAGGAATTGGTTTAATTAATTGCTTTACAATTCTATATTGCTGCTCATTATGTAAGAAAGTTAGGATAGGGACTAAAATAAGTTGTTTTTTTAAGACATATTTATTTACTTATTGATTGATTGATTGATTGATTTAATGTATATGAGTACACTGTAGTTGTCTTCAGACACACCAGAAGAGGGCATCAGATTACATTGCAGATGGTTGTGAGCCACCATGTAGTTGCTGGGAATTGAGCTTAGGAACTTTCGAATAGCAGTCAATGCTCTTAAACTCTGAGTCATCTCTCCATCCCACATTGGTTTTTTTTTAAACAGGTTTTTTCCAAGTTATTTACCTAGCTTCTAGATAAGACATTACAAATAACACATCAGTTATTTTTTCTTATGTAAATGCATGCTTTATAGATAGATTATTAGAAGACAACAAATGGATTGAGGAAGGCAAGTAGCTCAAAAAAAGCTAATATCTTTGAATATATTTGATATGTTGACAAATATTTAGTTATTTGGAATAGATGCTCCACTGAAGAGCCAAGTCACAAGGACAAATCTATCCTTGGCTTTAGGATTGCATCAGGAGAAGGCATATAACATTTTAGCCATAATAAAGAAAAGTTCAATTTCTACATATAGCAACATGCTTGGGAGAAAATTTAGGAATACAATCAAGTTTTAACAGCAGTGGATATGGATACTAACTTACTGAGTGGAAGCCATAAAATATTTGGAGTTCTGTGGCTTTGGTGTCTGAAGGAATACATTAGGTTACTAGATGACAGATAACTGGGGCCGAGGCTCTTATAGAGTAAAATATTCTTGCTGTGAGAGAGTGGTTATCAACTTTCCTAATGCTTCCACCCTTTAATACAATACCTCATGTTGTCATGACCATTCTTAACTTTTATTGCTTCTTCATAACTATAATTTTGAAAGTGTTATGATTCATAGTGTACTTGTTTGAAATGCAGGATATCTGTTACATCATACTGAAATGCTTACAGCTTACAGGTTGAGATATGCTAGGTTGAGAGTACAGAATAGGTATCAAACTTTACTTGTTCTTGCTTATGTTTTTTGTTATCCATATTAGGTATTTATTTATTTATTTTCTATGTTCTTTGTTTACATTCCAAATGATTTCCCCTTTTGTGTTTCCCCCCTCCCCATATGTCCCATAAGCTCTCTTCCCTCTGCCAGTTCACCAATCAGCCCCCTCCCACTACTCTGTTCTGGTAAATCTCAACATTGCTGCATCAAGTTTTTCCAGGACCAGGGCCCTCTCCTTCCTTTTTCTTGAGAATGATTTGATATGCAAATTGTTTCTTGGGTATTCAGAGCTTCTGGGCTAATATCCACTTATCAGTGACTGCATTCCATGTGTGTTCTTTTGTGAATGGGTTACCTCACTTATGATGATATTTTCCAGTTTCAATGATTTGCCTAAGAATTTCATGAATTCATTGATTTTAATTGCTGAGTAGTATTCCATTGTGTAAATATACCACATTTTCTGTATCCATTCCTCTGTTGAGAGACATCTGGGTTCTTTGAAGCTTCCAGCTATTAAAAATGAGGCTGCTACAAACATAGTGGAGCATGTGTCCTTATTACATGCCAGAGAATCCTCTGGGTATATGCCCAGGAGTGTTATAGCAGGGTCCTCCGAAAGTGTCATGCCCAGTTTTCTGAGGAACCACCAGACTGATTTCCAGAATGGTTGTTATCAGCTTACACTCCCACCAGCAATGGAGGAGTGTTCGTCTTTCTCCACAGCCTCTCCAACACCTACTGTCTCCTGAGTTTTTAATCTTAGCCATTCTGACTGTTGTGAGGTGAAATCTCAGTGTTGTTTTGATTTGCATTTCCCTAATGACTAATGATGATAAACATTTCTTAAGGTGCTTCTCAGGCATTTGAAATTCTTCAGGTGAATATTCTTTGTTTAGTCCTGTACCCCATTTTTAATAGGTTTATTTGGCTCTCTGTAGTCTAACTCCTTGAATTCTTTGTATATATTAGATATTAATCCTCTGTCAGATGTAGGGTTGGTGAAGATCTTTTCCCAATTTGTTAGTTGCTGTTTTGTCATTATGACAGTGTCCTTTGCCTTACAGAAACTTTGTAGCTTTATTAGATCCCATTTGTCAATTATTGATCTTAGAGCATAAGCTGTTAGTGTTCTGTTCAGAAAAATGTCCCCTGTGCCCAGGTGCTCAATGCCCTTCCCCACTTTCTTTTCTATTAGTTTCACTGTGTCTCGTTTTATGTGGAGGTCCTTGATCCATTTGGAGTTGTGCAGAGTACAAGGTGATAAGAATGGATAGATTTGCATTCTTCTGTATGCTGACCTCCAGTTGAACCAGCACCATTTATTGAAAAGGATATCTTTTTTTCCACTGGATGGTTTTACCACTTGATCTTTGTTGAAGATCAAGTGACCATAGGTGTGTGGGTTCATTTCTGGGTTTTCAATTCTATTCCATTGACCTACCTATCTGTCACTGTATGAATACCTTGCAGTTTTTAACATTATTGATCTGTAGTACTGCATGCTGTCTGGAATACTGATTCCCCCCAGAAGTTATTTTACTGTTGAGAATAGGTTTAGCTATCCTGGGTTTTTTGTTATTCCAGATGAATTTGAGAATTCCTCTTCTAACTCTATGAAGAACTGAGTTAGGATATTGATGGGGATTGAATTAAATATGTATATTACTTTTGGCAAGATGGCCATTTTTAATGAAAAGAGAATTAACACATTCAGAAATCTCTAACCTAGAAGGTATCTCAAATTGATAACCATTCCAAAATTAGGAATATGCCAAAGAGTCTAACAGGTATACAAACTACACTTAAGCATGCTCTCAATGCCCACAAGAAGATGGCTAACACAAGATAATTCAGTGATGTATTTGGAGGTTTATTTTATCATGTAACACTTTCTCTTGCAATTTTTTAAAGGAAAGATTGTTTCATTTATATTATTGTTTTTTGTTTTGTGAATTTATGGGATTTCCTTAGGCATGAATTTGTTTCCTTATATCTGTATGAGATTCTTGTACTTTGACTCTTCCTTTTTTGTTATTTCTGTTCATTAAATGAAAATTATTTTACACTATAAAGGCTTTGACCCCATTCATCTTATCATTTAAATACTTGTATATTCATTAGCACACCAAGAGAAAAATATCACAACTATCCTAGAGCTGCAACTCAGATTTTAAAACCCACTGCTGATCATCAGGCTGGATTTTATGAGTGAGTATTCTCCCAAGCACTTCTCTATAGGCATGTTTCTCATACCTCCTTACTATGGCTGTCAGGATCTTTGCCTTCCCCTGAAGCTGATGCAATCCTGAGGCAGATTCAGACATTTTCCTTGTGAACTGACAATTCAGTGGAGCAACTGAATCGAATAATTCTAATCTAAAAATCCCAGTCACAATCTCTTGTCATTACGTCAAATATCAGACTCAAGTACATCAACTTCTTTGAGCTTCTTGATAACTTTAATCCCTTTGTACATATTCAGCATACATTTATATAGAAAAAACAAAATTTGATGTGTGATTTGTAATGTCCTATCAGGAAGCTAGGTGAGTAACTAAACTTTAGATAAAAGACTTGTGTTTGCCAATGGTCCCCTATGCTACTTTGCATGCATACACACACACACACACACACACACACACACACACACATATTCATCTGAAAGCTGGAAAATTATCTCAAGTGATCTGTCTGTAAATAATTTTCTTAATTATTAATTAATGGAAAAAGGCCAATTCCACTGTGGGTGGTTCCATCCCTGGACTGTTGTTCTTGAATTCTATTTTTAAAAAAATCTGATTTCACCAGTCAGGTGAAATATAAGCAGCACTCCTCTATGGCTTTAACATCAGATCCTGCCTGCAACTTCCTGCCATGTTTTGGTTCAGTCCTGAATTCCTTAGATGATGAGCAACAATATGGACTTGTAAATGAGATAAAACATTTTCTCTACAACTTGGTTTTTTAGGTCATGTTCTATTACAATAAGAGAAACCATAACAAACACAAAATCTTGGTTGGTATCAAGATTCTGGGATATTGGTATCACAGAACATGTTGTGTTTTAGGAAGGACTATTGAAGGATTCTGTAATTTTGGACTAGAAAGTGAGTGTTAAGAGCTAATTGGGCTGGGGGTTCGGTTGGAGTTTGAAAGACAAGAAAGTTGACAGCACTGCCCAGTAAGAAGGCTGTTTATGAAGTCTCAGAGGGAACTTTAAAGGCTCTGTAAGGTCATTTTGATAAAAGATTTTTTCATTAACATATTTGGTGCTAAGAAACATCTTATCAGCTAGAGCTGATAAATTGCCTGTGGCTAAGAAGAGATTAGCATCACTGAGGTAAAATCTTCTGGAATGTGTTTTCTGAGAGTCAGTGCATAGAAGCCTTGGTCCAGAGGTGATCAAGTTTGTACCTCATACTAGCTGCCAAAAGTGGTAGTATAAGAATCATTCATAAAGTATTAGTCTTGTAGGCATGAAAGATCATGGTGTGCATGAGAGTCTTGATGGGGCCAAGATTCAACAGCATTGCATGGCCCCTTCATTATCAACCTTTCAACCTCCAAGGAAGGTAAAACTACATGAACTGTAAGAGGTATAGAACATTTTACATTTTAGGTCACAGTGTAGATATATTTTATGTATTCCTTTATTTAAATCTCTCTCAAAAATTATTGAATTGGGTGCCATTGCTGTGGTGACAACCTTGTGAAAATCAAATTATTTACTAACCAAAGGTATGACGTCAAGAGCACTTCTTGTCTTCTTTCTTGTTTATACAGCTGCACTGTTTTTTTTCTAAAAAGCCAAACAGATTAATTTTTTTCTTAAAAAACAGAACCATGTGTGTATTGAATTAACTGTGTCCTAAGAGGCTTTCAAACCTTCCCTTATAGGTTAATTAGTCCCTTACTCAAGCTTCCAAGTCCTTCAAAAGCCATTCTGTATTAACAACACAGTAGAGGCACTCGAAGATACAGTAAGATATGTGTGCCATCCTCTCAGTTGTCACATTGGTAAAACACAGAGATAAAGAAAAGATCCTCTTTTTTTAGGAATTAGAATGTCTTTCCCTATAATTTAAATCACAGAAGCCTTCCTGATATTCTTGCTCTTAAAAAACATTCTGGCCCTCTATGCCATGAAGATCCCTGAAATTATTTGCTGGATCCCCCAATTGCCTTAAGCCTGGTGTTGAACTCAGCTGTGTTGACATGTGATGGTCCCATTTACTAAAAATAAAATAAAATAAAATAAAATAAAATAAAATAAAATAAAATAAAATAAAATAAAATAAAATAAAATAAAATAAAATAAATAAAATAAAATAAAATAAAATAAAATAAATAAATAAAAAGCATCACTGATGAAGGGTGGTGCAATATCTGTGAGTTTACAAATAAGGCTTAGAATGCAGTTAGGACTGGTGCTACACTAACGAAGTAGAGGTGGAAGATTCGTTTTTAAGTCAAAACCATACAAGCCCTGGAATGTTGTTTAAGTTTCTACTACCAAGCACAATTTCCCTAATGTTGAGGAGGCTTAAACTCCAAGTAGACAACTGTTGGTCACCACTAACATTTCAGTGCAAATTATTTGACAATTAACATTTAGCACTGATGAAAACTATTTTTGGTATATAGATGCTGTTATATCTGGGTAAGAATATTGAGTGCTTAATCTCCCTTAGAATTTTGCCTAGTAATTTTTGGTAATGTGAAAGGTATCCTGCAGGAAGGAGGCTTTTATATTTGATCCAAATCACATTATCTGCTTCCTATGTATGAGGCATCTTCAACAATACTATGTGTTATTTAAGCTTAGAATGACAAAATTGAGACACAGGTATTGAGTAGACCTTCTGGGGTGTCGTCAGGTTTAACTTGATGAACCAACAATTGGTAATTGATGCCTGGTACTAAGATGTTTATTAGTCTATGTTTCTTCTCAAGTCATGTTAAACCAATGTTAGTTCATTTAAGATACACACATATAAACACACACACACACATGCACACTATATTTTGGAATTATACATATAAATATATGTGTATACACTGCACTTATATGATTATGTGCATACTCATAGTTAACATAAAATATGGTGACTTGATGCTGTTTAAGTAAACCTTTATGTAGTTCTCCTTTTTTTTTTTTTTTGGTCTGATTTTATATTCACTTTTCCTAGCCCCTAATAAGAGCCTACTTGCCTGTGAATTCTTATTTCTGTTTGGTGGTATCCCACTTATCTTTTACATTACTCTTCCCCTCCTAAGCCCAAATCCTTATCCTGACCTATGTAATCCTAGGGACCTAAGAAACAAAGGTAGTTTGGGTCTAATTATAAGCTAAAAACATGTCATCACAAAGTTGTGTGATTTCCTCAAAATAGTACTGAAATATGAAAGAACAGTTACCAGAAACCAAAGAATAAGATGGGATAATAGAACTTATTTTAGAATATTTAAAATGATATGTAGAAAAAATGATGAAATACCAATAAATTGTTAAATTCTTTGAGCTCTGATGTTTGTTTGTTTGCTCACTTATTTTTGTGTTTTGGGTTCTTTGTCACCTTATCAGTTCTAGACCTTTGTAGGAAGACATCAGTCTCAAGTATAAAGCAATAAAGTGAGAAGTATAAAGCAATAAAGAAGTAATTTAAATGAGCAATTGAAACTTATGGGAAAAATCTGAGTATTTGTTAATTTTAAATATCACTTTTACTCTTGAATATTTTTTGATTTATAGGAAATTCATTCACATATTACATCAAAATCCCAAGTACATCTCTTTCATTTTCATCTTGTTTGTTTATATGATGCCATTCTGGCTTTGTGTATCTGTTAAAATAAGGATCCAAGTCAGCCAGTGGTGATGCAAGATTTTAAGCACAGCACATGGAAGGCAAATTCAGGTGGACAGTTGTTACACAGGTTAGGTTACAGTGGCTAGGGACACATCAGATCCCAAGTCTTTAAAATATACAGGAAAGTTCTGGGATTAGCTAGCCATCTTCACAAATCTGGTCAAATTGAAAGCAATATTAATCAACATAACATATTGATAGCTAGAGAATTAAATTTGAATGCATTTCCTCATCTGCCCCTAATAGATAGTAAGGCTACATTTGGCTTAAAGCATAATAAGGGACACAGGTGTTACTTGCAATCCAACATTTACAGGTTCACCAAGTAGAAGAAGAAATGTCATTAATCTGTAAGTTATAGGCAATGAGTGGTGATCCAGAATGTTCTGTAGGTCACTTGTAGTTTTTTTGTGTTTGTAAACTAAGAGCAAGAAAAAGACATTACACATATCCCTGGAGAGGTTTCAACTCAAATTTTAGCCATAAATACCGTTGATAAAAGTAGGTAATTATTGGAACTACAGCATTGTTCCAAATATGAAAGAGTTTGAAGAAAGGAGAGGGTTAAATGAAATAACTAATGTAAAATGTACTTGATGTTTGCTGCATTTCAGCATTGTCTTTGAGCCAGATAAAAATCTGAAGCTAATTACATAATTGAAAAGAATTTGAGTAGAATGTACAGTATACAAATTAAGGTACCACCCCTGCAGTTAACAAGGAAAGCACTTTCTTTGAGTTCCAGCAAGGAGGCTAAAGAATCCATATTAGGGGCCTTCTTGGACATCAAAGCTAGGAGAGGCCCATGGTCCTGGAAGGCTTGATGCTTCAGTGTAGGGGAATACCAGGACAGGAAATCAGGAGTGAGTTCATTGGGGAATAGGGAGAGGGGAGGTGGGTTATGGGATTTTCAAGGTGGGGGGAGGAACAAGGAAAGGAAACATCTGAAATGTAAATAAAGAATATATCTAATAAAAATATTTATTTTGAAGTGATACTAATAGCTACCTTCCTGGTACATTCACAACTTGCTCTGGACATTTCTTTTCTGCCTCTAAGTGGATAGACTAATTTTCTTATTTTATAGAATTTATTTGCACTCCCAATTATTTTCTTGGTGTGATTAAGTGGATAGTATGCAGACTTGGCAGAATAAAAGGGGCCATAATATTTAGGATACTAGGACTCTCCTATTTAATTGTAAAAAATAAACAGTACTCATTAATTTCAGTTATTTTTCAAGAATCTTTGAATGAAAGAGTAAAACCATGCTTATGGTACTTAGGTACTTAACATTATTCTTTTGGATTAGAGTTGCTACGGAAGATTTGTAACTCCATTTCTAATATTAAAAGCGTACTCATAGGATTTTGGGGATAGAGAGCAAAAGTTCACAAAGAAACCATTCTGTGTGCCTGTGTTCTTTGAAACAGAGTTTTGACTTTGTTGGAGCCTTGCAACATCTTTTATGTTATTTCTAATATTTTGGCAGTCTCTTCCCATGAAAAATACACATTTTCCTTGTAATCAGCAGAAATAATGGGTTCTTTTTCAGTCTCTGTCATACCTGAGGAAGAGATAAATTTTATAACAAGCTTTACAGAAAGAAACAAAAGACCTCTCCAATTATATTTAGAAATAATTCAATAAGATGATGAAAGTTTGTAAGCTCATAGCTCATGCTAGAATTTCCATGATGTACTAAACTCTAGTCATCCTAAGAGAGTATTTAACATAGTTCAAGAGAAGGCTTCCTATTCAGTACTCTAACAGGAATTTTCCACGTATTTCGAGCAAATTTTTGAAGGTGTCTTGCCATACAGCTTTCAGATATTAAAGCATAAAATATTTTAGTTTATTTTGAAAGAGTAATTTGATCTAGTTAAGAAATTATATTGCATTAATTTCAACAAAGTGATAGTGATATAACTGATAATCAAGAAGCACTGTTTCAAATATATACATTATTTTGTGACATATGTGCAGGTGGGGATCAAATTATTGTGTAGATCAATGCTTATAAACTGTCAGAACAGGATATAAGGTTAAATTTCAAGTGAAATTTGGTTCCCAATTGATAAGTTAATATTTACGCACATGTAAAAGATATAGTGACATTAAATATTTTATCAAATATTTTAAAGTGAAATACACACTTGACAGATTGGTTAGAGATTGATTTCATTAGAGATTTTTAGGTCTGTCCTCCTAGATCTAACCATATGTTATGGCAATTGTCAAATATCTGTCTATATTTCTTTTCTATTTTCTGTTCTCAAGAATAGGACCAATAGAATGTGCTTGAATAAACAGACCCAACACACTTAAAAATTACTTGTACAAAGAATGCACATATTATATATCTGTAATAGTAGTTGCATTTTATCTAAGCCACATTCTCATCCACATTTTATTTCTATTGAACTTAAAATTGAATTTAAACCAAATTTATTTCAAAACTCTAAAATGAATTTTAAGAGGAAATAGTAATTTTCTGCTTCTTATAGCTTCTTTCTTTGTATATAAAATTTCTTATTAAAGTTTAAATTTTTGATGACATTCACTATAACATTTATTAGAAGAAAGATTTTTTAAATTACTGATAATAATACATAAAACATAACAAATCAACAAAGCTCATATTGAATGAACATTTTATCAGCAATCATATTGAAATATCTTGTGCTACACAGCAAGATAAGGTTTACATAACTCTTGAGATTGAGGCACATTTCACATACTATAGAGATTAAAGAATGATTTTGCCTGTTGATCCTCATAAACAGCTTTCTTTATAATGGAATACTTTGTCCACTGTTAAGACTTTTCTTCCCCTCTCTTACATCTCACAAAGAGGATATAGAAAATACATCCTTCAAATTTGACCTCAACTCTTAATACTTTACAAATGATATTCATCTCAATTCCCATAATAACAAATTTGCGATCTGGTGAGTACATGGTATTTGTAGCTCATCTCCGTTGTCATGTATCCAGTTGCCACATGTCACTGGTGGCTCTTATACTAGCCAGTGGTAGAGAGTGCAAACATACACTAAGAGTCCTGAAAATGCAGTAACCTATCTGACTCTTTGGAGTTTACTACTATCAAGTAGTGTGAAATTTTACAAAATTGTTAGGTAGATATGAGATGATTATCCATTTTAAATTTACCCTCCCTTCAGTGAGCACTGATAGTAGCAACAGAGTTGTGAGAAGAAAACTTCATTGTGCAGGAAGTCACGCTGAAACTAATCAAAGATGTATTAGGTGAAGGAAGCTGTGCAGGAGATTCAGAGTATGACCACAATATTGATAGAAGTTATGCAACCCAAGAAAATACACTTGACAAATTCTTTAGCAGTATGACAAGGGAACAGATATTATGTGGTGTCACAGTAGTTTCATTGTGACAAACTTCACTCTAATGGAGATGATTCCTAAGCTTAAGAATGTTACTGAACATTAGGTGTGTATTTGAAAAGAGTGAGAATTTCTAGTTTCTTTCTCCACATGTTTATTCCTCTGTCTTCAGAGGAAAATTCAAAAAAGTTACAAAAATAAAACTAACAAACAAAAACAAAAACAAATGAGCAAAAAGAAAAAACCCAAGTACTAACATTAGGAATATGCTTTATACATTGAACCATTATTTATCTTGCTATCTTCTGTTTATGGCATTCATGTATGTTGGGCATGAATCAGAGCAGCAGGATTGTGATTAGACACAGAAATGTGCAAACACCGTGGAAAGAATTTTGTGAAGAATAATTGTAAGTTATGCCTTTTTTTCTAATACCTGAATCAAATTTCACTTTGTCTCTTCAATAAAAAATTATTGGTTAGAGTCATCCCAAGATACTTTATATTGTTTGTGCCTATTGTGCCATTTCAAATGGGACCTCATAAATGCCTTTATGTAAGGCATAAAATTATGTAAGTTTCTGTAAGGCAAAGGACACTGAGAAGCAGACAAAACGGCAACCAACAAATTGGGAAAGGCTCTTCACCAACACTATATCTGACAGAGGGTTAATATCCAAGATATACAAAGAACTCAAGAAGTTAAACTCCAGAGAGCCAAACAACCCTATTAAAAATGGGGTACAGAGCTAAACAAAGAATTTTCACCTGAAGAACTTCAGATGGCTGAAAAGCACCTTGAGTTAACCCAATCACAAAAGAATACACATGAAATGCAATCACTGATAAGTGGATATTAATGAGCCCAGAAGCTCTGAATACTCAAGTCACAATTAGCAAATCAAAAGATTCCCAAGAAGAAGGAAGGAAAGGACCCTGGTCCTGAAATGACTGCTTCCAGTTTTGTAGGAGAGTACCAGAACAGAGAAATGGTGAGGGGGATTGGGAAGTGGGGGGGAGAGGACTTATGGGACATATGGTGAGGGGGGAACTGGGAAAGGGGAAAGCCTTTGGAATGTAAACAAAGAATATAGAAAAAAAGAAATCTTTAACACCATTAGACATTAGGAAAATGCAAATCAAAATAACCCTGAGATTTACCTCACACCAGTCAGAATGTCTAAGATTAAAATCTCAGGAGACAGCAGGTGTTGCCAAGGATGTGGAGAAAGAGGAACACTCTTCCACTGCTAGTGGGATTGCAAGATGGTACAACCACTCTGGAAATCAGTCTGGTGGTTCCTCAGAAAACTGAGCATGACACTTCCAGAGGACCCTGCAATACCACTCCTGGGCATATGCCCAGAGGATTCCCCAGCGTGTAATAAGGATACATGATCCACTATGTTCATAGCAGCCCTATTTATAATAGCCAGAAGCTGGAATGAACCCACATAAACCTCAATGGAGGAATGGATACAAAAATATGATATATATACACAATGGAATACTATTCAGTCATTAGAAACAACAAATTCATGAACTTCTTAGACAAATGGATGGAGCTGGAGAAAATCATCCTAAGTCAGTTAACCCAGTCTCAAAAGACGACTCAAGGTATGCCCTCACTGATAAGCAGATATTAGCCTATAAAACTTGGATAACTAAGACACAATCTACATACCAAATGATGTCCAAGAGGAAGGAAGGAAGGGCCCCTGACTCTGGAAAGGCTTAATGCAGCAGTGTAGGGAAATACTACAACAGGGAAGAGGGAAGGGGTGAATGGGGGAAAAGGGGTGGGGGAAGAGGGTTTATGGGACTTGCGGGGAGGGGGGAGCATGGAAAGAGGGAAATCATATGAAATGTAAATTAATATATCAAATAAAAAATTAAAATAAAATAAAAAAATAAGCAAAATTAAAATTTACTGCACTTTTTGGTTCATATTGTTTTTCCTTTTATGAGTCTCCTTCAGTCATTTCTTTAGCCCTGGATATTGTTTGTTTGATTGTTTGTTTTTTCTTTAACCTATTTTTTTTTGCACACCAGACTTTAAACTTCTCCTGGTTCATCTGCTACTGTTCCACATTCCACACATCCTCCCCCACTCCAAAAGGATGCCCTCTCTCACCCCACTAAATCTCCTCACTCCCTGTGGCCCAAAGTATTGGGTTAGGGGCATCTTATCTCACTGAGTCCAGCCCCAGCAGTCCTCTGCTTTATAGTTCTTATTTCAGCGGACATAAGCTCCCTGGTTTGTGCCTCAGTGTCTTAGTGATCCCAGGGGTCCAGGTCTGTTGAGACAGTAGGTCTTCGTATTGGGTCATCTTCCTCAGATTCTTCCAGCTTTTCCCTAATGCAACCACAGCAGTTATCAGCTTCTCTCAATTGATTGGGTGTAAATATCTGCATCTGACTCTTCCAGCTGCTTGTTTGGCCTTTTTTTTTTGGGGGGGGCAGTTATGGTAAGCTCCATTTTGTGAGTTCAGCCTAGCATCAATAACAGTGTGAGGCCTTGGGGCCTGCCATTGAACTGGATCCCAATTTGGGACTGTTGCTGGATCTCCTTTTTCATCAGGTTCATCTCCATTTTTGTCCCTGTAGTTCTTTCACATGGGAACAATTATGGGTCAGAGTTTTTAAATGTGGGATGGCAACCCCATCCCTCCCCTTGATGCCCTATCTTACTACTGGAGGTAGGCTCTATAAGTTCCCTCTTCCCAATGTAGGGCATGTCATATTGGATCCTTCCCTTTGAGTCTTAAGAATCTCTCATCTCCCAGGTCTCTGATACAATACTGAAGGTCCCCTCACCTCCTACCTCCTGTGGTTGTCTGTTTCCCTTCTTTCTACTGGTCCTCACACTCAATAACTGATCATGTTCCCCTCTTCCCATCTTCTTTAAGTGCCTCTCAGCACTTTAAGACTTCTTTCTTGTGAATTCTCTGTTTAGTTCTACACCCCACTTTTTGATTGGGTTGTTTGGTTTCTTGGTGGTTAGTTTCTTGAGTTCTTTATATATTTTGATTAGTAGCCCTCTATAGGATGTGGGGTTAGTGAAGATGTTTTCCCAATCTGTATGTGTTCCTACTTTGTTTCCAACCCAATTCCCTCGTAAAGTAAAAGAAAGCTCAAGTCAATCGGTTAACAAAACAAGCTACAAGCCTGGGTTGGGCAGATCTCCCACTACACCACTCTATTTCCATCTATATTATCCCGTACAACTTGTGGTTTCTCCAGGCCAAGAGCTTGACTCTCTGCCGCCTCTCTGTTGATCTCCTGTAGCTCCTCCCCTAGAATCTCAGCTCCTCCCACTTCCTTCTGTCCAATCATTGGCTCAAGACTTTATTTGAAAAGTTGAGGTGGGCAGAAGATTCATAAGGCAATTATCAGCAGCAGCCACTCTGAGGAGTGGAATTAGGATCAAAATACAAGCCAAGGGCTATCTACAACATGTATGTTGCTGATTTGTCCTGTGGGCTATGTTCTTAGCTTTGCAGAAACATTCCAGCTTCATGGGGTCCCACTTATCAATTCTTAATCTTAGAGCATGAACCATTGGAGTTCTCTTTATGACATTCTCCCCTGTGCCAATTAGTTCAAGGCTCTTTCATACCATCTATTCTATTAGATTCAGTGTATCTGGTTTTATGTTGAGGTCCTTGATCCACTTTGACTTGAACTTTCTTCTAGGATACTCTAATAGCTAAAGAATACAAGGATAAAACAAGAAAAAGGAGTTCTTCAGATTGATTTTGCATATGAATATTGATGCAAAAATGATCAATAAGATATTTGGAAACCAAATCCAAGAATACATCAAAACCATCATTCACCATGATCTGGTAGGCTTCATTATAGGGATGCAAGTTTGGTTCAATATACAAAATCTGTTAACATAATCCACTATACAAACCAACTCAAAGAATAAAATCACCAGATCATCTCCTTAGAGATGCTGAAAAAGCATTTGACAAAATACAATACCCCTTCATGTTAAACGTATTGGAGAGATCAGGAATTCAAGACCAATACCTAAATATAATAAAAGTGTTTTACTGTAAACCAGCACCCAATATCAAATAAATGGAGAGGTAGTTTAAGCAAACCCACTAAAATCATGGATAAGACAAAAATGCCAACTTTCCGCATATCTATTTAATATAGTACTCAAAATTCTAGCTAGAACAATAGGACCACAAAAAGAGATCAAGGGAATTTAAGTTGGCAAAGAAGTAGTTATAGTACTTGCTGATGATATAACAGTATATGTAAGCAACCTAAAAAATCTACCAGAGAACTTCTACAGCTAATAAAGGACTTCAACAAGAAGAAGTCAAACTATCACTATTTGCAGATGATATGATAATATACTTAAGTGACCCATAAAACTCCACCAGAGAACTCCTACAGCTGATAAACAACTTCAGCAAAGTGGCTGGTTATAAAATCAACTCAAGAAAATCAGTAGCCTTCCTATACTTAAAGGATAAACAGGCTGAGAAAGAAATTAGGGAAATGTCACCCTTCACAATAGTCACAAACAATATAAAGTATCTTGGTGTGACTCTAACCAAACAAGTGAAACATTTGTACGACAAAAGCTTCAGTTCTCTGAAGAAGGAAATAGAAGACCTCAGAAAATGGAAAAATCTTCCATACTCATGGCTTGACAGGATTAATATAGTGAAAATGGCAATCTTGGAAAAGCAATGTACAGATTCAACGCAATCACCATCAAAATTCCAACTCAGTTCTTCATAGAGTTAGCAATTGTCAAATTCATCTGGAATAACAAAAAAACAAGGATAGTTAAAACTATTATCAACAGTAAAAGAATGTCTGGGGGAATCAGTATTCCAGACCTCAAGCAAACTACAAAGCAGTAGTGTTAAAAAATGCATGGTATTGGTACAGTGACAGGGAGGTGGATCAATGGAATAGAATAAAAGACCCAGAATTGAACTCACACATCTATGGCCAATTGATCTTCGACAAAGGAGCTGAAAACATCCAGTGGAGAAAAGATAGCCTTTTCAACAAATGGTGCTGGCTCAACTGGAGGTCAACATGCAGAAGAATGAGAATTGATCCACTTTAATGTCCTTGTATTAAGCTCAATTCTAAGTGGATCAAGGACCTCCACATAAAACCAGACACACTAAAACTAATAGAAAAGAAAATGGGGAAGACCCTTGAAGATATTGGCTCAGGGGGAAAGTTCTTGAATAGAACACAAATAGCTTATGCTCTAAGATCAAGAATAGACATATAGGACCTCATAAAATTCCAAAGTTTCTGTAAGGCATAAGAAACTGTCAAAAGGACAAATTGGCAACCAACAAATTAGGAAAAGATCTTCACCAACCCTACATCTGACAGAGGGCTAATATCCAAGATATACAAAGAACTCAAGAAGTTAGACCCCAGAAAACCAAATAACCCTATTTAAAAATGGGGTACAGATCTAAACAAAGACTTTTCATCTGAAGAACTTCGGATGGCTGCGAAGCACCTTAAGAAATCTTCAACATCTTTAGTCATTAGGGAAATACAAATCAAAAATACCCTGAGATTTCACCTCACACCAGTCAAAAAATCAGGAATCAGCAGGTGTTGGCAAGGATGTGGAGAAAAAGGAACACTCCTCCACTGCTGGTGGGACTACAAGCTGGTACAACCACTCTGGAAGTCAGTCTGGCGGTTCCTCAGAAAACTAGACATGATACTTCCAGAGGACCCTGCCATACCACTCCTGCCCAGAAGATTACCCAGAATCCAATAAGGATACATGCTCCACCATGTTCATAGCAGCCTTAGTTATAATAGCCAGAAGCTGGAAAGAACCCAGATGTCCCTCAATGGAGGAATGGATACAAAAAATGTGGTATATATACACAATGGAGTACTATTCAGTCAGAAGCAATGAATTCATGAAATTCTTAGAGAAATGGATGGAGCTGGAGAACATCATTCTAAGTGAGGTAACCCAATCTCAAAAGAATACCCATGGTATGCACTCACTGATAAGTGGATATTAGCCTAGACTCTTGGAACACCAAGACACAATCCACATACTAAATGATGTCTGAGAAGGACAGAATGGACCCTGGTTCTGGAAAGGCTCAATGCATCACTGTAGGGGAATACCAGAACAGGGAAGTAGGAAGGGATGGATGGAGGAACAGGGGGAGGGAAAAGGGTATGTGGGACCTTTGGGGGACGGGGAACCAGGAAAAGGGAAATGAAATGTAAATAAAAAAATATATCCAATAAAAAAAGAACTTCAGCAAATAGGCTCAATATAAAATTAACTCAATTAAATCAGTAACCTTCATGCAAATAATGAACAGACTGAGAAAGAAATCATCTAAATGCCACCCTTCACAATAGGCACAAATAATGTAAAATATTTTGGGGTAACTTTAACCAAACTACTGAAAGATAGGTATGACAAGAACTTTATTTACTTATTTTTCTATTAGATATATTCTTTATTTACATTTCAATTGTTGCCCCCATTCTTAGTCTTCCCCCTCCCAAAAATTCCATAAGCCATCTCCTCTTCCCCTGTTCCCCAATCAAACCTCTCCTGCTTCCCTGACATTGTATTCTCCTACACTGTGGCATCGAGCCTTTACAGGACCAAGGGCCACTCCTCCCTTTGATGGCCAACAAGGCCATCCTCTGCTGCCTATGCACCTGAAGTCATGTGTAACTCCATGTGTAATCATTGGTTAATGGTTTTTGTCCCTGGGAGTTCTGGGAGTACTGAGTGACTCATATTGTTGTTTCTCCTATGGCCTTGCAAACCCCTTCAGCTCGTTGGGTCTTTTCTCTAGCTCCTCTGTTGGGGACCCTGTGCTCAGTTCAATTATGGGCTGAGTATGTCCCCCTCTCTATCTGCCATGCACTAGTAGAGCCTCCCAGGTGACAGTTATATCCAGCTCCATTCAGCAAGCACTTGTGGGCATCCATAGAGTATCTGTAATTTGTAACTGTATGGGATGGATCCCTAGGTGATAGGTTCTGTACGGTCTTTTCCTCAGTCTCTGCTCCACACTTCATCTCTCTATCTCTTTCTGTGGGTAATTTGTTCTCCCCTCTAAGAAGGACCACTGTATCCATACTTTGTTCATCCTTCTTGAGCATCATTTGATATGTGAATTGTGTCTTGGGTACTGATAAGTGGATATTAGCCCAGAAGCTTGGAATACCCAAGACAAGAATTTTATGTCTCTAGAGATAGAAATTGAAGATTTCAGAAAATGGAGAGATCTCCCATACACATGGATTTGGTAGAAATAACACAGTAAAAATGACTGTCCTACCAAAAGAGATCTATACATTCAATGCAATCCCCCCAAAAATCAAAATACAATTCTTCAAAGACATGAAAAGAACAACTTGCAAATTCTTCTGTAAAAGCAATAACCCAGAATACCAAAAACAATTCTTAACAATAAAAGAACTTCTGGGAGAATCACCATCCCTGATCTCAACCTATACTACAGAGTAATAGTGATAAAAAAAACTGCATGGTATTGGTACAGAAACAGACAAGTTGATCAGTGGACTGGAACTGGAGACCCAGAAATAAAACCACACACTTATGGACACTTGATCTTTGAAAAAGACTCCAAAAATATACAATGGACAAAAGAAAGCAACTTCAATAAATGGTGGTGGTCTATATGTAGAGAAATGAAAATAGGTCCATATCTGTAATATTTTGGCTAAAAATATGGCCCTTTCAGCCCTTTCAGAAAACATCCCAGAGGAAAATTCAAAATTTTGTATTAATAGCAGAGGAAAGTTCAAGGCACCCTACTATTGACTCTGTTCTGTGACTATTAATAGTTACTCTTTTAGAAATCTATAAAGAACAGAAGAAAGCTTAACAAGAAAATATACAAATTGAAGAGCATGAAGAGAAAAGGCTTAGCAGGAAGTGTAGCAATCATAGGTCCAAGGCTCAAGGGAATGAGAAATTTTCAGAAAATTTTGATCCTACACTGAATGAAGCACATGTTGATCTCAGCACATGACCCAACATAGCTAACATGTGAGATTGCAATAAAGAAAACTTTAAGCAGTGGAGGTAATCATCCATAACAGAAAGCTGATACAGATATAATTGAACAAAGTGGCCACATTACAGCCCCAGCAAGAAGCAGAACTTGCCATCTTTGGCCACATGGATCAGGCTTTAGAGTTAAAGATATAAGAAAAGGATCAGGGAATCTCTTTTCATTACCAACTAAAGCCTGCTGTAGTTGGAGCCTGGGAACAAAGTAAGGGTGGGAGGAAGGAAGTGTGGAGGGGCAGAACTGAC
This sequence comes from Apodemus agrarius, assembly GCA_964023405.1. Taxonomy (NCBI): domain Eukaryota; kingdom Metazoa; phylum Chordata; class Mammalia; order Rodentia; family Muridae; genus Apodemus; species Apodemus agrarius. The sequence goes on from OZ030014.1 coordinate 27,416,679, forward strand.
AGACTATCTGAATTAAGATGCATTGGAGAGAGTGGTTTAAGAAGTAGTTCTGCTGCCTAACTGAGATGAAATGATAAGACTAAATTTCTAGGGGCAGAGAGAAAGGTGAAGACAAACAGGAAGCATAATTGTCTTGGCCAGAGTTGCCTATATTTTCTGAGAAGGTCTGCTCCATTTCAGGGATGGCAAGATATAAGAAAGGAAAAGTATTAATAAGGATCCACAGGAGATAGGTATGGGAAGGAAGCAAGGTGGCAACAGATCTTTGTAAACAGAGTTATGACTGGGAGACTAGATTTTGAGGAGGAGAGGAGAAGGTAGTCAGGTACAGTCTACCTACAGTTCTTTGTGATAGGGGATTCTGGCCAGAGTTGTAAAAGGTTAAAAAATATCACACTTCCTAGGTGGAATGTTGACAAATGTTTTATTTATTTTGTTGTTGTTGTTGTTGTTGTTGTTGTTGTTGTTTTACAGAACCCTGTTAGCACAAGGTCTAAGCTCATGACTAATAAATGAAGCAGTTAAAATTGAAATGCTTCACGTTGAAAAATGATGCTTTCATTAAAACAAAGCAGGGGCCTTCCAAATGGGAATTTATTTTTATCAACTCCACATTTAATACAGAACTAATATCTCAAATATATAAACAGCCCTAAAATCTGGATATCGTGAAAATAAAATACCAGATTGAAACATGAGGTACAAATCTGCAGAGAATTCTCTAAAGATTAAATAGAAATGCCAGAAAAAATACATGAAAAATATTCAACATTCTGAGTTATCATAGAAATTACAACCAAAATGGCATAGGGATTTTATTTAATACCTGTTAGAATGGTTAAGATCAATAAAGCCAATGAAAGCTAATGCTGTGGAAGACATGAGGTAAGGAGAACATTCATCCATTGGTGGTAGGAGTACAACCTTAACAGCCCCTATGGAAATCAATGTGTAAAAATAGAATAGATCTACTTAAAGATCTGGCTATTCTGCTCATGGGCATAGAAGATGTAGAGCCTAAAAAGAGAAATACTACATTAATTGCTTTTCTTTTCATACTATTCAGAAATTTAAATATACTGGATATACAACAATAGATGAATAGATAAAGGAAATGTGGACATTTAAAAAATTTAATATTACTCAGCAGTTATTAAATAACTTCAGAACATTCACTGGAAAATGAATGGAGCTTAAAAATATACTACTAGATAAATGAATTCAGACCCAACTGAAACACAAACATAGTACATATTTGCTTACATATTAATGGTAGATATTAAATATTCAATAGTTTGATTCCTATTACCAGCAAGGTTAGATATGGAGTAAGGAAATATGGGGTATGGAGGGAAGAATCTCATTAGGAAGGTGAAATAGAATAGATAATTATAAATAGACAACATCTGTTGCAGGGTAGAGAAGAAAGTTTAAGGATGATCACAAAACTTTTGATCCAAATTTATCCTGCTTACTAGAAATTCAGGGATTGTGAATGAAGCAATACTGAGGAGAAGGCCAACCAATAACCTGCCCAAACTGAGACCCATTCCATGGATAAGCAACAATTCCTGCAACTGTTAATGATTCTCTGTTATGATTCCAGACAGGAGCCTGTTGCCCCCTGAGAGGCTCCATCCAGCATACGACTCAGAAAGATGAAGAATTCTACAGCCTAACAGTGAAGATCAATACTTTCCATTTGGAACAGGAGATTGCATATGTGAATGCTGAGTCTTTTGAAATATGCATTTGATCTGAACATACTCCATCCAAAATTTCAACTAAAAAGATGGAAGGTAGATCCAAAATACCGACCCTTAGCAACAACAACAACAACAAACTATTTGTAAGTAGCATCTACTGAGAGAGCAAATATAGGTTCTTTTCAAGGGAAAGACTGACCATTCCAAGCATAGTCCAAGGCATGTTGTACTTCTTGGCCTTGAGCTCTAGAATAAAAAGAATCAAACATAGAAGAGAGATGTTGATAGCATGAAATAAATTCAGGGCTGAAATCAATAAATTGTAAACAAAGAGAAAACTGCAAATAATACAAGAATCCAAGAACTGGTTCTTAGATAAAATCAGCAAGATAGACAAACATTTAGCCAATCTAACTGTAATCCAAAAAGTCAGTATCAAATACACAAAATCAGAAGTGAAAATGTATACCAACAATGGATACACAGGAAATCCAAAGAATCATTTTATTTTACTTCGAAAGTCTGTACTCTCCAAAACTGAAAAAAAACTTAAAATAATGAATGATTTTCTTAATAGGTTTCACTTACCAAACTAAAAAAGATTGGATAAACAACCTAAACATACCTATATCCCCTTTGTAAATAAAAGCAGTAATTTAAAGTCTCCCAGCCAAAAACAAACAAATGAACAAAAAACCTTAGGTTTTAGACAAGATGGTTTTAGACCAGAATTCTATAAGGATTTGAAAGGAGAGCTAGCACTATCCTTGAAACTATTCCAAATAGAAATAGATATTGCCAATCTCATACTATGTGGCCCCAATCACCTTGACACTTAATCCACACCAAAACTCAACAAAGAATGAGTATTTCATACCAATTCCATTATAAATATTGTTGTAAAAAGCTAATAAAATGCTTGCTACTCACAAACCAAATGAAGAACACATCAACATAGTATCTACTATAATCCAATAGACTTCATCCCAGGGATGCAGGGATGGTTCAGCATATAAATATTCACCAATGTAATCTGCCCTATAAAAATTTGAAAGAAAATAATCACATTACCATTTCATAAGATGCTAAAAATCTTTTGACAAAATCTAGCAACTCTTCAGGTTAACAGTCTTAGAGAGATAACAGATACAGGGTACATACCCTATACTTTATAAAAGCAAAATACAGCAAGCCATAAACCAAAATTGAACTAAATCAAGCAAAACTTAAAGCAATTGCACTAAAATCAAGGAAAAGGCACAGTTGTACAAATTGTTCCTTGAAATTCTAGCTAGAACAATAATAATACATTGAATAGAGGTGTTTAAAATGGAAAGGAAAAAGAGCAAAGTATCACTATTGGTGGATGACATGATTATATACATATGTGGCCCCAGAAATTCTATCATAAAACTACTAAATGTGATAAACACCTTCAGCAAAGTGGCTGAATACAAAAACCTGAAATAAAAATAATAATCAGTACCCTGTATATACAAATACTAAATGGGATAAAGAAGAAAATAAGAACAACGTAGCTAAAATTAGTATAAAATATCTTTGTTGACTCTTACCAAGAAAATGAAAAACCTATAAGACAAGAACTACAAGCATCAGAAGAAAGAAACTGAGGATGTCAGGAGATTCAGACATCTCCTTTGCTGATGCATTGGTAGGATTAACATTGAAAAAAATGACCATTTTACCAAAAACCAGTCTAGAGAGTCAATAAAATTCCACCAAAATTCCAAAGCAATTCCATACAAAACTTAAAATCAAATTTTTACCCTATAATCGAACAACAGCAACAACAACAAAAGATTTTGGAAAACTGCACAGAACACTAAAATAAATTCAGGATGGTATCACCCTGCCTTATTTCAAGCAGTACTACAAGTAAATAATTATAAAGACCTAATGGTATCGGTATAAAAACAGAAAAGGTTATTCAATTGAAATACAATGAAAAACAGAAATAAGTCTGCAGACCTATGGATACAGAGATGAACAGTATCCCCAATCATTAAGAGCCTAAGTAGGGTTGCCCTCATTGATTTCTAGGTGTTTCCCTTGCCCTAGTTTTCTAGATCCTCCCAGAGATGGCACTGAGATTCTATTTTTTCTTCCTCAGTAGTCTCTGCCACTGTTCTCCCCACAAGGGATATCTCCTGTTTATATAACCACTTCCCTACGCCCATGCAATCTCCTCTCCCCATCCACCCATGATGTTTTTTTTTCTGTTTCCCTTCCTAAGCTTGATATACATGTACCTCACTTTGTCCTTACTTGTTACTTAGCTTTGCTGGATCTGTTGATAGTAGTATAGTTATCTACTCTACTGATAACATGTACTTCTGAGTACTTACCGTGCTTGACTTTCTAGGTCCCTGTTACCTCACAGCATGATCTTTTGAGTTCTACCCATTTGCTGACAAATTTAATGCTATTAATATTTTTAGTCCATTCGGTAAATCAACCATTTTTTCTTCATATTTTCTTTCAAGTATATCTAGAATGTTGTGATTTCTGTTATTACACATAAAGCCGATATGAATGTAGTTGAGCAAGTTTCTTGTGGTATTGCAGAGTGTCTTTGGCTATATGCCCTGGAGTAGTATAGCTCAGTCTGGAGGTAGATAGCTTCCTAATTTTCAGAGAAATAATGACATTGATTTCCATATTTGTTTGCACTCTGAACAGCTATAAATAATATCATAATTTTAAAGTATTTGAATTGATAAGAAATACATGACACTTTTTTTAATACTTATTTACATTTCTTAATTGTGATTTTGGAGATGAATAAGAAATGAACTTTGTGGCATAATAGCAATTTGTTTCTATGTCATTTTGACAAGGGGTAAGTTATCCTGGTTAGTCTTATTTCAACATGGCACACAAACTGTGGGTATCAATATGTAAGGGAACACACATGAAAAAAGTCTTCAAAATATTCATCTGTAATTCATTTCTTAATTAGTAATTAATAGGAGTGTTCCCAGTCCATTGTGAGTTGATCTGTTCATGGGCAGTTTTTCCTGGCTCTACAAAAGTCAAATTGCATATGCCAGTGTAAATAGCATCCCTCCATGCTTCTGCGCTTGCTTCCAGGATCCAGCCTTTTTTGAGATCCTGTCCTGACTTCCTTTGATGATGTGCAGTGAAATGAAGTCTAAGCCGTATAATCCTGTTCCTTCCCTACTTCTTTATATGGGTCACAGAGTTTCATTGCAGCAGTAGATACCCTAATTCTGATACCAACTATTGTGCAAATTGAGAACTCTTGACATTGAGAATTATAGATCCAATTTGTCTTGTGAATTTGTGGTAAACAATAAATCCTGATGTTTTAGACAGACTAAGAGGGGTCATCCTATTTAAGTCCTGCAGTATGTACATAAAATTGGGAATTTCTTATTCTCCTATAGTGCAGAAGCAAATTATTACTCACAAATACAAAAGAGACTCACAGAGGTGTGCTTAAAACCTCCACTGGATGTGTCTTTATGAAGTCATTCATACAATTGCAGGCATTTATCACACTAAATGTTTTCAATCAAAGAGCTGTACTATATTGTTAAAGCAAAAGCATATGTTGAAGAAAAGATCATGGACCAATAGTCAATAAAAAATAATGTTTTTGATTTCAATCAGATTAAAATTGTCAGAACTGTGAACTGAAATGATTTCCTTATGGTTTCCTTGAAAACTAAAATTTGGAAGTACAAATGTGGAAACAATGTATTTGACTAATTTTCTAAAATTGAAATTTAATCCAAATGCCTTCATTTATTTCTAACATTACAATATCTTTAAGATTCATAGAACATGGCATTTTGGACTTCACTATATTGGATGGATTTCATGAATTCCTTTACTTAAATCACCCTGACTCAAAATAATGTTGTTGGATGATGTTGTGGTGTTTCCAACCATGCAAAATAGGATCAAATTCATAACTATTAAACTGTGTGTTAAGAGCTGTCATCAACATCATCTGCCTTGTTTATTCAGCTGCACTGTGATTTTTAACAATCTAGCTGGAATAACACTTGTCCTAAAGGATAGAACCACCCATGTTTGAATTAACTATATCTTAAGAGAGCTGCAAAACTTTTCTTATTGGTAAATTAATCCTCACTTACACTGCCAAGTTCTTTAAATTTTATTCATAATGAACCACTGCTGGGGGCTATTTCATATGTTCTGGTTCTCTCTTGAAGGTAGCACAGGGCAGAGAGCATAGGCAGGGGGCAAGACTTGGTCTTTTGAGAGATCAGCATTGATTAACATATACCTATCTTGACTTTAAGTTAGTCTGATGCCAGAAGCTACAGGTCTCTCTACTTACAGAGATTCGTTGCTAACAGTAAGGTATTAGTAAAGGTTTTATTTGTTTGATGGCTTTTTAAGACAAGATTTCTCTATATGGCCTTTGATATCCTAGAACATACTCTATAGACTAGCCATGCTTCAAATTCACAGAAATCCACCTGCTTGTATCACCAAGTACTGGGGTTGAAGTCATGGAGCACCACTCACTGATTTGGATTCTTATTTTTAATACATACTTTAAGCTAAAATGATAAAATATAACAAAACAAGCTGGAATTGAAAGAGAAATATTGAGAGTTTGATGTACTTTCTAACCATCTTGACTGTAAACAAAGAATACTCAAGCATGAAAATTATATTTGAACTGAACCAAATCTAGGAATATTTTTCCTGTTTTATAAATGAAATATTTTCTAGTTCTCTATCAGAATTTTTCCCATATGCTACAGGTGCGTCATTGAATTACTGCTTTATCTATTAAATTTCTCACAGATATTTAAATTATGACAGTAAATAGTACAATATGAACCATAAATACTAGACTATTTAAAAATATCAAGGATTAATTCTTCTTTCTTTTATGAAATATTTATTTCTGTAATAAATAATAGAGGCAAGCCAAAGTCTACTAAATGTCCACAAACCTCAAACTTATTATATAAAACAATGTATATATATTTTCTGTGACATCAAAATGTGAGAGCAATATAAAGTCATGAAAACATTGCAGTAATTGACAGACTGTATAAATTATAGTTATTCAGAAATACAGTTATAATGGGAAGAAAAATTGTAAGCCAGAATGCCAGGCCAAAAGAGATAAACTGGACATGAGTCTCCTAGCCATTTCTCTTGCCTGAGAAAGGAGTGAACAGAAACAGGAGATTGTAGGAAAAATAGTAGATTGTTAACCCAGCAATCACAGGAGGGAAGGAGGAAATTTCTGAGGGAGTCCAAGTCACTATCTTAAATATTCTGATGGTGAAGAATAGAACTTACATGAAACTCTTGAATTAAACCATGGTGGTGGAAAGAGCAACCAATGAATCAAGACCACATCTGGCTTCAAAACACTAAGTACCCGCCTCTACCCAATGAAGGGAGGAGGCGCAGAGAATGTCAGAAGCACAGGAGCCTGTAACCAGAGCTGATCTGAACTGAGATCTTATAAAACAAGCAATTCAAGCTAAGAGTGTGGAGTGTGAAAATTGGTTAGAAGGTAAGATGACAGTACTTACAATACTAAGAGTACAATTGCCAGTGATATATCTGAGTCTCTGTCTTTGAAATATATGCAATGTTATGGGATTACCCTATAATCTTCAGAAATAAATCTGGTCTAGGGGAAAGCAATATAAACCAACAAACCCTACTGATGCCTAGAAAACTCAATTTTACTGCATTGCCTCACCTGCCTATGAAAGATAGTAAGGCGATATTTGGCTTAAAGTGTCATAGGAAATACATGAATTAATTGCAATTCTGGTCAGCCAAGTAGAAGAATAGATTCAATTATCTGTAGGTTATAGATAATGAGTGTATCACAGTGAAATCCAGTATATCCCTGAATGTCTTGTAGATAGTTTATTATTTGTGTCCATGAAGTAAGAGAAAGAAAATGACATTATAGATATTTATGGGGGATTTTAACTTAAATGTTATTCATGAATGTCAATGAAAACATGCAGATTTTATAAAAAGAGCATTACTGTCTATATGGGAGGGTTTGAAATGAGGAAAAGAGAAAATGTTATAACTTATGCAAGATGTACTAGATGTTTGCTGATAATGACTGCACTGTGCTATAGCTGGATAAAAAATTGACACAAATTATATACTTAAAAATAAATTTGAAGGTGCAGAATGTATACACAGTATACAAAAAAAAGATACCCTCTATAACTTTACAAGGAAAACTGTTTCTGTGATTTCCAGTATAAAGGCTAAATCATCTACCCAAATTGGCCTTTAGTAGCATTCAAAGTATATAGGACTTGGCACTGCCTGAACATGAACAATATGTGCAATGTGGAGAGTGTGTTTAAATCTTGAAAATGTGAAACCGCACATCTCTCTTTGCATGGATTGAATGAACTTAAATCAAAAATATATAATTCATTAATTGTGTTTATATTTCTATTGAAGAACAAAGTAAAATAGGATTCAAGTTAAAGAAAAACATCATAATTTATCATTGCTTTTTACTAAATGCTTTCTGAGAAGCTTATATATTTCCATCATAAAACCACTCTGCAATCTAATACCCTGATTCATGACCAATATAAATGGAAGTTATAAACAGACAAAAGTAACACAAATGATGCTATAACACTGTAAAAAGCTATGGTCAAATATTTTTAAGATTTTTCTTTGCAAATTACCTTATTGAAGACAAAGTAATAGGCATGTGGAGAAAGAAACTAGGAATTTTCCCATTTCACATATGCAGCTGAGAGTACAAAATCATTGTTATCCTAGGCAAGATTGGCACAAAGAAACTAGTGGCCCTACATGGTAAGGATTCTATTTTTATAGTGTTAAAAATATTGTCTCACATTGTTCCTTGGGTAGACCTAACTTAGTGAATATTTTGCTTACCCTCTGTGTCTCTTGTACTACTTGCTGTATCTAATATATCTTCTTTGGTTCATTTCAGCCAAGATGTCTTTCCTAGTGATGTTGTTTCTCGTAAATCTGCTGCTACTGTCAGTGCTCACTGAAGGCAGGGTAAGTTTAAAATTGGTAATCATCCTTTTTTCCCTCCCCTTCTTTCCTCTCAGACCCATCTTTCCTGCTACTTCCAGAGATTATTTTATTCCACTTTCTGAGTAGGACTGTTGCATTCACACTTTAGTATGGTCTTCATTTTTCTTGGGTTTTATATGGTCTGTGAGTTGTATGGTGGTATTCCACACTTCTTTTAGGCTAATATCCAATAATCAGTGAATATATACCATGTGTGTGATTTTGTGACTGGGTTACCTCATCAGGATGATGTTTTCTAGTTCCATCCATTTGCCTAAGTATTTCTTTTTTTCATTTTTTAATTTGATATATTAATTTACATTTCATATGATTTTCCCCCTTTCCAGGCTCCCCCCTCCCTGCAAGACCCATAAGCCCTCTTCCCTCCCCGTTTCCCCATTCACCCCTTCCCTCTTCAGTGTTCTGGTATTTCCCTACACTGCTGCTTTAAGCCTTTCCAGAGTCAGGGGCCCTTCCTTATTTCTTCTTGGACATCACTTGATATGTTGATTGTGTCTTAGGTATTCCCTTCTTCTAGCCTAACATCCACTTATCAGTGAGTACATACCACGAGTGTTCTTTTGAGATTGGGTTACCTCACTTAGGATGACATTCTCCAGCTCCATCCATTTGTCTAAGAAGTTCATGAATTTATTGTTTCTAATGGCTAAAAAGTACTCCATTGTGTGTATATATACAATATTTTTATATACATTCCTACATTGAGAGACATCTGGGTTCTTTCCAGCTTCTGGCTATTATAAATAGGGCTGCTATGAATATAGTAAAACATGTATCCTTATTACATGCTGGGGAATCCTCTGGGTATATGCCCAAGAGTGGTTTAGCAGGGTCCTCTGGAAGTGTCATGCCCAGTTTTCTGAGGAACCACCAGACTGATTTCCAGAGTGGTTGTACCAACTTGCAGTCCCACCAGCAGTAGAGGAGTCTTCCTCTTTCTGCAATCCTTACCAATACCTGCTGTCTCCTGAGTTTTTAAACTTAGCCATTCTGACTGGTGTGAGGTGAAATCTCAGGGTTGTTTTGATTTGCATTTCCCTGATGACTAATGATGTTGAACATTTCTTAAGATGCTTCTCAGCCATCTGAATTTCTTCAGGTGAAAATTCTTTGTTTAGCTCTGTACCCCAGGTTTTAATAGGGTTGTTTGGCTCTCTGGAGCCTAACTTCTTGAGTTTTTTGTATATATTGGATATTAGCCCTTTGCTGGATGTAGGGTTGGTGAAGATACTTTTGCAATTTGTTGGCTGCCAATTTGTCCTTTTGACAGTGTCCTTTGCCTTACAGAAACTTTGTAATTGTATGAGGTCCCATTTGTCAATTCTTGATCTTCGAGCATAAGCTGTTGGTGTTCTATTCAGGAACTTTTCCCCTGTGCCCATGTCCTCAAGGGTCTTCCAAAGTTTCTTTTCTAATAGTTTCAGTTTCTTTTCTATTAGTATCAATGTGTCTTGTTTTATATGGAGGTCCTTGATCCACTTAGAATTGAGCTTAGTTCAAGGAGATAAAACCAGACACACTGAAACTATTAGAAAAGAAACTTGGGAAGACCCTGGAGGACTTGGGCACAGGGGAAAAGTTCCTGAACAGAACAGTGCCAATGCATTCGAGATTCTTTCCCACTTTCCTTCTATTAGATTCATCTTATCTGGTTTTATGTGGAGGTCCTTGATCCACTTGGACTTGAGCTTTGTACAAGGAGGTGAACATGGTTCAATTTGCATTCTTCTACATGTGACCTGCCAGTTGAACCAGCGCAATTTGTTGAAAGGCTGTCTTTTTTCCACTGAATGGTTTTAGTTCTTTTGTCAAAGATCAAGTTACCAAAGGGATGTGGGTTCATTTATGGGTCTTCAATTCTATTCCATCAATCAACCTGCCTGTCTCTGTTCCAATACCATGCATGTTTTTTTTATCACCATTGCTCTCTAGTATAGCTTGAGATCAGAAAAGGTGATTCCCTCAGAAGTTCTTTTATTGTTGAGAATGATTTCTGATATCCTGGGTTTTTTGTTATTCCAGATAAATTAAGAATTGCTCTTTTTATTTCTGTGAAGAATTGAGTTGGAATTTTGATAGGTATTGCATTGAATCTGTAGGTTGCGATTGCTTTTGGTAAGATGAACATTTTTACTATGTTAATCCTGTCGATCCATGAGCATGAAGATCTTTCCATGTTCTGAGGTCATCTTCAATTTCTTTCTTCAAAGACTATCACTAACTTGAACACAATGAGACATAGTCACTTCAATAGACAAGCTTACTCTTGCCAAATAAACTAAGAAAATTTTTGTGTTAATATTTCAAAGTTGTGTGTTTAGAAGCCTTGGATACATTCCTACAATTATGTGAATAGACTATTTAGTGTCCTGAGTAAGAAGCTTTGAGTTATAGTGAGTTAAACACCCTCTAACTTTGGGTGACAGGGTGTGTTACCGTGGAAAGTCTAGCATTAGTCAGATGTTCACAGTCCCTTATTTTGTTGCATCCTATAAAAATACAATTTGATAGGTTTTGAGTTTCTTATTGTCAACTTTGATGGAAAAAATTTTCTCCTCTTCAGGTTCTGCCAGATACTTAAAAAAATCTATGATATCAGCTGATCAAAAGACAAATTCCAAGGGCTTCATGGATAAGATTGGATACAAAAACATTCAAAATCTATCTAAAGATGATACAGTCAATGCTTTAGAGATCTTGTGCCAAATAGGTATAAGTTTGTTTAGTCCTAATCTACAGGGTAATACAAATTATGAACTCTGCATTATTTATTAGCATGGACAATTTAAGCAACTAGACTTGAGTTCCAAAACAAAGTTTTACTTTCTCATTCAAAATCTCTTTTGAAAATTACTTGAAATTAATGTGGACTGAGATTTTACTGATAAACTAGGAGCCCCCTATTGTCCTAAATGCTGTGTCCCCTATTATGCTCTCTGGGAAACCTATAAACCGTTCACTCAACCACACACAATAGTAAAATGTGGAATGTGAATAACTTTATAAACATAGGAAATTAATCTTCTACTTTGAAAAAGGAAAAGAAATGGCCCAATGAACCTATGAATGTAGCAGGAAGCTGGGTATTAGCATCACTTTAAAACAAACACAATAACCAGTACTTCCTTAAATTAATGGATCTCAAAATTCTGAATGCTGCAAGCCATAATTTATGTTGCAGTGACCACCAAATATAAAACAGTTCTCATTGCTACTTCATAATTACAAACTTGTTAATGTCCTAATTTATAAGTTAATATCTGATAAAAAATGGTCATTTGACTTCCCCCCAAAGGGGTTGCTACCAAAGGGGTTGCTACTTCTTCCTTATATTCACAAGTTGCACTTGTCAAAACTCTCAATAAAATCATCATGAGCCCCTTCACTGTATATTAGTGTTGTTTCATCAGATTGGAGTGAAAAAGAATTATGTTCCATTCAGACTATGAATTTTTGTGGTTGTACAGTTTAGTAACTATCATGCATTTTTCCTGATATTTGATTTTTTGATGATTTTATAGAAGCATCTGATTAAGTTTTATAAAACTATAATCTCAAACTTTTGTTTCATCCATCCTCTATGAACTATAATCTATTTTCCCCAATAAATACATTCCTGATTCTTGGCTTTTTTGGTGGGGTTATTTGTAACCATCTTGGTTAATGTTAGTTACACACAAGGCCATATTCATGAAATATGCCTGGATAAGAAGCAAATCAAGAATGGATAAGCCACTGAAAAGAATGGCACACCAAGCTCCAGCAGCTGGCCACTACAGTGACTTTTTAGAGAGAAACCACGTTCTCTGAAACCCTTTCCCATCTCTAAGTGAATGGTGATAAGCCCAGTCTTCTGCAAGCCTGTATTCACAAACCCATGTCTACTTTCAATGTGAAGAAGAAGCATAACTATAACCTTTGCATTGCTATATATTCATGTTAGTTGAGTTCTTTTAAAACTTAAATAAGCCATTGTTAAACTACTTGTCTTAAAGATATGCACCTGTCAAACAAACAAACAAACAAAAACAGCCTTCACTCTTCCGTTTCAAATTGTTTGGTCATATACCATCAACTTTTCCCAGAAGGCTAGCAGGGATATCTTCTCCTAAATATTCACTGTCTAAACCTCACAGAGCTTTTGAGGTAAACTTTGTAAGCATAAGTGTTTTTCTCAGAGTATGAATCCCCTTGACACACATGTCACTGAAGGTCCTCAAAGCAAACATACAAAGGTCTGTTTGCTTCTCATGGAACTTTTGGTGAGGACAATTGCTGTTTAAATTTATTACTGTCTATGTCTGGTGCTCAATTCTTAGACAGTGATTTGCATTGATGTATTGACTTTTTAATTTGATGGAGTTTTATAACTTATAATGATATCATATCATCTACTAATACAATACAGAGAAAGAGAGTAAAATTGGATCTTAATTTTGTAATGTAAATTATACTTTAAGTTCTTAACATAGACCTTCGCATATTATTCAGTGCCAGCAAAGTAAATGTAAAAATTAAATAAAAATAAAGGTATCACTATTTGGAATTGTTATGATAGTATACAAAAGGAATCCCAAAAATTCTACCAGATACACAACTTCAGCAAAGTGGCAGGATATAAATTAACTCAAATAAATCAGTAGCCTTCCTTTAGACAAATGATAAGCAAGTTGAGAATGAAATTAGGGAAAAAACTTCCTTCACAGTAGCCACAAATAATATAAAATATCTTGGGGTAACTCAAGTTTATATTGACTTGTGTGAAACAAGTCAAAGACCTGCATGAAAATAATTTTAACTCTCTCAAGAAAGAAATAGAAGACCAAGAAAATGGAGAGATCTTCTCATGTTCATGGATTGGATGGGTTGGCAGAGTTAATATAGTAAAAATGGCCACCCTAAGAAAGGCAATCTACATATTCAATGCAATCTCCCTTCAAAGACATGGAAAGAGCAATTCTCAAATTCACGTGGGAAGGGAAAAAAAGCAGAATAGAGAAAAATTCTTAACAATAAAAGAACTTCTTGTACAATCACCATTCCTGACCTTAAGCTTTATTACAGAATCAATAGTGATAAAAACTGTATGATATTGGTACAGAGATGACACATTGATGTATGGAATAGAATTGAAGACCCAGAATTAAAACCACACACTTATGAACACTTGATTTTTGATAAAGATGTCAAAAATATACAATTGAAAAAAGAAAGCATCTTCAATAAATGGTGCTAGTCTAACTGGCTGTCCGCATGTAGAAAAATGAAAATAGACCCATATTTGTCACTTTGGACAAGGATCAAGTCCAAGTGGATCAAGGACCTCAACATAAAACCAGATAGACTGAATCTGATAAAAGAGAAATTTGGATCCATTCCTCCATGGAGGGACATCTGGGTTCTTTCCAGCTTCTGGCTATTATAAATAAGGCTGCTATGAACATAGTGGAGCATGTATCCTTATTGCATGCTGGGTAATCTTCTGGGTATATTCCCAGCAGTGGTATGGCTACGTCCTCCAGAAGTATCATGTCCAGTTTTCTGAGGAACTGCCAGACTGATTTCCAGAGTGGTTGTACCAGCTTGCAGTCCCACCAGCAGTGGAGGAGTGTTCCTCTTTCTCCACATCCTCTCCAACACCTGATGTCTTCTGAGTTTTTGATCTTAGCCATTCTGACTGGTGTGAGGTGAAATCTCAGGGTTGTTTTGATTTGCATTTCTCTAATGACTATTGATGTGGAACATTTTCTAAGGTGTTTCTCAGCCATCCGAATTTCTTCAGGTGAGTGGATACAAAAAATGTGGTATATATACACAATGGAGTACTATTCAGCCATTAGAAACAATGAATTCATGAAATTCTTAGAAAAATGGATGGAGCTGGAGAATGTCATACTAAGTGAGGTGACCCAGTCTCAAAAGAATACCCACCGTATGTAGTCACTGATAAGTGGATATTAGCCTAGAGTCTTGGAACACCAAAGACATAAATCACATACCAAATGATGTCTGACAAGAAGAAAAGAGTGGACACTGGTGCTGGAAAGGATCAAAGCATCAGTGTAGGGAAATACAAGAACAGGGAAGAGGGAAGGGGTGGAAGAGGGAGCAGGGGGAGGGAAAAGGGCATGTGGGACCTTTGGGGGGTAGGGAACCAGACAAAAGAGAAATGAATTGTAAATATACAATATATCCAATAAAAAAAGAGAAATTTGGAAAAAGCTTTGAACTCATTTTCATAAGGGGAACTTTCCTGAACAGAACTACAATGGCTCAGGCTCTAAGATCAAGAATTGATAAATGGGATCGCATGAAACTGGAAAGCAAAGGACATAGCCAATAGAACAAGTCAGCAACCTACAGATTGGGGGAAAAAATTCTTCACTCACCCCACATCCAATAGAGGGCTAATAGAAAGAACTGCAATGATGGAAATGGAGAGGAGCTTTAGGAAAAGAAGTTCAAGCAACAGGCCCTAAGTGGGATCTAGCTCAAGGGGAGGTAAAAGGCCTGACACTATTACTGAGGCTATGGAGTGCTCATAAAAAGGGACCTAGCATGACTGTACTGTGGAAGACCCAAAAAGCAGCTGAAAAGAGTCAGATGCAGATATTTGCAACTAACCAATGGACTGAAGCTGCTGACCCCTGTGATTGAACTAGGAAAAGGCTGGAAGAAGCTGAGGAGGGCAATGCTGTAGGATAAAATCAGCAGTCTCAATTTATCTGGACCCCTGAAATCTCTCAAACACTGAACAAACACTGGAAACCAACCAGGCAGTATATACCTCATATGTGTGAGGTCCCCAACACATATACAACAGAGAACTGCCTGTACAGAGTTCATTTAGAGAAGGTGCACCTAAGCCTCAAGAAACTGGAGGCCTCAGGGAGTTTAGAGGTCTGGTTGAGTAGATGGTGGGTGATGGGGTCATCCTTGAGGAGACAAGGAATGGGGAGGAGATGTGGGATGTGGAATAGTTGGAAGCTGGACAGGGGGTGGGATAAAATCTGGAGTGTAAATAAATAAATATATAAAGTAAAATAAATTGTAAATTTGCTAACAATAACTTCTTTACTAATAAATACCAAGCACAAGTTCATCAGTATCATTAAATTTTAAAAGTACTTATCAGTCTAAAGTGTAATTCACACTCTCTAGATTACACAAATCTCTCTCCTTTTACCTAAATACAACTATGAATCACAACATTCTGATTCAATAAGAGTAGGCTAATCTACTCTTTTAACTGAGACTCAATGGTTTTCTCATGATGTGATCATCTGTGAGGAGAGGAGGTACTCTCTTGCTTGTTGATGTCAGGTCTCTCAATAAAATCAGAGGTTATTGATAGTGTGTCTTGCTGGCCCACAAGTAATGATCATTTCCTTTTTCAGCTTTCCAATGCTGAAATAATATGTTTAGCATCATGCCTGCCTTTTACCATGGTTGTTATTTTTCCAATCTCAAATGCATGCTTTCATGACAGGTATTTGACCTATGAACCATTTTTCCAACATCTATAATTTTATTTTTATTACTAACCTTTCAATAAAATTAATAAATATGACAAGTCCTTCACTATATCTCCTTGTATATTGTTATTCATTTTTACTACTTATTAACATTTTAATATCTATGATATTAATACATAATTTGATAATAAAATACACAATCATATAAGAATTAGTTTCATGGAAAGTTAAATTAGTGAGAAGAATATAATAAGGATTTTTAAGAAAGATAAGTTGTGTGTTGATGTGTTTTCTTTTTAAGGAAGTTTATTACATTTAATAAAAAATAAAATTATTTATGAGGTAAAAACTATTTGTCTGTGCCTTATCTAGAAAAAAAAACTATCTCTGTCTGTGTTACATCACTAAACTACAACTCCTCATGATATGCTGGCATATAAAAGGTGACAGAGAAATTATGAGAGAGGTTAACTAATGACTGGATTCTTGGACACATCTTTAACAACATTTGAGAGTGTAGACTTTCAAGAAACACTTTCCAGAAGATTTCACTTACATGATAATGCTCACTTCTTGTTCACAGCTAATTGATCAGGTGCTGAGAAGCAGCATTGTGCAATCGAAAAGAGTAAAGTGTAGTTCTATTATCTTATTAATAACAGCTCTTTCTTTCTAATCAAATGACTAGAACAACAGAATCTTAAGCCAAAACAGCAAATGGCTCTACAGAGTTTTATACTTCATTCTGAAAATTTACAAGCCTTGATTCCATCCTGGGGAATTTCAAATCCTACTTTAAAAAAAAAAAAAAAAAAAAAAAAAAAACAATCCTGCTACTGATCTTTCAAGACTCATTGTTTGTCTAGGCCAACATTACAACATGTATCTATGATTCTTCCTAAAACACAGTCTGTACTTTCACAGCAACACTCCCAAATCATGGTACCAATATGTTTTAATTAGAGTTTCTCTTACTGAAAAAACAAACAAAAAAAACAAACAAGAATGATGACAAAAACAAAAATCAAAAACAAAAACAAAAACAAAAACAAAATCCAAAGCCAAAAATACTATGACCAAGCAGAGGAAGGTGGGAAGAAAGTGGTTTACAGTTAACAAATGGCTGCTCATATTCTAAAAAAGTTAGGACAAGAACCAAGCAAGACTTGTATTACAAGTTTAGTTACTAACCTAGCTTCAGGACAAGACATTACAAGTCAAACATCAATTTTTTTCCTTCCTATGTAAGTGGATCCTTTATATGTATGTTATACAAAGCTATAAAAGAATTGAAAAGTCAAGAATCTGAAATAAGCTGAAGTACTTGCATCTGATATTTGATATAATCACAAAAATTATCATGACAATACTTATATTAGTTATTTGATCCAGCTGCCAATTCATTCATGTGTACAAAGTTTATATCTGCCCTCTGGATTGCATTGGATATAGGGGAATGCAGAGAACTTTTCAGTCATAATAACAAGGAATGGGAAACACACACACACACACACACACACACATATATGTGTGTGTATATATATATATATATATATATATATATATATGCTTAGGAAATTAGTAAGTCCTACCTTCAACCATTAAGGCCAGTGGGTGTTAACAAATTAAGTGAAATCCATGGGATGAATGAGTTCTTTTCCTCTTGGTATGCTAAAGAATATACTAGGTATTTATATGACAGATTGGTGAGGCCAAGGTTTTTGAAGTGTAAACTATTCTTCCCTTAAGTGAGTGCTTGTCAATATTCCTAATCCAGCAATGCATTAATAGAATTCCTAATGTTGTACTGACACCCATTCTTAATTTTTTTGCTGCTAATTCTTAAGTATAATTTTTGCCAAATAATGAATTAAAATGGATGTATCTGATATGTAATACCAATATATGTGGTGTTTAAAGTGATCACAACACTTTATGGGAAAATGGTAGATAACTTGGTTTTTTTAGTCTAGTGTGTTAATATGTTCTCAGTGTTCGATTTACTCAATACTTCCATGTACACATATACAGTCAGTCCACCCTGATTTTGCATTTTATGCTATATTTTCACCTTCAGAATTTCTTAATCATGTTACATTTATGTACACAGCAAAGAACATTATCTTCCCTTGAAATTGGAACTCAAGGTGAAGTATCACTAATAAGTTCAGCAACAAGGTAATGTTTCCATTTACTTGACTACTCTTCATTATAGGTATTGAAGTTTGGAACAATTAATTGTAAAAGGAATGAAAGGCATACAAAGAGGAGAAATTTGGAAAGGCAAAGTTATGATGGACCCTCAAATGGCTTTTAGGTTTCACTATGTCTCCTTATGTTTTCTCTTTATACTACTGAATCTTTCCCTTCTTCAATGATCTTCCAAAATCTATTCTATTCCACTATAGAATACATCCTTGTCCATCCATAATTACTTATTTATTGCGCTTTCATAAGGAGATCCTTCCCTCCATTCTATTTTCTTATTTTTTACCTATCCAACCTTGTCCTAGAAATTGTATATTTTAAATTTTTTAATGTCCACCATCAACATCTAAGCAAATGTGGATAGTTTTTTGTGAGGGTCTGGGTTACTTTATCCATGATGATTTTTAAGGTTGCCACATGGAACACTATGACCTAAAAATGTAGCTTGAGAAGGAAAGGATTTCTTTGATTTAGAATTCCATATTGCTTGTCATCATCTAAGGAAGTCAGAACAGAAAACAAACATGGCAGGATCTTGGAAGGGTTCCTGCTTACTAGCTTGCTTGAAAGGGCTAACTCATCTTGCCTTTCAGAGAATCCAGTATTACAATCCCTGGAATCACCCCACCCACCATGGGTGATGGGGCCTCCCCCATTGATGATTAACTGAGAAAATGCCTTACAGCAAAATCTTAAAAGTTGTTGCCTCAACAGATGTTCTTTTCATTTTGATGACTCTAGCTTGTGGCAAGTTGACACAAAATGACAGCAGGGACACTGATTAAGACAGAAGTCAGTTAAACCAATAAGTGGGATATTGTTCTGAGAGACATGAATATGTTGGTTATTAGCAGAATGTGGATTTATGATAGATCAGTGGCTGCTTCTCCAGTGTTTATAAAAGTGCCCATGGGTGCTAGGATTTTGGCACCTCCCAGTAGTGATAGTAAAATAGTGGGCTACTCCAGAACTAATGTGGATTTATCATTAATCTGAAGGCTCTATAAAAGTGCTTGCTGCTGTGCTGTGGTCTCCATATTGATGTTGGTCCTAACTTTGTTTCCTAGGTTGGTAACTCCACTTCCCTCAAGCTCTCCTGTATACCACTTCTTACAACAAAGGTTTATTGATAGAGCCTCAAAGTATCATTTTAATTAAACAAAAATTAATTAAATTCATATAATAAGTATACTTGTATGCATATATCAGTATGTATAGAAAAACTAATACAAGTCTATAAGTGTGTGTGTGTGTGTGTGTGTGTGTGTGTGTCTTAAATAAATGTATGCTACATGGGGTAACAGTATTTCCCCAAAGAACAATAAGTCAACAAAGACCCCATTACCAAGAATGTAAAACCCTTTGAATAATTGGTTCATCAGGTTAGACCAGATGACACCATAACAAGTAAAGACTGTCCCTGCATTTTCTCTCTGAGGTTAAATGTAGCATGTAGTTTCTACTATCCCTTTTTAAGCTCAGGAGAGAACATGGTACCAGGCACTGCTATTCATCTCAATGGAGACTCTAAAAGCCAGAAGGACATGGGCAGACATACCAGCCAAGACTTCCATATGCAGTAAATTTTCAATCACCATAGATAGAGAAAATAAGATGAGTAATGATAACATTTTTCTTTTCTTTTTAGATTTTTATTAGATATTTTCTTTATTTACATTTTAAATGTTATCCCCTTTCCTGGTTTCCCTTCCAAAAACACACTATCCCATCCCCTTCTCCCCCTGCTTACCAACTTACCTACTCCTGTTTCCCTGTCCAGGCATTCCCCTATACTGGGGAATCAAGCCTTCTCAGGACCAAGGGCCACTCCTCCCTTTGATGTCCAACAAGTCAATCCTCTGCTATATATGCAGCTGGAGCCATGGGTCCCTTCACATTTACTCTTTGTTTGGTAGTTTAGTAATCATTTAAGTAACCCAACCAAACATGGCAGGGCACATGGGACAGAGATGCCTGTGGTGAAGTCCTAAAGCCAAGTAGAAGTATGGCAATTTAGAGAAGCATGGTCAAGCCTGGCAAAAGTTCAAGAAAGGAGCGCTTAGCTATCTGAACAGCTGGATTGGGCCTAATGCAGCAAAGAGTACAAACTAAAAAGTCCTAAGAATCCAAACTAATAAGGTATTGAGTTTAAAGAACATTATAAGAAAAAGAAGCTAAGTATAATGAGAGATATTACTTTAATTTAATTTAAATGTAAGAAAATAAAGTCCTTGGGGAAATGTTTTGAAATTTTAAAAGAAAAGCATTTTATGTTCTTGGGAAGGAGCCATGAACATTGGCACACTGAATCTGGATTCTATATAATATTGCTTAGTTTTTGAGCATACAAATGTATTTTCAATGATTACAGTTTGTCATCTTTGAGAGATATAAGAATAAAAAGACTTGAAAGGAGAAGAGACTGAGAAAGTAGATACTTAAATAGAGACCATAAAACAGAAGTTGAAAAAAATAAGAATCATTTTTGGAAACCCTCAAAGGAATCTAATCTGGAACTTAATGATACCATCAAAAAATGTAATTCCAGACCAGAAGGTTTCACTGGAGTTTGAGAAATTAGAATAACAGCCTGTAAGGATATAATATACGGAATTAAGAACCCAAATTATGATTATTAATGCTAACTTAAAGCAATGATACACAATGGATCAGGAATTTGATTTTATAGAGTTTGGAGAATTGAGTTAATATGTACACATGTTATTATATCATACAATTGATACATTTGGAATTGCATAGGTCTTCTGTCATGATTTCAAATGGGGATGATTCTGAGATTGCACATTTATTACAGATGAGAGGTGCTGTGAAAATGCCTTTACAGAGTAAAATTGATGATATTCAGACATAAACACTCCTTAAAATACATGAATTTTATGAATATTATGAAGCCTAATGTGGAGATAGCATTTTTTTCATTGGGTTGTTTGGTATTTTGGTGGTTAGCTTCTGCAGTTCTTTATATATTTTGGATATTAGCCCTCTATCAGATGTAGGGTGAGTGAAGAATTTTTTACCAATATGTAGGTTGTCAATTTGTCTTATTGACTATGTCCTTTGTCTTATAGAAACTGTCCAGTTTTATGAGGTCCCATTTATCAATTCTTGATCTTAGAGCATGAGCCATTGGAGTTCTCTTTAGGAAATCCCCCCTATGCCAATAAGTTAAAGGCTCTTTCCAACTTTCTCTTCTATCAGATTCAGTGTATCTGGTTTTATGTTGAGGTCCTTGATCCACTTGGACTTGAACTTTGTGCAAGGTAACAAATATGGATATATTTTCATTTTTCTACATACAGGCAGCCAATTAGACCAGCACCATTTATTGAAGATGGTTTCCTTTTCCATTGTATATTTTTGCTTCTTTTTCACAGATCAAGTGTCCATAAGTGTGTGGTTTTATTTCTGTATCTTCAGTTCTATTCTATTGATCAATGTGTCAGTCTCTGTACTAATACAGTTTGTATCACTATTATTCTGCAATAAAAATGTGGCAGCTAGTTTTCTTTTTCTCTTCCTTCCTTCCTTTCTTCCTTCCTTTCTTTTTTCTTAATTTGTTATTTTATTTATTTACAGTTATCACCCTTCCAGTTTCCCCTTGGAAGATGCCATATTCCAACCCTTTCACCCCTGCTTCTATGAGGGTGCTCTCCTGCTCACCCACTCCTGCCTCATTGTGCTAGCATTACCCTCTGTTGGAGTATTAAGCCTTCACAGAACCAAGAGCCTCTCTAACCACTGATGCCAGATAAGGCCATCCTCTGCTACACATGAGGCTGAAGCCATGGGTCTCTCCATGTGAACTCTTTGGTTGGTGATTCAGTCCTTCCAAGCTCAGGGGATTCTGGTTGGTTGATATTATTATTATTCCTATGACATTGCATAGGAATATTCCCTCCTTCAGTCCTTCCCCAAACTCCTCCATTGGGTCCCTTGCTCAATCCTATGGTTGACTGCAAGTATCCTCACCTGTATCAGTCAGGCTCTGTCAGAGCATTTCAGGAGATAGATATATTAGGCTACTGTTAGCAATCATATCTTGTCATCAGCAATAGTGACTGGCCTGGTGGCTGCATATGGAATAGATCCTGAGGTGGGTGGTCTCTGGATGGCGTTTTCTTCACATTTTGTTCCTGTATTTATTTTAGACTGGAACAATTCTGGGTTAAAATTTTGGAGATGGGTGGGTGACCACATCCCTCAACTGAAGATCTTGCCTAACCTCTGGATATGGTTTGTACAGGTTCTCTCCCCACTTTGTTGGGTATTTTTGCTAGTGTCATCGCTGCTGGGTCCTGGGAGCCTCTAGTTTTCCTGGTGTACTAGACTTTCTGATGGCTAGTTTTCTTAAAGCTAACCATTTTTCTAGAATATCCAAAAAAGGAATTCTTTGCCTTAAATACACATGAAGCAATTATTAGAAGATTGCTGTCATAGTCCCTTCAGTTAGAGTGGATAGTTTTAGTCATTTTATGAATTGTAGATACATTATAAACTTAAGGAATTATTGCAAATATTATGGTTGTAGATAGAGAAGAAACAAAAGAGGGAACTTAGACTCGGGGATGTCTATCTTTTTTTCCTAGGTACGGGAAGGAACTTGAAAAGAAAAGGTGTGAGATATAGAAGTAGTATAATAAATTAGACAAAAGGGATAGATTATTGAATCCACTCTTAAAACAAAACATTTTATAGCCATAATCTCATATTGGCACAAAATTTTGTATATTGTTCCAAAAATATGTTTAGTATATTTTGCTACTCTGGCACAGAATTTTGTATATTAATACATGCTTAAAGTTTTCATTGGCATAAATCTTTGTATATTGAGCCACATTTTAAGTTATTTTTTTATTTTATTTTCTATGTTTACATTCCAAAGGCTTTCCCCTTTCCCAGTTCCCACCCACCATAGTTCCCATAGTTCCTCTCCCCCCCCAACTGTTCCCCAATCATTCCCCCTCCCCCCTCGGTTTCTTTACTAAACTGGATGCAATCTTTACAGGCCCAGGGTCCTCTCCTTTCTTCTTCTTGGGAATCATTTGACTTGCTATTTGTGTCTTGAGTATTTAGGGCTTCTGGGCTCATTAATATCCACTTATCAGTGATTGCATTTCATGTGCATTCTTTTGTGATTGGGTTAATTCACTCAGGATGATATTTTCCAGGTCTAACCATTTACCTACAAATTGCATGAATTCATTATTTTTAATTGCTGAGTAGTATTCCATTGTATAAATATACCACATTTTCTGTATTCATTCCTCCTTTGAGGGATATTTGGGCTCCTTCCAATTTCTGGCTATTATAAACAAGGCTGCTATAAACATAGTGGAGCCTGTGTCCTTATTGCATGCAGGGGAATCCTCTGGGTATATGCCAGGGTCCTCTGGAAGTGACATGCCCAACTTTCTGAGGAACCGCCAAACTGATTTTTTATGGTATGATGCTTCAACTCTTATGCATTGTGCCTGAGTTAACTCATTTAAAAGTACAAGGTTTTATCTTAGTACCTTTAATAACTGTCATTGCAAATTGTTTGGGATAATTTAGCAGTGCAAGTTACTAGACAGTAAATCAAACGTATGCCATGTTATAGTCTAGTCTGGATTATCACAGAAATGTACATCTTGGGTTGTATAGATAATAGGTAGCTAGAGACAAGCAACATTAGCTGGTTCAGATGTGCTAAGAATAGATAGATGATCTTCACAACCTCAGAGATTCACAGGATATGGCATTCAAAGTTCTTTTTTTATTAAATTAGGACTTTTATTTTTTGCGGGGGTTTCCCAGCCTGGAGAGCACAGTGGTGCAAGCACAGAATAGAACTCTGTGAAAGTCTGATGGTCTCAGGATATTCTAGCTCTCTAACTGTACTGAAATGCTGATAATAACTTCTAAAAGGTCTTAAAAACATTCTTGCTCTTTCAGAGAGTAAAAAGCTGCTGGCTTAGGTGATTGACACCTGTAGGCTAACAGTGGGGGATTAAGTAATATGGCCAGTGTTCTATCTCAGCAGGAACTGTTAGGCTCTAACTGCAACCTGCTTGTTGGAAGTTGCAGGAAAAAAAAAGAGATGGAATTAGCTAACAGAAAGTCCCTGACCCCAGGAAAGCAAGAGGCTCCCAGGACCCAGCTGGGACAACATTAGCTGAAATACCCAACAAAAAGGAGAGAGAACTTTTACAGACTATATGCAATGTTTAGACATGGATGGCATGGCCCCAAGTTGAGGGATGGGGCCACCTACCCTTCCTGAAATTTTATCCAGAATTGCTCCTGTCTAAAGGAAGACAAGACCCTTGGACCTGTGAAAATGTGATGCCTCACCATAGGGGAATGCTAGAGTGATAGAGTGGGAGTGGGTGGTTGGCGGGATAGCGAAGGGGTAGGGGAGCATCCTCATAGAATGAGGGGAGAGGGGTGATATAGAGGGTTTTCGGAAGGGAAACAAGGAGGGGTGATAACATTTGAAATGTAAATAAATAAAATAACCAATAAAAATTAAAAACAAAAGAAAAACGTTTATAGCATGTATTACTAACCTATAAAAGTTTCCTATGAAAGCCAACTAAGTGGAAAATCAGAAAGATCCTAAGCAGAGAAGGAGAAAACTTCTCTAAGTGGGGAAAGGGAAAAAGTCTTCTCTCTTAATGTCTAAGAAATATTCTGTCAAATAATGTTCTCCTTAGCTCAGTTCCCCACAGTACAGTAATGACTGTACTCTTTGTCCTTAGCACTTAAAACATCTTTCAGAATACATGATCATATGTTAAAAAGTTCATCACAAGTTCACACATAAAATTGAATCATAAATTGAAATAACAGTTTACAATAGAGAATTATTATATTCATATACATTAGGAGTAATTATCTGACTAAACATCAATCACCTACCTGTCACAGCTCCACAAGTTCATTGGAAGTTAAAAACCATAAGTAAATTATTAGTGAAGATTTGTATAGATAAACCCAGTCAATATTTTATCTTCTATCCTAGCTCCTATAATAAATTATTAGATCTGTTTTATGACCTTTGATTAATTGTTTTACAACTTATTGGAATGTGCTGAGTCAGAGAAATTCTAGTCACTATATATGAGCAAATAACTGGTGGCACATTGGAGACTGACAGAGTTGTCACTGAAGTTTTGACTCTGAGGAGAGGACATGATTCCAGTCACACTATAAAAGAGCTTAATTATCACTGATATAATTTTAGAAATTCTTATAGGATCATCATTAAGACTTAAAAATTCATATATTTGTCCATATATCATCACTATAAGACAGCACATCTTCATAGATTGGCAGAGATCTGCTCAAAAGAATGGACTAACAGCTGCTGATTATTATATATGTTTAATAGTAACAGAAAAAGTGTATTACTAGCAAGAATCTTTCCTAAAATGAATTCTCTTAGGTCCTTGTCTTTAAGAGCAAATCTTTTGCAGATTAATCTGAAACAGATCATCTCAGGATGGTCACCTGCTAGTTATTAGCTTGTCCAATTGTGGCTCATGACTTTTTTTTGGCATTGAAACTGTAAGCTCCTGTCAGTTTATTGAACATGGAAATTGTTGAGCATCAAAAGGCCTCTATATGGAGTTGCTACAATTGTGGGGAGCTAGCCACTGGATAGAGACATGCTCTAAATTTATCTGCAGGCAGAATGCTGTCCAGACAGGAAAAGCAAGCAAGTCTACCATCATTCTTGCTTTTCAAAAGTTCTGTTAGATATTCTGAGACAGAAGCTGAAGATAAAAATGAAAATAAAAAAAGAAGTCTGAAGATAGATGCTCTGAAGTTATAGAGAATATTGGGGACTCTAGCCAATCAGCTGTCTGTGTCATTGTATATTTTTGCAAGCTGCATCTTTGTGCTTCCTGAATACTCAAGTAACGTTTATTTTCTACCCAGGCCTCTGATGGGGTTGAAGACTAAATATTCATAGTCTATTCCAATATTAAATTGTTTAGCATTTAAATGGATATTCCAGGTCTAAGAATGTAATTTTAATAGTATAGTACAACTTAGAAAAGTAATTCATTTAGATACAGAATTCCAAACTCACCAGGATAGGATAGATAACAGAATAATTTCTCCTGAGTTGTGAAATATAAAGAGACTGGATTTCTTTAATGTAACTTTTACTTAATAATTTTCATAATGATTTCATAATTGCTCCTATGGCATATTGTTTATTATAATAAGTGAAAGAGACTTTTATATAGACAAAAAATGGGAATTGTTAAAAGTTTGGGCTATTGTTATGTACTTTAATGCTAAATTCCATACCCAAATATCTAGGCATATGAGTGAATTCTCAGGTTTACAAGTTTTTGTTATGCAAAACCTGTTCCTCTATTTATAACAATTTGTTATATATAATTGGCAATAGCCAATTACTGAAGGCGTTATAGGTAGATGGGCTTTGAGTGAGCTAATTGGAGGAGGAATGGTGAGAGAGAACTAGGAGAAATGAGGGAGCAGAACGAAGCTGTTGCAAGGGTAGAGGAAGCATGACCACATGGCCAGGAAAAACAGCAAGAATCTGGAGTACACCATGGAATGGGAGCCAGCCTAGAAGAGTCGATTAGTGATTAATCCCAATAATTGTTAAAGCCAAATAGAATAACCATAATCTGTGTCTCATTTATTTGTGAGCTAGTTGAGGTAAAACATATATTGACCCGACTGGAGAGGAGTATATATGACTAGGGCAGCTGGAACTCCATAAAGACATCTCAGCATGGCTGACAGCTGTCCAACAGCATACAAGAAGTTCCTCTATCCCTCACTTTCCTTGTGCTAATGGCAGGCAACTCCAGCACAGTTGCTTTGTTTCTGCAGCAAATACATCTTGTATCTTTCTTAGTCCCTGACCCATGTAAGTTTCTCTAATTCTCTAAGTCTACTGATCTGCTTTCTTGCCCCCAAATGGAATCTTAGAATTTTAGGAATGAGTTATGCAATAAGAATGTATAAAGCTTCAAAAGATTCCTTTTACTCCATAATAAATGTAATATACTTATTAAAAAGAGCAAAATAAAGTATTAAAACTTAATGTTTATATCACCAATATTTTAACACTTATTGAAAGTTTTTAGTATACATGTAAGTATTTTTGTTTATTTGGTTAATAAAGTTTTAGAGAGTAGTATGGTTGAATAGCAATATGGAAATGAGTAAAATAAAACAGATATTGCATTTATTTGACTTTATTGAAAGGTTAATAAGAAAAATAAATCATTGGGGTTTTGAAGACTGTTCATTAGTAAAATATCTGTCATACAAGCATGACCTTGAGTTTGGTTAGCAAATACATGTATAAAAAGGCAGGCCTATTGCCATGATTACTGTCTCACCACTGGGAGATCAAAACAGGAAAATTCAATAACATGTGCCACATAGTATGGAAGCTGAAACTTCTAGTTTTAATGTTTGACTATGTCAATAGTAGAAGAAGACAGGTGATTTTGTCTTCTGGCCTCTATACAAAGACAGGTACGCAAGTTAATACACACAGATGTACACAAATACACACACTGTAATTAAGTATAATTAATGTCTCTTATCATATTGTAATTTTCACTTCCCTATTCAGTGAGTCCTCCAGGGCACCCGAAGCTGCCTTGAGCAATCTGCTATTCCTAGCTGATCTCCATTTCCCTCTACCTCTCTGCATATCTCAAGCCATTCCCTTTCCTCAACCACCTTCCCTGCTCACAGAATCCTTTGGGACATGCCAAGCTTCCCCAAATATTCTTCTACTTCCATTCTCCTGCCACCTCTCTGCCCACCTTCATCATATCTGCAGATCCTGAACCATACATACATGCTGATATAGAAACATTCAGCACCAGGATACCCATCAATTTCCTGCATCATCAGGAACAGCAAAAGAAAGACCTTCCCACAACAGGAACATTCAGGGAACAAAGATATTCAGATGGCCAAAGGCTCTAAAAAGAGCACAATTATTAAACGGAAGAGTAATATGATGCCTACAGAGCACAGCCATCCTTCTACACATAGCACACCCTAGATACCCTAACACAAAGGAAGCATAAATAAATAATTTTAAATCCCACCTTTTGAAGAAGGTAGAGAACTTTAAATAGGAAATATGGACATTCCCTAAAGAAATACAGGAAAATACAATCAAATATGGAGAGTACTTTAAAAAGGAAACAAACAAATCCCTAATGAAAGAAAGGAAAATACAATTAAACAGGTGAAGTAAATAAAACTGTTCAAGATCTAAACATGGAAGTAGTAGCACTATAGAAAACACAATCTGAGGGAATCCTATAGATGGAAAACCTAGGGAAGGGAACAGAAACAACAGCTGTAAAAATCGTCAACAGAATACAGCAGATAAAAGAAAAAATCTCAGACACAGAAGATAAAATATAAGAAATTGATACCCCAGTCAAAGAAAAAGATATCTTTAAAAAAACTCCTGGTACAAGGCATCTAGGAAATTTGTGATACTATGAAAAGACCTAAACTAAGAATAATAGGAATAAAGAAGGTGATGAGTCCTAGCTCCAAGGCCCAGAAAATATTTTCAACAAAATCAGAGAAGAAAAGATTTCCAACCTAAAGAAAGAGATATTTATATACGTATAAGAAGCAAATAGAACACCAACTATACTACAGTATTGAAGGAAATCATCCTTCCAATTAATATTTCAAACGCAATATCTACAAAGAAATAATATTAAAAGCAACAATGGAAAACAGGAAGGTAACATACAAATACAGACCTATCAAAATTCTCAACAGAAACACTGAAAGCTAGAAGGGTCTGGGCAAATGTCTTGCAACCTCAGAAAAAAGCACAGATACCAAATGAGACTACTCTACCCAAAAAAATCTCTCAATCATCATTGAAGGATAAATAAGATATTTCAAGACAAAATCAAATTTGAACAATATTTACACCAATATAGCCCTATAGAAAATACTAGAAGTAAAACTCCAATCCATGGAGGACAGTTTCATTCAGGAAAACACAGGAAATAAGTAATTTCACAGCTACAAAATAAAGGTGAAACACACATACACTATCACCATCAAAGTCAAAATATCATCAATTAATAATTATTAGTCATTGATATCTCTCAACACTAATAGACTCAATTTCCCAATTAAGAGACATGGTCAACAGAATGGATCAGAAAATAAGATTAATCATTGTGCTGAATTCGGCAAACACAATTCAACAATAAAGAGAGATATTACCTTATAGCATAGGGCTGGGAAAAAATGTTTTTTAAGCAAAAGGACTCAAGAAGCAACTGGAGTATCTAGTCTAATATCTAATAAAATATACTTTCAACCAAAAGTAATGAAATGAGATAGGGAAAGATATATCAGATACATCAAAGGGGATATTTACCAAGATGATATCTCAATTCTGAACATCTTTCTGTCAAAACAATGGACCCACATTTGCCAAAAAACATATTATTAATGTTTAAATCACACATTGAACACCACAAATTAATAGTGAGATCCTTCAATACCCTACTGTCACCAATTGACATAACATCACCAAAAAATTAAATAGCAAAATATTCAAAACTAACAGATATTTTGAATCAAAGGACCTAGCAGAAATCTATAGAATATTTCACTCAAACACAAAAGAACAAAACTTTTAAGCACATGATGAATTCTTAAACAAGATTGGCCATATAGTAAGTCACAAAGTAAGCCTCACCAGACTGAAATGATGCCTTGTATTGTATCGGACCATCATGGATCGAATATGGACTTCAACAAAAACAGAACTATTGGAAACACTAAAATCTCATGAAAATTTAACAATTCTCTCTCTACTCAATGATCTCTGCCTCAGAAAAAAAAAGAAATTAAAGATTTTCTAGAATTCAATGTAAATGAATTCATAGCATACCAAAATTTATGGGACAAACTGAAAGCAGTGCTAACAGGAAATTCTAAACACTAATGCCTCCATAAGGAAATTAGAAAATTCTGATAACAGCAATTTCCATGTACAACTGAATGCTCTTAGGGGAAAAAAAGAAGCAATCACACCAAAGAGAAGTAGAATGTAGTGAATAATCAAAATCAGGACTGAAATGATTCAAGTAGAATCAAAGAAAATAATAAAATAAAATCAAAAAAAGCAAAATCTTGTTGGTTGAGTGAATCAACAAGATATAAAATCCCTTAGCTTAACTAATCAGAACACAGTGATACACTATTCAAATAAAGTTAGAAATGAAAAGGGAAACATAACAAAAAGACACTGAGAAAATTCAAATAATTATTATATCTTACTTCAAAAATCTGTGTTCCACAAAATTGGAAAATTTTAACGACATGATTATTTTCTTTTTTTTTATTGATAAAAATTAAGATTTATTTGGACAAAACTCAGAAACAATGATAGGCATAAAAATACAATTAGAATATAATTAAAAGAGACCTGGAGACCTTTTTATATAAAACTGAGGATAAAAATGAGGATTACATAACATAATTTATAAAATTGAATATTTTTAAAAAAAAATCCTCAGATACATTGATAGGCATAAACATCACTAGTCATTAGAGAAATGCAAATTAAAACAACCCTGAGATTTCACCTCATACCAGTCAGAATGGCTAAGATTAAAAACTCAGAAGACATCAGGTGTTGGCGAGGATGTGGAGAAAGAGGAACACTCCTCCACTGCTGGTGGGAATGCAAGCTGGTACAACCACTCTGGAAATCAGTATGGCGGTTCCTCAGAAAACTGGGCGTGATACTTCCGGAGGACCCAGCCATACCACTCCTGGGAATATACCCAGAAGATTCACCAGCATGCAATAAGGATACATGCTCCACTATGTTCATAGCAGCCTTATATATAATAGCCAGAAGCTGGAAAGAACCCAGATGTCCCTCAACAGAGGAATGGATACAAAAAATGTGGTATATATACACAATGGAATACTATTCAGCCATTAGAAACAATGAATTCATGAAATTCTTAGAAAAATGGATGGAGCTGAAGAACGTCATACTAAGTGAGGTGACCCAGTCTCAAAGGAATACCCATGGTATACAGTCACTGATAAGTGGATATTAGCCTAGAAGCTTGGAACACCAAAGACACAAATCACATATCAAGTGATGTCTCACAAGAAGAAAGGAGTGGACACTGGTGCTAGAATGGACCAAAACATCATTGTGGGAGAGTACAAGAACAGTAAAGTGGGAGGGGGTGGATGCAGGAGCAGGGGGAGGGAAAAGGACATGTGGGACCTTTGGGGGTGGGGAACCAGAAAAAGGGAAATGAATTGTAAATATAGAATATATGCAATAAAAAAAAGAAAAAAAAGAAGTTGATTGAAAAAGGAATTGGAGACATTTTTGTAAAGAAATGAAGTTTCTTTTTTTTCTTTATACTATAGTTTTTTTTCCATTTTTTATTGGATATATTCTATATTTACATTTCATTTCCCCTTTTCTGGTTCCCTGCCCCCCAAAGTTCCCACATGCCCTTTTCCCTCCCACTGCTCCCTCATCCACCCCTTCCCACTTCCCTGTTCTGGTATTCCCCTACACTGATGCTTTGATCCATTTCCAGCACCAGTGTCCACTCCTTTCTTCTTGTCGGACATCATTTGGTATGTGGATTGTGTCTTTGGTGTCCCAAGATTCTAGGCTAATATCCACTCATCAGTGAGTGCATACCATGGGTATTCTTTTGAGACTGGGTTACCTCACTTAATATGACGTTCTCCAGTTCCATCCATTTTTCTAAGAATTTCATGAATTCATTGTTTCTAATGGCTGAATAGTACTCCATTGTGTATATGTACCACATTTTTGTATCCATTCTTCCGTTGAAGGACATCTGGGTTCTTTCCAACTTCTGGCTATTATAAATAAGGTTGCTATGAACATAGTGGAGCATGTATCCTTATTGCATGCTAAGGAATCTTCTGGGTATATGCCCAGGAGTGGTATGGCTGGGTCCTCTGGAAGTATCCTGTCCAGTTTTCGGAGGAATCTCCAGACTGATTTCCAGAGTGGTTGCACCAGCTTGTAGTCTCACCAGCAGTGGAGGAGTGTTCCATTGATCTACCTTCCTGTCACTGTACCAATACCATTCAGTTTTTAACACTATTGCTCTGTAGTACTGCTTGAGGTCCAGGATACTGATTTCCCCCAGAAGTTCTTCTACTGTTGAGAATAGTTTTAGCTATCCTGGGTTTTTTGTTTTTCCAGATGAATTTGAGAATTGCTCTTTCTAACTCTATAAAGAACTGAGTTGTGATTTTAATGGGGATTGCATTGAATCTGTATATTGTTTTTCGCAAGGTGGCCATTTTTACTATATTAATCCTAATACCCACTTAACAGTTTACCTTGTTTTCCCACAGCACCTGGATAGGTAGTCGTACCACTAGAGGGAGCCAAAGCACCTGGATTGATTGAGCCACCTCCACTTTATGAATTTGCAAGCTCATGTTTCCCACCTTTAATAGAATGTGAGTCAATTGGATATGTAAATTTTGTGTTCATAACTTTATGCTTATCTTTGATATATTTTTTCTATATAAATAGAATTAGCAGATAGATCTAATATTATATAATTAGCAAATATGTTTAAAACACAAGTGCCTTGTAGCCTTAACACTGCTACTACTACAAAACAGTAAAAGAAAAGAAAAAAGAAAGAAAAAAAGAAAGAAACAAAATTAAGATGCCTTACTCCTTCTTTGAACGCATATTCAAAGATGTTATGTCTTCCACTTCTACATGAGGCCTGGCAGAACACATGCCATTATGTATGCATCATAGCAACACAACTCACTAGCTAGTATATTCAAATATTATAGCAGATCACAAAGGAAGTCATTCAGCATTGTATTTTTATAGTACAGATACAAAACAATGTATCTGTTTCTTGTATGTAATTCAGACAGCTGAGTTCTAGAAGGAATTTGCTCTCTCACTCACACACACACAACTTATTAGAATGAATACCTTAAGAATGATGACAAATGTTGGCAAATGTTGACAAAATAAAAGAATTCAGTCCAGTTGATAAATATTTTGATAACATGGAACAGCCATAGTGCTCTTAGAAAATTGTGTGACAAGGTTGGCCACCAAAGTATCAAATGATACTGTAGGTTCTGGAGAAGATATTCAAAGGGCCTCTAGCAAAACTAGAAAGTATTGGAATTGATACATATATCTAATAGCCATTTCAATGGTATCTTCACTGCCTTGAATACCCAAAGTAACCTTTTTGCCAATCATGATCATGTCAAAGGAAGTCAATAAGCAACCTCTGGATTATGGCCTCCTAACCACTGAATTATCTCCAGGAAGCAAAGTGTTTAGTTACTAAACCAAATTTATTATATCAATAAAACTTGCAATCTCCTGGTTGATATGAAGTACCTCTCATGTTCTCTAGCTAGCATCAAATTGTAAGACTATTTTTTTCCATTTTTCTCTACTGGTAATTGAGAACATACAGTCATTCTCAAACCACCACCATCTTCAGTCTCTTTTCTGGGATTTCCTTTTATTATTGCTTTCATTAAGATCATGAAAAAAATCTCATTTTCATTTTAGGCTATTTGTCATTACATAAGAATTCATTTAAAAATTATCACATTATGAAACCACATTATGGCCCCCTTCAGGCAATAATTTTTCATAAATATTTAAACTATTTGTTGCTCATCTAAACTCACCCCTTTTCACATATTCATAGCTCAAAATTTGTTACTTGCTATAGAGGAGTTTATTGCTAAGCCATACTTTAGATTTATTTGATTCTTCTGAGATGAAGTAATCCACTTTTACCTATTTGATAAAGAAATTTAAAGCTGCATAAAATCCAGACTAGCAAGGGTGAGTGGCATAGCCAGTAAATGTAGCATTGATCCTCTCACTTTAGAGATTTGAAAAGATGAGTAATATATTCTTTAACATCCCTAAGCATCAGTCTTCTGATTCCAGTAGCATAAAATGCTTGAGGCTGGACAGATAGCTCAGTAGTTAAGAGGAAGGAAGGTAGGAAGTAGGAAGATCTTGTAGAGGACCTAGATTCAGTTTCCAGCATCCAAATCTCAGTTTATAACCAGTTGTAACACATTCCCAGGGCATAGAATCTTTAGCCTCCATAGAAATAAGCATGTACATGTTACACAGACATAAATACGGCAAGACAACCAAAAATGTAAGATACTTTTCAGTACATATGAGTTGTTATCTATTACACTGAGAATACATTCCAGAGTCTGGGACTCTGACCACTGGGAAGTGTGAATATAACCACTCAGTGTTTACTTGCCTTCCATCCACAACATTATCATTACACAATGAGACAGTGGTGGCTATGTTGCTAAAGAAGTCCTTCCGACTGCTACTACTATATTTAAAATTATCAGATGTTCTCTGTGACATATGAAGGCAAAAATCTCAATTCATTTAGAATACAAAGTAGTGACTGGAAAGTTGGGATATGAGTAAAAATTGACACATTGCTAATGCTAAAATACATGTAAGGAATACATTTTAGTCATGTACAACACTGTGGTGAGACAACAGTTCACAGTAACCTATTGCAAATGAATTTGTATCTAAAGAAAGGAAATTAATGATCCAGAATACAAAATAATGGTAAATATATGAAACTGTCTGCTATCTGTCTGGACCATCAAATAATGGATAAGTCTCTTAAAGTTTATATTACATACAATAAATGCATATAATTTTTATCCGGTATTTTGCTTTAAATATTATATAAGGAAATATTAATGTCTTATTATATATGCTTTTATATAAATAATTATGTTGGAGCAAATAAACACTATTTTTGCTAGTATATTTGGTGAAATACATTATGTGATAATTTGTAGGCCATGCTAACAATAACTCATAGAGCTGTATTTTGTACATATACCTAGGTATAGGTGAAATAAAATGTGAGGAAATTGGCCATAGGGCCTGAGGAAATGACAAACCAATGCAACTAAATCAATAGGCAAGCTGAATTTAACCAGAGTCATTTTGATAGAACTCCGTTCTGGGCACTTTAGCTAGAGTGTTCTCTAAATTTTCTCAGTGATGAATGTGTAGGTTGTGGGTGGGTGGCCTGAAAGTAAAAATCAGAAAAACCTAGAGTCTGAAACTCTAACAATAACCACAGGGTAGCAATTACCTTTGCATATTAGGTTGAGTGAGCAGCATAGACATGTAAAAAAGAGTCTTCCAACTCAGGTTTTAGTGCCTTCTGTTATAGATTTTCTGGGTAGACTCTAGCAATCAAAGCTTGTGAATATAAGAATAATTTTAAGTAGTGGAAAAGCTATTCTTCTAGCTATGTACAGTTATTAAAATAATGCCACTAAAATACTAGGGATTATTTTGATTCTCAGCTAAGTGGATTTAAAATTACCCAGGAGTGCCACTGAGTATGCCTGTGAATGTATTATTAGTTAGGATTAATTTAGGAAGGAAGAGTATTTTTATCACCACCCCATGGATGGATACAGGAGAAAATGGAAGGCATATAGAGAGTGCTAGTATTTTTCTTTTTTTGTTTCCTAACTGTGGCATAATGTGACCAGTCCATTTCTGCCCCTCCCATGCACTCACAGACATGCACACATATACATTGACATACATACACAAAAACATGCCTTATCATGATGAACTTCAGCCTTTTTCCATAAGTTCAATCAACATTCCTTCCTTTACATTACTTTACCACACTCAATCTCAAGTTAAAACTAAATGGCCATTAGACATTGATTGTAGTGAAACAGAACCAGACAAGAAACAAAATTTTACAATTTTCATAGGGTTACAGTGTCCACAACATGAATGAGCTGGAATGTCTACTTTCTACATTGAGAAACTGTGGGACTGTGAAAAGCAGCCTGTTTTCTGGTCAAGCTAGGTGTAAACCCTGGAGACCCAACAGTTAATTCTACAAGGAACAGAAAGCCCTTTGACATCCTTCCAGACATGGCTCCTGAGAGGAGGCCTCAGCTTCTATAATTTTGTGGCCATCAGTCACGCAGGATAATGCCCCAAGCCCCAGGTATTCCGTCTGGACTCCACTGCCACAGTTACTTGGCAACAGCCACATATGCTCCTCCCCACAGTTACCTGACTGTTGCCTGGTAGGCCTGGCCTACTATAAAACAGGTTGCTTGCCCCCCCTCCTCTCTTATTCTTGCCTCTCTCTCTCTGGCCCTCTTGCCTCTTACTCTCTCCACATTCCCTTCAAGCTCTCATTACATGGCCATAGCCAGCATCTACTTTTTACTAGTAACAACTCTCCACCAAAAATAAAGCCTTTAAAACCATGGACTGCCTCTTCTCATCTGGATCCTTCCTGCTGGAGCAATGGAGCAGGTCTTCCTCTAAAGAGCTGCTACCACAGGAAACCTTTCTGCACTTTCAGATGTACTTTCCACCAAGACAAGCAGCCAGCTTGAGCAAACTGAGGACTCTTGTCCCTGAGGGACCCGGTTGGATCTCTCCTCCTCAACCTTTTTCCCTTGGCCCCAGGCTAGAATCAGCCCAGTGGCCCCCACCCATTCTCAGCTCTTCTATAGAATCCAACTGTGTAGTGCTCAAGACTGACAACCTGTCACCCTCAGTTATCATGCTGCCTGGGAACCCATGAGCAGGCTTCTGTCCAGGGACCCTAGAGAGTGCTTCCCCACCCACTGGAGCTAGGTCCTTAGGCTTCACACAGTTGGACACCTTCCTGGTAGCAGCATGGGGTACACATAGTGAAACTTCCCATGTCCCCATTACCAAGTGGCCTGAGCCCTGGCCAGATTCAGTCCACCATTTTAACTCACAAGAAACCAGGGTTCATGAAAGATTAACACTGACTGCAGAGTACACTGACAAACAGATACCCACTGATATGAGGTTTAGTAACAAATGTGTTTAGAAATAGGCATTTGGGAAGATTTAAGTAAACTTGTCACTTTAAATTGATATTTTGTGACCAAAATAAGATGATATGTATTTAATAAGATTAATAATAAAGGTGATAATTCTGAGGGAAAAATTCAACTGTTATAAAACAATTACTGATCAAAAAGTGTTAAGGAGATAAAATCTGCATGGACTTCAAGATATTTGATTTCCTCTATGCATCCCTATGCACTTCCTGTTAGAACCGTATACCTAGCTTAAGTAAGTTGAATCATTTTGCATCAAACTCGTGTGTAGTCTCATAATTCCAAGTGTTAGGCTCTGGCTCTCCAGAAGCTGAAGAAAGAAGCATGCAGAATATGAAAGTGCTGACAACTGAAAAATTCTTAATACATCAGAGTAGACTTGTTCTATCATTTTATTATACTTTACTACAAGAGGAGTGTTCAAGTTAGGGTCAACATTCCTGTGATAAAACACCATAACCAAAAAAAGTAGGGGAAAAAGATGTACTTGATTCATACTTCCATATCATAGTTTATCTCTAAGGGAAATTGTGATGGAAACTCTAACAGGACTGGAACCTGGAGGTTGGATGATGAAGAGACCATGGAGATGCTGCTTACTGGCTTGTTCCTCATGACTTGCTCAGCTTGTTTTCTTATAAAACATAGCACCAGGGTCTGTAATATACACAAATTCAGAAACTGCTCTACAAGTACCATTAGACTCTAATTTTATAGAAGCGTTGATAAAGCCACCAGTTCAGATTATCTTTTCTTGATCACTTTCATTGTGTAAGTTGACATAAAACTAGGCAGGAATATATTCTTTCTAATTTGAAATTTAGATGTAAAATAATTTCTGATATACATTGGAACAGAAATCAATCTATAGCCTAAATTTCTATACTATAGAACACTAAAATGTTTTACACAGTTAATAATTAGTTAGATATTAGGATAGATTTGAGACAATCAGATTGTGATACTGCATGGGAAAATGACAATACAGACTGTGGTACCAAATGCGACTTTATTCTGCTTGGTGAGTGATCCCACTTACCCATACTTGAAATAATGGTTGGTATGGCAATAACATAGCACTTGCTGTTATGTCTATTTCTTCTTGGAAAGAACATTTGGAGAAGTATCAAATGGTTTGTTTGCAAGTAACTGTAATTTAATCTTTGGATTTCATTTGACAATGGTCTATTACATTTCAATAAATCTAACTATAAATAAAGAACAAACAAAAATTGTTTGTATGGACATCCAGAAATAATTTTGAAATCTTAGCAACAAAACCAAGAATAAAATTTGAAACCCCTTCTGTGACAAATCATTTTAGTCATGCTTGAATAACATTTACTTGCACCACCAGATTTTTTTTTTTTGGAGTTAAAATGCTACTTTATTTATGGATATTTCCAAATGATTTATATTACAAACCATATAATTTTTGTATTATATTAATAATATAATTAAGATGCCAGAAAACAAAGTCAATTCATGTGGTACAGAATATATCCACTAAAATAAAGGCATTTACTAGGAATTTGCAATAAGCCAGAAATATAGTAAATAAAAGAAACTTTTACACAGATACATGTTTAAATGGTTTTGAATTTGAACTTCACAGCTTGACAGTTACATTGTTTCTACTAAAATATTTGATTTTTCCAAGTTGTTTATTTTTGTACTTTATCTTAAGTTTTTTTTATTTTTATTTTCTATATTCAATGTTTACATTCCAAAGGCTTTCCCCTTTCCCAGTTCCCCCCCTCCCTATGTCCCATAGGTCCTCTCCCCCCCAACTATTCCCCAATCATTCCCCCTCCCCCCACAGTTTCTCTACAAAACTGGATCCAATCTTTCCAGGCCCAGGGTCCTCTCCTTTCTTCTTGGGAATCATTTGACTTGCTAATTGTGCCTTGAGTATTTAGGGCTTCTGGGCTCATTAATATCCACTTATCAGTGATTGCATTTCATGTGTATTCTTTTGTGATTGGGTTAGCTCACTCAGGATGATATTTTCCAGGTCTAACCATTCACCTACAAATTGCATGAATTCATTATTTTTAATTGCTGAGTAGTATTCCATTGTATAAATATACCACATTTTCTGTATCCATTCCTCCTTTGAGGGATATTTGGTCTCCTTCCAATTTCTGGCTATTATAAACAAGGCTGCTATAAACATAGCGGAGCATGTGTCTTTATTGTATGCAGGGGAATCCTCTGGGTATATGCCCAGGAGTGGTATGCCACGGTCCTCTGGAAGGGACATGCCCAATTTTCTGAGGAACTGCCAAACTGATTTCCAGAGCAGTTTTACCATTTTGCAATCCCACCAACAGTGGAGGAGTGTTCCTCTTTCTCCACATCCTCGCCAGCATTTGTTGTCTCTTGAGTTTTTAATCTTAGCCATTCTGACTGGTGTGAGGTGGAATCACAGGGTTTTGATTTGCATTTCTCTGATGACTAATGATGTTGAACATCTCTTAAGGTGTTTCTCAGCCATCCGAATTTCTTCTGACCACCAGATTTTAATAAGCCACGAAACAGGCAGAATATTTGCATAGAACTCTGAATTATTTAATACTTTCCTATCTTCATGTAACGGAAAAAAATGTCCAAGAGAAGGTGCTCAGTTAGGTAAATAACTTCATATTTCAGTACATTTATAACTGGTCAATGTAACTGATTTATTTATAATTTTGAAAAGTTAATTAAAAACACTTAATAAATGTAAATGGCACAATTAATATATTTTTAAGTCTAAGGAAGTGATAGTTACACTATTCAAACAGCATTTTCATTAAAATAGATATTTAACTCATTCTGTATATTTTATATAGACAGAAAATTCATGTGAATATTTTATAGTATGTAGATGAAACATTATTTTGGAGAATATTAGGAAACTCAGAATTACTCCACCCAATGTCAACAAGAGTATAAGTATTCTGAACTGTTGTAGGGAAGATTTTATTTTCAGAAAGATTTTGTTGATGTTTTCTCTCCTGTAGTCAAGTACCAATGAGAAGGCTTCAGAAGAGCTGAAGATATTGCCAAAGAAGTCTCAAATTGGCTCTCCTGATATTAATATCAAACTTCAGAGCTGTGGAACCCAGAGGCAGTGGATAAAACTACAAAGCCCTCCTGCACTTAGAGTTAAGAGAACATGGTAGAAAATGGGGCAGTGAGATTGTAAGAATGAGTGAATGGTGGAGCTTGCTGTTAGAGGAGTGCATCTCCCAGGAATGTCAGACACTATTCCTGTAGAGCTTCGCCATAATTTACTGAATATGAGGTAAAAACAGAGATGCAAAAGATAATGGGAAAAGCTCACGAAGAATATTTATGTTTTCAGGAAAGATTTTAAATGAATCTTAGAATATAGTTTAGGAATTGTATATCAACTAGTCTTTATCTTGTAGATGATTTGAACTGTGCTTATTGAAATAGGCCTATCATTTGAGAGTTTTAACAAGAGTACCTAAATGTCAAAGCTTTTCTGTTTATTACTGTAAGGAAAAATATACTCTTATACTCTGAAATTTGTACAGTACCTCTGTGTTATTTGAAAGCACTCCCCAAAGTTATAAGCACAAGAAGAAGGAAAGAATCACTGAAATTCATTCACAGGCCACAGGAGAGTGACTGTGACCACTAGATGCAAAATGGTTTCTCAGTTCATATTAATGAATAGGGAAAAAAAGCAGTTATGGAGAAATGGGTCAAAGATGAATAAATCAAAGATTACTTGGAGTTCAGAAGCTGAGTTCTTTGTCTTACAAAATATGCCAAGAAAAAAGTGAGATTTTTGACATGAAGTAAACTGAAAATGCATAAAAGTATGTGCTACTTCTCTGTGATAACTATCATGTAAATCTAAAAATACTCTAAAATAAGGTAATTAATTTTCTATTACCCTTATTTAGTATGTTGCATGTGTGTATGTGCATATGTATGTATATTTGTGTGTGTGTATGTCTGTATTATTTGAAATAATATTATGTTGCTACTTGCCTTTAAACTCTGAATCATCTCCTGATGAAAACTTGCATTAAGAAATATATTATTAAGACAAATATAATTTTTATCACTGATAACATTAAACATTTCCATACAAAATACCTTGTAATTCCTTCTCAGTTTTCCTCCACATGCTTCAAAATTCTCAACTAAATTAGTGTGTTACTCTGTCATATTTTTCATGGGATTTGAAGATAACAGTAGAGTCAAATATGAATTACATATTTAAGAATGAAGATGACAATTTCACAAAAAGTTAATTCCCATATTCAGTAAATATTTATGGGTGTGAGGAAGCTGACAGAGTAGAAAGAAGCAGTGTTCTGCATTCCCTGTTTTAATGAGTAAAGATATCCAGTCAACATCTTCAAAAATATGTGAGCAACTTGGAAACACAAGGAGACTCTGAAGCAATAGCACACTGTAAGCAACTTGATAAAATGCAGAAAAAGCATAAATTTAGATCTCTAACACAAATGATAGACTAGCTATACTATACAACTAAAGAGATAGGAAATTTAGATTTACATGATAGTTATCACTTCCTCTTTCCAATTACTGAGCTATAACAAAAGCAAAAAAAGAAAATCTTGATATAAAGAGAAAGAAAACAAAACCTTATTTCCAGACTCTAAATACCTCTCTCGTATAAATTGTAACAAGTGATATGGAGAACCACAAAACTTCATGGGCAAAGGACATGATCTGACCTGCTGTAAAGGGTCATTGTCTGTCCATAGGTAAGATGCACATACTGTGAAAGCTCACTGTCTGACCACAGATAAGATGCACATGTACAGCCACTTCATGAGTAGATGCATGTCAGAGCCTCAGCCATTGAATACCACAAAGGAAAAGTACAATGTCCTTATGCATTTTTTTCAAACAGTAGCTAGAAGGGTGAAAAGTAAGAGTGAAATCTGAAGTAACACACAATGTGAAGGACTGAAAAACTCCAGTAGAGTGGATTTCATTATCTCCATGGTTCCTATCATTGGGAACTTAAAACAGGATTCAGGTATGAATGGATAGTAGATATTAACCATACTGTGTGGGCATATTTATGAGTATCCATTTTAAGGCTGGAAGAGACTCAGCCTTTGGGGTAAAAGTGATTAACTTATTTCAAATTATCAGAGAAAAATCTAAAATCACCCATTGTACAAATTTAAACAATCCTTTTCATACACATAAAATATAGCACTCTTCTATAAATTTAAGCTTGGGCCATGTTCCAATAATTCACAAACTTCACCCATGGACTTGACCTCCACATAAACATAGTACAAAGATAAACTAATAAAACAGAACACTTGTGTTGATTCTATAACTCTTACATTTTATTACTAAACAAAAAATTCAGCAATCATCTTATCATTACATGAAATTACTGTCACCATAAGACTCTCAAATTTTTAGGTAAGATTTAAAATGTATGTATTGCACAACCATTGAAATTTGCTACAAATGTGTTAAGTGGAATTTGTGGAGCTGTGAGTGTGCCATACATGAACACTGGGCCATAACAATCTCTTTTTAGGTGAGCATGCTATAACAATGATTCATATAAACTCTAGGATTCTGTGTATGTTCTTTTCATATTTTGGTCCCTGATTCAATGTAAATAGATGTGTCATGTCATATGGTTCCCACTAAAAACATTGTCACACATGAAGACATACATTATACTGCATATAATATGTGTATATATATATATATATATATATCACATTATACATATACATTAAGTTCTGCCACAAATTCAGAAGTCTGATGAAGAAATGGTCAATTACAAGAACATCTTGAATAAAAAAACTATAGATAACATAGAAACCCAAGTAAGAATGCTCAGTGACTTCCTCCATGGCCAGGATGTGTTTGTATAGATGACCAATGCTAATCTATTTTCATGTCATTTAATTTTATG
This sequence comes from Apodemus agrarius, assembly GCA_964023405.1. Classification (NCBI taxonomy): domain Eukaryota; kingdom Metazoa; phylum Chordata; class Mammalia; order Rodentia; family Muridae; genus Apodemus; species Apodemus agrarius. Next base: position 27,460,109 of record OZ030014.1, read on the forward strand.
CCTACCAGCAGCAAATAAATACAGTAAACTTCAGGATTATTTTCAATTGGTTGGTGATATCCAGAGCTAGAATTCAAGAAGAATGAGGACAAAGAACAAGAGGTGATAGATGAAAAATATGAGAATAAAATCATGATGAGGATGAAAATTTTAATACTGTAATCCATTTCTCCTTTGACAACATGTAAGTTTATGTATAAGCTTTTTTGACATCCTCTTAATGTTAATGTGAACCATCATGATTCACCATGAACCCTGATCTAGCTATATTCATATTTTAGCTACACACCAGCCTGCAGTGTCTAAATAAATCTGTAAGAATTAGAAAAAATCTCTTGTATGTTGTAATACAATAAAAATATTGAAAACTCCAGGAAAGGAAGAAGTTGACACTGGTGTTATCGGAGTATTTTTGTCCCTTCAGATTTACTCTTTATCAAGGATTCAAATGAGTACTTTTCTATTGTAGTCATAGATTTGACAAAGATTAATTGACAATGATTAAGAGCTAATTATTTAAAAAAAATATTTGTAGTGTTCCACATAGTAACTACATTTTTCTAATATAATATTTGATTACTTGAAATAACTTAAAAGTAATTATCCACATTTGCAAAACAAATGTTACTAAAGCTTAAACCACATGCTAAACTCTACACATTAATAGTAGAAAACTTCAACATGCTATTTGCAAGAATGGACATATCATCGAAACAGTAACTGAATAGAGAAATAACTAAACTAACAGATATTATGACTGAAATAGATATAACAGATACCGACAAAACATTTCACCCAAACATAAAATATTGTACCTTCTCAGAATCTCATAGAACCTAATCCAAAGTTGACCATGTAGTCAGTCACAAAGCAAGTCTCAACATATACAGGAATACTGAAATAACTCCCTATATCTTCTCAGAAAACCATGCATTAAATCAACAACAGAAACAAAGAAACAAAGAAGCCTACAAAGTCATGGAAACTAAACAACTTTCTATTCAATGACCACTAGGTCAAAAAGAAATAATTAAAATTCCTAGAATCATAAATAAATAAATAAATAAATAAATAAATAAAATGCCAAACATACCCATGAAGCACTGCTAAAAGGAAAGTTCATAGAACCAAAAGAAAATAGTAAGATATCATAGTAGTGACTTAAGTGGTTGCTAACTTAACTTTTGTCCCTGATAGCTTGACAAGAAGTAGAAACAAAGCATACAGAGTAGACTTCAGGAAATAATCAAACTCATGATAAAATCAACTAAATAGCAACAAAAAAGAATAATAAAAAGTCAATGAAACAGAGTTTGGTGTTGAGAAAAATCAACAAAATTAGAAAAATAAATGGAGTCTTAACAATAGACACCAAAAAAATGCAAAGAAATCATTAGTTCTTACTTAGGAAATCTGTACTCCTCTAAATTGGAAAATCTAAAACCTGAAAATTTGAAATTTCACTTCCCAATGTAGGATCAAAATCACATCACCCCTAACAATGGGAGTAGGGGCTATCTTTGGACTCTATTGCCTGCCTATAGATCTCTTTTATATAATTAGGCTTCAAGTATAGCCTCAATAGAAGATCTGCCTAGTTATATTGTAACTTGATATACCAGGGTTCTTTGATATCCGTGAGAGGCCTATGATTTCTGAGGAGAAGGGAAGAAGGGTGGACAGGGAGGAGGGAAGGTAGGGGGTAGGGCATTGGAGCAGAACAGGTAGGGGAACCTGAGATCATTGATCATCAGGCTGTCAAGGAAATAAGTAACTTAATTAATGAAACACAAAAGCTTTAAAAGATTGTAATTCAAATTGTGTTAAGTGTCTGTCTTGAATTTTAACCTGTAGAGACCATATCCAATGGTTAGACTTGGCCCTCTTTGAAGGATGTATCCACCATTCCGTCTCAAAAATATTAACCCAGAATTGCTCCTGTCTAAAGGAAATGCAGTGACAAGGAGTGGAAAAGAGACTGACAGAAAGGCCATCCAGAGATTGTCCCACCTTGGGATATATCTATCTGCAGACATCAAACTCAGACACTATTGCGGATGTCAAGAATTGCTTGCTGACAGGAGCTTGGTTGAGCTGTCTCCTGAGAGGCTCTTTCAGACCCTGACTAATACATATGGAGGAGCTTGCAGGTAACCACTGGACTGAGTATAGGGACCCCAATGAAGGGGTTAGTGGAAGTATTGAAGGAGATGAAGGAGTTTGCAACCCCATAGGAAGAAAAGCAATATCAACTATTCAGACCAACCAGAGCTTCTAGAGACTAATCCACCAATCAAAGAATATATACATGGAGGAACCCATGGCTCCAGCTGCATATGTAGCAGAGGATGGCATTGTTGGGTATCAATAGAAGGAGAGGCCTTTGGGTACCTCATGTTCACTCCAATGATTGGCTGTAAGCATCAGCATCTGTATTTGAAACATTACAGTGCCTGTAAGCTTCATAGAAAATTGTCAGGAGTCATAACAGGACAAACTAATATCTAACAGGTGATTATCCTGAGATGGCCTTCTTCTGATTATTATATAATCTGTGACAGTTTTGCCCTTATTAAGCGAGGTTGTAACAGATTCATTTAGGAAAGATTCTCGCTACCAATATGCTTTTCCTGTTATTATTAGACATATATAACAATCAATAAATAATAGCACACCCCTTTGGAGCAGATCAGTGGAGATCCACAAATATATACTGTCTTGTAGTGATGCTATATAGACAAATAGATGACTTCTTAAGTCTTAATGATGATCCTAAGAATTTCTAAAGTTATCAATGACTATTAAGCTCTTTTATAGGGTTACTGCTCTTAGATCATTTTCTGAAGGTCAAAACTGCTATGTGAATTCTGCCAGTCTCCCAACTGTCACCAGTTAATTGCTCTTAGATAGTAACCAGATTTTCTCCTACTTGGAGCACATTCCAAGAGGTTGTTAAACAATTAATCAAGTATCATAAAAAGGGATCTAACTATTTACTATAGGTGCTAGGACAAAAGATAAAATGTTGACTAGGTTTAGCTATACAAAACTTCACTAATAACTTACTTATAGTGTTTAAACGTTCAGTGAACCTGTGGAGCTGAGACAGGTGACAGATGTTTAGCCAGATAATTAATTTTTTTATAAGTTTACCATTTATTACACATTTTCCATGAATACAGATAGGAGAAAATATATAAAACTTTTTCATTCCAAGTTTTTTCATTTATGTATATTTTTATTTACATTAAAATGTCCCCTTTCCTAGTTCTTCCCTCCCCTGAAAATCCCATAAGCCATCTCCCCTTCCCCAGTCAACCCTCCCCCACTTCCCTGTCCTGGTATTCCTCTAATGGATATGCTTTTAAACATTCTCTGTTGTAAACTTCTATTTCAATTTATGATTTGATTTTTTGTGTGAATTTGTGATGAACTTTATCACGTGATAATGTATTCTGAAAGATGTATAAGTACTGAGGACAAAGACATAGATTATTTTTTTCCTTTTCCCCTTGTCTAGAAGAATTTTTTTCCTTAGATGAATTTTTCCCTTACTAGATTTATTTCCTTAAACCTACCAGGATCTTTCCACTTTTTCCCTTAGATAGCTTTCATAAAAATCTTTTTACAACTTAGGAATAAATGGTACAATCAGTTTCTAAGTGTCCCCCTTTCTTCTTGCTACTTCTGACAAGCAGGCTGAAAGTTAATTCTGAGCAGGTCTTGTTGAGATAGAATAAAGGCTATTTACTTAAAGCTTTGCTGTTTTTAGGATGAGGTGCTATGTGCCATAAACTACAGTTTCTGAACAAGGATAAACATAGAAAGCAGGTTGGCTACAGTAGCAGGCAACTTAGACATAGATAAGTAAATATTTTATTATGCAGCAACTATAAATATCTCATAAAACAAAGTCTTACCCACGAATCTCATAAGAACAAGTCTTGCCCTCCACTGCCTCAAGAAGAACCAATAAGAAAGAAGAACACCACCCCACCCTACCACCACCCAGGCTGGCCCCAGGCAGAAAATGGCACATTGGTGATCAGTATATGGATGTGCTTTATGTAATTCTTTATTTTAAACTAACTCAAAATAATGGTGTTTGCTTAGCATTGTGGTCTTTCCAACCATGCAAAAGTAGTTTAAATTCATACCTAGGAACAGTGTGTTAATAGAGACCATTTTCTTCTTTCTTGTTTATACAGCTGTACTGTTCTTTGTAACAAGACAAACAATATTTTTGTCCTGAAAAATAGAACCATCTGAAAGTGGAACTAACTATGTCCTAAGAGGGTTCTCTCTTTTTCTTATTGTTGAATTAGCTCCTCACTGAAACATCCAAGTTCTTCAAAGGATATAGTGTCATTGACATCAGAAGATACAGCAAAATATGTTATTATCCAAGGTTGCCACATGAATAAAATATAAACATAGAGTTTCCTCCTTTTTTTTAATAAAACATACAATTGTCCTATGGTAGCTGAAAGGAATTAGAATTAAAAACTTCCTGTTCCTCTAGGCCATAATGTTCCCTTAGATGTATATGGAAAGTCTGTGATATAGATGTATCTGCTGGGGCTAGGATACTGAAAATATCTTGATACCTGTATTGAATCTACTTGTGATCTGTAATGATCTCATTTGCTGCAAATAGAAGCTTCTATGATGAGGGGCAATATTCACACTTCTCTGTGGGTATAAAGATAAGACTTTAAACTCAGTAAAGCATCTTGCTCTTCTAAGTTAGTAGAGGAAATAGATTCTTTTCTAAGTTCAAAACATACTATCCCTGGAATGTTATTAGACTTCTAGTAGCAGACATGACTTCCTTACTGTTGAGTGGGAATTATTTTACATTTAGAAAAATTTAGTCCTGCTGATAATTATTTTTTATTATTGCCATTGTAGCTTGGTAGGTCTATTGAATGTTTAACATCACTTAGAGGGTTGCATAGCATTTAGGTCCTGTGGTAGCAAGTCTTCTGTGATGGGGCTTTCATGTTTGATCCAAATCAAATTAGTTAAATCCTATGTGTAATGTGTCTGCAACAACATTATTTGATATTAACCTCAGAAAGACAAACTAGAGATGCCGGTATGGTCTGTATCTCATATAACATGACAGAAAAGAATACACATGAAATGCAATCACTGATAAGTGGATAATAATTAGCCCAGAAGCTCTGAATACTCAAGTCACAATTAGCAAATCAAATGATTCCCAAGAAGAAGGAAGGAAAGTGCCCTGGTCCTGAAAAGACTTGATCCAGTATGGTAAGGGAGTACTAGAACAAAGAAATGGTGGGGGGTGATTGGGGATTGGGCAGAGGGAAGAGGACTTATGGGACATATGGTGAGGGGGGACTGGGAAAGGGGAAAGCATTTGGAATGTAAACAAAGAACATAGAAAATTTTTAAAAAAGATATAAGAAAAAGATCATGGAATCTTTCTTCATTACCAGGGAAATGCCTGCTGTAGCTGGAGACTGGAACAAAAAAAAGGGTGGGAGGAAGGAAGTGTAAACAGGACGAACTGACTGACCATCTGAATTAAGATGCATTGGAGAGTGTGGTTTTAAAAGTAGTTCCACTGTAGAGCTGATATACAATTGAAGGACTAAATTTCTACAAATTTCATGAATTCATTGTTTTTAATTGTTGAGTAGTATTCCATTGTATAAATATACCACATTTTCTGTATCCATTCCTCCATTGAGGGACATATGGGTTCTTTCCAGTTTTGGGCTATTATAAATAAGGTTGCTATGAACATACTGGAGCGTGTGTCAAAGTTTTTGTAAAGCAAAGGACACCGTCAGAAGGATAAAACAGCAACCAACTAATTAGGAAAAGATCTTCACCAACCCCATATCTGACAGAGGGCTAATATCCAAAATATACAAAGAACTCAAGAAGTTGGACCCCAGAGAACCAAACAGCCCTATTAAAAATGGGGTACAAAGCTAAACAAAGAATTTTCACCTGAAGAAATTCAGAAGGCTGAGAAGCACCTTAAGAGATGTTCAATATCACTAGTCATCAGGGAAATGCAAATCAAAACAACCCTGATATTTCTTATATCTTTAACTCTAAACCATGATCCATGTGGCCAAAGATGACAAGTTCTGCTTCTGTGAATACTCAAGACACATTTAATATATCAAATGATTACCAAGAAGAAGAAAGGAGTGTCATGGCCCTGGAAAGGCTGGATCGAGCATTGTAGGGGAGTACCAGGACAGAGAAATGAGAGGAAGGTGATTGGGGAATGGGTGGAAGCAAGTGGTCTTATGGGACTTTTGGGGAGGGGGGGAGAAGGGAAAGGGGAAGGCATTTGGAATGTACACAAAGGATATAGAAAATTTAAAAAAAGAAAAAATTCCAGGAATACCAATATACAACTTAGAGACCATATTCAGCTCAAGAAGAAGGAAGACCAAAATGGAGAAGCAGTAGAAATGGGTGAGATATGGGGTTTGAGGAGGGGAAACCTGGAAGGGGGATAACATTGAACTATAAATACTTTAAAAAACCAATAAAAACTTTACAAAAATGCAACTTTACTGGATGGGAAAGTCATAATAGAGGATGCATACTACGTGTTTTGAAGTGTGTGTGTGTGTGTGTGTGTGTGTGTGTGTGTGTGTGTGTGTGTGACATTGTCATTTTTTTTAATTGCAGAAGTCTATAAGTTTCTTTCCATAGCATGGGATACCTTGGTAGTAACATTGCTCTTGGAGTTGCTGCTTTAAGAATTAACCTAAAGGTCTGCTCTCAGAATTGATCCTGTGCCATGGGGTCCAGAGCTGATTCTTTGCCACAGTGTTCCACACCCAAATACCACCTGGAGAGGGCTGGTCTCCCAGAAGTGAGAACACACTTGTGAATACAGGTAAGACTACAACTTCAGCTCTGATGCACCCACCCTGAGCCCTAGGAAATCTAGGAGCATCTGGGACAGGATCCTTCAAGTTTCCCTCTGTGCTCTCAACTGACCCTGTGCCACAGCTGTCCATACCCAAATTCTTCCCAGAGAGAACTGGTTTCCCAGAAGTACTGATACACAGGCTTACAGGAGGGACAAACCACAGTCATAGGCAGCTAAAACCACAGATAACCAGAGGCAAGAGAAAGGACATTAGCAACAGAAACCAAGGCTACTTGGCATAATCAGAACCCATTTCTCCTACAACAGCAAGCCCTGGTTACCCTCAACACAACAGAAAAGCAAGAATCTGATTTAAAATCAGATTTGAAATGATGATAGAGGACTTTAAGAAGGACATAAATAACAACTCCCTTAAAGAAATACATGAGAACACAGGTCAACAGGTAGAAGACCTTAAAGAGAAAACACAAAACCAGACACACTGAAACTATTAGAAAAGAAACTGGGGAAGACCCTGGAGGACATGGGCACAGGGGAAAACTTCCTGAACAGAACACCAATAGCTTATGCTCTAATATCAAGAATTGACAAATGGGACCTCATAAAATTACAAAGTTTCTGTAAGGCAAAGGACACTTTCAAAAGGACAAAACGACAACTAACAAAGTGGGAAAAGATCTTCACCAATCCCACATCCGACAGAGGGCTAATATCCAATATATACAAAGAACTCAAGAAGTTAGACCCCAAAGAACCAAATAACCCTATCAAAAATGGGGTACAGAGCTAAACAAAGAATTTACACCAGAAGAAATTCGGATGGCCGAGAAACACCTTAAGAGATGTTCAACATCATTAGTCATCAGGGAAATGCAAATCAAAACAACCCTGAGATTCCACCTCACACCAGTCAGAATGGCTAAGATTAAAAACTCAAGAGACAACAAGTGCTGGCTAGGATGTGGAGAAAGAGGAACAACTCCTCCGCTGTTGGTGAGATTGCAAAATGGTAAAACCGCTCTGGAAATCAGTTTGGCCGTTCCTCAGAAAATTGGGCATGTCACTTCCAGAGGACCCTGGCATACCACTCCTGGGCATATACCCAGAGGATTCCCCTGCATACAATAAAGACACATGCTCCACTATGTTTGTAGCAGCCTTGTTTATAATAGCCAGAAATTGGAAGAAGCCCAAATATCCCTCAAAGGAGGAATGGATACAGAAAATGTGGTATATTTATACAATTGAATACTACTCAGCAATTAAAAATAATGAATTCATGCAATTTGTAGTTAAATGGTTAGATCTGGAAAATATCATCCTAAGTTAGTTATCCCAATCACAAAAGAATACACATGAAAGTGGATCACTGATAAGTGGATATTAATGAGCCCAGAAGCCCTAAATACTCAAGGCACAATTAGCAAGACAAATGATTCCCAAGAAGAAGAAAGGAGAGGACCCTGGGCCTGAAAAGATTGGATCCAGTTTTGTAGACCCAGAACAGAGAAATGGGGGGGGATGATTGGGGAATAGTTGGGGTGAGAGGACTTATGGGATGCATGGTGGGGGGGGGGACTGGGAAAGAGGAAAGCCTTTGGAATGTAAACAAAGAATATAGAAAATAAAAATTTAAAAAGAAACAAAAAAGAAAAAAGAAAAAAAAGAATTAGAGGAAAACACAACCAAACAGGTTAAGGAATTGAACAAAACCATCCACGATCTAAAAAGGGAAGTAGAAACAATAAAGAAATCACAAGGAGGAGACAACCCTGTAGATAGAAAACCTAGGAAAGAGATCAAGACTCATAAATGCAAGCAAGCATCACCAACAGAATATAAGAAATAGAAGAGAGAATCTCGGGTGCAGAAGACACCATAGCAAACATTGACAAAGAAAATGCTAAGTGAAAAAGCTCCTAACCCAAAACATCCAGGAAATCTAGAACTCAATAAGAAGACCAAACCTTAGGATAATAATTATAGAAGAGAATGAAGAATCCTAACTTAAAAGGTCAGTAAATATCATTAACAAAATTATAGAAAAAAACTTCTCTAGCCTAAACAAAGTGATGCCCATGAACATATAAGAAGCCTATAGAACCCCAAATATATTGGACCAGAACAGAAATTCCATCTGTCACATAGTAGTCATAACACCAAATGCACAAAACAAGGAAAGATATTAAATGTAATAAGGGAAAAAGTTCAAGTACCATATAAAGGCAGACCTATCAGAATTGCACAAGACTTTTCACCAGAGACTCTGAATGCTAGAATATCCTGGGCAGATGTCATACAGACCCTAAGAGAACAAAAATGCCAGCCCAGGCTACTATACCCAGCAAAACTTTCAATTACCATAGATGGAGAAACCAAGATATTCCATGACAAAACCAAATTTACACAATATCTTTCCAAGAATCCAGCCTTATGTAAGATAATAGATAGAAAATGCCAACAGAGAGAAACTATACCCTAGAACGAGCAGGAAATAATCTTCTTTCAGCAAACCGAAAAGAAGTTAGCCACACAAACATAAACGTAAATCCAAACATAACAGGAAGCAACCATCAGTATTCCTTAATATCTCTTAACAACAATAGATCCTATTCCCCAATAAAAAGATGTATAATAGCAGACTGGATATGTAAAAAGGGCCCAGTATTTTGTTACAGAGAGGAAACACATCAATGTCAAGACAGATACTACCTCAGAGTAAAGGGCTGTAAAACATTTTTCTAAGCAAATCATCCTAAGAAACAAGCTGGAGTAACCATTCTAATGTCGAATAAAATCAACTTTCAATCAAAACTTATCAAAAAGGATAAGGAGGAATACTTCATACTCAGCAAAATAAAAATAATTCTGAACATCTATGCTCCAAATGCAAACATGCCACATTCATAAAAGAAATTTTACTAAAGCAGAAAGCACACGTTGCACCTTACACAGTAATAGTGGGAGACTTCAATAGCACACTCTCAGCAATGGACAGATCATGGAAACACAAACAAAACAGAAACAAAGTGAAACTAACAGATGTTATGGATGAAATATATTTAACAGTTATCTATAGAACATTTCGTCCTAAAACAAAAGAATATATCTTCTTTCTTCTCAGCACCATACAGTACCTTCTCCCAAATTGACCATATTATCAGTCACAAAACAAGCCTCAACAAATACAAGAAGATTGAAATAATACCATGAATACTATCAGTTAACCACTGACTAAGGCTGGTCTTAAATAGCAACAAAAACAGAATATCCACATACACATGAAAGCTGAACAATGCCCTATTCAATGATAACTTAGTCAAGTAAGAAATTAAAGACTTTTTAGAATTTAATGAACCCCTTGACACACATGCAGGGTAAGAGCAATTGGCATTGTAGCACTGGGTTTTATCTTTGTGGGTGTCTAGGTGAGGCTACTTCCACTCCTCCTGGGTCAACTCTGATAGATGCTTGGACTTCATTCTACTGAGAGGGTTTTAACTATGAACTCACACATTCCTAATCCACTTTGGTAACCTAATAAGGTGATACTTTTTCATACTTTTATGAAAAGTTTTAAAGTCTGTTCCCCATGTCTAAACAAGGATGTTCATCCAAAGGTGTCACCAAGAACAAGCTACATGCTGAAAAGCAGTTTTAAAGAATAGGAAATAATTTAGAGAAGAGTCCAACCTCAACACATGCCCTGGATATGGGTAGCAGCATAGACTTCAGGCTGAAGCAAAGTAGAAGGAGGAGGCACAGGCATTCATTATTTTTGTTTTTCTTTCCAGGCCAAGGTCCAGCCTCAGCATGAGGAGAGTATGAAGAATGGGGGTAGGGGGTGGGGGGTGGGAGTGGCACTGATAAAATAATGACTCGAAATTTGTAGTAGATGCAATCAGCCAGTTCAAGTTTTTTTTTCTTTACCTGAGGATTCTCATCATTTTTCCTTCTGCTATCAGACCAAAGAGCCTGAACCCAATCTTTTATTTATTAAAATTATATCATCAAGGCTTTGGCCATTATTAATAAATTCTTAGAAATTTTTAAATAATCCCATAATCCCAACCTCCACTTCCTTAAAACAAAATCTAAACACAAAGAAAAAGCACATTTCCTTATATGTTTTACACAGCCCAGGTACCTGGGCACAACTCTTGCAATTTTCTGGTACTGCAGATAACAGTCTTTAGTAATTATTTTCATGTAAGAACAGAAAACTGACAAATTACTAAAGTTAAAATAATTTCTTACAAAGTTTAAAATTTATGCAAGGAAAGCAGCTAGCTCTCTCTAGTGACTCTCTAGGCATTGCCATCTCCAATCAGTCAAGTAGCTAGGAGAACAAAGTACAAACTTTTTGTATGCTTGTACATCAACTTTTAATCATCTAATCTTTGATTACTTATCCTAGCAATTCCATAGACCCATGTACTCTGCTAATACTAATTATTTCTAGATCATATAAAGCCTTCCTCCCATAAGATATACACATGTATCATTTGCTTGTTTTTTTTTTTTTAAATAGATTCCTTCTTTCCCTAACCATGCCTTTTCTTCTTGAAGAAATTTTACGATTTTAACTCTCTAGCCTTGATGCCCTCAAATTCACCCTGGCTAATTAATTCAGCAGTCATTGAACCAGAGGGTACAAGTATCTTCTCGTGATTCTGAATTCATGGTCAAGTCTGGCAATGAACTATTTTAATCAAGGACCATGTAGACTTTGATGGCCTGTGTGGTTGTTGTCTAGATCCTTTCCTATGGCCCTAAAGGCCAAGTGGAAGGCCTGTTCCTGGTCCTCCACAGCCTCATAACCAACTCTGTTCTTCATTCCTGAGAACCGTATCTGATTCATTTATTATGTAGTGATTATCTCTGAGTAATAATAGAAGTATATTCCCTAGTAAAGAGATTGAAAGTAAAATATAGTCAACAGATCAGTTGCAGGGCAACAACAGTCCTCAGCATGCTGATGACTGGCTTTGGCATCCATGTGTTAGGTAATCCAAGGCAGCCTTTGGGGGTCAATGGGCTCAGATACCTACAGGAACTGAGGCCAAAGGCAGTCAGTGATTGAAGGAGTTACTCAGCAGTCTTCTTTCTGAGGGAAGAAACCTAAATTTACTGTGGTTGGTACTCTATGTAGCCATCTGAATAACTATGAGCTCCTTTAACTCCTTGGGGCAGATGAAAAAGAGGAGAGAGAGAAAATTTGTGTGTGTGTGTGTGTGTGTGTGTGTGTGTGCGCGCGCGTGCGTGTGTGCGCGCGCACACACATAAAACAAAACCTAACACATCAAAATTGGACAAGAGCCCTTACCTTCAACAAGGAGAACAAACCACTTTGCTCCCTAGATTGAATTTTCTGAAACCTTACACCTAAATAAATTATTCTTCCTTTTAAATTGTTTCTAATCTGTGTGGTGGTGAAGTGACATTTGGCTAGAAATATTAGTCTGTTGAAATTAAACAATTTAAAATGCTCATAAAGCCTAGAGATATAGATTGCTACTGAAAAGAAAAAAGGTGGGGTTAAGAGGCTTAGATATTAAGAAAAAATATAAATCTCTGAGTGTATCAATGTTTCCAAATGAGAAACCTGACTTATGGCATCTCTTATGGGACATCATAGGAAACACAGGGTAACAGAGAATATAGGAATATAAAGTTCTAAGGCTAAGCTACAATCTGGTCTTTCTTTGCTGTGAAGTAATTCTGTTCATGAAAATGTGAGCCACATTGGAAAATAAAACATTCTTAGTAGATTTTAAATCTTTGATTATATTCTGTAACCATCCCAAATCCATAATATAGTATGTGGCTGTCCAGCTTAGGTAATTAAAAATGTGTTAAGATTCTAAAATGTATAATAATTTAAAGAAACAAAACCGTATTTTAATATTTTGTAGAGAATATAAAATGTGAAAGTTAATGCCTGCTTTACAAAATTGTACCTTGCAAATAGAAGAATCAACACAATCTACAAGTGAGGGCCAAGTGAATTAAAGGGATTCATCACCTCAAAATTAAAGAAATGGGCCAGAACAAAGAGACAGTAACAAATTATAAGAGTTCAGCACTGAAAACATCTTGGAAAGGAGTGCCAGAGTAGGAGTTCTGGACTTGTAACAAGAGAATGAATTCCTGAAATAAAATTCTTCAGGAGGTCCATGGAAGCACAGTATTCAAGGTAAAGTTCATTGCTTTCCAGTTCTGCACCCAAGGATTCTATCAAGTGTGCACAACTAAAATTGAGGGAACCGTCCTATTCCTTGCAGCTGGATTTAGATTAAAACAAACAAACAAAACTAATCAATAAGCGTTTCTGTTTCTTACATGCTTTCTTACTTTTAAAATGAGATTTACACATTTATTTTCTCAATACTGAAATGCTGACATTTTTATTTATTTCATAAACTAACTAGAGTTCAAGTGTTGGGCAGCCACAGAAGCAGCTGAGATGGGCGATGGCCTCTGAGGTGGAGGAGGAGCAAAGCTGCAGAGCGAGGCAACAGCGGAGGAGGGAAGAGGGCCTTAGTGCTGTGGTGAGAACGGGTGGCCCTCTGCAGTGTGTGCCACCGCCAGGATCCTGCTCTCCATCTAGGACAACCACGTGAACCGGGAGAAGGAGTGGGACCCGGAGCACCAGTCCCTCTGTGATCTGGGGTCCTGGGTGAAGTGCTCCACCGCCCTGCCCTCCAGGTTTGACAGCCAGCACATGTGCAGCTCTGGTCCTCATGACCTCCTCATCGTTGCCCTGGTGGGATCTTTGTACCTGGCCTACATTATGTACTTTGTGCTGAAGGAGTTTGGCAATATCTGCGACACCACATATATCCTGAACTTGCTCCTCCTCCTCATCAGTTACAAACTAACGTCCCGCAGATCTCTACCCATCCAACTCAAAGACTTCTTTCATTAAGTTTATTTTCCAAGGGTTCGGTTTTGTTTTGTTTTAATTCATAGCAGACACTTTCCCTGAGAACCTTAAACTGATTTTTTTAAAATATTGTAAATTAGAATATTTAAAATAGCTAGGGCCCCTTCTAGTTTTAAATCCCCTTCATCTTAATTCCGGATACAAAAAAAGATATGGCGAGCCAATCAAAGACAAGGTTTGACTTTACCTTGAAGATGTTTCTGAGATAATAAAATGCAGCCCTAGGCCCCATCCTCAACCATAAAGTGAGCAGCCATTGTAATTCTTTAATGCGTGTAAATTCAATTTTAGGTATAATGAATGTGATCGTGAACATGAAAATATTTTAGAATAGATACTGTATTAAATATTGCCATGTTTACAAAATATATATATGTTTTTGGTTGATCGATTTAAACCTGTAGATTCAATTAGAGTCCATTCATGTGATATTTGTAAATAAAGATAGAAACATTGGTTTCTCCCCTGCAGAATTTACTGTACAGTTTAGTTGAATCATAGCCAGGAATTGACAGCTCATCGTGATTGATGCATTGTGAAGATAGGTAGTAGACACCAATAGAACATCTTGGGAACCGTGCTGACAGCCTGGTGCAGTACTGACAGCAGAAAATTGTAGGGTGTTTGGTTCCCTTCCATCTCCCACGTGGAGAGGAAGAAACTAAGTCTGAATATCCAAGTCAAGTTTGACTAGTTAGAACTGGATGGATCATAACTATATAGGATGTCACATGACTAGACATTTTAATTCCAAGGTTTTCAGGACACTGACGAGGGAAGTGGATTTAGTCTTTGGAGAAAAACTAAAACCGCTACGGCATTTCTGGGCAAAGCCTCTTAAACAGTAGCTGCCCTCCCAATACACACGTGTTCCCTTGAGAGCAAACTCAAGGAGGCACAAGCCAAGTGCTTTGAGGTCGGTCCATAGTGTTTCCCCTTCTCGTTTCTTGCACTAAGGATGGTCAGTAAGTGTTTCATAATCACATACTAAATTTGCAAACATGAGGGCTGTTGTGAAGAACTGTTTGCTGCCACAGAACAAACACAACATGTAGAAAGACCCGGAAGAGAAACGTCGAAACTTTGTCCTACTCCGATAACCATACAGAAGCAGTGAGAAGAAACCCAGAGGGGATCTGAATAAGCCCTGATGGCATGGCGGCTGTGTTTCTCTGGTTAGCATCTTACAGAAGATGTGAAAAGTGCCTTCTATCTTAAATCTCAAACCAAATCAGTCTGTGTGTGGAACTGGGACAGAAGTATCCCTCCTATCCTTCCTTACTACAAATTGAGAATTTGCATTCTACTAGAAGGGTATGTGCAGACATCTTATTCCTTGGGTTGAGAAGTAGCAGTGATTTTGTCTATGATTTGGTCAATATGTTAAAGTATCCAATAAAAGAAAAAAATGGAAAAAAAAATTGGCAACCAGACAGCAAACTCTGAGAGGGCAGTTGTTGAGTGGTTTACAACCTTCGTTCGTAACTGATGCACCTTAGGATTTTTGGCCCAGGACAGGTATAAACTAGGAATTGTAATGGCTTCTGTGGAGTTTCTAACCACTTTCTTAAAAGCTTATTACCAATTTCATCAAAGGTGTTTTCCCCATGAATGCAAATATTTATATGACTATCTTATAATGTTTGCATTTTCTGTTGTCTTCTGAAGTAAAGGACGACTAGAAAGTACTGAATGGTATTTATAGTAAACCACATCCTCATTCTAGAACTGTACAGAGAGGTCATCTCCTAAGCCTGTGTCCATGTCTCCCAAGGCAATGGAATGGCTAATAGCTAAGACTTCTGCTCCTTAAGTATCAAGACTCTGCTGAACATGTCCCTTGGGTCCCAATTCCAAATAACCCATTCTGTCTTTTATCACTCAGCAGAGTGGAGTTAAAGTTTGTCTGATGTTACAGGTGTCTTCAACCCTTACTCAAGAAAGTTTGAGAGGGTTCCATCCACCAGACCCTTCAAGTCTTCCTTTGCTTTCCTAAGTCTTGGGAGCCCCACCATTATTGATTGTATGAATTGTTTGTTGTTTGTTTCATACATTCCTGTGGCCTAATAGAATGAATACCCTTTTCTCACTCAGAGTTAACAGATGCTGTTGGAAAAACAGCATTTGCTGATGACTAGTGTGCTCATGTTTGCCTGTGGTCCATTAGCTACAGGAGACCCTATCTTTAAAAGAAAAAGAAACTGAAAAAGAAAAAAAAAAGGTTTTGGTTGTTTGTTTGGTTGATTGGCTAGTTGGTTGGTTGCTGGTTTTTTGTTTTTGTTTTGTTGTTTGGTTTTTGTTTTTTGTTTTGTTTTGGTTTGTTTGTTTGTTTTGCTAAAATATGTTCTCTGTAAGGGAGCCTGTTGAGTTTTATTTTGTAGTTTTTCCCTGAGGGGATTCAGGCATCTCTCTGTACCTTCTATTAAACATAGTGGAATGTGGAGAGAAACACTGTGTTATAAAACTGCTAATATTGTTGAGACTGTTTTAGACTGAGTATTTTTAAGCACTGAAGAAGCAGGGTTTGACTGGGTCCAGTGACACACACCTTTCTTCAATGCCAGCACTTGGGGAGCAGAAGCAGGTGGATCTCTGAGTTCTAGAGTGCCCTGAGCTAGATAATGAGCTCCAGGCTAGCCAGGTTTATACAGTGAAACCCGGACTCAAAAAGCAAGGCTACCCAGAAAATAATAATGAACACTGCGAGTTGACTAACCAGTGAATGTTGAAGGGCAGACTAGGGGGAAAATGATTCCTGTAGTAATTTTGTTCTTCATGGTTTTGAAGTGATTCATAAAGGAAGTCTCTCACTTTACAGCAACAATATCTGAGGGACTAAGAGAAGTTCTGCTAGGGGTGCTCCATTGCCTGTGGTTGGCTTGTGGGATTTCCCTTAGATCTTTCTCACAGGTAGTTACTGTCAGGGAAGGTAAACTTCTGGTACAACTCAGGTTTAGCTAGTTGAACTAGCTGTTTTCTAAGAATTATTTTAGCTTCATCTATGTAGCCTCTCCTTAGTTCTTTTGTTGTGGTTGTTGTTTTGGTTTGTTCTGAAAGAGACACATGACCTTTCTCTATAGCCTAGGATGCCCTAAAACTCAGTACATAACCCAGACTGGCTTCAAACTTAACATTCCACCTGTCTTAGCCTCCCAAGTGCTAGAATGAATGGTTGAAATTCATGATACATAAGGAATCTTGAAAAACATTGACTTTTTCACGTAAAGAGACAGGTTTTAGGAGCTGAGGAGGTGGCTTAGCTGTTAGAAGCACATGCCATTCTTGCAGAGGACACAGGTCTGGCTTCAACCACCCACAGGTCTGCTTAACAATCTTTTTCTGCAACTCCAGTTCCTCGGGATCTGACACCCTCTTTTGGCCCCCAATAGGACTGCACACATATGATACATAGACATACATGCAGGCAAAACACCCATATACATATGTTTGGTACCAAAGATCCCTGTACCCATGAGGTAAGATAGAGGACAATAAAATTAATATTGTTGCTTTTTTGTTTTATTTATAATGATATTCAAAAGACCAACAATGCAGCCAGGCATAGTAGCACGTGCCTATAATCCCAGCACTTGGAAAGTAGAGGCAGGAACAACAGAAGAACAGAAGTTCAAGGGCAGGCTGAGCTTTTTGGAAAACCTTGACTCTAGAAAAGCAAAATCTAAAACCACAAAAACTGCTCAGCATTTATTTGCTAAGCTTTAGCTGGTACCTCCAATTGATTCTAATGGATACTGGCAGGTCCAACTGCCAGTATCAGATGGATAGTGGCTTGTTCAACTTTTCTGACCCTAAAAGTAAGAAAAATATCAGCAAAGTTTCCCTACTGTCATGTCCAGGAACCTATTTGGGAATCTGAACCTCACCCACTCCTGTTTTCTTCCAGTGCACAGAGAACCCACCCCTCTCCACCTTTTAGCATTTATGAATCCTAATTTTGTGAGAATAACCCTAAGTCAAAAAGAGCAGAGTAGGATTCCAGGCAATGTGACCAAACACTCCTCCCCCTTTTAAACTAATTGGACCAGGTGAGGTGAAGCATTACGAGGCTGTATTGAGCGTGGCCTAATAAAGGAGTATATGACCTGTGAAGTATGTTCCTACTTTGAATGTTCCTGAGTAAACATTCATATAAAGAGGAGCTTACTAGGAATATTCCCTCTTTAATATAGATAGAAATATTCTTTATCAGAGATTTAGTATACCATTTTGCTAACTGGTAAATAAAAACAGATGTAAACATGTAACAATGTTTATTTGTTGCACGTTAACTTTTTGGTAGAAAATATATGTAGACATCACCTGTGGGGGTCGGGGGGGGATTGGGGGGGAAGAATTCAAATGTTATCTCTTTCTAAATGTTTTCTGCTTTCCAGCAATTCTTTATTCATACTCTGATTCTGATTTTAGCTTGCACATTAGTGGAAATATCAGTGAGTTTTCCTTTTTTTTTTTTTTTTTAAGAAAATCATTGTGTTTACTAAGTACTTCTTTTTCTTCTTAGGAAAAAAAATCTGTTAACAGCGATCTAATTATAACTGAGTTATATTTATATCGTGATAACTGTTAATTTGGGTCATGTTTGCCATTTAAGACAGCCTTTACCTCATGCTTCTCCAATAGCAGACTGTAGGTTGTCTCCCACATTCAGAAATGAAGTTGAAGTAAAGACAACACATTCAACTTACTCAGCTCATTTCTTTAATAGTTGACATGAGAACGTTTCCTCCTTAGGAAGGACTGTGGGTAATCCTGATGATATCTTGAAGAGAGCAACAAATGTGTGGCAGATTTAAGATGTTCTGACGTGATACCGATGACTCACTGCTAGCTCTTTACCTGGGTCTTGATACCGAGTAGAGGTTAATCAACGTTGAGATGTAGGTTAGGTTGATATGTACAAGCACTGAACTGGCTCTGGTGCTGGGCTCAGAAAACAGGAAGCAAGTGTATTATGGCAATTACATGTTGCTGAGGGCTTCTACCCCTGGGAGGGTTTTACCTTCCAGAAGCTCAAGACTTGCCCCGCCTCCTGTGCTCACATGACTGACCTTGTCTTCAGTGTTCCATTTGGAACAGCAAGTAGCAGTATCTCCACCTCCTATAATGGTGATACAGCCCTTGGAGGTGGCCTTTACAACTTCATCCATGAGGGCTTTTGTTCCATTAGAAAAGGCTTCCCATTCAAATACCCCCATAGGTCCATTCCAAACAATCAGTTTTGCTTGGGCTACAATTTGAGCATTGTTTTTAATGCTCTCCGGGCCACAGTCCAAACCCATCCAGCCAGATGGTATACCAGATTCAATAGTGGCTTCTCCAACTTTAGCATTCTCATCAAACTTGTCACCAGTAACGAAGTCAACAGGAAAGGATATCTTTACACCATTTTTTTCTGCTTTGTCCATGATCTCTTTGACAATCGCGGCTCCGTCTTCATCAAACAAGGAAGCACCAATCTGCATGTTCTTAAGTTCTTTCAGGAAGGTGTAAGCCATCCCACCACCAATAATCATGAAATTGACTTTGTCTAACATATTTTTGATGAGTTGGATCTTATCTGTCACTTTAGCTCCACCAAGGATAGCCAGGAAGGGCCTCTCTGGGTTTTCTAAAACCTTGGAAAAGTAATCTAGTTCCTTCTTCATAAGGAACCCAGATGCTTTCTGGGGCAAATTTACTCCCACCATGGAACTGTGAGCCCGATGTGCAGTGCCAAAAGCATCATTGACGTAGACATCGCCAAGTTTAGACAGTGATGCTCGGAAGGCTTCTACTTTTTCGGGATCAGCGCTAACCTTTTTCCCGGAAGAATCTTTACCCTTACCTTCTTCCTCCAGATGGAATCGCAGGTTCTCCAGCAGGATGACAGACCCATTATCTGGGCTAGCACAGGCTTTCTCTATTTCAGGGCCCACACAGTCCTTCAAGAATATAATGTCTTTGTTCAGCAGGGTCTTGAGCTCAGCAGCAACAGGCTCTAATGAGTATTTGTCTGGCATGGGCATACCATCAGGCCGGCCGAGGTGACTCATGAGAACTACGGACTTGGCTCCATTGTCCAGACAGTACTTGATGCTTGGGATGGCAGCCTTGATTCTCTGGTTGTTTGTAATTTGGTTATTCTTCATGGGAACGTTGAAGTCTACTCTCATGATGACTCTTTTTTCCTTAAGATCCAATTTGTCCAGAGTCAACTTCTTAGAAAGAGCCATCGTGATGGTATGCAGAACAACCTCTTTACTGCTGCTGGGAGGCTGGCTTGGAGGTGATTGTCAACGCTTAAGTCTTGGCCCCGCCTTTTCTTTGTGAGTTCAAAGTCTCCTGCACAATAGCCATTGGTAGAATTTGAAAGAAAATCCAGCTCTTTGATTGGTTCTCTGTCCTGTCTATCTTGATTTGGAAAGATACAGTCTCAAACTGCCAGCCTAGAATGCTAAACAGTAAAACAGAGAGTTTGGGGCTAGAGAGAAATTAGGAAGCTTTCAGATAAGTATCAGAAGGCCAGATTTTTTTTTCTCCTGATTTTTGTTTTCATAACCTCTTTCAAGTCGCTTAGAAAATATAAAGCATAGCCAACCATAAGATTACAAAAAAGAAAAAGAAAAGAAAAAAGTAAAAAGAACAAAAATCACATAATCCTTCCCCACATTCAATCTCTAATTATACTGTGTAAAGTCCTCTGCAGTTAAAAAAAATTCAGTTTTTGTTTTGCTTGTAGTTCAAGGCAGCATAATTCATAACTTTTATCCTTGACAAATATTTCTGCCGAGGTCATGGACTGTGTTAGACTTTGTGATATATACTCTCGTTTTGTGTGGGAATCATATACCTTTGTTACCTTAATTTATTTTTTATTTTGTTCTTATCTATCTATCTATCCATCTATCTATTATCTATTTATTTATTTTTAGACTTCAGTGAGAGAAAACTTTCTGGCTTTTGCAGGAGAATAGCCAATGGTCCTACCAAAAAGAGCATCATAGTTCTTTCAGATTAAGAATGTATGCCCTCTTATTTCTTCTTTGTTTTGCTTACTCCTTATATAATTTAGAAATAAAGTATAAAATATGTGATCCTCGAATTCAACTCTTCTATAGGAAATGAAAATAAATAAGAAAAATTTTTCAAAAACCCACTAAAGCTGGTTGAATAGTGAAACCAGTACAGTGTCTCTCTAGCTCTGCTTTTCTGCTCAGGATCACTTAGGCTGTCTAGGACCTTTGAGGTCACCACGTGAATTTTTGGAGGTTCGTTGTTTTGTTTCTATGATGTCTTATAGATTTTGACTGCAGTGGCATGGGATCTGTAGGGTTATCACAATATTAATTATCCAAGTCCATGAATATGGAGAGTATTTTCATATTATAATGTTTTGCACATCTCTTTTAGTTTTCATCGTTGAAGTATTTTATTTCCTTAATTTTATCCTACATTTTATTTATTTGTTTCTTTACTTATTAATATATTTTTGAGGCTATTGTAAATACCATATCTCTCAGTATTTTGTTATTGCTATATGGAACAGATACTATCTGTAAGGTAATTTTGTGTCCTATTTTGCTAAAATGTTGATAATCTGTAAAATGTTTCCATTGTAATTTATGGCATCTATATATAATATATCATTGAAAAATAGTGATAATTTGAGCTCTTTTCCTATCTGTTTGCTTTAATTTTCTTCTAGTCTCATTGCTGTAGCTGCTGCTTTAAGCACTGTGTGGTAAAGGTGTGAGGATAGTGGACAGACCTATATTGTTCTCTGATGTTATGAAATAACTGGGTTTTTTCCTCCACTTAGGATAAAGTCAGTTTTGGGCTTGTCATATAAAGCTTTTATTACGGTTTATGTTCCCTCCTGCCTTCCTTTGTCTAGGACTTTTAGCATGAAGTCTTGTTGGATGTTGTCAAAGGTCTTTTCTGCATATATATTGAGAAGAGAAAGTGATCATTTGTGTTTTAGTAATTTATATGATTTATAACATTTATTGGTTTGTGAGTATATAATCAATCTATATCTCCTGAATAAAGTCAAATTGATTCATGCCAGTGACCTATTTAACATATACCCATATTCAGTTTATAATGAGGGTATTTCCTATATTCATCCGGGCTATTAGCCACAATAACAACAATAGTAATAATAATAATAAGTATTATCTTCTTAATTATTTTAATAATTATTATTTTATTTATTATACTATATCATATAAGATGTATAATATATCATGCATTATGTAGCACATATTATATATGATTGAATATATTATGGTATATATTATATTATACATAATATTCTATCCTATATTATGCATATTATATAATATGTATTATTTATGTGTTTAGTTATATATGGTATATAACATAATATTTTCACATATTTGATTACATAATACATTAAATATGTAAATTAAATATATGTATAATACTATATTATATAATTTTATGACATGATTTTATTTATAATATATTATAATACACACATAAAATATATATATAATTAGAATCATTATTTTATTCTTTGTTTCCTTCTCCCTACTTACCTCTCTTCATTCCTTTCCCTTTCCATCTGCTTCTCTTCCTCCTTTTCATCCTCCTCCTTCTCCTCTTGTGGTTTCTATACCTGGCTTCTGTATGAGAATAATATGGGCTCTCTAAGAGAAATTTGGTAGTGCTTCTTTCCTTCTTTCCTTCCTTCCTTCCTTCCTTCCTTTCTTTCTTTCTTTCTTTCTTTCTTTCTTTCTGTTTTTGTTTGTTTTGTCATAGACTTTTTATTACCGTGTCACTTGTCCCCAATTCTTGTAGCAGTGTTTGTTGTTTCCACATTATTTAACTTTGATATTTGGTTGAATCTAGATATTTTAACATAATAAAACATACATTTTTTTAAGGAATACTTAACACTACTCATTAGAATTTCTTTAGTGTTTATGATAATGTCTCCTTGTAAATCTGATTCTGTTTTTGTGGATCAATTTTTCTTTTTTTCTGGTTAACTGAATCAATTGTCTTCCCATGTGATTTTTTTTTAACTTAAAAAACTCAAATTTTTATTTCTTAAAAAACTAAATCTTATATTCACTGATTTTTTTGTAATTTTTATTTCAATAACTTCTGCTCTGATTTTTATTATTTCTTGCTGTCTACTAAACTTGGTTTTGGCTTGTTCTTTCTTTTCCAATTCTTTTAGGTACATCAGAAATTACTTTGTTTTTACTGTATGCAATATTTAAAGGCACGTAAAAATGAATTCCCTCTTAGGACTGCTTTTATTCTACCTAAGGATTTGTGTGTGTGTGTGTGTGTGTGTGTGTGTGTGTGTGTGTTGCTTCTATTTGCATTTTGAAATAGAAAAAAGTTTTAGCATTTTTGTAACTTTTTAAAAAAATTATTCATTATTCAATATTGTTACTTAATATCTATGAATTTGTATAATTATCAGAGCTTTGCTTGAGGTTGATTTTAAACTTGTACTGCATATGTTTAAATAGAATGCACAAAGTTATGCATTTTATCAGACTCTGTTAAGATTTGCTTTGTGTTCCAATGTGGCCCATTATAAACAGACTAAGTAAAATGTGCATGTTTTTGTGCTTCAGAAAATATTGAGCAGAAATTTGTTAGGTCCACTTGCATACATGATGCTATCTAGTTCTGATTTTATTGTCTAATTTTTTTCTACATGGCTTTTCTTATCGGAGAAAATGGAGTATTTATATCACCTATTATTATAGTGTTGGTGTTAATTTGTGTACTTTATTTCCATTAGTACACTTTTTAAAGGTTGTTTATATCCTTTTTATGATTAGCCAATGGTTATTTTTGATACTTTAATAAAAGTCATATTTTAAAATGTAGATAAATTAAGGGGCTTGATATTTTTCTAGTAGACAGTGCTTTTAAGACAGTAGCTCAGGGACTTAGGTCTTCACCAGAGTGATATAAACATACTCTGAGTATACTTTCCTAGGACTTAAGTGTTTAATAACCTATATCTCAAAGAGCCTGTTCTGAAAGCATTTGACTGGTTGATTGATTGATTGACTGATTGATTGATTGATTGATTGATTGATTGCAAGTGAACAAGTGGAGATTACACGGGAGGGACTGGAGAAGGTAAGTGAACGAAGAAAGAACATTATTTTAAAAGACAGTAACATAGTTTTGATGAAACTTGATGCCCGAGAATTTGGTCCATATATGTTTAGGAGTACAATCTCTTTTGCTTAATTGTTCCCTTGATTAGGTTGTCCTTTAATCTGATTTGTTTTATTTTGAAGTCTGTTTTGTCCAGTACTAAGACAGAGGCACCTGATTGCTTCCTGGTTCTTAGGATATTTTTTTGATACTTTCACCTTAAAGTAATTTCTGTCTTTAAAGGAAAGATAAGTTTTGTAGACACCAAAAGGATACGTTTTCTTAATCTATTTAACTAGCCTGTGCTTTTAATTGTGGAATAGAGGCCATAACTATTCAGTTATTTTTTTTCTCTCATTGATGTGTGTGGATGCCTGTACCTTTGATTTTTGTTTTTTTTCTTTTTCCTTTTCTTTTCTCTTTAAGTTTTTCTTTTCTTTCATTCTTTCTTTTTCCTTTTCCTATTCTTTTCTTTGACCGTGTTTTTCTGTGTAACAGCCCTGGTTGTCCTGGACTGGAATTTGTAGAACAGGTGTTGAATATGGAGAGATCACCTGTCTCTGCCTCCATAATGCTGGGAATAAAGGCATATACCACCACTCCCATCTCTCCCTTTCCCCCTCCCCTCCCTCTCTCTCTCCTCTCTTTTTAAAATTTATTTATTTATTTATTTATTTTATGTACATTAATGTTTTGCCTATATATATATGTGTGTGTGTGTGTGTGTGTGTGTGTGTGTGTGTGTGTAAGGGTTTCAGATCCCATGGATATGGTGTTACAAACAGTTGTGAGGTGTCATTTGGTTGCCAAGAATTCAACACAGTTCCTGTGGAAGAGAAACTCATCCTCCTAAACACTGAGCAATCTCTCTATCCCCTTCTTTAAAATTTTCTTTTAAATATATACTGTTTTGATTTTATTATTGTTCTCCTTCCTAAGCTTCTTCCAATTCTAATTCCCTATCCACTCAACCTCATATTGTTTCTCTCCTTGTCCCCTAAAACAAAGACTAAGATCTTAGGAAAAAAAATTCTCCAACGGTATGTTACTGGGTATATCAACCACAGTCTAGCACAAGGTACATGCCCAGAAGTACTTAGGAAACACAAAATAGCCACAATGTTCTTGGCGGGAGGTGGGGGGTGGGGGGGACATTTTGTTTTGTTTTGCCTTGCTGTTTTGTTTGTCTTTCTTTTTCCTTGGGGTTTTTTGTCAGTGTTCTCTTGCTGCTGTTTGTTGTTGCTTAGTTGTAATTTGTTTTTCACTAGTTATCATTTCATTTATTCTCTTTTTATAAGCTCTATTGAGAAGTATTGTTTCAAGCATTCTCTCTAGGTCTAATTTGATAGGTATGAATTCTTTTTGCTTTAATCATGATTTTTTAATTTCTCTTTTAGCTATTGAGATACCTTTGCTGAGAACAGGAATCTAGGTGGGCACTCTTCGTCTTTTAGAATATGAATACATTTCACCAGGCTCCTCTGAATTTTATGGTTTCTATTGAGAAATCACTAATCTGATGGGTTGTCTTTCATATTTGACCTGTGTTCTTTATTTTTCAGCTTTTAGGATTCTCTTTATGTTCTACTTATTTAGTGCTTTAAATATACTAGTGAGTCTCCCATTTCTGGTATTATCTCCTGGGAGTTCTATGTGTTTCTTGTATCTATATAAATATGTTTGTCCTTAATTTGGAGAATTTTTCAGTGATCTTGTTGAAATTTTAGTTTATGCCACTTATCTGGGATTTTTCTCTGTCTCCAATGCCTATAGTTCTAAGATTTGGGGTTTACATAGTACATTATTTTTTGCATGCTTCTTTCCTATGTGTGTGTTTGATATTTCATATTCTTTGCTTGAAGGACCTAATTCTTCAGTTTATTTTTCTCTAAGTCCTGACATTCTATCACCCAACACCTATCTAATCCATCTAATCATGGTTCTGCTTTCTTGTTTGTTTATTTGTTTGTTTATTTATTTGATTTTGAGATGTTTGTTCATGTCTTCTTTAAAATTCTCAAATTCTTTGATATTATTTTTTTTTCCTTTTGAGAATTTGGGTCCTGCAGAAATTCTCCTTAGGAAATATTTCTGTAAGACTAGTGGATCTTTCCGGATAGGATAATGGTACTTCAACTGCACATACTGTGTTTTTGCAATGAGACCAGAGAATGTAGTTTACTTTTATTGGTTTTATGTATAATTGCTGGGGCAGCAAACAATAAAAGGGACTGCCTGCAGTAGGCTGGCATGGAGACATCTCAGAAGCCCACAAAAGCTCCTTGTAGAAAAGGATGGTATCTGGAACTCTGAGAAGCAGGAGACACAGCCCTCCAGAGGACTCACCATCTGAAATAATGGACTGCCTGCAGTAGACCTGGATGGAGACATTTCAGTAGCATGCGGCAGCTCTTTGTAACAACAGTTGTTCCCATTTTTCCTAACCTTAGCTCTGGACAACAGCTGTATAGATTTCATTTGTATGTGACTGCCTTTCAGGTGGCCTTGGTGTGCATAATTATTCTATTATATCTGAGTTTTACTTCTTTCTCCTTTTGCTCTGGTGAATTCTGCAAAACTAGATGTTCCCTGATGTAGTTATTCTTAATTGAAAACTGAGGCATGGGGCACAGCACAGCACAATCCTAGTGGCCCAAATGCATGTTCTGTGTCCTCATCTTAGAAACAATGTAATAACTGCAAAATGGTAGTTCCAGATCAATGCTTGACTTGAAAAGAAAATTTGAAGAAATTATTAGAAAATGAATTAGAGCCAACATTGGGACCACAAAGAAAGAAAAAATTATTAAAATTATGAATAATTTTTGCACAACATTTGAGAGTAGTTCCTAGATAAGCAAGTGTAGAATTTGTAAATTCTTATATTAGTCAAAGCACTGGGACTCTTAGGAGAGTCATTGTGTGTAATGTGCAGAAGCAGAAAGCTAGGGGGAACTACTGAGTTAAGGGTTTTAAGGGTTAACTTGATTCTTTTTTTTTTTTTTATGTGAATTTGTTTGTGTTTATTTTCCATTATGGGAGCATTCAGTTTATATATTTTACCACTTAATTCACATTTCTTAGGAATTTCAAGTTGGGAAGCTGAGAAAAGTTCAGTGGCGAAAGCACTTACAAGGCAAATATGAATACCCAAGTTTGTTTATCCAGAAACCCACTTGTCAGTTAGTCCCTGTAAATTTAGTACTCTCATAATAGAGATAAGTCCTGGATCTCACAGGACAGCCAGTAGAACCAAACTGGAGAGCTGTAAATTCTGTGAGAAATTCTGTCTCAAATAAAATAGGCAACAAGGAAGGCTCTTGAATTCCTCTTTAACCTCCACATGCATGCATAAAGCATATGCACATATGAACTTATATACATACAAACAACACACGAACACACACAATGAAAACTGTGGTAGATATATATGGATGTCTGAGAAATCTGCCCTTAATGCAAGTTCACCTTTGTGCAAATGCCACTCACTTACAGTGCTTATACAGACCTAGATAGCAATCACATGGTTTTTTAATATTGCCATGAGATGTAGCAAACACAAATGGCACATAATGCCTTAGACTGCCTCTAAGGCAAAATGCTACATTGCTTTGCAAAACACTGTTTCAAAAAGTTAGGTGGCTAAAAGTAACAAAAAGAAAATGAATCAGCCACACAATAGTTTGTTATTAAAATCATTACATACTCAACATGATTGCATATGGTTAACTTGATTCTTACTGGCCCCTGCCTGGCAGCCTGGCCCATGTTATTTATCATTAGAGCTTCACAAGAAAACATAAGTAGCTGGCCTTGGAGTTCTGAGCTCTGAAGTATAATGAGTTAAAGTTAACTTTTAAATAATGGTAAGTTTGCAATTATTATTATTTTGGCGATAGGCCTATTAATAGGGAAGCTTGAAAATTTGGGGAACAATTGTAATTCTTGATTCTTTGTGGGATATGGTTGTTCTTTGGAATTTGATTTGGCAACGATTATACAATGTTTTTTTTTTTATCTGCTTTTGGAGTATCAAAAAAGACTGGGGCAAGAAGTGAGCATGAGAAGAGCATGTGAAGAGTGAGTGAAGAGAGAATGTAAAGAGTGAGTAAAGACAGAATGTGAGGTGTGTTTGGAGAGTGTGTGTGTGTGTGTGAGGAAAAGAGTGTATGTGTTCTGTGTGTGTGTGATATGTGTGAAGAGTGTGTGAAAGGGGAATGCACAGAGTTGTGTAGGAGCATGAGAGTACAAGAAAAGAAAAGTGCACAAGAGAAAAGCAGAGTGCTCAGGAGAATGCAGAGCATGTGTAGCCTCAAGCTGCAAGCAATGAGCAAGAGAGAAAAAGCAGAGAATAAGAAAGAGAAACTTTAAGCCTTGAAAAATTGCCTGTCAGCTTGTACCCAAAAATTAGTCTGTGTATATTTATTATGCGCCTTACAGATATCCCTACTTCCAATTAAGAACTCTGATCCTGTGTTGAGGCTGGACTCCGACATTTATTGTTAAATTCTGGGGTGCTTCAGAGGTAGCCCAGGGCACAAGATGTACAACTAGGATACCTGAGTCTGAAAGTTGAGATTGTATGAGTAGGCTAAGCTCCAAAAGACCCACCAGGCTGTATAGACAATGTGTGACCTGGGATAGGTCTTTACATTGGATATAGCATGGTAGGGTAAGGTCAGGAGTACTTGCTAAACTGGATCCACTATTATTAATTGAGGTATACACTGATTAGAATAAACTCTTCTGAAGGCTGACAACTTTCATATAAATAAAAATTAAGTAAAAGATATCATAAATATTAAAATATTATATTGGTGTAAACAAACCCCAAATAACCAGTTCAAACAAATACTAGGGGATTATTAATATGCTAGATACAGATTTATTTTTTTTTCTGAAGCAACAAAGGTCAATGCCCCTGAACAAGCAAATTCTGTTCATTAAGGTACATTTTAATATCATTCTTAAAAGACCCCAAAACTAAAATGTAAGTAGTGGTTTAGAATTTAAACCACTGATTATGATGAATGTAACGAATACTAAATGGTGAGAAGAAGTAACAGACAATTGATGTGAATGTTTCTCCAGAGATAATTAACTAGGTAGAGCTAGAAAAGCTGACTGACCATGACAGAGGAACTATATGCTGTCTGTTCCCTTACTTCATTGTGCTCTGGAAACATGGTTCATACTTTCAAGCCAGAGTTTTAGTGACTTTAGTCATACAGACAATGTATACTCATGGGCTAGATTTGACTCCATGAATGTGTCACAGATTTCATATGTCAAGGTCCAAAGGTTTTATTGATTTTGTTATTTTACGATATTTGGGAGTAAATGGTTTCTGCAAAGTAGAAAGAAATAGAAGAGAAAAACAGAATCTTTACCATCTGGATTATTTCAGTGTACTAAACTTATATTTTTTTTGTGGGATGTGATAAGGCTAAGTAGAGGGTATTGTCTTACTCTACATGGTCCTGATCATGTATACTAGAAATTTAATGAATTTTGCCTTCACAGAAGCATGTAGCTTTGCAACCTTCTTTCAAAATTTTATGTTTACAGGTTACCATCTTCTTTAGATCTGCACAGTTAGAATAATCATCTTCATATTCACAACTATTCGCTGAAATAAAGAACAAAAATAAGTATTACTTCTTTATTATGTTCTTCTGCTAACAGTAGCACAATAAAACTTATATGAATTAGAACAAGGGGAATGAGTAAATGAATGGATATCTGTTAAACTGCAGATTTGTAAAACTGATTGATTTCTTTACTCACAAAAGCTTAGGAAAATTAAATTGAGTGGTTCTTTGTAGAACTGGACTATCTAGCTGTTGTAAAGATGGCTTATTGATTAGGAGCCTTTGATATTCTTATTGAGAAGCTGGTTTTGGTTTTCACCATCCACATGGGGGCTTATGACCACCTGCAATTTCAGTTCCAATGCCTGTTTCTGGTCTCGAGGGTAGACGAGTACAAATGTGATACACATAAATACATGCACATAAATGCAACCAAATATGAAATAAAAGTAAGCATTAAAAAAGAATCTCACTAAAATGGTGGTTATTATGTAAGTACATTTAAAATTTAATATGGTTAATATTTAAACTTTGTATTCTCAGCAAAACAAGTTTCATTAAAATTTTCAATATCAACTGTGCCTAGTAGCCTCATTCTATGAAAATACTGGACATTTCTTGCGGGTTGCTGTTTATATTATCTGCTCCCTCAAGTAGATTGGTGAAATAAAGGATAGAGTCTGTGATTGGGTAGTGGAGGGTAAGGCAGAGCTGAAAGTTTTAGAGAGGGAAGAGAGGAAGAAGAGAAGACCAGTGTGAGGACAGAGAAGAAGATTGAGGAAGAGGTGGAAGATGGAGCAGACCCAGGTGACCTGAAGGAGGCACAAGTAGTTAGGGATTTCATAGCTGGGCAATAGAGTAGTGTAGGATATATTTGTCCAGTCTAGGCATACTGGTTGTATTGATATTAACTGAGTTGTGTATTCTTTGCATTTTGGAGGTTTGGAGATTTACTATTATAAATCAAGCAGGTGTAAGTCTTTAGTGTTTTCATTTCAAGGGGCTAAGGGGAACAGAGTGAGTGGTTTTGCAGGCCAGCCACAGAGGGGTTAGGGGTGGATGATCTGAGAAATTTGTGCTATAGCTTCAAGCATTTCAGGTTAAACTGGTTTGGTTAGTTTAGCAAGCTAGCCTTGGGATCCAGAAAACAGCCATTAAGGTGCCACAGTGGACTAGTACCCAGGGGTCACCTCCTCCTTCTTGGAAGTGAAGGGAAAGGAGTCAGGGGAGGACTGTGTGAGAGAGGAGAAGGGAGCTGCTATTGGGATATAAAAGGAATAAATGAATTAATTAAAAAATTAAATGATGTTAAGTACATTTTTTTGTCTCTTACAAGGAAGGTTATGCTATTAAATCTTAAAGCAGATTGTCATTCTATGTTATTACATTGGCATGTTAATAAACTTACTGCACAGCCCATCGTCACAGTGACCAGGACATCTGGCGCAAGGTGCTCCTTTTGTGTAAGGGGTGTATAGCCGATTTACATGATTGCCACTGAAATGCAATATGCAAAATCATTAGATAACTTTAATGTTTCTGTTTATACATAAATGCTTGCATATATCACAAAATTTTAGATAGATGATAGATATATAGATAGATAGATAGATAGATAGATAGAGACAGAATTAGAGATAGTCATATATTGATAATATATATATATATATATATATATATATATATATATATTTGGATTGTTGTTAAAAACTTCAGTTATACCATAAAAAAACTAACATTTTCTAAGAGTATTCTGATATAGATGCATAGTGAGGAGATAATTAATCCATGCACACTTTTTTCATCAACCATCCTCTCAGAAGCTGAGAAACTGAAATACTCATAAGAGTCTAAAGGTCTCGAGATATTTTAATGTTAAAACACCCTCTTCATTACTTGATAACCCTGGAAAATTCCTAAGGCAGTATAGGATTCTAGTTATGTATAAAAGCTAGTTTTTATAAGTTAGGTAGGTACAGAGAAAAGCTGTAAATCCTGAAACATAGACCAGGTTGCCAAGTGACAGGTTGAGTTTCAAGAACTTAAGTGAATAATTGTAAAAGACCCTATGCTTATGAAGGTTTGGCAGTGTCTAAATGTAACAGAAAGGAATGAGACTTTATGCTTATCAAAAATGAGGATATTAAAGTAAGAGGTTTTATAAAAAGTTATATGAAGATAACAGTACTTTGTAGCAAGACTGTGCTTAGGTAGGAATATCACTTCACTAATTGTCATAGGAAAATACAGAGAAGTCAGATTCTTCATTCCACCAAGGTGTGTGTGTGTGTGTGTGTGTGTGTGTGTGTGTCTGTGTGTGTGCACTCCAAGGGCTAGTAGCAGAATCACTACTCTATATGCAGAGCACAGCATATAAAGTCTATGAGCAATCTAAAAATAGAAAAGACAAGGTGCTGCACAACCTCTATCACTTTCTTCTCTTTATTAATATCTGACTCTCCTAGGTTCAAGATGCTTCTTATTTGACCAGAAAGCTGCATGGATTCCAGTAGCTGCTTTATTTGTATTTTACTTAACAACAAAAACATGTTTGAAAATTCTTTTGTGATCTTTCTCTTGAACTGAGATGCTATACCATCTGTTACCTACAGTATAGAATTGAATCATTAAAAAATCATTTAGAAAGACTCTCACCCTTCTGTTGTATAGATTTCTTATATGAAAAGATACAAATAAAGCTGGAGAGATGTCTTAGCAGTTAAGAGTGCCTATTTCTTTGGGAAATACTTGTAGTTTGATTCCAAGTACCCATTTCATGTGGATTACAACGATCTGTGATGACAGTTCCAGGCAATCTGATGTCTCTTACCCCCACAGGCATCAGCACCAATGTGCACAAACCCACACACAGACAGAGAGACATGCAATTGTAATTACAATCTCTTTTGAAAGAAAACAGTTGACAGATTATGAATATATCTTTGTTCTATTCACTGGAAAATTTTAAAGATCTCAAACAGTTTCTGTTTCACCTAGTAAGTTTTTTTATTTTAAAATCAACATCTGAATGAATGGATTTTGCAGAATTTTTAGGAGATTATGAGAAGCAGAGTTATCTTTCATAAGTTTAAAATATATTAAGGATTTCTTAAAAGCCTTTGAAGTCTGATTTAATAAATTCTTACAGGTATAAGGGAGAAGCAAGAGGTTAGAAAGATGGTACAGTGGTTAAGAAAATTTGCTGTTCTTTCAGAGGATCTGAGTTTAATTCCCAACACCCATGTAAAGTAGGTCACAACCACTTTTAACTCCAGGTCCAGGGGATTTAATGCCCTTTTCTGGTCTTTTTTGATATGCCACATAAATAAAAATAAAGATTTGTAAAAACAGTAACCGGGCAGGTCATTGTTATGGCTTTACAGGAAGATAAATTTGTTGATTATTTTCTCCCTTGGCAGCTTACATAGCATCTTCTAATACTATGAGAGCTAGTCTGCTGGAAGCAGCCTTCCAAGTCAATTGTTTCACT
Organism: Apodemus agrarius; assembly: GCA_964023405.1. Classification (NCBI taxonomy): domain Eukaryota; kingdom Metazoa; phylum Chordata; class Mammalia; order Rodentia; family Muridae; genus Apodemus; species Apodemus agrarius. The sequence goes on from OZ030014.1 coordinate 27,493,183, forward strand.
TCCTCTACCTCCTATGTCTGAAATGTGTGATGATTCAGCAATAGGGTCTCACCTTCAAGTCCTAAGAGGCAACCAAAGAATTACATTTTTTTTAGATAAAGAGCTCTGGATAATCATGGATCTTGAGAAAGGGAGTCTTTAGAGTGGAGTACAAAGTGGTCAACCCCAAACACTTAAACATGAGAGCAACACTAAATAAACTCAATGGTATTGTGTGTGCTATATGTACATGTATGTTTAGATGTGTGTTATGATATATGGATATATGTATAGAGCATTGTATTACAATAACATTTAAATAAAGAATAATGAATTTGAGAGGGAATATGGGCTTGGAAGATTGGAAGGAAGAAAGGGAAGGGTGAAAATTATGCAAGTTCAGTAACCCTATATGAAATTCCCAAAAGATAAATAATTATAAGGAGAGATAACAGCCTATATAATCAGAAATAGGACTAGTTTAATGGAAATTCTGCAATCACTACCCTGTGTTATTCACTAATGCTCACACCTAGTCTAATATCAACAGATTCCTTTGTAAACTATACACACAGCGATAACTGAAAATTTGACTCTAACAATCCCTATGTTTTGTGATCACAATGAGTCTAGAAACTTCAACTGAAGGGGGACGAGAAATAATTTTTAAGCATAGGGTAAAAGTTTCTGAGTGTGATTTATAGATCTGATGAGTAGGTCCTTTTAAGAATTTTGTATAAGCTCCAACAATGGGAAGTATTTAAAAGCTTGTATTTCCATGTATAATGTATATTTATAATCTTTTTTTTACACTTTGATAATTAAAAATGTTAAATTGCATTTGATGTGGTTGAAAATGAACTCTAAATTGTATACTTACCTGGGACAATAATGACAAACATATAAGAATTTCAATGGGTTTTCAGGGCATTCAGCAACTCCACATGCAACTTGGAAAGTTGTATTCCAAACAACCTGCATGCATGGATGAATATGGGACATGTGTCAGAGACAAAAGTAATGCAGAAAAACAAATAGAAAATGTAAACTTTGAAACACTTTTGGTGTACTTTGTTTCTATATGCCTTCTGGAATACTTAAGTTACTGAATCAGACTAGAAATGTTAAAAGAGCCCACAGGTCCTGATTCTGGCCACCTAGTCCATAAAAGTTTACATGAAGCACCTAGGAGAGATTAGGGAGGCTGACAACTACTTTAGCCCCATCTCAGAGACTCTGGTGTTCTTCTAGTGCATTTGTGAGAGTTTCCAAGACAATGAAGATGCAGAAGGCTGGGCCAAGGTTAATGATCTTCATGTCAAAATGAAAGACATCAAAGATTCCATGGATACCAGGAGGACCCTGGTGAGACATAGAATTTCTTTGCTTCCTACCTTCCAGGCATGTGACAATAAACTACAAGAGGGTAACCTGGATATTCATGTAAGTTCCTAGTCAGCCATCAAAGTGACCATGAATTCCCCAGATCTCTCAAACACTGGACCATCAAACAGGCAGCATACACCAGCTGATATGAGGCCCCCAACACATATATGGCAATCCTCTGATTATTGTTCATGTACCTTTAATACAGATCTTGAGGTACACCTTTAAGGTATGTATTGATACAGATCAAAAGTATATGTCACCCCACTTCAAGATCTGTATCAAAAGTTTGTGCCTTCCAGCCTCAAGATCCTAAGACATATTGTCTTCTTGCCTTCAGATCCAGAAAACAGGTATGAGTCTATTGTTGATTGTAGTTCATTGTAGATATGGTCATGTTGGCAACCAAGAATATCCATCATAATCTACCCCTTGTCATGTTGACACTAATCCTATTTCATGTCCAAATGAAAACAATTACTAGGTGATAATAATGTCTGATAAGATATGACTATCCCTTGTACAACCAAAAATGCATGAACAATTATCAGGTCATACTAATGTCTAACATGATATAGCTATCCCTCATACACCCATAAATGCATTTTAAATTTAGAATAGGTGGTAATGTCTCTTGAGGTACATCCTTTTAGTATTTCAAATATAAATATGAGAGAGAGAGAGAGAGAGAGAGAGAGAGAGAGAGATTCCATAAGTTGTGTGACTCTAGAGAAGCCTGATTATTGCACATTTGGTAAAACTATAGTGGGGTATGGCTGTGACATCACTGACCGTATTTTGGGGAGGATTTTGGAAAATCTTTGGAACTTTGAACTAGAAAAGCCATGGAATATTAAGATCTCTGAGTTAAGATATAGGAGCTTGGAAGATAAGAATGTTGAGCAGTACAGAAGAGGGAGCCCTGGTATGTATAATTTAAAAGGGAAGATTAAAGACTCTATTAGGATCATTTTCTATTTTGCTTTAAGATTCTGTGGTTTTTGTTAGCTGGAGCTGAAAAATCCGCTGCCATTAACAAGATACCAGAACTATTGAAGTTAACCTTTATGTTTCAGGGACACTTGATGTTTGTTAGCTGGAGATAAAATTATTGGTGATTAAGAAGAGACTAGCATTACTAAGGTGAAATCTGCTGGGAGGTATTTTCCTAAGAGCACAGAGAAGCTGTGTTCCAGATGATGTAGCCAAAAATGTACCTTTTGCTGGCAGCTGGACATGGTAATGCAAAAGAGTTCCACAAATGGTACTAGATTTGAAGGCATGAACAGTCATGGAAAGTAGCAGAAAGTTGGCATTGTAAGAGGCCAGGAGAGACCATTTATTAAGGTGCAGCCTCAGTGACAGTTGAAGGCCAGGATTGAAGGGGTCATGCAATGAATCTGAGACTTGGTACCAGGAAGAGAGCCTATGAGAGGCTATTCCTGAAAGTTCAGCCCAGTTACAGAAGACCTCAGCATTTTGGAAATTAAAATACCATGCCACCACCACCAATAACAGTAGCATCAATGAAGTATAACCATCATGAACCTAGAAGACATGTTGCGTATGTCACAAGCAACAGAGGTAGAGAGGTGACCCAAGCCATTTGGAGGAGCCCAGAAGACCATGTGTGAATCCCAGACACTGGACATTGACTTATTTATACTGTTAGGGTTTAGCTGTTGCTTTTTTTCAGATTCTGACAATGCTCTGCTTCTTCTCTATTGAAAAATATGTTTCACTTAATTTTGATTTTTACCAGCATGTACTACTGAAAGAATTTAAACTTCTAGAAGAGATTTTAGATTTTTAAAGAGATTACAATTTTAATGCTTTCAGATTTGTAAAGACTGTGGGACTTTTTAAGTTATTTGTATTTTAATGTGAGATCTTGGGGATAAGAAAAAAAGTTAGTGGCTTAAAAGTAATCTGTATGTTTGTGTAAACTTGACAAGGGAACAGTTGTACTGGTTGTTTTGTATAGCAACTTGACAAAATTAGGGTCATTAGAGAAGAAGCCTCAGATGAGAAAATGCCTCCCTAAGATCTAGATGTAAGTCATAGTTTCTGATCAATGAGAGATTGTCCAACATGGTAGTTGGGCCATCCCTGGATTGATGGTCCTAGATCCTATAAGAAAGAGGATTGAGCAAGGTAAGAAAGCATACAAATAGCACCCTTCATAGTATCTGTAACAGCTCCTGCTTCCAGGTTCCAGGTGTTTGAGTTTCTGTCCTCACTTCCTTTGGTGAAGAACAACAAGCTGGAAGTATAAATCAAATAAACCCTTTCCTCCCCACTTTTTCTCCTGGTTTTTTATCAGAGAAAACAAAAACAAAACAAAACAAAAAATGTCTTAGCATTTTCCTTTCTCTCTTAGTTTTGGTAGGCCCTATTTGACAGTGGCCTGGATTGAGGCACAATTGTATAGTTCTTGCTAAAGCAGTCACCCTTTTTGACTGGAAGTAAGCTGTGAGTGGGTCTGGAAAGAAAACTTCAGGAAGACTGTTCTCATTCTCCTTCAGGTTCCACACAAAACTGATTTGCAGCTCTAGTCAAGTACTTCAAAACATTTTCTTGCCTCTCATTTATAGAGAGAATATTTTTTATTACCTGAGTATAATGTCCGACTTTACTACCAGCTTCCTTTGGGCCCAAACCAAAAGCCAGATCATTGTATTCATCATACCAGTCTTGGATTACAGAAGACCATGTTGCAAGGTAATTTGACATGAACAAATTTTCACCACATGTTAACTCTATGGGAAAAAAATAGACCACTCATTAAGGCAGCAGGAAAGAAAAAAGAACAAACAGGCACACATACAAACATGGGGGGGGGAGGGGAAATGGAAGGCACCGAGGGAGAGAGGTTATACAAAGTAGAATTCCTGCTCTTTAAAGACATTGCTCACAGTTACTTTTGATTATTTCCTAGGAGGCATGCTTCAGACTTGATCATTCATCTGAACAGTAGCCACAGGTATTCAGTGTGTGGGCTGAACACCATATGAACTGAATTGATACAGAACTCTTTTTCTCAGTAGCTTGTCTCCTTGAATTGATTCTTTGACACATTAAATTCTCCATATCTATGTGAATATGTGTGAGGGGGGTGTATTTGTGTGTGTATGTGCCTCATATATAACAAATGTTGATAAACAGATACTAACTCATTTAATTTCTCTCCTGTCCTAACTAGAGATTCTTTATGTGAAATGTTACATATTTAGTATTATTGTTTTGTATAAGCCTTCTTTATAGCCATTACTAAAAACCTGCAAGTACAAAGCAAACAAAAATTGAAGGATCAATACTTTTAAAGTTTATAGTTATTCCTTAATTACTTAAAACCTACAAGTACAAAGAAAACAGAACCAGAAGGAAAAATACTTTTAAAGTTTATAGGTTATGCCTTAATTATGAAATTAAAATTTCATGAGCTAAATATTCTTCCAAGAGTGCAAAAAAAACTTTTAACAACAAATAAATAGATTAGTGTTTTCTCAATCTCTGAAGATTCAAAATTATTTTATACTTTAACTGAATGTTAAAGCATTTTAAATAAACTTTTAAACCATTATATTATTAAAATATTAATATCTAAGAAGTACAACAGTAAGAGATCATGAAATTATTTTTAAATTAATTCAGAGATTACCATTTCTATTGTTTCAAGAAATATTATATCTCATAGTCCATTCATTTATTTTCTCATAATTTCTATACTTCCTAATGTAAAGATTATGTCTCATACTTTATTATTAACTTAATATAATTTTCAGCCAGTCAGAATGTACATAAGTTGCTGTCTCCAAAACTGAAGACAGAGTTTGGCACATACCCAATTCTAGTATTTAGGAAGTTGAACTTGGAAGATTACATATATGTATGTATGAAGATAGCCTGGACTATACAGTGAGACCTGTATCCTACCAAACCAAAAACAATGAAGGAAGTAATGAAATGTAATGAAAGTTTTTAATGTTTCTTGAGAAAAATGAAGAATTAGTTGCTCAGATTAAATACATTTTTATAATTAAAAATATATCTTATAAAAATAAACAAGCCACATCATAAACTAAGATAGCCCCTATGGTGGAACATTTCTTTAATCTCAGCACTCCAGAAGCAGAGGCAGGCAGATCTCTACGACTTCCAGGCTAGCCTGGCCTACAGAGTATGTTCCAGAACAGTCTGGACTACAAAGAGAAACCCTCACTCAAAGCAAACAAACAAACAAACAATATAAAAACAAAAAGTAAACAATAAAACAAGATAGATAAGATACTGACTTAAATGATAGAAGTTTAGAAATTCTAATTACAAGGGCTGGAAAAGTGGCTTGACAGATAAGAGTATATCCTGTTATTTTAGCACACTTGAATTCAACTTGTAGCATCCAAATGGGATGGGTTACTACCACTCTAACTTCAGCTCCCAAAAACTCAATGCCTTCTTCTGGCACTAGAGACGCTCTTCAGTGCAAGCACATATATATATATATATATATATATATATATATATATATATACACGTATATATATATATATACACATATGTATATATATGTATATATATATGTGCATATATACACAAGACACATATATACATAAATAAAAATACTAGGATAAAATTAAAGAGATTCTAATTTCATGTCCCTTTCATATTACTTTAAATAGTAGTTTCATCCACATAAGAGCTTTAATCTTTAAAGTAAAAAGATGATCCCTACCTTGTTTCACTTGTGATCTACAAGACACAAAGCTGGAATTATGGGAGACAGTTTGTATAAAATGCAAAACACCCAATTATCATAATATGGAGCCACTCTGAGCCATCCTGGTGGAGAGATATTTAACTTTTTTTTAACCTTTTTTTTTAAAAAACAGTATCAGACAGTATCAAAATAAGTGTTTACTTTGCAAAGTTTTGTTAGCACAATACCAGAAACTGGGCCCTCCTGAGTTACTCTCCATTCATACATAAGTGATTTTGAGTTTACATACTGGTTGTCCTGAGTTCTACAGGACTGTGACTGTATGTGCACTTGTCTGCCCAATCCTGAGCATTCACTTGAGCATCATTGCTCCATTCCTAAGGAGAAAAAGGAAAGAAGATAGCTATATAATAATGCAAACCTCAAAGGCACACTATCTTTGTAGGCAACCTGGTAGGATTGGTTCATATCATTGCAAGATTTCATCATAATCAATACATAAAATAGTATATATCTAAATTTTTATGTTAGCATATATCATATCCTATCAAGTTTCATTGTGACATTTATAATAAGATTATTTTTGCATGCTTTTCTACCCCATCTTCCTGATTCTGCTCACCCTTTCATGCCCTCACACAAACCTCCCTTTGACGTCACACATGTTCTATTCCCTTTCACAGCACCTTTTTCCCATTTCATTTTCTGCTTGGTAGTTTCATAAGCTATATCTAAAGTTTCTCCCACTTCTTTATGCCTTTTTCTATTTCAAAGAATTACAAGCATCACCAAAAATACTAAATTATTTAATGGGCTAATGACTTATTGAAACCACAACAGGAACTATAAAGATTTTACACAGTTGTTGTACTACAAGAAGCAGTAACTATGGGGACACACTAAGACCTATTTTCACCCCTGTAAAAAGTTGCCTCCTAAATGCTAGTTTCCTTTTTAACATTGAACAAATTTAAAAGAAATATAAAGTTTAGTTCTGGATCCAAGACAGAAGACTTAGATGAAAGGTCATAAAATATCGGTGTCCTGATCCTAGATTAAGGAAGAGGGGCAATAACACAGTGCCTTGTCACTAAAGAGAAAAGTTGAAAGATTTATTTTTAGATCTGTGACTATAACTGATATAGCTCCATAACACCAGTGAGTCACTGTTATAAAGGAAATTTAATAAATTCTATTCTAATCACATCATGGCTGAAGGCATAGGAGATAAAGAACACTGATCTTACATGAATGTCATAATATATAGATACACACATACACAGATTCTCATGCACATAAAGAAAACAATAAGTATAGTTTTTAAAATAGAGCCAGACCCTTTTCAACCACACAGAAGAAGACAGGTACTATCAGCAGCCCCAAACACAGCTCTCCAAATGCACTGTCTGATGTGAGTCCTCACCAATTTTAGCAAGTCACTACCAGATGGAGAAACCATGCGCCTCAATTGGTTGTGCTTGTTTACAATCTCTTCTTGGACTGACATTTTAGAGGTTGACAAATCCTCAAGACTTTTACTCTAAAAGGAAATAAAATGAAAGTCACAATAGTGTATGAGAAGGTTACATAAAATAGTGAAATTGATGACTAAGGTAAATGAAGGTCATTATTAAAGTGCTCAAATATTAGCCATTGACTTTAAAACTAAACATTAAGAACATCTGTTATTTTTCATCAGAAATATTTTAAACAGAAAATTTGAGAATAAGGCATGAATTTGTGGCATGTCAAAGTAAAATAAAAAAAACATAGTAAAAGCTCTTCTGAAGCTACAAATTCTAATTTTTATTTAAGAGAAGCATATAATGCACAGTAAAGAACCTTACGTAATTCCTACACAATTAGGCTGTAGCAAGAAAGTGTTAAGGGATGAAATACATAATTTATTATAGATCTTTGAAATAGATAACCAAAATCTGACAAGGAATTTGGAAGCTAATGAGATTACGGAGTTGTAGAAACACTTCATGTGTGCATTCAATTATCTCTTACAGTAAGGTAATTTTATATGTAATAGGATTCTGTGGTCACTCCTAAAAGTTTTATATAATATAATAGGCAAGTCAATTTGTAAGCAATGGATTCTTGAAATTTTTGAGTATGGCTGGCTTTAAAATTCAGTGAACATAAATAAATTTGTTAACTCAGAAGCTGATTTTTAATTTTACATTTTTGTGTTTGTGTGGGACAGATGGGTGGAGTGTTATTATATGAATTGGAAGCGATATAAAAACTCCTTGCTGGTAGAAGCATCCTTCAAATCCTCTCTTCTTTTATAGTGTAGTTGTTATAGATCAATTAAGAATGGACAGAGCCTAACATACATTTGATCCTACAGTTGGGATAAGTCATTTCTCTTTATTGCAGTACCTAGTTCCTTCAAGTTTCTGAAGACATTGTACTCATAGATCTAATCACAATGCATTGCCAGTATGTGCTACATGTCCATATCTAGCTGCTGTCTTATGTTCTGAATGCACTAATAATTGCCTTGAGCCAAGGGATTTCTCATAGCTAGTGATTTCTAAGACAGAAAGAATGTATATTTTTAAGTCATTGCTAAAAAATCCTCATATTTTATTATAAGGTATAGTAACACTATCCTATGATGTTTCCTTATTAATGAAAAGGCATCATTTTCTAAAAGTATTTGGGTTTAATTAAATGTATATTTTTGTGTAAATGAGCACAATACCTGTAGAGGCCAGAAGAGGGTAGCAGATCCCTTGGAGTTATGGATGTAAGCCACATGTCGTAAGTAATAGAAACCAAAGTATATTTTCCAAGAGCAGTAAATGTGTTAATCCACTATGGTATATATCCTTAGATATTCCATTTTAATCTGAAAACCCTACAGAAGGTTGCTACCTTTCTAAAGATATAATATATGGTTTCTGAGAAAGCTGTTAATATTGTCTGCTTGATATGCTACCTTCCTTGGTCACTAAAAACCCCAAGAGATAATAAATGTGATTCTGTTTTCTTGACAGGCAATGGTAACTTTTTTTAAGAGATGGTATAAACATGTAAATGTGGGGATAAAAAGTTGGTAAAAGGTTCATATTGGATAGGTAATATGACATAATATAATTACAAAAGCACAAATTTAAGATGGGAACAGAAATGAGTGACAGGGAAATTGGTTCTCAAAGAAGCCTTCGTTCATCAAAGGTGACTCTGAATTGATCTGCTTTTCTTTTTCTTTAACTTTTATTTTCTATATTCTATGTTTACATTCCAAAAGCTTTCCCCTTTCCCAGTCCCCCCCCCCCACCATACGACCCATAATTCCTCTCCCCCCCAACTATTCCCCAATCATTCCCCTCCCCCCACGGTTTCTCTATAGAACTGGATCCAATCTTTACAGGCCCAGGGTCCTCTCCTTTCTTCTTCTTGGGAATCATTTGACTTGCTAATTGTGCCTTGAGTATTTAGGGCTTCTGGGCTCATTAATATCCACTTATCAGTGATTGCATTTCATGTGTATTCTTTTGTGATTGGGTTAAGTCACTCAGGATGATATTTTCCAGGTCTAACCATTTACCTACAAATTGCATGAATTCATTATTTTTAATTGCTGAGTATAGTTGTATAAATATACCACATTTTCTGAATCCATTCCTCCTTTGAGGGATATTTGGGCTCCTTCCAATTTCTGGCTATTATAAACAAGGCTGCTATAAACATAGTGGAGCCTGTGTCTTTATTGTATGCAAGGGAATCCTCTGGGTATATGCCCAGGAGTGGTATGCCAGGGTCCTCTGGAAGTGACATGCCCAATTTTCTGAGGAACCGCCAAACTGATTTCCAGAGTGGTTTTACCATTTTGCAATCCCACCAACAGTGAAGGAGTGTTCTTCTTTCTCCACATCCTAGCCAGCACTTGTTGTCTCTTGAGTTTTTAATCTTAGCCATTCTGACTGGTGTGAGGTGGAATCTCAGGGTTGTTTTGATTTGCATTTCCTTGATGACTAATGATGTTGAACATCTCTTAAGGTGTTTCTCGGCCATCCGAATTTCTTCTGGTGAAAATTCTTTATGTAGCTCTGTACCCCATTTTTTGATAGGGTTATTTGGTTCTTTGGGGTCTAACTTCTTGAGTTCTTTGTATATATTGGATATTAGCCCTCTGTCGGATGTGGGGTTGGTGAAGATCTTTTCCCACTTTGTTGGTTGTTGTTTTGTCCTTTTGACAGTGTCCTTTGCCTTGCAGAAACTTTGTAATTTTATGAGGTCCCATTTGTCAATTCTTGATCTTAGTGCGATCTTAGTGATCTGCTTTTCGTATCTTGAAATTCTCCGAAGCGATAGCAGCAGGCCAAAGAGAGAAGTGAGGGTTCAGGGAAGAAGGGAAGAAGTAAGCCTCAACGGTGCTATAAAACACATTCACTTTAGGAAAGAAAGTGGGAATACAAACAACTCTAATGATCACCTAGAAATACTGTCTAGAGGACTAATTTGGTTATGATAACAAAAAAAAAAAAAAAAAAAAAAAGACCCATACAGCTTATGTTCCAAAACAAGTTTAGCCGGTTATTGCACTTCCTATTCTTGACAAATTCCAGTTGTCTCCAGTGCCCAGGTCAAAGAAGGTCATGAGGGCTACAGCACTTTGCTTTTAACTTTTAGTAGTTCTCTGACAAGATGGGGAATATCTTTGCAAGTCCTTCATACTCCATCATTTAAAAGGATGACTAAGTCTCACCTGGATTCTCTAAATATAAGAATATATTATAAATGTCTAATGCTTGGCTCATCTACATCCTTATTGTTTGCATAGTAGATATACTTAATATCTGTGTGTGTGTGTGTGTGTGTGTGTGTGTGTGTGTTGCTGAGGATCAATCCCAGGGGTTTATGCATTCTAGGAAAGTGTTTTTTAGTATCACATCTGGCTATATTCTAGCAAATTTTTAATAGACAAATAATCTCTCACACAATATCTATGAAAATGAGATACAGAAATAAATATGATGAAGTTGTGCTATTTGGAATATAATATGAAGTTTCTGTGAGGACCACACTGGAATGGATTAAATAATAGCAATTCTTAGAGCAGAAATTATCAGGAAATAAATCCATAGACATGAGAAATCCAATGCAAGTATAATTCAAATATCATGTGTAAGTTTAATTTCTTGACCACATTAAAAGGAAAAGGTTATTTTAAATTAATATAAATATTCATATTTAAACTACATAGTGAAAATACAACTTACTTGCTCTTGATACAAAATTTATTATGATATATTTGCCTCTAGCATTTTCTTTGGTATCTACTTTGTATAACGAATATATGCCTGTTTGTTTAGATATTGTATAAACATAACCATTTTAATTTAATCAACTTAACTGACTATATTTAATATTCACTTATAATTAGGGCTGCAAGTTCTTTCACCACAATTTTATAAAAAAAAATGTACAGTAAGTGCTTTGAACTATCAATGAATATTTTGTCACTTACTACACTCAAGTTGCTTACTATCATAGCCTTCATAGCTGCCTAAATTCTTCTAAGAAGATATTAAGCCTTACCCATACCTACCTCATAGTCATCTTGAAGAAGGGATGGGGGCAGTACAGCAGCCAGGAACAACAGCACTAGAATTAATGCCATGACTGGACAACAAAGAGAACAAAGACATGCATTATGATGTTTCATACATGGGATTCTGAGTAACACACCTACGAATGCTCTGGGGGAATTCTCCCCAACACACTGAAATCCCTATAGGTCTTCTTTTCAGGTTTTAGGAGTCTAACTAGTCTCTCTTTGTCCTTCTAAGAACATCAATAGCTTATAGTTATTACCGTGACTAGGCAATAACATAGTATAACTGAGCACTTTCTGGATAAGTGTTCCCAAAATAAATATATTCTTATAAACACATCTTCCTATTAAAAGTAAGAACGTGTCATATCACTCCTGTTGTGTTCTGCAGTTTTTAAAAACCTGAATAAATCCTGTGCCTTAGTTCTAGTTATTATTGCTGTGATGAAACAGCATGTCCAGAAACAACTGGAGAGGGTTTATATGGCTTATATATTCTAAACCACAGCATACTGAGAGAAGTCAAAGTGGGATTTCTAACACAGAAGGAAACTGGAGTCAGGTTTGATGCGGAAACCATAGAGGGGTGATGGTACTGGTTTGCTCCCAATGACTTGTTTAGCTTTCTTTCTTATAGAACTTACAGCCACCAGCCCAGAACTGGCACTACCCCAAATGAACAATGTTTGTTTTTATTTATTCACTAAAAGTTTTTTCTCTTTTTTTGTGTGTGTTTTGTTGGTTGATTTGGTTTGATTTTATTTTGTCGAGACAGGGTTTCATCATTTAGCCTTAACTCTGATGGAACTTTCCTCTGTAGACAAGGCTGGACTTGAACTCACAGAGCCTGAGTGCTGAATCTCTTCCTTTTAAAATAAGATTTCAAAAAAATGGAAAGTGCAATTGTTTCTACATTTTTCCTAAAGAACAGCACACATAAAATAAGATTTCACTATGCAGCCCAGTCTGGTTTCAAATGAACAACCTTGCCTCAGAGTTTTCAAGTATTGAGACATATCTTTATACTACCACATACAAGTCCACTATATATTTTTGACCAATGTTCTTAACTTGGCTTTTGTGTCCAGTATATTAACCCATTTACTCTCAATGTCTGAGCCAAAATACCAAGACCAAACAGGCAAAATCTTAGAGTTTCATCATCATATTTTACATATATAGTAAATATATAGCATTAATTCTAAACATGATAAATGCATGTTCAATAATAAGGAAAGAAAGCATTTAAATAATTTGGAACACATTCTCTTATTAATACCCACACACCTACATACAAATACACAAACATTTGAATATATGCCAGTATACAAGTCTATGTGTATGCTTGCATGTGGAGACCAGAGGCAGATATCTGGTGTCTTCCTTAATTGCTTTTCCTCATATAAGTTGAAACAGGATCTATCAGAGCACTCAGAGCTCAACATTTTAGTTGGTGTGTCTAAACAACTTGTTCTAGGTACATTCAGTCACAGCCTTCTGTCTGCACTGAAATGAATAGCATGCAACCATACCCATCTGGATTTTACATGGTCTCTGGTGATTTAATCTCTGGCCTCCATACTTGTATAACAGGTATATTATCTACTGAGTCATCTTGCTAGCACTCACAGATTGCTTTGTAAATTACTATTTGATTTTCCTTAACAAGTAAAAAAAAGTTTTTCTTACTCTACAATTAATAAGTGAAGAATGATGTAGGATGGATTCAATGCATTTTATGAAATGTATCAAGTCATCCCTTGTCCTAATATAGACCCTCAGAATAACATAGATACCGTGACTATGTGCTTAGTATCACTTTTCATGTGACTCTCTATGGGCTTCATTTCAAACTCATAAAAACCTAGTTGGGAAATACTGTGACTCAGTAGTCCACTATACCCATGAACAATCTCACTATTAAAGATTTAATAATGAACTGTCATAAGAACTCAAGTAGCAGAACTGAAATAGAAGCACCATCTCTATGGCTTCAAACCTTCAGTTCTGAAAGAGAGTGCAATGCTATAAAGCTTATGTAGATATGGAATTATGTCAATAAAACCCCAGTAGAAGTACATAGGATGAGTACATTATGGGGAAAATAACATGCTTCTAAAGAGTCATATTCTCCCAATTATCTACTGTAATATTTTCTAAATTCTGATAAATATGTAATCTTTGTTCTTTATTGTTTTGTCATTTTTTTTGATGTATGAATCAGTCAATAGAGGATATAAGTTCTACCAAACTGCTAGAAATCATTAGGGACAAAATATGTTGCAAAAACAATCTTGTCAATTCCTACAAAGTATTTTTTATCCATTTCCAGGAAAGAATGTCTTTGCTTCCTTGAATTTGCTAAGCATTAGCACTGAAATTCTGAACTGTGCCTGATCTACAATTCTTGAAATTTCTGAAACTCATTTCTGCAATTGGCCCTTTGTCTCATAAATTAGAATTTCATTATCTAATAGTATTCAGGATTTACACTTATTATAACTTTGACTGCGTTTTATCTAAATTCAGAAGTTTACGTAGATTGGCAGACACTGTAGGTTCAGATATAAACTAGCTGAGCACATGATTTAGACACATGAAAAGAAATATCTGTAAATGCTTTTGGAATGATAATCTTCTCCATTAGCATATAATTTCTTTCTGATTGATATTAAATAGTTTCATGATACTCTAATATTTTCCAGAAACATTTTTGTCTGCCTCAAAAACAAAGTTCTTATGTGCTTTGTCATACATATAAGATATGTACACAATTTATACATATAAATAATCTACAAGCTTCCAGAATATATTCACCTATGACTACAAAAATTGTTTAATTTTGTGCCTGTCTTGAACATATTTTATAGGCAAGTTATATTTTCTGATGATGATCATTAATAGTACATTTATTTCAAGTTTAAAGCTATAATGTTGTTTAGATCAATTTAAAATAAGTTGTAAGGGTAACTTCTCATCCATATTCTCAAAACCTTTACATCACTCACTTTACAGAAGTATATTTATTTTAAATAAAATCTGTGCACTACTGAATCAAAGTTTTAGCAAAGATAACACTAACAGAACTACTTGGAAAAAACATACATTATTTCTGGTTTTAGAATTAAAAAGTTTCATTTTCATTATCTCTGTACAAAATTATTTCCGAGATAACAAATAAACAATATAAATTATATATTTAGATTTATATGATTAAATAAAAACATTTGTTCTCAATAAAATTATCAGTGTGATTCTGATGACAACCACACATGCAATTATTACCTGTAAAATTTCATAGTTGCTAGATTATAAATGTATTCCATTAGGAAATTGATCTCATAATAAAGGAGTGCTACTTACTGCTGGACTCAGAACAGAATGAGGCGTTGTCCTGCTGGAAGAAGAAGGTGACATCAGACAAGAGTTTAAGCTGTCTATATGTACTCTGCAAAGTTCCTGTTTTGGCACAATCTGGTTGTGCAAGCACGTCTTGGTTTACCTGGTATGACACAAGATTTGTCATGCCAGATTTTTATTGCAGGTCATCTGACCTTTGGACATCATGTGATGACTTTGTATATTAGAAACAAAAGAAAATGGGGAAGAGCCTCTAGCATATGGGCAGAGGGGAAATCTTCCTAAACAGAGCACCAATAACTTATGCTCTAAGATCAAGAATTGATAAATGGAACCTCATAAAATTACAAAGCTTCTGTAAGGCAAACAACACTTAATAGGACAAAAAGACAACCAACAGATTGGGAAAAGATTTTTACCAACCCTACGTCTGACAGAGGGCTAATATCCAATATATACAAAGAACTGAAGAAGTTAAACTACAGAGAACCAAATAACCCTATTAAAATGGGGTAAAGAGCTAAACAAAGAATTCTCAACTGAGAAATACCAAATGGCCAAGAAGTACCTAAAGAAATGTTCAACATCCTTAGTCATCAGGGAAATGCAAATCAAAACAACCCTGAAATTGTACTTCATGCCAGTCAGAGTTTTGGCTAAGATCAAAAACTCAGGTGACAGCAGATGCTGACAAGGATGTGGAGAAAGTGAAACACTCCTCCACTGCTGGTAGGATAACAAGGTGGTACAACTACTCTGGAAATCAGTTTAGTGGTTCCTCAGAAAATTGGACATAATACTGCCTGAGGACCCAGCTATGCCACTCCTGGGCATACATCCAGAAGATTTTCCAATGTGTAATAAGGACACATGCTCCACTATGTTCATTGTAGCCTTATTTATAATAGCCAGAAGCTGGAAAGAACCCAGATGTCCCTCACCAGAGGAATTAATACAGAAAATGCAGTATATTTAAACAATGGAGTACTACTGGGCTACTAAAAAATGAATTCATGAAATTCTTAAGCAAATGGATGGAACTAGAAAATATGATCCTGAGTGATGTAGACCAATTACAAAAGAACACACATGGTATGAACTCACTGATTAAGTGGATATTAGCCCAAAAACTAAGAATAACAGAATAAACAAGATACAATTCACAAATCACATGAAGCTCAATAAGTGTGGATACTTCAATCTTCCTTAGAAGGGGAATCAAAATATCCACGGGAAGAGATATAGAGACAAAGCGTAGAAAAACTTATAAATCATAAAACCTTGTGTAGATATACACATTAAATAATAAAATTTTAATATGTTGCTCAATATGTTTAACACCATTAAAACAGAAAATAAATGCCAATATGCAAGAGCGTAAAGTAGCTGGGTCCTTAGGCAGTACTATGTTCAGTTTTCCGAGGAACCAGATTTCCAGAGTGGTTGTACCAGCTTGCAATCCCACCAGTGATGGAAGAGTGTTCTTCTTTCTCCACATCCTTGCCAGCATCTGCTGTTGCTCTTAGCCATTCTGACTGGTGTGAGGTGGAATTTCAGGGTTGTTTTGATTTGCATTTCCCTGATGACTAAGGATGTTGAACATATCTTTAGGTGCTTTGAAATACTTTATGCTCTTACACAGAATAATGAGCTTGGTTTCTTCCAGCCATGTCTGGTGCCTAATGATTGCGTGTAACTGAAAGGGATTGGGCAATTTCTAGTCTCCATGAACACATATTTACATGAGTATACCTCTACACAGAAGGAAATAGATATGTACTCATGCACAATCTCCTGAAAATTCAAGATTTCCTCACAGAAATTGAAGTGTCCAGATCTAATTGTTGAAATTAGGAAATTGTTCAATGCTTTGGAAAACAATTGTGTCTTGTACCTTTGCAAATCCAATGTGATAATACCTTCAAGAGTATATTGAAAAATAACTCAAGTTATCTTTAAAGCCATCAGTATTGGCCTTTATTTTCTGTTTGAATGGTGTTATACATAATATTGAGCAACATATTAAATTTTTATCATTTAGTGTGTATATCTACACAAGGTTTTATGATTTCTAAGCTTTTTCCTATGTCACCAATATGAAGCAAGAAAAAATACCGATGCGAATTTCCTAGGAAAAGATGTTAAGAAAAGTGTTTTGATAAATGAGAGAATAATTTACCAATTTCAAGTAGGACATATATAGTACTGAGATACATTTTCATATATAATGTATATGTATGACATGTCTTTAAGTTTGCCTGTCTATGTGAATAAGATGTACCAAAGAACAGAATCTATTGGATATGTAATTTAGTTTGATTTCAAGATACAATTTAGACTTAAATGACTATACTACTAAATCCCCTTCTTATTTTCTGTGTTAAGTTTGAAATTCTGTAAAAAAGTAACCATAGTGCAAATGATATTTCTTCTGTTATATTTTTTAGTACAGAGGTAATTGTGTTTAACTTTTTCATGTTAAAAAACCCATAATTTATCCCAATTTCCAATTTGTTAATTTTTTATTTTAACTATCTTAGCTTTAAGTTCTCTTTTGTGCTATTTATAAGACTGTCAGGAATAATGTTAAGGACACTGAAGAAAACAATTGCTAATTTCTAGATAGGTAAGTTCAATGTTTTTGGCTATTGAATAAAATCATATGAGCATATCTAATATATTCACTTAGAAACACATGCCTGAATGATTAAATCAAGTTATATTGACTTTTTATAATCTATGATGAGGAAAAACCTTATTTTCACCTATAATAGGTTAGTTATTACATGTTAATATGTAGATATATCTTCCCCAGGATGCTGAAACTGTTGGCACTTGTTGATCCAAGGAAATCTCTTGTTTGGGCCAGATATAAGTAATAATTGTTAGCCAACATATACAACATCTGAGAACAGAGTCCTTCTTTCTTCAATATCATTTCTTTGGGATGCAAAAATAGAAGCTATTATACTATGGCATTTTCAGTGTTATAAAAGAACATTTTATAAAGGTAATTTTGAAAAGTTCAGACATTTATCTTATACATAACTCATCCATTGTCAATAATATGTGTGATTGTGTGAGAGTTATGGGGGAATCATTGAAAAAGAACAATGATTTTCTTTTGAGAACAACTTCTGTTTGTCTTAGCACTGGATCATTAACTACCAGTGTGGTGACAATGTAATTTTGTGGTCTTATTTACTGTGGAATCTTTCTTCAACATTTATAGACTTTCCATAGTAAGATGCCATCTGGCACCAGGATATTGACTTCTCTGCTTCTCCAACAATGGTCCAAAGTAAACTTTTTTTCTTTGTTTCTTAACTATTGTCCAGTTTATGTCTTAGCAACACCAGTAGACTAAGACAAAAATACATTATAGAGATACAGAAACTCATGGCCCCAGTTTACTGAGCAAAAATTAACAACCACAACTCCAGGAGTAGTTAGTTATCTTACCTTCTTGGGAAGGAAAACAAAAGAAAGCCAAAGGAGAAAAGGGGAGAATGTGAAAAATGGAGATAAGGTGTGTGTGTGTGTGTGTGTGTGTGTGTGTGTGTGTGTGAGAGAGAGGGAGAGAGAGAGAGAGAGAGAGAGAGAGAGAGAGAGAGAGAGAGAGAGTAAGAGAGAGGGGGAAGGGGGGAAGAGAGACATGGGTTAGAGAGAGAGAGAGAGAGGGAGAGAGAGAAAGACTTCAGTTAGAAGTATTCTCTGTTGTCAACCTAAGAATTTCATTGGTTAAGAATGTATTTTTCATATAATGATTTCTATTAAAGCTCCCTAGATAATTAAAATCAAGGTCTGCAGCAACTATTCTATACTATAGTTTCAGTGGTAAATAAATCTGTTGTTTAAATGGTGTATTAGTTACTTTCAACACCCAGTACTCATCCATTATTTTGAATGATGTTTCCCACATCTTGAAATGACAGAAATATGGAAAAGTTATAATATGTAGTTATATTAAGTTCTCCTTTTGTAAAAATTAAGGATACTATCCGTGTAAATAATGCATACGTGAATATAAAAAGTTAAACATGAGGTGCATTAACAAGTGAATACATTTTGTACCTTAATAAAGTTAATTAAACAAACTTTTTGTTTATATATTAGCTTCCCTGAAAAAGGTGTGTATTACTCCAAGAAATGTAAACTTTTTTAAATTTCTCATTAACTAGAAGGTAGCTACTGTTATATAAATCTTAAATGATGTGTTAATCAGGGTGAAAACAAAATGATGTTGCATATATAATTAGTCAATTTGACTTTACCAAAAATTACTAATTAATTATTTTAACTTAATAGTATCCTATGTTTAGCCTTATTCTCAATATTCAATAATTTAATTTATATACATATAGCATATATATACTCACTAAACTATTCATAGATATTTGCTTTGGTATGATAAATTTAAAGTAATCTAATTTTTCTTAAATATAAAAATAAGACTTATATTAATTCTCAATGGTATAGAATAAAGTTTTAAGAATTGAATACCAATTGGGAAAATTTTTCACTAACCTAAATTCCAATAGATGGTAATATGCAAAATATATAAACCTAACCACCAAAAAAACCAAACAGTCCAATCAAAAAATTGGGTATAGAACTAAACTGAAAATTCACAACAGAGAAATCTCGAATGTCTAAGAAGCATCTAAAGAAATGTTTAAAGTCCTTAGTGATCAGAGAAATTAAAATCAAAACAACCCTGAGATTCTACCTCACACCAACCAGAATCACTAAGATCAAAACTTCAGGTGACAACACATGTTGGTGAGAATGTGGAGAAAGGAATATTCCTCCATTGCTAGTAGGATTGCAAACTGGCACAAGCACTCTATAAATCAATCTGGAAGATCCTCCAAAAGACTGGAAATAGATCTACCTGAAGACCCAGCAATACCACTCTTGGGAATATACCCAGAAGATGCCCAACTATGTCACAGGGGCATGGTTTCACTATGTTCACACCAGCCTTGTTTGTGATATCCAGAATCTGTAAACAAGAAGAATGGATAGAGAATGTGTGGTTCATTTACACAATGGAGTACTACTCAGCTATTAAGAAAGATGATATACTGAATTTTGCAGGCAAATGGATGGAGCTAGAAAATATCACCATGAGAGTGGTAACTCAGACCCCCAGGACATGCATGGTAATTCCTCACTAATAAGTGTATATTAGCCAAATAAATAAATATAAACAAACAAAGATATAGAACACCCAAGATACAGTTCATAGAACTCAAAATGTTTGAGAAACTGAAGTTCCCAAGTAAGAACACCTCAGTCCCTCTTTGAAGGTCACAGAAAGCAATCACAACTGGCGTGGTGGGGAGGGAGAGTGGGAAGAAGGGACCTGGTAGGGAAAGTGGGCAGGAAGAGGGAGTTGTGGGGAGAAGGGAACCTAATATGTTATTGGGTGAGGGAAAAGGACTAAAGCCCTGAGAGCCAACAGAAAGAATGGAAACCAACAACCTCAGGAGGTTGGGGAAGACTGTCTAAAATTTACCACAGACCTGGGAGGTGAGAGACTCTCAGAACCTTATATGAAATGCCAGAAAGTAGGGAGAGGGAACTTATAGAGCATACCTCCAGCATACAGAAAGGGCATCAAGTGTGGACAGGGATTGCCATCCCACAGTCAAAACTCTGACACATAATTGTTCCTGTCTGAAAGAACTGCAGGGATGGAAATGGAGAGAAGCCTGGGGAAAAGAGGTTCAGCAACAGGCCGGAAGTGGGATCCAGCTCAAGTGGAGGACCCAAGGCCTGACACTATTACTGAGCTATGGAGCACTCACAAAAAGGGACCTATCATAACTGCCCTCTGAAAGAGTCAGATGCAGATATTTGCACTCAACCAATGGACAAAAGCTGATGACCCCTGTGGTTGAATTAGGGAAAATCTGGAAGAAGCTGAGGAGGTTGACCTTGTTGGAAGACCAGCAGTCTCAATTAACTTAAACCTCTGAGATCTTTCAGAAACTGGACCACTAACCAGGCAGTAGACACCAGCTGATATGAAGCCCCTAACACATATCTGATAGAGGACTACTGGGTCTGAACTCAGAGAATTTGTACCTTACCCTCAAGAGACTGGAGGCCCCAGGGAGTTTAGAGGTCTGATGGGGCAGGGGGTTGGGGTTGGGGACATCCTTGTGGTGATGGGGGCAAGGAGTAGGTATGGGATTTGGAACAGTCCAAGGATGAACCAGGAGGGGAATAAAATCTGGAATGTAAAAACATAAATAAATACAGATTAAATTTAAAAAAAAAATACAAAACTAATGCTGGAAATAATGGACTGTTTGTTATTAGGAACATGTCATGGATAACACAGATGTAAAACCCTTATGAATAAAACAAGCTTAACCATATCATTGTAACTTTTGTATTTGCATAAGAACATCCATTAATTTTGATGCCCATATGGGATTCAGTAAAATTTGTTGTCTATCACAAATGTTTAGATGTACAGAAATTAATTCTATCTACTGTCTTATGTCTAAATATGTAAGATAATTGCATTTGCATGTGTAAGCAATTAGTAAAGATTAACTCTTCATTGTTGTGGAGAGTATGAGGAAGGAAGACATAGATGTTTTATTACTTGATCAGGAAATGTCTGTGGGTAATCCTGTGAGGTTATAAAAGATGAGCAACATAATGTATAAAGAAAATGTGTTTTCCTTTGGTTAAATAAACACTGTGGTGCCTATAAGCACAGAAAAAGTCACTTAAAATCAAAATTTAATGAATATTTTCAAAATAACTTAAGAACTTTTCTCACATGACTGAATGGAAGAAAAACTTTAACACAGCATATATTAATATCATTCTCATTAAAGTATCTCTTTTAAGATTATAATAGTCTCTGATTCTTCTCTTAACAATAAAAATATCTTGAATCCTTTGTAACCACATTACCAGGAGCCATCTAGGAGAAGCTAAAAACTTGTGGGTGATCTTTCTGAGATTGTTTCACTATAGAATGTCAAGTTCATGACAGATTTTCTTCTCCAGACAAAGCTAAAAATATTATAGCCAAGAAAACATATATATCACTAGGCATACTCCTCCTTTGAGCAGATCTCTGAAGAAAAATGGAGATATACTGTCTTGTAGTGATGCTATATAGACAAATAGATGGTTTCTTAATTCTTAATGATGATCCTATAAGAATTCCTAAAATTATATTAGTAATTATTGTCCCTTCCATTCCTTCTGCCCCTTTGGCCCTGACCTTTCTGCTGGGGCAAGCTCTTAGCTGGTCTGCTCCAGTGAGGAAACTATATCCTCACCCATCCTAGAGGAATCTCTGCACTCTGAGCAGTTGATAAGACCCCCCCCCAAACACACACCTCTGGAGTCCCAGAACTGCTGCTGGGACCCCTTTGGATTTGGGACCCATCACCCACAAAAAACCCTTGCCCTCCCAAATACCACTCCCCTTCTGTTCCTTCTTCCCCTTCCTCCTGGTCCTTTCTGCTGGAGAAGACTCCTAGCTGGTCTGCTCCCATGAAGACACCATATCCTAACCCATCCTAGAGGACCCTCTGCACTCAGAGCAGGTGAAGATGAGCTTCACTCAGAGCAGTTGAGGATCAGCTGCACTCAGAGGAGTTGTACAATGGCTTGACTGCTCCACTAAAGACCCAACAGTCTGAAGGCCTCCTAGGAGATCTACTGTTGCCAGGGCAACAGATCAACAGCTTCTCTTCTCCTGTGAAGAGCCCCCAGTTAGAAGACCCCATAAGTGGTCTGTTGCAGCAAAAGTTTCAGGCCTACCAAAAGACCTGAAGCAACTCAGAGACAAAAGAGGCAGACTCCATACAGTCACAAAGACCAACAAATGCCAGGGATATCCAGATAGTGAAAGGCAAGGGCAAAACAATAAGCAACAGAAGCCAATATACATCAGCATCATCAGAAACTAGTTCTCCCACCACACCAATCCCTAAATAAAACAACATACCTGAAAAACATAAATCTCTCCTAAATTCCTATCTCATGAACATAATAGAGTCTTTTAAAAAGGATATCAATAGCTCACTGAAAGAAATACAGGAAAACACAGGTAAACAGGTAAAGGAATTGAATAAAGCGATCCAAGACCTAAAATTAGAAGTAGAAGCAATAATGAAAACACAAATGGAGGCAAACCTGGAAATGGAAAAACCTAAGAAAGAGGTTAGGAATTACAGATGTAAGTGTCACCAAGGAAATACATGAAATAGAAGAAAGAATCTCAAGTTTAGAAGATACTATAGAAGGGATCGGCAAAACTGTCAAAATTTAAAACATAAAAAGAAAAAAATTCTAACCCAAAACATCCAGGAAATGCAGGACACAATGAAAAGACCAAATCTAAAAATAATCAGAATAGAGGAGAATGAAGATTCAGATCAAAGGACCTGAAAATGTCTTCAACAAAATCATAGAACAAAACTTCCCCAACTTAAAGAAAGAGATGGCCATAAAAGTACAAGAAGCTCATAGAAGAGCAAATAGATGGGACCAGAAAAGAAAATGCTCTTGTCATGTAATAAAACAGTAAAGTCACAGAACAATGAAAGAATATTAAAAGCTTCAAGGGAAATAGGCCAAGTAACATACAAATGTAGACCTATCAGAATTACACCAGACTTGTCAACAGAGACTGTAAAAGTCAGAAGAGCACAGTCAAATGTCATGCAGACTCTAAGAGAACACAAATGCCACCAAGACCACTATACCTAGCAAATTCTCAATTAACATTGATGGAGAAACCAACGAATTACGAGACAAAACTAAACTCAAACAATATCTATCTACCAATCTAGCCCTACAGAGGGTCCTAGAAGGCAAACTCCAATACATGGAAAGTACCTGTACCAAAGAAAGGTCAAGATATTAAGCATCTCACAACAAAGCCAAAAGGAGAGAACCACAAGCATATAAAGTCACCTATAAAAACAAGCATATCAGGAACCAACAGTCATCTCTCTTTAATATCTCTCGATATCAATGGACTCAACTCACCTATAAAAACACAGAAGCTAACCGACTGGATACATAAACAAGATCCAGCATTTTTCTGCACACAAGAAACACACCTCAATAACAGAGACAGAACTTATCTCAGAGTTAAAGGATGGAAAAAGGTCTTCCAAACAAATGGTCCCAGAATACAAGTAGAGGTTCTATCCTAATACTCAATAAAATAGATTATCAACCAAAATGTATGAAGCATGATGAAGAAGGAAACTTCATATTCAACGAGGGTAAAATCCAAGAGAAAGTTTCAATTCTGAACATCTGTGCCCCAAATCCAAGAGCACCCACATTCATTAAAGAAATTTTACTACAATTCAAAATGAACATTGTATAGTGCAAACTTCAACACCACACTCTCACCAATGGACAGGTCATTGAAATAGAAACTAATCAGAGAGACAGCTATACTAAGTGAGATTATGAACCAAATGAATTTAACAGATATCTACAGAACATTTCAAAAGAATGTGCCTTCTTCTCAGCACCTCATGGTACCTTCTCAAAAATCTACCATATAATTGGCCACAAAGCAACCCTCAACAGATACAAGAAGAGTGAAATACTACCATGAATCCTATCAGATTCCCATGGACTAAGGCTTGTCTTCAAGAACAGTAAACAATACAGAGAGCCCACATACACATGGGAACTGAACAACTCTTTACTCAATGATAACCTGGTCAGGAAAGAAATAAGAGAAAAATTAAAGACTTCCTGGAATTTCATGAAAATGTTGGCACATCATACCCAAACTTATGGGACACAATGAAAGCAGTGCTAAGAGGAAAGTTCATAGCACTAAGTGCTTTGGTAAAGAAACTGGAGATATCTTACTCTAACAACTTAACAGCACAGCTGTGAGCTCTAGAACAAAAAGAAGCAAACTCACCCAATAGGAGTTCAAGGCAGGAAATAGTCAAAAGCAGGGTCTAAATCAACTAAATATAAACAAAGAAACAATATAAAGAATCACCAAACTAGAAGCTGGTTCTTTGAGAGAATCAACAAGACAGATAAACCCCTAGGCAAAAATACTCAATAAAACTGGAAAATCTAGATGAAATGAATGAATTTCTAGACAGATACCACATACCAAAGCTAAAGCAAGAGCAGGTAAATTATCTAAATAGGCCCATATTGCATAAAGATATAGAAGAAATCATTAAAAAACTGCCAAACCAAAAAACAGCACAGGGCCAGATGGATTATTGCAGAATTCTACGAGAGCTTCAAAGACCTGAAACCAATTTTCCTCAAACTATTCCATAAAATAGAAAGAGAAGAAACACTACCTATTTGTTCTACGAAGCCACAATGATTCTGATACCTAAACCACACAAGGACTCAACCAAAAGAGAGAACTTTAGACCAATCTCACTTATGAATATCAATGCAAAAATACTCAATAACGTTCTTGTAAACTGAATCCAGGAACACATCAAAACCATCATTCACCATGATCAAGTAGGCTTCATCCCAGGGATGCAAGCTTGGTTTAATATATGAAAATCCATTAAGGTAACCACTATATAAACAAACTCAAAGACAAAAATCATATGATCATCTCTTTAAATGCAGAAAAAGCATTTGACAAAATATAACACCCCTTAATGTTAAAAGTATTGGAGAGATCAGGATTCAAGGCCCATATCAAATTAAATGGAAGCATACTTGAAGCAATCACACTAAAATCGGGGACAAGACAAGGATGCCCACTCTCCCCATAGCTATTCAATATAGTCCCTGAAGTGTGAGCTAGAAGAGTAAGACAACTAAAAAGGATCAAGGAGAAAAATAGGCAAAGAAGAAATAAAGGTATCACTATTTGCAGATAATATGATACTATACATAAGCAACCCCCAAACAACTATCAGAGAATTTCTCCAGCTGATAAACAACTTTAGCAAAGTGGCTGGATATAAAATGAACTCAAATAAATCAGTAGCTTTCCCTTATAAAAATGATAAACAAGCTGAGAAAATAGGGAAACAAATCCCTTCACAAGAGCCACAAATAATATAAAATATCTTGAGGTAACTCTAACCAAACAAGTGAAAGACCTGTATGACAATAACTTCAAGTCTCTCAAGAAAGAAATCAAAGATCTCAGAAAATGGACAGATCTCCCATTCTCATGGATTGGCAGAATTAACACAGTAAAAACGACCATCCCTCCAAAGGCAATCTGTAGATTCAACACAATCCTCATCAAAATCACAACACAATTCTTCAAAGACATGGAAAGAGCAATTCTCAAATTCAAAGTGGAAAGGCAAAAAACCCAGAATACTGGAAACAATTTTTAACAATAAAAGAACGGTTAGGGGAATCACCTTCTGTAACCTAGAGCTTTACTACAGAGCAATAGTGATAAAAACTGCATCATTTGGTACAGAGATAGGCATGTTGATCAATGGAATAGAACTGAAGACCCATAAATAAAACCACACACTGAAGGACACTTATCTTTGATGAAGAAGAAAAAAAAAAAAACAATAAAAAAGAAAGCATCTTCAATAAATGGTATCAGTCTGAATTGCTGTCTGTATGCAGAAAAATGAAAACAGCCATATTTGAGATCTTGAACAAAGCTCAAGTCCAAGTGGATCAAGGACCGCAATATAAAACCAGATACACTGAATATAATAGAAAAGAAAGTGGGAAAGAGTCTTGTACTCAATAGCACAGGGGGAAATTTCCTAAACAGGTCCAATGGCTCATGCTCTAAGATCAAGCTTTGATAAATGGGACATCATGAAACTGGATAGCTTCTGTAAGACAAAGGACATAATCAATAAGACAAATCTGCAACCCACAGATTGAGAAAACATCACTTACCCCACTTCTGTTAGAGGGCTAATATCCAAAATATATAAAAAACTCAAGAAGCTAATCACTGAAAAACCAATAACCCAATCAAAACATGGGGTATAGAACTAAATCAGTATTATACAACTGAGGAAACTCCAACTGAGAAGCACCTAAAGAATTGTTCATAGTCCTTAGTGATCAGAGAAATGCAATTCAAAACGACCCTGAAATTCTATCTCATACCAATCAGAGTGGCTAAGATCAAATCCCCAGGTGACAACACATGTTGGAGAAGATGTGGAGAAAAAGGACCACTCCTCCATTGCTGGTAGGCTTGCAAACTAGTACAAGCACTCTGGAAATCAATCAGAAGATTCCTCGGAAAAAAAGGAAATAGATCTGCCTGAAGATCCAGCATTACCACTCTTGGGAATATACACAAATGTTGTCCTACCATGCCACTGGGGCACTTGTTCCACTATATTCATATCAGCCTTATTTGTGATAGCCAGAAGCTGGAGACAAACCTAGATGTTACACTACAGAAAAAATGGATAGAGAAAATATGGTTCATTTACATAATGGAATGCTACTTAGCTATTAAGAACGAGGACATCCTGAGTTTTGCAGACAAATGGATGGAACAAGATAATATCATCCTGAATGAGGTAGCTGAGATCCAAAAAGACATGCATGGTATGGACTCACTATCAAGAGGATATTAGCCGGGCGGTCGTGGCACACACCTGTAATCCCAGCACTTTGGGTGGCAGAGGCAAGTGGATTTCTGAGTTCAAGGCCAGCCAGGTCTACATAGTGAGTTCCTGGATAGCCAGGGCTATACAAAGAAACCCTGTCCCCCCAAAAAAATGAAATAAAAAAAGAGAGGATATTAGCCAACAACAACAATCAATCAATCAATCAATCAATCAATCAATCAATAAATACAGAATGTCCAACATAGAGTTCACAGAACTCAAAACATTCAACAAGCTAAAGTATACAGGTAAAGCTGCCTCAGTTCCACTTGGAAGGTTGAAGAAAGCAATCACAAGTTGGGAGGGAGGGAGGGATCTGGAAGGGAAAGTGGACAGGGAGTGGGAGTTTTGGGGAGAGGTGAAACTGCTATGGTATTGGGTAATGGAAAGGGACTGAAGCCCTGAGGGTCAGCAGAAAGAATGGAAACAGACAACAATAGGGTATAGGAGATTAGGGAGACCCTCCAGAATGCACCAGAGACCTGGGAGGTGAGATACTCTCAGGATTCAAAGGAAAGGACCTTATATGAAATGCTGGACAGTAGCTAAAGGGAACTTATAAAGCCACCCCCAGTAGGAAGACAGGGCATCAAATGAGGGAGAGGGAGGCCATTCCACAGTTACAACTCTGACCCATAAGGGTTCCTGTCTGGAAGAATTACAGGAATGGAAGTGGAGAGGAGCCTGAGGAAAAGTTACAGTGACATAAAGTGGGATCTAGCTCAAGGGGAGGTCCCAAAGCCAGTCTTCAAGTGTCATGAGTTAATTGCTTTTGAGATAACAAGCAGGCATCTACAACTTAGCACATTCAAAGGGGTTGTAAAACTATTAACCACTAGTCATAAAAAGGGAACTAATGATTTGCTATAGGTGCAAGGACAGAAGACAAAATATTGAGTGGGTTTATCTATACTAAGCTTCACTAATACCTTAGTCAGAAAAATTGATTTTTAACATTCAATGAATATGTAGAGCTGGTGACAAATGATGAATGTTTAGCCAGATAAGTATTCTGAATGGACATGGAAGTAAACATTCTCCATTGTAAACTTCTTTTTCCATTTATAATTTAAATTTATGTGTAAACATTTTTACTTCAATCTTGTATCACACAGAAGGCTATTAATTTCTGATAAGTTTTATGTGGAAATCTTTCTCTTTTATTAATTTATCCTCTCTCTCTCTCTCTCTCTCTCTCTCTCTCTCTCTCTCTCTCTCTCTCTCTCTCTCTCTTTGCTTTTGCTTTTTACTTTTTTTTTAGTCCAGTCATTGGCTCCCTTCCTGGTCTACCCTCCCACAGTTACTCATCCCATTCTTCCTCCCCACTGTCTTCAAGAAAATATTACCTTCTGCCCCTGTTTCCCCCTTCCCCCTGCACTTCCCTCACTCTCTGGGGCCTGGATATCTCCAGGGTTAGACAAGTCTTCTCTCATCGAGGCCAGACCAAGCAGTCCTCTGCTGTATGTGCCAGTGGTCTTGGTCCAGCTCATATAACCTGCCTGGCTGGTGACTCAGTGTCTGAGAGGTCAGTTGAGAATACTGCTTTTCTTATGGTGCTAGCCTCTTCCTTGGCTTCTTTTAGCCTTCCCTAATTCAGTCCATTGATTGGGTGTTAGTAGTTGTGGCTATCTCAGTCAGCTGCTTGTTGGGCCAATCCAAGGGCAGTCATGCTAGGCTCCTTTCTGTAAGCATACCATAGCATGAGTAATAGTGTCAGACCTTGAAGCCTTCCCTAGAGCTAGATCCCAATTTGGGCCTGTCACTGGATCTCCTTTCCCTCAGTCTCTTCTCCATTTTTGTTCCTGCTGTTCTTTTAGACAGGAACAATTCTGGGTTAGAATTATTAACACTGAAAACGAAAATTCTTAGAGAACTTTCATAGAAATCTTTTAAAAGAGAACTTAGAAACAAAGAGTAAAATCACTTTTCCAAGTGTTCTGTTTTCTTCCTGAGACTTCAACTAACTGGCTAAGTTACAACCCTAAAATTCCTGTGAAGATAAAACAAAGGCAACCTTATTTTATCTCCTGATGCTTTAGGATGAGGTACTAAAAGCCAAAGACACAGTTTCTAGCCTCAGAGAAACTCAGGCAGGTAAGCTACAGCAGGAAAATGACTAAGACTTAGGAGAGATAAATGTTGCCCCTGAAGATGCTTTTCCTGATCTACTACCTCAAGAGAAACCAATACATATGAAGTACCAGGGATAGCCTTCAGCAACTTATGATAAGAACCGTTCACTTGAAAATGCTGCCCCCTTCCATGGTTTTGGCTTCTTTGTCAAAGATCAAGTGACCATAGGTGTGTGGATTTATTTCTGGGTCTTCTATTCCATTGATCTACCTGGCTCCCTCTGTACCAATACCAGGCAGTTTTTTTTATCACTATTGCTTTGTAGTACAGCTTGAGGTAGGGAATGGTGACTCCCCTAGAAGTTCTTTTATTGTGAATATTTTTTCTCTATCTTCAGTTTTTTGTTATTCCAGGTGAATTTGAGAATTGCTCTTTCTATCTCAGTGAAGAACTGAGTTGGAATGTTGATTTTCAATAAATGGTGCTGGTTTAACTGGCAGTTGGCATGTAGAAGAATGCAAATTGATCCATTCTTCTCTCCTTGTACAAAGCTCAAGTCCAAGTAGATTAAGGACCTTTACATAAAACCAGATTCTCTGAATCTAATAGAAAAGAAAGTTTGAAAGATCTTTGAACACATTGCCACAAAAGACATTTTCCTGCAAAGAAAAACAATGGCTCCTGATTTCAGATAAAGAATTGACAAATGTGACCTCATAAAATTGAAAATCTTCTGTAAGGCAAGAGGACAAAACAGAAAAGATCTTTACCAGCCCTACATCCGAAAGAGGGATAATATCCAAAATATACAAAGAACTCAAGAAATTCGACTCCAGAGAAACTGAGGAATCTTAAATGGCTGAGAAGCACTTACACCCAATAGAGAAGTTAGAGAAATGACTGAAGGAAATGAAGGGATTTGCAGTCCAATAGGAAGAACAATAATATCAACCAACCAGCCCTCTCAGAGCTTCCAGGAACTAAACCACCAACCAAATAGTACACATGGAGCAATCCATGACTGCAGCTGTATATGTAGCAGAGAATGGCCTTGTCAGAGGAGAAGATCTTCCTCTGGTGAAGGCTTAAAGCTCCAGTGTAAGGGAAGCTTGGGGAAGCAGGAGTGGGTGGGTGGGGGAGCACCCTCATGTAATCAGGATGAAGGGAATGGAGGTTGGGGCTCCCAGAGGGGGTTCTGAGAAAGGAGGTAACATTTGAAATGTAAGTAAATAAAAAATCCAATAAAAGAAAAGAAATGTTCAACATCCTTAGTCATCAGGGAAATGCAAACCAAAATGACCCCGAGATTCTACCTCATGCCAATCAGAATGGCTAAGATCAAAAACTCAGGTGACAGCAGATGCTGGTGAGGATGTAGAGAATGAGGAACACGCTCTTGTAAGCATATGCAAAATAATTATGAATGGCATGTGCAAATAGGTTTATGTAATTTATTTTATATTAAATTGATGCTTAAGATTATGTCTTTCTTGAAAATTAATTATGAAATAGCAAGTTGATTCCTTAAATAAGAAATAGAAAGATCTCATCCAACACCAAAAATTTTCACTTTGTTTTAACTTTGTCCTTCTCTTTCCTTCAATTTTTTTCCCTCAGCATTCTCAGTTATTGAGCTACATTTCTATTACATGTTCGCCTTAGTGAATATGTCTTGAAGTTCTGTTATGTCCCATGAGTTTGGCATTTCTAAAAATCTTTAATGATATAAATGTAGAAAAATTGTTACTATACATTATATTTTCAAATACTACTTCATTTATTGTTATTTTATTGCTATCAGAGTATGCAATAATAAAGATAGTTATATAGTTATTACTATTAGTTTGATGGATACACAGTTACAGAATTTCTTCAGCTCTGTATAAGAAATTGTACTTATATCTCATAAAAAAAGACTAAGATCAAGATAAATCATTACAACAAGCAGTTCTCCTTTTAGAAATGAAAAAAATTATTGGCAAAATGGAGATACTGAAGGTGATCAGTCAGATTCTACTTCTGAACAGGAAACGGCAAAGGATAACAGAAGAGGAAAATGCAATAGCTTCCTGTCCTCCATCAGTTATTTTCATATGTAAGGTTGCTGTTACTGAATATGTGCTCTTAACACACATTTATAGCTTATAATTACCTGGCATCTTAGACTTTAACAATTCCCTATGCATAATATAACTGAAAGCGTATACTGTGATAGGTTTTCAGGAATACTCAGAAAACATAAATGGGGCTTAGAGTATGTTACACATTGATTTCTCAATGTTGGAAATTATCTTTGAATTTCTTCTATGTGAGAGGAAAGCAGTTCAAAAGGATTTGGCTTCTGGTCTATAGTGCTTTTGTGTATGGATACACAATCCAAATATATAGGTAACACTACTAGCACTTGGTGGGTTTAAATAGACACAGAGTTGGGTGAATTTAAAATGGATGTAATATGGGAGAAGATTAGAAAGAAGAATAAATATCAAAATACTTTACATGAAAATCTCAAAGAGTTAATATAATTTATATTTTAAAATAACCTCTTTGTGGATCAACTATTATAATATGGATATCAGAGATGTACTATGAATGGAGTATACATGATATTTAAAGCAACAATTATTCTATTAATTGCATTAGTAACATTATTAGTTCTATAAGGTAGTTTAAGACCAAGAAAAGTTTTTTAACATAGTTGTCTTATAAAATGATACAGCCTCAAAACAGACAATGCTGAACTCTCTGAAATAGGTTACATTTCAGTAGAAGAAAGAAAAAAGTTTTTCACTAAGAACAAAAATAATAGAGAATTTTTTATTTAAATTTGGCTATCTAAAAAAATGTATGGTGGCACATGCTTTCAATCCCAGCACTTGAGAGGCAGAGCCGGGCAGATTTCTGAGATCAAGGCCAGCCTGGTCTACAGAGTGAGTTTCAGGACAGCCAGGGCTACACAGAGAAAGCCAGTCTCAAAAAGAAAAAAGAAAATTGGCTATCTAAAGCTCATTTTACTAAGGAATATCTTATTATATTATAACTCTTATTGCTAATACTAAAATAATGATTGAGTTCTTTGTTCATACTTTCTATTATGCATGAAAATCTTTACTGTTTACCCTTCCTTTTATTGAACTTAGATTCTATGAATTCCAAGTCACGTAAGCTAGTAACCTGGGATGGGATCTATTGTTAGGCTGCAACAAGAAAGTTTGCTGTGGCCTTTTATACATTGTTTCTACATTCTAAAGCTGCCTAAAGAACACTAAAATAACCTGTTTCATAATTGCTATGAGTAACACCTTGTTGCCTGTCTTGTTTCTAATGTCTTTCACTTTTTTTAAATTTTATTTTCTATATTCTTTGTTTACATTCCAAAGGCTTTCCCCTTTCCCAGTTCCCCCCACCATACATCCCATAAATCCTCTCCCCCTCAACTATTCCCCAATCACCCCCCCCATTTCACTGTTCTGAATCTACAAAACTGAATCCAATCTTTTCAGGCCCAGGGTCCTCTCCTTTCTTCTTCTTGGGAATCATTTGACTTGTTAATTGTGCCTTGAGTATTTAGGGCTTTTGGGCTCATTAATATCCACTTATCAGTGATTGCATTTCATGTGTATTCTTTTGTGATTGGGTTAACTCGCTTAGGATGATATTTTCCAGATCTAACCATTTGCCTACAAATTGCATGAATTCATTATTTTTAATTGCTGAGTAGTATTCCATTGTATAAATATACCACATTTTCTGTATCCATTCCTCCTTTGAGTGATATCTGGGCTCCTTCCAACTTCTGGCTATTATAAACAAGGCTGCTATGAACATAGTGGAGCATATGGCTTTATTGTATGCAGGGGAATCAATTTCCTAGACAAATACCAAATACTAAAATTAAATCAGGATCAATTAGATCAGCTAAATAGTCCCATAACCCCTAAAGAAATAGAAGGGGTTATAGAAAGCCTCCCAACCAAAAAGAGTACGGGACCAGATGGTTTTAGTGGAGAATTCTACCAGACATTCAAAGAAGACTTAACACCAATACTCTTCAAACTATTCCACAAAATAGAAACAGAAGGGACACTGCCCAACTCATTCTACGAAGCCAGAATTACGCTGATACCAAAACCACACAAAGATCCTACAAAGAAAACTACAGGCCAATTTCCCTTATGAATATCAATGCAAAAATACTAAATAAAATTCTTGCCAACTGAATCCAAGAGCACATCAAAACGATCATTCACCATGATCAAGTAGGCTTCATCCCAGGGATGCAGGGATGGTTCAATATATGGAAATCCATCAACATAATCTACTACATAAACTAACTGAAAGAAAAAAAAACCACATGATCATCTCATTAGATTCTGAAAAAGCATTTGACAAAATTCAGCATCCTTTCATGCTAAAAGAGCTGGAAAGAACAGGAATTCAAGGCCCATACCTAAATATAGTAAAAGCAATATACAGCAGACCATTAGCCAACATCAAAATAAATGGAGAGAAACTTGAAGCAATCCCACTAAAATCAGGGACTAGACAAGGCTGCCCTCTCTCTCCATATCTTTTCAATGTCTTTGACTTTTATTTATCATTATATAATTTATTAGTAGTACCAATATTTTGGTTTTCTTGTTCAAAGTAGTCAACCAACTTGTGCTGTCTATCTCTTCACATTACCTTTTCCTACTGTGCCACAGCCTAGGTCCTGTTTGTAAAACCACCATGGGATTTTCTTCAGCAAGCCACAGTTATATTAAGGTTTTGTTTAGTAGTGTCTTTCCAGACAGAGTTTAATTAGAATAAACCATACATTCTTATCACTAGTGTTTGTAGGGTATACAATATTTGGAATATAGTCACTGAGAACAGATCTCCTTTTATTCATATTTTTAATTGAAATTATAAATTAAATAGTTTTGATCATTTTAAACACAAATACTGCATTAACCTCATTCACAACTCTTCTTTCAGAGATACATATGAGCTGTGCCCAGAGCTCCATTCTCTGGCTATTGCCCTGCTAGACTCCTCCAGGTATACCACACAAGGAATGTCTAGGCCTGCTACATAAAAAACATCCAGTCCAAAGCTTCCCACCAGAGTGCTGCTGCACCAGGAATATCCAGATTAGTCTCACCTTCCCAATGTCTGCTACGCTAGGAACATCCATGGACAATGAGATGTGGAAGGCCCATGTAAGAACACAATCAAGACAACCAGGAAATATGCAGCACCTTCAGAGCAATGCTATCCCACTTCAGTGAGTCTTTCATATCCTAACACAACTGAAGCACAAGAAAATGACCTTGAATCCAATATTATAAAGATTATAGGTTTCTTTAAAGAAGAAATGAATAAATCCCTTAAATAAATACAGGAAAATACAATTAAACAGATGAAGAAAATTAATAAAACTGTTCAAGACCAGAAATTGGAAATAGAAGACATAAAGAAAAAATATCTGATAGAATTCTGGAGATGAAAAACCTAGGAAAGAGAGCAAGAACAACAGACATAAGCATCACCAACAGAATACAAGAGATAGAAGCAAGACTCTCATCTGTAAATGATATTATTTAAGAAATTGGTATATCAGTCAAATAAAACGTTAAATTCAAAAAATATTCTTTATATAAAACATCATAAAATCTGGGAAATTAGCCGGGTGGTGGTGACGCATGCCTTTAATCCCAGCACTTGGGAGGCAGAGGCAGGCGGATTTCTGAGTTCAAGGACAGCCTGGTCTACTGAGTGAGTTCCAGGAC
Source organism: Apodemus agrarius (assembly GCA_964023405.1). Lineage (NCBI taxonomy): Eukaryota > Metazoa > Chordata > Mammalia > Rodentia > Muridae > Apodemus > Apodemus agrarius. Next base: position 27,528,667 of record OZ030014.1, read on the forward strand.
AGCCGGGGCTATACAGAGAAACCCTGTCTTGAAAACAAACAAACAAACAAACAAAACAACAACAACAAAAAAAACAGAAAAAAAACCAACCAAACAAACAAAAAAATCTGGGAAACTATGAAAAGACCTAACCTCAGCATAATAGGAATAGAAGAGTGTAAAAAGTTAGTTACAAAGCCCAACAAATATTCTCAACAAAATCATAGAAGAAAATTTCCCTAACCTAAAGAAAGAGATTTCTATAAACATACAAAGAGCTTACAGAACACTAACTAGATTGAGCCAGGAAAAACAATCATCCCACAACATAACAATCAAAAAATTTAATCTTCAAACAAAGACAGAATATTAAAAACTACAAGGGCAAAAGGCCAAGAAACATACAAATTCAGACGTTTCTGAATAACACCTGAATTCTCAGCAGAGACTCAAAAACCTAGAAGAGCCTGGACAGATGTATCACAGCCTCTAAAAAAAATCACAGAATCCAACCTAGACTACTGTCCCCTGAAAAACTCTCAATCACCAAAGATGGATAAAATAAGATATCTGCCCCCCCCAAAAAAACTAAACTTAAATAGTATCTATCCACAAATCTAACCCTACAGAGAATATTTGAAGAAAATCTCCAATCCAAGGAGGTTAACTACATAGAAGAAATTATAGGAAATAACTAATTCCATACAAGCAAAAACAAAATAATTAAGCACACATGCACACACACACACACACACACACACACACACACACACACACACACTACCAACATCAAAATAACAGAAATTAACAATCATTGGTCATCAATATCTCTCAATATAAAGGAACTCAGTTCTCCAATTAATAAAACCAGTCTAATACTTCTCTTTCCCCATTCCAGCTTTTCCTAGTTTTCCACAACTCCCTGTCAAATTCATACACTCTTCCTTTCTAAATACTATTGTTACAAACTCACTGACACAAAACATTCTGAACCTAATATTGTCCTACGTACATGTTTTTAGAACTGATCACTTGAGGTTTGATAGCATATCAGATGGCGCATCCCTAGAGAAGACTGATTTCCCATCTCTCATCCTCACTGATTGCCTGTAGCTCTTTATCTGGGAGTGGATCTTGAATTTCCCCATTCACATTGGCACATTAACTCATGATGTCATCATGCTGGTATTCATCTGTCAATAATTGCTTTTAATATTTATTTCTATGTATTTGGATATTGGCCTGGATGTATGTCCGTATATTAATGTGTGCAGTGTCCTCAGAGGCTGGACTTTGATTTCAGATCTTCTGGAACTGTACTTGGGGATGGTTGTGAACTTCCATGTCACTGTTAGAAACTCAAGTCAGGTCTTCTGCAGAAATGTTGTTAAGATATTATTCATCTTTCATGTTGTATAGCAATAGGATCTCACAATAAGCATGCTGGTCATTTAACATTTTAAGTCTTTCTGTCTTCTCTGAGATATTCACTGAGTGTGATTTGTAAGACTTACCTTGTAGATATAATATTATAGCTTAGGAATCTCAAGGTCACTAGTGTCCTGAAGCTCTAAATCACCATTTACAGGAAGAAATTTCTTTGTGGCCTGGCTCCTGAAATCATCCATACTATAATGCATACCTTTCATTCTCTTCTGTCAAACCTCCGTATTTTTGTAGCTACTTAAAAATCAACATGCTTACCCCATTTCCTTGCCCCTGAATTCTCACTCACTCAAGTTAACTTGATAGTCCCCCTCCCCACCCACTGGAATCTTATCTAGCTCCTAAAAGAAGATATGAATATTTAACCTATGTTTACATATTATTTTACCAATGTCTCTAACTCAATGGTATTTTAAAAAATCCATTTATGATACATGTGTGACAGAATGAATCTATATGCACCAAGAGCATGAAGAAACTCACAAAGGCAGGAGGAGAGCATTGGATCTCAAAGAACTGGAATTATATGTGAATGTGTGCCATTATATTTAAAAAGTGTCAATTAACTTAACGAAGAATACTTATTTAGAATGATATATAGATGAAAACATGTGGCTAAGAATGCTTAGATAAAGTTAATGAATATAATATGCTTCAAGTTGAATGCAATAGTTTTCATGACAGATTGGAGTTGAGCCTGATTCTGATCCCCAAGAGGGTAAAGATAAGTTCAAACACAGGAAGTTAATGATCGCACTGGCATTACAATAGCAATATTTGGTTAGTAAGTAGATGAGTCAGAAGGAAGAGAACTATGTTTATACTGTTTATTATTTTATCCCAGTATAAGGAACTTAGAGCAACACACTGGAAACCACTAAACCCAGTCTTACTATCCCCAACACAAAAGCTGAGTTTCATACAATTGGCAGTTTGCTTTTGCCTGGGCTTGGTTCCAAACTACACAACATCGCAGTATGACAAAAAGACAGAAATCCCTGTTGAGTTCTCACTAATCTCCTTGTGCCTGTGTCTACCTGTTCCCTTAAAGGTCAACCAATGAATGTTTTGGCACTCAGTTTTATTATCTTCGACCATTTCTTCCTACAATTGATCATGCATTAAAGAAACACTTGATTTCTTTATCTGAATATTGCTGTAGCTGGCTCAAGTATCTGTTTGACATTTGAATGTGTTTCTCTAATAATCCAAATGTCACCTGACTCATTAGGATCCAATCCTTTCATCTTTGAAATTAATATTTAACCAACTTACAAGAAGTGTCCTTGGTTTTCAGTACAAAGCTTGAGGATTGAATAAATTAACACTAAAACTTACCTCTGAATACTTGTAGTCCGGGTGAAAAAAAACATTTAACAATCACTGAATTATTACAATGCCTTAGAATTTTGTTGTTTATTCCAGTGTTCACAGAAACATGAATATTCCATTCTAGTCTTTTTAAAAAATGATCATTGCCTACATAAGATCACATACTGTGATTATAGGTTTCTTTCCATATCATACTTTTGTGTGAAGTCAGATAATATTATACAATCAAGTGATGTCTTTGGCTAATGTTGCTTGTGAAGAAAGGAAACTTCTTTTTACTGCAGAGTCATCTTTGCTGTAATGACCACTTCCTCTCTGCCTGGTCTCAAACTCTTCTTGTCTTCAGCTGGGTGTCTTCATATTCCTGGCTATTCTGCCTCATGGTTCTGTGGTTTTAAGCATGATTCTCAGCCTAAGGAGGCTCTTGAAAGGAACTACTCCGATAGAGAATGCACTTAAACTTACTTCTAACTCAGCTTTCACCTCTTACACTGCTGCACTTGATGTCTCAGCCTATTTGTGGGGGCTGGGAAGGCTTACTTTAAGTTTTCTTAGTGTTGTATCTGCTTTACTGAAGAACCACTGTTCACTAATTGCACTTTGTATTTCTCAGGCAAATTGCAGCCCTTCTTCCCCACCCCCAAAGAAACTCACTCCACTTCCTAACTGGTGGAAAGTCATGTTGACACAAGTTGCTCATTTTATGGTGTCTAGAAAAGGAGAGAAACACACATGCCCTACACTGGCTTCTTCAATCTTCATCATTTATTTAAGATTATAGGATGCACCTGCCTGCCTTTAGGGTAGAATGCAACCCATTTTTTTATCTCTTGACACTTCCTCATAGCAGCTCACAGTTGTATGGTTTATCAATCTCCTAAATGTCCTTTAGCTCAATTAAATTGAGAAGTAAGGAAAGCCCTCACAGCTCTTTGTAAGAAAGAATTCTACTGCAAATGACTGGATAATTCTGATATTAAACATTTTGTATGGGAATAAATGGAATAATGCTCCAGCACTCAGAATGTACTTAGAAATGAGAGAAAAAAGTTAGAAACAGATACCATTCACACTATGCACATTTTCTGGGTACCTAATAGCTGGCAAACTAAAGCCACATATGTTATATATTTGAATGTCCCTACTGAGAGAAACTTGTCACTACATTCATTCTCCAGACTTGAAATATTTATTAATCTCCTATGGAAAAAAACAGAACTATAATATTATTTCCAGATTGAGTGATTTATTCTCTGTTTTGTATTGTAAGAAGTTAGATGACTCTGCATATGTATTTCTTACACATGAATTGCATTTTAACACAAAAATCAATTTAAATTTAAATTTATATTTATAGAAACTTTGAAAAACTTTGTTTCTACTTTTGTTTCTACTTTATCTCAAAACATTTTATCAGAAAAGTTCTAGTCATAAATAATACCTTACTAATTTGTGTTTAGGTTCTTCAAAGTAAGGAAAAGAAACTTCATCATGTTTGTTAGAAAGTTTTAAACCCAGACATAAACATGTGGGTTAATGTTAATGGACTATGTTATATAGTCCATTAGTTAATTATTCCACTTTTCATGATTAACATTGCTTTTGTTAATTAGGATACAGCAAGAAAGTTAATCCTGCTCAGAAAAAAAAACAAGCTTATATTGTTGTTACACTATAAATTGTGTAATAAGTATTCCACATATATAAGTAAGCTCTGGTTAAAATTAATTGCCCGCAAATTTACTTTTATAACTTTTATCAGTAATCTAGATAACTCAGATGATTTAAAATCAAGTTATTTTTATTTTCATGTTTACAGAAGATTAATTTTTAAAATGAAGGGTTTAACTAATAAATAGTCAAAATGTCATTTTAATAGATTTCAAATATTCTTCAGCAGATTTTAAATATATAGAAAAAATATATTTAACTTTTGCTCTCATTAGAAACAATTTTATAAATTAGATTTAAAATTAATCTTAACTATTTTAGAAGATGTTAGAATGTGAAACTATTGTTTCAGTTGCTTACAAGAAAATAAAACGACAAAATTACTTTTGCCTAAACTGAACCCTCCAACAATTAAGTAGTTATAATTTTGAGATAAACCACAGTTTTTTGATATGCAATACATTATAACTATATAATTTTTTAAGTGTCTGTAGCTTGTAAATTCATTATGTTTGTCATCCAGGCCAACCCAATACTGTATTTTGTACCGACTTTTGATAGTATGTTTCTACAATATGGAGGGAGAATCCAACCTTCTGTGGACAATCAAGAAAGAAAAAGTATACATTTGTTTCTTGGGAGTGAAAAGGAACATAAAATACACATGATTTGAGAACAAAGAGAAGCATGGACTCTAAATGGAGGGATCAACACTGACTGCAGGAACATTACTTCATAGGATATCTGTAAGATTAACAATAATTCCATTTATCTGTAAGTGCAGGCACTTAATGTGACTAAGCAATTGTACAATGAATCCACAGTTTGAGTTGCAACATTAACAAGTCATTTTTAATAAGTCATTTTACCTTTCTTTCTTTCTTTTTTTCTTCCTTCCTTCTTTCCTTCCTTTCCTCCCTCCTCCCTCCCTCCCTCCCTTCTTTCTTTCTTTCTTTCTTTCTTTCTTTCTTTCTTTCTTTCTTTCTGTCATTCCTTCCTTTCTCTCTCTCTCTCTCTCTCTCTCTCTCTCTCTCTCTCTCTCTCTCTTTCTCAATTTCTAGATTTTATTCTCCTCCCTGTCCACCCTCCAAATGGTCCCTACCTCCTTCCAGTCCCCCTGTCTCCACAAGGATGTCCCCACACCACCAGAACTCTAAACTCCCCAGAACCTCCAGTTTCTTGAGGGTTAGGTGTATCTTCTCTGACTAAATCCAAACCCGCTATATATGTGTTAGGGGGCCTCATATCAGCTGGTGTATGCTACATGGTCAGTGGTCCAGTATCAGAGATTACAGGGGTCCAGGTTAATTGAGACTGCTGGTCCTGCTACAGGGTTGCCCTCCTCCTCAGCATCTTCCAGCCTTCCCTTAATTCCACCACAGGGGTCAGCAGCTTCTGTCCATTGTTTGGGTGCAAATATCTGCATCTGACATCTTAACTGCTCATTTACACCTGAATTTCCCTCTATTAATTATAGTGGTAATCTTCAAATGAGGTAAATGAAACTTCTTGTTCCAGTGTTTCATTGTTTTCTTCATTCACAGTTGAGAGAAAAAGCTTGCAACTTCGCCTATTTTTAAAATACTATTTTCTGGATACTATACAAACACGTTTAAAACCCTAAGCAATCATCAGTTTCCAGTGGGGAGACATCAGTTACTGTGTTTCATTTGGAGTATATTTGCAAGGAATTTTAACATCTCAGATATTAAAACTATTTTTATTTTGTTTTTAGTGAGGTCTTTTTAATTGATTAATTAATTAATTGCTTTTAAATGTAATTATTCACTTTACTGCTCAATAGTACCACTCCTCTTCTTCCAGGACCCCTTTACACAGACCCTCCCCACATTTCCCTCTCCCCTTCTCCTCTGAGAAGGCAGAGTCTCCCTAAGTGTAGCATCCACCCACTCAATCCCCCTCACTCTCTGGCACATCAAGTCTCTGCAGGACTAAGCTCATCCTCCCTGAGCCCAGACAAGACAGCCCGTTTATAGGAATGGGATCTCTAAGGCAGGTAGTAGATTCAGAGACAGCCCTGCTCCAGTTATTGGAGGACCCCCAAGAAGATCAAGCTGCACATCTGCTGCATATGTGCCAGAGACTAGATCCAGCCAATACTCACTCTTTAGTTGATGGTTCAGACTCTGAGAGCCGCCAAAGGTACAGGTCAGTTGAACTTACAGTTCTTCCTGTGGAGAAATCTCTATCCTCTTCAGTTCCCTCAACTGCCAGTCTGGTATGACTGTGTAAGAGGCAGTGTGACACAGTTCTTGCCCCTAGAGCAACTCCAGGTCATTGATATTCAAATGTGCTGCTGATGGGTGCTGTTGTCCTGAAGCAGTTGATCTGTTGGTTTGTTTTTTTTTTTTTTTAACCAAAACAAAATGTAGATTTAATTTTTCCAGTTCCACTATACATTTTCCTTCTTCTTTTTTTTCTATTTAGATATGTTCTTTATTTACATTTCAAATGTTATCCACTTTCCTCATTTCCCCTCCAAAACGCCCCTATTCCGTCCCTCCTCCCCCTGCTCACCAACTGACACATTCCCACTTCCCCCAACCTGGCATTCCCTTACACTGGGGCATTGAGCCTTCAAAGGCCAAGGGCCTCTCTTCTCATTGATGTCCAATCAGGCCATCTTCTCCTACCTATGTGGCTGGAGCCAGGGGTCCCTCCATGTGTACTTTTTGCTTGGTGGTTAAGTCCCTGTGAACTCTGGGGGTACTGGGTGGTTCATATTGTTGTTCCTCTTATGGGGCTGCAAACCCATTCAGCCCCTTAGGTCCTTTCTCTAGTTCTTCCATTGGGGACCCTGTGCTCAGTTCAATGGTTGGCTGAGAGCATCCTCCTCTGTATTTGTCAGGCACTGGCAGGGCCTCTCAGGAGACAGCTATATCAGGCTCCTGACAGTTAGTGCTTGTTGGCATCACAATAGTGTCTGGGTTTGGTGACTGTATATGGGATGGATTTCCAGGTGGGGCAGTCTTTTGATGGTCTTTCCTTTAGTCTCTGCTCTACACTTTGTCTCTGTATTTCCTCCTGTGAATATTTTGTATCCCTTTTAAGAAGGACCAAATTATCTACTCTTTGGTCTTCTTCTTGAACTTCATGTGCTCTGTGAATTATATCTTGGGTATTCTGAGAAGAATGGATACAGAAAATGTTGTACATTTACACAATGGAGTATGTACACAGCTATTAATACACAGCTATGAAAAATAATGACTTCATGAAATTCTTAGGCAAATGAATGGAACTAGAAAATATTATCCTGACTGAGGTAACCCAATTTCAAAAGAACACACACAGTATGTACTCACTGATAAGTGTATATTAGCTCAGAAGCTCAGAATACCCAAGATACAATTCACAGACCACATGAAGTTGCCTCTTCAATCCTACTTTCAGTCATTTTTGCTGGGGCATATACTTCTCCTATTACTCCCACAATAAACAGATATGTTTCTCAGAAATGATGAATGGAGGTGGTCATGAGGCTGGGAGGAACAAGGAACAGGTCTCAGCTTAGGATCTAGAAAAAAAACACAGGGATGATACAAGTCCTCAAGGCCCTTTGTGGAATCATTCATTATATGATTTGGGCAAAGTTGGAATTATATGAGGAAATACATGTACCCTTCGGTTTAGTGTTTCCTGTGTTAATTATCCAGGGTGAACTTGGGGACAGAGAATTGAAGTAGTCTCAAGAAGTAAAGGCATGTATAGGGGAAAAGGAGGAATCTATAAAAACAAACAAATAATAAATGGGTTTAACTTATTGCAGGAAAGCTTGTATATGATCTAGATACAAATTAGGAAAGTCCGGTTCGATGGAAAAGGATGGGAAGCTAGAGAATTGTCGAATTGTCAATTTTTGACATGAGGCAAAGGAATTGCTAGATTAGGAAACAAAGAGTAAATAATTAAAATGTGATGTACGAGCATATAAAAAGTTAGTAAGTAGTTCTAGCTACTGGGGAGATTGGAGATGACAATACCTAGAAAGATACTAGAGAGAGCTAACTGCTTTACTAGCATAAATTTTCAAACTTTGTAAGAAATTATCTTTTACTCAGGAGTCTCATCTTTCTGTTCTTACATGAAATTAGTTATGAAAGACTGCTGTTTCCTGTAGCATGACACTGCAAGAGCTCTGCCCAGCTTCCCATGAAGAACAGGCTGTGTAAGTACTATAAGGAAATGTGCTTTTGCTCTGGGTTAAGTATGAGGGGGTGGTAGTTAATGGTGCAGGATTTTTAAAATTTATGTAAATTGAAAGATTTCTAAGACAATGATTAACAATGGTTAAGGCCTTGCTGTTTTAGCTTTAGTAAATCAAAAACTGGTTTCAGGCTTTCCAGTCAGGAAGAGTGAGGAGAATGGTTGGACAATGAAAGAGCACTTGAACGGACAGCTTGCATCCACTACTGACCCTGAGTACATATTGAATCAGTGCTGCACCCAATCACCCCTTCCTCAGGATCCTCCTCACACTGAGGCTGGTCCTTAGCATTCAATCCTTCCCCTGACTCTTCTACAATGCTCCCTGAACTCCATCAAATGTTTGGCTGGGGAGTCTCTGTATGTGTTTACATTGGTTGCTGGTTAGAGACTCTCAAACATTTATACTAGACTTCTGTCTGCAAGTATTAAGAGTAGCATTAATAGTGCAAGGGGTTGGTTAATGGGTCTCATGTATGGACAGTCACTGGCTGGCCATTTTCTCCATCCCTGCTCTGCCTTTGTACATCATGTCAGGATAGACACATTCTGGGTGGAAGGTTTTGTGTCTGTGTTGCTGTCCTTATTCTCCCTCCACTGGGAGTACTGCCTGGCTACAGGAAGTGGTCACTTTAGGGTCTATAATCCCCATTGCTAGGGGTCTCAGAGTCACCCCCTTAGAAACCCTGGAGCCTCCTCCTGTCCCAGCAAAAAGGACTGATCTTTTTTACGATTTATTATTTTTATTTTAATATGCATCATTATTTAGCCTGCATGCATATATGTTTGCTATGTATGTGCCTAGTGGCTGCAGAACACAGAGGTAGATGCTATATCTTCTGAAACTGCAGTTACAAGTGTTTGTAAGCAGTGCAAACCCAACGCATATAAACTGGAAGAACAACTGAAAGAAATTAACTATCGTTGTGTGTCTCCATGACTACAGACATTAAAGTGTTCAGAAGAGTAATCATATCATGTTGTGTACACTCATGTGTTCAGAAGGCAGCACTCCAGAAATGAAAGGCAGAGATAGTATACATGAATCACTTTGCAACCCAAACCAACCAGTCTTTGTAATTATCATTATTATAAATATTATATATTATTATTACACAAGATTATTATACATAAAGAATGACCCTCTTGACAAAAATCTAAGGCATACAATGTAATTTACTAGAATATAGGTATCTGTGTGTTTGGCAAAATGATGTGTTCTGGGTACACCATGACCAGCAAATTCATGAACTCATGGTACATTGTCACGGTCCAGCCTGGACACAGGATTGACATTCTCAACTGGAAGCAGGAATATCTAGAAGGCTCATAATAAATATAAACAGACTACTTTTTGGGTACAAGCTGACAGGCAACATTTCAATGCTTAAAGTTTCTCCTCTCTCTCTCTCTCTCTCTCTCTCTCTCTCTCTCTCTCTCTCTCCCCTCTTTCTTGCTCACGTGAAGCTTGAGGCTGCACAAACTGCATTCTCCTGCATACTCTGCTATTCTCCTGTGTGCTTTTCTTTCCTTGAGCTCCCACACTCCTACACACCTTGGTGCATTCCCCTTTCAGTTTCATCCACACTCTTCATACACATCTTACACATATCTCACACACACCACATACACTCTCCTTTCACTCACACATACACTCTCCACACACACCTCACAGTCTCTCCTCACTCACTCTTCACATGCTCTTCACATGCTCTCTCTTTCTCACTCTTCCCTCGCTCTCTTGCATGGCTTTTCATTTGCACTCTCGCTTGCTTGCTTTTCTATTGCCCCAGTCTTTTATTGATACTCCAAAACCAGGTAAAATAATAGACATTGTATAATCATTGCCAAATCAAATTCAAAAGAAAAACCACGTCCCACAAAGACTCAAGAATTACAATTGTTTCCCAAGTTTCAAGCTTTCCCTATTCCCAGGCCTGTAGCCAAAGTAGTAGTAACTGCAATCTTATCATTATTTAAACTTTAACTTTTGGCTTATTATACTTCAGAGCTCAGAGCTCTGAGGTCAGCTACTTGCATTTTCTTGTGAAGCTCTAATGATAAATGACATGGGCAAAGCTGCCAGGCAGTGGTCAGAAAAGAATCAAGTTAACTCTAACTTAACCTTTCCACTAGCTTTCTGCTTCTGTACATTGCACATAATGACTCTCTTAAGAGTCCCAGTGTTTTGACTTAGTTTTATTAATATATAATATTATGTGTTCTATACTTTCTTATCTAGGAACTACTCTTAAATGTTATGCAAAACTTACTTCATAACTTCCATAATTCTTTTCCTTTCTCTGGGTCTCAATGTTGTTTCTAATTAATATTCTAGTAATTTTTTCAAACTTTCTTTGCAAGTCAAGCATTAATCTGGAACTACCATTGTGCAGTTAATACATTGTTTCTAAGATGTGAACACATAGCATGCACCTGGGCCATTAGGACTGTGCTGTGCTGTGTCCTGTGCCTCGATTCTTAATTGTTTAAGAATCATTGCATCAAGGAACATCTGCTTTCACAGAATATGCCAGAGCAGATGGAGAAAGAAGTAGGAAAGTCAGATATAATAGAATAATTATGCACACCAACGCAAACTGAAAAGCCGTCACACACAAATAAAATCTATACAGCCAGTGTCCAGGGCTAAGATTAGGAGAAACAACCATTTTTATAAAGAGCTGCTGCTGGGTACTGAGTTGTCTCCATGAGGCCTTCTGCAGGTAGTCCCTTATTTCAGATAGCAGGTCCCCTGAAGGGATGTATCTCCTGCTTCTCGGGGTCCCAGATGCATCCTTTTCTACAAGGAGCTGCCATAGGCTTCTGAAATGTCTCCATCCCAGCCCACTGCAGGCAGTCCCTGTCATTATATGCTGTCCCGAGCAGTATATATCGTACCAATGCAAGACCTTCACAGGAGTTGATCCCTACAATGAATATTTTATGGGGAAAGGATTCAGGAGGCCCTCCACTCTATGAGGTATGATTATCAGTTAAGAAGTGCTAGTGAAAAGAATGTCCGCTTCTTTAGAAGTATAGCCACTATGAAGTAATCCATGCTTGAACAAATTACCTCCCTCCCATGTTCCTGCAAGCAATTGTAACTAAACCCAGTGGGACACACACACACACACACACACACACACACACACACTCACACATGCACAAGCAGGAGAGGCATTTGTGGAAAAGAAAAAGGAGTTCAATAGGGGAAGGGGAGAATAAAAAGAAATGGGGTGGAAAAATAAAATTCAATATACATACACAAACATATGGAATTAGATTAACATATACATATATAGTATTAGTAATTTTTTCTTCTTGAGATTTCTTTAATAAATGTCACTGATGTAGCATTATTTCCTTTACTTTGAACCTTTGAATGGTGGTATTGACCGCTAGCATTTTCTTCTGAGATTCCAGTTAGCCTTAGGTGAGATTTCTTACAAAAAAAAAAATAAAAAAAATAAAAAAAAAGACCATGACTGCACAAGGATTTTATCTATGCCTATAAGTCACAAAATAACAAGATTGTACTGTATACTTAATTCATTGTCAGTTCAGCAGCAACATATATCAAAGCCTCAAAGGAGTATTAAATATCATCTGATTTCCAGTGAAACCTCAATGTGAACACACATATACATCCATGTCCCTTTACAATTATCACCAGACTCTAGAAATTCACTGAACTTGAATTTACTTGATACAGTTTTTACATCTGTAAAATTTGTTTTTAGGAGAATTTGTTTACTTTTCTTTCTGTGCACTGCTGAAAAATAGATCTTGCTACTGAATTTTCTTACATAAAAAATGCACTTTTTAATGCACTGTTAATTAGGGTGTAGGACACCTAATTAACAGATAGGTACCTAGTATGGAATAGTCAACTTCCAATACACACATTGATTGGAAATATATTTAATGGACTCTGACACAGAGAAAAGAGTAATGGATCCATGCTCCAGAAACTCTCACTGTAACACAACACTCTAACAATCCTATAGTTTTTACTAAGACTTACAATTAAGAGAAATTATATCTCATGCCAATTCTCTTATTGGTCAATCAATCTTTCTAGAAAAATGCACCCTTCTTGTTACAATTTTGGAGATTTCTACTTTTACCATTCTGGGAAGATTCAGAGATAACATTTGTGGTTTCTTCTAGAGCTTTAGGTCCTGAAGAATACTTTCTGTGGAATTTCTAAGTGTTTAACTTCTTATTAAAAACTATTTTGGAGAAGACTCGGCAAGCCGGCTACCACCTGCATCCTTGCAGAGGTCCAGACTAAGGAGAGCAGAGCCAGGTACCCGTGATATCCAGAACTTGGGATCTTTGGGGGCTCAAGACCGCCTGGCAGCAAACTGGGCAGAGCAGGGTTCCTGGGCCCAAACCAGGTGTGGGCTCTGCGCTCTGAGGGGAACACTGCACTCTGCTAATCTGCGGCCATCTTGCTGGTGGGTGCTTAGACCAAGCAGACAGAAATAGAAACCTGAGATACCCTAAGCTTAAGATCTTGAGGGACCCTGGTCACAAGCCAGTCATCTAAGAACTGGAGCTTGGCAGAGCAGCAATTCCTGTGTTCCAGCAGGGCGTGGGTTCCCGGCCCTCTGGGAGTCCCTGCACTCTGCAGTCCCCACTCCCCGAGGCCACAGACAGCATCCTTGCTGCTGACTGAACTAAGCAAAATGAACCAGAGAAGACAAGCAATATCAGGTCCACAGAGATAACCAAATATAACATTGCTTAGACCAAGATACACCAGGGATACAACAGCACCCAAGAGGAAAACAACACATCAGCAATCTGTGCCAGAGGAAACCCAGTTATCCAGTGGTGGGAAAATAGCCTTTCGAGCCCACAGCAGGTTCAAGCACCAGCTAGTGACTACAAGACCATCTAAGGCCAGAGATAACCAGATGGCAGAAGGCAAACATAGGAATGTTACTAACAGAAATCAATGCAATATGGCAGCATCCGAACCCAGTACCCTGACAGCAGTAAGTCCCGGATACCCCAACATACCAGAAAAACAAGATTTGGATCTAAAAATCACTGGTCAGGATGCTGATAGCGGAACACATAGATAAATCTCTTAAAGAAATACAGGAGAAAATGGATCAAAAATATGAAGCCCTTTCAAGGCAAACACAAAAATCACTTAAAGAAATTCAGGAGAATATGGATCAAAAATTAGGAACCAATAAGGAGGAAATACAAAATTCACTTAAAGAAATAAAGGAGAATGTGGGCCAACAAGTAGAAATCATGAAAGAGGAAACACAAAAAAACTCTAAAAAGAAATACATGAAAATACAAACAAGCAAGTGGAAGATCTGAGCAAAACCATCCAGGATCTAAAAACAGAATGCCCTTTGCATTTATCAATTGTTGGTCTTAGAACCCTAAGCCATTGATGTGCTGTTCAGGAAATTACCTCCTAATCCAATGTGTTCAAGGTTGTTTCCCACTTTTTCTTCTTTGAAATTTAATGTATCTGGTTTTATGTTGATGTTTTTGATCCATTTGGACTTGCATATGGCTATATTTGCATTCTTATACATGGAGACATCCAATTAGACCAGCACCATTTATTGAAGATGCTTTCTTTTTTCCATTGTATGGTTTTGGCTTCTTTATCAAAAAACAAATGTCCATAGGTATGTGGATTTATTTCTGGGTCTTTGATTTAATTCAGTTGATCAACTTGACTATTTTCATACCAATACCCTCTCATTTTGATCACTATTGCTCTGTAGTACAGCTTGAGGTCAGGGATAGTGATTCCTCCCAATGTTCTTTTATTGCTCTGGATTCCTTTGGCTCTCCTAGGCCTTTTATTTTTCCATATGAAGTTGAGTATTCCTCTTTCAAGATCTATAGATAAATGCTGTGGAATTTTGATAGGGAATGCACTGAATCTGTAGATTGCAATTGTTAAGAGGGCTATTTTCATTATAAAAATCCTACGTATCTGTGAGCATGGGATATATTTCTACATTCTAATATCTTTTTTAATTTTCCTCTTCAGAAACTCTTGTCATATAGACCTTTTCACTTGTTTCATTAGAGTTACACCAAGATATTTTATAGTATTTGAGGTTATTATAAAGCCAAAAGCAATTAAAAATTTGTTTCTATAACTTCTTTCTTGGCCCATTTATAAATTTGTATAGAGGGCTACTAACTTCTTTGATATAATTTTGCATCTAGCCACTTTACAGCAGGTGTTTATCAACTGTACAAGTTCTCTAATAGAATTTTGTGTGGACGCTAATGTATGTTATCATATTATCCTGAATAAGTGATACTTTGACTTCTTCTTTAGTTGTCTTAATGTTCTGACTAGAAATTGAAGTGCCATATTGAATAGATAGGGAGAGAGTGAGTTGCCTTTTCTTAACCCTGATTTAGTGGAATTATTTTAAGTTTCTCTACATTTACCTTGATATTATCTACTGGCTTGCTGTATATTGCTTTGATTATGTTTAGGTATGTGCTTTGAGTCACTGATGTCTTTACTACTTTGAACATGAAGGGGTGCTGAATTTTTCTAAAGGCATTGTAGGCATGTAATGAAATGACTGTTGTTTTTTTCTCTCAGTTTGATGATATGGTGGTTTACATTGATGGATTTTCATGTCTTGAACCATCCTTGCATCCCTGGGATAAAACCAACTTGATCACGATGGATGACACTTTTTAACTGTTCCTGGATTCAGTTTGTGGATATTATATTGAATATTTTTGCATCAGTGTTTCTCAGAGAAATTAGTCTGATTTCTTTCTTTGTTGTATGCTTTAGGGATCTGGGTGACTTGAGGTTCATAGGATGAATATGGTGATGTTCTTTCCTTTTTTATTTTGTAGAATAGTTTGAGGAGTATTGCTATTTGCTCTTCTTAGAAGTCTGGTAGAATTTTGCACTAAAACCATATAGACTTCGGATTCTTTTGGTTGGGAGAATTTTAATTTCTATTTCTTTAGATACTATACGGCTGTTTAAATAGTTTACCTGATCTTGGTTTAATTTTCATCAATGGTATCTTTGTATAAAATCACCCATTTCGTTAAGCTTTTCTTATTCTGTGGAGTGTTTTGAAGTAAGATCTTAGTTTCACTGATTCATTTTATTGTTTTCTTTGTTTCTAATTGATTGATTTCAGCCCTGATTTTGATTATTCTCTGCCTTCTACTCCTCTTTGGTCTGCTTGCTTCCTTTTACCTAGAGCTTTCAAGTGTACTTTTAAATTGCTTATGTAAGAACTTTCTGATTTCTTTATGGAGGCACTTAGTGCTATAAACTTTCCTCTTAGCACTGCTTTCATATACCATAATTTGTGGTATACAGTGCCTTCATTTTCATTGAACTGTAGAAAGTTTTTAATTTCTTTCTGTATTTCTTCCCTGACCCAGTGATCATTGTGTTGACAGTTGTTCAATTTCCATGAGTGTGTATGTTTCCAGTGTTTTTGTTATTGTTATTGTCCATCTTTAACCTATGGAGGTACAAGATACAAGGCATTATTTCAGTTTTGTTGCATCTGTTGAAACTTGTTTTATGACCAACTATATAGTCAGTTTGAAGAAGATTCCATAGGTGCTAGGAAGTTATATTCTCTTTTGTTTTCGTGAAATATTCTAAAGAGGTCTGTTAGGTCCATGTGATTCATAATGTAGGTTAGTTTTTGTCTGGATATCCTGTCATTGGTGAGAATGGGGTATTGAAATCTCCCACTATTTACATGTAGGGTTCGACTTGCAATTTACGCCTTAGCAATTCTTTCTTTACAAATGTGGGTGCCCTTGTGTTTGGGGCATATATATTCAGAATTGAGATGTAATCCTGGTAGATTTTTCCTTTGATGAGTATGATGTGTCCTTTGCCGTCTCTTTTGATTAGTTTTGGTTGAAAGGATATTTTATTATATATTAGAATGGCTATGTCAGCTAATTTTTGGGGTCCATTTGCTTGGAAAACTGTTTTCCAGCCCTTTAATATGAGGTAACATTCATTTTTATTGCTGAGTCTTGTTTCACCTATGCAGAAGAATGATGGATTCTGTTTTCACATTCATTCTATTAGCCTCTGTCCTTCTATTAAGGAATTGAGCCCTTGGATGTTGAGAGATATTAAATACCAGTGATGGTTATTTCATATTATTTTGTTGTTGTTGTTGGTGGTGGTAGTGGCAGTGGCGGTGGCGGTGGTGGTGGCGGTGTGTGTGTACACGCACGCATGCATACTTGATTTTGCTGGTATGGAATTACTTATTTTCTTGCAGTTATCCTCCTTGGGTTATAATTTTCCTTCTAGTATTTTCTGTAGGACTGGATTTATGAAGAAATATTGTTTGAATGTTGATTTGTATTAAATTATCTTGTTTTCTCCATCTATGCAGATTGAGGAATTTGCCGGTTATAGTAGTCTAGGTTGGCATCTGTGGCTTTTCAGAAGCTGTGAAATATTTGTCTAAGTCTTTCTAGATTTTAGAATCTCTGTGGAGAATCCTGGTGTAATTCTGATAGGTCTTCCTTTGTATGTTACCTGCCCTTTTCCCATAGCTGCTTTTACTATTTTCTTCAATAGATTTCATGTTTTGTTTATTATGTGTTGGGAAGATTTTCTTCTCTGGCCCAGTCTAATTGGTGTTCTATAGACTTCTCATATGTTTATAGGCCTTTCTTTCTTTAGATTTGGAAAGTTTTTTTTATGATTTTCTTGAAAATATTTTCGGGTCTTGGACCTGGGACTCTTCATATTCTTCTATTCCTATGATTCTGAGTTTAGGTCTTTTCATGGTACCCCAGGTTTCCTAGGTGATTTTTTGTCAAGAAGTTTTTACATTTAATATTTTCTTTGACAGATATATCATTTTCTTCAGTTGACTCTTCTATGCCTAAGACTCTTTCTTCCATCACCTGTATGGTTCTATGCCTAAGACTCTTTCTTCCATTGCCTGTATGGTCTGTTGGTTACGTTTGCATCTGTTGTTCCTGTTTCCTTCCCTAGATCTTCCATCTCCAGGATTTCCTGTTTGTGTGTTCTTTAATACTTCTATTTCCACTTTCAGGTCTTACACAGTTTTATTTATTTTCTTCACCCGCTGAATTGTATTTTCCTATACATCTTTTGGGTTTTTATTTATCTGCAAGTCTGTATGGTTCAGGGTCCACAAGGTCTGTGTGATTTAGGAGCTACAGATTCAATGAAGGTGAGCAGAGAGGTGAAAGGAGAATGGTTGTCCACCTTGGCTAGTAGACTACACAAGGCAGCTTGGGACTTGAGTCCCCAGAGGACTCAGTGAGCAAGGAAGATGGGTTGGTGATGGGAGCTTAACCTGTATGTTTCAGGATCCACAGGTCTGATGAAGGTAGACAAAGAGGTATTGGAAGAATGGGGGAGTAGAACAGATAGATGGATGCTTAGGGTAACTTGGGGTGCCCAGAGGACACAGTGAGCATGGAAGATCAGTGAGAGAAGTGAAGCTTATCTGTATGATCCAGGATCCATAGGCCCAATGAAGGTGAGAGGAAAACTTCTGGGAAAATGGAAGTCCCTCTTTGATAATAGGCTCCTCAGGGAACTTTGACTTGCCATAGAGGTCTCAGCAAGCAGGGAAGATGGGATGGGAAAGAGAAGCTTACCTGTATAGTTCAGGATGCACGGGTCTGATACAGGTGGGTGTAGAGGTGTCAGAGGAATGGAGGTCCCCCTCAGATAGCAGGCAGTGGCTTCCCCCTGAGGAATTAGTGAGCGTGGAAGATCTCTATTTCCAATTTTATTCTCTCATTAATAGATTTTTTCTCTTCCTTTTATTTTAGTGATGATTTTCTGGTGTTTGTTGTCTCCAGCATCATCATTCCTGTTATAGTTGTTGTTACAGGTGTGGCTGCTCTAGTCATTGCTGGGGTTCCTTTATTTCTCAATGTGTAGCACTGCTGTTTGTTTCAGTGACTGTTCACTGTTTCGTCCTTTGACACGATGCTGGTGATCACAGCACATTATTATGTTTTATGGATGCTTTAACCATGAACTGCCCTCCCACACCAGCTTGAGTCATCCTAGTGCTACATCATAAAACTTATTATGGAAACCCCATGAAGAAAAATATAACATACATGTACATATTATCCTTTGTTCATACATATTTATACAGTGAATTTTAGTTTTTTCCAACACATTTCCTTTTCTTATCCCCTTTCTTCTTCTGAAACCTTCTTCGTCCCCAGAAGACCCCTTCAGCTTGTGTGTGTGTGTGTGTGTGTGTGTGTGTGTCACACCAAGTTTAATTATGATTGCACATGTGATCATGGATGGGAAGTAATTTGTTCAAGCATGATCTACTTTGTAGTGGTTACATTTCTGAAGAAACTAACAGTCCATTCCTTCCTCTAGCATTTCTTAATTGATAACCATACCACATAGAGGAGGGGGCCTCATGAGCACTTCCCCCATCAAAATGAGTATTTTCCAGGTTGAATCTTGTGGAGGTTTTATTCTGCCAAGTACGTTTCAACATGTCAGAACTAATGGATAGACTAATGCTGTGATAGTGTTAACTGCCAACTTAACAGACTCTAGAATTTCCCAGATGATAGGCTTCTGAGAAATCCTAGGTGATATTATTTTAGCTACATTATTTCATATAAAGATACAAATTTTGAATATGGGCAGGACCATTCCTTCAGCAAGGGATTAAGGACTCCATGAAGTAGAGAAGGCAATATTATTACAAGCTTCACTCTGTACTTTGCTGTTTCTTATTGGAAGATGTGTTGTGCCCAGTATGTTGAAGTATTTTTTCTACTTAAGAAGGAATTGTTTTAAGTTATTTTCTTTAAATACAACTGGATATATTTTGGATTTCAAAGACATAAATATGCATGATGAAAAAAATTACACAGCTTCAGTCCCTTTTAGTTCTCTACATTGGAAAAGAAAAATGTGACTAGGGTTTAAGCCTTTGATAGTCTGTATTTCTAAAAAAAAGTTGCTGAACACACACACACACACACACACACACACACACATACACACTAGCCCATGGATGAAGACTCACTGAAAAATACTAATGCATAAGGAAAAAGGCATTAATTATAATAGATAGAGGTTTCTCAGCAAATAGTAAGAGTTTGGGTATACATGTGTATATACATATGAATCTAGACTTAGATGTCACATCCCGAACAGAAGTTAATTAAAATCAAAACACAAATACAATCTGAATCAGCATTAAGGGAACTTTAAGAAGACCTGGGAAGAGTCCAGGATAATCTAGTTTATTTGGTTCAAACAAAAAGTACCATCTCAGAAAAATATACTTGATTATCAGGTCTTCCCAAAAGTAAATCTCTGTGAAAAAGATTAGTTCAAAATGGATTGAGGGACACATATTTCACTAAAAAATATGTAATATATATTTCAATAAGTGATTGCTACTGCAAACACAATACTCACACAGTACTGAAATAAAAATGGGACAGAATGCCCAATAACTGAAAGTATTTGTTTCTGAGTAAGAATGACAATCTGAATTTACATGACCAGAACTCATATAGAGGAAGATTCAGCAGCATGAGTATTTGTGTCCCCACTATTTGTGTCCCTACTGTGCCTCTTTTGGGTAAAGGGAGAATTCATGGAAACCTCTAAAATGTAGCTGGTCAGCTAGTTTGGTTACGCTAGCAGGATGATAACCCATCTGAAACAGTGCTAGCACTGACACCAAAAGGAAGTTATTCTCTGACTTCCACACACATGCTACGTCATATAGGCATTAGCACCCAAATGAAGGAAGATGCACATGAATACATACTTAAATTTATGTAACACACACACACACACACACACACACACACACACACTTTGAAGTGTGATAAAAACTTGGAAACAAAATATACATAGAAAAAGCAATCATCAAAAAGCATCCAAGGAAAGGAAAACATGACCCTAACAAATGTCTAATAAAACCTATCAAGGTAGTCTTAACATATGAACCAGTAAGCAGTCCTCTTGGAAGACACCTAAGGAATTTTAGTATCATTTCTACACTGAAGCCTCTTTATAGATATTTGTAATATCTTTGCTTACAACTGACAAAACTTAGAAGTAGTTCAGTTGTCTCTCAGTACACAAATTGTTTAATGGACTATGGTTAATCTAAATAACTGAATATTACTAACTAAAATATTTATTTTATATTTATATACTAAAATATTATTAATATATTTAATTAACTAAAAAAATTAACTGCTGAGGCTATGATAATTGAGAAAATTGGATATAAAAAACAGAATATTACATGCATGTTATTAAATGAAAGATTCCAGTCTGCAAAGGTGACATACTTCATGGATGATATGCAAAACCTGTAGAAATGGTAAATAAATGAATAAATAAATAAATGTGAGAGATATGTAAAAGGAGAGATAAAAAGGCAGAACTTATGAGACATTAAAAGAAATAAAAATATATTTCATGATAACACATATCTAAAACCAAAGAGGTATAACTTCTAGCATGGTCACAATCTAATTTCCCTGCAGGTGTTATTGGATTTGAACAATACACCAGACAAAGGAACATTCACACACATACACAGGCACACAGACACAGACACACACACATATGCATGCAGGCACATGCACACAAACATACCACACACACACATAAAAATATACTATGTACATACACATACAGACACACTCACACACACATGAACACATTAAAAATTGATGTGTCAGAGCGGAGTGATACCCAAAGGGGACCCTCCCTTCTCAAGGCAGAAGGGGAAATGGGGGAGGAGATGAGGGAGAGGGTACTGGGAGGAGAAGGAAGGCAGATATTGAGAAGTAAACTGAATAATTTAATTAGTTAATAGGAAAATTATTGTTCTGAGCATAGCTGCGGGAACCACAGCTTGGCAAACCTGGAACTTCCATGTTTTCCACTGCTCATCTAGATCTTCTCACCTGTGGAACAGAATTAAGATCCCGGGATGGTGAGGAGAGAGGTACCTGTAGCAAAAGATAACCTGCCACCCCCCTCTGTGTTCAATTTTTTTTTAATTTTTATTTTCTATATTCTATGTTTACATTCCAAAGGCTTTCCCCTTTCCCAGTTCCCCCCCACCATACCTCCCATAGTTCCTCTCCCCCCAACTATTCCCCAATCATTCCTCCTCCCCCCACGGTTTCTTTACAAAACTGGATCCAATCTTTACAGGCCCAGGGTCCTCTCCTTTCTTCTTCCTGGGAGTCATTTGACTTGCTAATTGTGCCTTGAGTATTTAGGGCTTCTGGGCTCATTAATATCCACTTATCAGTGATTGCATTTCATGTGTATTCTTTTGTGATTGGGTTAACTCACTCAGGATGATATTTTCCAGGTCTAACCATTTACCTACAAATTTCATGAATTCATTATTTTTAATTGCTGAGTAGTATTCCATTGTATAAATATACCACATTTTCTGTATCCATTCCTCCTTTGAGGGATATTTGGGCTCCTTCCAATTTCTGGCTATTATAAACAAGGCTGCTATAAACATAGTGGAGCATGTGTCTTTATTGTATGCAGGGGAATCCTCTGGGTATATGCCCAGGAGTGGTATGCCAGGGTCCTCTGGAAGTGACATGCCCAATTTTCTGAGGAACCGCCAAACTGATTTCCAGAGTGGTTTTACCATTTTGCAATCCCCCGAACAGTGGAGGAGTGTTCCTCTTTCTCCACATCCTCACCAAAACTTGTTGTCTCTTGAGTTTTTAATCTTAGCCATTCTGACTGGTGTGAGGTGGAATCTCAGGGTTGTTTTGATTTGCATTTCCCTGATGATTAATGATGTTGAACATCTCTTAAGGTGTTTCTCGGCCATCTGAATTTCTTCTGGTGAAAATTCTTTGTTTAGCTCTGTACCCCATTTTTTGATAGGGTAGCGGGCAGCAACCAGCTCGCGGGCCCCTGGACCTCTGTGTTCAATTTTATCATTCACACCTCTAAATAAAATCTCAGATGCCTGCAGGCATTAGAGATGACCAGGTGAGACTCCTACCCCTAATCCCTGCCTGTCTGCCACTCTGGGCAAATTCAGCAGCAGCAAAGAGCTCTGCCCCATGCATCCCCCCAGCACTCCATTTCCAGGGTCACTACTTCACCTGCATCCCTGCTGCTATCCATGAAAACCAGCAGACTGAAGTCATCAGGCACTACTGACCCTGCCTGCATCTTTGGAAGTCTGCTACCTCCATAGGTAACCTGTAGCTGTTCAGCAGTTTATGGTCAGGCAGGGATTACCTGAAAGATGGGCTGGAAATGAAAAGGATGGGATGAGAGAAAATGAAGCCTAGACAATATTCTGATCAAGACTCAAAGTTTATTACTGCAGCTCCAGCTCACAAGCACTTCAGCAAAGTCCCTCTTGAGAATGTTCCTCTATAAACACAGATAGGAGTTCTTTTTGGGTGAACACACTACTCTTTGACCTTGGCTACACAGACTGCTCTTATGGCCTTGGCTATACATACTGCTTTCATTGCAGTTCTCTGGCTTTCCAAAGTTACCAGCTCTATCTGAAGCCCCAAAGGCCTGCCCTCAACAGGTACTACCAGGACTGTCAACACCACAGACAGCAAGATGGTAAAAGGTCAATATAAGAACACAATCACCAAAAGCCAGAGCAATAAGGTACCACCAGAATCAGCTGTCATACAACATAAAGCCCTGAATGTTCAAACACACCCAAATCTCAAGAAAATGACCTTAAATCTAATCTTATGGGAATGATAAAGGCCTTTAAAGAATAAGTGAATAAAACCCTTAAAATACAGAAAAATGCAAAAAAAAACAGATAAAGGCCCTTAAAGAAGAAACAGATAAATATGAATAAATGCAGGGTAATACAACCAAAAGGAGAAAAGAATGAGCAAAACTGTTCAAGAAATGAAATTAGAAATATAAGCAATAAAGAAAACAAAAACTGAGACAACCTTGGGCATGAAATACCAAGAAAAGAGAACAGAAATTATGAATTAAAGTATCACCAACAGAATTCTGGAGATGGAAGAGAAAGACTCAGGTGTAGAAAATGCAAAAGATGAAATTGCCAAAGAAAATCCTGCAGCTAATTTTCTAACACAAAACATCCAGGATATTTGGGACACTATAAAATAACCAAACTTAAGAATAAATGAAAGAAGGAGAATTCTCCCAACTCAAGTCCCCTGCCCGCCAAAATCATAAAACAAAAATGCCCTAACCTAAAAAAAGTGCTTATAAATGTAAAAGATTCTTGGAGAATACCAAATAAGAGTGGAGGTGAAAAAGACCTTTCTGCTACGTAGTAATCAAGACAGTAAATACCCAAAACAATGAAAAATATTAAAAGCTGAAGCAGATGAAGAAAAAGTAATATATAAGGGCAAATTGATTAAAATTACAGCACATTTCTCAACAGAGGCTTTGAAAGCCAGAACGCCTGTCTCTAAGAGTTCGGATATGACAGCTCAGGATACTATACCCAGCAAAACTTTCAACCACCATAGACAGAGGGGAAAAAACACCTAAATTTAAACTAATCCAGAACAACAGAGGATAATAGAAGGAAAACTCCAGCACAATCAGGGAAACCACACTCAAGAAAATATAAGAAATAGTTTATTACGTACCAGCAAAACCAAAGGAAAACACACACACACACACACACACACACACACACACACAAGAAGAAACAGAAATAATCATAGAACCAACACTGACATCAAAATAATAGGAACAACATTGATCATTAATATTTCTTAACATCAATGGTATTAATTTCCCCAATAGAAAGACAAAGACTAAGTGAATAGATCTGTAAACAGGATTTATCATACTACAACATACAAGAAACATGCATCAGCAACAGAGATAGAAATTACCTTAGTATAAAGGGCTAGAAAAAGGTCTATCAAGCAAATGGGCCAAAGAAATAAGGTGGACAAGCCATCCTAATATCTAATATAATAAACTTTCAACTGAAAGTGATCAGAAGAGATGGGGAAGATCTCTTGACACCCGTTAAAGGAAAAATCCATCAAAAGGAAATATCAATTCTGAACATCTATGCCCCAAATGCAAGGGCACACACATTTGTAAAAGAAACATTATTAATGCTTATATCACACAATAAACCTTACACATTAATAGTGGGAGATTTCAACACCCTGCTTTGACCAATGGACAGGTCATTGAGACAGAAATTAAACAGAAAAATAATGAGACTACTGAGGTAATGAATCAAATGGACCTAACATAGATTCATAGAACATTTCTTCCCAATGATTGGCTCTAGCATTTATTTGACTAGTCAGAATGGGGAGAACATTCAATGAGATCATCCGAGTACATTAAAAAGAATGACATCATGAATTTTGAAGACAGGTGGATAGAACTAGAAAATATCATTCTAGATGAGGAAACTGAGACCCAAAAAGACATGCATGGTATGTACTCATTTATAAGTAAGTAAGTCATAAAGTACAAGAACACCATACTACAATCCATAGGCCCAAAGAAAACAAATTAAAAATAGTGGGCCTAAGT
The DNA here is from genome assembly GCA_964023405.1 of Apodemus agrarius. Taxonomy (NCBI): domain Eukaryota; kingdom Metazoa; phylum Chordata; class Mammalia; order Rodentia; family Muridae; genus Apodemus; species Apodemus agrarius. The sequence continues at coordinate 27,553,910 of OZ030014.1, forward strand.
GAGGATGCTTGAACCTTTCTAAGTAGGAAATAAAATAGATAATGGGGATGTATGAAAGGAGGGAACTGGGTGAGAGAGAGGATGGGGAGATGCAGTCAGAACAGAGGAGGGAGAATGAAAATAGACTGTGGGCAGGTAGTGAGGCATCTGTAGGTTGAAACAAAGAACTTGAACATATGGAAGCCCAAGAGAGAGTACATGGGGGTGACTCTAGATGAGACTCCTAGGAGTAGAACATATGGATCCTTAAATGACCACCTCTTGTAGCCAGGGGGACTTTCAGTGTAAAGATAAAGACAGAAACCCACCTACAAAACCTACAACCAAAAATGTTTCCTGCTTACAAGATGTGCAGGCTCAAATATGGATCAGAGATGGGGGAATAGCCAACCAATGACTAACCCAAATTCAGATCCTTACCCTGGACAAGAGCCAATCCCTGACACTATTAATAATACTCTGTTTTGCCTGTAGACAGAAGTCTAGCATGACTGTCCTCTCAGAGGACCCACCAAGCAGCCTATGGAAACAGATACATATACCCACAGCCAAACATTAAATGGATTTCCAGGGTTCTTGTGAAAGAGTTGCAGGGAGGATTGATGGACCCTAAGAAGATAGGGAGTCTACAAGAAGATCAACAGAATCAACTAACCTGGACTCTTAGATGCCCCCAGATACTGAACCACCCACTAGAGGAAGGGAGCATGGCCTGGACTCCCACACATATGTAGCAGATGTGCATATTGATTTTCCTGTGAGTTGCACAGGAACTAGAGTGAGTGGTGTCCCTTTGCCTGTTGCCTGCCTGTAGATCCCTTTCTCATTACTAGGCTGCCTTGTCTGTCCTAAGTGGGAGAGGATGTACCTACTTCCCAGGATGGGGGTGCTGATATTAGGATGTAATGAGAATAAATAAATAAATTAATAAATTAATTAATTAATTATTTGATTGATTGATTGATTAATTAATGGTATGATAGACTATTGAGAAAATCACAAACTAAAATTCAAATAAAATTACCAATCACTTAAATGTGTCATGGAAGAAATATTTATCTCAAATGTTTGAATTTTCGCTTGAGGTAAAGGAGGAGTGGCAGTGACTAAGTAGAATCTCTCCTAAAACAACTGAGAAGATGGCTGGCATTTAGGAAACATGATCAGAGAGAAGAAATAAAAATGGGACTTCTCTTGCCTTTTTGGACCCCTAAACAAAAATCTCCAGTTCAGGGAGAAGAAAGGGACACTTTTGTGGACTTCCTGGGCTCTGGGAATGGGATATGGAAACTAAAATATTTTCTGCCTATATCAAAGTACAGGGGCTCTTCCAATTTGCCATCTTCTAAGCACTAAGACCTCAGCTTTTACTCTTTATACCCCGAGCTTAACATGAGCTCATATAGGTTTGAGGATTTCCACCTTGGCCACCACATTATCTTGAATATTTTTCACAACTATTGGAAAACACCCATATGTAAAGACACAGCTTTTTTTTTAAATTTTCATATACACCTTAATTTTCTAATGTTGTACAAATACTTATTTTAAATGAATATTAAAATATTCATACTAACTAAATATTCATATTCAAACAAAAGTAAAAACTCAGTTAATTGGTATCAGGAAACTACCTCAAACAGTGAAAGCAATGTTGCCATCTTGTGGTTACATGTTAATTACAACTTTTAAATACTTTGTTAAACTCCTAAGAAAACTCAATAGTTAATATGTACAAAAGTATGACTTGTATTATTAAGCAAACAATCCTCTAAGTCTGTTTTTTATTACTATTATTTTCTGTATTCTTTGTTTATATTCCAAATGATTTTCCCTTTCCCGGTTCCCCCATCCCACTAAGTCCAATAAGTCCTCTTCCCTCCAACAGTTCCCCAGTCAACCCCCTCCCATTCCTTTGTCCTGGCAATCCCCTACAATGCTGCCTCAAGCCTTTCCAGGACCAGGGCCCTCTCCTTCCTTCTTCTTGGGAATCATTTGATATGTGGGTTGTGTTTTGGATATTCAGAGCTTCTGGGCTAATATCCACTTATCAGTGACTATATTCCATGTGTGTTCTTTTGTGAATGAGTTACCTCACTTAGTATGATATTTTCCAGTTCCAACAATTTGCCTAAAAAATTCATGAATTCATTGCTTTTAATTGCTGAGTAGTATTCCATTGTGTAAATATACCACATTTTCTGTATCCATTCCTCCATTGAGGTACATCTGAGTTCTTTCCAGCTTCTGGCTATTATAAATAAGGCTGCTATGAACATAGTGGAGCATGTGTCCTTACTGCATGCTGGGGAATCTTCTGGGTATATGCCCAGGAGTAGTATAGCAGCGTTCTTTGGAAGTGTCATGCCCAGTTTCCTGAGAAACTGCCAGACTGATTTCCAGAGCGGTTGTACCAGCATGCAGCCCCACCAGCAGTGGAGGAGTGTTCCTCTTTCTCCACATCCTTGTCAACACCTGCTGTCTCCTGAGTTTTTAATCTTAGCCATTCTGACTGGCATGAGGTGAAATCTTAGGGTTCTTTTGATTTGCAATTCCCTAATGACTAATGATGTTGGAATAGCCATTTATATGTATTCCAGAAGCAAGTCTAATATACTCTACTATAAGTGGACCTTTGCAGAATAAAAGGAATGAAGATATTGGTGACTTCTTGAGAAGGGACCTTATTTCCATTGAGCAGAGTGTGTTCAAAACATGATGAAAATATGAAGCAACCCATCTAACAAAAGATGGCTTTAATGAGCTTAAACTAGACTTGTAATTCATTAGTTGTGTTTATTGTGTCCAATTGAAGGGAAATATTGGGAAGAAAAATTGGTATACCTTTCTATTGCTTTCACAAAATGCTAACTCTATGGTATATATATATTATATTATATTATATTATATTATATTATATTATATTATATTATATTATATTATATTTGCAGACTCACAACTCTGGCACCCATATTCATGTTCAGTATAGGTGAAAGCTATAAACAGGAAATGACAAATAAAAAGATAGTACACAGGGAAAAGAAACTCTTGAAAAATTAAAGCTGATTTTTTTTTTACTCTATTTCCTTTTGAGGATAAAGGAGAGGACCTGTGCAGAATGAAGCTAGCAAAGTTCTAGCCTTTGCAAGTAGAAATCGGGGATCTCATTCAATTTCTTAAGCTTTTATATCATGCCTCTTAGAGACAGAAGAGGCACATGAAGCTACAGTGATCCTCTTCGCATATATTGCTAATGAATTTGTCAGCCAGAGATGCCTTAGCATATGCTTATTTTGTGTTCGTAACAGTGCCTCATACCATATCCAAGTTTCTGAGGAACTGCCAGACTGATTTTTCGAGCAGTTATACCAACTTGCAATCTCACCAGCAATGAAGGAGTGTTCCTCTTTCTCCACATCCTTGCCAGCATCTGCTGTCATCTGAGTTTTTGATGTTAGCCATTCTGACTGGTGTGAGGTGGAATCTCAGGGTTGTTTTGATTTACATTTCCCTGATGACTAAGGATGTTGAACATTTCTTTAGGTGCTTTTTGACCATTCATGTTTCCCCAGTTAAGATTTCTTTGTTTAGCTCTGTACCCCATTTTTAATAGGGTTATTTGATTGTCTGGAGCCTATTTTCTTGAGTTCTTTGAATATATTGGATATTTGCCCTCTATATGCTGTAGTATTGGTAAAGATCTTTTCCTAATCAGATGGTTGCCATTTTGTCCTATTAACAGTGTCCTTTGCCTTACAGAATCTTTGCAATTTTTTTGAGGTATCAATTGTCAATTCTGGATCTTAGAGCATAAGCCATTGGTGTTTTTTGCAGGAGCTTTTCCCCTGTGTTCATGTATTTCAGACTTTCCCCACCTTCTCTTCTATTAGTTTCAGTGTATCTAGTTTTAGTCCTTCTTAGAAGAGGTAACAAAATACTCACTGGAGCAAATATGGGACAAACTGTGAAGTAGAGATTGAAGGAAAGGCCATCCTGAGACTGCCGCAAGAGTAGATCCATCCCATACAGTCCGCAAATGCAGACAGTATTGTTTCTCAGTCCTGCTTGGGAGGGAGAAGAAAGCAAATACAAGGGGGAGGAAGGAAGAGACTTGGGAGGAAAAAAGGACAATGGGGGTGGGAGGAAGAGGGGAACCTGATCTGGTACTGGGTGGGGAAAAGTACTGAAGCCCTTCCCTGTCAAGAGCCATAATGGGACAAGCTAATATACTAGCAGATGTTCATCCTGAAATGCCTGCCTTGGATTATTATATAATCTGCAACAGGTGAGCCCCCATTCAGCAAGGCTTTGGGGGACTAATTTTAGGAAAGATTCCTGTTATTTATATGCTTTTCCTGTTATTATTATTATTATATGTTTATAATAATGAATAGTAATAGCACAGGCCTTTGGAGCAGATCTCTGCAGATCCACGAAGATGTACTGTCTTATAGTGATGCTATGTAGACAAATAGATGACTGTTTTAATGATGATCCTATAAGAATTCATAAAATTATATTTATGATTATTAAGCTCTTTTATAATGGGACTGCTACTAGGTTCTTTTCTATAGTCAAACTACAATGAGAACTCTGCCAGTCTCCTAAGTGTCACAAGTTAATTGCTCTTAGATGGTAACCAGACTTTCTTCTACTCAGAGCATATTCCAAGAGGTTGTAAAAAGATTAACTTAAGGTCATAAAAATGGAACTAGGAGTTATTATAGGTGTTAGGACAGAGGATAAAATATTGTCTCGGTTTATCTATACAAAACTTCACTTATAAATTAGTTATGGTTTTAAATTTTTTACGAACCTGTAGAGAAGACAAATGATAGCTAGATAATTACTCCTAATGGATATTCATGTAAACATTCTCTTTTTTAAACTTCTATTTCAATTTATGACTTGGCATTTTGTATGAACTTATGATGAACTTTGTAACATGTGATTATGTATTCTGAAGGATATTTAAGGGCTGAGGACAAAGGGAAGTCAGACCAGAAGAATTGAGTGAGAGGAACAGAGCTGAGAGAAGAACTGAACTGAGGAAAAGTTTTTAGTCAGAAGAGAACAAGATTAGAAAGAGAATGCAGAGTGGAATAACTTAGAAACTATAGGTAACATAAAATAACTAAGAGAATAACAATGTGAAGGAGGCAGAGAGGAAGAGGAAAAAAGATGTTGCAGAGAGCAGAAGGAGCAGGCAGGCTTCTCCTTACCATGGGACAGGACAGGTCCCATGGTAAGGACAAGGCAGGCCTTGTCTTATTAAGAAAAACAAAGCCTTTTTCTTCCAAACATGGATTTAAGGTGGAAGCCTTAAATGGATAAAAGGTGGAAGCCTTTTCTCTCTCGATGCAATAAATATTGTAGTCCATCTTTCATCCAGAATGAGTGAGTTCTTTCTGTGCCAGTGCTTGGTCTTTTGCTCCATATGCATATGTAAGTATGGATGAGTGTGTAAGTATGTAATTGTGAGAATGTATGCATGTGTGTGTATAAGTATGAAATTGTGAGAATGCATCCAAGCTGGGCCCAACTGACTGCATGAAAATATGTATGAAGGTGTATGTATGAATTCATGTGAGATTATGTATATTCACTTATGTAGAAGTTTTTCTTTCTGCGAGTGTTATTCTCTTAGCCAGGTTCAATAGAAGTTTATTGCTCCTAACTTCTTCCTAGACTGACAAGCAAGAGGCATCTGGACAATAGGGAAAAGGCTCTAGCAATTAACCCTTTACTTAATCTCCTGATGTTTTAGGATGAGGTATTTAATGCCTGAGACAGCAGTCTCTGGCTTCAGAGGAACACAGAAGGCAGGCCAGCTATGTTAGCCTAGTATCTTAGATTTAGATAAGTAAACCTTTTATTATACAGCAACCCTAAATTTTCGGTAAGACAAACTCTTGCCCCCGCCGACGCTCTTCTCCCCCCTCCGTTGCCTCAAGAAGAACCAAGAAGAAACACCTCTGCTAGGGCTGGCTCCAGGCACTTAGGGATACCAGAAAGAATTAAAACAGGCAACCTTGGGAGGTAGGAGGTTCAGGAACCCCCAGAATTCACCAGAGACCTGTGAGGTGAAGGACTCTCAGGACTCAAAAGGAGGGCTCTTAGAGAAATTGCCCAAAAGAAGGGAGAGAGAATGCATAGAGCCCACCTCCAGCAGAAAGGGCATCAAATGTGAGTGCAGATTGCCATCCCATAGTCAAACCTCTGACCCATAATTGTTCCTGTCTGAAAGAACTGCAGGGATGGAACTCGAGAGGGGTCCGAGGAAAAGAACGTCCAGTGACAGGCTCAAAGTAGGATCTAGCTCAAAGGGGCGAGCCGAAAGCCTAACAATATAGAGAGCTCACAAAAAGGGACCTGTCATGACTGCCCTTCCCCCAACAAGCAGCTGAAAGAGTCAGATGCATATATTTGCACCCAACCAATGGACAGATACTACTGACCCCTGTGGTTGAATTAGTGAAAAGCTGGAACCTGAAGAGGACAGTCCTATAGGAGGACCAGCACTTTCAATTAACCTGGACCCCTGTGATCTTTCAGACAGTTGATCACCAACCAGGCGGCACACTCCAGCTGATATGAGGCCCCAAACATATATACAGCAGAGGACTGCTGTGTCTGGCTTCAGAGAAGATGCACATAACCGTCAAGAGACCAGAGGCCGAAGGGAGATTAAAGTTTTGGTGGTATGGGGGTTTGGGGATGGGGACATCCTCCTGGAGACAGGGAGGAGGTATGGGATATGCAACAGTTGGGGGGTGGCCCATAAGGGGAATAAAATCTGGCATGCAAGTAAGTAAGTAAGTAAATAAATAAATAAATAAATAAATAAATAAAGTTTAAATTAAAATAATGTGTAAATAAGTTGTGCATTCAATAAGTATTTGTTGTTATGAGAAGGACAGAGTAGAAACAAGTAATGTTTAACATCTCCATTAATCTGGTAAAAACAGTCAATTACCCCCTTCAACAACAATATGGAAAATCAAGGGAACACTCTATTGGTAATAGAGTGAGAATGACTGTATAAAACACAGAAAGCACAATGTTAGATCAATATTCAAATCATACTTTGCCTACACTGCTAGAGATACAGAATGGAGAGACCTCCCTTCTTCCTACTCATTGACCATAAGCAAAAGAAAAAATGAAAATGTCCTTAATGTGGGAAAATAAAATTCATGATGAGAAACACAATAAGCAGACACTACCAAATGGCACAGGACTGCTTTACAGCATCACTACCTGTAATACCAGAGGAAGGAAGACAGATACCATGCAAACCCTGTAATTTAACTTCTCTGCTATGAAAATCAGACAACTGAACACAAGCACATCTTATTTCCAAAGACCTTCCTCCAATAAATAATGAACTAGAGAACCATATCATCACAAGGATAAGGACCATGCGCTGACCTGCTGTTGAGGCTTACTGTCTGGCAACAGGTTAAGATGCTCATATATAGCAACTTCATGGGTATATCTATATCAGAGTCTCACTCATTAAAACCCAATGGAGATGAGTGTAATGTCCATTTACCTTTGACAAACAGGAGCTAGAAGGCTAAAATCTAATTTAAAGTAACACTCCACACTGAGAAATGAAAATCTCCATCGGAATGCATCTCTTTATCTCCTCGTGAATTGAGGGTAGGATCAGCTTTGCTCAAAGATAACTACCATGGGAAATAATGAGAATCCTCACGGTGCTTCATTATTAGTAAAAAAAATAGTAATAAAAAATAATACAAGACAGGTGATCACTCTCAAACATATGGCAACTAAGTGTGTGGAGATAATAGTAAAGCAAGATGTTTTTTGAATCTGCATACTTACAGATGTCTATGAGGGTGTGACCCCTGATGTACATCAACTTTTAGTGCAACAAAGAATCTAAAGACTATGCCTATTCATAGTTTGTACTAATCTCTACTTTCACATACATTCTGAAATAGATAATTTATATAGAAAGACATTGAAGACCTACATATGGGGATGTGATCCCAAGTCCACATAATAAATGCAATCTTAAAAGCAGAACCAGCATAAGACCTTATCATATATTAGCCTTATGGTTCCTTGGGAATAAGTGCCAGATAAACACATTGAAATGAGGGAAATGGTAAGAGTTACAAAATTTACATTTTAAATGTCACTCATATTTAATCTATATCCTGGTATGGCTAATGGAAGATATAAAGAACGACAGGACTTCCGGATGTAAGTAAGATGAAACAAATCCACACTGTGATGTGACATAACATCTAAGCTGCTATTGCAACTGACACTTCCTGTTTGGAACAGGTAAAGCAAAGTAGTCAAGCATATTTCTATAAACTGTAACAGCAAGACTCATGAGTCATGGCTGTAGAATATTTGTACTAAAATCTAAACATTGTATATAGCCTTTTCACTGCAGATGCCAGAAGAGCCAGAAAGAATATTATATACACAGAAAGTATCTAAAGGGATCTAAAATGTGGGCTCAGTGTAAGACTGCTGCTACAAACCAAATATAGGACTAATATTGTGTTACTGTTCACAGGAAGACATGGGTCTTGAAATATCTGGACATATGCTTTGGCTTGCAAGCAGAAATTGGATCTGACATAAGCTATGCACTTGCAGCTGATGGTATATGAGCAGATTGGACATAAAATCATTAATGCAGAATGTGATATACCTAAAATATGCTGACTTGGCAATGGCTATAACTCTGTGTCAAGTATATTATTATTTTTTTTAGATATTTGCTTTATTTACATTTCAAATGATATCCCTTTTCCTCCTTACCCCTCTGAAAATCCCCTAACCCATCCCCCATACCCCTCCTCATTCCTACCCCCAATTTTCTGACTTGCATCCCCCTATTTTGGGGAATCAAGCCTTCACAGGCCTCTCCTCTCATTAATATCAGAAATGTCCACATGTCGCTGGAGCCATGAGTCCCTCCATGTTTGCTCTTCGGCTGGTGGTTCAGTCCCTGGGAGCTCTAGGGGTACTGGTTGGTACTTATTATTGTTCTCCTGCAGGGCTGCAGATCTCTTCAGCTCCTTGGGTCCCTTCTCTAGCTATTCCATTGGGGACCCTATGCTCAGTCTATTGGTTGGCTGTGAGCCATGGGTATTTTGATCCAACTTCCAATAAGGATCAAAGTACCCACACTTTGGCCTTACTTCTTGAGCTTCATGTGGTCTGAGTTGTATCCTAGGTATTCTGAACTTTTGGGCTAATATCAACTTATCAGAGAGTGCATACCATGTGTGTGTCCTTTTGTGTTTGGGTTACTTCACTCAGGATGATATTTTATATCTTCATCCATTTGCCTAAGAATTTGATGAATTCATTGCTTTTATTAGCTGAGTAGTACTCCATTGTATAAATATTTCTCTATCCATTTTCTCTATATATTCCTCTATTGAGGGACATTTTCTCTATCCATTTCTCAACTGATGGACATCTGGGTTCTTTCCAGCTTCTGGATATTATAAATAAGGCTGCTATGAACAGAGTGGAGCATGTGTCCTTATTACATGTTGGATAATCTTCTGGGTATACATCCAGGAGTGGTATAGCTGGATCTCAGGTAATACTATGTCCAACTTTTTGAGGAACTGCCAAACTGATTTCCAGAGTTGTTGTACCAGATTGAAATCCAACCAGCAGTGGAGGAGTGTTCATCTTTCTCTACATCCTTGTTAGCACCTGCTGTAACCTGGGTATTTGATCTTAGCCATTCTGACTGCTGTGAGTTGGAATCTCAGGATTGTTTCCCTTTGCATTTCTCTGATGACTACGGATGCTGAACATTTCTTTAGGAGCTTCTCAGCCATTTGGTAATCCTCAGTTAAGAATTATTTGTTTACTTCTGTACCCCATTTTTAATAGGGTTATCTGGTTTGGCAGCTACATACTAACGGTGGGTTCTCTGGAAGGAGAGATGGGATAAGGACAGGGTGGCAAGAGAAAACATATGAGACAGGCATGACTTCTTGTTCAAGTCTCAACCTATAACACATCTCTCCCCAGATAAAAAAAAAGCAGGACAAGCCCCTCCCCTGAAGGCTGGAAACTGGTTCTGCTTGACTGGCTGTCAGGTTGCTGGCTGCTATTTGTTGAGAACAATGGGCTGGACGAGGTCAAAATTTGGTTCTCTGGAGTCTAACTTCTTGAGTTCTTTGCATATATTGGATATCGGTCCTCTGTCAGATGTAGGATTGGAAAGGGTCTTTTCCCAATTTCTTCATTGCCATTATGTACTATTTACAGTGTCCTTTGCTTTATAGAAACTTTGTAATTTTTGGATCCCATTTGTCAATACTTGATCTTAGAGAATAAGCTATTGGTGTTCTATTCAGGAAAATTTCCCCTGTGACCATGTGCTCCACGTTCTCCATTTTCTCTTCTATTAGATTCAGAGTATCTGGTTTTTTGTGGAGGTCCTTAATCTACTTGGACTTGAGCTTTGTACAGGGAAGTAAGAGTCGATCAATTTGCATGCTTCTATGTGTTGACTGCCAGTTGACCCAGCACCATTTATTGAAAATGCTGTCTTTTTTCCCACTGGTTGGACTGGTTAGTTTGAGTGAATTTCATATCCAACCATTTTGCTGAAGTTGTGTATCAGGCTTAGGATTATTCTGGTGGAATTTTTGGGGTCACTTAAGTATATTATCATATGCAAATAGTGATAGTTTGACTTCTTCCTTACCAATGTGTATCCTTTTGACCTCCTTCTGTTTTCTAATTGCTCTGGCTTAGACTTTAAGTGCTATACTGAACATGTAGGGAGAGAGTGGATAGCCTTGTTTAGTCCCTAATTTCAGTGGGATTGCTTCAAGTTTCTCTCCATTTAGTTTGATGTTGGCCACTGGTTTGCTGTATATTGCTTTTACTATGTTTAGGTATGGATCTTGAGTTTCTGATCTTTCCAAGACTTTCATCATGAAGAGGTATTGGATTTTGTCAAATGCTTTCTCAGTATTTTATGAAATGATGATGTATTTTTTAAAAGTGGATTTATATGTGCATTTATCTATTGATTGTTTTTGTAGTGGATTGCATTGATGGATTTCTGTATATTGAACCATCCCTACATCTCTGGGATGAAGCCTACTTGATCATGGTGGAGGATCATTTTGATGTGTTCTTGGATTTGGTTGGCAAGAATTTTATTGAGTACTTTTGCATTGATATTCATAAGGGAAATTGGTCTAAAGTTCTCTTTCTTTGTTAGGTCTTTGTGTGGTTTAGGTATCAGGGTAATTATGGTTTCATAGAACAAATTGGGTTGTGTTCCTTCTGTTTCTATTTTGTTTTATAGTTTGAAGAATATTGGTATTATGTCTTCTTTAAAGGTCTGATAGAACTCTGCATTAAACCCATCTGGTCCTGGGCTTTTCTTTTTTTCTTCTGTTTTCGATTGGGAAACTATTAATGACTGTTTATATTTCTTTAGGGGTTATGGGATTGCTTAGATTATTAATCTCATCCTGATTTAATTTTGGTACTTGGTATCTGTCCTGAAAATTGTCCATTTTTTTTTAGATTTTTCCAGTTGTGTTGAGTATAGGTTTTTGCAGTAGCATCTAATGAATTTTTGGATTTCCTCAATATCTGTTGTTAAGACTCCCTTTCAATTCTGATTTTGCTAATTCGGATAGTGTCTCTGTGCCCTCTAGTTAGTTTGGCTAAGGGATTATCTATCTTGGTTTTTTTGTTTGTTTGTTTTGTTGTTGTTGTTGTTTGGTCAAAGAAGCAGCTCCTAGTTTGGTTGACTATTTGCATAGTTCTTTTTGTTACTGCTTAGTTGATTTCAGCCCTGAGATTGATTATTTCCTGCTATCTACTCCTCTTGGGTGTATTTGCTTCTTTTTTTCTAGAGCCTTCCATCATGCTTTCAAGCTGTTAGTGTATGCTCTTTCCAGTTTCTTTTTGGAGGCACTCAACGCTATGAGATTTCCTCATAGCACTGCTTTCATTGTGTTCCTCCCATAAGTCTGAATATGTTGTGCCTTCTTTTCATTAAATTCTAAAAAGTCTTTAATTTCTTTCTTTATTTCTTCCTTCACCAAGTTATTGTTAAGTAGAATGTTGTTCATTTTCCATGTGTATATGGGCTTTCTGTTGTTTTCTTAGTTATTGAAGACCAGCCTTAGTCCATGATGATCTGAGAAGATGCATGGAATTATTTCAACCTTATATATGCTAAGGTCTCTTTTGTGACTAAGTAAGTGGTCAGTTTTGGAGAATGTGCTGTGAGGTGCTGAGACCAAGGTATATTCTTTTGTTTTAGGGTAAAATGTTCTATAGATACCTGTTAAATCCATTTGGTTCATAACTTCTGTTAGTTTCACTGTTTCTCTGTTTAGTTTGTATTTCCCTGATCTGTCCATTGATAAAAGTGGGGTGTTGAAGTCTCCCACAATTATTGTGTGGGCTGCAATTTGTGCTTTGAGCTTTAGTAAAGTTTTTTTTTTTTAATGAATGTAGGTGCCCTTGTTTTTTGAGCATATATGTTTAGAATTGAGAGTTCATTTTGGTAGATTTTTCCTTTGATGAGTATGAAGTGAGCTTCCCTGTGTTTTTTGATTACTTTAGGTTGAAAATCAATTTTATTTGATGGTAGAATGGCTACACTAGCTTTTTTCTTGGGACCATCTGCCTAGAAAATTGTTTTCCAGCCATTTACTCTGAGATACTGTCTGTCTTTGTGCCTTAGGTGAATTTCCTGTATGCAGCAAAATGTTGGGTCTAGCTTATGTATCCAGTCTGTTAGTTTATGTCTTTTTATTGGAGAATTGAGTCCACTGACATTAAGAGATATTAAGGAAAAGTGATTGTTGCCTCCTCCTATTTTTGTTATTAGAGGTAGAGTTATGCTTGTGTGGCTCTCTTCTTTTTGGTTTGTTAAAGGAAGATAAATTTTCTGCTTTTTCTAGTGTGTAGTTTCCCTTGTTTTGTTGGTGTCTTTCATTCATTATCCTTTGAAGGGCTGGATTTGCAGAAAGATATTGTATAAATTTGTTTTTGTCATGGAATACCTTGGTTTCTCCATCTAGAGTAATTGAGAGTTTTTCTGGGTGTAGTGGCCTGGGTTGGCATTTGCATTCCCTTAGGGTTTGTATGACATCTGCCCAGAACCTTCTGACTTTCATAATCTGTGGTGAGAAGTCTGGTGTAATTCTGAAATGTATGTCTTTTTATGTTACCTGACCTTTTTCCTTTACTGCTTTTAATATTCTTTCTTTGATTAATGCATTTTGTATTTTAAGTATTATGTGACAGGAGGAATTTCTTTTCAGGTCCAATCTAATTGGAGTTCTGTAGGCTTCTTGTAAGTTCATAGGCATCTCTTCTTTTAGGTTAGGGAAGTTTTTTCTATAATTTTCTTGAAGGCATTTACTGGCCCTTTAAGTTGGAAATCTTCACTCTCTCTCTTCTGTACCTATATTCCTTAGATTTGGTCTTCTCATTTTACGCTGGATTTCCGGGATGTTTGGGATTAGGAGCTCTTTGCATTTTGCATTTTCTTTGGCTGTTGTGTCAATGCTTTCTATGGTATATTCTGCATCTGAGATTCTCTTCTATCTCTTGTATTCTATTGTTGATGCTTGCATCTTTGACTCCTCATTTCTTTCCTAGGTTTTCCGTCTCTAGAGTTATCTCCATTAATGATTTCTTTATTGTTTCTACTTCCATTTTTAGATCCTGGATGGTTTTGTTCAATTCCTTCATGTGTTTGATTGTGCTTTCCTGTAATTCTTTAAGGGATTCTACCTGATAACCTGTGTTCTCCTCTAATTTTTTTTTGTTTTTTTGTTTTTTGGATTTTTTAAATATATTTTTTATTTTCTATATTTTTTGTTTACATTCCAAAGGCTTTCCCCTTTCCCAGTTCCTTTTCCAGTGTGTTGGGGTATCCAGGATTTGCTGTTGTGGGACTTGGGTTCAGATGGTGCCATGTTGCCTTGATTTCTGTTGGTAACGTTAGTATGTTTACCTTTTGCCATCTGGTTATCTCTGGTTTTAGTAAATCCTACTGTCTCTGTCTGGCACTTGTCCTTCCTGTGGGCCTGCAAGCCCATCTCAGCACCTCTGGGTGACCAGCTTTCTACTGGCACAGAGTGCGGTGGCGGAGTCCAGCTCCTGGATGCACATGGAACTGAGAAGTACCCTGTTTCAGGTGCTTTGCCATTCCTCTGTTCCCTGTGCTCCTGGCTGTATCTGATCAATTGAAAGCTGACATACTTATTCATGGATTCTAGGTATTTTCATTGAAGAAATTTTCTGATTTCATTCTTGGCGTTTTTGTGGCCACAAGAGCACTGAGAGTGGAGAGACTTTTTTTCTGTGAAATCAGAAACCTGAAATCTAGCAATGAAGTCTGGCATAGATTAAAGAATCAATACTACATTCAGAGAGAATAGGAAATTGAGTGGCATTGTATACTGAAAATAAACCTCCCTTCCCTAATTGAGAGTATTTTCCCATCTTACCTTTTTAGACAATATAACAGAACTAAGCCATAAGATGCTAGGATTCCACCAGACCCTACAGATATACTGCAACAACATTTACTAAAATCTTCAGTTTATGCATTGACAACTTTAGAAGAAGGTGGGCTCTACTGTGGTTACATTGTCCTTTTCCTTTGTACAATGTTAATAAATGATTCCATCACAATTGCTCCTGCTGAACTCAAGTCACTACATTGTTCTCTCTCTGAATCTGATGCACTCATGACCTCATTTTAGGTATTAGTTTGCTTTCTTTGTTTGTAGACGTGGTTTCCATCCTGGTGATGTGTCATCTTTGCCCACTGAAAGCCTGGCACATTTAAAATGAGTGGTCATGTGAGAGTTACCTAACCCCTTTATAAGGTGAAATGTACATTGACTTGAACCAGGAGCATCTGATAAACAAAACCTCTGAGTGTCATGGAAACAAGAGTTTAATGCCATGCTCTACATCATATTTAGCCATGGAAATGACCATTTATATTATGGTTGCTGGGGCAGTTAAAAATTTGTTATGAAAGAAGGAGAAGGTTACCAGATTCCAAAGATGTCATATAAGAGACTGGCAACTTACCTATTAGGTAAAGAACTTGCCAGGCATGCAAGAGGATATACCCCACACGGGAAAAGTTTAATCCCAGCACTCAGATGGAGAGATGGGTGTCTATAACAGTAGTCCTTGAAAGCTCATTGACAAGACAGACTGACTTACACAGAAGTCAACAAAAGATACTGTCACATGTAAGATCCTCTGACATCCATATAATTGGGAAGCATCCTTCACTCTCACTAGAACACTGATCCATCATTCACTGTAGCACACAAACTTATCCTGTCACATTGCTAATATATTCAATTCAATAAGAACTCAGTAGGATACCAGGTATTCCTTCTCATAATATTAAGAATAATTCTACATCAAGACTCAGATATACCACTCCTGAGCATATATACCCAAAGGGTGCTGAGAAGGTATATTCATTTGTGTTTGGGTGAAATGTTCCATAGATAATTGAGCCATAATGTCTGCTGCTTCCATCATTTCTCTCTTTACATTCTGACTGGATGATCCACATGGTTTCTTTCTAATATTAGTATGAAAATGCCAGGTCAAGGCATTTTCTAATGTACCTATAATTAGGAACTTAAAACAAGATTTAGGTATAGAACAACAGTAGACATTAACCATACCATACAGTGTGGTCATATTTATGAAAATATATATTCAGCCTAGAAGGTACCTAGCCTTTGGAGTAAAGGTGATTAACATATGCCATATTCTGACAGAAAATTTAAAAGATACACCAGGCAGACAAACTTCAAAACACTTTGTACTATACATGGACCATGATACTTTTCTACAAATTAAGCTTAGAACATATTCCAATTATTCACAAGCTTCACCACTAGGATTGACAACCCACATATACCAAGTACAAACATAAACTGATAAAAAAGAATACCTACATTAATACTTTGTTACTTGGAATTTTATTATTAAATCAAAAAAAAAAAGAAGGAAAGAAAAAATGAGCAAAAGTCTATCCCTTGGGAGAAATTAATTTTCCAATGAAGACTATTTATACTTGAAATGTTTGTATAGCATAACCTTAGTAATAGGCTACAAATATGTTAGGTAGACATAATGGAGTTGTGAATGAGGCATGCAAATACGCTTGAACAGTCTCTCTCTAGAAGAATATGCAGTGTTATAACAATAATTCATATGAAAACTGCATTTCTGCAGGTGTACTTCTCACCCTGCCATTTGTAGAATGATCAAATGTTAGCGGATGTGTTCTATATTTCCCATTATGGATATCCATAATTCAAAAGAAAACATTTTTACATTTTGACAAACTAAGAAAGAAACCCCTATGTTTGATGAGCAGTCAAATGACATGAGTCTTTTGAACAAGGTATGTTAGATAGCAATCTTGAGGCCCCAAACTGGATGCTCAGTGAGTTCCTCCAAGGTCAGAATATGTTTGAATGGATGATCAATGCTAACAAAATGATCGTTATTTAAGATTATTATGTGTGATGATACATGACCAAAGCAAATTGGGAAAGAAGGCATTTATTTAGCTTACAGTTGCATTTAACAGTTTTTCGCCAAGGTCAGTGAGGGAAGAAACTCAAATAGGACTGGAACGTGGAGGCAAGAGCTAATGTAGAGCCTATAGAGGAGTACTACCTACTGTTTGCTTCCCATAGCTTGCTCAGACTGCTTTCTGATAAAACCCAGGACCACATGCCCAGTGATAATATCACTGGTAATGGAATGTGAACTCCCTCTTCCATCACTAATTAAGAAACTGCCTTCTGAATAGCCAATCAATAACTGACCCAACCTGAAACCCATACCATGGGCAAGCAACAATCCCTGACACTATTAATGTTTGCAGACAGGAGTTTAGCATAACTGTCCTCTGAAAGATTCTACCCAGCAGCTGACTAAAATAGATACAGATGCACACAAACAGTGGTGAGAGGTTAGAGACCTTTGTGGAAGAGATTGGGGAAGGATTGAAAGCTCTGAAGGGGATGAAAACCCCACAGGAAGACCAACAGCATCAACGAACCTGGACCCCTGGAAACTTTCAAAGACTGAGTCACCAACTAAAGAACACACATGGGCTGGAGCAAAGCCTACTGCACATATGTAGCAGAGGGCTGCCTTGTCTTGCCTTAGCTGGAAAGAATGTATCTAATCCTGCAGAGATTTGATGAACAGGTGTAAGGGAATACCTAGGGTCCCCAACCCTCTCTGACTAAAAGAGCCTAAGAGGAGGGCACATGAGGGGGGAGGATTCTATGAGGGAGGTATGGAAAGGGGGACAGCATTTGGGATTTAAATAAAAAAACAAACAAACAGGAAATGCTTTTCTGGCTTACTTCCAACCCATACATGTGGAGACATTTTCTCAAATGTGGTTCCTTCCTTTCTGATAACTCTAGCTTATGTCAAGGTGACCATAAACAAACCAGTACATATGAACTATCTTCTGTCTTAACATTCAAGAGTAAATTTGATAACTATCAGAAGTAAATGAATATAACAAACTTTGTGCTCATGTTAAGCAGGCTGGTGATGACCAAAGCTGGGATCCCAAAAGAAGAGGGAGAAGGAATAGGAAGATGTAGTAGAGAAGGAGGAGAGGAAGAGAAGTAAATAAAGAAGGAGGAGGAGGAGATGAAGAAAAAGAAGGAGGAGGAGGAGGAGGAGGAGGAGGAGGAGGAGGAGGAGGAGGAGGAAAAGAAGAAGAAGAAGAAGAAGAAGAAGAAGAAGAAGAAGAAGAAGAAGAAGAAGAAGAATTTAATCATGTAAGCCTTCTCCCATTTTATCAATTAGCACAGGAACAAGCTTTGTGGAGCTCATAATGTTAATCTAAATCAACATAATACACCCTGAACCCTGACCAAGTTATAATCTCTTTTTCAATTCACAGCAGCATTCAGGTCTGACTAACCTGTGTGAATTAAGGAAAACTCTCTCTTATATGTAATGGTAATAATACAAATATTGAAAACCCAAGAAATTGACATTGGTGGCATCAGGGGATTTTTGTCTTATCAAAGTTAAGGTCATAATCAAGGCTTCCATTCACTTTTCTATTCTAAGTGACAGCTTTGGTACAGATTCATTGGCAGTGGTTAACAGTTAATTTTTTCAATATTTGTAGAGTACAATATTGAAATTCAATGCTTTATAATGCCATGTTTGCTGACTAGAAATAATTTCATCGCTAGTATTTATTTTATTTTTTGTGGTATACAACTTTTCCAATTTAATTAAATAGATAAACACTATTAAACATTGTAAAGACAAGGAAATGTGAAAATATATCTCTCCTCACACTAGTAAACTGAACAGTATTTCATTGTGTATGCAAATTACATTTTCATTATAAATTAATCTGCATGAGGGCATTTAGGATGTTTCTATTTCTTGGCTGTTGCAAATAGAATGGGGAAAATATGGCTTTGGACATAAGTCACATCTAATGGCAGACAAAACATGTACAGAGATTATTATTGGAAAGAATCAATAGGGATATAAAGAGCATTTGATCTCTCAGATACAATAGAAAAAGTGAAAACAGGCAACTGAGTTAATTAAACAGACAGCCATCATCCTAATTGAAATCTCAACTATATTGTCAAATATAGAGCTGATCCTGGACCACAGAACTACATAGACAAAAACTACCACAAGAGAGCTGGTCTGCTGAAATGCCTACATACCTTGTGCACAAGTAAAACCACCACTTCTCTTCAAATTCTCTGACCCAAGAGGAACCTGTCCAGAGCCATCAGGACACAGGAACCAAGGATCAGCTGGGGACAGGATCCTGCTGGTTTCTGTCTGCACACCAGAGCTGACCCTGTACCACAGCTCGCCATACCTAAATTCCTCCCAGAGAGAACTGGTCTCCCAGGAGTACTGATACACAGGCTTGGGGGAGGGGCAAACCACAGTCAGAGATAGCAAGACCATGGCAAAGACAAATGCAAGAATATTACGAACAGAAACCAAGGTGACATGGGATCATCTGAACACAGTTCTCCCACAACAGTGAGCCCTCCTTACCCCAACACAATGGAAAAGCAAGACTTGGATTCAAAATCACATCTCATGATGCTGATAGAGAACTTCAAGAAGGACATAAATAACTCCCTTAAAGAAATACAGGAGAACATGGGCAAAAAGATAGAAGCCCTTAAAGAGGGCACACACACACACACACACACACACACCCATAAAGAATTATAGAAAAACACAAACAAGTGAAGGAATTGAACAGAACCATCCAGGATCTAAAAATGGAAATAGAAACAGTAAAAAAAAAAAAAAAACGCAAAGGGAAGCAATATTGGAGCTAGAAAACCTAGATTAAAAAATCAGGAGTCATAAATTCAAGCACCAACAACAGAATACAAGAGATAGAAGAGAGAATCTCAGATGCAGAAGATACCATAGAAAGCATTGACACAACAGTCAAAGAAAATGCAAAATGCTCCTAACACAAAACATCCAGGAAATCCAGGACACAATGAGAAGACCAAACCTAAGGATTATAGGTATAGAAGAGAGAGAGTGAAGATTTCCAACTTAAAGGGCCAGTATATATCTTCAACATAATTATAGAAAAAACTTCCCTAACCTTAAGAAAGAGGTATTCATAAACATATATGAAGCCTACAGAACTCCAACAGACTGTACTAGTACAGAAATTCCTCTCAGCACATAATAATCAAAAAACCAAATGCACTAAACAAAGAATGAATATTAAAAGCAGTAAGGGAAAAGGACAAGTAACATGTAAAGGTATACCAGAATTATACCAGACTTCTCACCAGAGACCATGAAGCTAGAAGATACTGGGCAGATCTCATATACACCCTAAGAGAACACGAATCACATCCCAGACTACTACACCCAGCAAAACACTCAATTACCAGAGATAGAGAAACCAAGATATTCCATGATAAAACTCTATTTATACAACATCTTTCCACAATTCTAGCCCTACTAAGGGTAATAGATAGAAAACACCAACATGCGGAGGGAAACTATTCCCTAGACAAAACAAGAAAGTAATTTTTCAAAAAACCAAAAGGAGGTAACCATACAAACAATATAAAAATAATAGAAAGCAACAATCCCTATTCCTTAATATCTCTTAACATCAATTCCCCAATAAAACGACATAAACTAACAGACTGGATACATAAACAGGACACAGCATATTCCTGCATACAGGAAACACATCTCAGTGTCAAAAACAAACACTACCTCAGAGTAAAAGACTGGAAAACATTTTTCTATGGAAATGGTCTCAGGAAACAAGCTGGAGTAGCCATTCTAATATCAGATAAAATCGACTTTCAGACAAAGGTATCAAAAAAGACACTGAAGGACTCTTCATACCCATCAAAGGAAACATCTACCAAGAACTGGAAATTCTGAACATCTATGCTCCAAATTCAAGGGCATTCACATTCATAAAAGAAACTTTATGAAAACTCAAAGCACATATTGCACCTCATACAAAAATTGTGGGGGACTTCAGCACCCCACTCTCATCAATGGACAGATTGGGGAAACACAAACTAAACACAGACACAGTGAAACTAACAAGTTATAGGCCAAATGGATTTAACATATATCTATAGAACATTTCATGTTAAATAAAAAGAATATACTTCCTTCTGAGCACCTCACTCTGAGGTATCTTCTCCAAAAACTGACCATATAATCGGTGATAAAACAAATGTCAATAGATATAAGAACACTGAAATAATGCCATGCCTCCTATATAACCACTACAGATTAAGGCCAGTCTTCAATAGCAACAAAAACAACAGAAAACCCTCATAGTCATAGAAGCTGAACAATGCTGTACTCAATGATACCTTGGTCAAGGAAGAAATAAGGAAAGAAATCAAAGTCTTTTTATAGTTTAGTGAAAATAATAGCACAATATACTCAAATTTATGGGACACAATGAAAGCAGTGCTAAGAGGAAAACTTATACCTCTGAGTACCTCCAAAAGGAAGCTGGAGAGAGCATACACTAGCAGCTTAACAGCACACCTAAAAGCTCTAGGACAAAAAGAAGCCAATACATTCAAGAGGAGTAGACAACAGGAAATAATCAAACTCAGGGCTGAAATCAACTGAGTAGAAACAAAAAGAACTATACAAAGAATCAACAAAACAAGGAGCTGTTTTTTTGAGAAAAAAAATCAACAAGATAGATAAACCCTTAGCCAGACTAACCAGAGGGTACAGAGACAGTATCCAAATTAACAAAATCAGAAATTGAAAGGTAGACATAACAACAGAAACTGAGGAAATTAAAAAAATCATCAGATCCTGCTACAAAAGCCTATACTAAACACAACTAGAAAATCTGGATGAAATCGACAATTTTCTAGACAGATTCCAAATACCGAAGTTAAATCAGGATCAAATATACCATCTAAATGGTCTCATAACCCATAAAAAAGAGAAGCAGTCATTAAAAATCTCCCAAACAACAACAAAAAAAAACAGGAACATACAGGTTTAGTGGAGAACTCTATCAGACCTTTCAAAGAAGACCTAATACCAATACTCATCAAACTATTCCACAAAATAGAAACAGAAGGAACACTATCCAACTCATTCTATGAAGCCACAATTATGCTGATACCAAAAACCACACAAAGATCCAACAAAGAAATAAAACATCTGACCAACTTCCCTTATTAATATCGATGTAAAATTACTCAATAATATTCTTGCCAACTGAATCCAAGAACGTATCAAAATGATCATTTACCATGATCAAGTAGGCTTCATCCCAGGGATGTAGGGATGGTTCAATATACAGAAATCCATCAATGTAATATACTACATAAACAAACTCAAAGAAAAAAGCCACATGGTCATTTCATTAGATGCTAAAAGTAATTTGACAAAATTCAGCATGCCTTCATGTTAAAAGTCTTGGAAAGATCAGGAATTCTAGGCCCATGCATAAACATAATAAATGCAATATATACAACGAACCAGTAGCCGACATCAAACTAAGTGGTAAGAAACTTGAAGCAATCCCACTAAAATCAGGGAGTACACAAGGCTCCCCTTACTCTCCATATCTATTTACTATAGTCCTTGAAGTTCTATCTAGAGCAATTAGACAACAAAAGAGACCAAAGGGATACAAATTGGAAAGGAAGAAGTCAAACCATCACTATTTACAGATGATATGATATTATCATCTTAAGTGACCCTAAAGCTCCAGCAGAGAATTCCTACAGCTGATAAACAACTTCAGCAAAGTGGCTGGTTATAAAATCAACTCAAGCAAATCAGTAGCCTTCCTATACTCAAAGGATAAAGGGGCTGAGAAAGAAATTAGGGAAATGACACCATTCACAATAGTCACAAACAATATAAAATATCTTAGTGTGACTCTAAACAAGTGAAAGATCTGTATGACAAGAATTTCAAGTCTCTAAAGAAATAAATTAAAAAAGACCTCAGAAGATGAAAAGATTTTCTGTGCTCATGGATTGGAAGGGTAAATATACTAAAAATGGCCATCTTGCCAAAAGCAATACACAGGTTCAATGCAATCACCCTCAAAATTCCAACTCAATTCCTCAAAGAGAGAAATTCTCAAATTCATCTGGAATTAAAAAAAAAACCCAGGATTGCTAAAAAAAAACTATTCTTAACAATAAAAGAACTTCCTGGGATATCAGTATCCAGGACCTCAAGCAATAATACAGAGCAATATTGCAAAAACTGCATGGCATTGGTACAGTGATAGGCAGGTAGATCAGTGGAATAGAATTGAAGACCTAGAAATGAACCCACACACCTATAGTCACTTGATCTTTGACAAAGAAGCAATACTCTCCAGTGGAAAAATGTGTAGTCTTTTCAACAAATGGTGCTATGTTAACTGGACGTCAGCATGCAGAAGAATGCAAATCAATCCATTCTTATCTCCTTGTACAAAGCCCAAGTTTAAGGAGATTAAAAACTCCATATAAAACCAGACACACTGAAACTAATAGAAAAGAAAGTGGGAAAGAGCCTCAAGCTCATGAGCAAAGAGGAAAATTTCCTGAATAGAACACAAATAGCTTATATTCTAAGATCAAAAATTGACAAATGGGACTTCATAAAATTACAAAGTTTCTGGAATGCAAAGGACACTTTCAATAGTACAAAACGGCAACCAATAAATTGGGAAAAGATCTTTACTAACCCTACATCTGACAGAAGGCCAATATCTAATATACACAAAGAACTCAAAAAGTTAGATATCAGAGAACAAAATGACCATTAAAAATGGGGTACAGAGCTAAACAAAGAAGTCTCAACTGAGGAATACCATATAGCTGAAAAATTGCTAAAGAAATGTTCAACGACCTTAGTCATCAGAGAAATGCAAATGTAAACAACCCCTAGATTTCACCTCACACCAGTTAGAATGGCTAAGATCAAATACCCAGGTGACAGCAGATACTGGCGAGGATATAGAGAAAGATGGACACTCTTCCACTGCTGATGGGATTTCAATGTGGTACAACAACTCTGGAAGTCACTTTGGCAGTTCCTCAGAAAATTGGACATAGTATTACCTGAGGACCCAGCTATAACACTCCTGGACATATACCCAGAAGATTACTCAATATGTAATAAGGACACATGGTCCACTGTGCTCATAGCAGCCTTGTTTGTAATTGCCAGACTCAGGAAAGAACGCAGATGTCTCTCAACAGAGGAATGGATACAGAAAATGTGGTGCATTTACACAGTGGAATACTGCTTATCTATTAAAAAAATGACTTCATGAAATTCTTAAGCAAATGGATGGAACTACAGAATATCATCCTGAGTGAGGTAATGCAATCATAAATGAACACACCTGGTATGCACTCTCTGATACTTGGATATTAGCCCAGAAGTTTGGAATACCTGAGATACAATTCACAGAATAAACAAAGCTCAAGAAGAAAGACCAAAGTATGGATACTTGATCCTTCTTAGAAAGTGGAACTAAATACCATGGGAGGAGAAAAAGTGACAGAATGTGGAGAAGAGACTGAAGGAAAGGCCATCCAGAGACTACCCCACCTGGGGATTCATCCAATACACTGCCAGCAAACCCAGACACTAAGGTGTATGCCAACAAGTGCTTGCTGACAGGAGCCTGATATAGCTGTCTCCTGAGAGGCTCTGCCAGTACCTGACAAATAGGGAGAGGTGGGTGCCCCCAGCCAACCATTGGACTGAGCAGAAGGTCCTCAATAGAAGAGCTAGAGAAAGGATCTAAGAAGCTGAAGGATCTTTCAACCCCATAGAAGGAGCAAACATATGAACCAACTAGTCCCTTTATCCCAGGGACTAAACTACCATCCAAAGAGTACACATGGAGGCACCCATGGCTCCACCTGCATATGTAGCAGAGGATGTCCTTGTTGTACATCAATGGGAGTAGGGACTCTAGGCCCTGAGAAGGCTCTATCCCCCAGTATAGGGGAATCCCAGGACAGGGAAGCTTGGTCGGTTAACTGGTGAGCAGAGAGAGGAAGGATGAGATAGGGAGAGAAAGGGCATAACATTTGAAATGCACAAAAAGAAAATATCTAATAAAACAGAACAAAACAAATGAACTATATGCCACCCTAATATATGCTATGTATAGTTCTCTGTATGAATATATTTATATAGCCTGGATTAAAAGTTTCCATTATGAACTGAAAATCAGATATTTGTTAAAGCTAAAGAAAACATCACTATTATCAGAGTGATTATATTTGGATTCTACTTGCTTAAAACTAACAATACGCATTTGTAATATGTTTCTTTCACAAAAAAGTATTTTTTTTACTCTTAGTGCACAAACTATTTAGGTCTCTGAAACAAAGAATATTATTTTGTGATCAGGCTTTGGCCCACTTAAGTTATTCCATATGGTATAAAAATGGTTTGCAAACTATGCCTTGGCCTGAGTGACTCTAATATGCACACAGTATTTGGCATCATTCTTATTTCAAATGCACACACACACAGACACACACACACATATACACACACATACACACACACATACACACACATATACACACATACACACACACATACACACACACACAAGTGGATTCTGAATCTCTGTGCAGAGAACACCATCCTATGTTTAGCAGCCTCAATGCCTCTCAGACTAATAATGCATTCCTTATTCCTAAATTTAAGTGGTACTACTAAAGTAGCATTGGACCATGTAAGTATAAAGCTGTACTCAGAAAGAGAATGATTTATAACTGATTAAAAACTCATGTCATGTAAAGGTGGACCCCATTAAGTCAAAGGGAACCAACATTGCAATGACATGGACCCCACTCAATTCTCCCCAAAATGTGTGTGCATCAACTGACATGCAGAGAACTCCAGATTTCTCCATGCTTGTCAGTTCAGTTTGTTGTTATCTGGGTTGATACTGATTCCTTGAATTAATGTCCATTTTCATAAACACAACTCTACTTGTAGAAGTCCTACACATCTCTTTTACATCTCATTTCTGAAGCTTACCTAATCCCTGAGGAGGCTAGAAACAAGATTCGTGACATTGTGAATCGACTCTGAATTTGAACAACTATTCAAAGAGATGCCTTAATATCCTAATCAAATACTGAACCAACTCTCTTTTACATTTAAGATGTGTCTTAATGAAATTATAGTTCCAATTAAAATTATTCATGATACAAGTGGTTTCTATAATGAACCATAGTATGTAATTAATGATTACTGGAAAAGGGGAAAGTATTGGAAATAGAAGATAGGCTGAATTAACAGATTATGGAGTAGCACCATATAAAAATAACTTTTTCTTTCTTAAATGTATTCTTCTTTCATACAACTGAAGCATAGCCTTCCCTTCCTCCACTCCTTCCAGTCTCTCACTCCTACCTCTCCCACCCCCATATTTGCTGCTACCCTATTTTCCTACAGAAAAGGATAGGTCTCCCTGGGAAATCAACTTAATGTGTAGCAATAAGACTAGCTACAGCCCCCATCACAAGGCCAGAGACGGCAGCCCAATAGAAAAAAGATTATCCCAAGAACAGTCAAAAGATTAGAGATATTTCCATTCCCAATGTTAAGATTCCACCAAAAACTGAAGCTGAACAACCACAGCTTTCATAAAAAAGACATAGTATAGACCAATATAGACACTATGATTACTGTTTAAGTTTCTGTGAGCTATTATGAGCCCTGCTTAGTTCTGTGGGTCTCGTCCTCATGGTGTTCTCAATTCTTATAGTTCTAGTGATCTTTTCTGTCCCTGTTCCATGGTGCGCCTAAAGTTCCCCCTAATGTTTGACTATAGGTCTCTGCATCTATTCCTATCAGCTTCTGGAGGAAATCTCTCTGAAAAGTATTGCACTAAGCATGTATTTATGAGCATAGCAGAATATTATTAAAAACTATTTCATTGACTTATTTTTCCACCTTTGGCCAGGTGTAATTAACTCTATCTTGGGTGACAGGTTCCTCTAGATTCCCATTCTTGGGTATTCAATAGGTGTTGAGCATAGGTTCATTTTCATGGCGTGGGCCTCAGGTAAGATGAACCACTGTTGGCCACTCTCACAAGCTCTGAGTCATCACCATTGTTCCAATGTATCTTGCAGACAGCACATCTTGTAGCTCAAAAGGATTTGTGGCTGAATTGTTTCCCAATTTTACCATTGGAAGTTGTGCTTGGTTAAAGAAGATGTCTGGCTCAGGCTCATTATCCTCCGGTTTCAGGAGTCCATACTAGGGACACCATAATAAGTGTCCACTAGATTTGGACATTATGTCCCCAAATGCTCCTCGATTCTAGTTTTGTCTTCCTGAACTCTTTCCCTCTATCTCTCCTTCCCATACCTGATTCCTCCTATTCCCAATTCTACTTGATCCTAGTACCCACTGAAAACATTCTATTTACCCTTCCAAGGGAAATCCAGGCATCCTCCCTTGAGGGCTTCTTGTTACTTAGGCTATCTGAGTCTTTAGATTGTAGTGTGATTATCCCTTGCTTAACATTTAATAACCACTTATAAGTGAGCACAGACCATGTTGTCTTTCTGAGTTTAGGTTGCCTCACACAGTATTTTTTCCTTTCTAATCCATCCATTTGCCAGCAAATTTCATGATGTCATTTTTTTAATTTAAATTTTTATTTTCTATATTCTATGTTTACATTCCAAAGGCTTTCCCCTTTCCCAGTTCCCCCCCCACCATACATCACATAATTCCTCTCCCCCCCAACTATTCCCCAATCATCCCCCACCCACGATTTCTCTGTTCTGGGTCTGCAAAACTGGACATTTTTTTAACAGCTGAATAATACTCTACTGTGTAATGGTGCCACTTTTTATCTATCCATTCTTACATTAAGGGGCAGCTAGATTGATTGATTCCAACTTACAAATATTATTACAAATAAACTTGCTGTGAACATAGTTGACCAAGTGTCCTTGTGATATGATGAAGCATTTGTGTAAGAATTTTGAAGCTTGAGCTTAAGTTAGACTGATTCACAATTTTCTGAGGAAACACCATAGTTACTTCCATAGTGGCTATACAAGTGGGTGCTGCCACCAGTAATGGAAAAATGTTCTCCTTGCCTTACTACCTCAGGAGCATAAGCTGTCACTTCTGTTTTTGATCTTAGCCATTCTGACAGATATAAGATGGAAACTCAAAGTCATTTTGATTTGCATTTCCCTGATGGCTAAGAATGTTGAAAATTTTATCAAGTATGTCTTAGCCAATTGATAAAAAAATCTCAAATTGCATCTGGTCCCAAATTTGTTGTTGTTGTTGTTGTTGTTTTCTGAGACAGGGTTTCTCTGTGTATCCCTGATTGTTCTGGAACTCACTCTATAGCCCAGCCTGGCCTTGAACTCAGAAATCTGCCTGCCTCTGCCTCCCAAATGCTGGGATTAAAAGCATGTACCAACAGTATCTGGCACTTTCTTTTTTCCTTGTTATTTTTATTAATTAATTAGTTTATTTCTTCATTAAATTTACATCCCAATATCAGTTCCCCTACTCTTAATATGCCCCCACAGAGATTCTCCCCTTATTCTCCTTCCCTGGGTCTTATAAGAAAAATAAGATTCCTCAGTATCACCTCACCACTAACATCCTGTACATAGTTTCTGTAGAACTAGGTGCATCCTTTCCCACAGAGGACAGTTTAGGGAACAGGATGCTCAGGTAGGCAACAGATTCAAGTACTGCCCCAGCTCTAGTTGTTGGGGAACCCACATGAAGATTAAGCTGAACATCTGCTGCATGTGTGGGACCTAAATCCAGCCCATCCTCACTCTTTAGTTGGTGGTTCAATCTATGGGAACTCCTAAGATTACAGGCTTGTTGACCCTGTTGATCTTCCTGTGGGGGTTATGTCCTATTTGTGACCTAGAATCCTTTCATCAACACTTTCACAAGACTCCCTGAGCTCCATATAATGTTGGGGTGTGGGTCTCTACAGCTGTTTTCATTGACTGCTAAGTAGAACCTCTTAGAAGACAGTTATGCTAGGCTCCAATCTCAAGCGTAACAGAGTAACATTAATAGTGTTAGGAATTGGTTCTTGCCCATGCAATGGGTTTCAATTTGGGCCATACGTATTTGGTCATTTCCTCCATTTCTGCTCTATCTTTGTCCCTGCACAGATTGTAGGTAGGACACATTTTGGGTAGAAAGTCTTGTGAATGGGTTTCTTATTCTTTCCTTGGGAGTCCTGCCTTGCTACAGGAAGTGGCCACTTCAGGATCCATATTCCCTAATGTTAGGAATCTCAACTAAAATCTCTTTCCCCAGACACCGTGCCCCAGGACCCATCAAAGGTCTCTGGCACATCCTGGTGCTCCATCCGGCCATGCTGGTTTCTGTTCTCTCTCCTCTGTTCTTTTTACACCTGATGTCCCCCATCCTTTGATACTCTTCCTTCCCCCTCTCACCTAGTTCCTTCTTTCCATCCACCTTCAATATCTATTTTATTTCTCCTGAGAAACATTCAAATGTCTTCCCTAGACTCTTCTTGTTATTTGGCTTCTTTAGATCTATGTATTTTAGCATGGATAGCCACTTATCAGTGAGTACATTATTATGCATGTCCTTTTGTATATGAGTTATTTCACTCAGGATTATATTTCCTAGTTCCATTCATTTGCCTGAAAATGTATTATATCTTTGTTTTTGATAGCTGAGTATTTCATTGTGTAAATGAACCACATTTTTAAAATTTGTTCTTCAGTTGAGGGCCATCTAGGTTGTTCCAGTTTCTGACCACTATGGAAAAAGCTACTATAAGCATAGTTGAGAAGGTATCCTTGTGGGATGGTGGAGCCCATTTTGGGTATATGCCCAGGAGTGGTATAGCTGTGTCTTGAGGTGGCTCTATTCTTAATTTTCTGTGAACATGCCAAATTAATTTTCAAAGTAGTTTTACAAGTGTGTACACCCAACCAGCACTGTAAGGTTGAACATTTCTTTTTTTTTTAATTTTTATTTTCTATATTCTATGTTTATATTCCAAAGGCTTTCCCCTTTCCCAGTTCCCCCCCCCACCATATGTCCCATAATTCCTCTCTCCCCCAACCATTCCCCAATCATTCCCCCCCCCCACAATTTCTCTGTTCTGGGTCCACGGAACTGTATCCAATCTTTACAGGCCCAGGGTCCACTCCTTTCTTCTTTGTGGGAATCATTTGACTTGCTAATTGTGCCTTGAGTATTTAGGGCTTCTGGGCTCATTAATATCCACTTATCAGTGATTGCATTTCATGTGTATTCTTTTGTGATGGGGTTAACTCACTTAGGATGATATTTTCCAGATCTAACAATTTACCTACAATTGCATGAATTCATTATTTTTAATTGCTGAGTAGTATTCCATTGTAGAAATATACCACATTTTCTGTATCCATTCCTCCTTTGAGGGATATTTGGGCTTCTTCCAATTTCTGGCTTCTATAAACATAGTGGAGCATGTGTCTTTATTGTATACAGGGGAATCCTCTGGGTATATGCCCAGGAGTGGTATGCCAGGGTCCTCTGGAAGTGACATGCCCAATTTTCTGAGGAACCGCCAAACTGATTTCCAGAGTGGTTTTACTATTTTGCAATCCCACAGTGGAGGAGTGTTCCTCTTTCTCCACATCCTCGCCAGCACTTGTTGTCTCAAGAGACAACATTCTGACAGGAGTGAGGTAGAATCTCAGGATTGTGTTGATTTGCATTTCCCTGATGACTAATGATGTTGAACATCTCTTAAGGTGTTTCTCAGCCATCCGAAATTCTTCAGGTGAAAATTCTTTGTTTAGCTCAGTACCCCATTTTTTGATAGGGTTATTTGGTTCTTTGAGGTCTAACTTCTTGAGTTCTTTGTATATATTGGATATTAGCCATCTGTTGGATGATGGGGTTGGTGAAGATCTTTTCCCACTTTGTTGGTTGCTGTTTTGTCCTTCTGACAGTGTCTTTTGCCTTACAGAAACTTTGTAATTTTATGAGTTCCCATTTGTCAATTCATGATCTTAGAGCATAAACTATTGGTGTTCTGTTCAGGAACATTCCCCCTGTGGCCATGTCCTCCAGGGTCTTCCCCAGTTTCTTTTGTAATAGTTTCAGTGTGTCTGGTTTTATGTGGAGGTCCTTGATCCACTTGGATTTGATCTTAGTACAAGGAGATAAGAGGGGGTCAATTTGCATTCTTCTGCATGTTGACCTCCAGTTGAACCAGCACCATTTGTTGAACAGGCTATCTTTTTTCCACTGCATGGTTGTGGCTCCTTTATCAAAGATCAAGTGACCATAAGTCTGTGGGTTAATTTCTGGGTCTTCAATCCTATTCCATTGATCTACTTGCCTGTTGCTGTACCAATACCATGCAGTTTTTAACACAATTGCTCTGTAGTACTGCTTGAGGTCAGGGATATTGATACCCCCAGAAGTCCTTTTATTGTTGAGAATAGTTTTAGCTATCCTGGGTGTTTTGTTGCTCCAGATGAATTTGAGAATTGCTCTTTCTAGATCTATGAAGAATTGAGTTGGGATTTTGATGGGGATCGCATTGAATCTGTAGATTGCTTTTGGCAAAGTGGCCATTTTTACTATATTGAACCTGCCAATCCAGGAACAAGAAATATTTTTCCATCTTCTGAGGTCTTCTTCAATTTCTTTCTTCAAGGACTTGAAGTTCCTGTCATACCGATTTTTCGCTTGTTTGGTTAGAGTTACGCCAAGGTACTTTATGTTGTTTGCTAAGGGTGTTATTTCCCTAACTTCTTTCTCAGCCTGCTTGTCCTTTGAGTACAAGAAGGCTATTGATTTGCTTGAGTTAATTTTATAACCAGCCACTTTGCTGAACTTGTTTATCAGCTGTAGAAGTTCTCTGGGGGATTTTTTTTTTGGGTCGTTTAAGTAAACTATCATATTGTCTGCAAATAATGATAGTTTGACTTCTTCCTTTCCAATTTGTATCCCTTTGACTTCCTTATTTTGTCTAATTGCTCTTGCTAGAACTTCAAGTACTATATTGAAAAGATATGGAGAGAGAGGGCAGCCTTATCTAGTCCCTGATTTTAGTGGGATTGCTTCAAGTTTCTCTCCATTTATTTTGATGTTTGCTACTGGTTTGCTGTAGATTGCTTTTACTATATTTAGGTATGGGCCTTGAATTCCTTCTCTTTCCAAGACTTTTAGCATGAAAGGATGCTGAATTTTGTCGAATGCTTTTTCAGCATCTAATGAGATGATCATGTGGTTTTTTTTCTTTGAGTTTGTTTATGTAGTGGATTACATTGATGGATTTTCGTATATTGAACCATCCCTGCATCCCTGGAGTGAAGCCTACTTGATCATGGTGAATGATCATTTTGATGTGCTTTTGGATGCGGTTGGCAAGAATTTTATTTAGTATTTTTGCATCAATATTCATAAGAGAAATTGGCCTGTAGTTTTCTTTCTTTGTTGGATCTTTTTATGGTTTAGGTATCAGCGTAATTGTGGCTTCGAAGAATGAGTTGGGCAGTGTCCCTTCTGTCTCTATTTTGTGGAATAATTTGAAGAGTATTGGTGTTAAGTCTTCTTTGAAGGTCTGGAAGAGTTCTGCACTAAAACCATCTGGTCCCGTACTTTTTTTGGTTGGGAGGCTTTCTATAACCCCTTCTATTTCTTTGGGGGTTATGGGACTATTTATCTGATCTACTTGATGCTGATTTAATTTTTTTTATTTGGTATTTCCAGTTTCTTTTTGTATGCAATTAGAGCTATGAGTTTTCCTCTTAGCACTGCTTTCATTGTGTCCCATAGATTTGGGTAGGTTGTTTTTGTTGCTATTGAAGACAACTCTTACTCCATGGTGATCTGATAGGAGGCATGGGATTAGTTCGATCTTCTTGTGTTTGTTGACATCTGTCTTGTGACCAATTATATGATCAATTTTGGAGAAGGTACCATGTGTTGCTGAGAAAAAGGTATATTCTTTAGCTTTAGGATGAAATGTTCTATATATATCTGTGAAATCCAATTGGTCCAAAGTTTCAATTAGTTTCACTGTGTCCCTGTTTAGTTTCTGCTTTCCTGATCGGTCCATTGAGGAGAGTGGAGTGTTGAAGTCAGCCACAATTATTGTGTTAGGTATAATGTGTGCTTTAAGCTTTAGTAAGGTTTCTTTTACGAATGAGGGTGCCCTTGCATTTGGAGCATAGATGTTCAGTATTGAGAGCTCTTCTTGGTGGATTTTCCCATTGACCTGCAAGAAGTGACCTTCTGAGTCTCTTTTGGTGACTTTAGGTTGGAAGTCAATTTTATCTGATATTATAATGGCTACTCCAGCTTGTTTCCTGAGACCATTTGCTTATAAAATTGTCTTCCAGCCTTTTACTCTAAGGCAGTGTTTGTCTTTAACACTGATGTGTTTCCTGTATGCAGCAAAATGTAGGGTCCTCTCTCCGTATCCAGTCTGATAATCTATGTCTTTTTATTGGGGAATTGAGTCCATTGATGTTAAGGGATATTAAGGAATAGTAATTATTACCTCCTGACATTTTTGAAATTATTTTTTTATATTTGAGAGGTTATCTTCTTTTGGGTTTGATGAGAGGAGGTTTCTATCTTGCTTCTTCCCGGGTGTAGTTTCCTTCCTTGTCTTTGTGTTTTCCCCCTATTATCCTTTGTAGGGCTGGATTTGTGGAAAGATAACGTGCAAATTTGGTTTTGTCATGGAATACCTTGATGTCTCCATCTGTGGAGATTGAGAATTTTGCTGGGTAAAGTAGTTTTGGCTGAAATTTGTGTTCTTTTAGGGTTTGCATGATATCAGCCTAGGATCTTCTAGCTTTCATGGTCTCAGGTGAGAAGTCTGGTGTTATTCTGATAGGACTTCCTTTATATGTTACTTGGCCTTTTTCTCTTGCTGCCTTTAATATTCTTTCTTTGTTTAGTACATTTGGAGTTTTGATTATTATGTGACGGGATGTATTTCTGTTCTGGTTCAGTCTGTTTGGAGTTCTATAGGCTTCTTGTATATTCATGGGCATCTTTCTCTTTAGGTTGGGGAAGTTTTCTTCCATAATTTTGTAGAAGATATTTGCTGGCCCTTTAACTTGTAAATCTTCACTCTCATCTATACCTATAATCCTTAGGTTTGGTCTTCTCATTGTGTCCTGGATTTCCTGGATGTTTTGGGTTACAACTTTTTTGCATTAGTATTTTCTTTGACTGTTGAATCAATGGTTCCTATGGTATCTTCGGCTTCTGAGATTCTGTCTTCTATCTCTTGTATTCTATTGTTGATTTTAGCCATTTGATAGTTCTGTACTGATAATTTTCTATTTAGATTTGTACCAATTCATTTTTTAATTATAAATATTTTTTTAAGCTGGGAGTCAAAAATGTTAATACTCTTACTAAATAAAGACCAACAAAATAGTATCAGATCACTCAATGGAAACACTGGGAATGAAACCTGAAGATAAGGAATTGCCAATCAAGATCGCTGTGATAGAGAAAGCGAACTTTTACAGCAGTTTGAAAGATCAGGGAATTCCAAAGCAAACACACATTGACACATCTGTGATTCCATTTCGTGATGCAGAAAGTACATAAAAGAATTGGACATGGGCAGGAGAAACCAAGACAATGTGAACCACTCAAACAGAAAACAAAACATTTTGTGGACATGACCACTTGAAGGAAAATAACTTTGGAAGAAAAGCATGCAGTGCACTCAACCAAAAACTGGCTGAAATTAACACAAAAGAAATGAAAAAAACCAATTAAAAAATAATAAAAACCAGCAGATTGCAGGATTTAGGATGTCTGTTTATTTATTTCTTTTTTACGGCAACACAATTCTTTTTTAATTTTCTATATAGTTTGTTCACATTCCAAATGCCTTCCCCTTTCCCGGTTCCCCCCTCCCCAAAAGTCCCATAGGCCCTCTTCCTTCTGCCCAGTCTCCAATCACCACCTTTCCATTTCTCTGTCCTGGTACTCCCCTACAATGCTGGATCAAGCCTTTTCAGACCAGGGCCCTCTTCTTCCTTCTTCTTGGGAGTCATTTGATATGTTGATTGTGTCTTGAGTATTCAGAGCTTCTGGGCTAATTAATATCCATTTATCAGTGACTGCATCTCATGTGTATTCTTTTGTCATTGGGTTAACTCACTTAGGATGATATTTTCCAGTTCCAACCATTTACCTAAAACTTTCATGAATTCATTGTTTTTAATTGCTGAGTAGTATTCCATTGCAGAAATATACCACATTTTCGGTATCCATTTCTCCATTGAGGGACATCTTGGTTCTTTCCAGCTTCTGGCTATTATAAATAAGGCTGCTTATTAACTATTTTTATACACTTCATAATTTATTCCCCATCCTGACAACCCCATCCACCCTCCCACTGTTCCACATCCCATACCTCCTCCCCTCCTCATCTCCACTTGGATGCTCCTAACTCACACCCAACCTGACCTCTAAGCTACCTGAGGGCTCCAGTCTTGAGGGTTAGGTGCATTATCTCTGGATAAATACAGGCCAGGCACTCCTCTATTGTATGTGTGCTATATATGTATTGGGGGCCTCATATCAGTTGGTGATTGCTGCCTGTTTGGTGGTCCAGTGTTTGAGAGATCCCAGGGAGTCCAGATTAATTGAGACTGCTAGTCCTCCTATAGGGATTCCCTCTGCTTCATTCAGCTTTCCCTAATTCAGCAACAAGTGTCAGCTGCTTCAGTCCATTGATTGGGTGCACATATTTGCAACCGACTCTTTCAGTTGCTTGTTGATTATTCTGAAAGGTTTTCATGCTGGATTTCTTTTTGTGAGCGCTCCATTGTCTCAATAATAGTCAAACCTTGGGACCTCTCCCTGCACTCGATCCAACTTTGAGCCTGTCACTGGACCTTCTATTCCTTGTACTCCTCTCCATTTCCATTCCTGTAATTCTTTCAGACAGGAACAATTATGGGTCAGAGTTATGTCTTCTGTGGGAAGAATCTCCTAAAGACAAATACTGACAGGCGGGCCACCTGGGCTAAATACAGAACACTGAGAGTCATATAATCAGAAAATAATGTCATAGAGACAAACAAAAACCTTTACCCCGAACAGAAAAGAAACACCGTAAAACAAGAAATCTAGTGAATCTGGTAAACAATGTGGATGGAAGCTGTGAATGTGAAAATCTGTCCTCACATTAAGAGCTTTAGCTGTGGAAAGTTAACATAGTTTCCTGTAAGAATTACAGTAGCTTCCAGTTCTGCCTATCAAGTATGTCTTCCTCAACAGCATTCTTTGTATGCTTCTTAAGACAGTAAGATTGTTAGTAAAAGTCTTTCTAAAACAAAAGAATGCTTTGGGCCGAAGTTGTGAAATATAGGTTAGTGTCTACAGTAACTAATTATCTGCAAATACTCCTCAGAATATACTGCAGTGGAGAACTCTCAAGTTTATGTCATGATGTTTCCCAGTGCAAGATTAGCACTGCATCTCCTGTTTTTTGTTTGTTTGTTTGTTTGTTTGTTTTTTGTTTGTTTGTTTGTTTTTTTCAGAGCAAAGGGTTCTGACAGTTAACTGAGAGGTTTGCCATGGTGCACTGTGTCTCAACAGGAGAGACAGGTCAAACCTTATAGCTGTTTAGTCCCTGATGTAACTGCTGACTTAATGTCCTTCCTCTGTGGGTTTTGACAAGTTAAAAAAGTAAAAAGTCACCCAGCTCTCCATCTTGTGGACCCAGTGAAGCACAAAGTCTAGATGCTGCCACCAGAGTGAAGTGCAAAGACTACAGGTATGCCCACTTGAAGTGAATATGATAGTTAAAACTTACAGAAGTTGTCAGTGTTTCTGTTTTTTTTTTTTATTAACACAACCTTCTCAATATTCAAATAGATTTTTAGGCTGTTTATCCAAATATATTAAATCCAGATATGCCCACATTATGGTAAATGGATATTTACAAGAAATGAGCTCAACCGATGTGTGAAAACGTTAAGTATAAAATGCACATTTTACTTTTCCCCCTAGATATCTAAAAGCCACAAATGCTCAGGCAACCACTTAAAGGCCTGTCATCTACTCATATGCTAATGCTATTTTATTTCATTTATATTCTATGAAATTTGAAGTTCAAATATTTATTTATAATTTTAAATAGACTCACAATAAAAATTCAACAAAGGAAACCTTTTGTTTTTTCAAAGTAAACAATGAACTCAACAACTACCCATTGAGTTTTATGGAGTTTTTATGTTTTGATCCTATCAGTTCCCAACAACCTTTTGGGTAAACCCAAGTTTTCTTCTTCACTTTTACACACAGGAAAAGTCTCAACTTCACACTCTTCATTTACACATCATTTGGATTTATACTCACAACCTGTTTGGGACAGTGTTACTCCACTCTGATTCTCTGAGGAGACAAGAGCCATACAAAGTGTCTAGTTTGAAATGAGCTCATCTCAAAGCAACTCCTGGGAAGGAAGCATGAACGTTCATGATTCTCTCTTTAACACAACTGCTGCCAGTTGCCTTCGCTTGAGCTTGGAAATATTTAAGTAGCTTCCCAAGACACAGCTTTGGTGTCCATCCTTATTTCAGTTCTTCTGTACACATAAATGGCCACACAAAACAAAATGAGACAAAACAAACAAAACTTTTTATCTTGTGTTTTCTCAACGAGCTTTCTCCACCCAATCCCTCTGGATCTTTCTGCTATGGTGTTATTGTAAAACTTCAAGATTCTGCATGGGGGGTTTCCACAATCCATGGAATATAGCCTATATCATAACAGAAATTTTCTTTGGAATAACAAAGGTACTCCACATGGTAGGCATTAATACCTTCAGTCTTAGCCTTTTGTAGATACTCAGAAAGATGCACACAGATAACCTGGTGTACACATGAGAACAAGGTGCTACGTTAACTGTTACTAATAAATGCTAGCAGTTCAAAAATGACAGTGGAAAACTGCTGAAACTCTGTTGTCTCTTACTGTCCTAAGACAATTCTCCATAAAGCACAGAAGTGATTTTGTGGAAATAGAATCCAAAACTCTACAGCCTACTACTTGCTTCTCAGTTTTAAATCATCATATGGTAAGGTAATTTGAGGTTAAATCTAATTTCTGCCATCCATAATTATATTAAAGTTTTCCTAAATAACTTAAGGACAGTGACCACATTATGTGAGTATTTCTGAAAAGATTACAATTAATTGAAAAAAATTGACATTTGAAACCCAGTATTATCTGGAAAATTTGCTTATAAGTTATTTGTGAAATAAAACAGTTCTGAAACACTTAGGAATACATGCTTATTCCATTTTCTGGATATAATTACTTTCTGAAATCTGTTGAGGGCTAATTTTAATAAAAAAGAGAACACAATTCCAGAAACTGGATGCCAAGATTACACAGAGACAAAAATCCCAAATAATTCAACACGGAGTTTGCTAGCACTGACTTCATGTCATGCTAAAAGGCATGAAAAAAGTAGTTTTTAGATGCAAATACTGAATTCTGAGTCTTCCTGTACATGTGGCATACTCTGTCAAATTAATGAAGTATGGTCTTGGATTGTCTTCTAATGAGGTATTTTCAGAGTTATAGCTCATTCTGTAAACAGTAGTTAGGAACTTCTTTATCTGAAAATCATGCAACTATCACTCAGAGCAGAGTCTGTCTTGGGGAGACTGGTGCTTGACATGGACACAGCTGTCACGGACTCCATTAGGTTTGTATTTATTGCTCTCAAGTCTGTACTGCAGGATAAACAAGGCCAATGACCCAGAGCACATACAATCAGGTACTGGAACTCAGACAATTTGCACAAGTTCTGATCACTTCTTGCCTGTAACTCTGGAGCTGAATAGTTCATTTGTACATGGCAAACGTGTTCAGTAATAAATGCTTAGCTTTAGACTGTACTTCTTCCCGTTTAGATGAACTTCCAGCAATTAGCTGCATGTGAACTATGGTAGTGGATT